>OZ005649.1:69474878-71874878 GCA_963930645.1 Salticus scenicus | reverse complement strand
ATTAAGTGATATAAAACCATTCCTCTTCATATGCAATGCTTTAAAAAGTGCTCAATTTTTAATGTCTAATAATAGATGTAATATACAATATGTAATAACAATAGATGTAATATACGATAAAAAAGCATGATTTAAGTAAGCTGTAATGTAATTTATACATACTAGTTGATATAAAGAACACGGACTTTATGTTATATGACATAAAATTGGCCATTTTATACCCTATGATATGAAAGGAATAAAATTAATAAAATTCTATGATACATGTAATATTAATGAAAGGTAATAAATGCTTAAACTTTATTCTTTATGAAATAAATGGAACCTTCTTTATACCAAGTATTTTGAAAAGACAGGATATTCATGTCCTCTATAAGAAAAATATGATATTACAGGATATTAATGTCCTCTATAATAGATTTAGTATTAATTAATTATGCAAAAGAATAATTATGATTACCAATGATATAATCGTATTCTTCTTTAAATGTTTGTTTACTTGAAAATAGCTTCCTGTCACCCGCTACTGATGTCAGTATCATCGATAACAGTGTCAAGTTTGGAAAGAAACCATTAATATTTTCTTTTTCCAAGTCGAATACTGGGGCAGTATTTGTTATGTTGAGTACTAGATCTCCTGCTGTGTTTAGCACACCTTGAATCACATCCATGATTTCTACAAGAGAAATTATACAAATTATTTCCATAGGGAATCAAAAATTTTCTGAACGTTACAATGCTCACACATCTTTACTGTTTAACAAAAACTGCAACATTTAATTTAATCTTAGGAAATTTCAAAGTTATTTTTATAAAATTTTAAATCTGATAAAGTTTTGGCTTCTTCGTTTTTTATGAATTATTTTACAATTTAATTGCTATTTTAAAATATAGTTTGGGAATAAAAACTGGCCACAAATTTGATGATTTACCAAAATAATCTCGCTGAAATTGAATAGAAATCGCTTAATTAAGGCATTTTCAAAGCAATTTTTATTTGCAAGAACACAACATTTAGACTCAGAATCCAAATAATGTATCAAAGAAAAAAAAAAAATATCAAAAATTTAAAGAATATTTTGCAAATGATCACATTTCGTAAAGATTTTTCGGGAGGTGGGGGAGGGACCGTCAAGAAAAACTAATCCTCAGAAATATGTACAATTTAGTTCAAGATACACAACGTTCATTTTTTGAATAAATAAATAAATAACATAAAATAAATTTATTAATATATATATATATATATATCTATATTCAATCTGTATTTTTCCATGTATTCTGTCTGCAAAGTTCATTTTTTCAAGTCAGAATGTATATGACAAAATAATTTTTGTTAATAAGTGGCATTTTAATTTCTTTCTTTTCTTTCTTTCTTATTTTTGTTAATGGAAACTCTACTGATTTTTCAATACACCACTATTTCATGGAAAAATTATCGTCTTTTTTAATTACATAATTTCAAATCTCTAATTAAAGCAAACATTTTAATTCATAAATAATAGTACAAAGAAATTTGGGGAACGGCTATTCCGCGTTATTGATTATTATAATCATGATTATACTTATTATAATTAATAATAATAGTTAAAAAAATTACTGACAAAAAGGAATGTAACACATATTTTGTTTTAAGATTTTACATTCCACACCATAAAAAACATGCACATATATGTTTCATATCTATCTATCTACACATATAAACATTATATAATTGTTATAAGAACTGAAAAACATGTACAGGGAGTTTTCCAGTATCAATAAAAATTCCCCTAATAAGCAAATTTGATGGATCTATAAAAACTGCAAAATAATGCGATAAAGCAAACCATTTTTGAACGCCATTTATGAACTAGGTTAATACGCAACCATTTGAGGCGATTTCTTCACTTCAGAAATAAATACATACTAGTAGGGGGAGAAGGAGAGTTCTGAAACACCGGTGCAAGAATGGTGCAAGGGTGCAAGAATGGTGCAAGGGTGCACTGGCAAGTCGTGCGGGTGTCACACTACCCCCTGAGGGTGTAGATGACTTGGTATCGTCCTTGAGACATTCTCTGACTTAATCGTGAAAGATGACGAGGGTGTTAATGAGGAAATTTAATTAAAAAAATTAATGAGTGATTTTTTGTAAAAGGTGACGATGGTTTTAAAGCGATGTTTTCGGAAGAATGAAAAAAGCAGGATATTGTTTGTGAGTTATTAGAAAATTAATTAGAGAGTTAATTAAGAGGTTAATTAAGAAATTAATTAAGAAATTAATTTAAAAAAATTGAGAAAAAAAAGGAATGAATAAAATATACGAATGTGTATGTGCATAGAGTATGTAAGAAATAGAGAGGTTTGACTAGGGTTCGAACCCGTCACCTTGCAGTAAAAATATTTCCATAAGACAGCAGTTTTGGAGCGCGAAACCGCTGACCTATGGAAATATAGCCTGATGGTTCTATTTTAGATATAAATATGTATTTTTTGATTGAACATCATTTAGTGTTCGTCATGTTACCGTCCCGAGAGGAAGGGATTTTCGTGTTCTGCATTTATTTTGTGATGTGTGTTGTCTTTTCGATTCTTTATATTTTTTCTGAAGGTGGGAAGTTTAACGTCGATTTTATTTTAAATTTAAACGATACGGGAAATTTATCCTTTTCAATGTGATGTCTTCACATACGTGCTGCCATGGAGGAAACTTATCGAGACCCGAAAGCGGTTGCAAGTTTTGGAGGTGTAGATGCCTTACACCGTGCTGCCCGCGGCAAGTTATCAAAGAAAAAAATTCGAGAATGGTTACAAGGAATAGATGCATATTCACTTCACAAACCGATTCGAAAAAAATTCCCCACGAACCGTGTCATAGTATCCAGAATTGATCAACAGTGGCAAGCGGATTTAGCTGATCTGACGTCTCTTCAAAAGTTTAACGATGGTTTTCGCTACATTTTAACTTGTATAGACATCCTCTCAAAACGAGCGTGGGCGGTTCCTCTGAAATCTAAAAAAGGTGAAGAGATTGTGAAAGCTTTTAAAAAAATTTTCTCTGAACGAAAACCCAACTGTTTGAATACGGATGCAGGAAGGGAATTTTTGAATAACAAGTTTCAAAATTTTCTGAAAGAGGAAGGTGTGAAATTTTTCAGAACTTTTAACAACACGAAAGCGTCCGTAGTAGAACGATTTAACCGTACTTTAAAAACTAAAATGTGGAAATATTTTACTAGTCGTCGTACTTATCGCTACCTAGACGTGTTAGATCAATTACTTTATAGTTATAACCATACTTATCATTCGAGTATTAAAAGGGCGCCCGCCGAAGTAACTCCGGAAAATGAAAGCGAGGTGTGGTTTACTCTGTACGGGGATATGGGGAATGAAAAGAGAAAGTCTTGCGTGTTTAAACCGGGAGATACGGTTCGAGTATCCAAACAAAAATTAACCTTTGAAAAAGGATACGAAACTAATTGGACGGAAGAACTCTTCGTCGTGACCGAGTGCGTGCGACGAGAACCGCCCGTCTACCGGATCAAGGATTTGATGAACGAACCTATCTTAGGGACATTTTACGCAGAAGAACTTCAAAAAGTTCAACCTAAAGAGAACTTTGCTATCGAAAAAATCTTAAAAAAGCGAATGAGAAAAGGGCGATTAGAGTATAAAGTGAAATATAAAGGATATCCTTCTAAATTCGACCAATGGATACTGGCTTCTAATTTATTTCATTTATAAATTGAATCGACATTTCTTTTGAGAATCATTCGCCAACATGTCTTTCTACGTGACGCTACCTTCGGACAGTTCTTTGAAATTTTACCCAGAAAATAAAATTTCACATTTTATTACGAGATTACCTTCCCCTCTTGATCTGAAAGGTGAATGGGAGGTCGGACTTGTGGAATTGATTTATCCGCATATGTGGAGTAATATATTTGACGGAGGAAATGAATACGAATACGATGCAGGTATTGGAACGATGAAAAGAACTAAAATCCCCTTTGGATTTTTTGAAAGCCCTTCAGACATTATTAAATGGATGAACTATCAAGACTTCAACGGTTTAATTCAGATAAGCTATAACAAACATACTAGAAAAGTGAAAATTGGATTAAAACCAACAGCTAGAATAAAGTTATTACCGGGACTTGCCGAAACTTTAGGCTTTTATCCGATTGAATTGGCTAACAATGAGGATCCTATACGCGATAGTCCTTTTAAATACTTTGAAGGGATTAAAGAAGCTGACCCGAATTTCGATTTAAAATTACTTTACATATATTCGGATATAGCAGAACCTCAGATCGTTGGTCATATAGTTTCCCCTTTACTTAGAGTAATTACTGTGAAAGGTAAAGATGGTGATATGATTCACGAAATGTTTGACAGACCACACTATGTCCCTCTTTCAAGGAAAAGCTTTCAAACAATTGAAACTGTTATAAGGACACACACAGGACGATTGGTGTCATTCGAGCGTGGACAGTTGATCGTGAAACTTCATTTTAGACAAAAGTACCTCTCATAATGTTCGTTCCTTACAAGTGTTGTGCGAAATCTTTTGAAGATTATTACATTCACCAGTCAGGTAGTGGTTTGAACTTCTACCAAGGTTCTACATTACAAAAAGGATATGGATTAGGTGGACTGTTTCGATCTCTTTTTCGAGCTGCAGTACCCCTTTTTAAATCGGGTGCGAAAGCTGTCGGTAAACAATTGTTTCATACGGGTGTAGATGTGTTGAATGACTTGTCACGAGGTGAAGATATAAAAAATGTTGCTAAACGTCGGTTGAAAGAAGCTGGGAAAAATTTAACTGACAAAGCTGCTACAAAAATGAAAACAATGATTGGTTCAGGACAACGCTATAAAAAGAGAAAGCGATCTAATAAAACCATCATTCGTCCCAAAGTGAAGAGAGTGAAGACACACGATATTTTTGCTTAATCATGTCGGGTCTCATTCATAAAGATTCACCTGCCTGTGTCAAATCTGAACTGGACTTGTTTTTGATACCACCCACACAGACAGCTATTGAAAAAGGACATTTCGTCGAATTTCACCCTCTCGCGAATATTCGTGATGGGGGACCTGTGGAATTTAACATTACGGGTAATGGTGAAGAATACATAGATTTATCCTCCTCGCACATGTACCTAAAAGTGAAAATTGTGAATGCTGACGGAACCGCTCTGGCTGATAAAGAACCTGTTGCACCTGTTAATTTATTTTTTCACGCATTGTTTTCTCAAATCGATGTGAGTCTGAACGAAAGATTAATATCTTCCTCGAGTAACACCTATCCATACCGCGCCTACATTGAAACTTTGTTGAATTTCGGTGAAGATGCTAAAAAAAGTTTACTAACCTGTGAATGTTTTTACAAAGATGAAAATTTAACTGTATCCGACCCCACACAAGCTACTCCCCAAAACCCTGGATTGGTAAAAAGACATGAACTCACCAAGACAAGTAAAATTTTAGATATGATCGGTCCTTTACACTGTGACATTTTTCAACAGAATCGACTTTTACTGAATATGGTGGATTTGAAAATTAAAATGATTCGAAGCACTCCCCAGTTTTGTTTAATGGCAAAGCAAGTGGCTGGTCAGGAAAAGAAATATAACGTCGTGTTAGAACATGCCTCACTGTTTATTCGAAAAGTGAAAGTGAACCCCGGAGTTTTATTAGGACATGCTAAAGCTTTGGAAAAAAATTCTGCAAAATACCCCATTGATCGAGTTTTATGCAAGACTTATACAATACCTGCTGGAAGTATGTCTTTTATGCAAGATAATGTTCTTTTGGGTGCTATGCCAAAACGTGTCATAATTGGATTGTTAGATAATGCCGCTATGAGTGGTAAATATGACTTAAACCCTTTTTACTTTCATCACTACAATGTTAACTTTTTAAGTGTGTATATGGACGGTCAACCTGTTCCTAGCAAACCTTTGGAATTGAATTTCGAGGATAAAAACTATATAAGAGCTTATCATCGATTATTCTCTGGTTTCAATCGTGATGCTGGAAATTATATTTCACGAGAAGATTTCGTGAATGGTCATACTTTGTATGCTTTCGATCTAAGTCCTGATTTGTGCGACGGTCCCCACCTCAACTTACAACAACAAGGAAATTTTAGAATTGAGATAAAATTCTCCACAGCTTTACAATCCACCATTTCTGTGTTTGTGTATGCAGAATTTGAAAACATTATTGAAATTACCAAGTCTCGACACGTTTTATGTGACTTTGCCAATTAATGAAAATGGATTCTCTGCAAATCAAGAATATTTTATCCAGTGATACAATTACGAAAAAATATTTTTTAGATGTTTTCCCAAGTGATCATCTACCCGAGGTGGTCGTGCGTTATCCAGCTTGCCTCGTATGTAACACAGATGACTCGTCTGAACCTGGAACTCACTGGTTAGCCTTTTTCATACAATCTGATGATGAAGTGGAATTCTTTGATTCGTATGGAAACGACCCCAGTTATTTTAAAGGGCCTATCTCGAACTTTGCATCTCGATTTTCGCATGTGAACTATAATCCTCTGATGCTTCAGAGTGCTATAACCGCCGTTTGTGGCCAATTTTGTGTTTATTATCTATATTGTAGATGTAGGGGAAAAACCCTGAAAGAATTTTTGTCTATGTTTGTAACCAAGAATATCTGTAACGACCATCGAGTCTATAATTTTGTTGCCAAAAGATTTCGTGTGTATGCTAATTTTTATCAATAAACACTTATTTAAACTGTATACATTTTGTGTCTGTGTTCATTTATCATGGAGTTTCCACGTCTACAACATCCTTTTACTATGATTCTTGCCGGTCCAACGGGATGTGGCAAGTCTTTTTTTATGAGAGATTTGTTACATTTTAAAGAACAAATGTTTCATCCTGCCATCGACAAAGTGGTTTGGTTTTATGGTATTTATCAAACTTTATATGATGAAATACCTAATGTAACTTTTGTAGAAGGTTTCCCATCGAATTATAAAGATTACTTGAATGGTAATACTTTGTTTGTGATAGATGATTTAATGGCCGAATGCAGTAACGATAAACGTTTGACTTCGTTATTCACGAAAGGTAGTCACCATTTAAATCTAAGTGTTGTTTTTTTAACCCAAAATTTTTTTCAAAAAGGGAGTGAAATTAGAACAGTGTCTTTAAATGCTCAGTACATTTTTCTGTTTAAAAATCGTCGCGACATGAGCCAGATTATGCATTTGGGTAGGCAGTTGTACCCTAAAAAATCTAAATTTTTTCAAGAAGTGTATGAAGATGCTACAAAGAAACCCTTCTCATACTTGTTTATCGATTTAAAAAATGAAACGGATGAAGATATGAGATTGCGAACACAAATTCTACCCAATCAAATCCAGTTTTTATACAAGTATAAATAAAGTAATAGTGTGTGGGAAGAGTTAGTTGCTAACATGACTTTGTCAAGAGAACAACTTAGAGACCTGGAATTGATTCACACATGTCCCAATAAATTACGTAAACATTTTCTTAAAAAATTACCTAATCGTACTGTTAAAGCTATCTGCGAGTGTACGTTGAATGTTTTAAAAGGAAACGTGCCTCTTTCTACTACTCAGAAGCGATCGTTGGCGAAATATAAATCGACTCTTAGAAAGATTGGAACGAAAAAAGGATCCTTATTCACTAAAAAGAAACTGATTGTTCAACAAGGTGGATTTTTAAACATTTTAATCCCCGCTGCCATATCAGCCATCAGCACACTCTTCCATGGAATTCGCTAAAAAATTTGCTTTGGTACCTGAAGAGGTGTTGAACAAACACACACCTTCTCAAAAGCAGCTAAGTGAATTGGATAAAGCTTTGCTAAAAATATTAAACAGTTCCTTACCAGATTATGAAAAAGTGCAACGCTATTATGAATTATTGCAAAGAAAAATGAATTTACAAGAAAACAATCTACCGTGGATTCAACGTTCTGATGAAGAAGTTGAGCAACAACCTGCAAAACCCGAACAAGATTCTGTGAAACAAGATTCTGCGAAACAAGAACCCATAACACAAGAGACTGTGAATCTCGAACATATCAAACAAGAAATTGATTATAACCAACTTCCTTTAACTTTAGTACCTTCAAGAATGAAAAAACAAGCTTTGAAATTACTAGAATTTCTTAAGACGAGCCCCCACAAACTAGAGTGGAATGAAAAAGGAATAGTATCTTTTAAAAATAAAAAAATACAGAACTCTAATATTGCAGACTTTTTTCATTTAATTTTTTCTACAAACAAAAAAGTACCTATTAACGCACAGGGTGAATTGTTACAAGTTCTCAAAGAAATGCACGTACCTCAAAGTTTCATTAAAAATAAAAATTTGTTATCACGTCCTATGTCAATGCCTAAAGTTCGAAAACAATCCCATGTAAACCCATTTTGGATTAGTCTTAAATAAAATTAATTTTTTATTATTTTCTGTCTCCTCATTCTTTCATTAAAATATGTAGACACGTGCAAGTTTGGACAAGACCTGAGAGGGGTCAGGTGGTGGGGGTGAAGACATTCCTTGAATAGCTTTAGGGTATGTGGTAACAATTGGGTTCCCACAGTTGACCACACAGGTTGGTTGGAAGGTACCAGGTGCAGGTAGACGGCATACCTTTAACAGCCTAAAGGTGTGTGGCAACTATTGATTTCCCGCGTTTGACGTCACAGGCTGGTCATTGGTTATTTTTGAACAATTGCGAGCGTGGGTTTGACGTCACGAGTTGAGGGGGTAGCATTCATTCTGCCTCCTGTTCTCGCCTTTGCAAGTTGTATTTTTTCATCGTGCTAAACTTTATTTCAAAATGAGTATCCACTTTTATGAAAACGGTCTTAATGTTAGTTATTATCCTAACTTTATCGAGAAAGAAAAAGCTGATGACTATTTTAACGAGTTGAAAACTTTACCGTTTTACACCCCCACCTTCAACATTTGGGGAAAAGATGTTATGCCGAAACGAAAAATGTTAGCATTTGGCGACGAGGGCCTGGTGTATGCATTCAGCGGTGCTCAAATTGTTGCCCAACCTTGGATCCCAATCATGATGGAACTTAGAAATATCGTCGAAAAGCATGTTGGATGTGCCTACAACTATGTTTTATTAAATCTGTATCCGAATGGACAAAGTTACATTTCCCAACATAAAGATAACGAATTCAGTCTGGATGATACTTTCCCTATCGCAGTCCTCAGTTTTGGTGTACCAAGGAAAATTGAATTTAAAAAGCCAAACACACCTTCTACAGTGATTGAATTAGACAATGGGTCTTTATACACTATGGCTAAACCTACGAATGAACTTTTCACTCACGGTATTGCTGTAGACCCTTCGATAAAGAATGCAAGAATAAGTCTTACTTTTCGTCATATTATTACTGTTTCTCGACCTTTAAAAAGACCTAGATTGGACTTAGAACAATCGTCTCCTGATAATGGTGGACAGTCTTGTGGTGAAAAAAACGAACAATCGCCCTCTGATAATATTGGACAATCATCCTCTATTGAACTATTAGCTTCAAAATGTGATAACGAACTTTCTTGTGTTAAAAATGAACAATTTACTAGTGGTGAACTGTCTTGCGAAATTCCAAATAATGACTGGTTGGATAAATTTTTTCAACGTAGACAGAAATCAAATCCTATTCTCGGGGAATGGGATTTAGGTTGGTGTACATTTTTGCAAATCATTTTGGAAAATGAAAAAAATTTACGAGTGCACATTCGTAATTTTACAGAAAATAGTACTGGTGATCGTTTTCCTACAAAATTGGGTATTACATTGACGACGATAACGTGGCTAGATTTCCAAAAAAATATATCTTCGTTTAAATTCAATTCTGTGAAGGATAGTTTTATATCAAACAACCAACTGTTAACAGCGTTTGTGAATGAAGACATGTGTTTGTTGCAACAAATGTTTTACACAAATAATGCAGGATTTTATCTCAAGTCGAATGGTATAAAATTGTTCAAAGATCAGATCAACAGATTGATCGAATTAAAAAGTCAGATTTCACATTGCCTTATGGAAAGTGTTCTCGTGAAACAAATCCCAACTTTGATTTCAAACAAGAGAATTGAATGTGAGGAACATATGATTTTCGATGAAGCCCAAAACCATTATCTAACATCAATTTGTAGTGAAATTCAATCAAATATTAATACATTTTTTGAATGTAACGGGTGTGATTTGAATATAGATTGTCAGTTCGATCACGACTGTTTAATGTTAAACACTTTTGATAAATATATCTTTTCTCAAGAAACTGTTTTGCTACATTTGAACACTTTTAAAATTGTTCAAAACATTATTTCAAAACATTGTTTATGTAATTTCAATGAATCCTTTTTTAATAAGTTGACAATGCAATATTTCCATACTTATCTTGAAAAATATTTCTCAAATAATGTATAAATGGTTTGAATAAATCACTTTTTGTTTCAATATAAAATCTGTCTATGTTTTATTTCAAATCTATTATTTTTGAATATATGTATTTTATTTTATAGGTGAAAAGCTTATTTGAGAAAAGAAGAAAAAATAAAAAAGAAATAAAAGCTTATTTGATAAAAAGAATATATTTAATCGGAAGAAAAAAATTACTTGAAAAAACATTAATTCACAAAAATATTTATATGTCTGAAAGAGTACAAATAATTAACTTATTTATTAAGATATTTTACGAATTTTATTTTCTAGGAAAAAACTTATTTTTGAGAAAAAAATAAAAGAAAAACATTAATTTATAAATGATTTATTATTATAAGAAAGAAATAATAATGAGGGATATATTAATTTTTGAAAAATAAATCATTTTTAATAATTGTTACCTTTTTCTAAAAAGTGAAACTCGAGAAAAAAATCTTACTTAAGAATTAAAAATTGTTTGAAATAAGAATAATTCTTTTTAAAAAACATATTAATTTACATGAAGTAATTTATTTGAGGGATGAAAACAAAATATTAATTTGTTTTAGAATTTTTAAAAAATTAAATTCCCTTTAAATACAAATATTTATTTCACTTTGAAGCAAAATGTTTACGATAGTAACTTCTTTTTCAAAAAATATCTGACAAGATTTCTACATTTTTCTTACAATGTTACTGTACATTGAATAGAATACAGCTAGCTTGTCTAATATTACACCATTAACTGAAGTCACGTATGTAGTAGACCACACCTAAAAAAGGGGAGTTACAATGGAAATAAACCCTCTTTTTTGAAAAGGGATGCATGTAGAGAGAGAATCTTCCCCTGCATCAGTCCCCATCCCGACCTACAGTGCGGGATCAAATTTTTAACCTTTACCCCCCTTTGACGCGCCCTATCCAGGATGGTGAAAATCATACACCTTCCTCTTATTCTGCATCCAGAATTCGTCTCGAGTAGATCTCAAATCTAGCTCTGCTTACTTTACTTTCCCCGTGTTTTTGAAGATCAATATTATTACAATGGAATTCGCTTTCGACAAAAATTTGCCAGCAATTTCCAACGTATGTATTTAAAGCATTTATTAATATTTCAAAATGTTTAGATTATTTTTTAAAAAAATGTTTAAAAATATACTTTAATATATTTTTTTTCTCTTTTTTCAGTTTGAATTTGATTTTGGACTTAGCCAAGAGATTATTTTAGGTGAGATATTAGAGAGTAACTGTATCGATTGGACATCACCGGTCAATTTCTCAGATGACGATTCAATGGTAAATATAATTTCTTTAAAAACTTGTAGAATGTTTTAAAATATATATTTTTATACTCAAAATATTCTTTTTTCTTATTTCAGATTGAGACCACCGTTCGACCACCACCTGGGTTTAACAATATTCGTTTGACTGGGCGTCGCTCGAACCCGGTGCCTGCTAACCGCTCGCTTCATCGAAAATCTGTAAGAAAAATATATTTTTTTATTTTTCTAGGAAAATTTCAGCATACGATTTGGACTTAAAATATTTTTATGCTTTTTTTCTTAGGCACCTGCATTAAACAACGAGCCTGGCCCTTCACATCTGAGTGAAGCACCTGTAGAGCCAACACTACGCTGCGCGGTTTGTGGAGGTGCTTTTTTCAATACAAGAGAGCTTAAACTTCATCTGAAAAGTCATATGGTACGAATTATTTCACTTTTTCTGTTTAACTGTTTGAATAATATACAATGTTTTAAAAAATATGTTTTCTTTTCTTTTTTTTGTTCAAGGTTATTCAGACTGGTGCTGGAATTAATGCTGTAGAACCAACTCCACAAATGTCGAGATCTGATGGCAATTCAACTAAGGTATTTTTACTTCAAAAATTTTTTAGTGTTAAAGTTGAGTTTTCAGGATTCATTTCTGTTAAAAATTAAATTATCTCTTTAAAGTAATTAAAAAAACTTGTTTAGATAAACTTAAAATAAATTTTTACTTAGAATAAAAATTAAATTCACTCTTAAAAGTAATTAAAAACTTGATTAGATAAACTTAAAATAAATTTTTACTTAGAATAAAAATTAAATTCACTCTTAAAAGTAATTCAAAAATCTTGATTAGATAAACTTAAAAAAAATTTTTACTTAGAATAAAAATTAAATTCACTCTTAAAAGTAATTAAAAAACTGGATTAGATAAACTTAAAATAAATTTTCACTTAGAATAAAAATTAAATTCACTCTTTAAAGTAATTAAAAAACTTGATTAGATAAACTTAAAATAAAATTAAAAAGTTATAATAAAATCCTCTTTTGAAAAAACTTGACAAAATAATTAAAACTTGTTTTCTTTTCTTTTTGCTATTTTTTTTAGAATTCTATCCAAGTAGTTTCTGGAGGTGAGAGTAGCTGCAGCGACACCGTACCCATACCTACCAATCCGAGTGCTAATGCGATGAACACCGATAGTTCGGATGATGAGATGGATGAGACAGCTGTTGCCTCAAAATCGAAGGTATATTTTTTATTTTTTGCATGAGGTGGGAAAAAATTTTTCATTACTTTTCAAAAATGTTAGGTTTTCAAAAACGAATTTCCCTCTAAGTTTTAAAATAAATTCTCTCTAAGATAGAAAAAATTTTGATAGGTTTCCTCTAAGTTAGAAATAAATTCCCTCGAAAAGTAGGTTAGAAAAAAAAATCTTGTTAGGTTTCCTCTAAGTTAAAAATAAATTCCCTCTAAAAGTAGGTTAGAAAAAAATCTTGATAGATTAAAAACACTTGTTAGCGAAAAAATAATTAAGATTTTTAAAAATGAGTTAGGTAAAAAAATTATTAAGATTTAAAAAAAAAAAACTTGTTAGAGGAAAAATAAAAAATAAAAGTTAGTAGAAAAACTTGTTAGATTAAAAACACTTGTTAGCGAAAAATAATTAAGATTTTTAAAAATAATTAAAATTCTAAAATAGGGTTTTTTTTTTTTTTGTCTATTTCAGACTTGTCCTGTTTGCAAAAAAGTTTTTGCTTATGCAAGCACGCTTCAACGACATGTTAGAACCCACTCTAATGAGAGAGCATTCAGTTGCGATGCATGTGGTAAAGCCTTCAAACTAAGGCAGCATCTAATGAGACACATGAAAGTGCATAAACAAGAAACAACATTTTCTTGCGATGAATGTGATAAAAATTTTAAATTTAAACATCATCTTGTCAGTCATTTAAAATCGCACGATGAATCCTTAAGTCCTTCTTTTCAATGTAAAGAATGTAATCGTATATTTCATCGAAACTGCGACTTTCAAAAGCATCTGAGACAACATGAAAATTCCACCTATGTATGTCAAATATGTCATCGGTCATTCACACGCAAGAGTCATTTTCTTAAGCATTGTCGCTTAGAGCATGCTAACCAGACCTCTCACGTACTAGAAAAGAAAAAACCTGTTTCAAGAAAATCTCGTTCTTTAAATGTATTCCGTACAGTACACATTTATCCTGATGAAAATGAAATGTTTGATTTTAAAATATTTTTTGACGGTATACGTCTAAAAGTACAGAAAATTTTAGAAGATGAAATTAATGAACAAGGGGCAATAAAATTTTATTTTGTTTCAAAAGCCTGTTTTAAAAGAATAAATAGGGAGACGAATGTCGAAGAGAAAATGGATACTTTCTTTAGAAGTCATTGTCATGAACAGTTAACTAAATTAAATATCGAAGATAATATTGAGAAGGCATTTGCAAAAATTTTAAAATCTCTTGATGAATTTTTAGAGCGTGGATCCGGGTGGATTCTCGATCAAATTTATTTTCTTCAAATAAAAATAGCCAAATATCACCCATTAAGTGCTAGTTGCAGCTTTCCGCTACCAAAATTCTTAGAAGATAAACATGCAATAGTAAATGTGAAAAACAATGATGAAAAATGTCTTGTTTGGAGCCTTCTCGCCTATAAAAAGAACATCGATTCTAATCCACAACGAGTGTCTCACTATGAACCGTTTGAAAATGAAATCAATTTAGGAAATGTTCAATGTCCTGTACCCTTAGCGAAGATTCCTATCATTGAAAAATTAAATGATTTAAGAATCAATGTCTTTGGGTACGAAGACAATGAAATAATACCGTTATATATCTCACCGAAAAATGATTCGAACATAGTTAATTTATTATTGATTACAAACGAAGCCGGTCATCATCATTATTGCTGGATCAAAAACTTTTCACGCCTGCTAAGTCATTTAACCAAACATAATGGTGAAAGATATTTTTGTTTTCGTTGTTTGCATCGATTTTCAAGAGAGGACTTATTGCAGTCACATGTCCAATACTGCAAAGATCATTCACCTCAAGTCATTGTCTTACCTGAAGAAGGGGAAAACATCCTACAGTTTTCAAATATTCATTTACAACATCCCGTGGGATATATTATTTACGCGGACTTTGAAAGTCTGCTTATCCCCATTTCAACAGCCATACCATCAAATCAACAATCCTACACAGATAAATCGGCACGACATGAAGTCTGCGGATATGCTTATGTAATAATTGGTCCTGACGGACATTCTATAAAGCCTATTAAAGTCTATCGTGGTGAAAATGCCATAGAACATTTTCTTGAGAAAATAATACAAGAAAAGGAAGTGTTAGCAGAAAATTTAATGAAAATAAAACCTATGTCTTTAACTTCTGAGGAGGAAAGAGCTTTTCAAGAAGCCACAGAATGCTCTATTTGTAAAAAGGCATTATTTGGAAAGAGAGTACGAGATCACAATCACATTACCGGCGCTTACAGGGGAGCTGCTCATTCTGAATGCAATCTGAAATTCAGGCAGTCGAAGAGTATTCCAGTTGTATTCCATAATCTGAAACATTACGACGGACATCATATTATGACAAAACTTGGAAAATATAAAGACCACCATATAAGTGTAATTGCAACAACGATGGAAAAATATATATCCTTTAGAATTAAAAAACCTGAGTGCCCTGTCCAACTTGTTTTCATAGACAGTTTTCAATTTTTGCCAACTTCATTGGAAAAACTTGTAAACAATTTAGATCCCTCACAATTTAATATTTTAAAAGAAAATTTCCCAGTTGACACTTGTTTAAATTTACTAACACGCAAAGGTGTTTATCCTTATGACTATTTTGATTCACATCTAAAATTCGAAGAAACATCACTCCCTCCTCCCTCTGCTTTTTATAATTCATTGACAGAAGAGCCCATTTCTGAGGATGATTATGAACATGCTCAAAAAATTTGGAACAAGTTTAATATGAAAAATCTTGGTGATTACCACGATTTGTATGTTAAGACAGACGTTTTATTACTCGCCGACGTGTATCAAAATTTCAGAGAACTTTGCCTGCATTATTATGAAATTGATTGCGTACACTTATACACATCACCAGGACTATCGTGGCAAGCTTGTTTGAAGATGACTGGAATGCAACTGGAACTTTTTACAGACATCAACATGCTGTTAATGATTGAGAGAGGTGTGAGAGGTGGAATCTCACAAATAAGTCATCGGTACGCAAAAGCTAACAATCCTTATATGAATGATTATAATCCAGACGAACCAAATAGTTATATAATGTACTGGGATGCCAATAACCTTTACGGTTGGGCTATGTCCCAGTACTTACCCTACGGCAACTTCAAATGGATTGCTACAGATAATATAACGGAAGAATGTATTTTATCCCTTCGAGATGATTCCAATATTGGTTTCATATATGAAGTGGATATGGAATATCCCTCACATCTTCATAATTTCCATAATGATTTACCTTTAGCTCCTGAAAAGTTTACAGTAACAAATGAAATGCTCTCACCATATGCTAAATCCCTTTTAGATAACAATAAATATACTTCATCAACTAAATTAATACCTAACCTCCAAAACAAGAAAAATTATGTAGTACATTACCGAAACTTAAAATTTTTCATTCAAATGGGATTAAAAGTAACAAAAATTCATAAAGCTCTTCAATTCAATCAAGCTCCTTGGCTGAAAAAGTACATAATGTTCAATACTGAAAAACGAAAAAATGCAACTTCTTCCTTTGAAAAGGACTTCTTCAAGCTTTTAAATAACAGCGTTTACGGAAAAACAATGGAAAACTTGCGGAATCGTCGAAACATTGAATTATGTAACACCGAGAATAGAGCGAAAAAACTAGTCGCCTGTGCAACTTTCGATGCATTTAAAGAATTCGATAATGACTTAGTAGCTGTGGAAAGATTGAAATCAAAAGTATTAATGAACAGACCGATTTACGTAGGTTTTACCATCTTAGAGATATCTAAATTGTTGATGTACAACTTTCATTACAAGTACATAAAACATCATTATAATGACAGAGCTGTACTCTTATTTACAGATACAGACTCTCTCACCTATCACATCACGACAACTGACATATATGAAGACATGGGAAAAAATAAACAGCATTTCGACTTTTCTGATTATCCACAGACACATCCTCTATACTCAACGGAAAATAAAAAAATGATTGGCAAAATGAAGGACGAATTAAATGGGGAAGTTGCATTAGAATTTGCTGGTCTAAAATCTAAAATGTATTCCCTAAAATCAACTAGCAGCGAAAAAAAACGAGCAAAAGGAATATCGACACGGGTTATTAAAAATAAAGTTTCACATTTTGATTATGTAAATTGCCTTCAACAACAAGTAACTACCTATGAACAACAAACTAGAATAAATCAAGAAAATCATCATTTGTTCACAATCCATCAAAACAAAAAATGCCTTAGTGCATTTGATGACAAAAGATACATCTTAGACGACGGTGTCAACTCCTTAGCTTATGGCCATTATCAAATAACTTAAAAAATGAAAAAATTGAAAAAAAAAATATATATATATAGAAAAAAAAAAAAAAATTGAAAATAATTGAAAATAGAGAAAAAAAAAAAATGAAGATGAACTGAAACTTGAAAGAATAGAAGAGGGGGGAAATTTCAAACATAGAAGATTGAAAATGAAGTTACAAGATCCTAGAAAATAAGAAGAAGAAATGATGATTCAAGTTCATAAAAATTGGGGCGTCGCACACATGCGGCGGGTGGATGGTGGGCCCCCTTAAAAACAACAAAGAAAAAACTGAAGATTTCAAAATATGAAGATCAAAAACTCGCAAGAAGGAAAATTAGAAGAATGAAAATTAGAAGATCGAAAACTTACAAGAAAGAAAATTAGAAGAATGAAAATGAAGTTGCAAAATCCCAGAAAAATTAGAAGATCAGAATGAAAAATTAGAAGATTGAAAATGAAGTAGCAAGATCCTAGAAAATAAGAAGAAATGATGATTCAAGTTCAGAAAAAATTGGGGCGTCGCACACATGCGGCGGGTGGATGGTGGGCCCCCTTAAAAACAACAAAGAAAAAACTGAAGATTTCAAAATATGAAGATCAAAAACTCGCAAGAAGGAAAATTAGAAGAATGAAAATTAGAAGATCGAAAACTTACAAGAAAGAAAATTAGAAGAATGAAAATGAAGTTGCAAAATCCCAGAAAAATTAGAAGATCAGAATGAAAAATTAGAAGATTGAAAATGAAGTAGCAAGATCCTAGAAAATAAGAAGAAATGATGATTCAAGTTCAGAAAAAATTGGGGCGTCGCACACATGCGGCGGGTGGATGGTGGGTCCCCTTTTTTTAAAAATAAATAAAAAAATAAGAAATCCTCTTTTGAGGGTTTCAAAGAAAAAAGGAACTCATCAAATGAGTTTCCAAAAAATATATGTTTGCACGGTTTAAAAAAGAACTGTGCAGACATATAATAGAAACACCATAAACACTCACACACATTCATACCTAAAATAGAACCATCAGGCTATATTTCCATAGGTCAGCGGTTTCGCGCTCCAAAACTGCTGTCTTATGGAAATATTTTTACTGCAAGGTGTCGGGTTCGAACCCTAGTCAAACCTCTCTATTTCTTACATACTCTATGCACATACACATTCGTATATTTTATTCATTCCTTTTTTTTCTCAATTTTTTTAAATTAATTTCTTAATTAATTTCTTAATTAACCTCTTAATTAACTCTCTAATTAATTTTCTAATAACTCACAAACAATATCCTGCTTTTTTCATTCTTCCGAAAACATCGCTTTAAAACCATCGTCACCTTTTACAAAAAATCACTCATTAATTTTTTTAATTAAATTTCCTCATTAACACCCTCGTCATCTTTCACGATTAAGTCAGAGAATGTCTCAAGGACGATACCAAGTCATCTACACCCTCAGGGGGTAGTGTGACACCCGCACGACTTGCCAGTGCACCCTTGCACCATTCTTGCACCCTTGCACCATTCTTGCACCGGTGTTTCAGAACTCTCCTTCTCCCCCTACTCATACTAACCATTAATTCAGCAGTCTATTTGGTAATTTAGTCTTAGTTTTCTTCTCCCTTTTGAAAATAAATACGTAGTATAGTGAATCTTTCAGAAAACCCAAGTTTTAATAGAAAGTTTATAAAATATTTATTTATTTATTTATTTATTTATTTATTTATTTATTTTTTTAGGACTGAGGGCCTATTAGTCTCAATCTGGGATTTTTGCGTTGTCGATTTCGATAGTTGGACATTGGTCGAATTCTAAAATTTATCGAAAATATAATTAAACAATTTGAAAGCGATGTTATAATTTGAAAAAAAATAAAAAAAATAAAAAAAATAAAAAAAAAAACTAATAGTCCTCCGTCCTAAACTAAATTCTGCTTTTGCCAGAATTTCATCAAAATCTTATTATTATTATTATTATTATTGAAAGAAAAAGAAAAGGAAATTAATAATAATCAGTTTCATTACAAGCGATATCGAAAAAGTTTTTTTTAATAATTTTGAATTAGGAAATAAAAAGTGCGCGTGAAATAATATGAAATAAAAATAAGTAAGAAAATGAATTTAATGATTTAATGTTTTTGTTTTTCGGGGGCTGCTCATGCATATAAAAAATGCGTATTAAAACGAATCGAAGAAGGAAGCGAAATAAGTATTGAGTTATGTTACGATAAATACGATACATAATATAATACGATATATTAGACCTATCGTCCAGGGTTAGTAGGCATTTTTTTTTTTTTTTTTTTTTTTATTATTACTTAAAGAGAATTAAACTGATTTATTATTAACTTTCAAGTTAAAATGCAAAGCATTTCAATATATGAATAAAGTTAAAACAATATTAGACATTTTTACTTTCTTCCATATATATAAGAAGAAAGTATTGGATTCGGGAAATTTTTCTGCCTCCGTTTTTTTTAATGGATTTACACGATTTGAGATGTCTTGAACCATTTAAAAAAATATCTGCCTGTGTATGTGAGCATGTGTGTATCATAATTTTTGTGAGCTGGACACTGTAGCTCACGATGCAATGAATGAAATTTAACTAAACTTGGTATTTTGTTGGTCTTGACTTTAACTGGTGCGGATTACATATTGCGATCTATTGCTCATGGGGTGGCTATCCCATTTTTTTACTATTTTTTAACATGACAGTAAAGGACAAATTTTCGATAAATGTACAAAATTGAGAGTTATTTTTAATGAATGAGTTGTAAAATTAACATGAATTAATAATAATAGTACAGTGGTAAACTAATAGTGTACATGTACCATGTAGCAGAATCGCCCTCCTCCGCCTTTGAGAGGGAAGTACCTCCGAGGTGTGTGTATGTAAATTTTCAATACATCTTTGATATTTGGTGAAATTTTCTGGCATTTTAATTTTAATTATTTTTTTTTTTTTTTTTTTGTAGTTTTAAGATTGATAAACTGATTATCTATTAAAATATTCGACAAAAAAAAAAAAAAAAAAAAAAAAAAAAAAAAAAATTTTTAAAAATTAAAATTTAAAAAAATAAAAAAAATAAAAATAAAAATAAATAAATAATCCTCTAATTAATCAAAAATTTTCTTAATTTTGAAAAAGTATAAAATCTGTTCGGGGCAAACAGAAGTAATAATCAAATTTAGCAAGTTAGTTTTATATTTGCTTACAAAAAAAAAAAAAAAAAAAAAAGTAAAAAAGAAAATAATTTTTTATTATGTTCAGATGCAGATACATTTAAAAATGAACGTAATATAAAAATACATTTAATTTTATTGCATCGTTCCAGCATATTTCTCAAAGCCAAAAGGCTTAAGTAATCAATAAAATAAAGCTCGACCTGTGTTTTTCAAATTTAGATGGGAAAGACCGCCAAAGCTCTTTTTGCATCTTATAGTGATCTTTGGCTCTAGCGGAACATCACTGGGCTGGGCGGGACTTTATCGTCGCCAGTGGCTCGTGTGATAAATTATGTCGTGCTCAGAATATTTTATTTTACATACCCGACTATAACATACCCGACAAATAACAACAGGAAGTTCAATTTCGGTATCCTAATTCTATATCATATAAGGATGCTACACTAAACATTTCGTTGAGATTAAGCAAACAGTTCATATGCAGGGGGACCCAGGATAATTCAAAAGCATTAAGTATATGGGGAGAATTGCAGGTAAGTAGAGTTTAACATCTATAGACTGCCCTAAACCAAATGATATGAATGTATATTTTTATATGCATAAAAACAGGTTTCGTGTAGAATATGGAATCAAAACCATTCGCTGTTAGTTTACAGGGCTATACAAAAGAAATACAATATGGTGCAACAATACTTGAAAATTGATAGAAATTTATTTCAGGTTGCGCTGTGTGTCATTAACATAGCATTATATTTATGTGCACTATATGGTGTGTACATAATTTTTAGAATGTACACAGGTGTCCCAATAATTAAACGAAAACATTCATTTTTATTATATGTAATTAGTGGGAAGGGCTATACTGTAATATTTTACCATGTCCAGGAAAACTGCCCAGGAATTGGAATTAATTTCTCATATCTATCTGGTAAATATAATATACTTTTTAAAGTTTACTATTCACCGATTATTATTTGTATATTTACACATTTTGAAGTTTCCCGAATACCGAAGTCAAGTTTTAGCGACTGGTCTTTGGTTCTCTTTCTTATCAGAGTAACTTAAAAATAAATAATTTCAGGCAAATCATGCTGTATTTTGAAGTTAATATAAGTTTGATCAAAACTGATAAGTTTCAAAAAATGGTGCTTGTACAGTTGTCTGTATAATTTTAAATGAACTTTTAAATTTAATAACATATTTGAAATGTATAAAACTGTAGGAACAGTAATCAAACAGAGGCTGAGTGTGTCGGTATCACTCCCCCTCACACAGAATTATTTATCAAATAAAGATCATACGATGCTTAATTTCAATTGTTTTTAACGTACGTTTTTAGAACAGTATTCGTTATCTTTCCCCTTAATCTCTAACCTGTATCTATATTATTAAATTTCAGGACAAGAGAAAGTCGGGCGTGTGTCACACCCAATTATTTATTTAAATGTGTTTCTTTGTTCCAAGATTTCAAAAACAAAAATTTAGAAATAATCAACAATTTCAGCATTAAATCTGACTTTTCGCATTTTAATTTAAAAGATGCTTAAAAAAAAAAAAAAAAAAGAAAGAAAGAAAAAAAGAAAACACAGAGCAATTTAGAAAATTTGTTAAGTTCAGGATGTTTTTTTAATGTTTTCATTATAATATACTTTTTTCTTTTTTTAAATAAATATTACAAACGAGCAAACCCATTGACACAATGGAAACTACATCGTGTTATGAAAATCTCGCATCTCATAGGACTATTTGTGAATATCTTCATACAAAACTTATTATTTTTTTTCCCCATTCTCTCTCCCATTTAAATTAAGCATAAATAGAAAGACAATGCGAGCAAAACAATCTATAAAGAACAGAGCCTGATTAAGGGGGAAGCACACATTATTTATACTTACACCGTTATTTTTTAACAAATACTTTCCTCTTATAATAAACAGAAAATTCTCATTAAAAATTATTTTAAAAGAATTCTGGTGTCTAATAACGATGATTAAATTGGATTGTTTTACACCGTTCATTTTTTATAAAAAATATTTCCTCGTCAAAGCGTGGAATTTCTATGACATGAAGTAAAAAATAATTGTAAAAATATTCCGGTGAGAGCGGAGATAATGTGTGCTTTCCCCTTAATCAGGCTCTGATAAAGAACCAGATAGTGTCCAAGTCGTGAGCGCACAAATTCCATCTATACCATGATAATTATTAAATTTACGAATTACAAAAAGAAGGAATGTTTTGTTTTCAAAATATATTGAAAGATGGCAGCACCATTAACCTTTTTTTTTTTTTTTTTTTAATGTGTGATTCAACGTTAAAAATTAAATAAAAAAATTAAACATATAAGTGGTGCACGGACATTGAGGTGCCGACTTTTTAAATTTTCAAGAGTGAAGAGGAGGGGGTTCATGGGAGTTTCATCCCCCACCCGAAATTTTAATTAAGATGTATCAAAGTTCTAGTTAGAAGCATATTACAGTGATTCTCAATTTTTTTTTTTTTTTTTTTTTTTATTGTCGCGGCACACATTTAACGATTTCAAAATTTGGCGGCATACATTTCACTTTATGAAAGGTCACAGTTATCGAAGATAAAAACAGTTTAAAATATGGTATTCAACTGTAAAAAACAACAGTTTACTTTTACACTGTACTTTTCTTTAATTTAAACAAACTTTACTCGTAATAAAAAAAAGCATTATAATTTTTACTATATACATTTCTAAAATTTGGCAGCACACTTTAAAAACTTGGCGGCACACAAAAGTGCCGCGACATAGTGGTTGAGAATCACTGTGCTAGAAGAAAGGTGCAGCTATTCATATTCAAATAAATCATATTTCAGATTAATTTGATTTAAAATAATGTTTACGAGGCAGTTGAGAAACCCCCATGTAGTTTAGTTTTTATTTTTAGAGCAACTGAAATCCCGTTTATTCTATCTCTCATAACTTTTTGAATTTACACGATATTTGTTTGGGGTTTTCATATAAGTTGCTCAGTACTTTTGGCTAATAAATTATGCAAATTAAATTTTTTAAAGCTTAGTTAAAAAGTATTTACTAAAAATGCTCATATTTCATAAGATATTTAACATTTGTGCATTCTGATTGCAGTATGTTGTGTCTAATATAGCAGGCCAAGTTTCCTAAAAATGGCTTTTCCTTGGGCCTTATGCCCTACATGTTATAATTAAAAAAAAATGTTTTTTTTTTGCAATTTTTTAAAGAATCCATTATATCTGTATGCATATATATGATAAGATCATAAAAATTTATACAGATAATTAGAATTCTCATAACCGCATGCTATAGCCAAACCGTATTGCAAATATTACTTTTCACAGGGTGATCCAAAACCTTTTGGGTTTTGTTTAATTTTTTTACTAGTCCAATTTTCCTCTTTAGGACAAACTTTTGCTGATAAATATGAGGTATAACATGTTTTTTACATTCTTAAATTTTCACTAAAATTCGTAAAGAATTTTTATAGATATTTGACAAAACGCCTAAATTCAAAAATTTTCAAATACGCATTGGCTGATAGTGTATCTACCGAACAGAAATGAAACAAAAGTATAAAAGTTAATTAAAATAAAGAAAAAATATTGAAAAATTGTTGCGTAGAAAATGTTAAATACATATTTGGTTTCAGTGCGAAACGAATGAACATTAAACAGTTAAAAGATAATTCAAAAAAAGATTTAAAATGTTAAAATGAAAAGTTAAAAACATAATGCAAAAAATACACTTTTATTTTTACAATGTATGTTAATAATAGCTGTATGAATTAGAATACCAATTCTATTAATGTACATGTTTTAACTTCATTTTTTTTACGAATTTTGATCAAAATTATAAGGATATATTCTTATCAGATAATACTACATTTTTTGCAAAAAGCATTTACAATGATTAAATAAAATGATAATGAATTACAGAAATTAGTACTTACTCAAGGCAAAAGCTAATGTATTTTAATTAATTCAAAATCTGTAAAGAATGTGTTGAGTAATAAAATTGTTCTTTTTAGTAAACACCTTAGAAGTTAGAAAATATCGCATAAGTAATACAAAATATTCAAATAAGCTGATTCAATTAAAAAAGTTTTCTAAAAAGCTTGAAGTTTTATCTTCAAAATTAACACATTTAGCTGCATCTGTATTGGTCCCACACTATTTATTAAACTGATCTCTAAGTATATTAATAAAGCCAGCACAAGAAGTTATAAATCAGGCTATTTATGGAATGATTAATTTGAAGAGACAGTGTCACGTCTGAATAGCGAAGATTATTTATTTATTTATTTAGCTTATGATAATTCTTACATTCTTTAAAAAGAAATTCAATAATATCGTCAATGACAAAAATTTCACTTATCATTTGATTTTCATCGAAGCATGAATTTCTACATATTCTGTATTTGGAAATTATAGTAATAATAAAGGCTTAACTATTTTGCAACTACAGGGGATTAAATGGAAACACATAATGTTTGTAAACATATTTATACCGCAGATATCTAATGTTTCTTTCAGTAGAAAAGATTTTTCACTTAAAGACCTTTAGAAGATGACTAAATTCATTTCATCTTTCCAAAAATATTCCAACTACTCTACCGATTTATGTTAATTCAAGGACCTTTCTTCAAACACGTAACAGATAGGATATGAACCGTGTTTAAAATATTATTGTAACACTGTACACTGGGAAAAATTGTATCATAAACATTTCACCGTATATAGATATGTAAAAGAAATGCAATGCTGTATACGTAAAAGATATGCAATGCGGAAATACTGTTTTAAATGCGTTTAAAGTATCTAATGGGTATATGATATAACGCAAGCAAATTTTATACTAGTTATGCTTATTTGGAAATTTTAGAGAATTTCATTAAAGCCATTCTGCCAGATTAGCTCAAACGGCAAAAAATAAAATAAAATAAATAAACATATGAAAAAAAATATATATATATATTTACCAACAGATTTTTTAACATAACTTATAAATATTTATATATATATATATATATATATATATAATTTTTTTTTGAATAAGTCTTTTTATTTCGATCTTTTAACACCTTCTTATCTATATTAAAGAAAAGATAAAAAATGCCCTATATAAAAATGAAAAGTTACAAAAAATTTTTACCATATAATATAAAAAAGATTGGCATGATTTTACTCGACTTTCTGAATATTTAATAATTAACGGTTATTTAAATAAAGTTAAATGACAGAAGTAGTTAAATATACAAAAGGTAAAACCATAATAGGTGTTTAATTATTTCTCCCCAAGTTGTATGTTGTTTAATAGATCATAATATAGCTAAATTCTTTTGTAGATCCCTCTAAAATAACTATACATGATAAGCTTGCAATGTCAATATATATCTGTTTCTTTTCCTTTCTTTTCTTTTACGCTTTATAGAAAATTAAGAATACTAAAACAGATTTTAAATAGTTTGAACCCATAGATCGCAACGCATACAAATTATACTTTGTTTCCAGATTAAAAATAAAAGAAAGAAAAGAAAAGAAAGGAAAAACTCTAAATTTTACACTTATATAAATCTGTACTGTTTTTTCAACGATAAACTGTAACATGTTTACCAACTGATATCTTAGTCGAATATACAGATAAAATATTTGACGCAATGCATTTCAAATAATTCGAGTCTATAGCCGGTAATCATAAAAATTCGTGTATATATATATATATATATAAGTTCTACCCTGATCTAAACCTATGCAAATTGTTGGATGATGATCTATGACACGCCTACAAATTTTTAACTCAATTTGATAAGATGTTTAGAAGCTATTACACATTAAATAATTTGAAGTACACTTTAAATAATTTGTTTACAGTTTATGATGACAAAGAATTTTTCTTTCTGTCCCTGTAAAATAAATTACAAATGCTAGACTTATCAAAATCTATACAGTTCATGTGATGATCACCTATAACATACATACCAAATTTTAGTTTACTCAAAAAAGGCGTTTAAACACTGTCGAAAATTAAATAATTTGATTATTTAGGTGTTAGACCAGAAAGACTCAAAGGTTTCTTTGTGTCACTGTAAAAAATAAACTGTAAAATCTACTTATTAAAATCTACACATAGTTTGGTAGTAGTGACTAATGACGTACCTGCCAACTTTTAGCTCAATCGATCTGTGTATTTAGAAGTCATCGTGTTCACTCACTCACACGCATACGCACACATAAATGCATACATCATTGTAAAATAACAAAAATGAACTCCAGAGATCATAAAAAATATAGATGCACAAATCTCATAGTCAGTTTTTTTCATGATTACAATACTTTTCTGTGTGTTCGAAAAAAAAAAAAAAACTTAAAAAATGGATTTAATTTGATTCCCCCCCCCCCCCTAAATTTTACATTTAAAGGCAAATAAAAATAAACTACAATTTCAATAGCCTAAAAAGAAAATTGTGTCTAGTAACAAATGTTTATGCATACGTTGTTAAAATCCTACGTTTTCACCCAAAATTTTTTCTAATCTAACTGCAACCAATATTATTTAGAAATTTTGTGCACTATGTTCCGTTATTTCAGTAAGCACCACTAAAAGGGTAAAATTTAACGCTAAAATATTGGTTACAGCTAAATTTACCTAATTGGCTCCATTTACTAAGTGCTGATCTATTACATTTAATAGTGTACCATAATTTCCGGCGTATATAAGCCACTGTTGCACCAGAAATTTTAATTGGCGAATAAAGTTATATTTGTACGGGCTGTTCTGTTCCTTCAAACAAATGTAGATTTTTCTTTTAAATAAAATTTCTGGTGGAGAAATGACATACCTTATCTGCGAATTATGCGTCGAAAATAACGGTACATAAATAGCATCACTGAGGCATGACAATGAAACTGAATAGGATGAATTTCGCATAGTGTATTTTAAACTCTTGAAACGATAAAAATTGTATTTTTGAGAAAAATGGTTTTTATGTATATAATAGATGTATAAATGGGCTATAATTGTACTAAAATAAATAAATGAGTAAAAATACTCAAAAATGAGCAACACTGTATCAAATTTGAGCATGTCACATTCTCAAAATAACTCCGAAGCCAATACGCTCAACTTCAAAAACCCCATGTACTTATTATTGAGCATATTAAGTTGACACCTTTTCGAAACAAAAGTCCTCAAAAATTGGCATCGACTACCGTGAAACCCGATATCCCAAACATTGATTCTCATTGATGTATCTTCCTCTAGAATGAATAAGTGGCCATTTTCTAAATTCCTTAACTAGAAATATAGATTTCCGAACTATGCGCATAAGGCACGCCAATAATCTGAATAGACGAAATGGTCGAGAATTTCTAGTTTACACATTTCTGAATATTCCGAATATTCTGAATCTTTTGTATTGCGAGAAATTCACGCTTGATTTTCTAGAATTGGGTCATACACCAAGATTATAAGTTGCTGAAACCCGCCTCTTGTAGTCTCATTCATTTGCAGATATTTTTAAATAACTTTGCCCTCAAGAATATAGGCAAACGCTATAGAATTCTGATAGGGGCTTCTAAAACTCGTTTTTCAAGGGGACTAGAATTTATAAGGATGACATGGAACTATTTTTTCTAGAGCCACAATTTAGATTCTAGATGTCAGTTACATAATTGTTTCTCAGTGTACACTTAATACTGCTTTGTTAAATAAATCCTAGTCGAGTCAGTCTAAGAACATGATTCGAGAAGAATTTATTTAACAAAGTACAGTAAGACCCCGCTTAACGCGTGGGATACGTTCCTTCAAAGTAGAGCGTAATGCGAAACAGCGCGCGCGCACAATTTCAGGGAATCCCCGTACTGCTGCGAGCAATTTCGGGGAATCCACAGGGGAAGTAAAAGAGCGCTAAACCGGAACAGCGCTAAATGAAACAGCGTTAAGCGGGGTCTTACTGTAGTATTAAGTGTACTTTTTTGATATAAAAGTTACTGGCTAGTGCTCGGATACTTTTACTGCATACTGTATGGTGCTTGTACTCTTTCTGTTTAAATTTGTAGAAATTCTACTAAAGAACATCTTTTAGTTCATGAGGGGAACAAATATTAATTTGAAAATATGCGATATTTCATAAATGAGACAAAAGTATGTTTTCCTTTTTGAAATACTCATTTCGAAATGAGTATGCCCATTTAATCATTTCTGAGCGCTTCCCTTTTAACACTGTGTATATTGAGACAATTTCAAACGTACATAAATAACTTAACATTATTTATAGTTCATGTAGCAGTAAATATTATGTTAACGTAAATAATAAAAAATAGGTCTAATATAAAGTCGGTAACAAAAGTGTCCAAACACTAGCAAAAATTTCTATATAAAAAAAGTATGCTTAATACAGTTTTGCTAAATAAGTCCTAGTCGAATCCTGTTCTTAGACTGACTGAGAACAGGATTCGACAAGGATTTATTTAACAAGACAGTATTAAATGTACTTTTTTTACACAGGAATTTTTGCTAGTGTTCGGACACTTTTTTTTATCGACTGTATATACAGGGTGATTATAATTAAAGTTACGATTTCAAAACTCTATAATTTTAAAACTACCCATCAGAGTGATTTTATATTTCACCAGAGCAATCGTGAGGTAAAGAAAGTTTGTTTTAGGGAGGAAAAACGTAGTTCCGACATGTTCTTATAGAGGATGCTGTCCGGGTAATGTCAGGGGAAACGCCTAAATAGACTCATTAAACACAAGAATGTTGTTAGCAACACAATGGAATAGTAGGAAACAATAGACTTCAAGGGTTTACTTCAATGTTTTTTTTTAGCAAAACGACAAGAATACGCGTTTACAGCGGAAACAGTCATAGTGAAAAGAGAAAAAGAGGAGCTTATGAAACAAATACTTTACGAATAATTAACGGCATATTTTGAATTTTTTCTTTTTTTCTTTTGCCAAACAAAATTTCATTGCCTCACTATTGCTCTGGTAAAATATCAAATCGCTCTGATGGGTAGTTTTAAAATTATAGCGTTTTGAAATCGTAACTTTAATTATAATCACCCTGTATGTATATACATATATATATATATATATATATATATTCCCCTTCTTATTTTCAGTGAAAAATCTGCGATAAATTTGAGCAGCTATAACTCGGACAATTTTAGTCATATAACATTTATTTTATTTTATTTTATTATTATTTATTTTTTAACCCAAAGCAGTATGTAAGATAGTATCTTTGTTTTAAATAAGAATAATAATGTCAAGGGCTTGCATAAAATTTTTTATTCCATAATCCCCGTTTTTGAATGCATTGATTGATTTAAACTTTTTTTTTTATTTTTTTCCCTTAAATTATAGATTTTTAGAATTAAAACATTTATTTAAATGAAAGTATATTTCATGAGTCTTACGGTTTAGGAAGTAGACATTGTTAATCTGTAGCAATTTACATACTCGAAAGTGAAGTATCTTTTAAATTGTTTGAATAATAACGCCTACGCTAGAAATATATATATATATATATGTTTTCGACTTCATATTTTTATTTTATGTTTTACCGCCTTAAAAAACTCACTTTCATTAGTTGATCTTAACCCCCCCCACACACACACACACCAAAAAAAAAAAAAAAAAAAAAACTTGTCTATCAATATTTATTCATATTCATAATACAATACTTAGCTTTGATTAATTCCTGGTGTAGAGGACATATTTTTATCTCTCGAACGTCTTGAAGCTTAATTTGAACGGAATGACATCGGGAGTTATAGATTTAAAGAAAAAAATATTTTAATAAGATTAAAATATATTTTTTAATTCTGTAACGGCAATGACAAATTTTCATTTTGCGGTTAACAAAGCGTAGTGATAAGCGTAGTTCGATAATTTCCGAATAATTTCATGGTCGCCAGGATGATGTAAATGAAATGTTATCTATTGGAAGTAAAATAAAATAGATAAAATCCAATCTAAGAAAAGACCAAGGATTCATTCCGTCCTTCAAAAAAAAAAAAAAAAAAAAAAAATAAATAATAATAATAATAATAATAATAATAATAAAAATAAATAAATAAATAATAATAATAATAATAAAAACTAGTATGTTGTGACCACCACAAGACTTTCTTCTATATTTTCCTATATAAATTCACACAGTGCTAATAATTTACAAAAACTATTATTTATTAAAATTATCTACCACGATGAAGCAGGCGATTTTCATCTTAGAGAAAACTAACACTAAATATCCACAGAAACACAGTTTAACTAACATCTTAAAAATTCATTTTCATAATGATTATCTCATGTATCAAGTTTCGTACAGTTAAATGCCATAGAAGTTGAAATATAGCATTTCTGTTCTCGGGAAAAACTGTACTACAGCAGTGCAACCTATTGGTAGATATACATCCAAATTGAATCGGTATAATGTCTCATAATGGCATTCTCACATATCAAGTGTTGTTTGTTTATACGCATTAGAACCTGATATATAGTCTTCCTTTAAACTGAGGAAATTGCTTTATAGAAGCGTCACTTGTTGAGCAATTAGTACCATTGCTCAACAGTAGCTTATCGCAGTAAATTTGCAGTAACTTTATTCAAGGTGCATCCACATATAAATTTTTAATGCAATTTTGCGAAGTAATTCCTGAGATATAATCCTCCCTTAAAATAAGAAAATCACCGCACAACAGCGCCACCTGTTGAGCAGTTGACTCCAAAATTTGATATGTGCTAACATATGTCGATGCATCTACATATAAAAAACTTACATGCATTTTTATGCAGTATAGTTTCTGAGATATAGCCTTTTTTAAATTGTAGAAATCGCTGCATAGCAGCACCACCTGTTGAACGGTTGACACCAAAAGTTGATAGGCACTAATTTTGGTTAAGGTGCATCTACATATGAATTTATATACAATTCTGAGCAGTAGTTTCGGTTATACAGTCGCTACAAATTTTTTGTCGCACGCACGCAGGCGGACAGACAGGCAGATATTTTCGAAAAATGGTCAAATATTTTTCTACAACTCTCAAAACGTGTAAACCCGTCGAAAACCGGAAGTCGAAATTTTTTATGAATTCAATACTTTCTTCTATTGAATATAGGAAAAGGTAATAATAAATAAATAATAAATAAATAAATAAATAAATTTCTTAAAAAAAAAAAAAAAAAAAAAAAAAAAACTAGGGTAATATTATAGAATACCGCATAAAAAATGAACAAGAATAAGCTTTTGTTTATTGATGCATTACAATTAAAACTAGCATGCTGTGGACAACACAAAATGTTCTTTTATATTACTCTATATAACTGTGCCGCCTGCCAGTTAATATTTAATTCTAGCTTCTCTCAGAAAAAAAAAATACATACACAGTTAGTCACAATTTAAACAATCAAATGCTGAAATGCAGTCACATGAAAAGTCACAGAAGGAAATTAATGACAGTGATATTTGTCGTCACTGTACTCCTATGTCGAGCATTCTTTCTCATACGTCACCATCTGCACCAAGTTTGATATACTTATATGCTGTAGAAGATGAGATATAGGCTTTCCGTACACGGGGAGAATTGCAGTTCTCCTGGTTGATCGATATGCACAAATTTGAATTAGTTTTATAATATTGATTTTCACATACCAAGTTTTGTGCATTTATGTATCATAGAAGCTGAGATATTCCTTTCTCGTAAATGGGAATATACACTTCTTCTCATATTTATAAGGACACTTTATATTTTGAAATAACTAATGTAAAAGTAATTGTGAACGAGATTATACTAAGTGCATTTAATATATCTAGTATTCTAAAAACCGAAACTGCTATATTTTTTTTTAATATGAAACAAAATTAATAAAAAATAAAACAAAATATTTTTTTCTCCACGCCTTTAGATGTTCATAATTATAGGGACAATCAAGATTTTTTCGTTTTATTTAATTTACTAGCGGATAAATTACAGTTGACATGCGAATTTGTTAACTACTGGGCTAGATTAATTCATACATAAGCCTTCAATTTTTCTTGGACGGTCACTACTGATAATACTTCGGAAAAAAAAAAAAAAAAAAAAAAAAAAAAAGAACGTTCATGCAGTGAAGTACAATAAATGTGTTTTTTAAGTGAAAAGATAATTTCTATCCGCCGAATTTCTAATGAAATTCAAAGATCTAAAATTGTTGAAGGAAATGTGATCAAACGTTGAACTGCTGGTTCGATAGGAGAGAGATCTGATGCAAAATCAGAGTTGTTTTACAGAGATCGAAGACTCATAATTCCTCTTACTGTTCTACTCATAATGACTGCTGCTGAATTTGCTCGTGATTTTTAACGAAAGGTTAGGGTCCACATTTGTGCATGTTTAAAATAATTAATAATATGCTAAAATGAATAAAAAACTGTAATAATCAATAAGCATTTAATGGGGGAAAGCACGTCTGTGTTAAAGTTGAATAAAGACAATATTAAATGGTAAAATGTTGCATTTTCGGATGAAAAACATTTTATTCTTGATTAACCAAATGATTTTAACAGCTACTGGCACGATCTGAAGATAACGAAAGACAGAGAGATTTTTTAAAGGAAGATATGAATCAGACATTTTAAAGGTGGATCTATGGTGCTCTGGGGGTCTGTTTCTACTAAAGGCTGAATGAATTTAGTAATTTTTACTTTCTTCTATATGTAATATAGAGAAAGTATTGGATTCGCGAAAATTTTCGAAGTCCACTTTTTGATGGATTTACATGTTTTGGGATGTGGAGAACACGAATTAATAGTTTTTAGAAAATGTCTGTCTGTCTGTCTGTCTGTATCATTTTTTTTGTGGACGCTGTATCTCACGAACCAATGAATGAAATTTAACCAAACTTGGTATTTAGTTGCACCCTGACATAAACTGGTGTTGATTAGATTTTGGGATCAATCGCTCAATAGGTGGCGTTGTGATCGCATTTTAAGCAAATTTTTAACATGGCAGCATAGGACAAAATTCCGTATAAATGGGCATAAAGAGAGTTATTTTACACTTGTGATTGTAAAATTAATATGAATTATTGATAATAATAGTAGTTAGCTAGGAAAAAAATTTTGTGCATGTGGGGGCATCGGTTCCCCCCCCCCCCGGAGGAAGTAAATTTTCAAGATGGGTATCTTTCGAAAGGTCTCGTTGATAATAGTAATAATTAACTGGGAAAAAAAAATTGTGCATGTGGGGGCATCGGTTCCCCCCCCCCACAGGGGGGGGGGAAGTACCCACCCGGGGGGGCAAAGTTTCAAGAGGGGTATCTTTCGAAAGGTCTCGTCAATACCTTTAAAACGAATGGTTGAACCATAAATCTGTGATAATTTAAAACAAAGTTATCGATTTTTTTTACTTTTAACAAAAAAAAAAACAGAAAAATATCGCACTTTTTTTTTTTTTTTTTTTTTTTTTTTTTTTTTTTTAAACGAAATTTAACCAAACTTGGTATTTAGTTTGTTCCCGTAATAAACTGGTGCTGATTATGTTTGGGGATCAATAGCTCAACAAGTGGCGCTGTGATAGCATTTTATCTACATTTTTAACATGGCAGCATAGGACAAAAATTCGTATAAATGTGCATAATTAGAGTTGTTTTAAACTTGTGATTGTAAAATTAATATGAATTATTGATAATAGTAGTATGTCACTAGGAAAAAAATTTTCTGCATGGGGGGGCATCGCTTCCCCCCTAGGGGGGAAATACCCCCCCAGGGGGGGTAAATTTTCACAATGGTTATCTTTCGAAAGATCAGGTTGATAATAGTAGTAGTTAACTAGGAAAAATTTTTGTGCATGTGGGGGCATCGGTTCCCCCCCACCGGGGGGGGACGTTCCCACCCGGGGGGGCAAAGTTTCAAGATGGGTATCTTTCGAAAGATCTCGTCAATACCTTTAAAACGAATGGTTGAACGATAAATCTGTGATAATTTAAACCAAAGTTATCGATTTTTTTTAGTTTTAACAAAACAAAACTTAGAAAAAAAATCGCATTTTTTTTTTTTTTTTTTTTTAAACGAAATTTAACCAAACTTGGTATTTAGTTTGTCCCCGACATTAACTGCTGCTGATTATGTTTGGGGATCAATAGCTCAACAGGTGGCGCTGTGATAGCATTTTATCTAAATTTTTAATATGGCAGCATAGGACAAAAATTCGAATAAATGTGCATAATAAGAGTTGTTTTAAACTTGTGATTGTAAAATTAATATGAATTATTGATAATAGTAGTATGTCACTAGGAAAAAAATTTTCTGCATGGGGGGCATCGCTTCCCCCCCTGGGGGGGGAAGGTTCTCCCCGGAGAGGAAAAATTTTCAAGATGGGTATCTTTCGAAAGGTCTCGTCAATACCTTTAAAACGAATGGTTGAACTATAAATCTGTGGTAATTTAAAATAAAGTTATCGATTTTTTTTACTTTTAACAAAAAAAAAAAAAAAAAAAAAAAAAAACTTAGAAAAAAAATCGTACTTTTTTTTTTTTTTTTTTTTAAATATTGTTACTGATTGAATATGTATAGGTAAATATAGAAGAAAGTCTTGTGGTGGCCACAACATACTAGTTTCTATTATTATGAACACCAAGAGAATATCCGCAAATTTTAAACGTGGAATTCTCAGATTTTTGTTAGATTTTGGGGGGTAATAATATTTTTTTCAACAAGACTTACATTTTTGCTCTACTTCTAGAGCAATAGGAAATAGTTTGAAGAAAGAAACTTCTGTATTATTGCCTTTCCCGTGGCCTAAAAGTTGAAAAAAACCTTAACTTATGATATTAGAAAAGTGCATGCAAGTGGAAAGCAATTTTAAATAGTTTAAATGTATTCAGAATATCATCTATGCTGTATGAAATGGTATTGAAACTGAATATTAAAAAAAATGTATATATATATATGTGCCAGAGAGAATGTCTGACTGTTTAACCCTAAAAAGAGACCCCATAAAATATTAATTTAAAGAATAGCTGAAAAAATGAATAAAATTCGAGCTATCCTTATAATTGTGAACACATAAAAATAATCTTTTTTACCGTATTTAAAGCTTTTTAAGATAGAAAAACGATAAAACTTTTTAAATATAGTATATTAATGAAATTCAAATTAATAAAAAATATATTTGTTTAAATAATAGTGTTCAGTGTTTAGTTAATATAGAAAAAGGGGTGTCCTTATAATTATGAGAAGGAGTGTATTGCAACATAGCAACATCATATATAGACAGATGTTTTCCCAAATTTAATGTACGAGTGCAGTGTGAAAGAACAGTGTAATAGACTTGAAAAAACTTAAACTCGACTATTGAAGATATTATGAACATTTGAAATGAACGACAGAAATTAGAGTTACAAGTTTTTCTAAGCTATTGCATAGCTTTTATCGCGGGCTTTGAGCGCGGCGACCGAATCGAGAAATTCCGTAACGAAAAAAAACCTAACACAGTTCGGCAGACTTCGGCAGACTGTACGAAGCTCGCACGGATCGAGACGAGCTGCTCCGAAATCGGACGAATACGTAAGCAGCTGTTTGTGAGAAAGTATGTAGGTGTATAGGTATCTATCATCTATGTACAACAGTGAATAGCTGTACGCGTAAAATTTGTGTATAAAGTAGATCAGATAAAACTTGAATATCCCCATTCGACTTGCAGGCCTTTAAAACCTATTAAATACCTTTTCTCTATTAAAATTTGTTTTCTTATCGGTCACCACGCTCAAAAAGTGCAACTTGAATTAATATCAAAGAAAAAACTTGAATTAATATCAAAGAAAAAACTTGAATATCCCCATTCGACTTGCAGGCCTTTAAAACCTATTAACATACCTTTTCTCTATTAAAATTTGTTTTCTTATCATTATTGTTATCTTATTCATTAATATCAAAGAAAAACCTTGAATATCCCCATTCGACTTGCAGGCCTTTAAAACCTATTAAATACCTTTTCTCTATTAAAATTCGTTTTTTATCGGTCACCACGCTCAAAAAGTGTAACTTGAATTAATATCAAAGAAAAAACTTGAATATCCCCATTCGACTTGCAGGCCTTTAAAACCTATTAAATACCTTTTCTCTATTAAATTTTGTTTCCTTATCGGTCACCACGCTCAAAAAGTGTAACTTGAATTAATATCAAAGAAAAAACTTGAATATCCCCATTCGACTTGCAGGCCTTTAAAACCTATTAAAATACCTTTTCTCTATTAAAATTTGTTTTCTTATCATTATTGTTATCTTATTCATTAATATTAAAGAAAAAGCTTGAATATCCTCATTCGACTTGCAGGCCTTTAAAACCTATTAAATACCTTTTCTCTATTAAAATTTGTTTTCTTATCGGTCACCACGCTCAAAATGTGTAACTTGAATTAATATCAAAGAAAAAACTTGAATATCCCCATTCGACTTACAGGCCTTTAAAACCTATTAAAATACCTTTTCTCTATTAAAATTTGTTTTCTTATCGGTCACCACGCTCAAAAAGTGTAACTTGAATTAATATCAAAGAAAAAACTTGAATATCCCCATTCGACTTGCAGGCCTTTAAAACCTATTAAATACCTTTTCTCTATTAAAATTTGTTTTCTTATCGGTCACCACGCTCAAAAAGTGTAACTTGAATTAATATCAAAGAAAAAACTTGCATATACCCATTCGACTTGCAGGCCTTTAAAACCAATTAAATACCTTTTCTCTATTAAAATTTGTTTTCTTATCGGTCACCACGCTCAAAAAGTGTAACTTGAAATTATATCAAAGAAAAAACTTGAATATCCCCATTCGACTTGCAGGCCTTTAAAAACCTATTAAAATACCTTTTCTCAAAAAATAGAGTTAGATCATTCAAATTTGGTACATCGAGGTTTTCGATACCTACAAATCGATTGCGGATATTTTTGATATATTCTCATTGCGGATATATTCTCATTTATTCAATAAAAGAAAAAAAATTGTTTTCTTATCGGTCACCACGCTCAAAAAGTGTAACTTGAATTAATATCAAAGAAAAAAAAAATACTGCATAAATAAAATAAATAAATAATTATAATTGCATAAGTTGATAAAAAATGCTATGCAATAGCTTTACCGCGGCAGTCCCCGAGTGCCACACGTATTTTTTTTTTTTTTACTGTATATATTGATTTTTACGACATTTTTCAACTATAAAAATATATTTGTTTCCATTTCTTCTTCTTCTTCTTCTTTTTTTTTAGATATTAATAGAAATTAGAAAAATGTAAATATACATAATAGTTTTAGGCGACAAATTTGTCTCTCGCATGTATGGTTTTGGCGACGTTTGTTGGCAACTTAGCAAGAACTGCCGCTGTGTCGACATGCTGGCGGGAACATTATTCATAACAGTACATCACTATCATTAAATCTGTTCAACACTGAAACATGAAAATGTTTTTTATTTTTTTTTATTTTCCCCACTTTTCCATTATATATTCATTTCACAGTTCTATTGTATAAACAGACGAAGCGTTAAGACAGCTTATAAGATGTATAATCTGATATGCCTTTTGGATATCTCGATTTTTTGCTTCTCGGGTGGAGCATAAAATTGTTTCCTTACCCAGTAAATTTGACGGTTGCATTAAATATACTACTTGTGTCCATTCAAGTAAAGGTATGCATTTTGCTTGCTTTTCTCATGGGAAGTTTTACATTTTCTACTGTATTAATTGACTGTTAAATATCACACATTCGAATCATATATCAAAAATGCTTTTCATTTTTACCTTATAGTTTAGAACAAATATTCCTTAGAAATTGAAAAGAAATTCACATAAATTAAATTCGTTTATTTGCTTCAGATTAAAATAGAAAATTAATTTTATTCAAAGCCTCTCATTATAAGTGATCGAGAGATTCTGTTCGGAATCATGGAAAGAGGGAGGTACCGGGTTCGCTGTTAGGTCCCTAACGTCGGAATAACTGTTCAGATTTTTTCGTGGTTTTCAGCAAAAATTTCATAAATACAGGCTAATATACCTTAAAAAGACACCACCTGACAATTGACTTTAATGCACATAACCATGACATATTTTATTGAAAAATGCTTAATATGCCTCAAAAATGTTTAATGGGAGTATTTCGTTGGACAATTTTTCGTAAATGGCGTTTTTCAGAAGATTTTTTTTAGTGAACTATAAATTTTATATATAAATAATTTTAAAACAGTCTTTTTTTTTTTTTTTTTTTTTTTTTTGTCCGGTTATCATGTGAAAAGGTCTGGGTGGAGTTAAATGACAGATGGATTTATACGGCTGTATTAACTAATAACTTGAACTCTTGGTTGAACACGAAAGTTTCAAAAACGTATAAAGTCAGACTTCAACTATTTAACAAAATTTGCCGCCTTGCATCTGCCATCTAGCGGCATTGTTATTTTCATATTTTTTTAGCTGAAAATAATCAATCAAACGTTACAGTCGGTAACAAAAGTGTCCGAACACTAGCAAAAATTCCTATGTAAAGAGGTACACTTCATACGGTTTTGTTAAATAAATCTTTGTCGAATCATGTTCTTAGTCAGTGTAAGAACATGATTCGATAAGGATTTATTTAACAAAACCGTATGAAGTGTACATTTTTTTAATAGGAATTTTTGCTAGTGTTCGGACACTTTTGTTACCGACTGTACATGAAATCTTTGACGCTAGATGGCAGAAATAGCACGCCAAATTTTCGTGGAAAGATGCACTCTTCCTTTAAATACATTTTAAGTTTTTGCGTTGAACCGGGAGTTGAAGTTAGTAGTGAATAAAGCTGTTAGTCTTGTACCAAACTTAAAATTATATCTATCGAACATTAATAATAATAATAATAATAGTAATAATAATAATAATAATAATAATAATAATAATAATAATAATAATACTTAGATTTAAAGACATGGATGAAACGCGCTTGTGCATGCGCATTAAACTGTCTTTGTCAAAAAAAAAAAAAAAAAAAAAAAAAAAAAAAAAGAGCAGAATTAAAAATAAATAAATAAATAAATAAAAGAACGTTTTAGATATTAAGGACGCTAAAAATGTTTTTAGAATACTTTCTGTATGTGTGTGGGAGGAAAATGTTTAGAAATTTTTTCTTTTCTTTTCTTTTCTTTTTAGTACGACAGGATTATTTCTTTCAGACAGAAATTTTGCGTTGTCACTATTGCGCAGTGTTTCACTTTCAGTATGCCAGGATGTCTGCCAATAACGAATTTTACCATTTAATTTCTTAAACTATCTTAAAATATTTAGAAATTTTACTGATAAACTTATAAGCCATGAAAATTTATTTTAAGCAGTTTAGAGTATAAGGTTGATGTTTTTTATATCAAATATGTGAAAAAATGCCAGACCGGGAATTGAACATAGGCCCTCCGCTTAACGTGCTCTTCCACTGAGTCACCCTGGGTAATAACCAGCTCGACATTTCTCAGATAATAACTGTTACATCTGGGTTTGCAGATACGGTGACCTTGTCAACGGTTATTATTTGAGAAATATCAAGCTGGTTATCAGTCAGAGTGGCTCAGTGAAAGATCATCCGCACGTTAAGCGGAAGGCACGGGTTCGATTCCTGGCTCTGGTATTTTTCGCATAGTTGGTATAAAAAATCAATCTTATACTCCAAACTACTTAAAGTGTCTTAAAATATTTTGTCAAATCCGTAAAAACTTTTACAATTTTAAAAACCAACTCTTAAGCTAGAGATTCTTCCTTGATCGTATGTAGAAATTAACTGCCGATCTTGGTATCCGAGATTTGTTGGCTGTATCTTCAAATATATATTGATGATTATTTCTGGATATTGTTGGCGATATCTTCTGTATATATATTGATAGTGGCTTTTGCATATTTGTTGGCAATATCTTCTCAAAATATATTGATGTAGTTTCTGAATATTTGTTGGTGATATCTTCGGAGTACATATTCATGACGGCTTCTTACAGTCGGCAGCCAAAGCAACCGAGCACTATCCAATAATCCGATATCAAAAGAGTACACTTAATACTATTTTGTTAAATAATTCTTGTCAAATAATGTTCTAAGACTGACTAAGAACATAACTCGACAAGAATTTATTTAACAAACCAGTATTAAGTGTACTTTTTTTATACAGGGATTATTGCTAGTGTTCGGATACTTTTGTTGACGACTGTACTATGTGTTGATGATATCTTTCTGTATATGTATTGATTATAGCTTTTGAATATTTGTTGGTGATAACTTGAGGCTATGTATATTTTATGTTTCTGAATGTTTGTTGTCGAGGCCTCTAGGACATGCATGGATTATGGATTCTAAATATTTGTTGAATATCTCTTTTGGACATGTTTTGATAATGGCTTCTGGATAGATGACTACATCTTCTTAATAATGATGTCTTCTGATACGTTCGTGGAGGTTTCTATACATCTATCTATCTCTCTATCTATCTATAAATCTTTTAGGTTACAAGATTTTAATATGCAAATTAGCTTTATTGAACTAAATTAAATTCTGTCAAAGACAGAATTAATTTTTTTTTCCTTCAGATATTACGTGAAAATAGTTTTGCAGATTGAATGACAATTGTCAGGGGTTCATGCATACACCCATTTTAAAATTATTTGCATAGACCATTTCGAAAATTAATTAGATTTAGATATATGGAGAAAAATCATTTGTGCATGCGCGATCAGACTTTTGTGAATAAAACTCGGAAATATGGAAAAACATTGCATTAATTTTGGGTTTCAAACATAAAGAAAGCTAAAAATGTCTTAAAATATTTTCTATGTATGTAATTTTCTGTTTAAAAAACGGGTGCAAATGACTTTAAATTCAAACTATATTAGAAATATCTATTTTAGAGTATGTGCAGCTTAATATGCTGATAAATACAAACAAGCATATATATATATATATATATATATATATACCCTGTGGCAGAAATTTATTATGCTTTCTGCGACAAGCTTCATTACCATCAAAATCTTTCTGCAGGAATAATTTGTGAAGTTAACATTTACGAATTCACAATACATTATTTTTAAATAGTAAATTATATTCAGTATAACCAATGTATTTATATTTTAACTAGGCACAAATACATATATCTGCACTATTGCAAGAAGATACTCTTTTTTTTTTTTTTTTTTTTTTTTTTTTTAAGAAAGGTGAAAATAAATCTATTGATCTTAATTGCTTCAGATTTTTTATATTGTTTATATAATATTCAATATTGTTTATATAATATTCAATGAATTCAAACCATAAAATGCAGTAACACATAAAAAATAATCTACAAATTTTTTTAAGGCATTTAAATCCTGAAATGTCTAAATTAAACAAATGTTACAAATACTTTTAAAATTTCATTACTTTTTTTTAATATTAAATATATATATTTAAATACACACATGCACTTATTTCATAAGGTGCAAACCAAACAACATAAAATCTAATACAGAACTCAAAATTAAAAGCAAAAATTAATATAGAATACGGAAATTATAATAAAATATAAATAATTTACAACATTTATAGTTTTTGAGATTATTAGAAAGATGCAAGATAACATTCTAATACACAAGATTCATTTTTTATATTATCCTATACAAAAGCATAAAGATGTGTGTTTGAAATCTAAAAAATATTATTTGACATTAAAGAATTCAGAATGTAGAATTATATCATCATTTAAATACATAAAGTAAAACAGAATACAAGATCTAAGTAACACAATTATAGACAAAACATAGTCAAAATATTTTCATAAAGATTGAGGCAAGTGAAATATTTAATTTTTAAGGAAATGTTGAAATTTGAAATGTAACAAATTTCATGGATAAAATCTATAATAGAAAATAATGATTACAGATGAATGAAATAAATAGAAATCAATTAAAAATAATATTTAATATTGATATCTATACGAATAAGTAAATAAAAATAAATAAATAAAAGCATTTGATGTTTAATTAGTATTTATTCAAAACAACTACTATCACATAAAATTCCTTTTGCTTACAAAAAAAAAAAAAAAAAAAAAAAAAGATATTCAACAAAATCTTTGATTTGATTTTTATTCAAAATAACTATTTAATTTGCAATATTTCAATTAAAAAAATAAACATTTTCTAAAAATCCAAATGTTTAAAAAATGAAATGAACAAGCTGTAGAAACTAATGATAAGAGTACTTTTGTAAAATAAATTAATAATTTTTTTATAGACTTCATATGCTTAAACAACAAAATTTAAAGCTTAGAATTTTAATCACAATTAAAATAATTAATGATTAGTAAAGGAAAAAATTAGAAAAGTTACCAGTTTTATAACTTAAGATACCCATTAATATTTATTGCTAAGATCTTTTACTACATATAAAATGCTAAAAATCAATAAAGTATATTTAAGATTAATTTCTTAATTTTCTATTTTTTGAAGCAAGGTAAGCATTCAGCTTCATTTTTATTTTGCGTATAACTACAGACGTTATAAATTTCCCCATAGCCTTATTTCTGTATATATTTGTGAAATGTATTGCATAGTTTGAACCAAACATTAAAATTAATGCAGCTTTTAAAAATTTACGTGTATTTACCACTACGCACGTATGCACGCTTCGCATACATTAAAGAAAAAAAAATTACTAGATAAAACTAATTTGTCGTGCGTAAATCAGAAAATGTATGAATATCGGTACGTCAGCAATCACGCACTTATTAAAAATAAATAAATAAATAAAATAAAAAATCACTGGATGCAGCTATTTTGTTATGCATGAATCTGAAAATGCATGAAGTATGAAATTCGGAAAATGGTCGCAAAGTCACATTCTTTCGAAAAAACATCTTTTTGCAATACAATAAATACACACGACACGAGCGGCAGGCACGGCGCGAAAACAAAGTTTCGAGACACGAAAATGAAGTTCCGATGTGAAGAGATTACAAGTGAAAAGCGTCGATACACCGAATCATATCACCGCATCACGAATCGCTAATGCATGCCGTATCAAAGCTAGCCCAAGTGAGTTACATCCGCTTTATCTCCTCTCCTTATTCAGGATTGAGGCGATCGTATCTGCAGAAACGAAAGTTTGTTCTGCAGAACAGTTTATAAACCATTGATTGAGTTTTCTCTCTCTCCCTCTCTCTCTCTCTCTCTCTCTCTCTCTCTCTCTCTCTCTCTCTCTCTCTCTCTCTCTCTCTTTTTTTTTTTTTTTTAACACAATGTCAAAATTTATTTGACTTAAGTAAAATCTTTCTGCAAGAGCATTTCTGTTTCTGCGACATTGTCGCCGTGTCGCCGTGTTTCTGCCACGGGGTATATATATATATATATAAGAATTATTAAAATTTATGAATATATTTTATTAATAATATTAATTTAATATATTTTAATTATTTATTATATGTTATATTATATTATATATTTTATTTATTATATATTTCTTAATACACTGCTCGACATTGAAAATGCAACACCAAGCAGGAATGATAATAACAGAATGAAATTTGTTGGACACATACATTATAGTAGGAAGAACAATTGATTAAAATTTCAGGAAATTTGGAGTAATATGCACTAAGAAAACAGTACATAAAGCAGCGACCTCTGTGAGCAATAACAGCACATATCTGCCTAGGCATTGAATCTAACAGCAACTAGATGACATGTACGGGTAGAGCACTTCATGAAGCTTCAACACAATACCACAATTCATCGATCGAAGTTACTGGTGAGTGGTGGAGGGCCAGTCGCTTTTCAATGATTAAACAGTCATTTTCATTGGTGCGAGATCAGGAGAACGCGCTGGCCAGAGCAACAGTAGAACACATTCTGTATCAAAGAAGGTCCGGACAATACAAAAAAACTTGCGGTCGTGCATTATCTTGCATAAATTTTGCGCTATGGAGGCCTCGAATACAGGGCAGAGGGGCGGGCTTAACTCATCAGAAATTTAATAGCCGCTGTTCAGAGTGCCAGAAATACGAACATGAAGTAATCCAGACGTGTATCCAATAGGAACCCATAACATTATTGCAAATGATGAACAATATGATGATGTCGAATTCCAGCTGGCAATGTGCATTATTCATAATGCCGTTAAATACGGATAAGTCAATTGTGATTTGTCGGAAAAGTGACTTCACGCCATTCCTGCGTCCAGGTTCATCGTTGATCACACATTAATGGCGCCCATATCAGTGATGCAGTTTTGAGGGTAATCAGAATTTTGGTAGCCGCATACTGAGTCACCACCTCGATTGATGCTATGTTGTACCATTGGATACACGTTCCGGTCACCTCTTGTTTTCATTCCCGCCACTCTGAATACCAGCCATTACATTCCTGACGAGTTAAGGCCCATAGCTCTGCCCTATGTTCAAGGCCTCCGAAGCGCAACATTTAAGCAGCACAATGCACGACCGCAAGTTGTCCATATTGTCTAGACCTTCATTGATGCCGAATGTGTTCGACTGTTGCTCTGGCCAGCGCGTTCTCCTGATCTCGCACCAATGAAAATAACTGTTTAATCGTTAAAAGGCAACTGCCCCCCCACACCACTCACCCGTACCTTCGATCGATGAATTGTGACATCGTGTTAAAACGTCATGAAGGGCTGTACCCGTACATGTCATCCAATCGCTGTTCGATTCAATGCCTAGGCAGATATGTGCTGTTATTTCTCACAGAGGTCGCTGCTTTATGTACTGTTTTCTCAGTACATATTTCTCCAAATTTCCTGAAATTTTAATCAAATGTTCTTCCTACTATAATGTATGTGTCCAACAAATTTCATTCCGTTATTATCATTCCTTCTTGGTGTTGCATTTTCAATGTCGTGCAGTGTATATTTTATAAATAATATTAATTTTATTCTTATTTATTTGTACTTATATATTGGTTTTAATTTACACTTATTTGTGTGTGCTGATTTTAATGTGAACTCCGTCTACATTTCTATTGGCATTTCCCGTGCGAAGAATGGATTCAACAGCTAGAAAATGTATTATTTTCTTGATGAAAAATAGAACCACATATAACCTCATTCCGTCAGCGTTTTCAGATATGGTGATACAATAAGCATAGATTGTGTAGTCAATATTTTCATGTTACATGTCTATATATCTACATATTAATTGAGGCCATGGAATAATTAAAGACCAGCCAACGTGTTTAATAACTATTTATTTAAAATTTTTTAACCTTTACAGGGAAACTAAATGATATTTTCAGATTAAACATAAAGTAATGAAGTTTTATTCTTTTAATTGTAAAGTACAATCAATTACAATGTAATTGATATAAATAAATGTACATTTTAAATATATTTATGCATAAATGACACGAGAATTCAATAACTCGGTCTTTTTTAATATAACATCGTAATGACTAAATTAAAGAGTTTTGTTATTGTATATTATAATAGCGTTTAATGTTTTTGAAATATTTTACTCTGCTTCCCCTGTTTCCCAACTTTTCTTTTAAGTTGATTTCTTTAGAAATCGACCTACTTCAATCACTTCTTTTATTTATCTATCTGTCTGTCTGTCTGTATATATGTAATGGAAATTTAGTCACCACAATAACTTCTGAAATAATAATAGAAATCGAACCAAAGTTAGATAGCAAACTCATCTTACAAATATCTTAGATGAATTCGTTGACCAAGTCGCTTCGCCATTTTTTTTTTAAGTTTTAGCCACTTGAAAATTTCAAATCCACATTGTAAAAAACATATTTAAAATCAGATTAGCTTAAATTTTGATGCATAAATAATTTGATAGGGATGAGGAGACGCTCACTGCTCTAGGTGTAGTGTCAAGCGATTATAGCTATGCTAAGCCCCTCCTCCAGAACCTTTATTTAAAAAAAAAAAAAAAATACCAAGACAGCAAGAGATAAATCTCTTTCACGCAACATGGGTGCGGCAGTAAAAGTGATTATTTTACTTATTTTGCAACAGGACGTGATTATATGTAGTCCCTTGTGATCATTTGTGTGGAGCTCGATGTCTTTCGAGTTTAATATTAGTTGTACCTCTGTTCTAGTCAGAGTTTCTCTGTAGCTTGAAGAACGGGTAATGGTTAGGGGCGACAGATACCTGTCAGATGCTGACTTCATCGATGGAATTTTTATTCGAGTTTGGGAGAGTAATTACATTTAAGAAAAGAGAGGAAGGAAGTAGATAGAGATATGGAGATTTACTAGTTTCATTATTTGCTGAGCTTTTTATTTATGCTTTAATCTGTTAAATACGAAATTTCTATTCGGTAGTTATACATTATTCTTAATTTTCCTCTCTTAGTGTTGGGTGAGTTAGTATTTTGTAAAGGCAATTCATTGGTCTTTGAGGAGGCTGCCTTAAATTTTAAGAAAAAGTTATTTGGCAGGAGCAATAAGTATGAGTCCCAGTTCCCTCTACACCACAAGGACACACAAGAAAATGTGAACAGTGAAAGCGATAAAGATAACTAGAGAATGGTCCGTGCGCTGATAGAAAAGCTGTGATGGGCGGAGTTAAGGACCATGTAGTTACAGATACTCTGAGTATTAAATCGTGAGTGTATCCTCCATTAGAGGAGATGTATGCATGGATTATATGAGGGTCTCAAGTAAGTTTATTAATGACCTTTTACCGCCATTTTGTTTCAAATAATAGATACCTTAAATTAAGGAGGGAGGGCATATGAAATCAAGCTACCACTTGAAAATTTGTCATCACGATAAGTTTTAAAATACTGATCAGTTCGAATCAGAGGTAGAAAGTGAATTTGTCATACAAGTATCTTGAATAGTTTCGCTGAACAACTTCTTCCGCCGTTTTATTTTCAAGTTGCGGCCACTTGAAATTAGACTGGCACTTGAAAATATGCCATCACGATAACTTTAAACTACTAAACTAATCCAAATCAAAGTTGAATTATGATCTTACTGTTTAAATATCTTTATGTTCAACGGGTAACATGCCTTGCCATTTTGTTGCCAAGTGGCTGTCATTTGAAAATTTGTTGTCACAATAACTTTTGAAATATTTAACCAATTCGAACCAAAGCTGGACAGTGGCTTTATCATTCAAATGTCTTGGATGATTTTGCTGGGCAAGTTGCTCCGCTATTTTGTTTCCTAATTCCAGCGACTTGAAAAAAAAATTCATCACGATAACTTCTGAAATATTGAATTAATTCGTACCAAATTTGTAGAGCAGATGTATAATATTTGATATGTTCGTTGGCTAACTTGATCCACCGACTTGTTTTCAAGTGCCGGCCACTTGAAAATTTAAAATTCATATAAAAAGGGTATTTATGAATCGATTTGTTTAAAAGTCCATATGTACATAGTCCACATTAATGCATCCAAATTGATCTATGAACTTATCCGCCACAATTGATTCAAATTGGCGGTCACTTGATAAAAAAAAAGAAATCAACCTACCCTTCCGAATGAGTCGGAAGGAATTGTTCTTTCTTTAAATCTGCGTTAGAATTCTTTATTTAGAAAAGTAAAATTTTATGTTAACCGTAAATTTTCAGTTTAATTGACAGCCGGTTTCTTTGAGAATAATGAAAGACCACGGTATTTCTTATAAACATAAACCTAATTAATAATAATAAAAAAAAAAAAAAAAAAAAAAAAGAAAGGAAAAGAAAGAAAGAAAAGAAAATGAATTGGTTTCTAAATACCTTAATATATAAGCATGTTACTCGAAAAACTGAAATTTTTTGCTACTGTCACTTCTCAGTAATAAGGAGTATTATCATAATAAAATATTGGCTGCCATGGTTGTTTAATAGACGTTAACATCCAAAATAATCGGTTATGCTACACTATTCGATCTTTTTCATGTTCTAATTTTTATAGGGAGTCTTTTATATTCTCATATTTACTGTATGACACTCTGTGATAAGCTATGCAGCCGCATACAGGAATGCAAGAATATTAGATTGTTTTTGGAATTTCATTTTCATGTATATCTATGACTTATGCTTGTTTTCCCCATTAGAATCAAAATGATTAAATCCAGTTTCTTTAGTAAATATAAATTGAAACCACTCAAAAACAGCATGGTATATTTATTAAACATACGAAAAACATAAACAAAAATTTAAAAATCTCCAAATCTGAAAATCAGTAAAATTGATAGCCAAATGAAATCGAAATATTTTACAGACACAAGTAATGACTCCCAGAATGTAACAAACAATTCCTTTAGTTGTTTTACAATTTTAATATTGTTTGTTTTGTCTTGATAGAAAATCCTTTTAATAATCGTCTTAACATTTTAGTATTTTGACGCAATTATTGTGTTTTTATATGATCTGGAGAGTTTTTAGACTCTTTGAATCAAATGTACGCTTATTTTTTAAATATCTTCTATTAATGATTTTACGTACAGTCGGTAACAAAAGTATCCGACCACTAGCAAAAATTACTATGTAAAAAAAGTAGAGTTAATACTGTTTTGTTAAATAAATCCTTGTCGAATTATGTTCTTAGACTGACTAAGAACATGATTCGACAAGGACTTATTTAACAAAACAGTATTAACTCTACATTTTTTATATAGGAATTTTTGCTAGTGTTCGGATACTTTTGTTACCGACTGTATAACTCTAATGACTAAGTTAGTGTTTTTTCTAGTATATAAATATAAATATTAATATGTATATGATAAAATATATAATTTCTAATTTCACTTTTTTTCTGTGTTTCTTTCAGACGTCATTAAATAATCGTATCAATGGCAAAATTACCTTTGTTTCCCTTATTGCTTTTATCATTTTTAAACGAAAAGTATACACCAGATGGTACATCAAAAATTAACGAGGAATACGATTTCATCATTGGTAAGTTAAAAAATAAACATGTATATAATTTCCTCAATTTGTTCAATTGGTTTAATTTGGAAATATAATTTATTACATTATTTTTTAATTACGAAATTTTTATCTTTGTTTGTTATGTTTTTTATTTTTGTTATGTGTGAACTTATCATTGCGTTTATGTATATTTATCGCATCTCCAGTAAAACGAATCCACTACTAGCAACAAAACTTTGATGGATATGTTTTGGGTTGCTACATAACTTTTAGTTTACAAATTTATTTTTCCAAACTGCTTTTTTACTCCTTCTCCAGTCATTTTTAGAATATATTATTTTCAATCTGGACTTACAGAAACAGAATAAACCAAACTTGGCTTGTATAAAGTTTAGAATTCGGCTATATTCGGTATGTTACAATTTGTTTAGGCTATCTTTTAAACGATTGTCATCCGCACTATACTCCCAGTTACAAAATTTTTGTAATGACATAAAAATACATTTTATGCTTTAGCTTTTAAATGGGGAAGTATAGTTAGAAATATAATAAGATAAAATGACTTTTAATGGTAACTTCGCATACAAAAGTTTGGAATTAGTAAAATGAAGTTCACTGTTAAAAATGGTTTCTTAAAAATGAGCTAAATTGTCTCAAAATAGCTCCGAAACAATATATACTTAAACTTGAAAACCCGTGTATACTCATTTTTGAGTATATTGGCATGCTCAAAAAAGGGGTTGACCATTAAGAATCCCAATATCCTTATGTTTGACATGTCAATATACTCAAAATTGAGTATACATGGGTTTTCAGATTTAAGTATATATTGTTTCGAAGCTATTTTGAGACAATTTTGCTCATTTTTAAGAAACCATTTTTAAAAATGTTCTATCTTTAAAAAGTCGCAGATAAAAGTAAACAATAAATAAATAAATAAAAATAATAATCATATTTAAAACATAATAGGGGGTAAGTAGCTGATCACGCCAGTAATTGATCACGTGACAATACTTGACCACTTACGCACAAAAATCTAAAAAAGAAGAATTAATGGGGGAAAGTTGGTACATCTGATTGGTAGAATACAGAAATAACTTGTAATAAATGCTCTGTTCAATTTGAAATATCACCTAATTCTTTGATTTTATGTTAACATAGTTGGTTGGTTGGGTTTAACGTCGCACTAGTACTGCGCAATGGTAATTGACGACGGTCTGGGAAGCACCCATAAGAATGGCCTTAAGACATGCTATTATAGTTTTGATCCTCCATGGATGGGGATGACTTCCTCATTTCAGCGCCTCCCAGAGGTATAATTTGTATGGGAACATGGGGGACATTGCGGTTATGACGGATTTTACGTGCACCAGCCTCCGTTAGTGTACACTACGGTCTTTAGAAGGCTCGAGTATAGAACCTACAGTCTTCCAATTATGAGCTCGACGCAGAGATCCCAACTTTTATAATTCATTCATGAGCATTTTTAGCCTCGCCTCTTTTTCATACCGGAAATTTTGAAAAATAATTTTCTTCTTATTTAATCGTTGTCGCATATTAAAGAGAAATGATCTACAAAATTTCTGGTGCGAAAAGAAAACCATTGTGCGATACTATCGCATTTAATAAGATGCTCCATACTTTTTTTTTTGTCTTATTATGATACTCACTGGAATTATTAAAAGCCAAAGACACAATAAACTCGATTTTGCTCATATAATATCTTTCAGTAAATCGCGACGTGCTTTCTTTAGATCATTAGACATAGCAGAATAGCATAATTGATTTTACCACCATTGGCGATTTTTCGATTCTGGTATTTTGTTTCTACAAGTCTCGACATTTTCAGTACACACATTATGTTTCATTATAAGCATACGTAGATGTTACAATTAAAATAGTTGAGAAAAATTACAAAGATCAGTCATGAGTGTTTGTCAAGCTCGCAGTAACGTTTGTAGCTACATTAACATTTCAGAAAATGCGTAAGATGGTAATTAGAGAACAATTGACAAAACTGTCAATGATTTTCATGTTTATAATGAATTACAAACATGAGAGTAAAATAAAAAAAATAAAATCTCTGTCTGAATTACGCCTGTGACTTAATACGGGAAATTCACATAAGTATTGCCGATCTGAAGTTGGGAGAACTTCCCGTGGCAGAGTATAAAAATACATTTATGACCATACATCAGAAAGAACCCACACTTCCATAGCTGCCAATATTTCGAATTTTTAAGCCAAATTTATCACCACTATTTTTAAAAAGAAGACTGTGATTTTTGTTTTATTTTTATGTTTAAATAAATTGGATATTATTCTTTTCTTTTTTCTGTATTCATCTAATTCTACGCCACATGTAATATTAGTCAAACATAAACAGGAGATTTATTTATTTATTTTACCTTTATTTTACTTATTTCATTTTATTTTATTTTATTCATTTATTTATATATTTATTTACTTATTTATTATTTTTATTTCTTTTTGTTATTACCACTATTTTCTAACAATGATTACTGTCTTGTTTAGTCACAAACAACTCCTTTAAAAATATGATAAATATTTTAGTATAGAAATAGTGGTACTAAAATAAAAATTTAATCGCATCTTTGTTTGTGACTATAACGCCAATAACGGTAAATGAAATTTTTTTTTAAACAAAAATTGTATTACCCATTTTTTATTTCAAAATTACAGCCTTAATCGGAAAATGTTTTGATATACATTCGTACTTGGAAACTTGTAAATTAATGATAAATTCATAAACCTTTTTCCATTTAGCCTAGAAATGTTTAATTTTTAGTAGGTGGAGGAACTGCTGGATCTGTCTTAGCAAACAGACTATCCGAAATACCTTGCGTCACTGTTTTGGTTCTAGAAGCTGGTCCGAAACCACCACTATTAACCGAAGTCCCTGCTTTTTCAATTCCATTTTGGTTTACAAATGTTGACTGGGCATTTCGAACTGTCCCACAAAAGTACACTGGACAAGGAAGACCAAACAGAGTAAGAAAAAATATATTTTTAATAAAAGTTTTGATAATATTTTCAGTGAATTTATTGTAAAACTATAGTGAAAATTTCACATTTTTCATCTCACTATTCTGCCTTACTTCTGCTCTAACTTAGATTAGCTGGCTAATTGTTACGGTATAAATTAATGTCGATGGAAAATATTTAGAATATCAGTTAATTCTTTTGAGTAAATACAGTCTACTGGGTTTCTAAATAAGCTTAAAAGTTGTAAATTTGGAAAATTGAACTAGGTTAATATTTTAACAAAAAAAAAAAAAAAAAAAAAAAAAAAAAAAATTGAAAATTATCAAACATGATATATGCTCATTTTAGTAGGTCTACCCGGTGCTGCTCGCGTTAAAGTAGTGCTGATGAAATTTTTGAATAAAAAAAAAAAAAGAAAGTAAAGAAAGTATGAGATTGAAATATAAAATAAATTAAAAAACTTCCAGCTTTATTATATTGCAACTGAATGTTTTGAATGAATAAATAGATTCTAAATCCAAACCCAGAGGGTAATACATTGGTTATCAAAATTTAAGCAACAACCTGTTTTCCCGTTTTCTTCTTTTGCTCATAACCTTTGAACAAATAAACATGTGAACATAAAGTTTAGATGGCATGTTTGTTATCATACAATTAATCGATTTTTATATAGTTTTAGTATGAGTAATAATTTTTAGACTAATATTTATTCTTTTTTTTTTTTTTTTTTTTTTTTTCAAAAGTATGCTTTGGAAAAAGGAAAAAAAATTAACAATTTTAGAAAAAAGAAACTTAATGAAAAGTGATGTTAATGATATATTCACAGATAGATAAAGACGCAAATGCCTTGAAATGTTACTCTAAATCTCAATTTTTCTTTCTGTATTAAATTTTCTTTTACTTTTATAATAGACGTTGTGAGGTATAGCGAATTTCGCACTTTACGAGTAAAACATGAATGTGCTGAATTTAGGATTCAGTAGATTAATAGAGTTAGTTCTCATCCTAAATTAAAATCGTAATTTGTCATATGCTAATAAGTTTGGAAAGTGAGATAGATAAAAGGCGATGTATTTCATAGTGAAGACAGAGTTGAGAGGTAGCCGAGATGAAGTGAAGTTAGATGTCAGCGGCTTAGAAGGCGGTTTAGAGTAAGAGGGCTGTTGGGGTAGCTGCTTAGAGTAGGATAGTTGAAGATAGTAAGTCGAGTAGTATAATGGCGTCAGGGAATCCTCCCACATACGAAAGATTACTAAGCAGTAAGAGTTAACACAGTTAAATAAAGTAGTTGAGAGTAATTGTGGCTACCAATCTAAAGTTAAATGAGCATGGCGACGACAAATCATTCGTCACACTGGCGCCTAAATCAAGTCGAAACCCGCCCCGAGATAGTGTTTTTTGATGGCACGACCAGTGTGCTCCAATTTTTTGATGAACTTGAATATTTTTTCCATTTTTATAAGATCGATGTTGCAGAAAAATATGCTTGGTTAGCATATTCCCTAAGAGGAGAACCGAGACAGTGGCATAAATTAATCGCCTGCCATTCACTTGGCCCCAATCCAACTTATGAGGATTTAAAAGGTCGGGTCATCAACCTCTTTGCCACTCGTTATGATAGATTGAGATTAGAACATGACGACCGTCAGTGGGAAGCAGTAATAAAACCAGTGGAAAAACCACAGCAAGTTATTAAGCCACAAGAGGCAAGCTCGAGTACATTAAATCAACCTAAAACTGGGGATAACTTTAAATCTAGTGGCAAAAGTCAAACACAAGTTAAACCAAATGAGCAAACTTCGCTTGCAAACAGCGATACAGACCAATTTATGTCTGTTATTCAGCCTTTGGCTACGGATAAAAAATCCAAGAAATTATCTAATGTTGCGACGGGAATTGTAAAAGAAAATCCAATTAAAATACACTGATGGAAAAAAAAATCCCAACACCAAGAAAAAATTATTGTACAGTAATGAAATTTCAGCAATACATTTGTCTAGGTAATATATATAATTGATTAAAGTTTCACGATCACAGGTAGAGCCATTGGCGAGAAGAGCCATTTCAAATGTGAAATGTTGGTACATTAGTAACCGGTGTAACCGCCAGAATTTTGAATGCAAGCATGCAAACGTGCATGCATTGTGTCGTACAGGTGTTGGATATCAGTTTGTGGGATGGAGTTCCATGCCTGTTGCATTTGGGCGGTCAATGCAGGGACGGTTAATGCTGGTTGTGGATGACGCTGGAGTTGTCGTCCAATGATGTCCCATACGTGCTCGATTGGAGAAAGATCTGGTGATCTAGCAGGCCAAGGCAACATGTCGACACTCTGTAGAGCATGTTGGGTTACAACAGCGGTATGAGGGCGAGCGTTATCCTGTTGGAAAACACCCCCTTGAATGCTGTTCATGAATGACAGCACAACAGGTTTTATCACTAGACTGACGTACAAATTTGCAGTCAGGGTGCGTGGGATAACCACGAGAGTGCTCCTGCTGTCATACGAAATTGCTCCCCAAACCATAACTCTAGGAGTAGGCCCTGTGTGTCTAGGCCGCAGACAGGTCGCTAGCAGGCGTTCACCTGGCCTCCTTCTAACCAACACACGGCTATCACTGCGACCAAGGCAGAACCGGCTTTCATCAGAAAACACAACAGATCTCCACTCCGTCCTCCAATGAGCTCTAGCTTGACACCACTCAAGTCGCAAACGGCAGTGGTTTGGAGTCAGTGGAATGCACGCTACAGGGCGTCTGGCTCGGAGCTGTCCTTGAAGTAACCGATTTGTAACAGTTCGTTGTGTCACTGTGGTGCCAACTGCAGCTCGAATTTCAGCTGCAGACGCAGTACGATTAGCCACAGCCATACGCCGAACACGGCGGTCTTCCCTTTTAGTACTGCCACGTGGCCGCCCGGAACCCGGTCTCCTTGAGGCAGTACCTTCCCTTGACCACTGCTGCCAACACTCATGCACAGTGGATACATTCCTGCCAAGTCTTTCTACAATATCGCGGAAAGAAAACCCACCTTCTCGTAGCCCTACTACACGACCTCGTTCAAACTCAGTGAGCTGTTGATAATGGCTTCTTCGTCTTCTTAGAGGCATCCTTGACTAACATTAACCCACTACGTCAAATCTCAACTGTAAATAATGATCACGAACCTTACAGCGCTTATTTAAAGCAAACCTCATTTGCATGTTCATAGTGTCGCAACAAGCGCCACACTTATGCGCGTAGCTCGAAATTTGAATCGACGTCATCTTTCAGATGTATAAACACGCCTACCAAATTTCGTTTATCTAGCACAGCTCCTTCCTTGTGTTGGGATTTTTTTTTCCATCAGTGTAACTGTGGCTGCTGAAACCGTTAAACCAAGTGAAAGTGAAAAATCATTACATGATGCGGCTAATCCTGGTAACTCGCCTTTAGATGTCAGCTGTGCATCTATACAGCCGACACAGTCAAATATTTCTAATGCGAACGTGCACTTACATTGTCCGAATGACACGCCGCCTAAAGTAAACGAAAAAGATTTTATTTTAACGAATGTAATTTCGAAAGTGCAATTGATCTCTTCTGAGGTTTCAACAAAATCCAGCAGCCCTGCATGCAAAAGCACGGAGCGACAGCAGTCTTCTGTTGTAGCTACAAACAGTGACAAGGTGACGGGCTCGAAACCCCCTCACCACAAGGACCAGATTCAGAGTTCACAACCTCCTCCGAACAGTGAAAAGGTTCCGAGGGCGAAACCCCCTCCAGAGAGTAACCAGCCGCCAGGTTCGAACCCCCGTCAGGACAGCAACCCTGCAACGTCTGACCTAAATCTGCAAGCCACCAACGCTGCAATTCCACTGACCAGTCTTACCCGCATCTCTAATTTTGCTGATATCAAGGATGCCAGGACAATCTGTCAGGTCGCATCGTCCATTATTTTATTTTTTCTCAAGTATTGGTCTATCAGAGCAGTTATGAAATCTACGACATGTAGTAAACCCATTTGGACTTTCAACCATTATCTGAAAGAGATGAACGTTCTAAAAAATCAAAAATCAAATTTTAAACTTTTAGCATGAACTTTTAACTCCCGAAATTTCATGTATTGTTTACATGTCATAAATGTTTTTTCTGTTATGTAATATATGCATGTATGTACTTTAATGGTTTCTGTTTTAGCCAACACCAGCAGTGAGTCGTCAGAAAATTTTCTTTCTTTGTATAAACATTTTTCTCTATAGTCTTGTAAATGATCTATATGTATGTACGTTAATCTTTTTTTATCCTCAGCCATCAACGGCAGTTTTTGGAAAAAACCTTTCAACATTTGTGTATATATATATATTCCTTATCTATATTTCTCTCAATGTCTTATAAATTGTATAAAATGAAATTTGATAAATTGTATAAAATGAATATTGCTTGTAGTAAACTTTTGTATGCTAAACTAAAAGTTTAATGTATGTATATATTAATATGGGGTTAAAAGAATTTTTTTTCTCGCTATTTTGCATGTAAATTCGCGTTTAACGACTAACCTTAATAAACTAACAATTTAGTTTTTTCCGTATGCAAATAGCTAGGTGAAAATATTGCTTATCTATAAAATTAATGTTATTTATCTATATACAAGCTGTAGTGTACCTTCTATTTTGATTTATACGTTAAAAAGAGTTTTAATTTTAGAAATTCTGATGTCCAACAGTTAATCTGACCATACAGTCCGTCTTCTTCAAATTGTTACTTTTGAAAAGCAGAAATAGGTATTCCTGAAACTTTGCCAGCGTTTTTCTTTTCTGAAGTAATAGGTGCTTTTTTGGACGCATGCCAACGGATCTCTTTCAAGATACATCTGATAGTGACTAACTGGAAATTTTTTATAGACTCTTCAGTGACTGCCATTTCACGTTTTAATAAAATTATTATGTTACAAGGTGCTCGAGTCAAGAACTTAATATTACATGTTAAATTGAATAATGATCGCATTTTTTATTTAAGCGATCCTTCTGTACTAAATTTTTTTTCAATTCATAAAAATTTTTCCTTTCCATTTTTTTTAAAGGAAAGACGTTCTTGTAATTCCCCGCTGTATCGTTGGACTATATATCTTTATTTAGCTAATTATGAGTACAAAGGGTTTTTCGGTGTAAATCGACTTAGACTGAGCTTTTAAAAAATGTTTCTTATTATGCTAAGTGTCCGGTTTTTTAGCCCGGTACTCTTAAATTTTTTTTCCCTTATTTGATTTAAAAAAAAAAAAAAAAAAAAAAGTACTTATTGTTGGGCAGTTTAACTTAAGTCCCCCCCTCCTTTTTTTTTCTAAAGTCTTATGCAGTTTAATTTTAGCAGTAAGTAACTGCGGCTATTTTTCAATTAACATGGCATTGTTTTACTTTAAAATTTTCACGGGTACAAACCCGTTGTGGATTTTTACCTGAAAATTTTTCTTTGGGGGAGGAACTGTGAGGTATAGCGAATTTCGCATTTTACGAGTAAAACGTGAATGTGCTGAATGTAGGATTCAGTAGATTAATAGAGTTAGTTCTCATCCTAAATTAAAATCGTAATTTATCATATGCTAATAAGTTTGGAAAGTGAGATGGATAAAAGGCGATGTATTTCATAGTGAAGATTGAGTTGAGAGGTAGCCGAGATAAAGTGAAGTTAGATGTTAGCGGCTTAAAAGGCGGTTTAGAGTAAGAGGGCTGTTAGGGTAGCTGCTTACAGTAGGATAGTTGAAGATAGTAAGTCGAGTAGTATAGTGGCGTCAGGGAATCCTCCCACATACGAAAGATTACTAAGCAGTAAGAGTTAACGCAGTTAAATAAAGTAGTTGAGAGTAATTGTGGCTACCAATCTAAAGTTAAATAGATATGACGTCTAGATATCTTTCGTCACAACGTTTAAAAAAATATTTATATATAATTAATAATTTTTAAATTATGAGCATCACCAGAATAATAAAAATGTCGATAAATAGTTTTATAATAAACATCTTATTCAATTTTCATGTTTGTATGTATATTTTTTAAAAAGTTATTCACAGGTGAAAAAAAGAAGAAAAAAAAGAAACAGAAAAGTGAATACAGATAAAATGATCCGGTTTTAATCTAACACATGGATGCATGTGCATCTTCACCTATCTCTAATGCATCCATATGACCATTTTTGATTAAGTTTTCTTTTCTAAAATTTGTGGAAGTTTTCATTTATTCCAAAGCTAATTTTTGAGGAAAAAATGAATATTTTTTTGCTTAAAAAATATTGCTTATGTTAAAGTTATATAAATTTCGGTTAATGATTTGATAACGAATATGCCATCCAAATTTTATGTGTATTTGTTTAAAAATTATGTGTAAAAGAAGAAAACGAGAAATTAAGTTGTTGCTTAAATTTTGAACACCAGTGTAGAAAGCAGTTAAATCAGTCATTACATGTATCATATAATCCTTATTATAACAGCTTGAAGTCATTGTGAGAGCTTAAACGAATCAAAGAACAAAAAATCTGGTGTAAAACAACCACACGACTTCCATTACCCACTATTGCACGTGTTATATGCATTTTTGAGAGATAATGTGATCAGAAAATATAAAAGTGACTTAAAGAGAAAATCGTTAGAGCCGTTTTTCAGATACCAACTTTTACAAAAAATCAATTATTGACTGGAAAACAATAATTACATACAAAAGCATATTTAAAAGTAAGTTAAAAGGGCGAGTTTGAAAAAAATCCGTACAACCGTTTTTAAAGGAATGCCTTTGCGAGGCCTGAAATTGAGCTATTTATACAGGACGCCTATCAATCTTCCTGAACTAACCAACTATATCATTCGAAAGGACATCTAATAGAGTGTTTATATAGCAAGTTTGAAGAAAATCGTTAGAGCCGTTTTTGAGATACGGACTTACGGTCCCACTTCCGGTTTCCGATGTCCCACTTCCGGTTTTTCAATTTTCACCAAAATTTTGGAAATTTCATCTGTACACCAGACGTATTTCAATTCTAAAGTTTCGTAGCTCTATCTTTATTAGTTTCTGAGCTATAATAGCCAGAAATATCTCCACATACACACATACACACACACACATACATACACACTGACCAATTGCCAAAAACCACTTTTTTGGACACAGGGGACCTTAAAACGTGTAAATCAGGTGAAAACCCGATATCGAATTTTCAGACCGAATATAATACTTCCATTACCTACGGCAGTAGGGTAATGGAAGTAATAAAGGATTTAAAAAAAAAATTTGCAAGTACTTTTTTTTTTTTTTTTTGATATAAAAATTAGAATAATAACTTACACGTAAATAATAAAACTGAACCCCTTTTTCTTTCTTTTTTTCATTTTACTTTTCTTTCTTTCTTTTCTTTCTTTCTTTCTTTTTTTTTTTTTTTTTTTTTTTTTTCACGTATAAATAACTATATATTTTTTATTGTCTAGAAAAAATGAATGTGTAATTTATTTATTTATTAATTTTTAGCATTAATTTGTTTTATTTGTTTTCATAATTTTCTAGTTAAAATAAGATTTTTATTTAATACCTTTTGAACCAATTATCGACTGAAGTAAAAAATATGGCGTTCACTAGTTTCTATCGTGATTAAAAAGTATACTAATTTTTGTTGCTATCGTTTGTATGGTGTATCTTTGTATAGCGAATTAAAAATAGGGACAGATACAGTGTCAAATTTTACCTTTATATATATATATATATATATATATATATATATATATATATATATATATATATATATATATATATATAATGTTTTTTTATTTCTTGGCATCAATTTTTTAAAAACAGTTTTGAAGTTAAAATGGGGTATTTTGTTTGATACCTTTAAAACCAATTATCCGATTGAACTATAAAATACGGCGTTAGCTGGATTTTGTTTTGATAAATATGTGTACCAATTTTCATACCGATCGGTTTAATTGTGTAGCTTTTTATAGCGAATTAAATATTCGGACAGATACAACGACAAACTTTCAGCTTTATATATATAGATGTAAATTCTAACGTAATATATAGGAAATTTAATCTAAAATCAAACATTTTATTTTTATCTATTTTAAAATTCTGTAAATTTAAGATAAATGTTCTATTTTATTTTATATATACATCATAATTTTCCACATCTTTTTCACCCAAAGCAAACGATCTTAAGAAAGTTTCACCTTTAATAACAATCGTTGTGAATTAACAATAACTATTTTCAATGACATACACTGCATAAAAATAGTAGACGGACACTTCTTTACAATTTTTTGAAACCCCGTCTTTGTTTAATAGGAAATGTCAATTAAAATTCTTTAACCTGTTTATACTTATCTATCTTCATATTTTTGACAGACAAATAAAAATATTCAATTATTTATAATTTTAATGTAGGGAAATGCAGAAAAGAGAAAAGATATACATTTGCACAATATATATTTTTAAAAAAAGTAGACGGACACTGGTCAAAAAATTCAATTATCTAAGTGGGTGTTTCTTGTGGAATACCAGTTTTGCATGGACATGTACATTTGGCATTTTGCCAATTGCTAACGTGCTTGACAAGATGTTTAAACGTAGTTAAATTTCTTGGATATGAATGCGCCATGCCACGAGGAATTTCTCTAACTGATTACCAGAAAGGACAGATTATAGCGCTGAAAAATGTTAATAAAGGAGTCAGAGAAATTAGTAGGTTACTTCTAATAAGCAAAAGTAGCATCAGCGATTTTCTACGTGCTCCTGAACCCCATGGCGTAAAGAAAAAGAGTGGCCGGCCAAAGAAACTTTCGCTTAGAGACCAAAGGAAAATTTTTACAGAGCTGAAAATAACTGGAGCATCAATTCCCAGAGTTCGAATAAGCACAGGAATTACTAACGTAACTTCTCAGAGAATTTATAACTACATTAAGCACTCAGAGCTCTTTCAATGTAAGAAAAGAAAACATCATCTATGCTGGAAGGATCACCACGTGACAGAACACCTACAGTGGGCTCAAAACCATATGTCTTGGACTACAGAATGGATATCTGTAGTTTTTTTCAGATGAGAAAAAATTTAATTTAGACGGCCCAGATGGATATCAATATTATTGGCACAGTTTGGAGAAAGAAGACGAAGTGTACTCTACTCGGCAAGTTGGTGGTGGTGGCGTGATGGTGTGGCTAGCTGTTGGCTATGGTGGAAGGACAAATTTAGTGCTCCTAAGTAAGAAGCACACTCACAAAGATTATATTGAAACACTAAGCAGTGAGCTTTTGCCATTTGCGTGTGATCTTGGAGGAGAAAACTGGATTTTCCAACAAGATGGAGCGCCAATACACATAGCTAACAACGTTAAAAAATGGTTTCATGAGAACAACTTCATTGTTTTACCCTGGCCAGCCAAGAGTCCGGATATGAATACTGTAGAAAACATTTGGGCTATACTTGTTCACAAAATTTATGAGGGTGGACGACAGTATGAATCAATTCACCAGCTCAAAGAAGCTCTTACAAACATTTGGGAAATTTTCTGTCAAAAAAAGATTCAGAATCTCATTCATTCGATGCCTAACAGCGTATACGAACTTATTAAAGCAAATGGGAGTCGAACCCCTTACTAAAAACGTTTTATTTTAGAGATACAAGATGTGTCCGTCTACTTTTTCTAAGAAAAATTACAGTGCAAATATGCACCATTTTTGCTTCCTGAATTTTCCACTACATAATTCAAAAGGATTGAATCTATATCCAAAAAATAATAATATATGATTTCTCAAGAACATAATTATATTAGAAAAATGAACCTGATATCGCTAATTAAAGAAAGAAACGGCTTTAAAGTATTACAAGTAAGTGTCCGTCTACTTTTTTTATGCAGTGTAAACACTTAAAGTAATCTTTCTTTAAAGCTGTACTTAAAACCACAATACTTAACAAATTAATATTTTCAAAGAACAAAAATAATATTTTCTGTAGATATGCATGAGATATTAAGATTGTTAAATATTATAAGCAAGTAATAGATTCAAACTTTGATGATATGTAATAATTTTCGTTTGTCGGGAAACTTCTGCTTGGTTGCACAGCCATATATTGTTGAATGTGGTGTTCATTTTCAAAATATACGTAGAATGAAATGATATATTGCACTGAATTTTCTCCACCAATTATATCTTTTATTACATACTCATTACAAATACTAACCTCACCTTTCATTGAAAGTTAGATAGCTGTAATAAACTCTGTACAAGGGCTTTTGCGTCTTCGTATTTCATTTTTCTATTTTTAAAATAAATCAGACATTAAGTTTAACAGAAAACTGCTAACACTTTTTTTTTTTTAATTTTAATAAAAAATATGTTAATTACAGGTACTTTAATAAAGATACACTTTTCAAGCTATTTATCTTTTAAAGAAACGAAAATTACATTGAAACAAATGATAAACAAAACCTGCCAAGTGATACCTCGTAAACTTTTATCAGTTATAGAAATATTTGGCTATCTTCTTAATAATAAACCCCCAAATTTTATGAAGCTAGGGCTGAAAATGATGACATAGTCAAAAAAAAAAAAAAAAAAAAAAAAAAATGCATTGAAATAAAGTAAAATTTTATCCATGATTTCTATGCATGCATTCCAATTGAATAACATAATATAAAATGGCAATTAAACGGAAAACTTACATCATAATCGTAATAATGTATAGAGACGAAGAACTATTTTCATTACTGTCAGTGGAAAATAGTAATAATTAAATACGTATAATTAGTAATAATAAGTATTAGTGGTATTATAAATAGAAATTAATAATGAAAATAAATCGGCATGTTATTATAAAATTTGAATTAAAAGATTACGATGCCATTTTTAATTTCTTGGGGATGCTTGGACTACAATAATATATATATTTATTTATTCAATGTTTGAAAAGTTTTTCTATATACAGTGAAACTTGAATAATTCGAACTTGTTTAATTCGAAATTCTGGATAATTCGAGTTTTTTACTCGGTCCCTTGAATTTTGTATTAAAATAATGTTAAAAAATCGTGTATAATTCGAATTTTATTTTGGATAATTCGAATTTTTTATACGATTAACTTTAAAATATTACAGTAAAATTTTTTCCCAAGATTTTTCTCAGCTAAAATGCATTATTTATTTTAATAGTCTTTCAAAATAAGGATAAGGGAATCAAGAAAAGCCCCTACCTAGTGCATCAGAAGATATGGTGCATATACATGAACTTCGAGGGTTTTTTGAATTGAAAGTCATGTCTGATGTAGAAGATTCTATTTTTGTATCATCTGATAGGTTAAAGTCATATGCTATGACACAAAGATTGTACTTAAAGAAGTAATAAAAAATATCTATTTTTTAAAAAAGTGTTGAATAATTAAGCTCGTAAAAAATATTGATTTAATGGGAGGGAGGGGGTGTGGCAATTTTCTTAGATATAAAGTTTATATGTTAAATCTTTGATCGTAGAGTTTTAATTTTTTTAATTTATCTCTTCTTTTTGACAAAGTAGCATGCTTGCCAACATCCTAATTAATATTCTGTAGTGTTGTTGGTCCCGCCCTTTTCTTTTTCACACCAGTAAATTTTTAAAGTAATATTTTGCAAATGCAATTACGATTAAATAAGAAGAAAAATAATCTAAAACGCATACTGGTATGAAAAAGAAGGCGGGGTTAACAATACTACGGAATTTTAGTTAGTATGTTGGCAAGCATGAAATAGTATATGTAATTCGAATTTTTGGATATTTCGAATTTTTCTCAGGTCCCTTCAATTTCGAATTACCCAAGTTCTACTGTATATATATATTATATCAGGATTTAAAAGATGAACCTATTCGTTTTAAATATTATGTAAACTAGTGTTTAGTAAGGTGAACTGGCAAGGAGATATAAACTTGGAAATACTTGTGTAAAATTCTAGCGCTAGGCGAGCACAAACTAATATATAATGATTGATATAATAGTTATATAATAATCGATAATTACTCTAAAAAATATGCAGAAGTAGAGAGATATTGATGTAGAAAGCATAAATTAAATTTTTTAAAAGATGTATGTCTAACCTTATTTTTTCCTTTTTTACATTCACCCCCCCCCCCCCCCCCCGAATTACAGTTGTTTTTGTGGACCCGTTTGATTAAAAATCAGCATTATATGTCCTAAAGTAGACTTATTGTTAACCATTCAAATATATATATATATATATGTAATAAATAAAATAAAATAAAATAGATTTAATGTAAGTTCTGACAAAAAATATATACAGGTTTTTCCAAGGTCAAAAAATGTATGATTAAAAAAAAAATTGGATATTGATAAAATAATTAAAACACACCACAAATAAAATAATCTGGTGTGTCACACACACGACTTTCTCTTACCCTGAAATTTAATACTATAAATACAGGTTGCAGATTAAAAAGTAAGATAACGAGTACTGTTATATAAACCTGTGTTAAACAATTCATATGAGACTTCTGAAGAGTTTTACATGATAATTAATTCTGTGTGAGGGGGGCTACCGCCCCCCTCAACCCCCCTTTCCATTAATGCAACTACATTTATATAGAATTTAATTCGGTTATTAAAAAAATAATTTTTTTTTTTAAATAATTTATTAAAATTATTATTTAAAAAATTATCTTTTATGATAATGCAGACGATTTCCGTATTAGAGTAGTAGTATAACACCAAATATCCCCAAAAATGTCCATTTTATTCTCAATACAAAAAAAAAAAAAAAAAAAAAAAAAAAAAAAAAAAATTAAGTTTTTTTTTTTTTTTTTTTTTATTAAAAGTAAAAAAAAAAATCGATAACTTTGTTTTAAATTATCGCAGATCGATGGTTCAACCATTCGTTTTAAAGGTATTGGCGAGCTCTTTTGAAAGATACCCATCATGAAAATTTACTCCCCCCAGGGGGGGAGGCGAGGCTCCTATATACACAATTTTTTTTTCCCAGTTAAGTATCTCTATTACAAAATATATATATTCGTTTCATTTATTTTAGTGCAGTCTATAGACGTTAAACTCTACTTACCTGCAATTTCCCCCATAGACGTAATGTATTAGATTTCTCTTGATTGTCCCTGTACACGAACCATTTGCTTGATCTTAACGAAAAGCTTACTGTAGCATACCTACATGATACACATTTAGAATACCAAGTTTGAACTTTCTGACATAATTTGTTTTTGAGATATGCTGATAACAGACAGACTCACAGACACACACACAGACACACAGACCATTTGCTAAAAACATGATTTTCATATTCAGGGGACCTCAGAACGTGTAAATATAACAAAATCTCGCGTTCGAAAATTTGACCCAAAAACAATACTTTCTCTTCCTTATGGGTAAGAGAAAGTAAAAATGAAACTATAATAATGCTGACTGAATCAAATGGTTAACGAAATATTTATGCTACTCAAGACAAACAGCCTCTGAGTATTGACAAGAATATTTTTAAGATGTATTCAAGAGGTTTTCCGTGGTATCAGATTTTCATAAATACAGCTCCCGCCGCTTATTAAAATCACATTCGTTCTAAGGCAAAGTGATTTTATTAAGCGGCTGATTTCTATATCCGGCGAACGTTCCTGTACTCAAGGAAAAGGTATTACTTCCCTGAATTTGGAAATAAATTTCAAAAATAGCGAATAATGGAATTAGTAAACAATATTAATTAATTTTTGATAGGTAATTAATTAATAATAACAGGAGACTTGGCGTTGGAATATTAAAACTCGAATAAACGACTACGTCAGAAACACCAAAGAAAAATATTGGAAATGCATACAGCTGTTTCGGCAGCTTTATGCGTGCCGTCATCAGTGCAAAAAGGATACTGAATCTGCAGAAGTGCTCGTATATATAGGAGAGGGGCCGAATTTAGTTCAACCAATAGAATTACGGGAAAGGTGGGGAGAGTGGCCAATAGGAATTTATTAAAGTTAGCTGTGTAAACAGTAGAAAAATTAAGAAAATGTGGACTGAATATAAAATTTCCAACAGTCAGACAAATAGGGAATAGCGAAATCACAATTTACAAGGTTTTTAAAATTTTTATAAATATGAAAAGCTTCAAAGAAATCGAGTTCATGAATGGATTTAGGTCTGCAAATTATTTTAGCTGAATTAAATTTAAAATTATGATTTTCCTCCCAGCAATGTTTAGAAATAGCCGATTTATTGGTTTCTTGTTTGCGGACGTAATTCATATGTTCTTTTAGACGAAATTTAAGACTGCGTTTAGTTTGGCCAATGTATGATAAACCACACTGACAGGAAATACTATAAATACCCCAAGAATTTTGCGTATCAATGGGATCTTTTAACTGAGAAAAGGTGAGTTTATTGGAAGGCGAAAATATTATTTTAAAATCATATTGTTTGAGAATTTTAGCTATGGTTTGACTGGATTTAGGAAAATAGGGTAAGACAATACTGATATTAGAAGAGACTGACTTAGTAGAAGAAATACGAGGGAGTTGTAATTTTTGGATAGCTTTGTCTATAATGGAAGGGTCATAACCTCTGTCAATTGCAATGGCTTTCAGGTATTTAATTTCAGATTTTAATAAACTAGGATTTGAACAAATATTAAGGGCACGGTTTACAAAAGTATAGAAAGCAGCCATTTTTTGGTTAGGTGGGTGACATGAACGTGCATGGGGAGGAAGGGAGACAGCAAAATTTTTTCGATAGACGGTGGTTGAAAATCCATTTACAGTGCGAGAGACGAGCGTATCAAGAAATGGAAGGGAGCCATTATTTTCTATTTAAATTTCTCTTTTTCTGTTTAAATTCAATTGACAGTAATATCCAGTTTACGTATGTAATAGAAAATAATGGCTCCCTTCCATTTCTTGATACGCTCGTCTCTCGCACTGTAAATGGATTTTCAACCACCGTCTATCGAAAAAAAAATTTTGCTGTCTCCCTTCCTCCCCATGCACGTTCATGTCACCCACCTAACCAAAAAATGGCTGCTTTCTATACTTTTGTAAACCGTGCCCTTAATATTTGTTCAAATCCTAGTTTATTAAAATCTGAAATTAAATACCTGAAAGCCATTGCAATTGACAGAGGTTATGACCCTTCCATTATAGACAAAGCTATCCAAAAATTACAACTCCCTCGTATTTCTTCTACTAAGTCAGTCTCTTCTAATATCAGTATTGTCTTACCCTATTTTCCTAAATCCAGTCAAACCATAGCTAAAATTCTCAAACAATATGATTTTAAAATAATATTTTCGCCTTCCAATAAACTCACCTTTTCTCAGTTAAAAGATCCCATTGATACGCAAAATTCTTGGGGTATTTATAGTATTTCCTGTCAGTGTGGTTTATCATACATTGGCCAAACTAAACGCAGTCTTAAATTTCGTCTAAAAGAACATATGAATTACGTCCGCAAACAAGAAACCAATAAATCGGCTATTTCTAAACATTGCTGGGAGGAAAATCATAATTTTAAATTTAATTCAGCTAAAATAATTTGCAGACCTAAATCCATTCATGAACTCGATTTCTTTGAAGCTTTTCATATTTATAAAAATTTTAAAAACCTTGTAAATTGTGATTTCGCTATTCCCTATTTGTCTGACTGTTGGAAATTTTATATTCAGTCCACATTTTCTTAATTTTTCTACTGTTTACACAGCTAACTTTAATAAATTCCTATTGGCCACTCTCCCCACCTTTCCCGTAATTCTATTGGTTGAACTAAATTCGGCCCCTCTCCTATATATACGAGCACTTCTGCAGATTCAGTATCCTTTTTGCACTGATGACGGCACGCATAAAGCTGCCGAAACAGCTGTATGCATTTCCAATATTTTTCTTTGGTGTTTCTGACGTAGTCGTTTATTCGAGTTTTAAGGTAATTAATTACTCCTCCGATATAAGTAAATTAAACGCATTCCAAATTTCTATGCGCTTTCCTTCAAAGAAAATAACCATCATTATTTTATTTTACCAAAACTTCACGCTTTTCTAAGAAATTGAAAATCTTTCCGTTTGGACTTTTTAATTTATAGCTATTTTAATATAAGGACTAGAAATTGTCTTTTAATATTTAAATTATACATATATATATGTATCATTTGCAAATCAAATCAAATTTTTAACTTATTACTGCGTTTTGAAGAATACGCTCCATGATATTTTTAGGGAGATAAGTTTGGGGCATGTTTAATTTGTAACTAAGCTGCAAGAGTAAAGTTTTCGACACTGAGCGATAACGGGTACTTTAATTTCTTTTTATTAAAAAAAAAAACAAAAAAACAAAAAATGTAAATGATTTTTTTTTAGTGTGCATCAATGATAATTTTTAGTGCTGAGCATATTTTTTTGAGTTTATTAACCGGCGATGCTGATTTTATTAAGCGGCGGTTTCAACAATAGTTTGTATTGATTTGTTTCCGGTCCTGGCATTTTGATCAGATTAAGCGGCTGATTTTATTAACCAGTGATTTTATTAAGCGGCAGTTGCTGTATTTCTTTTAGCGTCCTCATGATGGAAGTTCTATTTCAGTACTCAACTCCCCTGATTTCTATTTATAGGCTATTTTTAATCCATAAAAACTATTTGAGTTTTTTAACAGTTTTTACATATGAAATTAGAAAATGGCGATAAAAATAATATCATGTAGCACAGTATGGACTGTCACTGGTGCACATTGTTCATGCACGTAGTGTTTACCATTTTTTTATGGCATACATATTCATTCAGAAGCAGATTCGTTTTGAATAGCAAGCAATAATTCCTTTTCTGTAGAAATGTCTTTATATATTTTGGCATTTAAAATACCTTGTGTTTCTAAATTTGCAATATACTTTTTATATCTGTACAAGTAAGTTATTTTTATAAGTAAATATTTATTACTATTTATTAATAAAGTATCTAGTTATGACTAGATAAACCTTTATGTAATAAAATTCTAATAACAACATTTATTCTTGCATTTTTTTTTATTGCAGGAATTCGACATGCATGCAGGGAAAATGTTAGGAGGATCAAGTTCCATAGGTGACCATGAATACATTCGTGGAAATCGGAAAAACTTTGACGATTGGGAAGCTCTAGGTGCCAAAGGATGGAGTTATAATGAAATTTTTCCATACTTCCTGAAACTAGAAGATAACAGAGATAAAGAGTATTTATTAAATGGTAATTTTTAAATTTTTTTAATTTTTTACACTTGACAAATTATGTACGTAAGTAAAATTTGTCAAAAGATACTTGTACCTTTATATTGTATTGTACGAGTAAATTTCTTGGAAATATAAACTGAAATACCGATTACATTTTCCAAAAAGAATATAATCTTATTTTAGGTTATCATAATATTGGTGGTCCTCAGACTGTAGGAAAGCCACCGTATACATCCTTGATTAAACCATTCCTGCAACAAGCGCTGACAGATATTGGATATGAATTTGTAGATCCAAATGCTGAGAGACAAACAGGTAATTTACATTTCTTTTTCCATACTCATCAATTTCGTATACTTTAAGTCATTAAATTACGTAACATTTTGTTAAATATAAAATTGAAAAACTAATTATTACATCCAATCATTACTAGGGCTCACGACAGCAAGTCGACACTGTGACAATTATCACTAAATTGTCAAATTTTGCCGAAATCGAAAAAATTAGTGACAAATTTGTCACCTAAAATATTTTATAAACATATATTTTCTTGTGACTAAAAATACAGTTTCTAATGTTATGAAAGTGATATGTGCATATTTTAATATTTTTTGATATTATTGATATTATTGAAGAGATTGAATAAGCAGAAGATATTTTTCGAAGAATTTACACATGTATTTCTTAAATGATCGTTTTGTGTTAAATACGCGTTACAGCTGGTTTGAACCAAGTGTAGTTAACTAGTTAATAGCGCTTGATAAGGCTATCTTTTCTGGGAAAGAGAACATTGCAGAAATAAATACTTTTAAAAATTTTATTATTAATCAATAAAAAATGAAATTGGGGTAAGATGCCACTATAGACAAGATGTCCTTTTACGTGGTTTTCTTATACGCATGCGCTGTAGAAGGACGCTCATGGGAGAGGGACGCATGTTACATTATATAGAATTTTTAGGTTGGTTGGTTTGTTGGAGTCTTTTACGTTGCACTTGTGATGCGCAATGGGCAATTGGTGACGGTCTGGGATTCACCCCTAGAGGTGGTCTGGAGACATGCCATAACAATTTTCATCCTCCATGGAAGGAGAATTTTTAGGAATTCATTTCTCTTCATTTGGTATTAAAAATTTTCACTTGCCCCTTTGTTTAGTTAGAAATGTAATCCACCAAACCTATAAAGGAGCTGGTTTCCCTTTTTGTAAGTAAGTAAGGGGACTTAACACATCGTACAACGTTTTAGAGTAAGATGCTAGTAGTTTTACATTGAGGAAAGATGCCTGGTTGTTTTTGTTGTTTTACATTACATGTAGGCAATAATTTTAGCAAAATAGTAAGTAAGATAATAGATAATATTTTGTTTTAATTTTTCCATTTATGTAATATTTTATAAAAATGTGTATTTTATACTGAAATCTATCTCACAAGCCATTTCACTTCTAAATAGAAGGCCATCTTATCCCAAGGTAGGGCCAAGATGCCGAAACGAAAACGTTAAGGAAAACTTTTATTACAAAGTTTTTTTAATATTTATGAAATTAAATATATACTTTAATATATACTGAAAATTATAAATTTTCACAAGGGATCAATATATAAAAAAAATATAACCAACAATTTATTTTGCCAAAATGTTAAACAAAATCTGTGGCATCTTCCCTTAATTAAATCTAATAAAACCCTAATAATAGCTTAATAATTGCTAAATAATTGCTAACTGCTAAAATTCGTCTTGTGTAGATTAAAGAAAAAAAAAAAAAAAAAACTTGTGTCCTGAATAAATGCAAACCTATTTTAATAAAATAAAATCTATTAAAATCGTTTCCATTTTTTTATATTTTATTTTTAGCTAGCACTTTTTCTTCCTCTAAAGAAAGATTTATGTTGCCATTTTGGCCCTACCAGTGGCCGAGCTGTTCAGCGTTCAAAACTGTTAGGTGGGAGTAGTTTTGATTTCAAGTCACGCTAGTCGACCTAGCTGTTCAAAATTTTACTTGGTTTTATACGAAACCCGAGTAAATGCAGGTTAGAACCACTTAAAATGGTCCCCATGGAGGGTACTCCATGCAGGACCACGACCCTCGTTCTGTCAAATCTGCCTTAACTTTAATACCAATACCATATTGCCATTGAAATGCTGTAAATGATGCATTACTCTCAGTAATAGAGTGATCAAATATCACTCTGTAACGAAGAGTGAAGAAATGTAACATTTTCGAGGGCGAAAATATTATTTTCTCACCATTATAATAAAATAGTGGACACTTTTTAAGCGAGTGCAATTCTCACTCAAGAATTTTTAAAATGTTAAAGAAGAAAATTTCGAGGATAAGATTTTATTTAACTTATAATTTTTTTTTTTTTCAGGAATTTATGATCTTCAAGCAACATTGAGAAATGGACGAAGATGCAGCACAGCTAAAGCCTATATGGTTCCTGCTGAAAACAGGACCAATCTCGATATTGTTCCAAATGCCCTAGTCAAGAAGGTAATCATTTTTTCTTTTCTTCTTTCTCTCTCTCTCTCTCTCTCTTTTTAATTTTTAAATGCAAACACATCAAATAATGCTGCAGAACAACGTTTAAAAGTTTCTTTCGTTTTAAATATAATTAAACATTAAATTATTTTCGAAATTTTAATTCATAAGAGAAAAAAAAAAAAATGAGGATGAAAAACTGAAAATCAAATTATTTATAACAAACTTCACAAGGAATTAAATAAGAGAAAAAAATAATCTTATGTTCTTTTTCAGTTTTAAATTAAAATGGAAATTCTAAATTATATTTTTAAATTATAGGTTATTATAATGAACAAGATAGCAATAGGTGTTGAGTTCGATTTTGGTGGTCGCACGTTCCAAGTTAATGCAAGGAGAGAAGTTATCTTGTCTGCAGGAGCAATAAAAACTCCCCAGTTATTGATGTTATCAGGAATTGGACCGAAAACAACATTGGAGTCATTCAATGTAAAAATTTTCTTTTCTTTTTCGATCTTTGCAAAGACATAGTTCATGTTTTTATTGTCATGTAACGAATTTTTCGTATATGCATATGTACAGGGCGCCAGTAATTAAACTGACAGTGCTTACAACTTGTAAGCACTGGTGTGATCTAATTGCAAGAAGGGCTCCAAAGTTTATTGGAAGATTAAACAAGACGGAGAACAAAGGATTCTGGAAAGAAGAAGAAGAAGAAGGAGTAAAAGTCACCAAGAGGGGAATACGTGGCTGACGCTGAGTAATAGAAAAAATAGTTAAAAAAAAAAAAAAAAAAAAAAAAAAAAAAAGGGGGGGGAGAAATTAGCCCAGGGTCTCAAATTTCAAAATGCTTAATGAGGACAAAAGCTGAGTTTAAAGAAAGTGCATAATCATCAATTTTCATTACAAGGTCTGACAAAAACTCTACTTAGAAAAATAGCGCCCCATATTCCCCTAGCGGTAAATTTTGTATACATATAATGTTTTAAATGCAGAATCTTTTGTCCTCCATCTTATTTAACCTTCCTCCTATAGCGCTATTCGTGCAATTAGATGGCGCTACAGAGCACTGTAAACATTGTAAGTTTAATTATGGACACTCTGTATATGCATTCGTATATCTTAGGGACATCATAAGAATATTACTTACAAACTTTGAATAAACACCATAAAATGCAATAAATTCGCAACAATTGTTTCGGGTCGAAAAAACACACGACCCTTCATCAGGCGAATAAAAGTCATGGGTATGTGTTTTTTCGACCCGAAACAATTGTTGCGAGTTTATTGCATTTTATGGTGTTTATTCAAAGTTTGTAAGTAATATTTTTTACAACGCCAGTTTTGTGGTGCTTTTTTATTAAGCATCATAAGAATGCCCTTTTTTCTCAGAACTTATTCAGAAAGTTCGAAGATAATAATGTGCTATATGGTTGATTACTGTCTAATACTAGTTAGCTGAAATCCAGGCTGGAGTAATTTGCTGCGCTCTGTACCTGCTGTAAATAATGAGACGTATTTTAATTTGGCTAATGGATATATTGAATTAGAACCGTCCTAACAAATTTTTAATGAAATGTTCCCATTGAAAGAGAATATACAAATATTATGATCTAAATTGTTAGATAATTTCAGAAAATAGATTAAAAATATCCCGTGTTGCAAATGTAAATTTATGAAAATTACGTCAAAACATTGATTTTATATATATATATCAGTCTTGTCGAACCTTTATACATTATTTGAAATACATTTAAATGATACATTTATCCGAACAAATACAACACAAACACCATTTTATTTTTTAAGTACAATTTATAAACTCCCGGAAATTGATAATTTAGCAATTTAAATTATCTGCAATTGCTGACTGTGTTCAGTCGGAATATATATTGTCTCAGAATAAAAATAATGCTGTTGTACTATTTTCTCATTCTAAATAATTATTTTAACACTTTTATTATGAATTTAATAATATTATTAAACATTAATTATTATTATTATTATTATTACTTTTAAGTAATCTACCCGAATGATCTAACTCTATTTGTTATTTGTAACTTTTCATCAATCAAAGTACTAGTTTATGTTAGCCTTATTCAACGAGATAGAACGCAAGATGATTTAGTCAGTTTTAGGAGGATTTATAAGCGTATAATTTTTTTTTATAATAATTTTATAAAAAAATTTTCGTAATTATTATTTTAAGAACTTTTGATTATGTTAAGATTCTGAAAATGAAATCTGAAATAGTATATACGTAATCGCAAAAAAAAAAAAAAAAAAAAAAAAAATTATACAGACACGACAATATTTCATTATTTAAAACATGAAAATCTGACATTGACAGATTTTAATTTAGTGCCAGAGGCCTACTGCTAAACTTGTTAATATCGACAAATTCTTCTTTATTTAATTCGTGACGATCTAAATTCCATGATAAAGTTTTCATTAAATCAAACCAATGTGTTTCAGCTGCAGATATTCTAACAAATAACGTTGGAAGTCCAAACTGTCTTATAGCCGCAAAACAACGTTTTTTCTCTTTTTCCCAATGAGGGGGAGGTGTGCCTTGGGGGGGACTCATGTCAAAGGTGTGCCTTGGGGGGGGGGACTCATGTCAAATTTTTACCTTGGGGGGGACTCATGTCAAAGTTGTACCTTGGGGGAGGACTCATGTCAAAGTTGGCCCTGGGGGGGGGACTCATGTCAAAGTTGTGCCTTGGGGGGACTTCATTCAATAAATCCCCATTCAATAAACCGACTGAAATAGGCCCTTAGCACTATTAAGAGTGTATTATAAAAATTCGACAACGCTGTACCGACTGAAATAGGGGTACCTTGGGGGGGACTCATGTCAAAGTTGTGCTTTGGAGGGACTTCATTCAATAAATCCCCATTCAATAAACCGACTGAAATAGGCCTCTAGCACTAATTAAGAGTGACCTATAAAAATTCGACAACTGTACCGACTGAAATAGGCATCTAGCACTAAATATATACACACATATATATATATATATATATATATATATATTTAAGTTAATTATACCTTTAAGCATATCAGTATTACTATTACTACGACTATCAATATTATTTAAAATACAAAAACTATTTTTCTTTCGGATGACAATTACAATTAATATATATATATACAGTAAAACCCCGCTTAACGCGGGGGATACGTTCCATCAAAGTAGAGCGTAATGCGAAACAACGCGCGCACAATTTCAGGGAATCACCGTACTGCACGAGCAATTTCGGGGAATCCACAGGGGAAATAAAAGAGCACTAAACCGAAACAGCGCTAAATGAAACAGCGTTAAGCGGGGTCTTACTGTATATTAATCTGTACAATATATTACAATGGACGAAAATTCACAATTTCTTCAAATCTCTCTCATGTAGACAGGAATAATATAATGCAACGTGGCACGAATTTCGTAGAAATTTATGGATTCTTAACCTTCCTACCCTGTTGAAAAATTTTTACGTTTTACCTGTATGGGTCGAATCGGCCCACTTTGTATAGATTGAACTTAGGTCTTAAGAAAGAAATTCTATGGATCTTATTTTACATCTACGTTTCCGACAACTATCGTCATCTATTGACTATTCCTGAAAATGAAGTCTACTCAAAAGAAAAAATTGGTGTTTTAAGCATTTCTATGCATGTTAATACACATTTCTATGCACGTTTTACCTGTATGGGTCGAATCGACCCACTTTGTATAGATTGCATTTAGGTCTTAAGAAAGAAATTCTATGGAGCTCATTTTACATCTACATTTCCGACAACTATCGCCAGCTATTGACTATTCCTGAAAATGAAGTCTACTCAAAAGAAATAATTGGTGTTTTAAGCATTTGTATGCATGTTAATAATGTGGGTCAAATCGACCGAGACAGGTAATATGTCACATATTTTTTTGGGGTGGTTTAAAACAAACCAATGACTCTGAAAACATCATATATTAAACGAATGCATATTTTTGAGGCATACATAATGTTTGAACAATCAAAATTAAAATCTGTAGAAGATATCGAAAGATCAATTTTAAAAATGGGTCGAATCGACCCATACAGGGTAGAAAGGTTAACAAATATTACATTTTCTAAAATCCACTATTTATAAATAAGAGTCTAACACAAAATTACTTACAAGGAAACATTCAAAAGGTGTTATCTTCAAAAAGTATTGAAAAAAAAATATATATATGTGATACTACTCTTCCTAAAAAACCAGAAAATGAAAAAATTATCGGCTGAAATTACTTACAGTGACCACAAAAAAATATCAAAATTAAGCAAATTTGGCGATTTCACACTGCTAGGCGATTGATTTTGAGTACTTGGCGGAGAAGCAAAACACAGTTCTGTTCGTACAAGGCAATCTCGGTGCTGGCAAACGTATCGCCTAACAGCGCTAAATTGCCGAATATGCTTAATTTTGATATTTTTTTGTGGTCGCTGTAATTAATTTCAGCCGATAATTTTTTCATTTTTTGGTGTTTTATGAAGAGTAGAATCAGATATATTTTTTTCAATACTTTTTGAAGATGACACCTTTTGAATGTTTCCTTGTTAGATAGTTTTGAGTATTAACATCTCATTAACCCCTTACTTGCCGAGTAAAATTTAAGAGATTTGTTTCTCAGTGCCACCATTTTTCACACAAGCGCGCATTCATTGTTTCAGAAATAATTTTTTTTTTAATTCCTCGCACTACCCTTTTTGTCAAAAACACTATCAAGGTCTCATTTACGATCATTTTATTACATTGCAAAACCGTGAGACTAGTTTCATTGGTAGCAGCGCAACACAAACGATCGTACTTCCGAAACGCGTATATATACGCCCGGGGCAGTTAAAGAGTTAAAAAAAAAGCCCCGGAAAATGTATAAGTTAACTTTTAATTAATTTTTTTCTTTTGTAGATTCCAGTGGTTTCAGATTTACCAGTCGGACAAAACTTGCAAGATCATGCAGCAATCATACAGCCTTTTGTTCTCAATCCAAAAATACCAAATATTGTTAAACAATTTTTAAATCCAATAAATATTGCTGAATATATTTACAATGGATCAGGTAAATATTAATTATTAGATTTTAAAGAAAAAGTCAAATTAGTTTTTAAACAATTTATTTCTGAAAAATGAATCAATTATCTATAGGAAATTACTTTCATTTATAAAGTAATTAAAAACACATTTTTTTATTTGCTACATCCTAAATTGGAGTAACTGTTCAAGTTACTTTAGTTGTGTAGTATTATTATTATTGTACTGTTTTCATTCCTCAATCTTTCCTACAGTTTTTCGACTGATAAACTCTCGTACTAAATATTTTTATATCAAAACAGTTGTTGCCTTATTTTAGAACATATTATGTTTGCTTATTAAATTATTATTTTGACTGTGTCCTCTTTATAAAAAGAAGCTGGACTTATTTTTTTTATAATTAGTGAAAAAAAAAAAAAAAAAAAAAAAAAGAAGTTGGTTGAAAAAAAAAAAAAAAAAAAAAAAAAAGTAAGCAAGAATCTGCAAGCTAGAATACTAGGAAAAGTAACACTGACAACCTTATTCACCAAATTTTTAACACTGGGGTTAACCCAGGAATATGTTAGGTTATCTTAAAATCGATATTCACTACAGAAAATCAGTGATTTAACTCTGGAATTAACTCTCTTTTTTTAATCCTACGAAATTAGTGGGTTAAATCTGGTGTTACATGAGCAGAGCATGTTACAGTTACAACGAAAAGACACTTGTTTACTTTTTTTAATACATTGCTTTTTTATTGATCAATCAGCGAGACTCTTACAAATTTCTCCAGATATCTCTGGGGTCAACTAATCCACGGTTGGTGAGTGCGAAAACTTTCTACCCCATTGTTCAGGGAGTGTTCACTCTAACACAAGTGTTACGTGAACCATGGGCAGGGCCCGACTAAAGAATTTTTGTGCCCAGGGCACTTTAATATTTTCGTGCCCCTTCAGAAAAGCAAGAGTTCTCCCTCAAAAAAAAAAAAAAAAAAAGACCGATTAGTAATATACCACAATTTTAAGCAGGTGAAAAAGCAAATCGAATATGTATATATATATATGATCAAAAATTTAATCTGATTTTGTTTTAGACCAGGTTCTAAAGACAAATAAAATTACCCCCAGTCAGTTTAACGACAGTTTTTATTTTAAAGTTTCATTAATGTAAGTGAAATACAGTTGAGTTAAAAAAAAAGAAAAAGGAAGATTTAGACCTTATATTTTAGCCATAAGTAAAATTTTGTGCCCCTCAGAAATTTCGTGCCCAGGGCAGTAGCCCCAGGTGCCCATGCGTCTAGCCTTGACCATGGGTTAACCTTGGTTTGGTGAATAGAATAAGGCCGTGAGCGGTCTGTCGTTTGCTTCGAAATTTAGAAGCGAGCAGGTCAAAAAGTTGCCAGTCTACAAAAATCAGTTAATTCGATTTGCAGCTATTTGACCTGCTCGATTCGAAATTAATCTTTTCCGCGAAGACCGCTGTTTTTCTATGTTATTCAGAAGGGAGTTATCACTTCTTACATACTAGCTCATTTACAAGAATATGCAGGCAGCACTGAAATCTACACAATTTTTTAGGCTTTAAATAAAATGCTGGTGAGTGAATTATATAAAAATTTGTTATTTTATATATATAAGACTTTTACATATATACATTTTTTATATACATACATCTTCTAATTCATTCGTCGGTAATGTAATCTTTATTCAGGCCTATACATTTTAATATAAAATGCTTCTTTTATACAATGTAAACATTAGTTATCGATCGTTTAAATATTTCCAAAATTCGCAAATTTTTTTACCTCGGTTCCTATTTCTCCATTACCTCATTACTAATTTTTTTAAATTTCGTTAGAAATTTCTCTTTTTACTTACAAAAATCCGCACTCACAGCCTTTTTTATAATTAAATACCTACTTGCATAAACATAAAAATTATTCAACAATTAGTACTTCAGTCATGTAATCAAAATTAGTTCTTAAGCGTTGCCAATAAGATGTGGTTTAAAAAAAAAAAAAAAAAAAGAATATTTTTAATAAGAAAATAAATGAAATAATGCACTAACAGTTTTTTTCAAAATTTTAAAATTATGCCTTTTGCATGAAATTTCACTGGTAAAGAGTTAAAATTATATATACAGGGTGATTATATTTAAAGTTACGATTTCAAAACGCTATAATTTTAAAAATAACGGTCAAAATGACTTGATATTTTACCAGAACAATCTTGAGGCAATGGAATTTTGTTTGGCGGAGAAAAAAAGCGTTTAAAAAATCTGGAGTGACTCCACTCGACTTTCCGAACATTGAGTAATTAACAGTTTTGTAGATAAAGTAAAGAAAGAGGAGTTGTTAAACAAATAAAAAAGAGAAAAACATAATAGAGTGTAAGTATTTTTCTCCATATATTACACGATGTTTAGTTTTATTTAATGCTACTGAACTTTGAGCCCTTAGATCATAATGATAAAGAATATTTCGTTGTCTCCCTGTTAAAACCTATAAATGCTAGATTCACGAAAATGCTTATATTTAGTGCAACAGTGATTTATAATATTCATATAAATTTTCAGCTCAATTGAATAAGGCGTTTAGATGCTATTGCACTTTTAAAAATTTTGTCCCATAGGCCATAATGATAAAGAATTTTTCTTTGTGCCCCCTGTAAAAAAACTGTAAGTGCTAAATTCCCCAAAATCTATACAGTTGGTGCTACTGTGACCTTTAATATGTGTACAAATTTTTTGCTCAGATTAATAAAGCATTTAGACGCTATCGCACTTTTAAAAATTTGGCCCCATAGGCCATAATGATAAAGAATTTTTCCTGGTGTCCCTGTAAAAAAACTATAAGTGCTAGATTCACCAAAATCCATAGGGTTCGTACTATGATGACTTACAATATACGTACCAACTTTCAGCTTATTCGATCAAAGCGTTTAGACGCTAGCGTGTTCACTCACAGACATACACACACACATACATACATACACACACATACATACATCATCGTAAAAATAGTGGAAACGGACTCAGGGGACCTCGAAACGTATAGAAACATCAAAATCTCAAATTCGGATTTTTTACATGATTACAATACTTTCCTCACTATAGTGTTCGGAAAGTAAAAATGAGTCTATAGATGGCGCTGCCAAGGTAATCTCAGTAGAAATGCCTAAATAGATTCATTATACACAGGAATGTTGTTATCAATAGAATAGCAGGAAACAATAGACTTTCAGGGTTTACAACAATTTTTTTAGCAAAAAGACAAGAATACGTGCTTACAGCAGAAACAGTGATTGTGACAAGAGAGAAAGAGGAGCTTCATGAAACAAATACCTTACGAATGATTAACGGTACTTTTTGGAACTTTTATTTTTTTCCTTTGCCAAACAAAATTCCATTGCCTAACAATTGTTCTGGTAAAATATCAAGTCATTCTCAACAGTAGTTTTAAAATTATAGCGTTTTGAAATCATAACTTTAATTATAATCACCCTGCATATACATATATACAAATTATATACTGAAGATTCGATTATACGTCCACTTATTTCTACATCGTTTTACGTGAATCCCTTGAAATGTGTTTAATTCTTTGAAGGTCAATATAAATTTATATTCCTTTTATATGGAAACTCAACATGATTTAACCCTTTGAGTGCTGAATACTCGCGGCCTATGCGGTCCATACGGACGGCGCGCGGTTGGCGCTGACGAGTAGTCTCATTCTTAGCACGGACGCGCTTTATACGAGTGTTGCATATTACACTGATCATTTTTGCCGGGCGCGTATTTGCGTCCATAGTCCATACTGATAACATCTGCTAAGCGCGTATTTGCGTCCATAGTCTATATTAATGACTTTCACTGGACGCATATGTGCGTCCATAGCACTCAAAGGGTTAAGGAATAAATGACTGAACTAAAAGAAATATATTAATTTTTTCTCTCTAAGTTATAAAAGCAAAATTTTTCTCAAAAATTTCATTACGAATTTTTGTAGTTGGAAATTAAAATTATACTATATATACCTCCTCCCCTCAAAAGAATAAACAGCGCTTTTCTTTAGAAATAAAACTATAAATTAATATTTATATTGAAAAATGGTAAAATAAATACAAGCATGATGTACTATTATTTCAGAAAATAAATATTTTAATCCACAGGTATTTACGCAGCAACTTCACTCCTAAGTTATATAGCATTCTTGAAGGATGACCAGATACGACCACGAGAAGATTTTCCGAAATATCAGCTGTCGTTGGGGGAAATAACTCTTTCAAGACTCGGAACATATATATATGGGCTAACACCAGAGGTAAATGTAAAAATTATTAATTTATCTATATAAATGGCGTCATGTGGGAATGGATAAAGGTGAATTAGGTATATTAAATTTGTATGCACCAGATGTCCCGAAACTGACAGACATTTTTTAAAATTAAGATATACAGGGTGTCCCAAAAAGATTGAAACACGGTTTAGCTCTTTATCTGTTAGAAATGAGAGGATAATGTAAATTGCAAAAGTGTACACGATAAGATAGAAAATAAAACTACGCTAATAAAAATACCTTCCTGTTAATTTTCAAAAAATTACATTTTTTAAATTTTTATACGACCCCTCTAGACAAATTTGGTCAATTAGAAAGTTTTTATTTTCAATGCAACAACGTCATTGCAAAATACCGCATTCCTGTATCTGTAAAACTGAATGAATTATACTTAATTTAAAAGTGAACTCTGATTATAGGGACCATATATCAAAATAGAAATGTAAATTTGTAACATATTATAAAAAAGATAAAATGTATCGCATAGCATTTGCATGTTTCAAAGTCGTTATTAAAGAAGATTCTAAATTCGAAACACATTTTAAAATTCTAAGGATTAATTTAAATGCATTTGAGAATTTTTCGACACATTATGTTTTTGATCTAATAATTTCCATTATCAATTTGTAAATGATCCCTATTTTCACCGAAAAGCCAGCCTTCAAAATGATACGAAAAAATTGCATAAGTCACTTTCTTTTCTGTATCATAAATCGGTTAGTTTTAAATATATAGTTATGCGGTTTTTTCTAATGGTCTTGTAGAATGAAAAATAAAAACTTTGTAATTGACAAAATTACGTAGAGTAGTAGGGACTATAAAAAAAAAAAAAAAAAAAAAAAAAATTGTAACTTTTTAAAAATTAATGGGAAGGTTTTTTTCTTAATGTAGTCGCCTTTCCTACCTTAATTTGGATGTTTTTTCAATTTACATTACCCATTTATCTGTAACGGGTAAAGAAATAAAGCGCATTTCAACCGTTTTGGGACACCTTGTATATGCATGTATAAAATCGTTAGAAATGTATGTTTCGACCACATTTCTTGAGGCCATGGAAGCTGCTCAAGTGCTGACTCGACAAGTCCAGTGTTAAAATAAAGGAGACAGTCATCTGATTCAGAGAAAATAAGCGATAAGAAAGCGCCAAATTACTGGATGTTTTCCAAATTCCAAGCTGTCGGTCAATTTGGCCCTCTTCCAAGTTTTTAGACTGTTCATCACTGGTATTTTTAGAAAACGTGGTTACACTATACCGTTTGTTGCATTTATTTTCTTTAGAAGACGAAAGAACCTTCTGTGATGAATTTACAAAATTAGTTTTAAAGTCCGTCAACAGATGGATGGCTCTTTTGAATGGTAAAATTAAAAATTCGTTACAATGACATATTGATTAAACAAAACAACAGGGTTTTTTCCAAAATAATTACTATCTTCAGCAATAATATAGTACAGTCTGAGAGCATCACGTCATTATGTTAGCTTTGTGAACATGTCATTGTTATCGTCTTATACCTTATGCAGTGTTGCCAGATCTGGCAGATTTTTTATTCGATAATCACCAATAATTTTTAGAAGTTACATTTGATATACATACTAGACTGCCGATATTCAAAGTGATTAGGCGAACGCTACCATTAAAAATTATTGGTTATTATTGAATAAAAATCCACTATATCTGGCGACATTGATCCTGTGTAAGATTGAGAGCTTTAAGTAAAAATTCTAGAAGAGGAAATATTCGCCAAATGTCTCATATATTTAGCGAAATAATATATTTTCACTGCAATATCATTTTAAATACAAGCACTTAATAGGTATATCACAGAGAGTGTAGTACCAATGGTTTTGTTGCTACTATGCCAAATTTCATAATGTTGCAATGCTTTTCTTTTTACTCTTTCTTGTAGAAAATTATTTTGTATTCCTTTAAATATCAAATGATTATATCATAAACATACTATGTGGTAGGTATCTAGTTCTCACGCCCACATGAATGCATACTTTGCATGATGTCAATACATTTTATTTGTAAAGTGCATTCCTAAAAAAGTAAAAAAATGTTTTAACCCTTTGCGGCGCAAGACAATTTGAAACATTTAAACTATACTGCCACTGGAATTCATGACCTAAATTAAACTAAAAGTAATTTTAAATTTTAAGGTTTAAAAAACAGGCTTTTTCTGATATGTTATAAACGTGAATTTTTGCTAAAAAATTTCCGGGATGAATTTTTGCAGCTTGATCTTAAATTATGCGTCCTCGCAGCGAGGACAGCGCGCGTTAAGGGGTTAATGTTGTTTATAAGTAAAAAAATAATCTCCATATATTCTGCATAAATTTAATAATCAATGCATACTGAATGTAATGTTTTTAAAGAACCACAAAATATTTTCATCAGTTGTCAGATGTTCAATTCAAACCTAATGGTATTAGAATTACTATATTTATTAGAATTAAAAATCATTTAGTCTGTTGATAATTTGAGACGTTGCATATAATGATTATTTTCCCAAACAGTATTAACATTGTTTTATCTGAAAATCGTAAATAAAGTTAGACTTAGGAGGGAATCGATAAAATTGAAAATAAAACATAAATGTATTCTTTATCTGATGGCAGTGCATTTTATTTTTAATGTGCTTTCTTAAAATAATAATAATAATAATAATAAATGTTTTAATGTTGCTTATAGGTAAAAAAGGTAATCTCCATATATTCTGCACAAATCTAATAATCAATGCATACCTAATTTAATGTTTATAAATCGCACACAATGTATTTTCATCAATTGTTAGAGATTCAAAGCAAACAAAATGGTATTCGATTTATTATATTTATAAGGATTGTACTCTCCGCCCTTTTTTCAGGACACTCTCAGGGAAAAGAGATTTCTGACATTTTTGCCACCACTAATTTTATGAAGAAATTTATAGAGTATTTTTGTAGCGATATGTCATGATTAAATAAGATACGTATTATTGTATAAAAATAACGACAGGAATATAGGTAGAAATTTCTCATCCATCGGAGTGTCCTGAAAAAAAGGATGGGAAAAAAAAAAAAAAAAAAAAAAAAAGAACATGAATGTATTTTTTATCTGATAGGAATACATATTAATTTTAAAGTGCTTCCTTAAAAAATTAAAAAAATAAAAAGAAAGTTTTAATGTTGTTTATAGGTAAAAATGTAATCTCCATATGTTCTACACAAATCTAATAATCAGCGCATACCGAATTTAATGTACCACAAAATATTTTCATCAATTGTTAGAGGTTCAAATCAAACATAATGGTATTCGAATTATTATATTTAATATAATTAAAAAACATTTAATATATTGGTAATTTGAGACGTTGCATAATGATTATTTTACAAGCAGTATTAACAATATTTTATCTGAGAATGGTAAATAAAATCAGATTAGAAGCGAATCGATAAGACTAAAGAAAAAAAAATAATTAAATTTCATGCGTAAAAGATCAATTAATAAAATTTAAACATGCATTAAAAAAAATAAAAATAAAAAAGGAAAAGGAACCAAGGCACAATCACCTTGATTTAACCCTCCGTCAGGCAATAGTGTGAGTTCCGAGATCGGGTGCAATGTGCCACAAAAGTGCAACTTAAAGAAACTTATAAGCAGGGCCCTATAAATTATGCGGCAGCATTTTCGAAATTCTGCAGGGCTGATGCGGCTTGAAATTAAATTATGCGGACAATGTGCAGACGACTAATAAAATGCTACACACATGCACAAAATAAATTGAATAGAGTATTTATTACAGAAACACTTTATTAGTAGTCTTTGTTATGCTTACAAACAAATAATAATTATTGAAAGAATATTTTAGTAATAAAATAATTCTACACTCATTATATACAGTGATTACTATATTACAACTTATTAAAGTAGTTAGTTCAACAGTCAAAATTTCTTTAAAATCGGTCGTTGTTTTGCAAATATTTGACAGCAACACAATTCCTTCGCAGTCAGATACTATTCCTTCTCGGTTAACAGAATGAGATAGCAGAGAGAGTACTTGCTTCGTTTTTCGTAGTCCTGGAATCCTTTGTGAAACTGCCTCTAAATTCCAGTATTTAGTTACATTTGAACTGGAACATTCTTTCAAATTCCTTCTATATAGCATGATTATTGATGGATTATATTGATTTTTTTATGGGGGGGGGATACTCTATTCTTGGAATACTTCTTAGCACTACATCGTCATCAATGTTCCAATTGGCCAATTAGTCATGGTCAAACCTTTAAGCGGTCTTCATAAAGTTCAAACTATGTTGACAAAGCTTTGCTCCTCACTTTTTATAGACATACAGTTCGGGCCAATACTAAATATTAAATTTTGCTGCCGTTCTGTGAAAAGGACTTCTGGAAGAAATAATTAGTTGCAGCATTTCGAGAATATGATATAACTCTGATTTTAACTGTAGTTTAATTCGTAGGTAAACTACTTTATGCCTTGTAAATAGATTACGCCACATATTTTGAAGAAAAGCAGTGTATCCGACAAAATATACGCGCATTCCGCAATGAACTGAATGTCTTTACAGAGATAATTACTTTCCCGCAGAGACTTGCATTCATTCAGACTGGCAGCGTCAGGAGTGAGGTTTATTTGATAATAAAAAAACTCTGTACGTTGTAATATACAGCATGGTTACCGCACTCACTGAAACATGGAATTTCAGAGTGTTTTCACTCATTGAAAATGTTAATTCTTCAATATTCACTAAACAGTCATGTACAAGAGCAAGTACAGTTAGCTTAAATAAAATACAAAAACAATTATAGTTAACTTTCGGTCCGATCCACAAGGAAAAAGATGTGGGGGGGGGGGGAATTATCAGTTTGGTTCGTTCACAAAATGAAAGGTGGGGGTGACAGGAAGGATTGGACTGATTAAATAATTATGAGATTAAAAAGGAAGAGAACGGTGAGAAAACACATCAAAATAAAATTTGAGGTAAGCGTTGAAAATTACTCAAAATATAAGCGGAAAATACGGAATTCCGTATAATCTGTTACTTTTTTCATAATCATTAAATTTCTATATAATCATATAGAGAATTAATGATTATGAAAAAAGTAACAGATTATACGGAATTCCGCATTTTCTCGTAATGTATAGGTCCCTACTTATAAGGGAAGTCTCTTCACACTGAAAAAATGTTCTGTGACTATTTAGAAACTAAATTGTGACTCTACTAAAAATAGTTCCATATCATCGTTATAAATTTTAGTTTACCTTGCTAACGAATTCTGAAAATCCCTATTAGAAATCTGGAGCGTTTTCCTACATTATTATTATAGCCAAACATATTTTAAAATCTCTGCTATTAAATGTGGACACAAGAGTCGAGTTTTGGTAACTTCATTTTGGTTTATGGCCCAATTCCAAGAAATCAAGCGAGAGCGTCTCGCAATACAAACGATTTATAATATTCATAATGTTGTTTCACCAAAGTATTTTTCTACCGTATTTCCTGAGACAAATGGAGGCCTCTGTGCAAGTGCTGACTGAACGAGTGCTGTGTTAAAATAGGGGAAATAGTCATCTGATTCCTAGAAAATAAATAATAAGAGAGCTCCGATTGACTGAATGTTTTCCAAATCTTACCCTGTCGGTCAATTTGGCACCCCTCCAAACTTTAGGACTTGTTCTCACTGTTAGTTTTAGGAAACATAGTTACACTATATAGACTAGAAATTCTCAGTCGTTTCTTCTATCCAGGTTATTTGTTTACCATATACGCATAATTCGGAAATCTATATTTCAAGTTTAAGTATTTAGAAAATGACAACTTATTCATTCTAGATAAAGGTGGTATATATATATATATATATATATATATATACATATATTTTTTTTTTCTGAGATGTAAAGCACATGCTCAGAAGATTCTGAAAAAAAAAAGTATATATATATATATATTGATCCTACATACTTTCGTTTATATTGGATCAATCAAGTTTATCGGCATAATCCTAGTAGAAAATCAGTAAAAAATAAAATACTTTCGAGAGTTTTGTGTGAAAATATCAAAGACACTATGCGATTTATCGAACAACGTACTTTTTTGCCAAATGCGAGTAATTTTAATAAATTTGAGAATTGCTTTCAAACAGCTGTTTACCGATTATTGTAATATGGAATAACTTTGAAATTGATATCTTTTTATATAAACTTTTATTATATACCGAAGTGACTTGTGGTTGAAAGTATTTAATTTTACATCTTAAGTCACATGCGCTTAAGTTAACGCATATTTAGTACTTTATTTTGTTGAAAAAAATCTTTTGAATTTTGTATTATGGAAATTGGAATTTCTAATGTATGATTTTAGTTAGCTGTTAAGATTTTATTTAAAAATCTGAAAAAAAAAAAAAATCACTTTTAGCGGAAAATAAAGAATTTAGAAATCAACACGCACAATTTTGTTAAGATATAATTACAAAATTCCGTTCATTTTGCATTTGTGGAAAGGTGTAACAATTTAAACGGAATTCCGATTCTAGTTTTTAGAATGATTTCATGTTTTATGAGTATGGAATAGAATCAGATCTTCAAATTAAGCACATTCAATATTGGTCAGTATTCTAATACAGAGAAATTCGTGTTTGCGGACTTTTCTTTAATCAAAAGTTCTTCGATACTCTCCTCCACATTATAAACTAAATTTAAGGCTTGCTAAGAGCTTTTAACTCTTCATAATTTTTCATTAAAAATTGATTTAAAAATTGAATAAATCAACATCTGTGTATATTTCATAAAATGTGCTAATATGTTCTAATGATACAATTGCAGCATATTTTATTGACAAATGTCAGTACAATTATCGTCAATAAAACCCAACACTACCGAACAAATTCCCACCATCTTTTCATCGGCTGTAACACTACTGTGAGTGAGACAATATAATACGCAGTGAAAAATGCCTAGGACGATACTTACCAGACGTTATTTTCAAAATATTGTCATATTTGCAGTGTATTTCTAAATAAATTTCTTTCTGCAATCTATTTGTTTTATCATTCTATCAAATGCGAGAGTTTTTTTTTTTTTTTTTTTTTTTTTTTTTTTAAGGCCATTCTGTATGTTGAAAATTATAATCAATAATAACTATTGTCTATACTAACTGATTATCTTCATAATAGGTATATGAAGTTATTTACGGACCTTATGAATTCCAACCAATCTTTTTATGTCTCGTCCAACAAACACAACCAAGAAGTAGAGGGAAGCTTACTTTGAGATCTAATGATGTCCATGATCAGCCGTTAATTGATCCCAACTACCTTTCAGATCCAAGAGATTTAGATGATCTTGTTGCAGGTAATTAAAGGTTTTTATTCCTTGATATTTGCCTTTGCTTGAGGATTAAATACATGGTTTTATTTATAGGAACAGCTTATTAAAAGCAATTGTGTAAATTTTATTTAATATATGTAGCTAAACAGATCGATATTTTTGTATATTTGTAATTGCATTTTTTTTTTTTTTTTAAGTAAATTTGGAATTTATATATTTTGTATCATTGTTATCCTTTAAAATTTGATAGAAAGATGTAAAAAATCAATATTTGAGCCATATATTTTCATAGTATTAACCCGTTAGTAGTCGCTAGTTGGTCGATTTGCCGCCCATCCTTCAGTGTTGCCAGATTTTTTTATTCAATAGCCACCAAAACTTTTTAGAAGTAGCATTTGATATACATAAAACGCGAATAAAATCGCAGGAACGTCGATCACATCACTTCTTAAAATTATTGGTGACAGTTAAATAAAAAGTGCGCAATCTGTAATAGGTGGCGCTGTCTATAGCGACTACTAACAGGTTAAATACTATATAGCTACCAACCGTTCTGTATTTTGCATATCGATATTTTTTTATTGAAATTTTTAGCTTATCCATTCCTAGATAACTTATATCAAGCTTATAAAATTTTTTCTTAAAATAATACCGGTATCTATAACACGGAATTGTTGGCAGCTGTGGTAGGATATGCAGGGAGTACTGAACAACCATTTTGCATTTGGTTTGACACAAATAAATCTTTGTCCATTTTTTTGTGTAGAATCAGAATTAATGTCCAGATATGTTATATATCGCAAAAATTTTAAGATACAAAAATGAAAAAAAAAAAAAAAAAAAAAAAAAAAAAATGAAAAGAAAAGCTTGTAGTAATATATATTTTTCATAAAATTTACCTTTTTATTTTCACAGCAAAATAATGCGGGAATGAATGACTAATACAATTTTTATCTTTCTTTTGGTCTGCTGAGAAAATGAAAAAAATTATGTCGATGATTTTAAAATAGCAGCACAATATATAGCTTCGAAAAATAAACAAGGATTAGACAGTATTATTATAGGTTGAGCTCTGTTGAAATCTCATATGTTTACCATTTTATATTCCAGTGGTTTGGCACGAGCAAAAGGATCACATAACAATTGTTACTTTTGCCTTACTAGTATTACAGGACATGCAAGTCAAATAAAACTCGAAATCTATATTAATAAAATCAGAGTTTTGTCTGTAAATTTGTCGGAATAGAAAAATTTTGCGATATCTTCACGTTTCACACCCCATGAAAGCCGAAAATGACTTCAGAAAATTTTGCCTGTGTGTGTGTGTGTGTGTGTGTGTCTGTGTGTATGTCATCGTGTCCGAATGTCGCTTTTTTTGTCCGGGCATCACTCGAGAAAGGCTGGACGGAATTCAACGGCGCTTGGCAGGAATTTAGGTCTTCACCCAACTTAAAATTATATCTATCAACTTTTCGGAAATTCCCCCCCCGTTCCCCCCCTAGGGGGTAAAAGACTAAAACACGTTTGTCCGGGCATCACTTGAGAACGGCTGGACGGAATTCAACGACGCTTGGCAGGAATTTAGGTCTTCACCCAACTTAAAATTATATCTATCAACTTTTCGGAAATTCCGCACCGTTCCCCCCCTAGGGGGTAAAAGACTAAAACACGTTTGTCCGGGCATCACTTGAGAACGGCTGGACGGAATTCAACGACGCTTGGCAGGAATTTAGGTCTTCACCCAACTTAAAATTATATCTCTCAACTTTTCGGAAAATCCCCGCCGTTCCCCCCTAGGGGGTAAAAGACTAAAACACGTTTGTCCGGGCATCACTCGAGAATGGCTGGACGGAATTCAACGGCGCTTGGCAAAAACTTAGGTCTTCACCCAACTTGAAATTATATATATAAAAATTTTCAAAATTATAATTAGTGTTTAAATTGTGGGTAAAAAATGCCTGCGCATGCGCCATAAATATCTTTTCACTAAAATGCTTTGAATAAAAAAATGAAATATAAAAATAAATTTTTAAGTTAAAGACTTTTGTATTCGCGTGATTTTCACTACAAATTATGAAAAGATTGAAATGAAGTGTTGCCATCTAAGTTTCATACTTTAGTTAATTTTAAAAAATCTAATTGTCGTATCGAAAAACTGTTTACACCCCAGGATTCAGAAAAATCACCTCTTTCATTTGGTACTAAATTTGTAATGATAGGTCCGATATTTCTAATTTATTTTTCCCTTTATCCGTTTTCCCGTTGACACTTAAATTTCCTACTTTAGTTATTTTTTAAAAATCTAATTGTCGCATTGAAAACCTGTTTGAACCCCTGGATTCAGCAAAATCGCCCCTTTCATTCGGTATCAAATTTATAAATATAGGTCTGATATTTCTAATTTATTTTACCCTTTTTCCGTTTTCAACCCAGATTTGATATGGAACAGCTTTAGTATTGGATTCCTTTGGCAAAATTTGAAATTCGGCACCGAAGTAGCTCGGACGTTTCTCGCCAAGATCTTTAATTGCACAATTCAGATAGCCAATTCAGTTCATCGCAAAAATGGCTTAAAATATTTAAAGTCACAAAAGGGTTCCGATACTTAAGCTGTGCTTTTTGTATTTATTAGTGCTAGAGGCCTATTTCAGTCGGTACAGTTGTCGAATTTTTATAGGTCACTCTTAATTAGTGCTAGAGGCCTATTTCAGTCGGTTTATTTAATGGGGATTTATTGAATGAAGTCCCCCCCAGGCACAACTTTGACATGAGTCCCCCCCTGGCCCAACTTTGACATGACACCCCCCAGGCCCAACTTTGACATGACTCCCCCCAAGGTACCCCTATTTCAGTCGGTACAGCGTTGTCGAATTTTTATAATACCCTCTTAATAGTGCTAAGGGCCTATTTCAGTCGGTTTATTGAATGTGGATTTATTGAATGAAGTCCCCCCCAAGGTACCCCTATTTCAGTCGGTACAGCGTTGTCGAATTTTTATAATACACTCTTAATAGTGCTAAGGGCCTATTTCAGTCGGTTTATTGAATGGGGATTTATTGAATGAAGTCCCCCCAAGGCACAACTTCGACATGAGTCCCCCCCAAGGTACCCCTATTTCAGTCGGTACAGCGTTGTCGAATTTTTATAATACACTCTTAATAGTGCTAAGGGCCTATTTCAGTCAGTTTATTGAATGGGAATTTATTGAATGAAGTCCCCCCAAGGCACAACTTTGACATGAGTCCCCCCCCAAGGTACCCCTATTTCAGTCGGTACAGCGTTGTCGAATTTTTATAATGCACTCTTAATAGTGCTAAGGGCCTATTTCAGTCGGTTTATTGAATGGGGATTTATTGAATGAAGTCCCCCCCAAGGCACAACTTTGACATGAGTCCCCCCAGGCCCAACTTTGACATGAGTCCCCCCCAAGGTACAACTTTGACATGAGTCCCCCAAGGCCCAACTTTGACATGAGTCCCCCCCAGGCCCAACTTTGACATGAGTCCCCCCAAGGCCCAACTTTGACATGAGTCCCCCCCCAAGGTACAACTTTGACATGAGTCCCCCCCCAGGCCCAACTTTGACATGAGTCCCCCCCAGGCCCAACTTTGACATGAGTCCCCCCAAGGCCCAACTTTGACATGAGTCCCCCCCAAGGTACAACTTTGACATGAGTCCCCCCCAAGGCACACCTTTGACATGAGTCCCCCCAAGGCATACCTCCCCCTCATTGGGAAAAAGAGAAAAAACGTTGTTTTGCGGCTATAAGACAGTTTGGACTGCCAACGTTATTTGTTACAATATCTGCAGCTGAAACACATTGGTTTGATTTAATGAAAACTTTATCATGGAATTTAGATCGTCACTAATTAACTAAAGAAGAATTTGTCGATATTAACAAGTTTAGCAGTAGGCCTCTGGCACTAAATTAAAATCTGTCAATGTCAGATTTTCATGTTTTAAATAATGAAATAATGTCGTGTCTGTATAATTTTTATTTTTTATTTATTTTTTTTATTTATAATACTGTCTATTAAAGACTTCTGTGGTCACGAAATTTGGTGCGTAAATTGTTTGTATGCATCCGGCACTTATTGTAACTGCATTTCACGAAATTCGAAATCCCCCCCCCCCTTCTCGGAGTCGGAGGGCAATAAACATGTGTAAAAACATGTTTTTCCGTTTGAATTCGCTTTGAATTATCTTAGAATGGCGAATTTTGGTGTGTGGATATTGATTAAGTGTACGCATTATGTACATTAGTGGGATTTTGCAAAACTTCGAACTCACCCGCTGAGGGTGGGGAAGTAAGAAGTGGGTAAGTTGTGCCGAAGACAGTGGGGACCCAGACTCCTAACATTGGGAGCGAGAAAACCTCTACCAATCACAGCGAGAACTTAGGTTATTAATAAAGATATGGCATTTTGACAAATCATTTAAGTTTAACGTCCAGCGAAGCGGGCAAAGCCTGCTAGTATATATATATATATATATATATTATACTATTAAGTGAGCAATATTTTTATGCATATTTCACTGTTCTCGAAAACGGTAGTTCGGACAGTCACGAGATTTAACACAAAGGTGCCCCTCGAAGGATCATTGTGCACACCGAAGTCGGAATTTCGAATTTTTGTTTAGTTTTGTTTTAATTAATAAAAATATGAAAAGAATAAGCTAATAATGGCAAAAAATTAGCCATTTAAATTTTATCCATTATTTAATTGTTTAAATATATATATATATATCTTATACTATTAAGTGAGCAATATTTGTATGTATATTTCACTGTTCTCTAAAACGGTAGTTCGGACAGTCACGAGATTTAACACAAAGGTGCCCCCGAAGGATCATTGTGCACATCGAAGTCGGAATTTCGAATTTTTGTTTAGTTTTCTTTTAATTAATAAAAATATGAAATAAATAAGCTAATAATGGCAAAAAATTAGCCATTTAAATTTTATCCATTATTTAATTGTTTAAATATATATATATATATATATATATATATATATATATATATATATACATATATATATATATAAATATATATATATATATATATATATATATATATATATATATATATATATATATATATATATATATATATATCTTATACTATTAAGTGAGCAATATTTGTATGTATATTTCACTGTTCTCGAAAACGGTAGTTCGGACAGTCACGAGATTTAACACAAAGGTGCCCCCCGAAGGATCATTGTGCACACCGAAGTCGGAATTTTGAATTTTTGTTTAGTTTTCTTTTAATTAATAAAAATATGAAAAGAATAAGCTAATAATAGGAAAAAATTAGCCATTTAAATTTTATCCATTATTTAATTGTTTAAATATAGATATATATATATATCTTATACTATTAAGTGAGCAATATTTGTATGTATATTTCACTGTTCTCGAAAACGGTAGTTCGGACAGTCACGAGATTTAACACAAAGCTGACCCTCGAAGGATCATTGTGCACACCGAAGTCGGAATTTCGAATTTTTTTTTAGTTTTCTTTTAATTAATAAAAATATGAAAAGAATAAGCTAATAATAGCAAAAAATTAGCCATTTAAATTTTATCCATTATTTAATTGTTTAAATATATATATATATATATATATATATCTTATACTATTAAGTGAGCAATATTTGTATGTATATTTCACTGTTCTCGAAAACGGTAGTTCGGACAGTCACGAGATTTAACACAAAGGTGCCCCTCGAAGGATCATTGTGCACACCGAAGTCGGAATTTCGAATTTTTGTTTAGTTTTCTTTTAATTATAAAAATATGAAAAGAATAAGCTAATAATGGCAAAAAATTAGCCATTTAAATTTTATCCATTATATAATTGTTTAAATATATATATATATATATCTTAAACTATTAAGTGAGCAATATTTAAACAATTTACTAACAAACTACTTTATTCAATATTTGTATGTATATTTCACTGTTCTCGAAAACGGTAGCTCGGACAGTCACGAGATTTAACACAATGGTGCCCCCCGAAGGATCATTGCGCACATCGAAGTCAGAATTTCGAATTTCTATTTAGTTTTCTTTTAATTAATAAAAATATGAAAATAATAAGCTAATAATAGCAAAAAATTAGCCATTTAAATTTAATCCATAATTTAATTGTTGCCAAAAAAAAAAAAAAAAAAAAGATTAAAAAAATATTAAAAAAAGATTAAAAAAAAAAAAAAAAATACGAGTTTATTTTTTTTTCCAACAGGAAAATAAATACATTTATCTAAACATGAGCAATACTAACACACTACTGATCGCAGAGCTTCCAAATTTGGCATATAGGTACCTGGGACCCTGCAGGTGTGCACCTCATCGAGATTTTTTCGAATTTCGAATTTGAATTTTTTAAATTAATGTTTTTTCGATTTTAAACATTGGTTTTTATGTTTCATTTTTCATGAATTTATTCTTCGATTGTAATCGTCTGCGTATCTTAGCAACGGCTATATTATGCAATTTATTTTTTATTTAATACATTTATTTGAGGCGAATCTTTTTTCTCTTTTTAATTTATTATATTTATTGAAAATAAAATGGTAATGCAGTAGAAAAAATTAAATATATTAAATTTAAAATTTAAAAACGTATTTATAACAGTTATGTTTATGTATAATTTTTGTAGTATAACAACAATTATTTTGCATTTGTTAATTTAATTTCTTTAATTTTTTTTTTTCTAATTTATAGTATTTGTCAGGAAATAATGGTAGTATATAGTAGAAAGGATTAAACTGATTGAAATTTATTTGTTTTTTATGTATTTAATTCCTTCTAAAAGAAAATCTACTTTTTATTTTATTTCATTACATTGGTCGGAATCAAATTGTAATACAGTGTAAATAGCATGAGCAATAAAATACTTGGTTCAAAAACTAAAATATTTAATAGACGCTGAGATACAGTTATCTTTAAAATCGTAGTTCTTAAATAATGGCAGACCCACCTATCGTCAATAAATGCCCATATTGAAATACATAGGAAAGAGATTTCTGTGGGCAGTGGGAACCTGCTCCCGATACAGTGCGGGCAGAGAAAGAGCTGCCGTAGTCAGCGAGTACCCGATGCGAGGTCTAGAGCGATTCCAATGTAATTATTTTAGTTTTTATTTATAATGTGATGTGAAAAATAAATAATGATCCAATTCTTTTGGAGATTCATTTAAATATAGTGGCCAGCGAAGCGGGCGTAGCCTGCTAGTATTAGATAAAATGACATTATGTGGTCCTATATATCTAGAAATTGTGATATAATAGAAAAACTAGTATGATGTGGCCACCAGAAGACTTCCTTCTATATAATTTTACACAAAATTCATGCAATACAAATTACTTATTAAAGTATTGAATTGTTTTCCATTATAAATGCAGACGATTTTTATCTGAAAAAATTATATCACTAAATGCCGAAAGAAAGTCAATTTTTAGCCAATATCAAAAGAAACATGATTTTTTTGTCTAAGTTTTTTTCGTTAAAAAATGAAAAAAAAATTCGTTTTAATTTATCCCAGAACTATGCTTCAACCATTCTTTTAAAAGGAATTGACGAGGTCTTTCGAAGGGTACACATATTGAAATTTTACTCTCGGGGGGGGGGGGGGGGGAGCGATGCTTCCACAAGCACAAAATTTTTTTCCTAGTTTATTACTACTATTATCGATAATTCGTATTAATTTTAAAACCACACATTAAAAATAACTCTCATTACGTACATTTATACGAAATTGTGTTTTATACTGCCATGTTAAAAATTTAGAAAAAAAATGAGATCACAGCGTTACCTGTTGAGCGAATGATCTCTACATCTAATCAGCATCAGTTTATGTCAGGGTACAATTAAATATCAAGTTTGGTTAAATTTGATTCATTGGTTCGTGAGATACAGCGTCCACAAATTTGTGAGACACACACAGACAGACATTTTCTAAAAACAGCCGAATCGTGTTCAGGATATCTCTAAACGTGTAAATCCATCGAAATCTGACGTTCAAAAGTTTTCACGAATCCAATATCTTTTCTATACATACACATAGAAGAAAGTAAAAATGAGTAAAGATTGTTCCCTTGAATTCAGAATCCCCAATTAGTAAACCCTGCTGTTCTACTATTCCAGTTGTTTTGACTCGAAATGTTTTTTATTTTCCTATGAAAAATGACAGTTTAAAAATATTTGCTTTTTTTTTTTTTTTTTTTTTTTTTTTACTGTTTTAGTAAATAACCATCCTAAAAAATATATTTTATTTATATATTTTTAATATGTATTTTAAAATGGTATAAATGTAATTTATAGTAAAAAAGAACAGAACAGCAACGTTAAGCAAACACATTTAGAACCAAAAGATAAAAAAATTGTGATGTGTAACAATAAAATGACTTCCATTATTGTTTACTACATTTATTAGTACTACCCTTATTACTCTTTTTGGAGATTGATTAATTTTATGTCTTCTGGTCGTAGTAACAAATCTGACACATAACAACTTTCTGTACGAGAAAACTAATAAAAACCTCGTAAAGACATATAAAACAGAGTTTACATAGCGAGTTTAAACAAATAAATAACAGATCTACCTAATTAGAATGCCTGGCAATGTTTTTCTAAGAACCAATTAATACATACGAAAGCAAATCTAACAATGGGGTTTATATAGCAAATTTGAAAAAATCGCTATAGCCATTTTTGAGATGCTGAACTTTTGGACCCACTTCCGATTTTATCAAAATTTGGTAAATTCAGCTGTTCATGGGGAATGAACAATTAGGGTAAGTCTAGGATAGATGGCTTTAGTTTTCAAAGATTGAAATAAAAATTCTTAGAATGCAAATATAAGAAATATGTATGCATATTTAAAATTCTTATACATATGCTCATCCCATTTAGGGAAAAATTAATAAATAAATATTGAGAACAAAATGTTATAAACATAATTTGAAATTAAAATGGCAGATAGCTATGTCTGCTTCAAGTCCTGTAGAAATGGTCATATAATTCAATAAAAAAAAGAAGTTAAAACAGCAAAAAATAACACATTTTCTGTAATTAATCGTGAAAAAACATACAGCAATTTGTAAAGATGCAATTATATCACGGAAAATGAGTGAATAAAATTTAAATTAATAGAATTTGAAGCCTAATTCCAATTCTTCACTTTTCGTAAAATTTTACTGCGTTTTTGGTAAAGGTTTTGCAGTTTATATTACGTTTCATAGATTCATTTCAGGCACTTTATGCATTTTACTCAGACGTTTGTTTTGTTGCGGTATTGTATTATTCTGCACAATCAACGCAGTTATCTTCATCGAATTCAGTTTCCTTGAAATCTGTAGAATCTAATAATTTTAGATGTGTTTAATCTTTTTGGCTGTTGGAAGTGTCGTGCTTTTGTTTTTTCTTCCGTTTATTTTAGAGTTTGTAGAAGCTTTAAGCTTTTTTTTTTTTTTTTTTTTCATCAACTTTGTCTGTTTCTGGGATGAAACTTTCCGACATTTTTCAATATTTTCTGGTGATGGCAAACCACAGCTACTTATTTGCCATTAAACGTGCCATAAATACCATTGGTACATTTTCTACCTTTTTTGTCATGGTTACGTCAGGAACTGGTGCAATATTATAAAGTTCTTTTGTTGGTGATAGTACATCACGAGTTTTGATGTTTTAAAAGTGGCCATCTCTCCTAAAATGGAAGGAGAGATAGCCACCCAATTTAACACGTTCATGACGGCACATTTTGCTTACATAGTCTTCTCAAAAGTATCCGAGCACTAGACAATAATTCCGATACAAAAAGTACACTTAAAACAGTTTTGTTCAATAAATCCTTGTTGAATAAAGTTCTTAGACTGACTAAGACATGACTCGACAAGGATTTATTTAACAAAGCAGTATTAAGTGTACTTTTTTTTTGAACAGGGATTATTGCTAGTGCTCGGATACTTTGCTGCCGTCAGTAGCTGTGACCCACCGATGGGTCATGCCGGCGTGAACGTGTTAAAGAGTCAATCCATCATTGTACGTCCTTGATTTAGGCTTAAAAAATAATTGGATTATATATGAGCCTTAAATATCAATATAGTTAAAAAAAAAAAAAGTAACATACAGTCGGTAACAAAAGTATCCGAACACTAGCAAAAATTCCTATGTAAATAAAGTAGAGTTAATACTGTTTTGTTAAATAAATCCTTGTCGAATCATGTTCTTAGTCAGTCTAAGAACATGATTCGACAAGGATTTATTGAACAAAATAGTATTAACTCCACTTTTTTTAACATAGAAATTTTTGCAGTGTTCGGATACTTTTGCTACCGACTGTACATATTGTAAAACATTCAAACACCTAACTCAATAAAAATATTCAATCATGAAATAAAATAAACATTAAAGTTTTAACTCTTTTCTAGAGATATTGATTAAAGTTTCAATTACATTTTACAATCGCAAAAACATAGCTGTACGTCCCAATGAATGAACTCATTTAACTATTTCCTACTTTTCCAGAGTTTATGTTGCTTTCTATGATCATAATTAGGAAATATGTAGACTGGCCATCTCTCCTAAAGTTATACCCTGTGTATAAAAGAATATATGAAAGAGGGTTAGTACAGCGAGCTTGAAAAAAAAATGCTTAGAGCAATTTTTTAGGAAACGCACTTTCAAGAAAAACTGATCTACTTATAGAGGACGCCTATATATTTTTTGGAGCAACCGTCTAATAAATGCGTAATGGCGTCTTAAAGGGAGTTTGTAAAATATCCTGTTAACATTGATTACATATAAATATATATACATTAATCGGTATTTATATACATCCAAAATTTATAAATTAGTTTCAACTTTATACTGCAATATATATTTTATAAATGTTATCAACACTTTATAGATATATATAATTTTTATCTTACAAAATTTAAATACATTATAATATATGATTATAACCACAATTATAACAAAAGTGGATTCTTTTATGAAAAGAAATCCCCTCTTTATCCAAGTTCATTTTTAGAAGTGCGATAGTCCAGTTGGTTGAGCTTTGTAATTGGAGGATTGTGAATTCGATACTCGACCCAGACTAATATCTTTATGTACATTAGAGGTATTTGGTACATGTAAAATCAGTCTTGTCGACGCATAAAATCCATACTTTTGGTGATTAGTAACTTGTAATGCCATGTTTCCGGACAATACCTTGTTGTAAATGCAAGATTGAAGTCAACTGCGCGCTGCTTAGCCCTATATTTCGGCGTTAAGTCCATTTAATTTCATCCCCAGTTAAATTTGTTTTCGTTTATATATTTAGCTTCAACATAAATAGTTTTTTTTAGTGTTTATGTTTTTATTAAGTATGAATTAGATGTTGAATAATAATAATAAACTAAAATCTCTATCATAATATTCGATAAATTAAAAGCAAGAATATTATTAAAAATTAAACTTTTGCATAAATTGTACTTCTGACTTTCTGTAAGTATATTATAGTCACATCAGTGTCCTTAAGATCTTGCATTTAAAGCTGGTAGATGGATAAAATTCAGGCTGCGCTTATCGGCTAAAATATTCGTAGTTTTTCTAGATTTTCTTAAAAATTCACGCTATTACGGACTAGAATCCTATAAAAAATCCACCACAGAAGGCTTTCCGATCAACCTTAGGTCCTTAAAGTAGTCAATCGATTTTAAATTCAACATAAACACCCCACTAATCTATATTTAAAAAGTTTTTTTTTCTTTTCTCATAAACTATTGGAATTCAACAGTTTTAACATAACCTAACTGATTATTTTGCAGAAATTAATTACTTTTATTTTCTCCTAGGCATGAAGACATGCAAAAGAATTGGATCAAATAAAGCTATGTTAAAAATAGGAGCTCGGCCTTTAGAAACTGTTGTACCTGGCTGTGAAAATTTCGTAGATGACGAAGATATGTATTTTAGGTGTCAACTACGCGTCATACTTATATCAACGCATCATCAAGTTGGGACAGCCAAAATGGGAGATGTCGAAGATCCAAGAGCAGTTGTGGATCCTAAGTTAAGGTAATCCTTGAGGGAATTAAGGTCCGCTTCAATCACCGCTGCCGGAAGCCGAAGCTAATGTCATTCTATGGGAAATTTTTCTTTACAAATAACTTATTAAATAATACATATTTTTAAATTCTGTTTTCACATTCTGAAAATTCCCAACTGTTAAATTGACGGATCTTTTTTAAAAAAATACTTTTTTAATTTTTTATATTTTATTTTGAAGCTGCAAAATACGATTTTTCAATATGTGAATTTTTTTCATTTTGTAATTTCAAAATAAAATATTAAAAATTTAAAAAATACATTAAAAAAAAAAAAAAAAAAAAAAAAAAAAAATCCGTCAATTTAGCAGTTGGGAATTTATGAATGTGTAAAAAAAAGTTTAAAAATATGTATTAGTTAATAAGTTATTTGTAAAGAAAATTTCCCCATAGAATAACATTGGCTCGGACTTCCGGCGACGGTAAGTGAAGAGGGCCGTTAAGCAAGTTTTCTATTAAAGATTTTATTTATCTATTTATTTGTTTTATAACATCTTTATGCAAACCTTTCCTACATTACGATTGATTAAATGTTTAATATTTTTTATACATAGTCAGGTATATTTTTAACAATAAAATTTTCTATTTAATACTGGATATTGAAATAATACTCACATTATGCTAAGAAGGCCTTCTCAAATTATTCAGTAAAATATAAATTAAAAAGTTTGGAATGGATATGTGCTTTATAACACATAGAGGATATGACAATCCAATAAGTAATAACATTTGAATAATATTGGAAATGGGCAAAAGTATTTTAAAACTTGAGTTGAAACGTTTTGTCAACTATCTAAAAAAGATTTTATGAATTATCCTGGAACTTCATGGGTGTAAAGAACATATATCGGTGAAATTTCCAAACTCTAAAAGAGGACCAATAACAAATTAAATCAAAAGAAATTGCGATCACTATATACAATATAATTTTTTGAAAGGTATTGTAGAGGTAGCATATAGTTATGATAGGTCTTTTAGTTACATATGTTCATTTGTAAGATAATAGCAGTGTATTGATGGAGATATAGTAGATTCTTTACAAACATTGAACATTTTTTGAACGTTTTATTTTTCTCTTATTTATGACATGCAGGGTTTTCAAATCAAACCAATGAGAATTTCTGAAAACTTGACATACAACAGTACAGACAATATATTTTAATCATAATGAAAAGAAAAAAAAAATAAGGGGACTCATACCCTTTAAAATGCTCAAGTGGAAAACAAGAATCTATATCAATTGATCCCAAGTTTTTGAAATCTTATTAGAATTACACAAAAATTGGTATGACATTTGCAGTTTGTTTCAGCCTTTAAAAATTTTTAAATTTATGAATTATAATTAATTTCAATAAAAAAGCTAGTAATTTATTAATGAAGAAAGTTTTTTAAGTGTTATTTCACGATTCGTAAAATAATTTATTTGGAATTTAGATGTTATTATATAACTAGCTGTAAAATGTTCAGAAAACGGAAATAATATAACTTAATATAGAATTTTATAGAATATCCTATAATTTTATAGAAAGACTTCTCTTAAAACTTTAAAATAATTAAATATTTTTTATAATTTTAACTATTAATTAATTAAAGAATAATATTTTGCATTTTTCAAATTTGCCTGATACTTTGAAATACTTTACACCAGCGAGTTTTTATGTGAGTAATTAATTTTGTAAAACGCAGCTTTACAAACCTTTTATCACAAGTTAAACGCTATTATCCAAATTCTATATAAAGTTATTTTACGAATCATGAAATAACCTTGAAAATGTTTTCCTGATTAATATTTTGCTTTTTTTTTTTATTGTATCAAGTAAAAGTGATTATTTTATAAATCTGCAAAAGCTGAAATGAGCCCTAAATATCACACCACTTTATTTGTAATTGTAATGGGACTTAAAATCTTATAATCTTCTAAAACAAACTCATTTTTCTTTATACTAAAATATTTTAAAATATCTGACAATTTAAATGTCTAATGAAATATGAACATTATTATAAAAAAAAAAAAAAAAAAAAAAAAGAGCTTAACTGTACATGTACAAGCGTTGAAAAAAATCTCTTGCATAATTTATTATAAATAAAACTTATTAGATAAATTCGTTCTTTATATTCCAATTCGAGGTATCTTTTGGCGTCAGCAATTTCTCACTTCACAGCTGTTTGGTGTTGCCATTCAAGTAATTTCACTCTTTGTATGCGTCATTTTTTGTGACAGAGGAATTAAACGTCACTCATTCACAAAATTTGAGAAAGGTTTTTTCGAGAGCAAGACTTCGAGAGCAAGGGTTTTTCAACAGCGTTTTTCACTTAAATGGTATCTAAAGAGTGGCCACTTTTCTAAATTGTGTAATTCTCAAATCACAATTTTTAAAAAGTATAAAAATTTATTCTTTTCTCGATTAGAGTGAGAATACATAAATTTAAATAAACTGTTTGTTGTCATTATCAAAAAATCGTTTTTTTTTTTTTTTTTTTTTTTTTTTTAATCGATGAACGCACCAAATTTTAAAATAATTTTTCGAAGGAAAAAAAAAAGTTCAGTTCGAAAAACTTATAATTGTTTATATATATATATATATATATCCTTTTTGCTCTTTTCTTTCTTCAGTAAGCGTTTTATGACACCACACATTAAGGAAATCTCAACTAAGTAAATGTGCATTTTCAGGTTATTTTTTCATTATTATTATGCTCAAAATTCCTTTTAGTACTAAATCGACGACGGACTACAAATTTGTAATTGACTTTTTTAACTTTTTTTTTTTCGTATCTTTTACCGTTTTCTATTTAGGAACGCTAATTCCGTCATTTTCCATCACCTGGTGCTGTAACTCATCTCAACTTATAGTGAATAGCTACTTTACTATACCCAGATACTACGTTTGATGACCGATAAATTTATGACCGATCTCTAGTTAAGTTAGAAGGGGCAACAAAACTTTAACAGACACACTGTAGATTATACAGACATCTTAATTCTGATAATAAAAGAAGGATATTTCATAATGTTATCTATTAAATCGATTGCTTATATTAAACGAGTTAATCACGTGACTTGATATATATTATATATATTCGTCTTGGGATTCTCGGAAACGGTTCTAAAATATTTGGATGGAATTTTAGGGTTAAGGATTTTTGGTGTGAAAATTAGATTCAGCATATGCTCCTTATCAGGAAAATTCCCGTTCATTGTTAATCTTTTACCGCCAGTTTCAAAATATGAAAAAAATTAGGTTTACTCAGAAATAGATATAACGATTTTTATAAAAGTTTTAGCTTAAGGGTTTACTGGGGTAAAACATCTCTTGGAATTTTTCTCAACTTCAGTAAAATTCGCATTCGTTGTTAAAACTTCATATGCCTGTTGCGAAATATGGCAAAAAAGAGTTTACTCGGAAATAGATATAACGATTTAGATGAAAATCTGGGGTTAAGACTTTTTTGGGGCTGAAAAATTATTTAAACTTATCCTTATATTCAGGGAAATTGACGTTCACTGTTATCTCTTTATAGGCCGGTTTCAAAATATGTCAGAAATTTGGTTTAGTCAAAAATATATTTAACGATTTTACTAAAAACTTAGGATAAAATGTTTTTGGGGAGATAAACTCAACCGACTTATTCTTATGTTCAGGAAACTTAACTTTCTTCGTTAATCCTTACTCCACCTGTTGCAAAATATGGCAGAAACTTGAATTTATCAAAAATGTCTCCATCAATTTTGATCAATGTTTAGCATCAAGTGCTTTTTGAGGAAACAAATCCATCTAACAAAAAAAAAAAACAAAAAAAACATTCATTGTTAATGCTCACACCAAACGTTGGAAAATGTGGCGGAATTTGGTTTTTCTCGGAAAAGAATCGAACGATTTTTATTAAAAACATAGGGATATATATGTACATATATATATATATATAGGCAAAATATTGCAGAAAATTGATATTCTCGGAAAGTGCTCGGATGATTTTTATAAATATTTAAGGTTTGGGTTTTTTTGAGATGACAACTCAAATTGAATTTTCCTTATTTTATAAAAACTGAGCATTTACAATTAACCTTTACACCGCCCTTTGCAAAATATAGCAGAAACTTTGTTTCATCGGAAATGACTCTAAAGATTTTTATTAAAAATAAATAGATTTAAGGGTTTTTTTGAAATGAGAAACCCATTTATCTTATCCTTATCTTCAAAAAAGTTGGCATTATAAGTTTTTTTTTTTCTTTTTTCAGATGACATTATGTTCTGAATTATTCTCATCTTCAGAAAAGTTAACGTTCACTGTTATCCTAAGAAACTTGGTTTTCTTAAAAACAATTTGAAGGATTTTGATAAAAATTTAGATCTAGGGGCTTTTGAAGTTTATAATTCAATATGAACTGCCTAATTAAAAAATAAAATAAAATAAAAATAAATAAATCATCAGTAACTCGTGTTTTGTCCGGGAAAAAGTAACATAAACAACATTTTCTTAGAAAGTACTCGAATGATTTTGATAAAAAATTAGAATTAGTGTGTTTTTGAGATGATATTTCTATCTGAATCACTTTTATCTGTAGGATAATTACCATTCATTCATTGGTAACTCTAACTACTCCTGGTAAAATATGGCAGAAACATAGAATTCTTGGAAATCTCTGGAACAATTTTGAAAAAAAAAAAAAAGAAAGAAAGAAAAGGGAGATAGATTTTTGAGATGTAAAACCGGTCTGACATATCTTTTTCTTCAGGAAAAGTAGCAAGTTGCTGGCAACCCATGCTTTGCCTGGGGACAATATATATATATATATATATATATATACAGCAGAAACCTGGTATTCTAAGAAATCATAAATTTATCTTTAGGGAGTTGAGATAATAATTCGATTTGAATTTTGCTTATTTCCAGGAAAATTAGCTTTTACTGGTAACACGCGTTTCGCCCGTAGCAAACAAATAAGAAATATTTAATAAAAAAGCACCACAAAACTGGCGTTGTAAAAAATATTACTTACAAACTTTGAATAAACACCATAAAAGGCAATAAACTCGCAACAATTGTTTCGGGTCGAAAAAACACACGAAATATCATTAACAGCATTTTACATATTTAAAAATTCGAAAAATCTTGTTAATGATATTTTTTCCACTCCATTCTTCTCTGATGCTTGGAAATTACTCACATAACTTAAATTTTCGTTTAATTTTTGATATCCTTAGATTGTTATATGGTTAATCTCACTCATTTATTTATTTTCTTGTTATCTTGTGCAATTCTACTCACACCAGATGTTATATTTACTTTCTACTTTATAAAGATTTTCTTTTCATTATAAACGATTTTGTGCGTTGCCGCTTTGACTGCAGCACTCGTGCTTACTTTTTTCGCCTGATGAAGGGTCGTGTGTTTTTTCGACCCGAAACAATTGTTGCGAGTTTATTGCATTTTATGGTGTTTATTCAAAGTTTGTAAGTAATAAATAAGAAATATATTTCCGAAAACAAATCACTGTATTTAGACTACAAATGATTTTTACAATGAGTGAACTCGGTCATATAGGTACTACTAATAATAAAGCAATATTTAAAACAAAAATCAAAAGTAAACTTTTATATTGCAATGTTCTCTCCTATGAGCAGTTATGTTATAACAGTATTTTATTGTAATTTATTACATTTACGTACTGTATTATTTAAAATGCAAATACTAATTTCTAATAAAATTTAAGTTCATAATTTAATTTTTGTAATATTTTTATTACAGAGTAAAGAATGTAAAAAATCTACGAGTGGTGGATGCTTCTGTCATGCCTATAATTACTACAGGAAACACTAAGGTTCCTGTAATAATGATTGCAGAAAAAGCTTCTGACATCATAAAAGAATCGATATCCTGTTACAGAAATAATTTTGATTTTAAATAAATATATTATTAAAAAATCTCCTGTACTAGATGATTTTCATAAATTATAATACATTTTTGAAAATCAGTATAAAAGAGATAACTATGTTAATTGTTTTTCTCTCTAAATTAATTCTTTTCACAGGTATTTTAAAGAAAGATATTAACAAGTCTCACTGAAGCAGACAATTTCATATGTAATGGAGGAAAAATGTTTATATAATATTTTACAATATAACCTTAAGAAGTAAAGTGATAGATTTTTATAAATTTATTTTTTAGTATAAAAGAGAAAATGGTAAATCAACAATGCTAAAAAGTTAGCTATTATATTCATTATGGAATTTATAGAAAAAAAAATGTTTTACAAGTGGTTGTTTTTTAATTGTTGATTTGTTTGTGCTTGTGTTTGGAAGTAAGCCGATTGGCTGCGCTTGGTCCTAGGTCTGAGGAGGAGTGTTCTCCGTGGGGGAAGGGGAGGAAGGGGGGGAAGGGGGGGGTCTTTCTAAGGGATCATATCCCGCATTTTTTAAGTTTCTGTGAAAACCACGGAAAACTCCGCACTTCTAGGTCAACGAGCTCGACCTGTGGAAATTTGAAAAAAATCTCACTCGACTTGCAGAACAGTATTAGCTAGAGTTGCACCGAATATTCGGTTACTATTTGGTATTCGGCCTATTCGGCTGATGACACCGGTTCCGTCGAATATCTTGATATTCGGTAATCGAATAGTGCAGTTAAATTTAAATTTAAATTAAAAATATTGAAATTGGTAAAACTATTTTTATCATATAAAATTAAATTGATGCACTTTTTTTTTTTTTTTCCAATTTATCTATGTTATTATGCCAAAGAATAAGAAAATTAAATAAGTAAAAAAATTAAGTCTAATAAAGTTTCTATATTAATTAGTCTGTATTAAAATGAATACATTTCAAAATACTCTGTTATTGTAGTTTAATGATATGGGAAATTGTGACGTATATAAAACTATATTTACTTACAAACAGACATAAAATACAAACAAAACATAAAATAAAAGTCAACTAAAAAAAAAAAAAAAAAAAAAAAAAGAAAAGAAAATTAAGTATAGAAGCTAGTTTATCAAAAACCAGTCATTGTAAATTTTGGTATATTATGATCCAGGAGCAAATGCTTTCTGGATTTTCTGGCTGTATGTATTTGAGAGACAGCTAATTGTATCTATTAGATAACTTTCTTAAATTTTCTTATATTTTAATTCTCTGGAGCTCACAACACATTTTTAGTAGTTACTCTTATATATATATATATATATATATATATATATATATATATATTGGGAGTACAAATTAATTCGGTCCGTTTTTTTTCGTTAAAAAAACATTTTATTTATTATCAAAATGAAAAAACATGTTATTCAAAGTATTGTCCATCGGAAGCCACAACTTTTGTCCACCTTTCTGGCAATTTTCGGATTCCATCTCTGAAAAATGAGTCCTCTCTGGACGCAAACCATGAATCGAGCCATTCTTAAATTTCTTCGAAAGAAGTGAAGCGGTGTCCAGCCAAATCGTGATGCATCCGTCGGAACAACCAATAATCAGAAGGAGCAAGGTCTGGCGAATACGGCGGGTGGGGTAGGACCTCCCATTTCAACGTTTCCAAGTAATTTTTAACGACAATTGCCACATGGGCGGCAACGTCGCGCGGTTTCAACTCGTATGGGACCCAATTTCCTTGCTTTTGAACCATTCCCATTTTTTTTTAAGCGCACGGAAATTGCTTGCTGAGTGACTCCCAACGATCCTGCAAGCTCTTGTTGCGTTTGGCACGGATCTTGATCGAGCAATTCCTCCAATTCGGCGTCTTCGAACTTTTTCGGCTGGCCCGGGCGCTCATTGTCTTCGACACTAAAATCACCATTTTTGAAGCGTCGAAACCACTCTCTACATGATTTATCAGATGGCGCAGATTCACCATAAACTTCCACAAGCGATCGATGCGCTTCAGCGGCACTTTTCTTCCAATTAAAAAAGAAAATCAAAACTTCCCGCAAATATTGTTTCTTTAGCACAAAACTCGACATATTGAATGCTCAAAAAACCAATGTTGTTGTATAAAACTCGAAGCTTCGTTGACTGAATATGGTTGACAAAGGTCAAACCTTTCTAACAATGCCAAAAACATCTATCATTATTCAGTAAACAAATCAGCCAGAGCCATCTATTGAAAACGGACCGAATTAATTTGTACTCCCAATATATATAAATTCAATCTTCCTTCCTGGTCTTTGATCATTATGATATATATAAATATAATGTAATGCGCCTATATGTAAAATTAATTTTGAAAATTCATAAAGGAAAAAGTTTAATTATTCTTATTTAAGGTATTTTGCAATTTTTAGCCTGTTACTGAAATTCAAAATTTTACAGAGGAAAATAAAACAATGATTTAAAAAATGTTTTATTTTATTTCGATTACAAAATTTATCTTTAAATGATAAATGCTTAGATTTTATGTTGTTACTTTATAATGCACATTGCACTCTTTTTACATGTAATAAATGCTAAATAATTATGCTATTCTGGGTATAAAAGATATTTTACACTAAAATTTAAGTATTTGGCCGAATACTGAATATTCGGTTAAATTTTTGACCGAATATTCGGTATTCAGCAAAAATCACTATTCTGTGCCCCTTTATTATTAGCACTTTTAGCATTACAAACTTGCAGGAGATTTAAAAGGAACAAAGATGAACTGAAATTCCATAGTATTACAGGGTTCGAAATACCTTCTTTGTGAGCTATGATTTAAAGTAGCAATGAAAATGAACAGAAATAGCAATGCCCCGCCTCTATTTCGCACCACTTATTTTTTTTTTAGTATTTTTTTCATATTTTATCGAAGTTATGCATTGAAGAAAATTTTTCTACAAATAAAGTGGTGCAAAATAAAGGTTGGGCTAAAAGTAATAAATTAAAGTATTGGCAGCTATGCCAGTAGAAGTTCAATCAGGATAGGTCTGGAGATCTAGAAGCCAATGAATTGAACCCCCTTGACCTATTCATAGCTATTTCAATGTAACTTATAGGTGTTGGCGGACGTCGTTGGTATAATGCAATGTGTGGAAGCCTACCATTGTTGGAACAGCATTGAGTGACGCAAAGACAAAGAAGCTTGTGCTTCTTTGAGAAGTTAGGGAAGAACTTCTTGTAGGAAGATCAAGTATGTCCTACTGTCCAGATGAAGATGCAGAAAGCACAATCTAATGAAATGACCAAAAATTTTTGTGCAATTATACATAATAGCAGCTAAGATATAGCCTTCCTTTAAACGTGAAAAATCATAGTATAGTAACGCTACCTGTTGAGCGATTTGCAGTAAAATTTAATAGGCATCAACAAATGTCAAGATGCAACAACATACAAACATTTATGAAATTTTGCACATTGGTTCTTAAGGTAAAGCAGGAAAAAAAAATTATCATACGCATGCAGACATTTTCAAAAAATAGTTAAATCGTATTCGGGAACTCTTAAAACGTATAAATCCATCGGAAACTAGAAGTCGAAAATTTTGGCGAATTCAATTTGCAGAGAATTCTGTGGTTTCGTCCGTGAAGCGCTCATTATCGACAAAATGTAAGTTTTTTTCCTTTACTAATCAAAATATATCCCCCTTCCACCTGAATTCCACCTGAAAGAGTAATTCATAGGGTATATGAATTACTCTTTTGTAAACCGAATTAAAATGTTAAATCTTTCAAATTTATTAAGATATTTATGATTTTATACGTCTGTTACAAGGAAATTCTTTCAAGGGCTAATCGCAGATTTTCTGGAAAAAAAATATATATGTATGGTATATAATTAAAACAAGCACAGTATTTTCCTGAAATATTAGGTGCTGATGAGTCGCAGTAGAAAAGTTATAAAAAAATTACACACACACACACACGAAAAAAAAAGTTGTTTTCTACAATATCTCTAATTAAGCGTCTTTTTTGGTGAGTCTATGATTCAATTTTCATTTACGTTTATTAAGGGGATCTATTTTGAATTATTTTTCTCAATGCAGTTTGAATTAACGATTAATAAAATATTGATATGAGTTCATTTTATTTTCACCCACTTTAAACATTTACATCACATTTTAAAAACTTAACATCCTTAATATAAATTGGTTACTTGGCATTAATGAACGAGAGTTTGTGTAATTTGATTAACTTTTCGCATTTCGTCTTCAAAATTTAGAATTTACTATATTTATTTACTTATTATTATTATTATTATTATTATTATTATTTATTGTGATTCTTTTGTTGTAACTCACCAGCTAAAATGTGAACTAATTAGTACGACATGACTATATATTTCAGTTAGATATTCCGCTTCGTCATCATTTGTTGTGGTTTACTTTGAGTATGTCAGAATGGTTTTTCCTTTGGCAAAAAAAAAAAAAAAAAAAAAAAAATATATATATATATATATATTAAATTATAATTTAGATAAAACTAGCAAAAGAAACTATAAGAAATGAACATAGTAACCGTTATTAAAGAATGAACATAGTAACCGTTACTACTTCATACTTTAAGCTAAAAATTCAATTTTGTATTTTATTTTATTTTATTCATTTATGTATTTTTTTTGCATAATTAGACCAATTCTTTTTTTCAAACTAGCAAAAAGTAAAAAATTAATTAATTAATCAATTAATTAATAAAATAAATAAAATAAATAAATTTAAATTTAAATTTAAATTAAAAAATTTGAAAAAAAAACCGTGTCAAAGAATTGGAACAGACTTCCTTGGCGAAAGTTTAAATTTGTCACAGCAGTAATTCGGACTTTTCTCGTAACTGTCGTTACTTCTGCAATTGCAATAGCCGCTTTAATTCATTTCCAAAGTGGCAACAAAATTAAAGTCGCCAAGGGATTCCTATACTAAAGCTGTACCAAAATAATTTTAAGAAATGAATGTAGTAATAGCTGCTAAGGAATGTATCGCAATAACCACATGCCTTTATATTTAAGAATAGACTTAAAAAAAAAAAAAAAAAACTTCCTGTCGTACTAAATTAAATTTGGTTTTATGCCGAATTTTCTATTACTGAGTAACAGAAATAGGCTTAGTTTTTTTTTTTTTTTTTTCCTTTCCTGTAATTGTTTTTAAGCCAATTAAAAAGAGTTTAGTTCCCTAATCAATATTTAAAAACACCTTTCCAGAAAGAAATAAAGAATGAAATAATTCAAGACTCGATAGACAATTTTCATCGATAATTTTCTTTCACAGGCCTTAATAAAACTAATTTGTTTTTCTAAGCCATAAATATGCAAATTTAACAACTGTTTTTCTGACTAAAAATTTCCAATGCTAATATAACTTGCGAAATAGATTTAATCTTTTGGCCATGAATGAACAAAAAGCTTTGTTACGGAATTATGTATTCATCCTTCTGTATCGATTTTCCGTGATTATTCTTCAAAATAATATTGTATACTTAAATAGTTCAATACAACTTGACAATAGAACTTTCGTGTGGCACGTGAAAAATAATGTTCTGTAAGTAAAATTTTTATACTTTTAAAACAGATTTTCCCATAAAGTAAGTTGTCATACAATATTGAACATTTTTATTTATTGTATGCTTATATACCAAGGATGAGAATTTTCCGCTTTTTTATCCATTGTTATTTTTATACAGTAATATCTATCTTATTTAATCCCAAAAATTTGCTTTAAAATACCATAATGTTTTCTATATAGAAACCGTAGTAGCAAAAAAGCGGAAAATTCTCATCCCTAGCACATATATACACTAAAGAAACAAATATTTTTGTATTTCTTGTATATATGTTAAAAATAAACTTACTCTCATGATTATAAATTTAATAATGAATAACATAGATAATATTAGACAAAAGGATTTTTTTCATAACATTATTAAAATTATTACCACTTACTTTTATTTTAGTAATTAGCAATTTTTTTTGGTTCTTGCGGATTATATGGTGCCATTTCCTGACATGTTTCTCTCTCTCTCTCTCTATATATATATATATATATACACACAAACACGCATAAACACACACATACATATATATACATATAATTTTGTAGAAAAAAAATTGTGGCAATGTGAATATTTATTTAGATTTTAAATGACTTCATAAACAAACTGTGAACTAGGTATATAATAATAATATGAATTATAATATGAGCAGAAAATGAATTAAAAATTACATCCTTTTGTCCTATATCATAAATAAACACAGTTGTATACACTGTAAAAATTTCTTTGAATTTACTGTAGTGGTTATGCAGAATTACCGAAATTTTATAATAGTTTTATAATAAAAAAATAAATATAGGTATAAGTATTTTATACTAACCTGTCTTTGCTGGTCTAATGGGTTGATATTTCCAAATTAACTTATATTTAAATTTGCCGTATTCCAAAAATCAATAACAGTGGCCAAATATCGTTATAAATAGTCAATAATTAAAAAAGGATTATTTAAAATTTCACTCCTTTTTATTTTATCAAAATAATGGAATTGGAGTAATGAAATGTTATTTAAATTTATTATTTATGAAAACTTGCTTCATTCTAAATTCATCAAAATCGACGATAGTTTATTTACCGATGTGATAATATCTAAATACCGAAATTCGTTACCTTCTATACTTTACGTGAATCCGATCCTGATAACAGAACAATACCATAATTAATATCCGTTTGAATTTATTTTCATTTATATTATTATTATGTTATTATATTTATTATATATTATAATCATTTTACCTTTTTTTTTTGTTGTTGTTTTGCTCTAATGTAGTTAAATGTTTCACCATAATTTGGCGTTTATAGCAGTGGCCGAGAAAGAAAACCGCGAAATCACCAATAGAGGACCTTACATAGAATTACATATATTTTTAAAAATTATTTTGTATTGTTATTCTTTCTTGTTTTTGTTTTTGTTTTAAATTACGATTAAAAATCATTTTTTTCTCAATAGATTTTTGTAATTGTGACGTCATATTTTCCCATGCTAAATCATCCATTTTCCATTAATTTATTCATTCCTACTATCTTATTCATTCCTACTATAAAGAAAATATGGTTTTATCGTTGATAAAACCATATTTTCTTTATTTCAATACATTTATGTAGCTATATGACATAATGTTTTATTGCTATCCCCTGGAAACTTGGGGTTTTGTTATTAAGAAGATTTTAAATTCTTTATTTCTCAATAACAATGTAAAGTGACTGTTTTATTTTCAGAAAATGTACACTGCTGGACAAAATTAAAACTAACAAAATTTTCATTTTGTAAACTCACAAAATTTCCATTTTTTAAATTCATAATTTAAATCAGCTTAGCTTTACATTAATAAAATAAAGATAAATAAATATGAGAAAAAAAAAAAACTCCTAAATTTAATATGATTCATAAATAAAATAGAAAAAAAATAAAAATAAAAAAAGCAAAATCATTGCTTTAAAAATATATATATATATATGAAACCTGGACAAAATTATAATCTCAAAGTTTTGATTTTCTATAATCTGGCATTTTTTAGTTGAATAAAAGCATTTTATGATAAAGATATTATCAGTGGAGTCATTAGGGATCAATATTTTCTTAATTTTTCTCAAATACATTTGCAATTTTAATGTGACACATGACTAAATTTAATACAGTAAATTACTGAGATTAGAAAATAAGCATAATTTGAATCCTGGTGTGTTCAGGTCACCTTTTAGTACTTTTTTTTCAGAATGCGTTGTTGTATCATCTTGCTGAAAAATGCAGTGTAACCCAACAATCAATGGTACATACTGCAAAAAATTATCTTCCAGCATTAATTGAGAGTATTTTGCTTTTTGTTTTGCATTAAGGAAAGTCAAAGCAGTTTTATCATTCTGAGAAACACTAGCCTACAACATCACATATTCTCCATCAAAGTTTTGGCTAAAGATTTGCTGTTCTTCATGCCTTATATTGTGCAAATCTCCGGACACAGCTTATTTCTATGCGATGCTGAGGTAGATAGATCGAAGAATAAGTGGTCGCTGTGTGGCGATCTGGCGTTATTTGCCCCTTTGAACGGTAAAAAACCTGTTAAACTTGGCCTAGTGCGGGTAGGTAAGAGAAGGGATGTCCAGGAGTTTTCAAGGTTAGCCGTCTGGGCAGTCTAAATTAAACTTCTTTTCATTTGACTAGACAACTGTGCTCCACTCCATTGTCCATGACTTGTACTGCTGTGCAAAGTGCAATCTGAATTTCATGTGATAAGACTCTAGTCTTAGCTTAACCTACATTTTCTCTTATTTCATATTCGGGACTTTTTCGAGAATTGATTTGATAGTTAGAGAGCTCAGATTTAGCTTTCAAAGAATGTAGAATTTGATTAGAAGAAAATCAGTACTAGATACTGTTCGTGAGAAAGATCCATGTTTTATTTCTGTTATCTTTCGATGTCGACCACTGCGGATTTTCTTACAATAAGATATATATATATATATATATTTTCCGGGCATTTGAAAACTTATTTTTCACTGTGCTAAGAATAACTTATAACTACATGACAAGGTAAATAAAATGCAATAAAAAAGATTCCAAGTTATTAAAAAATAATTCAAAAGTTGACAATAAAACATTTTTATTAAATCATCGAGGAAAATTAAAATGTGAGTAAACATCGTTTGCAATTAAAGCCAATGTGAAATATCATTTACTGAATTTTTATTTTAATCATATGTTGTCATCTGACATATTTTGTGAGGCAAAATAATAATAATAATAATAATAATTATAATAATAATAATAATAATAAAATAAATAAATAATAATAAATAATAATAATAATAATAAAATAAATAAATAAATAAAAATAATCTATAATAGTAAATAATAAATAAATAAATAAAATAACATAGCAATCATTAATGACTTCATTCATCCTTATCATATCCCTTTTCGATCCAGGCCGTACGATCGTGAGGGTTAGACATCCACGACATCCACTTACATTTTTGCGTCTGGAACAGTCGTATGCAATGAAATCCGGAAATGAACAATGGAGCTAATTAGCAGAAAGTATAATGTACAATTTTCAGTCAACAAATGTCGGTTAAAGTCCATATTTTTCTTTCAGTTTGCAAAAACAGAAGAATGTATTGTTTTAAGGGGGGGGGGATGTTTCGGGTAGAAAAGGAATAAAATGCATTTATTCCAATTAAAAATGCCAGAATATAGAAATTCATAACTTTGAGTTAATTATTTTTCCCAGATTTAACATAATTTTTTTTTAAGTTATGTATATTATCATTTAAACCATTTTTTCAATTTTCCACTGGTGTTCAAAATTAAAACAACAATCTGTTTTCTCGTTTTTTCTTTCGTGCATAACTTTTAAATGAATAAACATATGAGCATAAAATTTGGATGGCATGTTTGTTATCATATAATAATCGAATTTTATATAACATTAGCATGAGTAATAATTTTTAAACTAATAATTAATCAATTTTTCTTGAACGTAACCTTTGGAAAAAAAGAAAAATTTTCACAATTTTAGAAAAGAAAACGTAATGAAAACTGATTTTAAGGATGCATGACAGATAGGTTAAGACGGACATGACTTCAAATGCTAAACTAAATACCGATTTTTCTTTCTGTATTCGCTTTTCTTTTACTTTTATAACGAATTTTTCGAAAAAAATAAAATTACTAATTTATAAACTATGATCAACACCAAAATAATAATAATAATGTTGATAAATAATTGTATAATGAAAGCCTTATCCAATTTTCATATTTGTATGTATATTTTTTAAAAAGTTATTTATATACGAAAAAACGAAGTTAAAAAAAGAAACAGAAAAGTGGTTATAGAAATAAAAATCCAGTTTTAATCTAACACATAGATACATGTACATCTTCACTTATCTGTAATGCTTCCTTATGACTATTTTTCGTTAACTTTCTTTTTTAAAATTGTTAAAATTTTTCATTTTTTTTCAAAGCTTACTTTTGAGAAGAATTGAATAATTATTAGTTTGAACACTATTACTTTTACTAATTCTATGTAAAATTCGTTTGATGATATGATAAAAAAACATACCATCCAAATTTTATGTTCATATGTTTAATTGTTCAAAAGTTATGAACAGAAGAAGAAAACGAGAAAATTGATTGTTGTTTTAATTTTGAAGACCAGTGTATTTATGAGTCATATTAAATTTAGAAGTTTTTATATGTATTCATCTTCATTTTATTAATGTAAAGATAAGCTGATTCAAATTGTGAATTAAATAAAAAGAAAATTTTGTGAATTTGTAATTTTGTCCTGGAGTTTAGTATAGATAACTAACACACTTCTGGCAATAGTTAAAAGATATTTACCATTAAACTTTAGTATATTAAAAAAAAAAAAAAAAAAAGAAAGAAAGATTCTTTTAAACATTTCCATTTGTTTTTCGCTGTAATTGTATAATTAAGACTGAAAATAAATAATTTTCTGTAGTTTTAGTAAGTAAATTTTAACAATGTCTCATATTAAACTTTTTTTTTTTTTTTTTTTAACAAAAAGATTAATCACTTGTGTCTTAAACTTAACCAGGAATATAATAAATACTAATTTATAAATTTTCATCTTCTTATACTTCATCTAACTTTTTATTTCCCCATCATACTATGGGTATGGGGAACTTAGGTAATCGTGAAATTTTTTAGTTCCCCATCATACTATGGGTATGGGGAACTTAGGTAATCGTGAAAATTTTCGACCTCGGTTTTTTGACTTTTTTACACATTTTCAGGTGTGAGGAATCCGAAAATGACAAAATTTGTATGGTGTCTGTTAGTGTGTCAGTCTGTTAGTGTGTTAGTCCGTTATTCTGTTAGTTTGTTAGTCTGTGTACACGATATCTCAAGAACAAATTGTCGCAGAGAAGTCAAATCAGTTCTAAAATATTACTGTCCACACTGGCAAGAACCCTATTCATTTGCAATATTCGAATTAAAAAACTTCGGAAGTTATGAGAAATTTACGATTTTCTTAACATGGGAGAATAGGACAAAATTTCACTTAAACGTGCATTAAATGGAAACTTTTTACTGTAAAAATGTCAGACTAGTTTTAAAATATCAGCTTTGATGCCGTGCCGGAAGGAAGATCATTAGCTATAAATATGCTACTTTGAAAATTTCGCAAGTTATTGGAAATTTACGAATTTCTTAACATGGCAGTATAGGGCAAAATTTCACTTAAACGTCAATTTTGAGAGATATTTAAATCGTAAAGATGTCAGACTACTTTTGAAATATTATTTAGGACACTGGCATGAAAATTAATGACTATGAATTTCCCAATATAAAAATTTCGTAAGTTATTGGAAATTTATGAATTTCTTAACATGGCAGAATAGAGCAAAATTTCACATAAACGTCAATCTTCAGGGATATTTTCATCGTAAAGATGTCAAACCACTTTCGAAATATTATTTAGAATACTGGCATGAATATCATAGACTATGATTTTTCCAATTTAAAAAATTCCTAAGTTATTTGGAATTTACGAATTACTTAACATGTCAGAATAAGGAAAATTTGAGCATAAACTTCCATTTTGAGGATCATAAATACATTAGACAACTTCAAAATTACATTTATGATATTTGTTTGAACATGATTGAATACAAATATTCTAATAGGAAAATTTCGTAAATTATTCATAATTTATGATTTTATCAACATAGCGGAATTGTAAATTTTTATATAAATATGAATTTTGAGGATTATTGCATTGGAAATTGTAGCATGAAAACTAAACAACGGAATTGACCCTGATAAAATAAATTAATAGATTAGAATAAGAGAAATATATCGAAGTGAACGGTGGATAGCCTATTAGGCGGGGATTTCATTCTGTTACTGTATCAAGCTTTGGTCAAATTCATTTATTTTAACCTGATTATAATATGTCTCGCACTAGAAATTTATGAGAACATAAATATAGTGGGGAACTGAGCAGAGTCCACCTATGCCAACTAGTTAATAATATAAGAAGTTTTGTCCATGAATAGACTTTAAAAACAGTTTAAAATGGTTTTAAATTCTTACAGTTTTATTTAAGATTTATTTCTGTATGATAGCTGCTCAATACCGCATTCCTCAACCACCGATTGAACATAGTACATTTATGAAAAAAATAATGAATAAATAAATAAATAAAGCTGTTATTAAATTTAAAAACTTATTCGAAATTAGTTAAAGAAATATCTTTCACACTGCTTATTCAAACTTCACAACCTCGCTTAAAATTTTCAAATGGCAACTTTATATGATCTTTATTTTACCCAATATTAAATTTTCTACAATTATTATTAATTTTTTTTTAAGTATTCTGATAACAGAAATATACACAAATCAACCGCTAAAAGCTTAACATTTACATTCAGAGCACCTCAAAACGCGTAATTATAACAAATAAAAACGGCATTGAGATTTAGCACTAATTTATTCCTATATGGAAATGAGAAAATAATTACCATCCTTAAAGAGTTTTTCTCGACTTGATAAAATTTCCATCATTTAGAATCCAAAGTATTACTTTACTTACGTATGGAAATGAGAAAGGAATGACCCTTCTTATTCTGGGCTTGTAAAAGTTCAATCATTTACAGGGTAGTTATAATTAAACTTCCCCTATAAACAGCATCCTACAGCGCAAACGGGTGAACGAAATGCAACGAAATTTCGTACATAGACTATACACGAGATGCGCTCACGGAATTTCGAAAAAAAATATATCGTTCCAAATGTCCACTAGAGGGCGCTTTTTCCGGTAAAACATTAAATTTAACACAATAAACGACCAAAACGGTATGCAGAAACAATATTAACAATCCAGAACAAGAATTACGAGTAATAAAATGTAAAACCGGGAAAAACTGTCAGTTCTAGGACAAAAAAAAAAAGTCGAGATTTGCATGCTTACGAAGAAGAGGAAGCTTTATGCAAAATTTCCTAGAACTGACAGCATTTCCCGGTTTTACATTTTATTACTCATAATTCTTGTTCTGGATTGTTAATATTGTTTCTGTATTCTGTTTTGGACGTTTGTTATATTAAATTTAATGGTTTCCCGGAAATGACGCCCTTTGGTGGACATTTTGGACATTTTTTTTTTTTTCGAAATTCCGTGAGCGCATCTCGTGTACAGTCTATATACCAAATTTCGTTGCATTCCGTTCCCCCGTTTGCGCTGTAGGATACTGTTTACAGGGAAGTTTAATTATAACCACCCTGTACATTAAAGAAGAAATGTATTGTCCCAATTTTGTGTAACTTTGCTTACTGTTTGTAAATTATATACACATTATATAGTACATTTAAATTTAGTGCAATATGATAAACATACTATTCAACTTGAAATGTACTTTCAGCAAGTTCCAGGTTTAGTTCTAATGTATCCGAATTGCCTTGGGTGGACCTGTAAACGAATTGTAATTCATTTCTGTACAAACCTCCTACTGAACAGGCTTTTATGCATACAAAAAATATGTGTTCACTTCATTTTGTTTACTACAGTAAAACGGTATTAAATCGTACCTACTAGAAATTTCGCTCACAGACATAATGTATATGGATTCTCTTGGATGTTCCTGTTTTAAATCTATCATTCGATATATATATGCATACATAAATTCAAGCATTGTAGCATTTCCGAATGCTACAGATTTAAAATACCAAGTTTGGACTTTCTTCAAATATTTGTTCTTGATTTATGTTGATAATTTGTGAAGTCTTCGTTCCGACTTCAACTGGATCTATTATACTTATATTTTATGGTACGAGACAATTAAGAGACATATATTATAGAAACAGTCAATTTTATTTAACTTAAACTGGAGAGGGCTTAGAATTAAGAATGAACTCAATAATAACTTAAACTAGATAACTTAAACTATCGTAAAGAAATCAAGCTCATCACTTGTTATTAATATTACAGATGACTTGCTCGGGGATTTTTAAAACGACAAGGAACACTTTACAATATCCGAAATAGCAATCGGAAATATTAACCACCAACAGCATTTTCACCAATTCCAAAATCAATACACCATACTTCTATCTACAACGGCTATCAGCACTCGTCACATCCAGCGACACCATCACCACGACACAACTCTAAAGCTCCATTTAAAGTTCTCAAAAATAGACAATACAAGTCACTTCATTTTACCAAGCTACTTCCTTAAAGACTATCTGAGCATTCAATTTTATACCACCTTTCCCACACACACACACAAAATACGTAGATCCTTTTTTCAATTTATCCAACTATCTATTCAATAACTAGACACTCTATGCTAACCCAAATTCTCCTCTGCTCGACACCTTCATCTAGCTATCTCACCCACAACATCGCCGAACTATGCTGGATCCAGCTAGAATCTTTCCCAAACTTAACCATCAATCTATCCCAACTCGACGCAATCACTTTACGCGACTTTCAATACTGACTCCCCTCTGTGACCTGTACTTCCATAATTCGACGCCACTTCTACCTCACAAATTTACTCTTATACAGAAAGACTGTTTGACACACAAACACACACAAGCTAAAAGCCTAATATTTGTAATCAAAGAATCTCAAAACTTGTAACTATAGAAAAACGCAATTACGCTCCCTAATATTACTGTCTCTACCATTATATGGGTAAAATATATACATCTAGTTAAAGGTCAGATGATTCAAAATAAAGCTGTAAAAGGCACCAAAACACTTTTATCATTTTGCTTTATCTCATGCATTCATGCTTGAATATTCAAAATTAAACATGTTTTTCACTTTCTGGTCACATATGTAAAGAAAGTATTGTAGTCATGATTTGCGAAATGGATTTTATGTCTTACATAGCTCAAAAAAGAATGTTCCATACCCGCCAATTATCTTAATTAATAAGCGTAAAATTGTTAACGTCCCATTTTTCACACCACTTTATTTTTAGAGCAGTTCTCCAGAAATGTCGTTATGATTAAATAATAATTAAATTACTCTAAAAAATGACTGTTGTGAAAAAAAAAAAAAAAAAAAAAAAAGGGGGGGGGCTGGTGCTAAAAATTTTACGTAAATATTGTAAATTTATATTTGTTACTGCCTTGATTTCTAATTGTACACTTCCAAGTTTGGTTTTGACACGAGCTCCTTTTTTAGAGATGTCTACGACTTTACACGATTTTTCGTGACGTACGCATGCATGTAAGGGAACAAGATAGCGTCTAAACGCTTTACTCGAATCAGGGACGCGCCAGCATTGTCAGGCGCCTGTGTGCAGAGTTTCAGTTGGCGCCCTATATCACTTTTATATATATATAATAATTTTATAAAAAGTTATCATTCAGCAAATCAACTGAATCTCGAACCTTAAGACTAATAATTTTATCGAATGACTAATAAAAAGAGAAATGTATCAATTAAACTGAAATTTAAAAAGAAACTAATGAAAAGTGCATATTTCAGAAAGAAAAAAAAAAAATCTTTTACAGGAAGTTGCAAAAACACGAGGTACAATTGTGAAAGCAAACAGAGGAAACCAAAATAGGTAGATTTAATGTTAATGTGTGTGCAGAAATGCCGCGTTGAGACATTACAATGCATGACTTAGATGAGAGCTGTAAGTGTAAGCATTTCTATTTGTGTGGGTTTTTTAAGTAAATATTAAAAAATATATATATATATTCTTAGTAATCTAAACGTTCCCTCCCTTCATTGCACTTTTCGAGAGTATTACGCATATCACGCTGATCCAAAATATCCATCTCCATCCATATTGTTACCAAAATGTCGATTTTCTTGTGTGAGAAAAGTTAGTGTAAAGAAACTTTTCTTGTTATACATTTTATTCAAGGATTATTCTCGAAAAAACAAGTAAATTATCGTACTCAGATTCATACCTCAAAAAGTCATAAAACAACGTTAAAAACACCACAGAGTGGAATTTCACTCATTTTAGAATAAATATAAACCATTTAAACCGAAACGAACGTTCAGAACACATGTCCGAATACAATTGATTTTTTTGGGAGTGTCGCTTCTGTTTTTATAATTTCTGTTGTGATTTGACGAACTTTCGAGGTTATTCTGCGCCAGAAGCTATTTGATGAATCCAGAAAATTCGAGAACTCGGCTTTTTTAAAGATAGAGCTTCTAAACTTTGAAAACGCTAAATTATTTCTTCTCGCCAAGTTTGATCGCCATGTCGCCAAATTCATCGCTAAGTTGACAATCACCTTCCACCCCACCCCCGTTAAAATTGAATGAACTGCTCCTTATTTACACTTTAATTATAAATCTGCTTTTATTGCAACAACACCTTTCATTTAGGGAAAAGATTTAACTCTTTGCAATACTACAATGAAATTTTTTTTTTAATTAGTCGTACTATTGCAGTATGCTTGCGCATATAAATGAGTTTAACATTTTGTTCTAGTACAAATAAATGGAATTTATAAGTAAATAAAATTAGAACTCATAATATTAATAATAAAAACAAATAAATAAAATCCTGTAGTGAGTTCTATTTTTCTCGATTTCATTGTTGAAAACTCTCGAAATACTCTTAAGATCAAATTAAAATATGACTATCGATATAATGATTTGATTTGGTTAATTATGGATTTTTTTTTTTTTTTTTTTTTTTTTTTTTTTTTTAAGGAACAAATAAATTTATAAATACATAAAATAGGAGCATATAACAAAAATTACTTGGTAAATATGGATAAAAAATACTTAACAGGGAAAAAAACCATCTTAGTGAGAGGAATTTTGCCCATTTTCCTTATCTAAACATTTTATGTAATTTGTATGTAAATTTACATGTGTTTTTCCATATAGTAGTAAGATACAACAATCTGTTTTAAACTATTTTGCCGCGACATTTGTACTCTGAACAGATATAAATAACAGATAAATTTATAACTAAATAAAATAAGAATAATATAATAAAATTATTAAGTTTTAAAGTAGATTCTACGAACATTTAAACAGATAATATTATTTAGTGAAATGTAATTCATTCGCTTGAGTTTTTGTGAATTTTGGAATAATATATACCCATTTGGTCCAAAATATCTTATACTACCGATGTAATTGCAAAATTTAAAAATCTGTCTGATAATGTTGTGGAGCGTAAGTTTTTTTTTGATCATTTTAAATTTAGAAAAAGATTGCTTCACTGATGCTACTGGTAATTATGGAAATATATTCTCGAAAACAATTAATCCACATATAAAATTTATTCTTGCTGAGATAATTTAGAGTAAGGTTATATGCTTGGAAACGTGTTTGTGGCCTCAAGGAAGGTAAAGGGTGATTTCGTAAAATCCTGTTAGAATACACATAAACAATTACGCATCAAAATCCGTGACCATAGCTCCCATAGATTTTATATGGCAAATTTAGCGCTTAAAAAAGAGGTGTGTGTGTGTGTCTCTTTACGGCCCCACTCCCCCTTCAAATCGAAAATTACAATTAAAATAAATAAATAAACGAAAATGGGTTTTTGGAAATATCCTAAAGAAGACGCATACCTGTTTACAACATCTTTATACTATTTTCAGTAGAATTCTTTTGACAGAATCCAGAATTTGTGAAATTTCCACCAAAATCGATTTTTTCCCTTCCCTTCCTCCCATTAAAAAGTGAAATTTCCAAAATTGCAGATTTTTTTTTTTTTTTTTTTTTTAAATTCAAATCTAGTCTTTCCGTATGCAATTTCCTCACTGTGAAGTAATTTGGAGGCGAGTTATGCTGTTTAGAAACGTGTTTTTTGCCTCCTTTCACCCTTGAAAAGGATGAAGGGGAATTTCGTAAAATCCCGTCAGTATGGGCATCGGATACATGCAGCAAAATTCATGACCGGAGCTCCCATAAATTTTCCAGGACCAATTTAGCGTTATTAGCGTTAAAAGAAGGGTCTCGAATTTGTTCCCTCGTAACCCTCCCCCCAGCATCGAAAATCACAAACACTAAAAATGGGTTTTTGAAAATACCCTAAAGAAGATGCATAGCTGTTTTCATCATTTTTGGTAAATTTCTACTCAAAAATCCAGAATTTACGAAATTTCCCCCCGAAAATCGATTTTCTTCCTCCTTCCTTAAAAATAAAAAAATCCAAAATCGTAGAAAATGATTATTATTATCTTTATAATTATTATTTGTATTTGTACTCATATCTAGACTCCTCATGTGCAATTTCTTCACTGTGAAGTAATTTGAAGCCAAGTTATGCATATAAACGTGTTCCCCAGGGGTGGAACGGGGGGGGGTGATTTACAAAAGTTTATAGCTATGATTTTAATTTGGGTAATTCCTACCAAGTGTCTTGAATTCTGTCCAGCTGTTCTCACGTGATACCCAGACAAAAATGTAATAGACATGTAGACACATCGACTGCACACGCACCACACAAATACACAGAAACTTTTCTGAAGTCAGATTTGACATTCACGATGTGTGAAACGTGAAGATATCGCATTTTTTTTTTTTTGTTGTTGTTGTTGTTTGTTTGAATTTGAGAAATTTACAGACAGAAGTCTGATTTTATTAATATAGAAGTTACGTCATAATGCAAAGGGAAAAAATCTGGAGTGACTCCACTCGACTTTCCGAACATTGAGTAATTAACAGTTTTGTAGATAAAGTAAAGAAAGAGTAGTTGTTAAACAAACAAAAGAGAGAAAACCATAATAGAGTGTTTGAGTATTTTTCTCCATCTATTACACGTTGTTATATTTAACGCTACTGAACTTTGAGCCCATAGATCATAATGACAAAGAAATTTTCGTTGTGTCCCTGTAAAAACCTATAAATGTTAGATTCACCAAAATGCTTATAGTTAGTGCAACAGTGATTTATAATACTCATATAAATTTTCACCTGAATTCAATAAGGCGTTTTGATGCTATCGTACTTTTAAAAATTTAGTCCCATAGGCCATAATGATAAAGAATTTTTCTTTGTGTCCCTGTAAAAAAACTGTAAGTGCTAGATTCACCAAAATCTATACAGTTAGTTAAACTGTGATCTATAACATGTGTACAATTTTTTTGCTCGGATTAATAAGGCGTTTAGACACTATCACATTTTTAAAAATTTGGCCCCATAAGCATAATGATAAAGAATTTTTCTTTGTGTCCCTGTAAAAAAACTATAAGTGCTAGATTCTCCAAATTCTATACAGATTGAGTATTTGTGATCTATAATATGTGTATAAAATTTTTGCTCAATTGAATAAGGCGTTTAGATGCTATCGCACTTTTAAGATTTTGCTTCCATAGGCCATAATGATAAAGAATTTTTCTTTGTGTCCCTGTAAAAAAACTATAAGTGCTAGATTCACCAAAATCTATAGGGTTCGTACTATGGTGACTTACAATATGCGTACCAACTTTCAGGTTAATCGAACGAAGCGTTTAGACGCTAGCGTGTTCACAGGCATACACACATACACACATACACACATACACACATACACACACACATACATACATCATCGTAAAAATAGTGAAAACGGACTCAGGGGACCTCAAAACGTATAGAAACATCAAAATCTCGAATTCGGATTTTTGACATGATTACAATACTTTCCTCACTATAGTGTTCGGAAAGTAAAAACAAACTAAATGGGAATAACGCAAAGAGGAACTAAATAAAATATTCGGTTCTATTAAATTTTCACTTTTGCAATAGAATTATGCCATCTTTTTAATAACCTAAGTGGCCTTTTTCCGGCAGAAGAGGGAATAAATTAAGGCGCCCTTTTAAATTTCACTAGAATGCTTAGATATGTGAAAAAAGTCAAAGAAAATTTTGTTGAAGGTAGTCGCATCTTTATAAAATTATTCCACTTTTAACACTCGCTTTCACAAAAAACCTCCTAAAGTATTTGAGGAATACAAGTTTTGCAAGTATATTTTTTAAGGCGCCTCTTTTAGCCACGCTAGTGGCATGGTTTCAGACCGGCATTATTAAATCAGATTTAATAAAGCAATTTATATATATATATATATATATTTCTTTTATTTTTTTCTATTATTATTATTATTTTTTTTTTTTTCAAATAATTTATCCTCGGCTGGCGCCTTTCTTTACCTGGCGCCTGTGTGCGCCGCACACTTCGCACACCGGCTCGGCGCGCCCCTGACTCGAATGAGTGGAATGTTGGTACATATGTTATAGGTTGCCGTAACACGAACTGTATAGATTTTGGTAAATATAGCACTTATACGCACACAAACACATTTATATAAAGAAAAAATCTTTATCATTACGGCCTACGGTCTCAAACTATTTAAAGCGTGATAGCATCTAAGCGCCTTATTCGATTGAACTGGAAATTTTTAAACAAATCATAGATCACCGTCGAACTATATAAATTCTAGAGATTTCTAGCACTTATAGATTTCTACAGACACATAGTGGACAATTCTTTATCATTATGAAATATTGGCTCTAATTATTTGAAGTGTAATACCGTTAAACACCTTATCCAATTAAACTGATTGATTTCAGGCTTCTCTAAGTTTAATTTATTTAAATAACCGTTAAATACATAATATTCGGAAAGTCGAGTGGAGCCAATACAGATTTTTTGTAAAATCTCGTCATTGAAAATTAATTTATGAAGAATATTCCTGTAGTTAGATTATCAAAAACCCTCAAAATTTCTTTTCTTTCTTGAAGTGAATTTCTGAAAACACTTTAAATAGAAAAAATCAGGAAAAAAATCATGCAGTGCACATAGATTATAAACACATTTTAGAAAAAGAATGATATTATGTTTATTTTTATTTTAGAGAGTGTGTATTTTTATTTAAGAAAAAAAAAAAAGAACATGTATCGTGTATATTGATAATGGATGTTGATTTATTTATGTTATGTGCAGTATATATTTTAGTTTTCTTAGAAAATATTAAAAAGTCATAATTGAAAAGACACTTCCAAAAAATTTCTAATTATATCCCTTAATGTATCCGAATACTTTTGTCGACTTGTAAACCAATAATTCATGCTAAACATATCATAATCTATGTAAACCACCATTTTGTACATATGAGTAATATATGAATGTTTCCTTATGCTTCGTGAAGTACTAAATTATAATTTTATGGATTAAAGAAATTATTTCCCATAATTCTGCTCGGTCCCCATTTAAGTAATACAATATATATATATACTATATATATATATTACCTTTTTTAATAGGAAATATGACATAGTGAGCCTGAATATGATAATCAATTTAAAAGCTTTTTGAGAATATTCACGTATGTTAGAGCTTATGTAAATGAGGAGAAAGACTGACTCACCAGAAAAAAAAAATATATTTGTTGGGAAGTGTTTTTAAAAAGCAGTTACTCCAGGACAATATAATAAAGATTGTTGCTTGCCATAGGTGCAGCTTAAAACCAAGACAGAACCGGCTGTGAAGGTGTACTTGTGGATACACATTTTCTTTGATGAATGCTTGCTCTTAAAAATTGCAACTCGAAACAACTGTTACGAATTAATATATCTATCTGTATATGAGGTTTGTTTAAAAAGTTTGTATTATTCAGGTAAGTCTTTGACTCAGTGGGATATATATTTCAAACGAAATAAGAAAAAAAAAAAATAACTAAAAGCAATCATCGAACAATTTCGACTGTAGAACAGATATTCTTTTTAAGTGGTACTTTTTCTCTTCTCTTATGCGTCAAAACATTTCATTGGCTTATAATCGTAGTCAAGGAAATGAGTTTTGATTTGCATATTTGGAAAAAAAGCCTGCCATATTTTTCCTGCCCTATTTTGTAGGAAATTTTTTCCTATTATTTAGGAAAATATTCAATTAACACAATTTCTGGAATATACACAACGACCACTAAAATCAGTTCCCACTCTTTTAACTGCTGAACTCCTGCATCTATAGTCACAAAAGTAGTGGCTATGTGTAGTAAAGTGTCTATGCGATACTAGATGCGACCGCTTACGGTGTCACAAATGAATTACAAAATTGTTCAGGGTCATCGATTTAGTACGAAAAGACACCTTGTAGACATGAATGCTAAAAAAGTTTATTTGTTGGTTAGCAGTTTCCTACACAGTGATGTGCCGAAACGACTTTTGAAAAGAAAAGTCAACTATTTATTACTAAATACCTTTATTTTCGATGTTCAAACTTCTTCCCGTCCACACGAGAGCCCATTTGAGCCCATTTTTTTACCGTGTAAAAAATAACGGTGAATGTTGCACTGAATTCATCGTAAAATGTGGCGGCGAATTACTAGAAAACAGAATACAATCGATTTGCCGCATAATTTACGATTTTTCGTAAAATACATGGCAAATAAAATATAAAAAATATAAATATACGGCAAATCTTTATTATATAAAAATTTCGTGTCACGATGTTTGTCCGCGATAAACTCCTAGACTAAGGAAACGATTTTAATGAAATTTTGCACACTGTGTGCAGTTTGGTCCATCTTGAGAGATAAGATAATTTTTATATCAATTTATTGTCACAATATTTTTTTATTGCAAATTATTTCTGTATTATATGACAAAGATAGCTTGGGATAAATTTAAATATTAGCTATAATTTAATTGTTGCCAAAAAAAAAAAAAAGACGAGTTCAGTTTCTTTCGTCATAAAAATAAATACATTTAATTGAACGTGAACGTTGAAAAAATTATAAAAGTTAAATTAGGCATTTCACAAAAATTGACGTTATTATAAATTAAAAAAATCTGGAGTGACTCCACTCGACTTTCCGAACATTGAGTAATTAACAGTTTTGTAGATAAAGTAAAGAAAGTGTAGTTGTTAAACAAACAAAAGAGAGAAAACCATAATAAAGTGTTTGAGTATTTTTTTCCATATATTACACGATGTTTTATTTAACGCTACTGAACTTTGAGCCCATAGATCATAATGACAATGAAATTTTCGTTGTGTCCCTGTAAAAACCTATAAATGTTAGATTCACCAAAATGCTTATAGTTAGTGCAACAGTGATTTATAATACTCATATAAATTTTCAGCTGAATTCAATAAAGCGTTTAGATGCTATCGTACTTTTAAAAATTTAGTCCAATAGGCCATAATGATAAAGAAATTTTCTTTGTGTCCCTGTAAAAAAAACTGTAAGTGCTAGATTCACCAAAATCTATACAGTTAGTTCAACTGTGATCTATAACATGTGTACAATTTTTTTGCTCGGATTAATAAGGCGTTTAGACACTATCACATTTTTAAAAATTTGGCCCCATAGGCATAATGATAAAGAATTTTTCTTTGTGTCCCTGTAAAAAAACTATAAGTGCTAGATTCTCCAAAATCTATACAGATTGAGTATTTGTGATCTATAATATGTGTATAAAATTTTTGCTCAATTGAATAAGGCGTTTAGATGCTATCGCACTTTTAAGATTTTGCTCCCATAGGCCATAATGATAAAGAATTTTTCTTTGTGTCCCTGTAAAAAAACTATAAGTGCTAGATTCACCAAAATTTATAGGGTTCGTACTATGGTGACTTACAATATGCGTACCAACTTTCAGGTTAATCGAACGAATCGTTTAGACGCTAGCGTGTTCACCCACAGACATACACACATACACACATACACACATACACACATACACACATACACACACACATACATACATCATCGTAAAAATAGTGAAAACGGACTCAGGGGACCTCAAAATGTATAGAAACATCAAAATCTCGAATTCGGATTTTTGACATGATTACAATACTTTCCTCACTATAGTGTTCGGAAAGTAAAAATTTCTACACATTGATAAAGTGCTGATGATGTTCATGATACTATTAGATGTTGTTTTGAAAGGATTAATATTTTATTTTTAAAACCAAAGTTTTTTTTATTTTTCATTATTTTATTTCACTGAACTGAGACAACGTGCTTAAATATTGCTTATATATTATTTTTTATTTTATTTATAATTTAATTGTTGCCAAAAATATTTACGAGAAACATTTACTTCGTGGAGAATAAAAAATTGCAAAAAATTAAATTATGCATATTAAAAAAATTCACGTCATTATTACTTTAAAAATTTTATACACGTTGATAACATAATACGCAAGTGAAGTGATGACGTCACTGGCCGTCCATGGATGCAAGAAAAAGATTTTCTGTGTTAATCGCCCATTGGATGTTTGTAAAAAGTTATTAAAAATCGAGGGAAATTATTTCCGATTTTAATACCCATATTTGGGTATAGATACCCTAACAGCACAAAATATTTCAGAAATGTGATAATCCTATAACATCGAAACATTGCAAATATTTCAGAAACGTTTCGAAACGTTCAGTTTGCTTTCTGATTAGTTTCAAAAACGTAGAAATGTCCGCGATCGTAACAAAAAATCAGATACGTAACAGAAACATTTCAATTACTTAACAGATAAAACATGGAAAAGGGCGAATGTTTCAGAAAGGTATCAGAGAGCATACTTAAATGTGTTACGTTTTTCAAAAAATGTAAGTTTTTTGTAACATAACTGAAATATTTTGTGCTGTATGGGTATGTATTCGTTATCGTGTTAGATTAAGTTGGGAATAAATTTCATATCTGTCATTCTTGGCGAAAAAAAAATATCGCCAAATTACCTGGCGAACATATTTAATTCCTTTCAAAAATCAATGTCATTTTAATAACTTCTATTAAGAGAGTAATGAATAACATGAAACATAACACGAAACAATATTTCATACAATACATATTACGAAAATATACATCTCGCATATATTTTTTCGTGTTACGTTTTTGATCGCCAAATACAAAAAAAAAAAAAAAAAAAAAAAAAAATACAGACACGACATTATTTCATTATTTAAAACATGAAAATCTGACATTGACAGATTTTAATTTAGTGCCAGAGGCCAACTGCTAAACTTGTTAATATCGACAAATTCTTCTTTAGTTAATACGTGATGATCTAAATTCCATGATAAAGTTTTCATTAAATCAAACCAATGTGTTTCAGCTGCAGATATTGTAACAAATAACGTTGGAAGTCCAAACTGTCTTATAGCCGCAAAACAACGTTTTTTCTCTTTTTCCCAATGAGGGGGAGGTGTGCCTTGGGGGGGACTCATGTCAAATGTGTGCCTTGGGGGGGACTCATATCAAAGTTGTACCTTGGGGGTGACTCATGTCAAAGTTGGGCCTGGGGGGGACTCATGTCAAAGTTGGGCCTTGGGGGGGACTCATGTCAAAGTTGTACCTTGGGGGGGGGACTCATGTCAAAGTTGGGCCTGGGGGGGACTCATGTCAAAGTTGGGCCTTGGGGGGACTTCATTCAATAAATCCCCATTCAATAAACCGACTGAAATAGGCCCTTAGCACTATTAAGAGTGTATTATAAAAATTCGACAACGCTGTACCGACTGAAATAGGGGTACCTTGGGGGGGACTCATGCCAAAGTTGTGCCTTGGGGGGGACTTCATTCAATAAATCCCCATTCAATAAACCGACTGAAATAGGCCCTTAGCACTATTAAGAGTGTATTATAAAAATTCGACAACGCTGTACCGACTGAAATAGGGGTACCTTGGGGGGGACTCATGTCAAAGTTGGGCCTTGGGGGGGACTCATGTCAAAGTTGTGCCTTGGGGGGACTTCATTCAATAAATCCCCATTCAATAAACCTACTTAAATAGGCCCTCAGCACTATTAAGAGGTGTATTATAAAAATTCGACAACGCTGTACCGACTGAAATAAGGGTACCTTGGGGGGGACTCATGTCAAAGGTGGGCCTGGGGGGGGACTCATGTCAAAGTTGTGCCTTGGGGGGACTTCATTCAATAAATCTCCATTCAATAAACCGACTGAAATAGGCCCTTAGCACTATTAAGAGGTGTATTATAAAAATTCGACAACGCTGTACCAACTGAAATAGGGGTACCTTGGGGGGACTCATGTCAAAGGTGGGCCTGGGGGGGGACTCATGTCAAAGTTGTGCCTTGGGGGGACTTCATTCAATAAATCCCCATTCAATAAACCGACTGAAATAGGCCCTTAGCACTATTAAGATGTGTATTATAAAAATTCGACAAAGCTGTACCGACTGAAATAGGCGTACCTTGGGGGGGACTCGTGTCAAAGTTGTGCCTGGGGGGGGGACTCATGTCAAAGTTGTGCCTTGGGGGACTTCATTCAATAAATCCCCATTCAATAAACCGACTGAAATAGGCCCTTAGCACTATTAAGAGGTGTATTATAAAAATTCGACAACGCTGTACCAACTGAAATAGGGGTACCTTGGGGGGGGGGACTCATGTCAAAGTTGTGCCTTGGGGGGACTTCATTCAATAAATCCCCATTAAATAAACCGACTGAAATAGGCCTCTAGCACTAATTAAGAGTGACGTATAAAGATTCGACAACTGTACCGACTGAAATAGGCCTCTAGCACTAAAAAAAAAAAACGCCAAGGACGACAGAGTCTTGAAATTTAAAATAAAACTTTTGTCAATTTGACAGCAAAATAACTCAATCCAACACATGCATACGATAACTAATACATATCTATACCCAAATACAAGGATTAAAATCGGAAAATAATTTTCCTCAATTTTTAAAAATTTCTTACAAAAAATCTAATGGGCGATTAACATAGGAAATCTCTTTCTTGCATCCAAGGACGGCCAGTGACGTCACACTTCGCTAGCGCATAATAAAATACCATACTAAACAGAAAATTTAGAAAACATGGTATATAAAAAGTGTTTTTTATCTTATAAATATTTCATTTAATTTCAATTTTTGTCTGTATCATTTCATTAGTAGTTTTTAAATTATCCTTTTGATAGATGTTTTTTTATTATTAATTAAAATTAAAATTTAATGTCAGTTTATCAATCAGCATTGAACTAGTATTAAAATGAATGATGTTCGAAACTTCATTTATGTTTTATCTTTCTCTTATATTATCTAATATTTGCCTTTTTTTTTTTTTTTTTCTTTTTGTAAGAAATTTGTGATCTATGCATATAATTTTCTAAACAAAAAGTAACCGTTTCAATATTTTAAAACTTATTTAAAATGGGAAGATTTAAGTCTATTTATTTGTTTTGTAAAGCTTATATACAGGGTGAGTTTGACATAATCTGCCAAATGAAAGGAGGTGACAGAACAGCCCATGGGGAGCATAAAACACCGTAGAAACCCTGTCCTGTCTCTCATCGTTTCCGAGTTATGGCAGATAGAAGAAAAATCTGTTTTTTTCCATCCTGTCTGAAAAAACCCAAATTTATGAACTTTCTGAAAGACGTACACGCAAAATAAGTTCATATTTGGAAAGAGCAGAAAATATTGTATCGGGTGACACCATTTACATCAGGATACCTTAATTTGACAAGGCAATACCTAATGTTTTACCTACAAGTGCTAAAACATTGACGAAGATTAAAATCGAGTTGTCACCAAATTTTTTAACCGGCAATTCTGCAAACACCGTTCAAGCTACAATCGGTCAAATTTACCAAACACTTCTCCATTCCACAAGCTTTAGAATGAGCCCACAATAAACCATATTGGTGTTCTAGTTCAGGAAAAATTTAGCCTTTTGTTTGAAATACATCACTGAAAACGGTGTTCGTCGAAGTTCGGCAAATGAAACAATGGTGAGTAAATGGAACGTATGCAAATTCGTGACTATCTACACTAAGCGACAAAAAAAAAAAAAAACGCACTTGGATATTTTCCTTTTCGCTTTCTACAACCGACAAATTTATCGTTTAAAAAGCAAATTTTCGAACAGATTTTATTATGTTGTCCACCACATACACATTAGTACTCAGTCCAGTGTTAAAAACAAAATACAATAGTCAGGAAAATTGTAATTTTAGAAATTATTTCAAAAATGATAAGAATAAGGCAGTTAACGATGCCACAAAAAGTATTAATTTTTGAATGAAAATCAAAAAATATTTTAATACGTGAGATGGTAAAATAATTAAATGCTAACGAAATATTGGTAAAACGGTTTTTAGCAAGTTATAACGTTTTCTGGTCGTTTAAACTAGAAGTTTGGTGTATGGCGGCCATGTTGCTCATCCAAGCGAGATGACAGTAAGTTAAAAAGCCATTTCTTATAAAATCGGTTTGTATTACATTTAGAACATAAAAGAGATTCAGAAAAAGTGTTTAGCAGCATAATTTCTTTAACTACAGTACAGCAACTATTAAACAAAGCAGGTTTAAATGACAGAAAATTTGAAAAAATTCCATTCTTAGTGAAGAAAATTAGGAAACCATGACCTCAGATGGCTAAAAAAAAAAAAAAAAATGATTAGTTAATTATTGGGCTGAACTGTTTCTCTTTGATGATTCAAGTTTAACTTATTTCGAGCTAAAGAAAACAAGCGGAACTGACAACGAAAATATGACCGACTTAATGAAAATCACACTTTTAAAACAGTGACACAATCTCCGTACATTATGGTACGGAGGTGCATAACATTTGAAACAGTCGGACAAATTATTATGCTCAAGGGATCAATTAACTCGAAATAAAACACAATCTTCATAAAAGTGTTGCCTGACCGACTATTTTGGGGGTATCTTGGACATTTTCGTAAACAGCATTTTACGCTGAAAATGCACCTTACTACGCGGCGTATGTGGTCAGTTTATTACTTCAAATTGTCAAAATTTCCTATGCATTCCAATGAGAACCTATAATTCTGTAAGTAATCATATCTTTTTTCACTTTAAGTTAAATCGCACAAAAGATATAGTAAAATTTCTTCTTTACCAGACATGAGAATAGTGCTAATCGCGATCCTCTCGAAAATGTTTCGTCAATAAAAAAGCGGGGAAGAGGGGAGAGGATTCGAAATTTGCAGCCTATAACTCTGCCTGAACTAGAAAAAATTATTTGTGATATTTTGCACGTTGAAATTTCTGAGATTTATATTAAAACACTGTATAATACTATGCCATTGCGCATTAAAGCAGTAATTCCATGTAAAGGTGGAATTAACCCAATGCGGAATACATATTTTTAATAAAAAATTGCTTAGATCTAACAAAAAATAGTTTTATTTCATATATTAAAATATAACTTGTTTATTTCATTTAATAAATCATAACAGAATACAAAGTGTATGATTATGGCATTATGTTCAAAAAGAAAGTTTTATGCACATTTTTAAAAATTACTTCATAGTGTGCAATAATGCAAATTATTAAATCGAAAATGTACATAGGTATCATTTCATCCCTTTGGTATTACGCAAATAAGAGAGTTTCATTTGTTTCAAACATTAATTTTAAAGTTATTACGAATAAAAAAGGTATAAGTCATTTTTTCTGCAGTGCGGCTTTTTTTTTTTTTTTTTGTCGCTTAGTGTACATACAGTGACTCACAAAAATAATCGGACACTTGGATTTTTTATATATTTTATCAATTATCAGAAATATATGAAATTAAAGTAGAAAGAACTGTTTGTATGTTGAAAGTATGTTAATTTAGCATTCTTTTGTTATTAAATATATTTTCAAAAAATGAAACAGCAAACTTAAAAAAGAACATCTTATGGTGACAGAGGAAAAATAATCTCACAAAAATAATCGGAGACTTAGTATAACAGCAAAAAAAAATACAAAAATTTACATTGAAATTAATTCCTAATATTTTGTTGGGTTGCCTTTTGATTTTAAAACTGCATTTAACCTTTCTGGCATGCATTGTACTAGTTTTTTTGTTATTTCTGGACTGATTTTATTCCATTCATCTTGTATCACTGATTTTAGTTGTTCCTTTGAAGAAATTGTTTGTTTTCGAATTTTGGATTCTAGTTCTTTCCAAATATGCTCGATAGGGTTAAGATCTGGAGATTGTGGTGGCGCTTTAATTACTCCTGGACAATTGTATAGCAGCCACAGTCGAACATTATGTGCAGTATGCTTTGGATCATTGTCTTGGTATAATTTAAAATCATTTTGTATGTTAAGTTTTTGTGTTGACGATGCCAAATTCCGTTTTAAAATGTCAATGTACTTGTATTGATCCATAATACCATCGATAATTTCTATATTACCTACTCCAGAATATGCCATAGATCCCCATACCATAACTCCTCCGCCACCGTGTTTAACTGTTGGTAGTAAATTTTGTTTCCGAAATTCTTCTTTGGGTTTCCTCCACACTAACACTCGTCCATCAGAACCAAAAATATTAAATTTACTTTCGTCGACAAACAAAACATTTTTCCAATAATCAAGTGTTTTTTCTTTCATAGATTTCGCGAAAGAAAGTCTAGCTTTTCGGTTCTTTTCACTGACGTAAAATTTTTTCCTTGCTACTCGTGCATTATATCCTTTAGATCGGATTACTCTTCTTACAGTTTCTGGATTAACAGATATACCATATAATTCATTTACTTCCGCAGCAAGTTTAGGAGCACTCAGTCGTGGATTTTTTTTAATATTCCTCAGAATAAAGCGTTTTATTCCATCAGATAACTTAGATGGGTCTTCCAGGTCTTTTTTTGTTTTCTATTCTACGATGTTTCTTATAACGTTTAATTATATCAAAAACTGTTGAATGACTTAAATTAAGTAAATTGCTAATTTTTCTGATAGATTTGCCTTTTATTATATGCAAATCGATAACTAATCTACGGGTTTCTGACGATGTTTGCTTTCCTGAAGGAGCCATTGTAACATAACATTAAAACAACTAACATTCTGTAAAATTTTGCTCATTATCTCGAGCAAACGACTTTATAAAAATTGCCAAACCTGTTTAATCAAAATAAGTCCATATATGTGCGTTTTGTATTTAACGCAGACGATTATAATTCGTAACATTTCAACTGTCCGATTAATTTTGTGAGACTACTTTTCCTGTATTATCATAAGATATTATTTTTTTATGGTTACTATTTAATTTTTTCAAAGTATATTTCTTATAAAAAGAATGCTAAATTAACATACTTTCAAAATACAAACAGTTGTTTTTATTATAATTTTATATATTTCTGATAATTGATAAAATATGTAAAAAATCCAAGTGTCCGATTATTTGTGTGAGTCACTGTATGGACTCTTAGTGATATGCAGATGTATTCCAACCTTCCTGCGCGCGCATCCCACTCGCGGGTACAAAAGGCGAGCCAATCTGTAACAGTTCATTAGCTTGTCAGCTTCTTTTACGTTTTATGCTGCTTATTGCTTTAGCATTTTCTGGATTTTGCCTGAGCTCGGCCGATTCTTTCCACGCTGCTCTTACGTCAACTTGCTTTCTCTTAGTTTATACTTAGCATGTTTTCCTACATTGGTACGAATTAACGAAGTTTGTTCTTATTCCGTAGCTCTATTTTTTTTCTTCTACTTTTGTAAATTAATATTGAAATATTATCCCTTTTTCTTTACCCTTCTGAATTTTATTTTCAATTGAATTCATCACAGGGATCAAATTGTCATACTTTCCAACCTGTAAACAGATATGCCTAGTTTTACAAATGAAGAGTACGCGGATATACATTTTGTGTATGGATTTTGTAATGGTAACTCTCGGAGAGCCGAAGAAGAGTACCGTCTACGTTATCCACATCGTCGTGCGCCCAACCGTGCTGTATTTGCCGCAATTCATCGAAGGCTTGTGGACAGTGGGTCGGTCGGTAGGGTGTGCGAAAGGGGTCATGGTCGCCGCTCCGCCACCGCTGAAGAGTCCGTATTCGACCGAGCGGAGGAAAATCCAAATATGGGTTCACGCATACTTGCGAGAGAAGATGGAATCTCCCAAAGTAAAGTGATGAATGTTTCGCGCAAAAACCAGTATCATCCATACCACTTCACACCGGTACAAGAATTACGCCGCTCAGATTTCCAAAAGCGGGTAACATTCTGCCGCTGGATTTTAGAGAGAGATATTGAGGAACGTCATTTCCTTAGAACGATACTGGGGACAGATGAGTCACTTTTCACTCGGGATGGCATGTTAAATTTAGATAACTGGCATCATTACGCTCAACAAAATCTATTTGTAACACGAAACTCATCGTTCCAAACGCAATTCAGCTTAAATGATTGGCTTGGATTTGTTCGCGATCGCTTGATAGGCCTACATGTGTTCCAAGGTCATCTGACAAGCAATACATATTTGGAGTTTCTGGAACAGCATCTTCCAGGATTATTTGATGTCTTTCCTGTACCCCAACAAGCGGAAACCATTTTCCAGCACGATGGGGCCACTGCACATTCTTTCAATGCCGTTCGGGACTTCTTGAATCAGTAGTATCCACGATGGATTGGTCGTAATGGACCAATTCCTTGGACACCTAGATCACCAGATCTCACTCCATTGGACTTCTATGTTTGGGGTTTCCTGAAGCAAGAAGTTTACTGCACAGAAGTTGCCAGTTTGCAAGATTTAAGCAGCCAGCTCCATGATGCAATAATAAAACTGAGGGATGAGCTTTCGCTAAGAGCTACTGTGGTTTCCGTTCGTAAGCGGGCAAGGGCATGTATCAGGTGTGGGGGAGACTAGTTTCAGCAGCGGCACTAAAGTTCACACATCCTATCGAATGCATATGTGCTTTAATCATAAAGGTGACATATGTCAATTTATTTATTTATTTATTTAATTTTTTTTTTTTTTTTTTTTTTTTTTTTGCATGTTCCTTTGTGAAAGACGTGAGAAACGTGATACTTCTTTTGTTTCGACTAACGTCAAGTTCAGTGATGAATGTATTTCAAAAATAGGGCTAAATTTCTTCTGAACTCGAACACCGATTTGGTTTATTGTAGGCTCATTCTAAAGCTTGTGGAATATGTAGAAGTTTTTGGCAAATTTGACCGATTGTAGCTTGAACGGTGTTTGCAGAATTGCCAGTTAAAGAATTTGGTGACAACTCAATTTTAAATTTCGTCAATGTTTTAGCGCTTGTAGCTCCCCGTCAAATTAAGGTATCCTGATCTAAATGGTGTCACCCGATAGGATTTTTTCTGCTCTTTCCAAATATGTGCTTATTTCGCGTGTAAGTCTTTCAGAAAGTTCACAAATTTGGGTTTTTTCAGACGGGTTGGAAAAAAACAGATTTTTCCTCTATCTACCATAACTCGGAAACGGTTAGATATAGGACATTTTTTCTATGGCGTTTTATGCTCCCCATGGGCTGTCTTATCACCTCCTTTCGTTTGGCAGTTTATGTCAAACTCACCCAGTATATGTTCGATGTTCGAAACTTTAAATAATTATTTTTCTTAATCTTCTTTCACTTTTCTTTAATAACTTATCAATTTACTGTTCCTTATTAAACTTGCTACTTATGCATGTATTTAACTTTAAAATTTGACTCATATTTCTTGTTAAAAATGATCTTAAAATCTTGCTATTTTCTTATCTTAATCCTCAATGTTTCCCATCCTGATTAACGGGAATTTTCTATTAAAATTTTAAAATACTCAAATTCTTCTCATCACTTCGTTAAAATATATTAATTTTACCAAAATCTTTTTGTATTTAAAATGATACCTTTATTTACTTTAAATGCCCAATATTTTATAAGATATCCTATATTAAAATTTTAAATTATTTATCCAATTTACTTACTTTTCTGGCTTAGACATATTGTTTACCCTTTTATAACTACAGCTGTTGCCATCTTTAAAATATTTAAAATGATGAGATCATTTTTATAATAAAATTATCCATAATAGTATTAGACATTATCCGAAATAGCATTTTATTTCACCCCTTCATAATAATTAATTTTAAAATTGTCTGCTTCTTTTAAACTTTTTATTTCTCATAAAATTTTAATAAAAATTAAATTACATATTAGTCATTTTAGCATTTTAATGCAAAATAGCTTGTGACCATAAATAAGTTTCAAGGCCGAACGATGTCCATTTTCGGCTTAGACTTGGAAAATCCATGTTTTTCCAATGTGCAATTATATATTGCATGCTCACGTATGGGAAAACCATCGAATATATTTGTGTTAGCAAGAGACAGGTTGACAAAGAATATTGTGCCCCGATTAGCGCTGAATTAAATTAAAATTCAAAATTTTTTAATTCAAAATGATCAATAAAATTATTATAATTAATGAATAATCTGCGCTTCCTACCTAATTTATAAAATTAATTGTTATATGTTATTAACCAAGAATTTTGTAAATTACACATTTATTACAAACTATAATTAAATATATGAGATGAATAAAATGTAAAATTCAAAATTTTATGTTTATTTGTGCTTAATATCAACTCTATGAAAATTTTTATCAATCGCTTCCAAATTTTGAGCTAAGGTTCAAATCTCAATCCCGTGGGTTTTTGCATGGGCTACAACGATTTCGTCTTCATTTGTAAATAATAATTTAACTGTATTGAATAGTTTACTACAATATAATTCAACCTATAACTTAGCCACAGCAACGCGTGGCCGGGTCTGCTAGTAAAATATAAAAAAGTGTAGCTTAATGTAAAATTTTATGTCTAAAGGTTGGCAGCGTGATTTATAGTTGTTTGATCGTAGATTTGGTTTCATTTTTCTTCGAAGTGTACTTTACGCTGCACATATTATACCGTTGTGGATACGTTTTCGATGTAAAGTTCGAACATGGGTTTAGATATACTTGTGTCTGATGGACAGAAGTTTATAAGTTCGAAAATAAAAATGTCTTGTCATAATTAGTTGTTTTTGCTTTCTAAGATCGTTTCCTCAAGTCATAATGTAGGAAATTGAGAACAAATAAACGTACGCTTTTAGCGTACTGTTTTTAACATTCATGTGTGCAAGATATCTCTTTGTACTAAATCGATAATGTGTTTTGGACTAGGGTGCCTTGCCTAATATGTAAATTCTAGGCACCCTACTTTGGACAACTTTGTAATTCACTTTATTTCCTTATCTCATCTCGTACCGTTTTCGAAATAGGAACTTTATCTTCGCCATTTTTTCCCAGGTGGCGATCTAAGCAGGTGGCAAAAAGAGTCCAGTCTCTTTTCTACATCTATATATATATTTCACTGTTCTCGAAAACGGTAGCTCGAACAGTCACGTGATTTAACACAAAGGCGCCCTTCGAAGGGTCACTGTGCACATCGAAGTCAGATTTTCGAATTTTTGATTAGTTTTCTTTTAATTAATAAAAATATGAAAATAAAACTTCCCATTTCTATAATGACGCAGAATGTAGAATCTTAGGAGAGACTTGATTGTTTATTTGAGTGTATTTTACAATTAACTATACAGCTACGTTATGAGGAATTAAAAGATATTTGATTGGTTTATTTTATTTTTATTGACTTGAGTGTATTTTACGTGAAACTAGAGCTACGTTATGAGGAATAACGAAAGCTTTGAATGGTTTGTTTGATTTTCATTGATTTGAGTGTATTTTACGTTGAACTAGAGCTACGTTTTGTGGAATTACGAGAGATTTGATTGGTTTATTTGAGTTTCATTGATTTGAGTGTATTTTACATTGAACTACAGCTGCGTCATGAGGAATTACAAGAGATTTGATTAGTTTATTTGATTTTCATTGATTTGAGTGTATTTTACGTTGAACTAGAGCTACGTTTTGAAGATTTACGGGAGATTTGATTGGTTTATTTAATTTTCATTGATTTAAGTGTATTTTAAGTTGAATTAGAGCTACGTTATGAGGAATTACGAGAGATTTGATTTTCATTGATTTGAGTGTATTTTACGTGGAAATAGAGCTACGTTATGAGGAATTACGAGAAATTTGGTTTAGTTAATTTTCATTGATTTAAGTGTATTTTACGGTGAACTAGAGCTACGTTATGAGGAATTACGAGAGATTTGATTGGTTTATTTGATTTTCCATGATTTGAGTGCATTTTATGTTGAACTAGAGCTACGTTTTGAGGAATTACAAGAGATTTGATTGGTTTATTTGATTTTCATTGATTTGAGTGTATTTTACGTTGAACTAGAGCTACGTTTTGAGGAATTACAAGAGATTTGATTTGTTTATTTGATTTTCATTGGTTTGAGTGTATTTTACGTTGAACTAAAGCTAAGTTTTGAGGAATTACGAGAGGTTTGATTGGATTATTTGATTTTCCTTGATTTGAGTGCATTTTATGTTGAACAAGAACTACGTTATGAGGCATTACCAGAGATTTGATTTGTTTATTTGATTTTCATTGATTTTAGTGTATTTTACGTTAACTAGAGCTACGTTATGAGGAATTACGAGATATTTGATTGGTTTATTTGATTTTCATTGGTTTCAGGTAGGGGTGTCCAGTGAGGTTTTTTTGGTTTTAAGTTGCTTGACAGTGATTGCTGCGAAAACGAGTTACGTGCGTTTTTAGATTCATGCACAGCATTTTAGGGCTTTCCATGTTTTTTGGTTTTAAATTGTGTGATAGTGATTGCCGCGTTACGGAATTTCGTGTGTTCTGAGATTCATGCACAGCTTGGTAGGGGTGTCCAGTGATGTTTTTTGGTTTTAACATGCGTGATAGTCATTGCCGCGGAACCGAGTTTCGTGTGTTCTGAGATTCATGCACCGCGATGTACGGCTGTCCACTGATTTTTTTTTTCATGTGCGTGAAGCGTACATACGTGCGTTATAGTGATTACTGCGAAAACGACTTACGTGCGTTCTCTGATTCGACCATTCACCGAATAGTGACTTTTACTGTACGAGTAACAGCTTCATCTGTTTCCAGAATATTTGAAGAATTAGCATTTCTATTTGGCTGTTTTCGAGAATATTCGCTTTAATAATAGTTTTGTTGCACATATACGAGAAGTTAAAAAAATTTTTGATATTGTCAAGGAGATCTCATGCTAAAACTGTGAAGAAAATAGTCGCCAATCGAAATACATTTATTTAAACGTTTCAATTATTCAGTTAAAAAGAAAACCTGTAAATATAGGGCCGAGCGAAGCGGGCGAAGTCTGCTAGTGACTATAATAGCAGCAGCTGTTCAGCAATTAGAAGTGGTAAACTGTAATGGACACTCTCTATATACCGTATTTTCCAACGTATAATACTCAGGTCAGGGCAGATAAATTAGTTTCATATCAGAAATTTCAATTAATAAAAAGAGTTATATTTCTAAGAAGGAAAATAGTTCTGTTTTATAGTTATTGATTAATATTAGCTATTAATTAATATTTACAAATCTTTAATATAATTATTAAATAAAATTTCTGGTGTAAAACTGATTTATCTGTGTTGCAGATTATACGCAGAAAAATACAGCTTTACGAAATTTTTAACAATAGGAAACTCCTGAAAAAACAGATATATAGATGTGTCTCAGGATTAGATTTTTTCTTTCGATGGGAATCAATGAAAACTTTTATTACGGTACTACCAGTGACGTCTTGTGAATGGCATTTTGGGTATGCTCCTCTTGGGTAGTTTGAAATAGTACATTAATGGATATTTGATCGTCTTGTTGGTTAATTGGCTTATTTGGAGAAACAACGTAGATATGATGAAAACAGTCGATTAGAAGAATGAGCTTCTCATGATAACGAGCTATTTCTAACCACCTGTATAGAGTATACTCAAAACGTCATCACGATACGTCGCTGGGTATTATACGCATATTTTTTATGTCACTTTTCTTATTTATTATACAAAAGATAGGTCATATTTGAACAGTGTTATATGCAGTGGAAAACATTGACGATAAGTAAAATTTTTATGCTTTTTGAAAAATTATTATTAAAAGGAGAAGTCATGCAAAATTGAGTTATTTATGCTTGTTGAATATTACAATATACAATTACGACACTATAATATTGGTAGTAATAGTAGTCGGTAAGTGTTTTTTTTTTTTTTTTTTTTTTTTTTTTTTTTTGCGAATAAATTTTCCAGTTATCATTTTGAAAATATGTTTATTTTATTCCCCCCCCCCTTTTTTTTTTCTTGAAAGCTAATGTAATATTTATCAAGACTTGAAATTGAATTTAATAAATCTTATTTTTGAATTGTGCATTTTTAACACTTTCCAACAAAGTGGAAAAGTATTAATGGCTTTGATTTGTCTGTCCGTGCAATGCCCGTAAATTTTCTTGAATTCCCCGAAACTGATATATGCTATTCAAATTCGCTATCGAATGTTCCCAGTTGAAAACATTATTAATACCACGAGTAAATTGTGTACAGGGATAACCAAAAGTATTTCAAAGCATCGTGTTCTAAGGGAGTTTTTTCTATATAAGCCCTATTTTAATAAGATTATTTTTCAGAAATCATAATGGAATTTACATTTATATTTCAAGTGCACAAAGAAATGTTTTTTATAGAATATGGTATACTAAGCGTTAAGATTTACAGGGCTACGGCAAAATATACAGTTACATTAAGGAGTATAATTGGTGTTTACTGAAACTGAATTTCCGTTTGTGTTAAGCATTTTTAAAACTTTCTAATATTGTTTATGAGTGATTATGAATTCAGTTAGTGAGTTTGTTTTTCTGTCCTTCTGTCTCTCCATTCTTTAATCATAAATCCAAAGAACATTGAAGATTAAACGATGCAACGATGCGTACTGTTAGAAATTTTTAATTATCTATGCAAGCCGTATGATTTTTCCTTCTTGTTTCTATTTCATGTATGTTTTCCACTGTAATTTGAGCACTTTTCTTTATATGTTTCGTTAAATTAAGTCAGGGGCGACTGCCAAATTACCTTCCATCAACAGCAAAGAATTCAGTTTATGTTTTTTTTTTTTTTTTTTTTTTTTTTTTTTTTTATCAAGGTATTATTTCTAGGTCAAGTTTTCGAAATGGAATTTTTGCTAAATTTGCACGTATTGAGGTCTTCTGAATCAGAAAAATTATTTTGTAGTAGTTATTCATGTCTTTGAGTGTGTGAGGCTGCTTAAAACATGCATATATCAAGAATAAATACTATCAGAATATAAAAACGTAATAAATGTGTGTGCGTTATAAATGTGTATCATATGGAGATTCTGCTCTATACTTTTCGTTGAGATCGGAAAAAAGAAGACCCCTGTACAGGGACATCGAAGGTAAATTGAATACATTATATTTATGGTCAAAATTTTTTTGAGTAAAGTTTAAGATAATTAGATTACACTAACAAATGAATTAAGTGAATATATTTGTCTGTCTTTCTGTCGGCCATTGCGTGACCACGTAAGGCAAATTACAATAAAAGCTAAAAGATGTAACGTGTGCATACATTTGGAAAGCATCAATAATCTATGTGAATTGCATGATTTTTTAATATTTTATTTATTCGTTTGCAAAAATCAAGAGTTTTACGACTCACGAATAGCCTGGTGGTGTTGGCAATTGCCAGAATTGTGCAATGAAACACATCGAAGTGAAAGGGTAACCCAGTGTTGGGCATAATTGATTAAAAAGTAATTGAATTACAATTAAATTACAATTATAATTATATTACTATCAATCGATTAACAAGTAATTGATAAATGGCTCGTATTTTCCTTTTTTTTTTTGAGAGTTCTACTGAAAATTACACCCAAATTTGCTTTTAAGTAAGTTGAATACATTATTAAATGGATGGAAGTATTATTAAGCTTTATTTATAAAAGTTAATTTAAATGTTTAATTGTTAGATTTTAGATTAAGGCTAATTTACGTCTTGTGTGTAGTAGAAATTTATAATTATTGTGAAATTGCTATTAAATTTAATGTTTCTCATTTCTCTAAAAAGAGAATGAACTGAAACTGTTTTTTAGTTCCCCATCACACTATAGGTATGGGGAACTTAGGTAATCGTGAAAATTTTCGACCTCGGTTTTTTGACTTTTTTACACGTTTTCAGGCGTGAGGAATCCGAAATTGACAAAATTTGTATGAGCCTGTATGTAGGGTGTCTGTTAGTGTGTCAGTGTGTCAGTCCGTTAGTGTGTCAGTGTGTTAGTCCGTTAGTTTGTTAGTCTGTTAACACGATATCTAACGAACAAATGATCGCAGAGAGGTCAGATCAATTTTAAAATATTACTTTCAATACTGGCAAGAACCCTATTCATTTGCAACATTCGAATTAAAAAACTTCGTAAGTTATGAGAAATTTACGATTTTCTTAACATGGGAGAGTAGGACAAAATTTCACTTAAACTTGAATTAAATGAAAACTTTTTACTGTAAAAATGTCGAACCAGTTTTAAAATATCCGTTTTGATGCAGGAATGAACATCAGTAACTATAAGTATGCTACATTGAAAATTTTGCAAGTTATTGGAAATTTACGAATTTCTTAACATGGCAGTACAGGTCAAAATTTCACATAAACGTTAATTTTGAGAGATATTTTCATCGTAAAGATGTCAGACTACTTTTGAAATATTATTTAGGACACTGGCATGAATATTAATGACTATGAATTTTCCAATAAAAATTTCGTAAGTTATTGGAAATTTACGAATTTCTTAACATGGCAGAATATAGCAAAATTCACATAAACGTCAATCTTGAGGGATATTTTCATCGTAAAGATGTCACCACTTTTGAAATATTATTTATGATACTGGCATTAATATCACAGACTATGATTTTTCCAATTTAAAAAATTCGTAATTTATTTGGAATTTACGATTTACTTAACATGTCAGACTAAGGCAAAATTGAGCATAAACTTCCATTTTGAGGATCATAAATACAGTAGACAACTTCAAAATTACATTTATGATATTTGTTTGAACATGATTGAGTACAAATGTTCTAATAGGAAAATTTCGTAAATTATTCGTAATTTACGATTTTATCAACATAGCGAAATTGTAAATTTTTCATATAAATATGAATTTTGAGGATTATTACATTGGAAATACTAGCATGAAAACTTAAAAGCGGAATCCTGAAAAAATAAATTGCGACACATATTATAATCATGTTAAAAGAAAAGAATTTGACCAAAGCTTGATACAGTGATAGAATGAAATCCCCGCCTTATAGGCTAACCACCGTTCACTTCAATATATTTATCGTATTCTAATCTAACTATTTATTTTATCAGGGTCAATTCCGTTGTTTAGTTTTCATGCTACTATTTCCAATGCAATAATCCTCAAAATTCATATTTATATGAAAAATTTACAATTTCGCTATGTTGCTAAAATCATAAATTACGAATAATTTACGAAATTTTCCTATTATAATATTTGTATTCAATCATGCTCAAACAAATGACATGAATGTAATTTTGAAGTTGTCTAATGTATTTATGATCCTCAAAATGGATGTTTATGCTCAATTTTGCCTTATTCTGACATGTTAGGTAAATCGTAAATTCCAAATAACTTACGAATTTTTTAAATTGGGAAAATCATAGTCTATGATATTCATGCCTTTATCCTAAATAATATTTCGAAAGTGGTTTGAAATCTTTACGATGAAAATATCCCTCAAGATTGACGTTTATGTGAAATTTTGCTCTATTCTACCATGTTAAGAATTCCGTAAATTTCCAATAACTTACGAAATTTTTATATTGGAAAATTCATAGTCATTAATATTCATGCCAGCGTCCTTAATAATATTTCAAAAGTAGTCTGACATCTTTACGGTGAAAATATCTCACAAGATTGACGTTTATGTGAAATTTCGCCCTATACTGCCATGTTAAGAAATTCGTAAATTTCCAGTAACTTGCGAAATTTTCAAAGTAGCATATTTATAGTTACCGATGTTCATTCCGGCATCAAAACTGATATTTTAAAATTGGCCTGACATTTTTACTGTAAAAAGCTTCCATTTAATGCACGTTTAAGTGAATTTTTGTCCTATTCTCCCATTTTAAGAAAATCGTAAATTTCTAATAACTTACGAAGTTTTTTAATTCGAATATTGCAAATTAATAGTGTTCTTGCCAGAATCGAAAGTAATATTTTAAAACTGATCTGACTTCTCTGCGATCATTTGTTCGTGAGATATCGTGTAAACAGACTAACAAACTAACGGACTAACGGACTAAGAGACACCATACAAATTTTGTCATTTTCGGATTCCTCACACCTGAAAACGTGTAAAAAAGTCAAAAAACCGAGGTCGAAATTTTTCACGATTACCTAAGTTCCCCATACATATAGTATGATGGGGAACTAATAAATTTTTTAACTATGTAAAAAGTGTCTTATGCTCAAGAGTTCCAGAATGTTCTTTGCACGAAATTGTCACGTTTACTGGGTTTTTACAATTTGTATTTTCTAGAACAACTATATTTATAGGATAGACTTGCATAGTTGCGAACATTTTAATTTATTTCGAAGAATTTTTAGCCCCTCCCTTTTTTTTTGCACCACTTTATTTCTAGAATAATTTTTCTTCAGTATTTAACTGTGGTAAAATAAGAAAAAAAGAATACTCTTAAAATAAAAGTGGTATGAAATAAAGGCGGGAATAAAAATGCTCCGGAATAAATTAAATTTTTGGCAACTCTAGACTTGTGTAGCATGTTTCGACGTTTTCTTTAAGATGAGATTACTATTTAAGAGTATATATCTGTACAGATAAGTATAAAGGATTTATTCCAAAAATCTCGATTTTGAGTTAAGTACATAGTCAGACTCAGAAAAAAACTCTCTATCGATTGGTATAAAGGATTTAAATCCATGTCGTTTAGTCTTTGAGAAAATCCATTGGTAAAAAAAAGTTCAAGTCAGAAATTTAGCATTAATCTTTGGCATAAATATTTAATTCCATTTTTTTTACGTTTAATAAATGAAGATTGACAATCACTGAATGGTATAAAGCGTATAAACCAGCATAATCCCTTTTTCCTAATCAATTCTTCTGATTAGTTTTTAGTTAAACTTTATTTTTCGTCTCCTGAAAAATCAAGAATATGGACTTAAATCCTTTATACTTATCAGTACAGATATATGCCGTTGGAACAAGGAATATGTTTATTAAATGATGTAACAAATGTAGAAAAACTGAATATCTATTCCATTTTTATTACAGTTGGATCGATGAGAAATATGAAGAAAATGTTGTCTAATTCAAAAACTAGGATATGGACTTTATTAATTATCTTTCTACACCTTTTTGGTGAAGTAAAGCTTTTAGTTGTAACTAATCCAGAAATTCCTCCAATACTATCAGCTTTTCTAGAACAACAAAAATATACTCCAGATGTCTCAACAACATTTAAAAAGGAATATGATTATATTGTTGGTAAGTAAAGTTTTCTTTATCCCTTTCTGGTAGTTCAATATCTAATATAGATCAGAATAAAATTGAAGGATTTGTGTGTTGAAAGATTTTAAATTTAAAAAAAGTCATGTTATAATGATATAGTTCTTAATTAGACAATATTAGAACTTATAATAACAGGAGACTTGGCGTTAGAATATTAAAACCCGAATAAACTACTACGTCAGAAACGCCAAAGAAAAATATTGTAAATGCATACAGCTGTTTCGGTAGCCTAAAGCGTACTGTCTTCAGTGCATAAAGGATTCTGAATCAGGAGAAGTGCTCTTATATATATAGGAGAGGGGGCGGATTTAGTTCAACCAATAGGATTACGGGAAAGGTGGGGAGAGTGGCCAATAGGAATTTAGGATAGTTAGCTGTGTAAACAGAAGAAAAATTAAGAAAACGTGGACTGAATATAAAATTTCCAACAGTCAGACAAATAGGGAACAGCGAAATCACAATTTACAAGGTTTTTAAAATTTTTATAAATATGAAAAGCACGTAAATATTTATAAAAATTTTAAAAACCTTGTAAATTGTGATTTCGCTGTTCCCTATTTGTCTGACTGTTGGAAATTTTATATTCAGTCCACATTTTCTTAATTTTTCTTCTGTTTACGCAGCTAACTTTCCTAAATTCCTATTGGCCACTCTGCCCAACTTTCCCGTAATCCTATTGGTTGAACTAAATCCGCCCCCTCTCCTATATATAAGAGCACTTCTCCTGATTTAGAATCCTTCATGCACTGAAGACGGTACGCTTTAGGCTACCGAAACAGCCGTATGCATTTACAATATTTTTCTTTGGCGTTTCTGACGTAGTAGTTTATTCGGGTTTTAATATTAGAACTTAATGTAGTTATTATAACCCTATATATTTGGTTAAAGCAAACTTAGAATAACTTTTATAACAGTATATAATTGGGCTAAAATCTAAAATTAGCGAAGTCAACCAGCTAAAACAACTTTCCGGAAAAAAAAAAAAAAAAAAAAAAAAAAAACTACAAAATACTGGAACAAATTGAAGCAATGACATGATGGATCATTTCCCAAGATAATTAAATATAGCATAAATAGCCGACCTGCGCCTCACAGGAGATCGACTAATCTGGAATTCCCTTTGTCAGATTTAAAGTATTACTATGACAAATAACCGATTCAAAATTCAACAGAAAAGAAAAACAATACAGTGATCAACACAAAAATATATATACTGAACTTTAAAATATTGAAAATATAAAAAACTTAAAAAAAAAAAAAAAAAAAAAAAAAAAAAACATGTTATTATTTACTTAAAAAATAAACAAAATGCAGTATAACTGATTGTCAAAATGAATGATGATTTACAAAATTTTAAATGCAGAATCCTCTGACCAATGCTTGATTTAATTTATGTCTAATCATAATTAATTACAAAAGTTTTTATTTTTTTTTATTTTTTTTTTAGTTCCCCATCATACTATAGGTATGGGGAACTTAGGTAATCGTGAAAATTTTCGACCTCGGTTTTTTGACTTTTTTACACGTTTTCAGGTGTGAGGAATCCGAAAATGACAAAATTTGTATGGTGCCTGTATGTAGGGTGTCTGTTAGTGTGTCAGTGTGTCAGTCCGTTAGTGTGTCAGTGTGTTAGTCCGTTAGTTTGTTAGTCTGTTAACACGATATCTCACGAACAAATGATCGCAGAGAAGTCAGATCAGTTTTAAAATATTACTTTCGATACTGGCAAGAACCCTATTCATTTGCAACATTCGAATTTAAAAACTTCAGCAGTTATTCGAAATTTACGATTTTCTTAACATGGGAGAATAGAACAAAAATTCACTTAAACGTGCAGGGAAACGTTTTACTGTAAAAATGTCAGACCAGTTTTAAAATACCAGTTTTGATGCCGGAAAGAACATCAGTAACTATAAATATGCTACTTTAAAAATTTCGCAAGTTATTGGATATTTACGAATTTCTTAACATGGCAGTATAGGGCAAAATTTCACATAAACGTCAATTTTGAGAGATAATTTTCATCGTAAAGATGTCAGACTACATTTGAAATATTATTTAGGACACTGGCATGAGTACTAATAACTATGAATTTTCCAATATAAAAGTTTCGTAAGTTATTGGAAATTTACGAATTTCTTAACATGGCAGAATAAAGCAAAATTTCACATAAACGTCAATCTTGAGGGATATTTTCCTCTTAAAGATGTCAAACCACTTTCGAAATATTATTTAGGATACTAACAAAAATACCATTGAGTATGTTTTTCCCAATTTAAAAAATTCGTAAGTTATTTGGAATTTACGATTTACTTAAAATGGCAGAATAAGGCAAAATCGAGCATAAACGTCCATTTTAAGGATCATAAATATATCAGACAATTTCAAACTAACATTTATGTTACTTGTATGAACATGATGGACTACAAATATTCTAATAGGAAAATTTCGTAAGTTATTCGAAATTAAAGATTTTAACAACACAGCAAAATGGGGAGATATTTCATAAAAATACGCATTTTTAGGAAAGTTGCATTGGAAATAGTAGCATGAAAATAAACTACGAAACTGATCCCAATAAAATAAATTAATAGATTAGAATAAGATATCGAACGGAATGGTAGGTAGCCTATTAGGCGAGGATTTCGTTCTGTCACTGTGTCAAGCGTTTGGTCAAATTCATTTCTCTTAACATGTATATAATAAGTCCTGTACAAGAAATTTATGAGAACATACATATGATGGGGAACTGAGCAGAGTCTACCTATGCCAACTAGTTTTTTTTTTTTTTTTTCTTTTTTTTTTTCTTTTCTTTTTTTTTTTTTTTTTTTTTTTACCGACTATATAAATTTACAATTATTTATCAGTTTTAAGACAGAATTAATGCTTTTTTAAATTGTCTGATTTTTATGAAGGTATTAGTTGTTAATTTGACTTCGTCTTCTTTTTTTTTTTTTTTTTTTGAAAGTTCAATTTAGGTAATTTCTGAAATTGGTAATCTTCACTTTCTTAATCTTCACTTAATCTTTACTTTATTGCTAATCAACAAAGTTCACCCTTTTTGCAGAGATGACTATTTTGCCAAGAATGAACGAAATTTATATCCGATAACCGAAATACATGTTACTACGGCATTTTAGAAATTCTGATTAAGTTATTGTTTGAATTAATTTACACTTAATCACATCCAACACTACGCTGCAAATAATAATAATAATAATAATAATAATAATAATAATAATTCGAGCTCTGACACCATTCCTGCTGATTCTTTTATAAAATGATTTCCTTAATCCGAATATGACCCCCATTTTGCCAAATCAGCCGACGTTTTTTCGCGACGTCACCTCCTCCCACAATTTTTATCACTCTTCGGGAATTTTGTGGCCATGAATTTGATTTGGAGAGTAGAAAATAATTATATTATCTCTTAAAAAATAAAAAATGTATAATAAATGATAATAATAATTGATTAATAAAATATAATAATTGTAACTTGTAATTTCAGTGGCACCCCCCCCCCCTCTAAATCTTCCCTTTGCCGCAAATGTTCATTTTATAGAATTTTTCACCTCTTTAGGCCCTCAGAAGATATTTAACAGTTAAAAAAGTTCTTTTCTCCACTATAAATCAAATTTATAGCCATAAAATTACCGAAATGTGGTAAAAATGCATTTTCAAAAAACGGTGGGTGATAGGGGAAAATGGCCGTCATATTCGGATTTAGGAGGTCAGCTTACATAAGAATTTACAAAAATGGTGTTGGGGGCAATTTTCATGCCGAACAGTGTAATTCGAGAAGTATGTAGCTTTTATTTTTTTGATTGAATACAGAAGTGCGGAATTATTTTACAGCTTATAGACAGAATTTATCTTTATCTTTTTTTTTTTTTTTTTTTTCAAATTTAATCTCCAGAATATAATACTCTATATTTTTATTGAAATACGGAATTATTTTGCCACTGTGAATTAATTTATATTTATTTCCCAAAATGCAAAATTTTTAAGGGGTAATTAATGCTTATGAATTTCGTGGAAGGAGGAGGGGGGATACAAATGGTAGCGATTTTTTTAATGTTTAAATTTGTGAAGTTGCCATTTTTTTTTTTTTTTTTTTTTTTTTTTTTACTCGCCATGTGGCAAGTAGATATTTTCAGACCTACTGTAAAATATATGAATCTAAATGCAAAAATCTTTTGGGTGAATGCTTTTCTAATCAATATTATTCTATAAATAAATTTATGCATATTTCTATTATAATAAGAGACCAAATTAGGTTATATTTGGTACAAACTTTTTAAGTATATATATGTGGTAGCGAGCCCTTACTTTCCCTAGCATTGGAATCCAAAGCTGCCCAGTTTCCATTTGCCGTAGCCTGAACTCCGAAGCGGGATGAACTAGCGATTGACGAAGGGCGCAGAATTTTACCGGAAAGATGCAACTGTGACGTAGACGGGCGCCGCTTCCGGAACGCACGTCTGCTAAAAGCGTTCGGAGAGGAGAAGTTCAGTCGACGGACGGATGACAAGGATGACACATCGACGAGTGCGCCTCTTGTTTTCTATGACATTTTAGCCGTGCCGGAGCAAAGTGCGAGACTGCGTATTTTTGTTAGAATGACTGAAAACAGAAGTAATGAGTGATTTGTTTATGCCGCGAACTGTGCTAATTGAACTATTAATCGAACATTTGATCAGCAGTACTACTTTAATATTAACGTTTTCTGCAGGACCCGACTTAGACTACCTGGAGCCCCGGGGCAAGCCTATTCTGGGGAGCCCCCTTGCAGTGGCATAAGAGCTCTTTAGGTTGCAGAATTAGGTTGCACCCCTCATGCCTTAAAATAAATCCGGTTAGTTCCACTACCGGGGCTCGGAATTTCCGAGTGGCATATGACAACAACAACAACAGGTTGCAGAATTTCTGCATATGCCTGTACAGAAAGAGGGCCCAGGGCATTTGCCCCGTATGCCCTGCCGTTTGCCTGGTTTTCTGTAAATATTTGTATATAGTACCTTAATTTTCTATTAAATTTTAAATGATTAGTAATTAATTGAATTAGTAGTTTGTGTTTTAAAAGCCCACATAAATCGGCTCCTACAGAAAAATCAGAAGTGGGATAGAACGTCAATTTTGATGGAACGTTAATTTTTATTTAACATAAATTTTGATGGAACGTAAATTCTGATAGACATAAACTGTTCTTAAAACATAGGCTTCATGAACTGAAAAGAATTATTTGATAATTTATTGAACTTTTAAAATATAGACTGAACGTTTAAAACATAGACTGAACTTTTGAAATATTGACTGAACTTTTAAAAAAACAGTGTTGAAGTTTCTTCACATGCTTAATCATGCTATGAATAGTGATTACAATACAGAATATTACGTCTGGTCTGAGATTCATATTGGATGAATAATTTTTAAAGTGTGTACTGATGCTTCATGATCGACAGAAATTTACACACCTATGAAATCTACTTGAATTAGAGCAACGAAGTGGCTGGCTATGGATTCTACGGAACAGCTACGAATCGTCTGGATAGGGTTTGAACAAGAAATCTACACCTGCCGTTATTTCTGTTCTTCTAAGGTACGTGAACTTTTGTTTTGTTGCATGATGGTCTCATTAGGGGACATTCCTAAAATTGGTGTTGCACTGGGGACGGAGAAATATAATAAAATTAAAATTCTGCATCGGTTTCTCTTTAATGACGAAGGTGATAGAAAAAACAGATGCAGAATAAAAAAAATTACAGGATTTAATTTTGCCGTTGACGATGACGATTATATTCAAAAACAGAAGTTTATGAATGATAATTTCTCATTGAATGAATTAATAATAATCAGTAATTTGTTAAATGTCTCTTTTGATGGGAATAAAGAAGAAATACGTGACAGGTTATTATTAAAACTAAATTATATTGAATTACTCAAAGAGGAAAACTCCGACAACGATTTGGATGATGATAATTCTGAGAATGAATTTAGCAGTGATAATGACGTCGAGAAAATTGACTCCTCAGTGCAATGTCATAGTGATAATAATGATGATAATGTGAATAATATTCATTGTGTAAACAGTAAGAATGTTGGAACACATGGTGCAGTAATATAATTTAATGATTTTGAAAATAGTATTTCCAAATTTAGCGGTGAGCCGTATGAAAATATAATTGAATGGTTTACTGAATTTGAAGAGATGTCGAATATGTTTAATCTTAACGAACTGCAGAAAATTATTTTTTGTAAACGATCTTTGAACGGAAATGCTCTGCTATTCATCAAGTCTGAAAAAGCGCTATTTACATATAAAAAATTAAAAAAAAGCGCTTATCGATGAGTTCAAATTTGAAATTAACTCTGCCTCATTGCATGATATCTTAAGTAAAAGGAAAATTAGAGGCAATGAATCCGTTGCGGAATATTATTTTAAAATGCGTGAACTGTCTAAGAACGGGAACATTGATGATGCCGCTATAATGCACTATGTGATCCAAGGAATTGATGATAGATCAGAACATAAAATTATGCTTTATGGGGTTAGAAATTTACATGAGTTTAAAGAAAAAATTAAATTATATGAAATTTTCAAAAAAGATGAGAAAAATAAATCTAGATTTGATAAAATAGATAATGCAAAATTGAAAACTGTACAATATAATGTATATGAAAAATTTAGTCCTAAAAGTGAAGTAAACAAATTTTGTTACAGCTGTGGTGATAAAAACCACTTATCCAGGGACTGCCCCCACAAAGCAAAAGGTCTGAAATGTTTTTCATGCAAGCAATTTGGGCATAAAAGTTCGGAATGTCCGGGTTCAAAACCCGAAGTTGAGGCATTGTATATTGGTGTAAATCAAAATATGAATAAAATTATACAAATAAATAATGTAAATTTCAGTGGTATAATTGATACGGGAAGTGAAGCAACACTGTTGCGCAAGAATGCTTTTGATAAATTGAATATGGATAGATTAAATCCTATGAGTACTACTTTGAAGGGGGATCGGGAAAAGTTCCATAAAGCCGTTAGGCTCATTTAATGTGAATCTTGAAATTGACGAATTTCAATGTGAAACCAATATTTATGTTGTAAATAATGATGTAATACCATATGATGTGATAATCGGTATGTATGTGTTAATGTTAAGTGAAACAACGATAAATGAAAAAGGTATCTTTATGAGAAATAAATCTAACTCACTTGAAGTAAATTTAATAACAGTTCTTCCAGTAAATGCATATAAAAAAGAAAGTAAAACGAATGTTGTTATTGATGCCCCTATTAACTGTAAAAACAAAATTTTTGAGAAATCCCCAGAAATAAATGAAACATTAATTAGTGTTGGAAAATGTGAAAATAAAATCCCTCCATCTGTTTTGCTGTCAAAAAATCATTAGAATCTTCCGAAAAAGCTGTAAGTGAAAATGACGACAACGACGAGAATGACGAAAGTGATGATGCTTTTAGAGGACGATAATAGTGTAGATGATGACAGTGAGGAAGAGGAGGAGCCTCGACGAAAGAAGCAAAGTCAGACGAGTATTTTCTAAATAGATGATGATAGTGAGGAAGAGGAGGTACCTCGACGAAAGGGACGAAGTCAGACGAATGTTTCCCGAATGAAGTCGCTAAATCCAGAAAACACTTATTCGAAGAAAGATGAAAAACGAATCCTACTTGAAAAGATTTCGCAGTTAGCCGAAGAGCTGAAAGAGTTGAAGGAAAAAGTTGACAAAAATTCCAAACTCCTTAAAAGAAAGAAATTGAGAAAAAAGACAGTGACGATAGATTCCATTGAGTGTAAAAGACTGAATATCCCTAAAGAAGAGACTGCCGGTATAAATTTGAGAAAATTGTTTATTCCATCACATCCATTGACGACTACAATTAGCGAAATAGCTGCATTATTTCCCAAAGCTGTGCAAATACAAGTAGAAGTTTTCCCTGCATATAAAAGTGCTACTATAGACTTTATGACCGAACATGATGCTGCAGAGGTCTTAAAAGACACTAAAACTGAAAATGATCAATTAGAGGTTCTCGAGTTCGAGTCCCAAAATGACTTTGAATCCCAAAGTAAAGAATTTCGTACACTTGTACAAGAACAATTTACCAAAGTTAAAAAGAAAAATAAAGCAAAATATAAATTGAGTAGACAACCACCAAAAATTGGCACAATAGGCGCCCAAGTTGCCATTAAACCAAAAGTGATGTACTTTTATAATTATAAGACAGTGAAAATAAAAAATGAAAATATTGATGATACGAATAGAGGTGGATGCCATGAAGGCTCCTGTTGCACATCTACTCATGCTAAGATCTTCAAACGTGGGATCACTTAGTTTAAAAGCAAAAAAATGTCAAATTTGTATATAAACTGTAAATAAGCTTGTTATTATTTTGTGTTGCTTTTGTGGTTTTTTTTTTTTTTTTTGTATTTTTCAGTGTGACCGCCTGGAGGACCAGTCGACGCAGCATGGCCGAAAATGTGGTAGCGAGCCCTTACTTCCCCTAACATTGGAATCCAAAGCTGCCCAGTTTCCATTTGCCGTAGCTTGAACTCCGAAGCGGGATGAACTAGCAATTGACGAAGAGCGCAGAATTTTACCGGAAAGATGCAACTGTGACGTAGACGGGCGCCGCTTCCGGAACGCACGTCTGCTAAAAGCGTTCGGAGAGGAGAAGTTCAGTCGACGGACTGATGACAAGAACGACACATCGACGAGTGCGCCTCTTGTTTTCGATGACATTTTAGCCGTGCCGGAGCAAAGTGCGAGACTGCGTATTTTTGTTAGAATGACTGAAAACAGAAGTAATGAGTGATTTGTTTATGCCGCGAACTGTGCTAATTGAACTATTAATCGAACATTTGATCAGCAGTACTACTTTAATATTAACGTTTTCTGTAAATATTTGTATATAATACCTTAATTTTCTATTAAATTTTAAATGATTAGTAATTAATTGAATTAGTAGTTTGTGTTTTAAAAGCCCACATAAATCGGCTCCTACATATATATATATATATATATATATATATTTTTAGAAAATTGTAAATAATTGTGTTTGTTTTTGTATAAATTCTTTCAAAAAGGCTTAGTAAGTTGATAAAGTGCTAATTTTGTGCATTTCTAGTCGTTTTAACGTTAAAATAGCCTTATTTTCCCTTAAAAACGCATTGGAAAGCTCCAATAAGGCAGGTAATGGATTAAGCGCCAAGCTTGGCGACTTTTTCCCACCTTGGCGATTTTTGGCGACCATGGCGAGAAAATCCTTATTAGGGATATACCAAATATGGCTCATGTAACTTTTAAGATCAGATCCAGTAGTGGACACAATTCTGTAATCTCGCAGTTTTAGAGTTGAATTCAGTGTTTCTAAACGTTACTCTAAAGAACGCATTCAGTAATTGGCGCCGATCTGGGACTTAATCCTAGAAGGGTAAGGAGACATGCTATAACAATTTTTATCTTCTGCGGAGAAGGTGGATCCCATTCTTTCCAAAATTTAGAAAACTTAACAAAATTGAAATTAGCTTGAATCATGAGATAATCTTGGGACATTTTAGTTTTTTTATTCGCATTTTTTTTTTTTTTTTTTGGAGGAGTGGGGTTCAATATTGGCTTTGTTGGTTAAGTTCGGTTTAACATTGAAACAACGACATTGAAATAGCATAATTGCGGTCAGTATTTAGAGGGTTGAGTATGAGTGAATTTTATGTCGCACTAGTGCTACACTATGGGCAGTTAACGACGGTCTGAAACTCCCCCCTAAAAATAGTCCGGAGACATTTGATAACAAATCAAAAGTTTAACTTTGATGGGAACATGTAGGACATTGGGGCCACAAGGAGAAAATTGTGATGGGATGTCTCCTGACTAGCCTTATTTGTGATTCCCAGTTTATCTCCAATAATCAACAGTGTAGTACTCGTGCGAAGTAAAATTCACTCAAATTTCAGTCCTAAATGTTGACTTCAACGGAGATTCTTGTATGTGAGGACAAATTGCTAAAACGGGTTTGTTCCCAATATATAGAAACGTTTGGTCACCTCAATTTTAAAGCAAAAATTCAAAGGGGTCCATTACTGGAACAAAAAAAGGTTCACTACTGGATTTTTAATGTATCCACTACTGGCTCATTTTAAACTCTCCGGATTTTTGATTTTTTACATATATAAATGCTACAAATAGCAATTTTCATAATACAGTCGTGTTAAGAAAGAGTTAGTAAAGGTGTGAAATATTAATTATTTTTTTGGAATTCTAAAATTTAGGAAATTACACACAAAATATCGGAAAATGTCCTTAAAGTGTTCACTACTGGTGCGTTTACCTTAATTATTCTAACATCTGTAACAGAGAGATAAAAAAATATATATGTTTTTTTATCACCTCTTAAAAATTACAATTTTTAAAAGTAGTTATATTTAAAGTTATTGTAAAAAGAATTATGATCATGTTTTTCGCTAATATTTTCGCCGTTGAATGGTACCTCACCTCTTAAGAAGATGTCGTAATAGATGTACTTCCTTATTATTTTTCATCGCTACAAAATATATCTCTTTCCTCATAGTGCCAATGCAATCATTTTTCCATATCTTGTGGAAAGCAATTTAAGTTACAGAAGTTACATTTCGGAAAGAATATGTGTTCATAATACACACATATACACACAAAATTAAATTTTGATTATGTTGTTGTAAAAACATTCCATTTGGTTAAATTATGCTTGCTGAGAGAAACACAAACTCATAATATAAGAGATTGAATTATAAAAACATTAAAACCAATAACTTCAAAATAAAGTATTTTATATAATGTGTAACTCAATTTTTAAAGGAAAAGGAATTTTTAGAGAGAAAATGAAGCTATTTGTCAGATTATGTTCTCCAAATCATCTAATGATAAGCTCTTTTATGTACATAATTCATGTTTTATAAATATTTCATTTATACCTGCTTACAATTTGAGAACTCGACATTTCAGAAATTAACTTGCACATAAAACGTGTTATATACGAGTTTTTAGAGATAAATATCGGTTATGATGTTTCATATTCTCGCCTAATTAATAACTGTTTACTTTTTATATGTTAGATACATGTAATATTTTCCTTTAATTTTCTGCTTGCGATGATTATTAATACAGCGTTGCAACAAGACCACCCAAATTCTATGCAGCTAGACTCTGCCCTTGGAATGAATAAAATATGCCCAAATAATATATCTACGACAAGTAGTTTTCGAGAAAAATACGAAATCAAAAATCTAATATCATATCCGGTGCAATAAAGTAAAACTATTGGAAACAAGAACATCGGTATTTGTGTTATCGGATGAAGATGCTCACAATAACAGTGGAGTTTACACTGAGGCTTGTATGCGTGCGCTGTTTCATGACGTCAAGTCGTGCTTTAAATTGTATTTAAAAAGTTTAATATAGTAGCTGATAGTAATCTTCGCATGATAATGTACTCCGGTAAGGAATATTGTGACTAAACGTGCAACGTGTGCAGGCAGTCAGACATTTTTTAATATGAACGGTGGACATTTTGAACATCTTGCTACTTAAACATATACAAACTTAGATGTTAATGTTTCCAATAAAGTTTTCTTCCTTACACAGGATATGACATCACATTTTCCTTTCACGTTTTTCTCGAAAACTATTTGTCGCAGCGATTTAATTCCTTGGGCGTTTTTTATGTATTCCAAGCGAGAAATCTTGAGGAGTAGAGGGTGGTCTAGCTGGAACATCTTGTATATATATATTTTTTCCTTTACATTTTACTACCATAAAATAACAGAAAAATTCCTGCAATAAAAATTTATTGATATCAGACAGAAAAATTTGATTAAATATTTTCACTTGTAGTTGGAGCTGGTTCTGGAGGTTCTGTAGTTGCAAGCAGATTATCAGAAATATCTTGTGTCAACGTCCTGCTTTTAGAAGCTGGAGGAGCACCTCCTATCTATAGTGAAATACCTGTAGCAGCGTTGGCAACGTGGTTCACAGATGTTGATTGGCAATTTCGGACTGTCCCACAGCGTAATACAGGGAGAGGTTTGATTGACGAAGTAAGTTATATATATTTATATCTAGTTATCTATACTACCCAAGCAGCACCGAAACGTTCTCTGAACGTTCAAAAATTGTTCTACAAACACGTTCTAAGAACGTTCACTTTGAACGTGTTATAGACGTCTATTTGTCCATCTTGAAGCCGTACAATAGTACGGTTCAGAGAACGTTCAATGAACGTGTAACTATCACCATCGGTGTTATAGAAACGTTCTGAGAACGTTCTACGTATACGGTCTCAGAACGTTCTAAACGTCTTTAGAACGTTTTCAAAACGTTATACACATTTTCAGAACGTTCTAGAAAACGTACTGTAAACGTTCTAAAATAGTGTAGAAAAAAAAAAAAAAAAAAAAAAAAAAAAAAAAAAACTGTGACGTCATTATAAAAAAAAAACACCACAGTACGGGCGTTTAAAAGTAAAAAGTACATATTATTACTTACAAACTTTGAATAAACACCATAAAATGAAATAAACTCGCAACAATTGTTTCGGGTCGAAAATACACACGACCCTTCATCAGGCGAATAAAGTAAGCACGAGTGCTGCAGTCAAAGCGGCAACGCAATTGGTGCGTTGCCGCTTTGACTGCAGCACTCGTGCTTACTTTATTCCCCTGATAAAGGGTCGTTTGTTTTTTCGACCCGAAACAATTGTTGCGAGTTTATTTCATTTTATGGTGTTTATTCAAAGTCTGTAAGTAATAATTTTTACAACGCCAGTTTTGTGGTGCTTTTTTATTAAAAATTACATAGCTGATGATGCAACACATGAACAGGATTATAAACTACTTTTTTTTTTATTATTCATATAATGTTTGAGAAATTTTAACATACTTACTATTCCTTTAATTTCAACGTAATATGCATCAAAAATTCGATATTATATGAGAGTTTTCCGAAAATAGTGCCATTACGTCTCTTTATCCCTTAAAAAATTTCTTAAATTTTTTCATTTTTTTTTTTTTTTTTTTTTTATTTTTTTTTTTAATTTCTTTTTTTCCCCTGATATGAAGATAATGAAGTTATAGTATTAATTACAAAACTTTGAATAAACACCATAAAATGCAAGAACTCGAAACAATTGTTTCGGGTTAAAAGAAGACACAACCCTTCATCAGGCGAACAATGTAAGCGCGAGAGCTGCAAACAAGCACGTTGAGTGTGTTGAATGCGTTGCCGGTTTTTTTTTTTTTTCTTTTGTAGCAGCTGCGAGTTCTTGCCTTTTATGGTGTTTATTAAAGTTTCGTTATTAATACTATAACGCCATTATCTTCAGATTAGGGGAAAAAAAGAATTTTTTTTTTTTTTAAATGCAAAAATTTAAGGAAATTTTTAAGGGATATAGTGTTGACTTTCACGTTATGACAATTTTTGGGAATTACTGTCGTAGAATATGGAATTTCTCATGCATATACGTCTAAATTAAGTATGTTCAAATTTCTCCAACATTATTTGAATTTAAAAAAAAGTAATTCATATCCCTGTTGCTGTGTTGTATCATTCTTCATCTGCTATGTACAACTAAACTCTTGAATTATTTTGCTTGTTTTAATCCTTGGGATTCCGGATGCATCATCCTGTGAGTAATGTTTGTTTTTTATAGTTGTTTTCTGTTTGATTCTCTATGTTCTTGAATTAATAGTTTATTCCAGGGGTGCAGAAAATGTTCAAACCTCGGAAATTTCCCCCAAACACAGTATAAATTTCCCTCAATAATGCAAAAATCTACTTTGCTATTCAAAGTCATTTGTTCTATGTAATAAATCTTTAAGAGAATAAACATACAGTGTAACATAAAAATGTCGCTGTTAGTGTATAAGCACTTCAAAGTAGCAAATTGTTATTTTTGATTTACATTTTTATTTTCTCTTAAAAAAATATTCAAAATTTCACCCGAACCTCGTTCGGACGTTCGGACATGTTCTGCACCCCTGGTTTATTCCACTTTATTCTTCATTTTTAACTTCAATTAATTTCTTGTACGATTGGGTGTCCGCTGGTATAGCTGCTAACGAACGAAATCGTACATTGGTGCTCAACGGTGAAAAAGGTCACCCCTGACGAGTTTTTTTTTTTTTTTTTTTTTTTCTTCTTTTTCACCGTTCTGAGCTTTTCCTTTAAAAAAAAAAATGCTGTTTTTTTTTTTTTTTTTTCCTTCTCGTTGCTTGTTTGTATCTTTTGATTTGAGTTTCATGTCGTTTTTACGCACCGGCAAAATTATTAAAATTGCAACGAATAATCTAGGAATAAATGTATGATTAGATTGAAGTTAAATAAAATAAAAATAAATAAACAAAAATAAATGTTTCAATAAATCACAATCAGTCTCCACATGTTATTTAAATTTGTTGTAATTTCCTTCTCATTGTTCTATGTGGTTTCAGTGATCTTATATCGGTTGCCTGGTTTTAACTACGATTAAAAATTCATTTATACATACATATATATATATATATTAATTTTTTTTAATACAGGGTACAAAGATAATCACGAGTATGTCTTTATCTCCGCAACTATTGGTCGCAAACATATAGTTTTAGTTACAAAAATTTTTTTATAAAAATATGAGCGGTATGACAAGTTTAAATTTAAAATATCTATTTTTTCAAAATTACAAAAACTAAATTTTTATACAGTTCCAGATCCCTATAGTGATATTTAAAAAAATTGACACTCATCCTAACAAAAAGTTTCATTTATATTCTCCCAAAATGGAACAAGATATTTAAAGTTTAGATTTTCTAACATATTTAGGCCTTCAATAAGGGATCGGTTTAAATATCCTATTTGGAATTTGTTTGCTTTTTCCCGGGCTTTATTAAAGAATTTTTCATTGTCTTTTTAATAAATCCCGATAAAATGCGAAATAATCCTAAATTTTGAAACTAACTATCTCAGACAATTTTGGGCGCACAAAAGTGAAACTTTTCGTGTTATATTTTTTAAGTTGAAAGTCAACTTTTACTATTAGCGTCCTGAAAACCGTATAAAAATTACCAATTTTTGTGATTTTGAATAAATTGATTTTTTTAATTTAAACATGTCATATAATGAATGCTTACATTTTTTTAAAAAATACATTTTGTAATTGGAGAACGTCTGAGACCAATTGTTGTGCAAATAAAGGCCTGCTCTCGACTTTGCACCCTGTATATTCTAAACATTTCTGGGTACTACTTTGTAAGTCCATGGATAGTTTAAAAATATATTTGAATGCTGAAGTTCATAGAAAGTTTTAATATTCCAACATAAAAAATATTTTCGAAAATTAATGTACCAATACACCGCTAAAATTATATGCAATTGAGTTTAGAATATATTGTTAATTTATAATAATAAGAAATTGAAACGAAAATTTAAAAATTAGTTAGAAGGAAGAAATTTTAAAAATTTCCAAATACTTAAATATAATTTTTTTAATCAAAATATTTAACATACTTCATATTTTTAAATTTCAGTGCATGTGTGTATTCATATTTTCAGTTTACAGCAGCAGTTTACAAAAATTATGTTTACAGATATTTAAACTTATTCCACATGGCAATGTAATTGGTAATCATTAAATGTTTAAATTTCTTTAAAATGAGTCAACGCAATTTTTACTCATTTTATGTAATTATGCTATCATGGCATATTAAATAATAAACAAATGTAATTATTATTATTTTTTTTAATAAAAAATATAGTAAGTATATTATTTATAATTAATATATCATTTCTTAGTATATTATTTATTTACTTATTAAATATATTATTTATTGTTTTGATAACGTTTTCCCTTTTCCGTTTTTATATTATGTTAGACATAAGTAAAAGGAAAGAAAGCCGTCCTCACCCAATCTCTGTCTATGATTATGCTAAAAACATAATTTTTACTTATTGGACGCCATTATTTTCTGGTTCAGAAGGTTAGTATAAAAAAAAAAAAAGAAAGAAAGAAAAATTAAAGAAAGAAAACATATAGAAATAGCTTTTGTATAAATACTTTATAAATAAAACTATTGTTCTTTCGTATATATATATATATATATATATATATATATATATATATATATATATATATATATAATTATATTTCACAACAATTTTATCGTGTTGTATCCATTAATATAAATAGTTTTTATTCCAGAGAATGCTTGAATTCCAAACTTTAAAAGTCAATTTTTAGCCATTTTCATGATATACAGACGAGTGGCAAAATAATGTGTAATTTTCCGATTTAGCCTTTTTGTCAAATACATAGAGAAATCTTGATAAAGTGCATAGAACTTCATGGGTATAAAAAACATGTTATTCCACATATATTTATGTAAAGATTTTGTCCAGAAAGAAAAGAAGGGATCTTAACGGGAAAAGGGGGGGGTGTAAATTTTTATTTATAAAAATTTGCACTTGAAATGCGTTGTAGCTGTAGCATTTATTCTTATGTGGCTTTTTTAATTTATGTGTATTCATAATTTTGTCAGTATCACGCGCATTCATTGAGAATATTTTTTTTATTTTTTATTTTTTTTTTTATCTTTATTGAAAATTTGCGAAACATTTTTTGCTTATATAACATAAAGGGTTTTCAGATCAATTTAATGCCATTTCTAGAAAATTTGACATAGTGCATTAGACATAACATAATACAAATATAATATAAAAATATTAATATAAGATGAAATATGAGTATTTTTTCTAAATAAGTTTTAACTTTGAATCCACAAATGGTGACAAAGTTTTTTTTTTTTTTTTTTTTTTTACAAAATTTATTATCCAAATACATAAATACTCTGAAAAAATAACCAAAGCAATATCAGGGAAATTTAGAAACATATCATCGATAGAATTAGTTAAATTTAAAGCAATATGAAAGAGAAGCGAACGATAAGTGGTTTTATAAAGATTTCAATTTAATTAACTTACAGTGTATTCCCAAGGACTTATTAAAAATAAAAATATGCATTACATACTTATACTTTTGCTTGTCTTTCATAGTGCTTAAATTTCAACTAATTCTGTTGACGATATCTTTTTGATTTTTCACAATGTTTGCATGAGTTCTATACATTTCACTAAATAATACCCAAAAATTTTTTTTCGTTAAATCTTGTGCATGCGCAGATAAATATCTTTTAGTAAAAATGCTCATTTTTTTGCATAAATTTAATGTTCTTAATCTCAGATTACAGAATGTTGTGTCTAATGTACTATGTCAAGTTTTCTAAAAATGACTTATAATAAATTAAAAACCGTGCTTATTATAAATAAAAAACACTTGAAAGTCTTTAATTTCGTTAAAGAAATTTTCTGTGATGGTGAATTATAAATGATAATTAAAAAGAGCGCCATAAAAACATGCTAAAACTGCAATAAATTTCAAGCATTATTAATTACAAGATGGTGCCAAATATGTAAAAATATAATTTTATTAGTGGTTCTTTTCTTATCTTTGGGGTATTTTTTTTAAACATATGTGATATAACATGTTATTTACACCCACAAAGTATCCATCAAATGTTTCTCAAAATTTCCGACAAAATGTTTAAATTCGAAAGTATCGCTTTTTTTCTTATTTGGTCCCCCATCATCTGTATACGTATATAAAAATGCACAATAATTATTCTGTGGATTACATATGTGCTTACACTTGTGTGTATTCAGACTAGCTTTATCTGAATTACTATTTGATTATTAATCATAAAATTGACAGATTCATTAATTACATACAGTACAATATACTCTTAATAAATATACGGCATTGTAGTTCTTAGATACTGTACAACGTATGTCTACTATGTACATATTTAATATTTATGAGTTTTGTACGTTATACACCAAAAATGATAAATTCGGAACAACAGTTTAAATTTTTCAAAAATATATATCTTAATAATGCGAAATGCATACGAAAATAAAACTTTAAAAGATTAAATTAAAACAATATTGTGCATTGTGATTTTACATAATGCCCAATGTTACATAATGTTTTTACGCAACCAGATACCAAAAAAAAAAAAAAAAAAAAAAAGATTATATTAACCAGAGTATTGTTTGTAACATTAATGTTCAGGTTCACTTAATTATATTTTTGTAGATCTCTATATAATTCAGATGAAAGAAAAATATAAAGCTACGCAGACTTATACATTTTTATTTATTTAAATTCGTTTAACCCTTTCAAAGGCTTTGGAATACATTATATCAAACCTAATTTTAATTCCCAACTGTAAAAACTTGTCCAAGAATTTTTTTTACAAAGTTTTACTTTAATAATATAGAAGAAAAACTCCATTTTTCTTTTTAATCACTTATATTTGTTTGTACGTACTGGTGGCAGATAATTTTAAATGATCAAAATTATCTTGTCCCTCAAAGGGTTAAGTGAGAATAACTTTTACACATTTAACATAAATATATTTGGTTACAAGAAGAAATATTTTTAGAAATTTCTTTATTAGCTATATATTGAAGAATGTTAAATATTGAATATAGCAGACATATTTTCGTAATCAATTAATTAAAGAGGTATAATAAAAACGCTTTAAAGATTAAATTGAAATACATGTATGCAAACATTCAGATGCATTAAACTTGTCTATCAGAGTTGACTTAAGCAAATTATTACAGTAAAATTCACGTCTGAAAAAGATGCATTAAATCTGAAAATGGAATATGAGAAAAATAAAGGGAAAAAAATATGAAACTCTATTCCATATTTTGTGTTGTGATTTTATTCCAAACTTTATAACAATACTCTGTACTTTGAGAGTTTAAATTTGTAAATTTTTTACTTTTTTTTTCTGATACAATATATATATATATATATATATAGTCGAATCTAATTAACGTAAACCGCTTATCGTGAATAGTTTCCACAATCCCCGCTAAAACAAAGGTCAGTTTCTCAGTTACTGACAATATAAACTACTGATAACATGAACAATTTTTTTTTATTCCCCATGAGATTCCCGTAAACGAGGTTCGACTGATATATATATATATATATATATTGTATATAATGTATGTTGCTTGGTAAAAAATCAGTAAATAAGCTAAAAAAAAAAAAATAAAAAAAAAAATTCATCTAAATATCTCATGATAAAATGAGTATTTATCAACAACAGGTGGATCTGTTATTATTTAAGAACTACAATGTTAAAGTCAACTGTACCTCTTTAGATTTTGAAGCATGTATTTTATAGCCCCTGCTCTTTCCATTATATTACCATTTGATTTCGATGAATATAATAAAACGAAAAAGTACATTTTCCTTTAAAAAGAAATGAATGAATAAAAAAAAACAAATTAATTTTAATTAAATTTAAATTTTAATAAGTTTAATCTTTTCAGCTATATACTACCATTGTTTCCAATAAATACTACAAATAAATAAATAAATAAATAATAAAGATTTCTCTTTTAAAGAAATTATTTAAAATAAACAAAAGTAAAAAGCTGTTATACTATGAAATTTATACATTATGCATAAACATAACGGTTATAAATAAGATTTTATTTAAATTTTAATGCACTTTTTTTTTCTTTTACTTCATTACCATTTGATATGAAGGTGACAAATAGGTTATAAATTGAAAATAAAAGAATCGCAATAGCTGTTTCAGGTCAAATTATCAGTCCGACTCTTCTTCAAGTGAAAAAAGAAAGCACCGAAATATTATTAAAGCAACTACGCATTCGTAAATTTTAAGTGAATTTCGGAGTAGTGCTGCTATCTATTAGTATTTTACAAGAAAGATATCTTACGAACTGCTATATAGTAAAACGCAACTCACAAATTATCTTAATTTCAAACTCTCTCTCTCTATATATATATATGTATATTTTGTCAAAAATATAAAAACATGAAACTTAATACAATATTTTAAATATCTAAATGTAAAATAAACTTTTTTACTTTAAAAAATATACGAATTTAAAATGAATGTTGGATAAGAAATTAATAATCTCAAGAAATTCTGCCATAAAACGGAAATTTTAGAAACTGTTGTTATAAAAATTTCTTGTAAAATTTCTGTTTTTATTTCTTAATAAATTTCTGTTTTTAAACATGTTCTCTTAATATTAACCGTAACTGACTGTAAACATTTACAACATTAAATTAAATTAGCATTTTTATAAGCAGGCTTTTACTCACATGTCTTGAGAAAATCGATGTTATTGAATTTAAGAAAACTAATACATAATCTCTTTTTTAGCATTTATTACATGGATATTGAAACTGAAATATAATTTTCTGTCTGACCAGTAGAATCACACGTACATGGTCATAAACGGTTATAAAAATTAAAAGAATAAAATTCATAATATAAAAAAAAAAAAAAATTATCTACGTTATTTAATTTTTGAAAATTCTCCTTGATTTTGCACTAATATTGTTTATTAGTATAATCTGAATACATTTGTGCTTTACTTTGTGGATCGATTGATGAGTTAATTTTTATTTTTGTAATATTTTTAACTGTGGAATTTTCATGCAATTATTTTTTTTCTAATTCAAAAATTATATATATATATATATATATATATATATATAAATAAATCCACAAAATAAATGTACAGATGCATTTAGAGTATATTTATAAACTATAATAATATAAGATCGAAGTAAAAACTTAAGACTAAAGCATTTTAAACAATTTAAAAAAAGATTAAAATTTGTAATTTTAATTTTTTAAACTTTGGTAGTATTCAGGAAATTTTAATATATTTAATATTCATACATTTCAATGCATATACAGACACTGTGAAACATACGCTGTGAAACCGGTGTAAACTCCACATTTTTTAAATATGAATATTTTTGCTTAATTTTACCACATTTAGTTACATCTTTCATTATAAAAGTGAAAAACCTCTAATTATTGCATTAAAATCCCATAAATGGCCTTACATTGTTTTTTCAGAAAACTAAAACTTCTAAATAATTATAAAAATGAAACTTCTAAGTTATTTTTCTTATAATTTATAAATTCTTACTACTCTGATTTGTTTTAAACGCTAAAAATAGGTAATGCTTACAAAATCTTAAATTGTTTTCCTACATATAAATTTGCAAAAAGTTCGTTATTTCAAAATCTATTTAGAAGGAAACAATTCACTTTACATTGAACGACCCATTATATGCAATACAAACAATTGTAAGACAATAATTTCAAAGAAAGATTTTCAACGTCCACCATACCCTTATTAAGACTGACAAAATGACGCAAGCACACATACCTTAAAATTAGATTTATAAGAAATTAATATATGTTTTTTTCTCTTGATGAGAAATTTAAATTATGTTTATTTTTTACACAAAAATCCCGCTTATTTATAACAGAAAAAATATTTGATGTCATAATACTATTATGTGACAAGTTTTGCTTGTAAAATTTATTCATTGGTAATACTAATATTCAAATGCTGTTAGAAAACAAATTAGTAGTTAGATTTACATTAACAGCATTTTTCAATTTCTCGAGATAAAAAAAAAAAATAATAACTTAAAAATAACAAGTCAAACTTTTTAGCATCTGATTAATAATTATATATAAACTTTTATTATAAGTATGAATAAAGTATTAATAATGTATCAAAATATATGTATGTAAGATATATAAAGTAAATTCACTCTTACGTCTCTCTTTGATAATCAGAAAGTCATCAACATGAGAAAATTGATATGAAATCATTTGGTTTTCGCGGCTGAAAATTATGGAACTGGCAACCCTTGTTGGTAATTTGGCGGTCTAGTCAAATTTGGTTTGGCAGCTTTCTATTTTGAGATAAAACAACACAAGTAGTCCTTTTCATTTTGTGGCATAGTCATTATTTAATTATTAGGGGTTAAAAAAACTATTTTTGTTTTATGTAGTTACTTTAATGAAAAATGCAGAACTCAACAATTGTATTAAAAAAATGTTATTTAAATATTATGTTACAGAGTTTGTATTTAACAATATTTTGTTAAATAGTTTATTTTTATGATGAGGCAAGATATAAAAATTCGTGGTGTATTTAAAATGTTGCATGCTTGTTTTATTGAATTACATAAAATGCCACTTCAAGGAAAGCTTATCTAACTAAACAGGATGATAATTACAAAATCAAGCTAGTACGTCGTGGCCATTACAAAACTGTATTTTATATTTTCTTAAACAAATCCACGTTGTTCAATTAAAAGTAGTTATTTCTGCATTTTACATTTATGAAAAAAATGAGAGAAAGGAAAAAAACCAATAATGGAAAAAAATATTATTTATTTATTTGTTTATATATATATATATATATATATATATATATATATATATATATAAATTCAATTATTTCAAATTATTACAGAAGCTTGATTCAACTATTCATTTTAAAAATTGTGAGCTATTTCAAAAAATATTAAAATCATTTTGCCGGCACGAAAGAGCGGTTGTGAATGATGCTACTCCATATACTGTCGGCAGAAATATTATTGAAGCTCTAGTAAATCAAAATATTTGCACCTAAACTGTTTTGTTGAGTAAATATTTATCGAGTCATAATCTTAGTCTTAAGCTGTTTATAAAAAAGTAGATTGATGATAAAAATTAGTGATCAAACTAATATCTATATAATATTTCTCTAACGTGGACCAATTTCAATTAATATTTTTTGAAATGATACGACAGTGGTAAAATTAATAAAATACGTGAGGATAAAAAATAGTATTTAAAAATGAACAATATTTAAGCACGCGGATTCAGTTCAATGATCTAATAAAGAAAACATGACGATATTTGTTTGAGGACATTATTTTATGAGAAATGTATTTTTGAAAGTTATTTCTGCAAAATCTTTGCAAGAGTCAGTATAAACCTAGCAATATTTCAAAGATATAAACAGAACATGATATATTATCATAAATTGGCTACAAAACGCAATCATAAAAAAATATTATCAATTTAAGTCTAGGATTTTTTTTTTTCTTTTTTACAAAAAATTACGCTAAAATAAATAAAATGCCATTGCATACATTAAAATTTAAAAGGCGTCACAGGGGTCCTTTACTAAAACCGTACTGCCTGCGGAAGTATGAAAACTGAGTCATAAACCATGAATTTTATTTTGAAGCTTTTCTTTGAATAATTCTGGTTTCACTATTGCACAATATTTATTTGTATCTAATAATAATTTGGCTTCTGGTAAATTAAAATTTTAATTAAGGGGTGAAATTGATATAATATTTATAAGTTTCAAATTTTAAAGGTAAATAAGAAAAGAAATAAAGTGCGAAAATGCCGCACGGGTTTGCTAGTATATATGAAACGTGGATGTGTGCTTCAGTAATTTTTCTGCCGAATGTACAAAAAGTTTTTTTGAATAATTATCAGTATTGTGTATATATATATATATATATATATATATATATAATCATTTCACAACCATTAGTTAAAAATAATCTGTGTATTTTTATACTAAACGTTATTCTAGATGACTGCACGGATCGAAATTTTATCCTTTAAACCTTTAATTTAATCCTTTGCCGGTCCTATTGAATTTCCCTCTCCTTTTTTGAATGTTGCCAAATTTCAGGATTTTTTTTGTTCAATATCCACCAATAAATTTCTACTGCATCGGTTGTCTAATCACTTCGAAGTTTATTCGTCCATTATGTATATCAAATATCACTCCTCAAAATTATTGGTGTTCGTTAAATAAAAGAGTCCCTCAATTTGGCAATACTATGTATAGCGGTTTAGAGCACTAGGGCCGGCAAAGGGTTAATATAGGAGAAAATAAATAAATTAATAAATAAATAAAACATTTTTTTTAGCTGTTTTTAATTATTTCAACCTCAAGATTGGATCAAGCGTATGATTACCGTTTATTATTATTATTATTATTTTACTTACATCTGTCAAGAAGAAAGTATTGGATTCGTGAAAATTTCCGACTTTCGATTTTCGATAAATTCACACAGTTTGTGATTTTTGGAATATGATTCGACTATTGTTAGAAAATGTCTTTGTATGTGTGTCAGAAAGAAAATTTTGGACTCTGTTTCTCACGAGTCAGTGGACAGCATTTAACCAAACTTAATATTTGGCTAGACTTAAATTACTGCTAATTAGATTTTAATATGTGGCTTTCATAACATGTTGCTTCTATATTGCAATTCTACTGGACAGGCTCCATCTAATCATCTATAGTTATAAATACACTAAGCTTGTACATGTGATGGAAATCATGTAAATCTGTACTGATTTTATTTGGGTACAAAAAGCTAACAGACGACAATTTAATTTCGTTTCTGATAAGGTAAAACCTTGCTTCTCAGAGTAGGTAGTTCTTCTAAGGTATATATATTTCGTATGTTATTTATTGTTATTTAAATCCACCAAAATTGGTATATGATATTTATATTATTAAAATGTATGCTGATTCAATTCGGATGTAATCTATCCACAATGTGGCGTTGCTGTTAGTGTCTGGGATTTCCAGTTGCCTATACAGCAGCACCTATTGGTGAAAATTGTACGAAATTATATGTATAGAAAGTTAATTGTGAGAAGCTAAGTTTCTTGAAATTTTGTGCGAATAAATCGTTGGTGACGCTATTATATAGAATGGAATAAAAAAAAACTTTTAAAGCCGTCACAGTATAACTAGTTTTTTTTTTTTTTTTTTTTTTTTTTTTTTTTTTTACTAATGCGCAAGATATTTATATTTTTATTGAAATATTACAGAAATTGCTACATTTTTACTATATTTAGTAATAAACAAAAAAGAAAAATCATGCGGACCACTTAGTTTATAAAACACCTGCACCCTACACCTAAACATACACTTTTGTACGTTTAAAATTTTAGTGAGTCCCCATATCAAACCGCTTACGGTATACACATACTTTCAATAAAAAATGAGCACGGTTACGATGTAACTGAGGAATTATAAAATATATTTTTGAAATTAGAGAACGAATAGACAGACAATGGTGTTGACAAACTTAAATTTTAAGCATATTTTTAACTCGTTGGAAAGTTGAAAACGTTTAACAAAATTTAAAACACACTTCGATCAATTTTCGCTTATTATCCTCTAATATATCTAAATATTTCTATATGGCCTTATGAATCATAAGCTAACAATAAAATATTTTATAGGAAACATGTTTTATGTGCATACGAACAGTATTTCATAATTTTATTACGTTTCGTGTAGCATATCTAAGTATGCTTTAAATAAACATTAGCAGGCTTTGCCCGCTTTGCTGCATAGTATATTTAAATAAATTCTCAAAATTCCATGTCATTATTAACAAAATCTCAAAAGAAAAAAAAAATCGCTGAAATCAATCGAAACTTAAGTTGATGTTCCAGCTGCGTTTGGTAATGGTTCTTCCGCTCGCAACATGATTAGTCTGGGTTTCCATTGCTTTCGGCAGCGTCTTACCCACTTTTTACTCTCCCTCTTCGGCGGGTAAGTTAGAAGTTTCGCGAAATACCACCGAAGTGCCTATTACATACACTCAATCAATACCCACCAACCAAAATTCGCCATTCCAAGATAATTTGAAGCAAAATTTTGGATTTTATAATGTGTGAAATTTGAAGGTATCGCTATTTTTTTTAATAACGACCGTCATCATGAATGTAGACCATCAATTAAATCTCTTCTTTCATTTGACAGACACATCACTTCTCAACCCAAATAAATAAATAGATAAAAATAAAATAAAAATTACTACTTAATTATGCATTATCAGTATTTAAAAAAGACTGTTTTTATTTAAATATTAATAATAATTTCGTGGGACACTCACATGGCTGTCTCTTACTCTTACCTAGCATTTGAATACTATAAATGCAGATTGCAGATTAAAGTGTAAGATAACAAATACTATATATAAATCTACGTTTTAAAAATTTCAAACTAGTTTTAGGAACAGATATTATTTGACGAATAACTCTCTCAATGAGGAGGGGGGGGGGGGACCCCGTTTAAATATATTGCATAATGCCTACTATAAAAAATTCTTGGCTATTATTAAATTTAAAAGTTCATTCCAAATTTTTCAGTCAACTTTCTTTCTCACCACTCTTTCAAGCTTATTAATCTTGAACAAACATTTTTAGCAACCTCAAAATAAACTTCAAAATACAAAATTTGAATTATCTGCAAATATTTGTTTTAAAATTAGCTGATAACAGGCATACACAAAGATTAACCATTAAAAATTTGATTTTAGTATTCAGGGAACCTCAAAACGTGTAATTATAGGGAAAAAAAGCGTTAAAATTTCCACTTAAAAAATTTCTTTGTTTACTCTGTAGGTTTGAAGTATTAATTATCATTCCTAGGTAGCCCTGTAGATGAATGGGGAATGATTTTCATGCCATATTTTACACTAAACATACTTTTATGCATATAAAAAAATATATGTTAACTTATTTTTGTTTAGTACAGGCTACAGATATTAAACTGTAAATAGCAAAAAAATTTCGCTCACATACCTAATGTATTTGAATTATCTTGGACGTCCCTGTACACGAAGCATTTGCTTGATCTCAAGGAAAAGCTAAGTGCAGCATCCCCTTACATGATTCAAATGTAGAATACTAAGTTTTCATATTCTGGAATTATTTGTTTTTGAAATGTGCTGATAACTGGCATACACGTACAGGCATACACAAAGACACACACACACACACACAGATCAAATACAAAAACCTGATTTTTGGATTCAGGGGACCTCAAAATGTGCAAAAATATTGCAAAAAATCAGTTTCAAAATTTGACCCAAAAACAATACTTTCGGGTCAAATTTTGGATTTTTCTTATCCATATCTGTGGATGAGAGAAAGAAAAGAAAGAAAAATATAAGCAATAATTAAAGAGAGGAAAAAAATAGCCAAATTAGCGATAAAACTGCCAAACCGTTTGACTTCCTGTAATAGCAGATGCTTGCTTATCGTTAAGTTAAAGCGCGAAAATTTTTGTCACATTCTTCAATTATGTTGATGCTATGCAGACCGAACCTTGTGCAGTTTGCTGATCAAGCAGTAGATTATTTATTCAATAACATCCTTGATTAGCAGATTTTCATGACAGAAGACAATCATTTTTATGCTATGTAGAAGATCTTAGAAAATTTATTTTTCTAAGGGTTTATTATTATTATGACAAATGAAAAAAAAAAAAAAACGGTAAATTTGTTTTAAATCATCAGAAAACGATGGTTCAATTATTCGTTTTAAAGGTGATATCGAATTCTTTTGAAAGATAATCATTGTGAAAATTTTTATCCACTCCTCCCCCATCCCCGTATACTTATTCCTAGGGGAAAAAACAATGTCCTATGAATAATAATAATAAAAAAAAAACTGTTTGACTATTACTCGTTATACAGCCAAATTGAATCAATAATGTATATCAAATGTATGTCACACAGAAGGTTTGGTGAGTATATATATTACAGAAGCTGATAGATAGCCTTTCTGTGAATGGAAAATATTGGAACGTGGCAGTGCCACCTGTCGTCCAATATGCACCCAAAGGCAATCTGTAGAGTTTTACGTAATATTAATTTCACGTACCAAATTTACAACATTTATAAATCACAGAAGTTGAGATTTTTCGTTTCCGTTATGAGATTACATTGCAACATAGCACCTGTTGGCCGATGTGCATCCAAAATGGACCAGTAAAGCTTTACATAAAATTGATTTCACTTATAACTTCAGTGTATCACAAAATTTAAGTGTTAAATCACAAGAGTTAAAATATTGCCTTTCCGTTAAAATGATTAAATTGCAGATTACAACGCCACCTGTTGGACAATGTATACATCCAAATTGTATTAGCAGAGGTTATCATGATATATACCAATATATTAAGTTTAATGCATTTGTACACTATAGAAGCTGAGATATAGCCGTGATATTAGAAGAGACAATACTGATATTAGAAGAGACTGATTTAGAGACTGATTTAAATCAGTCTCTTCTAATATCAGTATGCTTTTACTTTATTTTCCTAAATCCAGTCTAACCATAGCTAAATTTCTCAAACAGTATGATTTTAAAATAACATTTTCACCTTTCAATAAACTCACCTTTTCTCAATTAAAGGGTTCCATTGATATGCATAATTCTTGGGGCATTTATAGTATTTCCTGTCAGTGTTGTTTATCATATATTGGCCAAACTAAACATAGTCTTAAATTTCGTCTAAAAGAACATATGAATTACGTCAGCAAACAAGAAACCAATAAATCGGCTATGTCTAAACATTGCTGGGAGGAAAATCATAATTTTAAATTTATTTCAGCTAAAATTATTTGCAGACCTAAATCCATTCATGAACTCCATTTCTTTGAAGCTTTTCATATTTATAAAAATTTTAAAAACCTTGTACATTGTGATTTCTCTGTTCCCTATTTGTCTGATTGTTGGAAATTTTACATTCAGTCCACATTTTGTTAATTTTTCTACTTTTTACACAGCTAACATTCCAAAATTCCTATTGGCCACACACTCCATCTTTCCCTTAATCCGATTGGTTGAACTAAATTCGGTCCCTCTCCTATATATACGAGCACTTCTCCAGATTCAGAATTTTTTTTTGCACTGAAGACACTATGCTTAAGGCTACCGAAACAACTGTATGCATCGCAAATATTTTTCTTTTGGCGTTTCTGACGCAGTGGTTTATCCGGGTTTCAATGTCATCTCTTCTTATATCCTTCCTCCAAATTAAAAACAATGCATCATACTAGGTCTTCACACAAAGGAAAAGAGAAAATAAAATGAAAATATAAATTGTGTTAAAAAAAAAAAAAATCTTAATTTTCATTGAGATAATTTCTTTTGGAATTTCGCAACAAATGCAGTCTGTATCAATTTCATTGGATCTGGGTAGCCTGGATATTAGAGTGTCGAAAATTTTCGAGTAAAATTTTCGAGTTATAAGCATTATTTTGTTTAAACGCTTATGCCTACATCAATAAATTGTTCTAATACCTAACTCCATATATGATGAATTACCTTTGAACTGAAAAGTTGTGGCACCATTAAACAAATCAAACTTAGAGGAAAAGAGCCATAAATATATAGAAGCTGAATTTGAGTCCGCTTTTGTGACCGATAGACCTAATATTTCCTCTTTGCTCGAACATTCAACATATAATGACACTGCAGAAAATGAAATGATCTAAGAATCTCCAACTTCAACTTTTCTTACTGCAGAATACAACCGTATTAGAAAGCCAAACTATAAAACAATGGCGGTGAACTGGATGTAAGAAAGGACGATCCAGAATGCTAACATTGACCCTTGAGAATTTTTTTTTATTGAAGCTGAACACAAATCCCGTCAAAATAAGAGAGAACAAAATCTTAATAATATAGCTTCGGTTTTCTAAAAATAACCAACAACAGTTTTTTTTTTTTTTTTTTTTTTAGTTGATTCAATCAATGATGAAGAAGGCACATTTTCTGTGAATATTGCATGATAAATCAGACTTTGAGAATTTCAATACCAATACAGAGAATCAAGAGGAAAAAACTCTTGTTCTAGAATATTTGCATATGAATGATATTATTTTAGTGTTTAAAAAAAAAAAAAAAAAAAAAAAAAAAGAAAAAAATGTGACTGCTGATGATGCCGTGGGGGTCCCCGGCGAAAGTTATTATAAATGAAGCCTGAAGTAAGGTTAATTAATGTAATTATAAGATTTTAATTTAGATCAGTTTCAAACGAAAAGAAATATTCTTCACTACGTTAGTCACATTGAATTGCAACTACAAGATAAAAAGAGAGTTAAATGTTAGGCTAAAGAAAGTGGTCTGATACCAGTATGATGGATTTAAAAGACATAGTAAAAAAATATTGCCTGAGCTAAACATTTCTATGGGAATTCTGTCTGCTGTTTCAACACTGAACTTTTTTGCCAATTTTGATGCACATACATTGATTAAAAAAAAAAAAAAAAAAAAAAAAAAAAAATCTGCAATTTTATAAATAGAGTGGTTTAATTTCATTCTTATTATTTCATAAGCCTTAAAAACATATAGGTTTTGTTAAAATTTCAATTTTTATTTATTGTTCAAAGGTACCCCTAGCTTGTTCAGAGGTGGCTTTATGGGGCAGGTTTGAACAGATATATTTAAAAATTTTAAAGCTTTATATCATATTTAATTTATTTGTAAAAATTTTAATTTTTGTCTTATATAATGAGAAACACGTTCTTTTTATCATGTAATGATTAATAATTAATAATTATGATTTAATAATTATGATCTGAATAAAAATTATGTTGATTTTCAAAAAAAAAAAAAAAAAAAAAAGTTAAAGTGTTTAAAACTTTATATCATATTTTATTTATTTGTAAAAAATTAAATTTTTGGCTTATATAATGAGAAACACATTCTTTTCATCATGTAAAAATTAAACATTAATAATTACGATTTAATAATTATGATCTGAATAAGAATTATGTTGATTAAAAAAAAAAAAAAAAAATGTTAAAGTGCTTAAAACTTTATATCATATTTAATTTATTTGTAAAAATTTTAATTTTTGGCTTATATAGTGAGAAACGCATTCTTTTTATCATGTAATAATTAAACATTAATAATTATGACTTAATATTTATGATCTGAATAAGAATTATGTTGATTTTCCAAAAAAAAAAAAAAAAAAAAAAAAAATGTTCAAATGTGCCCCCTCCCTTTCCTTGCTGCACTAAAAAATATATAGGAGCAAAAATACTAAAGAATGAGTAAAACTGTTTCCTATTTGACTATTCCACATTCAAAACAGCCTCCAAAGCAAACATACATAAATTAAAAAAAAAAATCTTGTATGTATTATCTATACACTATCTACCAATAAATACTTGAACACTTTCAAATTCAGACATTTTGTCAAATATCTAGAAAAGTTCGTCAGGAATCATTTTGAAACTTTCGTAGTGTAAAGAACATGCTATACCTCATATTTTTTTAATAAAAGTTGTGTCATGAAAAGGAAAAGAAGATCGATAAAAAATTAAACAAAAATTAAAATGTTTTGGATCGCACTGTAAAAGGTAGCTCTTTAAATGCATTTGGGCTGCAACATGTGATTATGAGGACTTTACTCATTATCTGTATAATATTTTATGAAGCTACTACATATATTCATGGAGATATAACGGTTTCTTTAAAAAACAATTTCCACTTTTTAAATTATAACTTATATATTATATAGATTATATTATATAGATCTAGTGCAACGCCATTTCTAGGAAATATGGCATACTATATAAGACACAGCATACAGCAATCAGAATGCAAAAATATTAAATATCCTATGAAATACGAGTACTTTTACTAGATAATTTTTAACTACGCATGCGCAAGCTTTATAAAAATTTTATTTGCATAATTTAATAGCCGAAGGTATTGAGCAACTTATATGAAAACCCTAAACAAATGTCATCTAAATTCAAAAGGTTACGAGAGATAGAATGAACAGAATTTTAGTTCTTTCAAAATAAAAGCTGAAGTATAAGGGGTTTTACTCACATTTTTATTTTGATCCAATAAATGCCCAATGGTAATGCAGTATTTTCGCTGATTGTAAATAAATATTGACAAAAACCCCTAAAATCTTTCTTTTTTTCGAGAAGAACTTAAATTCTTTTCATTCTATCTCTCGGAACGCTTTGAATTTACATAATATTTGTTTGGAGTTTTCATATAAGTTGCTCAATACCTTTGGCTATTAAATTATGTAAATGAAATTTTTATAAAGCTTGCGCATGCGTAGTTAAACATTATTTGATAAAAGTGTTCGTATTTCGTAAGATATTTAATATTTTTGCATTCTGGTTACTGTATATTGTGTCTAATTTAGTATGCCATATTTCTTTAAAATGACTTTGACCTTGGTCGAATACCCTACGTGTTATAATTAAAAAAGTGGAAATTGTTTTTCCAATTTTTTAAAGAAACCGTTATATATCCATGATTATATGTGGTAGTTTTAATCACATACTACAGCCAAAACGAATTTAAAGCATTACTTTTTACAGGATGATCCAAAACACTTCGATTTTTGCTTATTTTTACTGTAAGATGATTATTAAAGAACTTTTCTAGATATTTAACAAAATGTCTAAATTTGAAAGTGTCCAAATACTTAAAGGTAGATAGTGCATGATATTTCTCTAACGTGGACCAGTTACGATTAAATTTTGAAGAAACGATATGATACTGACTTAATTAATAAAATATGCGATGATAAAAAAAAAGAAAAAAAAATACATAAGCAGTATTTAAGTACACGGACTCAGTTCAGTGATTTAATAAAAAATATGACAACATTTCACTGATGAGATAATTTTATGAAAAAATCTGTTTTTAAAAATTGCATCTTTACAATATTTGCATGCGTCATTTTGAAACTAGCAATAATTTAAAGATAAAAACAAAATACGAACTTTTGTCATAAGTTGACTAAAAAACGCAATAATAAAAAGTATAATCAAAATAAATACGAAGTTTTTTTTTTTTTTTTTTTTTTTTTTTTTTTAACAAAAAATCGTGCCAAAATAAATAGATAAAAATATAAACTAAAAGGCATCGCCAAACATGTTAGTCACATTTGAGAAATACCGCATGTTTTCAAATTAATATCTGTACACTTTATAATTTATTATAAATATGCTGAACTAAAAAAGAAGTTTTTTAATAGAATGTCTACAAACTTAAATAGAAAAAAATCAGTCACGAAATTTATTCCCTCAAGTCTCTAGAATTATATATCTCGTGGCGGTGTCATCCCGGTTTACGAAGATTATACGCGTGAGAATCTATTTTACCATGTTTTATTAACTTCGATTCTTGTTTGTGTGTTTGTTTGTTTGTTTGTGTGTTTGTTAGGGACAAATCTTGCAATCGATTTTTAACTAACTTCCCGACTAGCCAGATATTTGAAATTTTCAGGACAGCTCACAACACGGTGACAATGCATACAGAAAATTTACAGAAAATGTTGACAGAAAATTTATTTAACTAACTTCCCGACTAGCTAGACATTTGAAACTTTCAGAATAGTTCAGAACACGGTGAAAATGCATTTTTTTAATACCTTTAGCCAACTGTTTAGGGTTCCTGCTGCCTTCGGCAGCGTTACTAGTACAAAGCTTGCAATCGATTTTTCACTAACTTCCTGACTAGCTAGATATTTGAAACTTTCAGGATAGCTCAGAACACGGTGGCAATACATTTTTTTAATACTTTTAGTCAACTGTTTCAGGTCCCTAGTGCCTTCGGCAGCGTTCATATGATTCAACAGAAAATTTATTTAACTAACTTCCCGAGTAGCTAGACATTTGAAACTTTCGGAATAGTTCAGAATACGGTGAAAATGCTTTTTAAAAATATTTTTTATCCAATTGCTTCGGGACCCTGCTCCCTTCAGCAGCGTTTCCAGTACAAAGCTTGCAATCAACTTTTAACTAACTTCCCGGCTAGATAGCCATTTGAAACTTTTATAATAGCTCAAAAGACGATAGCAAGGAATTTTTTTAATACTTTTATCCAATTGCTGGGGTTCCGGCTGCCTTCAGTAGCGTTTATATGATTCAAGAGAAAATTTAAAAACACGGTTTATAAAATTTTTTTTATCTTATAATTATTTACTTTCTCTTAACCATAAGGTAGAGAAAGTATTTTTTTGAGTCAAATTTTCGAACGCGATATTTTGTTATATTTACACGTTTTGAGGTCCCCTGAATACGAAAATCATGTTTTTAGCAAATGGTCTGTGTGTATGTCTGTGTGTGTGTGTGTCTGTGTGTCTGTGTGTGTGTCTGTCTGTTATCAGCATATCTCAAAAACAAATTATGGCAGAAAGTTCAAACTTAGTATTCTAAATGTGTATCATATAGGGATGCTACAGTAAGCTTTTCGTTAAGATCAAGCAAATGGTTCGTGTACAGGGACAATCAAGAGAATTTTAATACATTACGTCTATGGGGGAAATTGCAGGTAAGTAGAGTTTAACGTCTATAGATTGCACTAAACCAAATGAAACGAATATTTATTTTTTGTAATAGAGATAGTTAACTGGGGGAAAAAATTGTGTATGTAGGAGCCTCGCCTCCCCCCTGGGGGGGAAGTCCCCCCTCGAGGGGAGTAAATTTTCATGATGGGTATCTTTCAAAAAAGCTCGCTAATACCTTTAAAACGAATGGTTGAACCATCGATCTGCAGTAATTTAAAACAAAGTTATCTTTTTTTTTTTTTTTTACTTTTAACAAAAAAAAAAAAAAAAAAAAAGAAAAAAAATCGTATTTTTTTTTTTTTTTTTTAAATATTGAGAATACAATGGACATTTTTTGGATATTTGCTGTTATACTACTTCTCTAATATGGAAATCGTCTGCATTATCATAAAAGATAATTTTTTTAAATAATATTTTTAATAAATTATTATTTTTTAAAAACAGAATTATTTTTTAATAACCGAATTAAATTCTATATAAATGTAGGTGCATTAATGAAACGGGGGGTTGAGGGGGGCGGTAGCCCCCCTCACACAGAACTAATTATAATATAAAACTCTTCAGAAGCCTAATATGAATTGTTTAACACAGGTTAACATAACAGTACTCGTTATCTTACCTTTTAATCTGCAATCTGTATTTATAGTAATAAATTTCATGGTAAGAGAAAGTCGTGTGAGTGACACCAGATTATTTTCATTATTAAAGACTTTTTTAAGCTTTCTTTCGCTGTCATAAACCTTCTGCCGAATCCGAGTTAAAAACGGAAAAAGGGGAAAATAAATTAGAATATCGGACCTATCGTTAAAAATTCGGTACCAAATGAAAAGGGCAATTTTTCGGAATACAGGGGAGTAAACAGTTTTTCGACACGACAATTAGATTTTTTAAAAAATAACTAAAGTATGAAATTTAGGTGGAAACAACTTTTGTGTAATACATAAAATAAATTAAAAGTATCAGTCCTATCATTACAAATTTGGTACCAAATGAAAGGGGCGATTTTTCTAAATCCAAGGGTGTAAGCAATTTTTCGACACGACGATTAGATTTTTTAAAATTAACTAAAGTATGAAATTTGGATGACAACAAAAAAGTTAAATTTTTATTGTGAAATTCTAAAACACGTGATCAATAGGCAATGTAAGAATAATATTTCTTTTTTTATTATTTGTTTAGCTAACATTCACTGTCATAAAACTTCTGCCGAGAATCTAGGTTAAAAACTGAAAAAGGGGAAAATAATTTAGAAATTTCAGTTCTATAGTTACAAATTCGGTACCAAATGAAAGGGACAATTTTTCTGAATCCAGGGGTGCAAACAGTTTTTCGACACGACAATTTTTTTTTTTTAAATTAATTAAAGTATGAAATTTAGGTGGAAACACTTCATTTTAATCTTTGTATACCTTTTAGTGCAAATCAAACTAATAGAAAAAGTCTTTAATTTAATTTTTTTTTAAATTTTATTTAGATACTGAGATTCACGACTGTCGATGCCAATATTTTAGCATGGGAATATACTAAAAAATTAGTACATGGGATTTTTAAATTTGAGAATATTTTAGCATGAGAATATACTAAAAAATTAGTACATGGGATTATTAAATTTGAGAATATTTTAGCATGAGAATATACTAAAAAATTAGTACATGGGATTTTTAAATTTGAGAATATTTGTTTTGAATATATTTTAAGTATGTGACATACTCGAAGTTGACACAATTTTACTCATTTTTGATTATTTTTGCTCTTTAATTTTTTTCAGTGCACTAAGTATATAGAAGTAAGTAAAAAAATAATTTTTTAGAGTTACTTCTCTTAAATTTTGTTAATATTTTTTTCTTTCTACTTTAGGGATTTATATTACCCAGAGGTAAAATGTTGGGTGGGTCAAGTTCTATGAATAATTTGTTGTACGTTCGTGGCAACAGAAATGACTATGACAGATGGGAATCTCAGGGAGCTAAAGGATGGAGCTACAGAGACGTTCTCCCCTATTTTAAAAAACTCGAAGATAACAGAGATCCAGCATTTGTAGCAAATGGTATGTTTTTTTGCAATTTAGAATATAATGAATTGTTGGGGTTTCTTTTTTTTTTTCAGTAAGTCCATAATTATATAAGCACAAGGTTCAGGCTTAGCATGCAATAATACAACATTTTGATGTTTCTTTAACGGAAATTTATAATCCGGATTTTTTTTTAAACTACATTTTTAAAACATTAATACACTATGGAATTGGAAAAAAAAAAAAAAAGTCGCACATGGATATTTTCTTTTTCTTTTCTGCAACTACCAATTTTTTCGTTTAAAAAGCAAATTTTCGAGCAGATTTTATGATGTCGTTCTCCACGTACATTTTCAGTTGGTTGGTTGATTGGGTTTTACATCGCTCTACTGCTGCGCAATGAGCAATTGGCGGCAGTCAGGGACTCACTCCTAGAAGGTGTCCGGAGACATGCCATCACAATTTTGATGCAACACGGAGACATACACTTCGTGATAGAGCCAAATGTGAAAAGCAAAAGGCGGTTGTCAATAAAGTTGTAATTTTTGAAAGTGTTTCAAAAGTGGCAGGCAATTTACGATACCACAAAAAATATTAATTTTTGAATGAAAATCAAAAAATATTTTAATACTCAAGCAGGCAAAATAATTAAATGTAAATGAAGTATTGGCGAAATAGTTTTTAGGTTTTAAAATTTTTTGGATGTTTAATCTGCAAGTGTCGCTCGAGGCGGCGACGTTGCTCACCAAAGCGAGATGACCGCAAGCTAAAAATCAAATGTTTAAAAAAATTATTTGTATCATGATCAGAGCTTAGAAAAGATTCACAACAACAGTTTAGGAAAATAATTTTTTAAAAACAGTGCTGTAACCATTAAACAAATCAGGTTAAAAACCAGAAGATCTGCAAAAGCCATTATTAAGGAAAAATATCAAATAATAATAATAAACAAGACTTCAGTTGACTAAAAAATTTAAAAAAGATATGAGCTAATTATTGCACTGAACTGATTTTCTTTGATGACAGTCAAGTTTAATTTATTTCAAGCTAACGGAAAGTAGCTAGTAGGACGACGAAAAGGTAACCGACTTAATGAAAGTTGCATCTTAAAGCAGTAATACATTCTCTGTACATAATAGTACGGAAGTGCATAACTTTTCAAGGAGTCTTGCAAATATTCATGCTCAAAGGATAAATTAACTCTAAATAGAACATGGCCATTAAAGTGGTGCCCAATAAACTATTTTGAAGGTAGTATCTTGAACTTTTCCACAACCAGCATTTCAAGATGATAATGCACCTTACACGGCTCCTGTGGTACGTTTAATTGATTCAAATTGTTAAAATCTACCTATACATTGCCATGGGCACCTATATTCCTGTAAGTAATCATAACTTTTTTCGCTTTAAATTAAATCCCACAAAAAATCTTGTAGAATATCTTCTTTACCAAATCTGAAAATAGTCCAAATCTCGATCCGACCGAAAATGTTATAAAACGAAGGGATCTGAAATTTGTAATCTACAACTTTGTAAGAACTAGAAACGATTATTTACGATATCTGGCACAGTAAAGTTTCTGAGGTTTATGTTAAAACACTGTATAATTATATGCCATTGTACATTAAAGCAGTAATTTCATATAAAGGTAGATTTACCGAATGCAGAATACGTATTTTTATAACGCAATTCTTTAGATCTGACAAGTAAATAATCTTATTTGATATATTAAAATACAACGTGTTTATTTCATTTAATAAATCGTAATAAAATACGAAGTTTATTTTTATTATATTACGTTTAAAAAGAAACTTGTATGCAGATTTTTACTAAGTACTTCGTTGAGTGTAATTACTAAATCAAAATTGTACATAAGTATCATTTTACTTGTTTTGGTATCATGCAAACATGACAGTTTTATTTGTTTCAATCATTAGTTTTGAGGATATTACAAAAAAAAAAAAAATAAATAAATAAATAAATAAAATACATATATATATATATATATATATATATATATGCGTGTGTATGTCTCTTTGGTGAATTGTTTGACTAACTATTCTTCATTCTCATTCTTTGCTTCTACTATCGAAAGGATTTTATATATAAGTCAATTTTTCTGCAGTGAGGCTTTTATTTATTTTTTTCTCCCACACTGTATTTTTGACAACTTAAAATTATTTTCAGCAATTAGCTATATTTAGAGTTGCAATTAGCAGTTACTGCAGGTACTAGTGGGGGGGGGGGGAAAGAACATGAACACTCTTAAATATTATAAAAGCACCACGGAACTGGTGTTTATAAGTAATAAATAGAAAACTTTGAATAAACACCATAAAATACAACTCGCAGCAATTGTTCAGTTCGAAAGAAAACACGGCCCTTCGTCAGGCGAACAAATTAGGCACGAATGTTGCAATCAAAGTCGCAAAGCGACAGAGCGTTGGAGCTTTGTTTGCAGCATTCTTGCCCAATTTTTTTGTCTGACGAAGGGTCGTGTTTTCTTTCGACCCAAAACAGTTGTTGCGAGTTGTTGTATTTTGTAGAGTTTATTCAAAGTTTTTTACTTATTACAAACATCCTTGTTATTTATTTTATCTAATCAAATTAGATACAAAATTCTAAATTTATTCATTGCTTGAATATATGATGTGAAACATTTTCGTTAGTACTTAAAATTTAAAATAAGATGGAAAGTTAACGAAATTTTAAAACGTTCTGTATAAAATGTGATTTCTTGTTAAATCGAAATACTTAATTTCTCTTGCGTTACCTAAACCTGCATATTATCTACTTGATAAGAACAAATAAAGTAACAGAAAACTAAGAACAGAGACTTATTTCTTATAAAATAAAATTAGTATGCTGTGGCTATCACAAAACTTTTTTCTGTATCGCTCTATATAAAAGATCTAGCTGAAGGGTTAGCATGTACAAAAATTTAATCAACAAAACTTCCCAATAAATATTTACATGTACAAAGCACAATAAACGTTTACACAATAACGATTTTACATATGGAATTTTGAGCAATATTAGCCAATGAAAGTTGAAATATACCCACTTAAAAAATTGTAGAATGTGAATAACAACACCACCACTTGTCGCCTGATACCCGATACACACCTAAATTGAATCAGCATAACTTACATCTATCTCACATACCAAGTTTGGTGTATTTATTTATCTCAGAAGCTGAGATATTGTCTTCCCGTAAACGAGGCTAAATTGCAGCACATCATGGCCATCTATTGACCGATACTTTTTCAAAATGAAACGCCATATTTTTTCATCAAGGACATCGTTCATTTCATTTTTTGTGCATTTATACACTATAGAGGTTAAGATATTATCTAAATAGCAAAGTTGCATTACACAAGCGCCATCTATTGAGTGATAGAATTTAGAATCTAATCAATTTCAATTTAAGTTGAAATCCAAACAAATATAAAGATTTTGAATTCTATCCACTGGTTCGTGAGATGAAAAATCGAGGAAATCCATCGAAAATCGGATTTCAGAATTTTTCCCAAATCCATCACTTTTTCTTTATAAAAGAAAGTAAAAAATAAATTTAAAATAAAAAGCATAACTTTAGTGAAATGTAAAAGTATTTTAAACTATTTCAAATCAAAGTAAGTGGTATTGGTCGAGAAATTTTTTTAAAGATATCTTAAGATTTTTTTTTTTTAAGCACCTTTACAAAATGAACACGGATAGTTAAGAAAATTCGTTTTTTGATAAATTATTAATCACTGTTTTAAAATCGGTTGATTTATTTGTCTTGCTTTTTGTTTACTTACAATAAAAATAGGCAAATCACAAATATCTTAAAAGGGACATACACGCTACAGAATAGCGTAACCTGCCATACAACAAAAATAACACAAGACCCCATGGAAAACAACCAAAAAAGTACTACTTCGGCAGGGGCGACTACCAACTGCGTTCGTTTACCCCCCCCCCCCCCCACACACACACACATTTTTAAAAAGTACTAACTGCGATCTGAAATGTAAACGCCTCTTGCTACCTGAAACCCCCGTAATAATTTTCAGTCCTTCCTCTTAAAGTAATGAAGTAGAACACGAAAGATGTAATAGGAATTTTTTTTTCAAGCCTACTTTTATGAGTATCTAAGCATGATCCGCATGCCACTGGATAATCGCCAATGATTGCCAAATTTTAAATATAAATATGAATGGTACAGCAAATTCATAATTAATTGTTGTTTATATTATTTTTCTTTTACTGGTACTGTATTATATGTACCAACGGTACTGTACACTATCAGTACAACGGTACTTACGTGTACCAGTAAATTTAATGATACTTGGCTGTGCATGAATCACAAAACGCACAAAACTTGGTTCAGTAGCAATCACTATCACGCATATATATGTAAGCTTCGCGCGCATGATAAAAAAAAGAAAAAAAGAAAAAATAAATAAAAGATCAGTGTGTGCCACTACCTTGCTGTGAAGGAATCTCAAAACGCACAAAACTCACTTCCGCAGAAATTACTATCACACATGTATGTGTACTTCGCGCACATGAAAAAAAAAAAAAAAAATAACAATAATAAATAAAAAAATAAATAATAATAAATAACTAGGTGCCACTACCTCACTGTTCCTAAATCTAAAAAAATGCTGGAAAATCTGTATTGCAACAAAAACTATCACGCATGTATGTACGATTCGAGCACATGAAAACAAATAAACAAACAAACAAAAATATCATTGGCTGCCGCTATCACTCTGTGTATGAATCTGAAAACGCATGAAACTTAGTTCCGAGAAATCACTGTAACGCGTGTATATAGGCTTCGGGAGCACGATAAATCACAACAACAGCAACAACAAAAATCACTGGGTGCCGCTGATTTACTATGCAGGAATCTCAAAACGCACACAACTCTGTTCCGTAGCAATCACTATCACCGCGTGTATGAATATATATATATTACTGAATAATCCTCTCTCAATGTACATGAATCTCAATAATGCATGAAATTACGGTATTTACATATTATCTATAAGTATAATTAATCTTATTTTATTGTAATTAGTTATGAATATTTAATAAATGATCTCTATATAATAATAATAATAAAAAAATGTTACTGCTGCTGACATCAAACGTTTTTCTTTGCGATAGCATCACCTAGCGGAGGGCAGTGTCCTTCGCGTCATGAGAGGTACCAATGTTTACCGAATACTTCAAGGGCGACATTTCGGTTGCTTAGAAATTTCTATCATTTTAATTAACGCATTTATTAATTAAAATCGTCAGGTTAAAAGATGTACTCTTTTTGCAACCTTGAAAAAAATTATCTTATTCTTAAAATTTCTTTTGTAAAATGTGATCCGTGGTGTAAAAATAAATAAAATAAATGTTAATGTTAGTATTAATAACAAAGACAGTTTTGGTCTTCAAATAAATAAAAAGCGTTATTTTAGATATTTTCAGTGAAAAAACGAATTTCGGATTGTAATTTGTCGTCTGCAGGTACTTTTTGTTTTTCTTTCTACTTTTAGAAAATTAATTTTCTGGCAATTTCTTATGTTATTTATAATATATATATATATATATATATATATATATTGTGTGTGTGTATGAGTAATGAAATAATGTCCCGTCTGTATAATTGTCTACATTTCTTTTTGTGTTTAAGTTTAAAGTGTATTTATCATTTTTTTTTATTAAAAACATATTTTAAAATACTTCGAATATATTTTGGCATAAAATATATCCGAAGTGTTTTAAATTTATGGCAAGAAAAAAAAAATCACCTAAAACGTTTATAGAAAATGAAGTGCATTTTATCCTTCGTTATTTTAAGAAGTAGGTAGGAGCGAATTAAAAAGTGAAGCTGTACTTCATTTTTTCAAATTAAAACAATAATAATAATAATATTAAACTTTTCAGGTATTTTCGAATGTGTCAAATTATAACCTAACTGTACATTAGAAATATATATAGAGAGTATTATATACAGCCCTAAATTCACTAAAAAAAATTCACTAGTAAAAAATATAGGCATTTAAAAAAAAAAAAAAAAAAAAAAAAAAAAAAAATAGGAGAACAGTTTGTTGTCCTTGGCGATAAAAAAAAAAAAAAGATTGCTAAGTTATCTGGCGAACATATTTGATTCCTTTCAAAAATCATGGTTATTTTAATAATATATATTAAGAGAGCAATCAATAATACATATAAATATATATATATATATATATATTTCGTATAATATATATTGCGAAAATACATATATGATATGTATATTTTGGTATGATGTTTTTGATGGCCAAATACAAAAATCGCCAAAGATGATAGATATCAAATCTATGCCAAAAAGACTAGATTTTTTTTTTTTTTTTTTTTAACAAGAAATTATCCGCGTTTGTAATGATTGATAGATGGCGTTTTTCCAACTTTTGTTGTTAGTAAATATAACAGCCACGTGTATTTATTATTGTTGTATTTGTGTTACTACTTTATATTCGTGCTATAATTTCTCCGCCATTACATCATGGAAAATCGATTGCCTTTGAAAAAGTATTTCAGTTTATTCAAAGTTCTATCAGAAGTAGATGTTTAACTAAAGCTGAACAAATATTAGTTTCAAATATTCTTTACTTCCATTAGTCGAAGCAACTGAAATTTTAAATTTGTCATTTGGATATAAATGGAAGCTTAATTCCGGATTTCTTGGTCCTTTGGAGTTACACTGTGGCACACAGCAGTATGTGTTATCTTTTTTACCGTATTTATTCATTTTTATTCAATAAATATATGAGAAACTAAACATCGAATATACAGCAAGCAATGGCGTCTCGACGAAAGCTATCAGTGGTATTGTTAATTTCACCTTAGCCAACCAGAGGGCGAACATTGCATTACAATCGCGGATACCAAAAAAATTATCGCCACATAGTGACATAAATTTAAAAGGGGTCATATAATAAAGCAGTAACGCAAAAGTGTCTAGCTTATTGCTAATGTTTTTGCCAACTACTTTAACTCTGTATATAATTATTGCTCATATTATAACAGAAATTCGAGCTTTATTGATAGCTCCTTGCATGATATAATTAAAATTGATAATATTACTTATGAGGATGTGATTTTGGCTATTGAGAAGTTGAAGTCTTCTGTAAATGTTGGTATTGATAATGTGCCTTCATTTATAGTTACAGTTTGTCCTGATGGGTTCATTTAACCTCTTCTTATTTTATTTAATCTTCCCTTAAAAACTAATACTTTCCTGATGCTTGGAAACTTCCTAAAATTATTCCCGTGTTTAAAAAGGGGGATTCAGCTGATTGTAAAAATTATCGACCCATTCCCATTTTGAGTCCTTTTTCTAAAATATTTGAAATTATAATGCATAATAAGGTTTTTCAGCAGGTAAAAAATTTAGTTTCATTATCTCAACATGGTTTTATTCCTAAAAGGTCTACGCTTACCAATTTATTTTATTTAACTAGCAAAATTATTTCTTGATTTGAAAATGGGTATCAACTTAATGTTATTTACACTGCTTTTTCCAAGGCTTCTGACACAATCGACTTTGGGATTCTTCTTGGGAAATTGATTGGTATGGGATTTCATATTAGTTTTGCTGATTGGACTTTTTCCTACTTAAATAATAGAATGCCATATGTATATTTTAATGATGCTATTTCCGATAAATTTACTAATACTTCAGGTGTGTTCAAAGGATCTAATTTGGTTTCCCTGCTTTTTATTTTATTTATTATTGATCTGTGTACTATTTTGAAATTTTCTGAATATTTTTTGCCGATGGTTTGAAATTATTCAAGCAAATAAGTTCTATTACTGATGCTGCTGTTTTATAAAGTGATCTTGATCGTTTGTATCAGTGGTGCATTAATAAAAAAATTTACCTGAATATTAAGAAGAGTAGTATCCTTAGTTATTCTCGTAATTCTCATGCTTTAATGTATTTTTATCAAATTAGTAATCTTCCATTATTTCGATCTGATTCTGTGGTTGATTTGGGTGCTACTTTTGATGTCAAACTTGACTTTTCACTCGACTATCAATATCATTATTTCTAAAGCATATAAAAACCTTGGGTTTCTTAAGCGTAAAACTATAGATTTTTCCAATCAGCTTGTGTTACTTCAGTATGATTCGTTCCAATCTGAAGTATTCCAGTCTTATTTGGGATCCTTTTTATCATAATAAAATCAAATTCTACAGCAAGTTCAAACTAAATTTGCACGTTATTTATATTTTAAAAGTAATCTAATTTATACTCAGGTTATTTCTTCCTCGTATCTGCAAAATATTTTTAATCTTCCTAATTTTAAATCTCGTCGTAACCTTTTTTGTTTATTATTCTTTTATAATGTTATTAATACGTGTAATATGATTGACTGCAGTGATATTCTTAACTGTATTCAAATGAATGTGACAACCAAGTCTCTTAGAAATAATCATTTATTTGTCACTCCATTTGTAAAATATAATTATAGTGGTAATTTTTCATTATATAAATTTTACAGAATTTTTAATGAGCTTTCTGTGAATTTCGATATTTTTAACATGTCTTTTACTGTTTTTAAGGCTAGGTATTTCAAACTTTTAAATTCATAACATGTATTTTTCTGTCTATGTTTGGTGTAATATATTATGGTTTTATTCAAGCAACACTGTAATTGAAGTTTTCTGTAGTGTGCTTTTCTTTAAATAAATAATAATAACAATAACAATTAATTAAATAAATAAAAATGTTACGAATTTCTTTCTATTCTGAAAGATTTAGTGATTTTTAGCATATTTCATAAAAAAAACTAATAAATAAATAAATAAATAATAAAAATTGTGGTATTACATATTTGAATTTGACATTGAATATAGGGATGTCTATAAGATTTTTCTACTATTGTCTTACATTATGCACTATTAATATTCCTAGTCAGTATAAGGCAAAACAGCGAATAGGCGTCTAGAGACAAGCGGGGATTAATAAGTGAACAAATCTGGGGAAGGTGAAGTCTCCCTCGGAGGTTGGTAAGCGGAGCGAGCAGGGGGCAGAGCCCCCTATTAAATAAATAAAAAAAATATATTACATACAATAATTAATTAGTCGTATCATTTATATCTACATATAATTTAGGATTTTTGGCAATTATTTATTGGCATGCAAATAATATATAAGTTCCTATAAACATACACTTGAAAAATAAAAAAAAATAAAAAGTAAAAATAAAAATAAGTAAATAAAAGAAGAAGAAGGAGTTTTCCTGTTACATGTTTTGTTTTCTCTTTCATTACTTTAAGAGGAAGGATCCATATTCATAATTGGGGTTTCAGGTAGCATGAGGCGTTTGCATGTTCGAGCGTAGTTGTGTTACTGTTTAAAATTAGGGAAAATTAAGCGAGGGCAGTTGGACAACACCCTTTCTCCAGTGATTCTCGTAATTTGGTGTGAACTCATTAACTGGGCAAATTTGCACGAAATAATTTGTATGTTTATAAATTTATAGTTTTCTCTTAATCGCATTTTGACTTTCTTTCAGTTCTATGAATGAAAAATAAAAATATTCTTAATTAGGGAATTTAAACCTATTTTTTCTGTAGGATTTCACAATTTTAGTGGTCCAATCACTGTTGAATGGCCACAATACACACCTTTATTGAAAACAGTCTATTATGAAGCTTTGAAAGGTTTGGGATTTGATTTTGTGGATTCTAATGCAGGAAGGCAATTAGGTAATATTTTTTTGTTTGCTTTTATACTTAATTGTCGTATACTGTGTGATTATTTCTCCCCTCCGCAAAGGATGAAATTGTAATTTCGTTTAAATTTCATTTTTATATTTTGAACATCAATATATGGCTTATAATACCATTCTCTTTAATCACCTATTTTATTTCAAGGGAATATCAATATTATTTTATTGGGGAGACCAGGGATAGTTTGCATATGGAGCTAATTGGCACTCAACTTCTATTTCTTCTCACAGTGGAGATAGAGCGGTGCGATTTTACTAGTTAGGAGTGTATATATAGTTGAATTATTCACCATAAATCCAATCTACATCCAAACATCATGAAGGAAAAATCGCTGAATCAACATTTTTTTGACTGGTAAGTAAAGTTTTTCATCGTACATTTTTTTTTTTTTTTTTTTTTTTTTGTTCTGCTGAATCTGTAGATCACATTTAAACCGCTGCTTACGGCGGTTTTAAAAATAATGGTTAATTATTGTTACATGTAACCGTTTTATACTGGGTAACCTTGTGACCTATTTGTTATAGTTAGATATGGGGCCTGTTGGCATAGCTATATCGGCTACAACATAGTTTAACTTTCTTTAATGGTACTTCAGAGGTTGAAGAACCTCACCAAAATTTCATTTTTTCATCTTGCCAAGACAATGGTTAGGTTTCTTATTCAAACGTATATAAAAATTTCAGAGAATCTCAAAAAGGTTCCGTAAAGTCACGTAAAGCAAGACCACCAAGGACTCTTTCAAAGTCAAGAGCATCCTAACCACTTTGAATACAAAATAAATTACTTTATTTTGGTCAAATATCAAATACCGTCAGTACCTTAGGAAAATTGATGAAACAGAGGGCATTGAGATTCACATGTCCATCATGGTTAAAAAGTGCAAAAAATAGAAATGAACAGACGAGAATGATTTAATTTCGCAAGATCAAAGTAAAATTGTGCAAAATTTGAACCCAGGTTTTCAAATGAACAAGGGCACAACTCTTATAAATGTAGTTCATTTCAAACATTAAGCGAATTCTATTTGAATAACTATTGGTAGCTATAATAATTAGCAGAATTTATTTTTCTTAATGAAACCGTCATTGGTTTATACATTTAAGCAGACATTTTTGGCAAAATATTATTAAAATAGATTGTTTCGGAAAAAATAGATAAACAAATAAATAAATGAAAATATGAAAAATTTCTGTGTTCTGCTTAATTATCCCTGTCCATATAAAGTTACGTGAACTCACCCTAAGGGTATGCCAACTAGCTCCGCACATGGGGCAAGCTCGCATAGTTGCAAGATCTTAAAGAAAAGTGCTTTTTTAGTTGTTTAAACACTCATACACGATTTTGTAGTCAAAGAATTAGGCTTTAGGGTGCAATTATAAGAATTTCTCTAAATATTACCGTCAAAAATTATTAAAATCAAAACTAAAATCTAGGCCAACTAGCACAGATTTTCCCTAAGTATTCCCTCTACGATTATGCAACAACCGCAGACATTAAATAGTATTAATTCGAGTTTTAATACTGAAGCAGTATTAACATAAATGTGCGAAAATTTCTCTATAAAAAATGAGCAATATTAGCATAAAATTATGAAACATTAATAGTACATATTGACGCAATAATTATAGTAAAATTTGGAGAGAAAAAAAAAAAAAAAAAAAAAAAAAAAAAGAAGAAGAAGAAGAAGAAAATCCGTTTAAACACTGGAGTGAAATGTGTCTTAATTCGTTCCTCTTTAATATCGTGACAGTATTCCAATTACACTGCACTGAAAAAAAAATCTACCCTCATACCCTTTTTCCTGATTCTTATGTAAAATGACTTTCTGAATCCGAATATGACTACAATTTTGCCCAGTCACCTACCGTTTTCTCAGGACACCACACCCTCCCCCAATTTTTATCACTGTCCGGTAATTTTATGGCCATGAATTTGATTTGGAGAATGAAAAAGAATTAATTTAACACTTAAAAACACAAAATATATGTTTGATAAATAATATTAATAATAGATTAAAAAAATATGAGAAATGTAATACATTATTTTAGTAGCAAATCCCCTCCTAAATTTTTCCCTTGCCGCAAATGTTGATGTTTTAGAATTTCTCAACTCTGTAGCCTCCTCAGAACATATTTAACAGTTAAAATACCCCCCCCCCCCACCCAGAAAAAAAAAATCAAATTTATAGCCATGAAAAAAAAAATAGAGGGCCGTCCGTAAAAAATGGTGAGTAATAGGGCAAAATAGACATCATATTTGAATTCAGGGGGTCATTTTACATAAGAATTTGCCAAAATGAAGCTGGGGGGGGGGCAATTTTCATGCCGAGCAGTGTTACATTGTAAAACATTTTGAAGATTTTTTAACGTAAAGGAATAACATGAAATTTAAAATGTTTAATTTATTTTATACAATTTAGTTACTTATATTTTACTTAAATATACCCAACCTATAATACTGATATTTTAACCATTCAAATTTCAGTTTAAAATATTTTAATAATTATTATGTTCGGCTAATGTTTATTTTTTTATTTCAGGAAATATCTAATATATATATATATGTACACATATATAAGGGTGAAATTCCAAACTATTCTTTTTTAAATGATTCAGTTTTATATTAAAATTTATAGACACATGTGTATTTTTTTACTTAAGGTATATATGATGTACAGGGAAATATTAGAGACGGTCAAAGATGCAGTACTGCTAAAGGATATTTAGTTCCTGCTGAAAATCGAAAAAATTTAGATATAATTGCTAATGCTATGGTGAAAAAGGTGAGATTGTTTTTTTCTAATTTTATTCTTTCATCCTTTATTTTAAATATTCCGTATACGTTTTTACGGAATTATTTTCAGGATGAATTGAAAATTTTAAATTTCGAATATTTGCAAAGCAGATGACAATTCGCACATCAAAGTATTTAAATAAATTCGGCTACTTTATTTTTTTTTTCTCTTTTTTTTTCTATATTCAACAGAAGAAAATATTGGTTTCATAAAAATTTTCGACTTTGGGTTTTCGGTGGATATACACGTTTTGAGAGGTCTAGAACACGGTTTGAACATTTTTAGAAAACGTCTGTCTGTATGCGTGCTTGGGACAAAGTTTTGTTACAACTGTATCTCCATAACTACTGCACACACATTCATACAAACTGGTATGCAGTTTCACTTTGACATAAATTAGTGTCTATAACTTTTGGTGAAAATAGCCCAATAAGTGTCGTTGCCATTCCGCTTTTTCTAAATTTTAGCGTGAGAGCTTAGAACAAAATTTCGTATCAATATGCATAATTATTTTTTGAAGAACCATTATGAAATTACAAAGAATTATTTATAGTTGTGATAGTCAACTGCAAAATATTTGTAAGAGCATCTCTCCTCCTTCCTCCTGGGCAGAAGTTTTCCCCTGAGGGGGGCAAATTTTTATTATGGGTATCTTTCAAAGAAGCTCATCAGTACTTTTAAAATGAATGGTTGAACCATCGACTTGTGATAATTTAAGTTATCACATTTTTTTTCATTAAAAAAAAAAAAAAAAAAAAAAAAAAATGATTTTCTTTTCATGTATTATACTTCTCTAGAAGGAAAATGTTCTGCATTCATCAGGGAAGATAATTTTAGTAAATAATAATTTTAATAAATTATTTTTACTGAGTGAATTTGCACAGGAAAATATAGAAAAATGTCATGTGATGACCACAATGTAGTTGTTTTATGTATGTACTTTATTTTATGAAATGCATATAAAATTTTATGAATAAATTAATAAAAACCAAAGCCTATTTTTACTTTATTTTTGGTAATAGATTAAAAATTCTGTACAAGAAGAATGTAATTTAGTGCGATAGATTTTTTTTCAGTCTATCTTACTGTATATAGATATGCAGTGACTGTGTTGAGTTCCTTAGCTATGGTTACTATAGTCATTCCTTAAAATATTTTTGTCACAGCTTTAGTATAAGAACACCTTGGTGACTTTAAAGATTTTTTGCTGCTTTAGTGACGGATTAAAATGGCTGTCGCAACAGCGTAATTACAGATCTTGCCGAGAAACGTCCGTGCTACTTTAGTGACAAATTTCAAATTTCACCAGGAAGTCCTACATTAAAGTTGTTCCATATTTTTTAGCAAGATTTTTCTCATTTTTATTTTAAATATTTTTTAATTTGACGAAAAGAGAAAAATAAAATAAAATAACATAAAATAAATAATTGACATTTTACTTTTTAAATATGTCGTTGCACTCCTTAGCAACGGTTATTATACACCTTTCTTAAATTTTTCTTTGCTGATTTTATTTCAGTTTTAATTTAGAATTTTTTAATTTGTTGCCAAAAAAACTCCTAACATATTCAACGTGAAACATAGTAAATAATGACGAAGCAAAATGTTTGACTGTAAGCAGTTGACCTGTCGTACTAATAAAAAGTTACCCCGCATACATTATTTTATTGTACCATTTCACTCGCAATGTATATATCCTCATCTACCTTTGAAGACTAATTAATTTGTTTAAAAAAATAGTATAACTATAAAGCACGTGATCGCTAAAGTTAGGTATCTAAATACACTGAACTTTACCAAAAACTCATTTAATTTTAATACGGTAAGATAAATTAAAATATTAATCAACAAAATTAGGTTTAATTGGACTGTGAAGATGTGAAGATAATTTTTAAATAATTACTGTTTTACATAATTATTAATGTAAAAGATAATTTGGATAAAATTATGAAAAATAATGATTACTAATATCCCCCAGTTCTCAAATAAATAAATAAATAAATAAATAAATAAAAATAAGTAAATAAAAGCAAATAAATAAATAAATAAATAAATAAAATAAAATAAAATAAAGACCATAATGACTATACACATTTCCTTACTTTGATTTTCCAAAGTACTATAATAACTTCTCATTTTTTAAAATGATCCTACAAATAATATTTACACTATCAGTTCAAACAGATATTTCATGCATAATATTCTATCGCTCATATCCCCATTAGTGGTCGAACGGCTCTGCGCTCAATGCTGGTAGTTGGGAAGTGTCGGGTTCGGTCCTAGGTCACGTTGTCGACCTAGTCGTTCGAAATTTTGCGTAGTTTCCTTCGAAACTTGCGCGAATACGAGCTAGGACTTCTTAAAAAGAATCCCCAGGGAGTGTATTCCCTCTTAGGTCCTTATCCCAAGTGTTGAAAATTGGCCTTATCCCCAACACCATCCATCACACATAACATTCCATTGTTTACAAACTCTATAATCTGTAATTTACAGCAGTATGTACGTCATGAAAATATAACGGTAAAATATTTTTATGATTATAATTAAAATATATATTGATTAAAACATCAAACTAATAGTATTGATCCAATATTGAAACTATGAAACTTCATTTCAATTATTTTAATGCTGGTTTAAATGCATCCCTCCCTGCCAAAGAAAAAAAAAAAAAAAAAACTAGTATGTTGTGGCCACCACAAAACTTTCTTCTATATTTTGCTATATAAATTCACTCATAATATGTAGGTTTAATATATAGATAGTAATATGTATATAGGCCCCTTAAATGGTTAGATATTTTAAAATTTCTTTATTTTCATCGTTATTCTATAATATTGTGTATAAATGTTCTAATACAGTTTTTTTTTTTTTTAAGTATGTTTTTAGAATACACAATGAAAATGAAATATTACAAATACAAACCACACACACACTGCTGAAAATGAACTACTTAAAAATGAAAAAATGAGCTTCCTCATATCTTTTTGAAAATGTTTTTCTAAAAAAATATGGGAGCCGTTATTTTTTCAAAAAATGAAAATTTTAGCAAAAATAATTATAATTTTTGGTCATTTCATTTCAAGAAAGGCGTTACGAAAAATGCTTTTAATTTGTTTTATAAATCCCTTGAATAATTTACAATTTTAAAATATACTTTTAAAAAGAAGCAGAATTTTCTCAAAAATAAGAAGGATCTTTTCATTTTTGAGAAGTTTCATTTCTTATAAGTAGGAACTTCTCATTTTTAAGATTTTTTTTTTTTATTAACCGACTTCAAAAAAAGAAGGAAGGTTCTCAATTCAAACCGTATGTTTTTTTTATGTTTGTTAGCTCATAACTTCTGAACGGATGCTCCGATTTTGATAATTTTTGTTTTGTTGAAAAGTCTTGGTCTGAAATAGGTCCCATGGTAATATCTTTACGATCTAAAGAAAATACAGGGTGCCCAAAAAAATCAGTCCCAACTCATTTAACTGCTAAACGGCTGCAGCTATAGTGATAAAAATGGTATGTAAGTATAGCAGAGTCGCCATGCAGTACAAGGTGGTACAGTACCGCTTTCAGCGCCACCTGGTGGAAAATAGCAGAGTTAGTGTTCTTATCTCGAAAACGGTCCTAGAGAAAAAAAAAAGTAAATTACGAAGTTCAAGAGTATCACCGATTTAGTACAAAAAGATAGTTTAGACATTCATGTTAGCGTTCCTATCTCGGAAACGGTTCAAGACAGGGAGAAAAAGTGAATTATAAAATTGCAGAGCATCATCGATTTAGTAAGAAAAGATAGTTTAGACATTGATGCTAAAAGTGCAATGCTAAAAACGTGCATTTGTTTGTTCGCAATTTTTACACTATGCACACTTAAGCTACATTTCACACGTTGTAGCGTAGCTGGTGAGACATACGCTATATAGTTCAAAATACGGTTACTTGATACTTTTTGTTTTGCTGTAAAGATCTTGGTCAAAGTTTACAGGTCCCACTGTAATATCTTTACAATCTAAAGAACATAAAGCGCATTCTGGTGAAAAACAGCGGAATTAGCGCTTCTATCTCAAAAACCGTTCAAGATGTGAGAAAAGTTAATTACGAAGTTGTAGAACATCACCGATTTACTACGAAAAGACAGTTTTTAGACCTTATTGCTAAAAATGGAACGCTTAAAACGTGCAGTAGTTTTCTCGTAATTTACTACACTGTGCACACTTGAACTACGTTGCACACTTTGCAGCGTAGTGGATGACACGTATACTCTGTGGTTCAAAGTACTGTTACTGTAAGCGGTCACATCGATTAGTGCAAAGTCGATTTCAACCAACTTCAGAAAGGAGGGTGTTCTTAATTCGAACTATGTGTTGTTGTTGGTGTTTGTAAGCTTATAACTTCGTAAGACATGCTCTAATCGACCGACTTCAAAAAGGAGGATTTTCTCAATTCAAAGCGTATGTTTTTTTTTTTTTTTTTTTTTGTTTCTGTTTGTCAGCTCATAACTTCTGAACGGATGATCTGATTTTGATACGTTTTGTTCTATTGTAAAGGTCTTGGTATGAAATAAGTCTCATTGTAATATCTTTACGATCGAAAGAAAATACAGAGTACCCAAAAATGTCAGTCCCGATTCTTTTAACTGCTGAACACCTGCAGCTATAGTCATAAACGTGGTACGTAGGTATAGCAAAGTGGACATATGCTACGTGATTCAACCGCCTACAGCGTCACCTGGTGGAAAAATGTGGAGTTAGCGTTCCTACCTCGGAAAAGGTTCAAGACAGGGGAGAAAAGTGAATTATAAAATTGCAGAGCATCGTTGATCTAGTAGGAAAAGATAGTTCAGACATTTGTTCACAATTTCCTATTTTGTGCACACTTGAACGACATTGCATATGCTGTAGCTTAGCGGGTGATATTTATGTATGTAAAATTCAAAGTATGGTTATTGTAAGCGGTCACATTGATTAACGCATAGACGTTTTAAACCGACTTCGTAAAGGAATAGGTTCTCAATACAAACCATGTTTCTCATTGTTGTTGTTGTTGAAATTTGATAGCTTATAACTTTGTAAGAGATGATTTAATTTTAATACTTTTTTTGTTCTCGTAATGATCTTGGTTTGAAATAGGTTTCATTATGATTTCATTAAAGTATAAACAAATTACAGGATACTCATAAAAGTCTGTTCTCACTCTAACTGCTGAACGCATGCAGCTACACTGGTAAAAGCAGTATGTAAATATCGATGTTGAAACTTCCGTCCGTCAGCTGCAGTGCATATTTTGCTCTTTGTTTGAACTTTACGCTGCTCAATTTCCAGCGCAGCGGGTGACACGTATTCACTGTAAAGTTCAATATATATGCCTAACAGAATTGTTGGTTACGAACACAGCGTATCCGTTCTTTGCATTTCTAAAGACTTTTTAATTTAACGTATGTTCGTTCAATAGATAGTTTTTTGCTCATATCCGATAAAGGCAACAAAAGTGACCCAACTTAAAAATGCAGCATTTGAGAAAAATCAACTTAAAAGTAACTTGACTAGAATAAAACTGGCACAACTGTCTCTCGAGCGAATAACTTTCTCGATGGAGATGTAACTTTTTTGTTCACATTGGCTGCATTTCATGTATTTTTCAGTGACATAAACCTTTTTTTGAGTTATGTCACTTTTCTTGGAAGTTGTGATTTGTGAAACTGCCGTCGAACGTCTTCTGATGTTCTGCTATATGAATAAGTTTTCACTGAAAAGAGAAAAAAAAAAATATTTTTATAAAAAATTAGAACCGACTCCAAAAAACAACTAATTGCGCCTAAAAGTATGAAATAATTTCCTTCGCCAAACAACCTATAATACTACAATTAATCATAACTTTTGAAGTCGGCGCAAAATTAAATAAAAATTCATACCTTTATTTAATACAAAAATCAAATCCTATTCAAAATATGCCTCTCACATTGTCACCTGCAAAACTTAGCCGAAAACTACTTTGATTGAAGAAAACAAATAAGATTTCGTAAGCAGCAAAAGTTGGCGAAGATGCTGGTATCTGACGTCCTTGGTGAAAGAAAAATCGCAAAATTATCTGGCAAACATATTTAATTTCTTTGGGATATCATGATTGTTTTGATAAGGTATATTAAGAGAGTAATCAAGAATACGAAACAATACTTCATACGATATATATTATGAAAATATACATATTGCGTGCATATTTTTGCATTACGTTTTGATCAACAAATCCAAAAGTCACCAAAGATGATAGTTATCAAAGTTATACCAAATTTGCAAAGGAAACTCTAACTTCGTAGAAACATAAATACCGCATTGTAAAGAATGTTCACTGTTCTATGTAGATGCTACTACTGAACCAGTTGTATACAGTGATAAAATGAAGAGCTTGTTTCCAAATGGCGTTAAGTCATTTTTTTCAGTTCTTCAAAAAACGCGTTTTTGTTATGTAAGATTTATTATTTAATTTAAGGAAAAGATAATTTTTCCCAGTAATCTATGGATGATAATAACCTTAAATTACATGTTTAAAAAAATCCTGACAGTATAGTTATTTAGAAATAAAAAAAGAAAGAAATGACTTAACTCCTTTTGGAACAAAACTACGACTTACGCCCTTTTGGCACAAACAAATAACGAAATGAAATGTCTTACTTCCATTTGAAAGTAATCCAAGTATTTTTTTCTTCATGTAAATACAGCATAAATTTTAGCTATTCAATTTTGGAAGGTAGTTAGTTACTACAAATCTTCATTCACAAATTCTATTTTGCCATCTTTATCATTATTTTCCTTTGTGTTAGCGTTAGCAGTATCCTTGCAAGATTATTCATAAAAATAAAAATATTCGTGCAATTTGTTAATTTTCAAAGCGTTAGGTAATTTTAAAACATCTGTTTGTTTCACATTGTTTTTTGTTTTGATTTCAGAAGTTGCGCACGGGAGAATTTTTGTCCCTTGTTTCAGGATGTTTTAACGGCAAAACGAACCACAGTACTTTGTTTTGATTCCCACATCTCGCTTCGTAATTTCCAGTACTTTTGCCTCTGAAATCAAGAAACCTTGTTTGTTTTTTAGACGACTATGCGCAAAATTTTTCCAATCTAAAATATTCCACTGCTTCTAATACTCGAAAAGATTTCCAACCTTAGAGAAATGTTCAAAATATTCATTAGAAATTAAAATTGTATCCACTTACTTTAAACTTGTCTCCACTCGTCCGAATCCTCTATCTGTTGGTAAGTAGGAGTGCCCACGCACTGGTAAATAGTATGTGAAGGTGAAGTCCTTTTGAGCAGCCACTGCTGAAAACATTCCTAACATTGTATAATTTTTATTTGTGTGGTAATTCCTGATTTTGCATCAGGTCAAAACATATTGTAATTTCATCTTCTCCTATAAGCTTTTCCCCTAAAAGTGAATAAAGTTTTTTGCTACGATGTTTATGAATCAAAAGTTCAGTTAACAGGGTCTTTTCTTTTTTCTGTACATTTTTCTGAATTCATTTGTATTTTCTTCCTAATACAGAAGAAACAAATACCTTCTTTCAGGGTTCCAAAACCAAGATTAAAATATTTACAAACACATTATAATAAAGTTTATAAATACATTCATCTTTATATTTTTCTATGAAAAAAAAAAAAAAAAAAAAAAAAAAAAAATCTGTCTCAATGTGACAATCTACAACAACATTTTTTTCATTACTTTTGACTTTTCATCCAAGTCCAGACAAACCACGTGATCTCAAGGCACGCTACAATTGGTTAAACTTGACTTAATTCTTTTTGGCACAAAACTTACTTGTGACTTAATTCTTTTTGGAAAAAACACAGATTTCACTTTCTGTTTTCATTATGACTAAACTTCGTTTGGAACTTCTACTTATTGAAAATATATTGTTAGACGTGTTCTGCGACCTTTTGCATCGAAAAGTCAATTTTTAAAATTTTTGACTTAACGCCTTTTGGAAACAAGCTCTTCAAATAATAAAGGAAACATGAAAATGGATCATTCGAGACAACAGCATTTGTTGCTACCGATCTAAAAACAAACCTTTAAAAACTAATTTAATTTTATTTAATTTTGCGCCGACTTCAAAAGTTATGATTAATTGTAGTATTATAGGTTGTTTGGCGAAGGAAATTATTTTATACTTTTAGGCGCAATTAGTTGTTTTTTGGAGTCGGTTCTATTTTTTTACAAAAAGATTTTATTCTTATTTAACTATTCATTTCATATTCACTCTTGTAACGAAAGTTATTATTTCATACGAAGCCAGTGATTGTCGGTTCGATCCCCGTTAAAGGAAATTGTGTAAAAACGGCGTTTGTTTAAATCTAATTTATTTATTTTTCATTTATTCATTATATAATTATGTTATTTATTCAGTTAATGTTATGCAATTTCTAGACTTTTCGAGTTCTATAATATTATGTTCTAGAAAATTCATCAGTTGTATATAAATTGGTGTAAAATATTAAATGAATAGTCAACTTAGAAAAAAATAAATTCTTAAAAATGGGAAGTTTCTACTCGGAGCTATTATAAGAAATGAAACTTCTAAAAAATTAGAAGATTCTCCTTATTTTTGAGAAGTGTGTTTTAACAGTACAGACACACACACACACACATATATATATATGACTTTTGAAATCAGTATAAATTTGTTACTTTCCTGTCTTTAAGGTTTTGATTAAGAATCGTCGAGCAGTTGGAGTGGAATTCGATTTTGATGGACAAACGCATCGAGTCAAAGCTAGCAGAGAAGTAATTGTATCCGCTGGATCAATCAAAACTCCACAACTGCTGATGTTGTCAGGCATGGGGCCTAAAGAAGAACTATCCAAATTGAATGTAAGAAGAATATGTCACTTTTAATGATGCAATCATCAGTGATAATTCCTTTATATGTTTGGTAATTTTATGAAATAAATCAAGAAAAGCTGATACAATTTTTAATCAAAACAAACTATCTAAATGCAGGAAATACCTTTGAAGTCTTCAACGCCAAAGGGAATAATGAAATAACAGACACCTGTTTCGGTAGCATTTAATATAACGTCGTCTGTGCATGTGGGAAACGAAAGGAAGATGGTCCTATACATAAGAAACGAATCACATTCTACGATTGTTTAAACAACCAATCGAATTATACGCAATGCGGGATTAGCCAATATAAAATTGAGAAACAGTAATCTTGAAAATTGTAGAACAAATTAAGAAAGTGTGGATTGAATGTAAATTTTCCAAATATTGCACAAAGGAGGTACAGCTAAATCACAATTAATAATGCTTTTAAGATTCATATAAATATAGAAAACTTCACAGAAATCGAATTCAAATATTGAAGTGTATATTCAGTCATACTTTCTTCATTTTTTCTACATTTTTCACGACTATCGTTTCTCTCTTTCATGTTACCTAATGTCCCATATTGCACCTAATTCTACTGTTTGTTTAAACAGACATAGAATCCGATTATTTTCTTACATACAGAAGCAATTTCCCTTCGTTTCTTTATGCACTGATGACGGTATACTCAATGCTACCGAAACAGCTGTATGCTGTTTGATTTTTTTCTTTGTCGTCCAAAATTTTGACGATTTTTTTTTTTTTTCATTTATCTAGAGCTAAGCTTCTTTTTAATAAACATATTATTTACTTCTTTTTGTTTTGTTTAATATTAAAGAAACATATCCTTGAACTAGGAAAAAAAATCATTAATATTAAAATACCAAAATGAAAAATAAAAAATAAAATTTACAATCTATAGTTCCGGAAGTATTAAGTAGTTATATGTTAATGATTTCTTTTAACATTTACGCATTAGAGTGGCACGGAATTTCTTTGTAAATTCTCATTCATTACTTTAAATTACACTGATTTTATTTTGCTTGTATCGTTTAATAATAAAAAAAAAAATGTTGTTAGTATCTAATCGATGCAGAAAACATGGCTTTTAGCTGTCACTTAATTGAATACCATTATTTGTATATAGCAATTTTTACATTATTCAAGCGAAGGAAAATTCTACAAACGATTACTGAATTTTTGTATTAAAAAGCATTCAATTAAAGAATCGTAAATAGCCCTCATAAAAAAATGTATACACTGAGAAAAAAAATCTGAAACTGACATCTAGAATCTAATATGTGATTCTAGAAAAAATAGTTCCATGTCATCCTTATAAATTCCATTCTCTTCGAAAGCGAGTTCTAGAAACCCCAATCAGAATTCTAGAGCATTTATCTATATTATCGAGGGAAAAGTTATTTAAAAATCTTTGCAAATAAATGCGAATACAAGAAGGGGATTTCAGCAACTATAATCTTGGTTTATGTCCCAATTCTAGAAAATCATTGAGAATTTCTCGCAATACATAAAATTCAGAATAGTTAGAATAACCAGAATATTATTTCACCATCTAGAAGTGTGTAAACTAGAAATTCTCGATTATTTTGTCTATTCAGTTTATTGGCGTGCCTTATACGCATAGCACGAAAATCTATATTTCTAGTTTAGGAATTTAGAAAATGACCATTTATTCATTCTAGATGAAGACGGTATATTTTTTTCCTCAGTGTATTTAACGTTATCATACTGAGAATGGCACGACGTAACTATATGAATAAATTGGTAGAATGTAGAAAAGGTTTCATGAGGAAATTAGTATACGAGTTTTAATTATTATAAATATTCATTATAAAATTGTAATACTTAAAAAATATATTTCTTACGTGTTTTCATTTTCAACTTTAGTAACTAAATTCTGATTTTTGTAAAATAATGCACGATTAATTAGCGTAAAAAAAATTTAAATAACATACAGAAGACTTAAATTTCTTTAAACATAGGAATATCTTTCACAACTTTGTTATTAACTATCATTATTATTGTAAAAGTTCTCGAAACTATTCTTTTTTTCTTCTTTCTTTTTTAACTTTTATAAAGAAAAAATTGAAATACGCCATAGCAAAATTATATGATTATAATTGAAGTAAAATTATAAATACAGTTGGTTTTTTTAAAACAAGTATAATAACCATTTTACATTGACAGTTTTGCAGATTTATGTATCAAACCTTCACAAAATTAATCTTCCTTTCATGATATACAGGGTGACCAATTTAAAAGGGTGCACTGTATATCATGAAAGTAAGTTTACCTGTTGGTTTTTCTTATTACCCTAAAAATATGACGGATGTGGAAACTATTCAAACACTGAAGTATAATTATTTGGACCATGTTTAAGTGTGGGAGACAATTTTTAACACCGTTGGACTGTTACAACTTTATTTGGGGGGTAAAACAGAAATGGAGACGCACAATGTTATTTAATCCTGTGATAATTTTATTTATGAAAAGCAAAATTTCATTAATTTTTTTTACATTATCATTCCTAAATTATATTTACGTTATCATTATCATTTTTACACTACCATTTCACAGGAGACTTGGCGTTGAAATATTAAAAATCCGAATAAACTACTACGTCAGAAACGCCAAAGAAAAATATTTGAGATGCATACAGCTGTTTCGGTAGCCTTAAGCGTACCGTCTTCAGTGCAGAAAGAATTCTGAATCTGGAGAAGTGCTCGTATATATAGGAGAGGGACCGAATTTAGTTCAACCAATAGGATTACGGAAAAGGTGGGGAGTGTGGCCAGTAGGAATTTAGGAATGTGCAGCTGTGTAAACAGTAGAAAAATTAAGAAAATGTGGACTGAATGTAAAATTTCCAACAATCAGACAAAAAGGGAACAGCGAAATCACAATTTACAAGGTTTTTAAAATTTTTATAAATATGGAAAGCTTCAAAGAAATCGAGTTCATGAATGGATTTAGGTCTGCAAATTATTTCAGCTGAATTAAATTTAAAATTATGATTTTCCCCCCAGCAATGTTTAGAAATAGCCGATTAATTGGTTTCTTGTTTGCGGACATAAATCATATGTTCTTTTAAACGACATTTAAAACAGCGTTTAGTTTGGCCAATATATGATAAACAACACTGATAGGAAATGCTATAAATGACCCAAGAATTATGCATATCAATGGGATCTTTTAACTGAGAAAAGGTGAGTTTATTGGAAGGCGAAAATATTATTTTAAAATCATATTGTTTGAGAATTTTATCTATGGTCTGACTGGTTTTAGGAAAATAGGGTAAAACAATACTGGTATTAGATGTGACTGATTTAGTAGACGAAATACGAGGGAGTTGTAATTTTTGGATAGCTTTGTCTATAATGGAAGGGTCATAACCTCTGTCAATTGCAATGGCTTTCAGGTATTTAATTTCAGATTTTAATAAAATAATGTCCTATTTTAATTAATGTCCTTAAAGTATCCACTACTGGTGCGTTTACCTTAAATTCTGTTTTTCAAAAATAAAATTAGCGCAGGATTAAGTAACACTGTGTGTCTCCAGTTCTGTTTTACCTCACAAATAAAGTTGTAACAGTCCAACAGTGTTAAAAATTGTCTTCCACACTTAAGCAAGGTTCAAACAATTATACTTCAGCGTTAGAATAGTTGCCTCATCCGTCAGATTTAAGAGTAATAAGAAAAGTCAACGGGTACTCTTTTAAACTGGTCACCCAATATATATATATTTTAAACATCCAGTAAATTTAAGAACTTTCTAGTCAATTATGTAATCTCATATAGAAATGTATAGAAATCAGTTTTATGTATTTTTTAATTTTAATTAAAAGTCAATAGAAACTAATAATGTAGCTTTTCATTGTTTATTTTATATACTTAAGTAAGTATCTGATAGAAAACATTATACAATATAGAGGCTTATTCAAAATGATCCGAGGTATTAAAGAAAAAAAAAAAAAAAAAAAAAAAAAAAACTGTAATAAACCCGTTTTTTTTTAACGCAGACGTACCAGATCTAGATAAAAATATATGAATAAATAATTGCGTAATTCCACTTTTTTTATTTATTATTATTATTATTATTTTTTTTTTAATTTCCATTTTGTAACTATGCATTTAAATTCTCTTTTAGTGTTTAATATGTTAATTTGGAAGCATAATCAAATTGCCCAATCATAAAATATTTTTTTGGATGTTTTAAACATTATACTTTATTTTTGTTTAATATTTCTTTCACCTGCAGTGAATCCTCAGTAGTGCAATTTATTAGCGCACGGTACTTATAGACAGTAGTCGTGAGCAATGCCGGAGTTGTTAGCTCGAGCATCACCTGGGGAATATTGTTTTTGGGATTGTGAGGAATGAGATATCTTCATGTAGGGTAAAAAATAAATAAAATGGGTAAATAATTTGTCTAAAAAAAAAATCGATAATGATTATTATTAATTTTCTTTTCTTTTTTTTTTTTTTTTTTTTTTTTTTTTTTTCCAAAACAAAAAAAAGATTTTGCTGAAATTTTGGCAAAAGTAGAATTTAGTTTAGTACGGAGGACTATTATTTATTTATTTATTTATTTATTTATTTATTTATATTTTTTTTCAAATTATAGCATCGCTTGCAAATTATTCAATTATATTTACGATAAATTTTCGATTTCGATAAGTGTCCAACTATCGTAAAACTGGTATCGTAAAAATCCGTAGATTGAGGCTAATAGTCCTCCCTCCTAATAAATAAAATATTTTCTTTTACATGTATTCCACACTGGAGGTGGATTCGTCAACAATCCCGTTTTACCTGGTGCCTAGAGATTCTGCGCTCAAAGCTGGTAGATAGAATGTGCTGATTTCGATTCTAGGTAGTGCTCGTCGGCCTGGCCGTTCGGAGATTTTCATATTTTTCTAAAAAACTTGCGGAAATACGGGCTAGGATCCCTTTGAGATAACACGGAGAGCACATCACCCTAGGCCTAGGACCCTCATATAGTCAGTCATTCGGCCTTAATCCTAGAACACCAAACACCTCAACAATCTGACTCCTAATCGTTGAATTGGACATCCTGAACAAACGACAGATTGATTTTTCTTAGTCTCCCAGGTCACCGGACATTACTCCATATGAATTTTCTTGAAAGACTTTGTGAAAGATAAAGTGTATGTGTCGTCAATGTTGCGCAACTTTGATGATTTACGAACAATTTTAGGTAATGTTTTGAAATTTGTAACACCAGCCATCTTAAAGCGAGTGTGAAGAGAAATGGTCTACCTTCTGAATAATATCCGTTTGACAATGTCATTAAATGAAAAATATTTGAGTTATCCTATCCTTTAAATTTGTTCTGGTAAGTATATATATATTTTTACTTTCTTCTATATGTAATATAGAGAAAGTATTGGATTCGCGAAAATTTTCGACCTCCGTTTTTTCACGGATCTACACGTTTTGGGATGTCCTGAACACGAATTGATAGTTTTTAAAAAATGTCTGTCTGTGTGTCTGTCTGTCTGTCTGTCTGTCTGTGTGTCTGTCTGTCTGTCTGTGTGTCTGTATCATTTTTTTGTGGACGCTGTATCTCACGAACCAATGAATGAAATTTAACCAAACTTGGTATTTAGTTGCACCCTGACATGAACTGGTGCCCATTAGATTTGGGGATCAATAGCTCAACAGGTGGCGCTGTGATAGCATTTTATCTAAATTTTTAACATGGCAGAATAGGTCAAAAATTCGTATAAATGTGCATAATAAGAGTTATTTTACACTTGTGATTGTAAAATTAATATGAATTATTGATAATAGTAGTACGTAACTAGGAAAAAAATTTTGTGCATGGGGGGGGGCATCGCTTCCCCCCTGGGGGGGAAGTACCCCCCCCGTGGGGGGGGGGGTAAATTTTGAAGATGGATATCATTCGAAAGATCTCGTCAATACCTTTAAAACGAATGGTTGAACTATAAATCTGTGATAATTTAAAACAAAGTTATCGATTTTTTTTTACTTTTAACCAAAAAAAAAAAAAAAAAAAGAAAAAAATTCGCATTTTTTTTTTTTTTTTTTTTTTAATATTGTTACTGATTGAATATGTATAGGAAAATATAGAAGAAAGTCTTGTGGTGGCCACAACATACTAGTTTTAAGTTGATTTTATTTTAGTGTTACTAAAACAATCTTAATGCATGCTTCACAATATTTAACACTTCTTTTTCTTTCTTTCTATCTTTTTTTTTTTTTTTTTTTTTGTTGTTGTTGTTGTTTGTCCCTGGTGTGATTGTAAATACCAATGTTAATCCGATTTTATTATTCATGGAAAATTATTACAAAACTACTCGGGAGCGTTGAAAAAGAACGATACATTCGAGCAATGAAGATCAAAAAACACTTTATTTAAAGGTGAGTTAAAATACAATACAACACACATACAGCACAGTATTTCTCAAAGCAATTTATGAGTCGCTCTACGCATTTGTCAAAACGTGTCACTAATCGTTAGATGTCCTGACTAGAGCTCCTCCAATACAGGCTGGCTCATCAGGCATTTTGTTTCCCACTCAGTGATTGTTGCCCACGCCGTCTGAATTTCAAATGTTATCAGATCACATAAAATGGAGGTTTTGTAGCCGAAAATTGCTTTAATCATACCAGAACTGCTTTTAGAACATTTAGATTTCCAACTGATGAAGAAAGGCGAAAGTTTCAATCACAAATGTGAAGTGTAATATGATATGTTTTCTCGCATTTTTTGTATGAATTATTTGTTTTTATTGCTGTTTGATTATCTAAATGTTATATTTTATAACCTACACTACTTTTCAACGTGTATAAATATTTAAAATTAACTAATTTCACAGCAACAGTGATGGCTACTTTTTACAAGGGTTATAAGAAAATTTCGCCAAATATCACCGCCAAACTTTTCAAGTACAAACAATAATTCGCTCTTCTTTTTAGGCGAACTCGCCATTTTAGGCGATAAAGACGCCGAGTAATACGTCTGCAACTAAACGTCGCCAAGCTATATTTCCGCTGAGCAACAATGATCAGCTGTGAGTCAGCTCGTATTATAGGAGTCTTAGTCCTGACGATAGAAACTCGCTTCTTGGTTCTGGCAACGATATATATAAATTAGCGTGCTGATTCAATGGATGAAGGATTAGCTTTCCGTTGTTCAAGATGAATCACGTGACATGCTCCAATAGGTTGCTACGTTTGGCCATTTATCGCTTTTCTGGCGACTGTCCGCGAAAGACTAATTTATCTAAATACAGAATGATTTGAAATTGATCTGATGACTATAATAAATATATGATATAATTGCTACACACAATTAAAAAACAACATAAAATAAGGACACAAGTGTACTTGAAAATAAAACTAAAAGCATGCGTATAAATTATAGAACGTAAACAAACAAAAGTTTTGGCGACAACGGTTGGCTGGGTTTGCCAAGCGGCGCCATTTACAATACTATCTCTAATTATGCGAAATATGCTACCATGAATGCAAATAGTCAGAAAAATTGTTTCGAATGAATAATAAAAATATTATTTAAGCAATAAATAATTAAAGTGCACGATCTTTCATAAAATGCATTATTTTCAGCACATGATTTACTTCCATAGCCTTCGTCGAATAGTTGAAAGAAAAATAACAAATATTCTGTATTAAAACATGCAAAATAAAGCAGTTATAACTTACCTGTGAAAAGTTACTGGTCAGTGCCTACCCATTTATTTTTATAACAAAATAAATTCTTTTCGAAAGAGTTTCACAATTTTTAAAACTATTCTTCCATAGAATGTTTGGAAATAAGCTAGCTGTAAGCAAGGAAACCACCGAATACGCAGGTGCAAGGAAAGCATGTCACATGACTCATCTTGGACCTTCTCAAGGGTTACCATTTATCACTCTACTTTATATATCTCGTTGGGTTCTGGAACCAACTTAGAAACGGTTTGAACTAACACCTCTTATAAATTATATTAATGCCTCCGAACTGAGCTTTACTTCCGACAGATCGGTTGATTACATCCAATCCACATCATTCTATAAATAGTACTAATTAAAAAAAAAGTAAGAATTGAATCACTATTTATTTTTATATCACATTTTGGGCTTTGTAACATAATTAAAAATTTCTTTTAAGGCCAAAAAGTCAAAATAACATATTACAGATTAAATTAAATGAAAATATTTCTTCTGTTTTGTATTCGCTTTGCAACATTGCTCTATGGTCTTATGTGAATGATTCTCAATAATTAATCAATAATTGTTTACAAATTTAATGGATTAACTATGGGAAATAAGTACGCTTTAATTTAAAAATTGCAACTCTTAGAACTTCAAAATTGATAATTTTTAAAATGTTATTCATTATTCTTAAATATTAGACTGTTTTGTTCAATATTAGACTCTTATTTTAAGATAAAAGCAATCGAATGATATCGCGTTGTGAAATTTTGCATCATAATATCTTTAAATGTAATAACTCCATGTATACTCACAAAAAATGAAGAGTTTTCTTTGAAAAATTTCATCAGTTTTTACTAAAAAAAATGGCCAGCTTTCATCACCAAAGTAGTTAAATCTAGACCAATCAAAAATAGAAGAGGTCCGCCAGAATGCGTTCCGCCGACAAACTCTTTACTTTATTTATATAGATTATCAAAAGTGCTGATTGAGTGTAATCGGCCAATCTTCAATGGAATAGAATTCAGTTCGAAATCATTATTATAGAAGGTATTGGATAAACTGGACAGCTTTGAATTGGTGACAGATGATAGAATGAACATTATTAACAAACATTCGCAATTCCTATGCAATGTGTTCGATGTCTCTCCTTGTTAGACAGAAAAAGGCCATTCAACACTATTCAGCAGTTTAGAGCTATTTAAAGCCTCCCTCGGGATTATTAAAAAATATTCTTTGGCCGTCGGTGATAACACCCTCGCGACAAAGGGCAGCATAAGAAGTAAAATTTGCCTTTCCGCATTGGTTTAGTTTGAGCGACCGTCTTCGAACTGCTCGCATCATTTTACAATGATTAAAGGTGATATTGCATGAGACCCCTGTACCCTACTGACATTTCACGAGTAATCTCCGTACTCGTGCAACGTTTTGACCACAAAATTCATACTATTCCGCGTACTTCAATGGCTGGAGCAAGTCTGCACTCGTAACTTTTTTTTTCAATTATACTACACGCAGTAGATGCAAATTTTCGGATGAAATTGCTACCACAATAGCCGTGGAACTCAGTTTTCATCTGTGCAAGCTTCGGTTTTGATTTTCAGTGCTGCCTTGTGTAAGGTAATAAGTGTAACTTACTTTTTGAATACCCTATGCATTTAATGCTAAAATGGTATTAAGTCTAACTAAAGTGAGTTGCCTAGAATCGACAGAAACATACAGTCTGGCGTTAATCTAACGCTAATATTATGATATGATTTTTTTTCAGATTTCTGTAATAGCTGATTTACCAGTTGGAAAAAATTATCATGATCATGCTGCGTTCCTAATGCTTTACGAATTAGATAAAAGGAACCCCAACGTTATTGTCAAGTCCATAGACCCGGCAGCCCTATTAAGTTACATGAAAAACAGATCAGGTGAGATAAATTTTTCTACGTTATTAATCCCGCGTTACTTTTATATACGAATCATTTTAACGTAAAGTTTTTCTTAAACTTTTAACATTCATTACATAGTATCTATTTTAAATTGCTAAGCTAATTTCAATAATGTATATTAAATACATAGCTGAGTATCCAATTTATAAAAGAAAAAATTACAGCATTTTAAATTTTCGAGAAACTTGAGCTCAGTTTGAATATATTAGCCTAATTAAAGTCTAGTAATAGGAAATTTAAATAAATAAATAAATTTGTAAGTAAACGTTGTAAGTTGAAAAAACTCGCAACAGTTCTTTCAGTTCAAAACAGTTGCATGTTTTTACATCGGGTGATAAAACTAGGCACGAGGATATCCTCAAATCAGCAAGGTACGCATGCGTCTATTAAAAAATTTTAAATGAATTTCCGTATATAGCTTCCTCCGACAAATCACTTTTTTTTTTTTTTTTCAAAATATTCCTGCCATCTACAGAAAAGAGAAGGAACAAAAATTTAAAAATTGATTAAAACAAAGGAAAAAATATTGAAATTTTTGTGCTTAATAATAATAATAATAATCTATATTAATAAAATCAGACTTTTATCTGTAAATTTGTCAGAATAAAAAAATTGCGATATCTGCACGTTTAACACACCCTGAAAGCCAAAACTGACTTCAGAAATTTTTGCCTGTGTGTGTGTGTGTGTCATCGTGTCTGTATGTCGCTTTTTTGTCCGGGTGTCACACGAGAACGGCTGGACGGAATTCAACGGCACTTGGCATGAATTTAGATCTTCACCCAACTTAAAATTATATCTATCAACTTTTCAGCAATTCCACCCGTAACCCCCTGTGTGTGTGTGTGTGGGGGGGGGGGGTAAAAGACTAAAACACATTTGTCCAGAAATATCACTTGAGAACAGCTGGACGGAATTGAACGGCGCTACGCAGGAATTTAGGTCTTTACGCAACTTAAAATTATATCTATCAACTTTTCCGAAATTCCCCCCTTTCCCCCCTGGGGGAGTCAAAAGACAAAAAGACGTTTGTGAGCATAACTCGGCTCCTAATTACTTCACAGTAAATAAACTGCACATGGGGAGACTAGACATGAGTTCAAATAATACGTTATCTGCGATTTCGGGATTTTCGATCTTTAAGGGAAGGGAGGGGGAAAATAAATTTTTTGAGGGAAATGTCGAAAATTCTGGATTTTTGAGTACAACTCTACCCAAAATGTAACAAAGATATTGAAAAAAGGCTATGCGATTTCCTTAGGATATTTCTAAACACACATTTTTGTTTTTTTGGGGTGTGCTTTTTTTTTTCTTTGGGGGGGGGGAGGTTACGAGGGGGGAAACTCGAGACACACCTTTTAGCGCTAAATTTGTCCTGAGAAATCTATGGGATCTGCGGTCACGAAATTTTGTGCGTAAATTGTTTATATGTATCCGTCCCTTATTTTAACGGTATTTCACGAAATCCCGCTTACCCCATTGGTGTCGAGAGGGCTATAAACACGTGTAAAAACACTCTTTCCCGTTTGAATTCGCCTTAAATTATCTTAGATTGGCAAACTTTGGTGTGTGGATGTAGATTAGGCGTACGCATTACGTACTTTGTCGAGATTTCGCAAAACTTCGAACTTTGCCACTGGGGATGGGAGAGTAAGAATCGGATAAGTTGCTGCCAAAGGCAGTGGGAACATGGACTCATCACGTTGCGATCGAGAAAAATCTCTACCGAGCGCAGTGGGAACTTTTATTCATGTTAATTAATAATGATATAGGATTTTGACAACTCATTTCAGTATTGTGTCCAGCGAAGCGGGCAAAGCCTGCTAGTATGTATATAAAGAGAAAGTATTGGATTCGTGAAAATTTCGAACTCCAGTTTTCGATGGTTTCATTGGGTGGGTTCGATGGGTTCGTTCGATGGTTTCGATGGACACGTTTTGGGATGTCTTGAACACGATTTGACTGTTTTTAGAAAATGTCTGTCTTGTCTGTCTGTCTGTGTGTGTGTATCATGAATTTTGTGGACGCTGTATTTCACGAACCAATGAACGAAATTTAACCAAACTTGGTATTTAGTTGGACCCTGACATAAACTGGTGCTGATTAGATTTGAGGGTCATTCGATCAACAGGTGGCGCTGTGATATTATTTTTTCTAAATTTTTTAACATGGTAGTATAGGGCAAAATTTCGTATAAATGTACATAATGAGAGTTATTTTAATCGTGTGATTGTAAAATGAATTATTGATAATAGTAGTAGTTAACTAGGAAAAAAAATTGTGCAGGTTGGGGCATCGTCACCTTACCCAGGGAGGGGGGGGGGATAAATTTTCAATATGTGTGCCTTTCGAAAGATCTCGTCAATACCTTTAAAACGAATGTTTGAACTATAGATCTGTGATAATTTAAAACAAAGTTATTGATATTTTTACTCTTAACGAAAAAAAAACAGAAAAAAAATTAAGCATTTTCTCTGATAATTACAAAAAATTGACTTTCTTTCGGCATTTAGTGATACAATTCTGTCAGATAAAAATTGTCTGCATTTATAATGGAAAATAATTTGATAACAATTTGTATTGAATAAATTTTGTGTAAAATTACATAAAAGTAGGTCATGTGGTGTTCACATCATACTAGCTTATTGTTGTATGCATTTTAGAATCATCTGCAATTTAAATTGTTTGTTTTTGCTTTTATTTATTTATTTATTTATTATTTTTTCCGAAGGTAATAAAATTTAACAATTTACAGTTAGAAAATTCTAGCTGTTGTAATTTACTGTTAAAAAGTTCTAATTCTAATTTACTGTTAGAAAGTTCTGTTTACTGTTAGAATTTTTAGTACCAAATTTATTTCAAAAGGAATTTGTTAAGATTTCGATCTTATAGTGATTTGGTCTAATAATAATAATTTGATAGTTCATTTTATTTAATTTTTACTTTATATGTATATATATATATATATATATATATATATATATATATAATATTGGATTTGAATAAAATATTGACCTCCAGTTTTTGATGTATTTGCACGTTTTTCGTTGTCCTGAACATGAATTGACCACTTTTAGAAAAGTCTGCCTGACTGTGTGTTTGTGGGTGTGTTACAGCCTTTTGTGGACTTTGTACAACACGAATTTAATCTAAGATTATACTTGGTTGGATCTCGACTTAAATTTTTGCCCGATTAATTTTTAGTGCACATGGTTAAACAGATTCATTATTCGTCCCATCTAGGATTCGTCCCATTATTTATTTATTTATTTTCGAAAATTATTACACGGCAGCAAAGGATAAAAGTTTGTATAATTGCGGATCATAAAGAGTAATTTTAATCAATCATTATAAACTTAAAAATATGTATAATAGTAATAGTCAACCAGGATAAAAAAAAAAATGTGTATACGCAGGCTACCTTTAACTTTGGGCGTTGTGGAATACCTTGCGGGCGGCAAAAATTGTAATATGAGTACAAAATTTTAAAATCAATGCATTTTTCAAAAGAACACGTCAATATCTTTAGAAATGATTGGTTGAACATTACATCTGTTATAATTTAAACAAAATTAATAAAATTTTCATGAAAAAAAAAAAAAAAAACTAGTATGTTGTGGCCACCACAAGACTTTCTTCTATATTTACCTATACATATTCAATCAGTAACAATATTAAAAAAAAAAAAAAAAAAAAAAAAAAAAAAAATACGATTTTTTTTTTTTTTTTTTTTTTTTCGTTAAAAGTGAAAAAAATCGATAACTTTGTTTTAAATTATCACAGATTTATAGTTCAACCATTCGTTTTAAAGGTATTGACGAGACCTTTCGAAAGATACCCATCTTGAAAATTTATCCCCCCCGGGGGGGTACTTCCCCCCCAGGGGGGGAAGCGATGCCCCCCATGCAGAAATTTTTTTTCCTAGTTACATACTACTATTATCAATAATTCATATTAATTTTACAATCACAAGTTTAAAACAACTCTAATTATGCACATTTATACGAATTTTTGTCCTATGCTGCCATGTTAAAAATTTAGATAAAATGCTATCACAGCGCCACCTGTTGAGCTATTGATCCCCAAACATAATCAGCACCATTTTATGTGGGGGACCAACTAAATACCAAGTTTGGTTAAATTTCGTTAAAAAAAAAAAAAAAAAAAAAATGCGATATTTTTCTAAGTTTTTTTTTTGTTAAAAGTAAAAAAAATCGATAACTTTGGTTTAAATTATCACAGATTTATCGTTCAACCATTCGTTTTAAAGGTATTGACGAGATCTTTCGAAAGATACCCATCTTGAAACTTTGCCCCCCCCCCCCGGTGGGGGGGGAACCGATGCCCCCACATGCACAAAAATTTTTTCCTAGTTAACTACTACTATTATCAACCTGATCTTTCGAAAGATACCCAATGTGAAAATTTACCCCCCCTGGGGGGGGGGGTATTTCCCCCTAGGGGGTGGGAAGCGATGCCCCCCCATGCAGAAAATTTTTTTCCTAGTTACATACTACTATTATCAATAATTCATATTAATTTTACAATCACAAGTTTAAAACAACTCTAATTATGCACATTTATACGAATTTTTGTCCTACCCAAGTCGAAATTCATGCTGGTATTTGTTTGCTAGGCAAGCACCAGATGCTTCATCCCAGCTAGTAAAATAGCATAAAACTACCATAAATATTTGCTAGTTCCACCAGAACTATCAGCACGTCATGGTGTGTTTTGGCACACTTTATATGCTTGTCCAGCATATATATTCCAGCATGTGTAGCTTGAATATTTTGCTGGTCTAGCAGCCATCACAAACACTACTTGCTTGCACTTTTTGCTATTCCAGCAGAAATTCACAACCAACAGATGCTTTTTTTTCTTTGCTAGACTAGCATTACATGCTGTATCCCAGCAAGTAAAATAGCATAAAACTAGCATTAATATTTGCTAGAGCCACTAAAATTACCAGCTTGTCATGGTGTGTTTTGGCCCACTTTTATTGCTTGTCCAGCATACATAATCCAGCTTTTCATGCTGGTATTTGTTTGGTGGACTAGCATTAGATGCTGTATCCCAGCAAGTAAAATAGCATAAAACTAGCATTAATATTTGCTGGTTCTACCAGAATTACCAGCTTGTCATGGTATGTTGTGGCCCACTTTTATTGCTTGTCCAGCATACATAATCCAGCTTTTCATGCTGGTATTTGTTTGGTGGACTAGCATTAGATGCTGTATCCCAGCAAGTAAAATAGCATAAAACTAGCATTAATATTTGCTGGTTCTATCAGAATTACCAGCTTGTCATGGTGTGTTTTGGCCCACTTTTATTGCTTGTCCAGCATACATAATCCAGCTTTTCATGCTGGTATTTGTTTGGTAGACTAGCATTAGATGATGTATCCCAGCAAGTAAAATAGCATAAAACTAGCATTAATATTTGCTGGTTCCACAAGAATTACCAGCTTGTCATGGTGTGTTTTGGCCCACTTTTATTGCTTGTCCAGCATACATAATCCAGCTTTTCATGCTGATATTTGTTTGCTAGACTAGCATTAAATGCTGTATCCCAGCAAGTAAAATAGCATAAAAACTAGCATTCATATTTGCTAGTTCCACCAGAATTACCAGCATGCCATGGTGTGTATTGGCTCACTTTTATTGCTTATCCAGCATACATAATCCAGCTTGTGTTGCTTGAACTTTCGGCTATTCTAGCAGTAATTCACATCCAATAGATGCTTTTTTATTGCTATTCTAGCATTACTTTCCTACCATCAGTTGCTTTTAATTTTTGCTATTATAGCAGAACTTTCCTACCATCTGTTACTTTTTGCTATTATAACATTACTTTTCAACCAGCAGTTGCGCTTTTAATTTTATTTATACTAGCCAAATTTAGGGTATTTACCTAAGGCCTGGGCGAATACCACAAAACTGGTATTTTTGAAAGTTATATCAGTAATCAATTTTTATCTATATATATTCAAAAATTAAAAGGGATGCAAGGAATGGTACTTATAATGGAATGTAAATATTTAACTCTGTTTATTTTATATAGATGGCACCTGCAAAGCTTGACAGTGATTTTTAGAATGCTGTGCTACAAATGAATTCTTATTTTGATTAGTGAACGGTTAACCATTCAATTTTTATGCTAATATTACTATAAGTAAATTTTATGCTACAAGGATGTTAAAATGGAAGATTAGTTATCTTACTTTTACCCACTCGTTAACACGGTATTCTGAAATTGGTGGGAAATGGTGAGAAGCATTTTTAAAGCTGTTCTTAAATGGATAACATTGTGGTAAATAATGTAAAATTTTCACCAGATTCACAGAATTAATTTTTGATGAAAATGTATGACTTTTTCTGACATTACAATTGACAGGGTTACCACTCAAATAGCAGAATGAAATTCCCAAACTTTTCCAAACGTGTTCTAAGAAAATTCCAGTCTAGCCATATATTGTGCATTGGTTGCACAAAATAATTATGGTACGACTTGAAAACACAAAAGTTACATATTACTTTGACCTAAGGACAGATTGCCCTCCATGCGGGGGTCTTTCTAAGAGGTCTTCTTAAAAAAAAAAAAAAAAAATGGCAAAAGCTAAGAAAAAAACAAGAAAAATGACTCTACGTTGAAAGAAAAATTATTTTATTTTGGCAATCATTGTATGAAATTCCCTGACTTTTCCAGATTCCGGCTAAAATATTAAAATTCCTTGACTTTCCCTGACTTTCATGGTCAATTTTGAAATTCCCTGACTATTCCAGGTTTTCCAGGTAGCATGGCAATTCTGCATTGAAGTGCCTAAAACGGGAAATAAGTTTTAATTTTTTCTCTAAATACAATACTTCTCAAAACCCTAATTTGTAAACTTTCGCATCACAAAAAAGGGATGAAAATCATCAACTAAATTGCCAACTTTGACATACTTAAAAAAAAAAAAAAAAAAAAAAAAAAAAGAAAAAATATATATACAGTAGAGAGCCAGAAATCTGCCAATCTAAAATCCGTCAAAGTCCGAAATTCGTACAGCTTTTCAGATACAAACAATGAAATTTAAGTTACAAAACTGCAAATCAGAATTTTTGTAAAAGATCCTGAATGCAGACTTTGTGTTTGCATTTTATGATTAGAATAAAAATATGAAAAACTGCAAGAACAAAGTTTCTGATAAAGAAATTATCAACAATATATTAAATTAATCCAAAGAAAATTATGATTATTATGATGATCATATCAATGAGGAAAACAATAAATTAATTTTTTAAAATGCTACCTGATAAAGACATAGTTTACGGAAGAATTCAGTTAAATACTTTGAAAAATAAATTTGTGTTACAAAATAAGAATTGATAACTATTTACAATAGACAAAAAAAAAAAAAAAAAGAAATCTCAATGATGTATGTGTGCATGTTCAAGTGTAGTTTAAAACAAACTGCATGTGAACAGATTTTGTCTAAATTTGATGAATATTTTTTCATTTTTAATTTATTGTTTTCTTTATATACATATTTAATGTTCAGTGTTATTCTTATATACCTAATAATTTAATATACAAGTGAAATTGTGTTATTATTCACTAGTATATGTTTAATTTGGTTAATATTCTGCTTTTATTATTCAAATTGAAAATGATTTTTATGGGCTTCAAAATTTGTCAAATCTGCACAACCTCTGGTCCCGAGCTGTGCAGATTTTTGACTCTCTACGGTATATACATTTCTTTATTACTACAAAAATAATATCTCAATTATTAAGAGTTCACAAATTAAAATGGCTATACTAGAAGATAATTTTTTTTTTTTTTTTTAATCTAAAAAACATCAAACATTATTCTATTTTCTACTGTTTAAAAATGATATCTACATTTTTTTCTTTTTTCAATCATTGAAAACAGCCTTTATATCATCTCAAAAAATTGTGAGTTTTTATTTGAGAGCAGCCTTAAGGATTCTTTGAATTATTTTTCAAAAAACTTAAAAAAAAAATAAGTGTTGTACAATGGTACAGTAAAAATATTTTAAATTTAGTTTGTTTTGAACATTTGAATTTTTTTTTTTTTTTTTTTTTTTTTTTTTTAAATATAATTTATATTATTTTTAAAAATAATTATAACAATTTTAAGTTTTAACCGAAATGTTTCTTTCCTGGATGTTATTTTAGAAATGAGTTGCAAGTATTGCCATAAGTTTTTAGATATTTAAATTAGTATCAATCAGCCCTAGTATTGCATCTTAATTTTTATAATTATTACCAGCTCTTTCTCATTTTAAAAAATCTTCAAATATATTATTCAAAAAGTACTGTTATTTAAATCAAGTAATTTATGAAAAATGTATGATGTAACACTGCATTATTATTATTATTATTATTTTTTTTTTTTCAGATTAATTTACATTTTTTTTAGCCTTTATAAAATTAAAAAGAAAAAAAAAACTGTAAAAACTTTCAATTTTTTCTTAAATTTACCTTGAAACTCTATATATACATAATATCATACTATACACTAATCATAGATACTTTATATATGAATAGAACTCACTGAAAAATAAATACCAAGGTAAGTACCCAAAATGAGTAAGGACAGAAAAGGACAAAGCAAATTATTTTAAAAAGATTTATTATGATTTTTTTTTCCATTTATTAAGAAAAAGTCAAAAACACACTTTAAACATATTTATTACGAGCTTCAGCTATTTCCACATTTAAGCATATTGCATATATCTTTAATTTTATCAGGTACACATAATCAATTGTAATTTTTTATTTCAGCCTCACTTCCACATATATATGGTCTTTCCCTCTTTTCAGCAGATATTCTCTCATTTCACCTGGAATGAAAATGAAACAAGAAATATATATATATATGTGTGTATGAATCTAGTATTTAAAAAAATGTCAAAAAAAAAAAAAAAAAAAGTCTAATAATTTGATTACCCATTGTATATAAAAAGGAAAACTGACTGAAAAAGTATATTTGAAACTTACAATTTGTAAATTAAGTGCTATATATCCAAAGCTTTGGTCATCAAACAACATTCTTTAAACAGTGTTGGCACAGTTTAAAACAAACAGTCCCCCCACCCTCCCAAAATAAATAAATAATAATAATAAAAAAAAAGCCCACTTAAAACAAGATTGGATGTAACAAAGTGTAGATTAGTACAAACTTTTATTGCTCCCTTTGAATCTACTATGCTTTAATGAAGTCTGAGACTGGTTACAATAAACAACTGAAAACATTAGTATCGGATATTGCGAAGTTTTTCCATTTGAATAAGTTTAAACAAACTTTTAAAGTTAAAGCTAAAGCTTCACTTTTCCTATGTATTTTCTTTGAATAAATGCACAATTGGGGATATATTTCTGTCTTTTCCTCTCTCATCATTTAGAAATACTTGTTCCTTCTACTTTAGAGCATGTGCATTTTGCTAGCTTGATAACTGTGCTGCGCATAACACAAGCATTCAGCTTAAAAACATTACATCATTTTCATCAAATGCCACATGAAAAATTCAACCTTTAGATATGGGCGTAATAAACTGTATCAAATGGAAATACAGGATGAAGATAATCTGGCAACTTTTCTTAAACCTTGAACTGAATCAGAGTCTTGTTCCTGATGTTAAAACCATCAGTGGATTTTTAGAAGATAGGTGGTGAACCTCTGTTGAACCAAAATTATAATATGAAGTATTATAAAATATTAAATTATGCATCTCTGAAAAGTTGACGTCATTATCAATTTGAAAATTTTATGCACATTGATAAAGTGCTAATATACTTTATGATAATATTACATGTTGTTCTAAAGCTTTTTTTTTTTTTTTTTTTTTTTTTTTTTTTAATTTAACCACTATTTTTTATTGTCAAGTTGTTATTAAAAAAAAAAAAAACTGTCCATGACGTTACATTCGACTGCATAACGTTTCTTTACTACAATAAACTCTATGAATTATAAATTTATTTTATCAGTTTTACTAATAGATCCTAGAGGGCTTTTTTTTTTTTTTTTTTTTTTTTTTTTTTAATTTTGGCATTGAAATTGAAATACACCGAATGTTTTTCGCCAAGAAGTTTAATTTAGCAACAGCCATTTTAATCTAAGTAGAGAATTATATATATAAATAAATTATAAAATATTACAAAACAAAATAATAATAATAAACTGAAATAGTAGCCACACAAATGATCTATTTTTATCTCAGTAGATAATTTTATAGAAAAAAAAAGGAGGTTTTAAAAATGGAAAATTTATTTCAGCAAGCACTATTTTAAGTCTAAAAACCATTAAAAATATACACAGAATATGAAAAATTCTTATAAATTAATGAAAAGGTGTCCAATAAAAGTATCAGCAAAATAGGATTCCCCTTTTATACAAGAAATTATTAAAAAAAAAAAAAAAAAAGAAAAAAGAAATTCCATTGCTAATATGGCGTCAAAAATTCAAAAGCCGCCAAGGGAGAAATTTAATAAAGTTCTGTAGCACGATAATATTTATTTATTTTTCATATACCAATCACTACGCTAATTTATCACACAAATAAACGAACTGATGTGATTCCACTTGTATGCCGTCGGGCAGAAATATTTGATAAATTCAAATTAATATTTAAATAAATAAATAAAAATACATTTAATGGGAAATATATATAACCATAAAAACATTAGTTGTCTAAAATGAGGCAGAAATAGTGCTCATAGCATATTGTTATAAGGGATTAATTCTTTGCTCTGCATCAATTGTACTGTTGCAAATGAAAGTAGTTTTACAGGCAAAGTGAAAATAAAAGGGCAATTCATTCACTTTCAGTGGGGTCAGCCTTGGTGACAAACTTGATAAGTGGGCGACCAAATTTGGTGAAAAATGGTAGTTTAGAGTTCCCGAAGTTTTGAAACTCTTCAACACACTGGAGCACAGATCTCAATCTTTCCATGGGATTCTTGATGTAATCATCTCCAAAAGTTATAAATAGGAGTGAGTTGATTTCTGCGAGAGAGTATGTAGTCACTGCACTTTAGGGATTGAGCTCTAAGCGACTGGATTTTTTCGTGAGCTAACAAAGATTTCTGCTCTGGAGTATTTGATGTTGTTGTCTTTACTCCTGTGGGACAAGTGACTGTTTTTTTAGACTGTTCCAGAACATTCATCGAATAGTGACTTTTGCTGCACGTGTAACACCTTCGACTGTTTCCAGAATATTCAAAGAATTAACTTTACTATTGGACTGTATTAGAGAATATTTGTTTTAATAAGAGTTTTGTTGTACAGATTCGAGAAGTTCAAAAAATATTTAATATCGCCAAGGAGGTCACATACTAAAGCTGTGACGAAAATAGTCGGCAATTGAAATATATTTATTGAAAAGTTTCTATTATTCAATTAAAAAGAAATCATTTAAATATACTGATCAGCGAAGCGGGCAAAGCCTGCTAGTATATACATATATATACAGTCATACCCACTTAATTGGGTAACGGATAATTGAATACGCCGCTTATTCGAATAAAATTCGTTAGAATCAAAATCAGTCTCATAGGAACAATGTTAAATTTCCCCATTTAAACAAATATTTTTCACATACCGTCCTCGGTTATTCGAATAAAGTTTGAACAGTCTTTCTTATTAAAAATGTGTTCTTAATCGAAAAATACCAGATTTCCTTTTCTAAAAGTAATTAAAAATTGTTTATTGTTGTTGAAAAAACAAAATTGGAAAACGTCGAATGTGAAATATGGGATGATGAAAAAGTAATTTTAATGATTTTGAGTACAGTGAAATTCGGTATTTTGAAGACTTTGGGATAGGTGATTTCAGACAGCTGAAATTCACTCAGGCAGAGCTCGTGCAATTTAAAGAACTGGATGGAAACGAGATGACAGAAGATGAAGAAGAAATTTTCACATCTTCCTCACAAGAAAAATATGAAAATGAAAGTAATCATGAGACAATCGATTCATTCCTCCTCTGAAACAAATAAATGAATCATATGCTATAATTCGCCGACATTTTGATGTTTGTTTAGGTGACTATAATCTACTTTATAAATTAGAAAAAAAATTGTAGAAATATTAAACATCAGTGAAAACATAATCACCTATCAGAACTTTCTTCCGAGAGGGAATAAAATATTATATGAGTGAGTGATATTGAATAATTCTACTTCTTTATAAGCTCTGGAATCTAATTAGGTAAGTTTAAAAAGACATTTCTGCATTTATGTTGCAGATAGAGAAAAATTAGAAATTGCGAGTATTACAGGTGGCATTTGATTGCCGATTGTTGGGAGAGGGTGGGAAACACACACACACCAAAAAATAAAAATAAACAAGCGAAAGATATTGAACAATTCGACTTCTTTATATGTTCTAGAATCTAAAAAAGCAAGTTTTAAATGATTATTGCATACCTGCCAAACTGAGAAAATTCCAAGGAGTAAAACAGCACACGAACAAAAAAATTTGCACCCCCCCCCCCCTAAAAAAAAAAAAAAGCAAATGGGATTTTTTTCTGTTTTGGCTTATAAGATTTAAAAGTATTAACCCTTTCAGTCGCAGTGTTCCCGCTGACGGAACACCTAATTTTAATTCTCAAGTGCAAAAACTCACCCCGGAAATTTTTTAGCAAAAATTTACATTTATAACATAGCAGAAAAGGCCCTTTTTTTAACGTGAAAATTTAAAATTTCTTCTGCTTTAATTATGTTGGTAAATTCCGGTGGCAGTGTAATTTAAATTATTTGAATTACCTTGCGCCGCAAAGGGTTAAAATACTCCGGAATAAATTGAAATGTTGGGATCTATGCAACTTTTACGAGTTTTTGTTGTCGATAATGTTTACTTATAAAGTGATTCATTTATTAAATTAAATATTATTTGAATTTAATAAGGTTTACTTACAGATGTTTCAAACCGAAAATTTCTCGAAAAGGAACAATGCTAATTTTTTATTTTTTAAATATTTATGATCAGCTATGTGTCTAAAAGCCATTTTTAAAATTAGTTTAGTAATTTTTAAAATAAATTAAGTAGTGAACGTTAAAAAGGGTTAAAAAAAAAAAAAAATCACTAATTTACTTTTTAAATACATTAACATTTGATAAAAAGTAATATAATGCAAAGTTTAGCTATCATTCATAATTATTTACTACACCTACATATTTAATGTATTCACACAGTGATGCAATTAGTCTGAATTTCACATTAGATTTATTTTAAAAATAGTTTTCAAACTTCTTAGAAGTATCAGATACAGTAATTATTTTTAAATATTTCAGATAGCTATTTTTCAATTTAATTAGTTATTACATTTACAAACTCAAAAAAAGAAAAAAAAAAGGAAAGGAAAAATAAATTTAAAAGTTTCATTTATTAAAATGCAATGTAAAAACTACATCTGTGGAAAGAATCTTTTTTTTTTTTTTTTAAACACTTTCTCAGAATATAGTAAAATACAATTCATTATCTTCCTTGAAGTAGTAATGTATTTTATTCTTTTTGCTAATAGCTGATTTTGCATAATATAGACATTTTTTTCTTTCCAATGTGTTTGGTTGTATGGTATTTGCCGCCATGAGAAATTGTAAAACTGGATTGACAATAAATGCAATACGGAAACTTTTCACCCTGACTAGATGCTCATATACATCGAAATTCAGTTCTATAGCTATCTTACAACAGTTGATAAGATTTCTTTTCAGACGTCATCAAAATTTTCAAAAGCATGTGACAATTGTAAGCACAAACATAATAACAAAACAAACATCACCCACGTTTCCCGTGCTTCCGTTTCTGCGAGATGAGCAAGGGTTGAGGTGAACCGAGCATGTCTGGAGAGGAGGAAAAAAACACGCCATGCCTCTGAAGCGATGACGTTGAAACGGAGCATGCTTCAACCAATAAATGGGGACCAACGATAGTTGTAGAAGCATCAACTCAGAATCAATCAATCAATCAAATACATTGCGATCTTTGTTTACTAAGCCTTAGCAGCAAAAATCGTACTTTTTTTTTTAAGATGAGTTTTTTTTAAAACTTTTTTAAATTAAATCTAATCGAATACTTAAACACAAAAAAAAAATAAATAAATAAATCGGAAAAAAAATGTTGAAATAGTAGAAAAAGAGTAAAAATAGCGATCTAGGCATAAAAGCGTAAATTTTACGCCCGGGCCATAAAACTTGGCAGCTATGTTATTGACATTTATGCTGTGGATGAAGGAAGATTAGAAATTGCAACACTTCTGCAGGGAATTTGATCTCAGATCATTACCAGAGAGGGGGGCATGGTTGTTCGGTTTTTTCCATAGTGGAAAAAACCTGGTTAAAACCATCCCGGATAAAATACTGTTTTGTCCACTATTAATTATTTGTCAGTCTATAATAATAAAAGAAGATGTCTGTCTGTCTCTCTGTCTGCCTGAGCATCTATACATTCAGCCCCTACTGAACGCAGAAGTATAAAATTTGACATATGGGTGCTCAGGGGGATAGTGAAAACAGATTTTAAAAATTTTAATTAGTTGCGGAGATATTAATTAAAATGTTGACCCATGTCGATCGAAAAATGACCGAGAAACTACGGATAATTGCTTAAAAAGAAACATTCTATCAGCAGACGATTTTCTAAGCTGTCTCGATCCGAAACAAAACACATGCCAGACAACTGTCTGCGATAAAAAAGGAAATGAATGTAACCAATTAAGATATCACGTGTTTCATAGTGGGGATAAAAATTGCAATTTTCAAACTTTTTCAAATTTTCATTCATGTTACATTTAAATTAATATTTGGCCTAGACAGCATATTATAAAGCTACTGTTCAATTTTCATTTTCATGAAAATATCTGAATAAACAAAAAAAAAAAAAAAAAAAAAAAAAAAAACATATTTATTGGAAAAAGATTATATTTTGCAGTATTTTAAATTGAGATATGCCATTGAAATTTCGTAGTATTTGGTTTTAATGCCAGATAATTCGATAGCGAATCTTTTTGAAAGAACAGAATTATTAGGAAAACTTGAAGCAGGGGAAGTAGGGGCAAAAAAAAAAAAAAAAGTTTTAAATTTACTTTTTATTTTACAATAATGATTAAATTCTTTTTAATACATCATTCGAAAGATATTTTAAAATACTTTTATATTATCGAAAGTGGAATTTGAGATTTCACCTGATATACACGTTTCAAGGTGTCCTGATTAGGTTTTTTTTTGTATCTCAGCTACTAATTAAAATAATTTCATAAGTAATACATCATTTGAAAGCTTTGTTGATTTGGAATTGAACAATACATTACAGAAATGTCTACCGGCAGATGGCGCTGTAATACTTTAAAATTTCAATATTTCAAATTCTAATGAGCGAAGAAGGTGTTGTAAGTTCTAAAATGGGAATAAGGCGCCGCAGGCACCACCGAGCGGGACTTAGCTAAAGTCAGAAATTTTAAAGATCATAACATGGTGAGTGAACAGGCTGTTTCAGATATTAAAAAGGGGAGAGGGGCTGAAGGCGCTACCGCACGGGAATTCACAGCAATTAAATTTTTCAATAAGCTATTTTCACTATTTATCAATAAGCTGTTATTAGACCTGAAACGGGAAAAAGGCGCCGCAGGCACCACTGAACGGGAGTTTCGTAAAGTCGGATTTTTCAGGGATCGCGAACCAGCTGGTCGCCGAAGGCGGCTAGTACTAAATAAAAAAATTATCTTTATTCTTTCCCTATATAAAACAATTCTTTATCAAAATGTGTATGTGCAGTGCTCATGAAATACGGTCAGCTGATCACCATTGGCGACGAATATTTTTTAACTAGCAATGTTTTCAATTTTAAGGAAACTTTTTTCTTTTTTTTTTTTTTTTAAATACATATTTTGGTGAAAGAATTTTTCTGAGAATCGGACTCCAATTTTACTTTCGATGCAGTCTTACTTTCCCTGTTTTGATTCCTGCTTCTCTCACCACTTTTTGAGATACTGTATTGAATTAGGGGATTTACACATCTCCGTGCATGTTTCATAACTCGATATTAAATTATTACACTGTTTTAGGGAGTTGGTTTACACTGCTCCTTGTCTGTGTACGCTATCGACATGGTGGTGAATCGTTGTACCTATGTAATGATGTATCAATGCCGATGGTGTATTGGTTTAATGAAAATAATAAAACTAGTTTCATTTTGTTAAATTTAAACAGGCATTTCCTGATGTAAAAAAAAGAAATCATTCAAGCCTAATAAATAATTGGTTTATATATATAGAATCTTAATTTCTATATTCAAGTAAATTTTGAAATTGAAAAAGGAACAAAAAAAAAAAAAAAAAAAAAAAAAGGAAAGAAAGGAAGAAAACGGTGGAGTATATTTTTTACAGGCTACCAGAATGTTTTGTTGACAACCATTTTTTTTTTTACAAATTCCTGAATTCTGTGTATGTGAATATAATCAATTTAAATATTTCAAAATAGACATGAATGGTTGAAATAAACATGAAAAGTTAACGATATTTAATAAATAAATATATCTATTTTTCTAAGGGTGGATTGGATGCAAAAGTGATAGTTTATAGTTTCAATTTTAATTCCCTTCTTTTTCACCCCACTGCTTTCAACTACATTGTCATCTTCGCTCTCATAGTCGCAAATACCTTTCAAAAATTTGTTATTAAGCATGATGAAATGAATGGTTCACATATATTTCATGGAATTTTTTACTTTCTGAAAATACATAGATAAGGAAAATATTGTAATCATGACAAAAATTTGATTTTGTGATGTTGGTGTATCTACATGTTTTGAGGTTTCATGAGTTCATTTTTGCTATTTTACGATGATGTATGTATATCTGAGTAGAGTGAACAGAATATTGTCTAAATGCTTTGTTCAAATGAGCTAAAAATTGGTACATTATGTTACAGGTTATCATAGCACAAACTGTATACATCTTGGAGAATCTAGCAGTTTTTTTTTTTTTTTTTAACCCAGATGCAAAGACAAATTCTTTATCATTATAGGCCTATGGGCTCAAATAATTTAAAGTATGATAGCATCTGAACTCCTTATTCAATCCGGTTGAAACTTTATATGCGTGTTATTGATCACTGTCGAATGATTTGTGTAAATTTATTTTGGTGAATCTAGCATTTATAGTTTTTTTTACGGGGAAATAATGAAAATTTCTGTAATATTATAGCCTATAGTCTGAAATTATTTAAAATATGATGGTGTCAGAATGTCTCATTTGACTGAGCTTTAAATTTATATACAAGTTATAAGTATATATCACACAAACTGTATACATTTTGGTGAATCTAACATTATTAGTTCTTTTACAGAAATACACAAAAGAATTTGGATACATTCCGTTCCATTAAACAATATACTATTTGGTAGCAAATAATCAAACACTTATTATAATTTTCTTGTTTGTTTATTTAATGACTTCTCTTACTTTATTTTATTTAAACAGCAGTGAATTACTTAATGTTCAGAAATTCGACTGGAGTCACTCAACATTTTTATTATGTCTCTTAAAGTTTCTGTTTATTTATCAAATTGATTATCAGGGGTCGATCCAGGCAAAAACCAGGACCCTTTTGCTCCCCTTCACAAAATTCAAATCCTTAAAATGGGTCCCTTCACAAAATTCAAATTCAGAAAATGGGTCCCTTCACAAAATTCAGATTTATAAAAACAGCTCTTTCACAAAATTTTGTTTTATAAAAATAATACTTTTTTCCATGTTTGCTGTATTGTTTTTAATGAGTGTCTATACTTGTTTAATAAAATGCTATTAACTTGATATTAAACATTAGATAGAGTAATTGCTAAAATGAAAGGTTTCTAGCGGCAATTATTTTTTTCACAAAAATAAATACAAATTTCACAAAAATAATTTGTTTTTCACAAAAATGGGCCCCAAAAATTAAAACCTGGATCAACCTCTGATTATAAATATATATATATATATATATATATATATACATATATAGTCATATACATATATGTCACATTTATATTATTAAAGACATAACTTTTGTGAAAAATAAATAACTTTTCTGTGTGAAAGTAATATTTAATTTTGTATATTTTTCATCTGGAATTTCTATTACCAAGTAATATTTTTTTTTTTTTTTTTTTTTTTTTTTAACAACATTAAAATAAGAATACAAAATTATCAAATGATTAAGTATGTAAATTTGATTTTTTTAATTCTTGGATAAAAAAAATGACATGTTGGTATTGCACATAAAATGTTACATAAAAATGAAAGCTTTACTTTGAAAGGACTTGTGGACATAAATTGATAAAAACATTCTAACTACATTTATGAGATTTTTTTTTAACCTAGTATAGGAATGTTAAATAAGATATTTCCATATTAAGTAGAAAATAACAAAGAAACAACTTAAATTATTTTTAAGATTATAAAGTCTACGTATTAATCAATCACGCCGTTTATGAAAAACTTTAATATTGAAAATAGTCTTTTTCGAGGGGGAGAGGTGTTTGGGGGGGGGGGGATTAAGTTATTCTTTATTTTTAATTGTTAACATTATGCATGAAATCTTTTTCTGGCTAAAAGCCGTGTCTATTTCTTTTGTTTTTAAAGATTTAGATATAGCATTAAATAACTTTCTTTTTTTTTTTTTAATTATAATATCCAGTATGATAATAATATAACAGTCTACCACAGCAGATTTACTTTGTTACATCTACAAACTGTACATAACTAATGTAATTAGCATTTTCTTCATGATTTTTGTTTGTTTGTTTATCGTGATTAAAATGAAATTACACTTTTCATTAATCAAATTATTAATTTTTAATAAAATATTTCTATTGCTAAAATTGCTAATTTAAAGTTAAAATTGCAGTTTATTGTTTTAACAGAATAATTTTATGCATTGAACATGTACAGATTTATTTTTGTGAATCTAGCATTTATAGTTTTTTTACAGGGAAATAACAAACAATTCTGTAATATTATGGCCTATAGTCTGAAATTATTTAAAATGCGATAGTGTCTGAATGCCTCGTTTGATTGAGCTTTAACCCCTTAACCTACAATGACGGGCATAGCCCGCGTACGATGGTCGGGCCAGAAGTGAATATTACGGGCATAGCCCGCGTACGGTGATCGGGCCAGAAGTGAATATTACGGGCATAGCCCGCGCACGGTGATTGGGCCAGAAGTGAATATTACGAGCATAGCCCGCGTATGATGGTCGGGCCAGAAGTGAATATTACGTGGAATATTTGATACGCAATTACAGTCTGATGCAATAATTGTTTATTACAAATTGTTTATTACAAAATATTTATTTATACAAAAATCCAAAATTAGTAATTTGTAACGGTATGATATAGTTCAAAACATTCTGGTACATGTAACGGAACTTTACACTTTTTACACTCCCATGTTGTTTTCTTACGTTTTTTATTTTTGTGACAAACTGTACAACGTTTTGACGGTCTTGATTTAGAGGGTGTTGGATCAATGTGCTTTGGAAAATGAGCCCAGTCCTTCACATACAGTCTGCCTGGTGCATCTCCGACAGATGATACGCCTCGTTCTCTATAAATCGGTTTTGGCATATTCTTTAATAGAGATTCGGCTATATTGATCCTATAGTCGACATAGCATTGTTTCTTTCCATCATTCAGGTTTTTCCATAAAATGTAGGAGTTAAAAAGACCAATATCAAACAGATAAAAAAAATTTTTTTTGTATCCTTTCATGTATTTCCGCATTACTGGAAAACATGCCAATATTTGATCTTGGAGATCAATTCCGTTCATTCCGTGGTTGTACTCTGCAATACAACTCGGTTTTAGGGTGTGGTTGGATCCTTGTGAAATAATTTCGACTGCTTCATGTTTTGTCAACATCATATATACATCTCGCTTATCTTTCCATTTTATAGCGAGTATTCGGTTGCAGCTTCTTATTATGTATTCCCCCCTTTTTAATTTTACACTGCACAAATCTTTTGGCATATTCTTCCTATTCGAACGTACTGTGCCAATTACATTTGTTTTATATTTATGTGATAACGTCATAAATAATTTTGGGGAAGAATACCAATTGTCCATGTATAAAGTGTGACCCCTGTGCAGCACTGACTCAGCAAGCTCTTTGACAACACATTCCGAAGCGCTGTCATCACAGTTTATTTTATCGTTGCCGGTATAAATTTTAATTGATAACAATAGCCTGACTCAGACTCACATAATTTATAAATATTGACGCCAAACCTTGCCCTTTTGGATGGATTGAATTGCTTATACGATAGACGCCCCCTGAATTTCCTAAGCGATTCATCAATAGAAATGTCTTTTTTCATTATATACACTTCTTTAAATTTTTGGTTCAAAAAATTAATAACAGGTTTAATCTTGCTCATTTTATCGGTATTGGCAACCAGATTATTGTTTGAGAAATGCAAAAACCTTGTAATTTGTAGATATCTCTTCAAAGGCATTGATTTTCTAAATATGGGCGTTTCGATAACAGCCGTTTCTTCGACCAATTCATTTGGATTCTTGGCTTTTTTACCTGTGACCTGTGACATTATAATGGTCAAGTCGAAATATCTTTTCATTTCGGTAGAGTCTACAGGAAACCAAGCGTCGTCGATTTTTCGTGTTCTATGTGGATATTCTCGTTGATCTGCATACTGGTTAGTTTCGGTCACAATGTTGTTCCAAAATATGTCATCAAATATTAGATTAAATACAGTAGAAGATCTTTATAACGCAATTCTATATAACGCAATTCTCTATATAACGCACAACTTCTCAAACATAAACAATGAATTTTGCAGTTAAGAAACATTTTGTAAAAAACTGTTACTTTGTAGAGAACTTAGTGTGATACATTTGTTTTTCTTTATCTATTTAATTCAAACCTTTTGAATAAAAAAAAAATGCTTTCATTAATTTTTTTTTTTTTCTTTTTGAAAATGAGTCATAATGAATGATTTGGTACAGGCATATATGACTACATTTATAAACTAATTTAACTATGAAATATATGATACACCCAACTACTGTTCCAAGGAATGTAACTTAAAAATACCCTACTCTCTTTTGATATGTTTCAACATATTTGGCCATGCTTACAAGGTAAATTTAATGATGTGTGAAACATGATCTGTATAATGCAAAATTCTATATAACGCAAAACCTTGTGTTTTTAGGTTTGCGTTATAAAGATCTTCTACTGTATATCAAATTCTCCTCCACTTCCTCCTAATTGACATAAAGCTCCCTCTATACGGCCAGGAGTCATCGTATAGTCCTAGATTTTTGGACTATTTCTTATTTCCTTCCAAGGCCAGGACTCTGGTAGTTGATCGTCATCGGATGTATCATCAATAACTAATCGCCTACACTTTCTCCGAACTCGACATATATCGTCACTACTGTCACTTTCGTTAGCAAAATTATCAGCACAATTCTCACTGCTTTCATCACAAAATCTCTTTCTTGAGAACATCTTCTGGGGTTGCTTTTCTAGAATTTACGAACGTAAATTTCGACGTGTGAATGTGACCAAGAACAACTTGACACTGATCACGATCCGAAGAGATAACAGAAATACATCACGAGCCTTGTCTGTGCTATCTGCAAACCGCGGTCGTCCTACCACTGGCGATGCCCGTCAATTTTACGATTGGCCCAATCAGCATGTTACACAAGTCGTGCGATTTACTCGAACGCTGCGCGAGCTTGTAAACGATTTTGGCCCAACATCTTCAAATCTAAATCGTAGGTTAAGGGGTTAAATTCATATGCAAGTTATAAGTATATGTCTCACAAACTGTATACATTTTGGTGAATCTAACACTAATAGTTCTTTTACAGAGATACATAAAAGAATTCGGATACATTCTGTTCCATTAAACAATGTACTATTTGAAAGCAAATAATCAAACACTTATTATTAATTTTCTCGTTTGTTTATTTAATGACTTTTCTTACTTTATTTTATTTAAACAACAGTGAAATACTTAATGTTCAGAAATTCAACTGCAGTCACTCAACATTTTTATTATTTCTCTTAAAGTTTTTGCATATTTATCAAATTGATTATAAATATATTTGTATATATACACATATATATATATACAGTTATATACATATTTGTCTTATTTATATTATTAAAGACATTATTTTTGTGAAAAATAAAAAATAACTTTTCTATGTGGAAGTAAAATTTAATTTTAAATTTTTTTTCATGTGGAATTTCTATTACCAAGTAATATTTTTTTTTTTTTTTTACAAAATTAAAATAAGAATATAAAATTATCAAATGATTAAGTATGTAAATTTAATTTTTTTAATTCTTGGATAAAAAAATGGCATCTTGGTATTGCAAATAAAATGATATATAGAAATGAAAGCTTTACTTTGAAAGGACTTGCGGACATAAATTGATAAAAACATTCTATATACATTTGTGATTTTTTTTTTTTTAAACCTAGTATAGAAATGTTAAATAAGATATTTTCATGTTAAGTACAAAATAACAGAAAAACAACTTAAATTATTTTTAAGATTATAATCGTCTATGTATTAATCAATCACGGAATCACATCGTTTGTGAAGAACTTTAATATTGAAAATAGTCTCTAGGTGGTCTCGAGGTAGGGGTGTTGGAGGGGATTAAGTTATTCTTCATTTTTAATTGTCAACATTATGTAATGAAGAAACTCAACATTATGCATTAAATCTTTTTCTGGCTAAATAGCCGTATCTATTTCTTTTGTTTTTAAAGATTTATATATATCATTAAATAACTTTTTTTTCCCTTTTAATATTCAGTATGATAATATTATAATAGTCCACCACAATAGATTTACTTTGTTACATCTACAAGCTGTACATAATTAATGTAATTAGCATTTTCTTCATGATTTTTTTTTTCCCCTGTGGTTAAAATGAAATTACACTTTTCATTAATCAAATTAATTTTTAATAAAATATTTCTATTGCTAAAATTGCTAATTTAAAAATAAAAATGCAATTTATTGTTTTAAAAGAATAATTTTATGCACTGAACATGTACAGCTCAGTGAATTTTATTTTGTCCAGTTTCGTGTGGCTTTTTCCACTTTTGTCCAGGTTTTTTCTAGGGATGGGACGAATATTCGGCAACTATTCGGTATTCGGCAAGGCCAAATAGTGATAGATATTCGGCCTGTTACCGGCCGAATATCTGACAGAAGTTGTGGAAAATATACTTTCAATTACTTTAAATATTATTATTACTTGAAATTGAAATAGTATAGATATGTCTAGCAACTTAAAATTAAAAAATGTTATTTAAATAAGTATACATACAATATACTTCATATTATCTATTAAAATAGTCTGTTTAACTAACAAATAATTCTGATTAAACTTAGAAATTTTGTATTACGTACACAGTTTAAGTAAAGGAAATATAATTATGAAAATACCTTAAAAGGTTACAAATTAATAAACTTTCTTTTCATTATAAACATGTTATACAAAATTACCATAAAATTGATACTGCAAATTGTATACAATAGGGATGCACAACCTTTTTGGCCAGAGGGCCACTCTCTCTGTTCAGTAGGATACAAAGGGCCACAGACGAGATAATATAAAAGAATTTAAGTGTACAGATATATTCGCCGTGTAATGTATACATACACACACATATACACATGCATGTATAAGAAGGTTCATTATCATTGCCAAATGCCTGTGTGCAAAACTTCAGTTTGTATTGTATGTAGCTAAAAAAAAAAAAAAAAAATTATAAAAGTTTTTCAATTAGCGAGTTAAGTGAATCTTGAAGCATAATAATCATAAAGTTATTGAATAGTACGCAAAATAATGAAACAAATGTATCATATAAAATACAAAATGATAAATAAAATAAACAAATAAAAAGTATGGTTTGCAGAGAGAGAAAAAAAAAAAGTTTCATTGGGAGTCACAAAAACAATAAACATAAATATAAAGCCTGGATAGATTATTCCATGATTTTTCCAATAAAAAATTAAGGAACATACTGTGGGTTACATTACTGAGAAATAGAATGGAAAACTTAGCTCTCAAACAGAAATGTGTATAAAAACCAACATTTTCATCCTTTCCCCCCTCCCCCCCCCCAAAAAAAAAAAAAGTTTTTGTAAATGCCAGTGTTGCGAATGCAAAGCATAAATATTTTTTCTTTCTCTCTCTTTTTTTTTTTTTTTTTTTCTCCTGCTAATGATTTATGCCACCTAAAATGTCAGTGCTTTGGCGGGCCGCAAACGGATGCCTATTGGGCCGCATGTGGCCCCCAGGCCGCAGGTTGTGCACCTCTAGTATACAATATAATATGTTAATTAAAAAAAAAAAATGAACTTAGCTGTATATTTTTTAATTAATCATAAATTATAAAGACTTAGAAAAATACACTGTCCTAATAAGATTTTTTATATAAAAATAAAGTTAGTAAAATATATAAAAAATAAATTAATTTTAAGGAATCAAAAACTAGCATTAATTTCATTATTAATTTGAAGTATGAGAAATGTGTGCGTACATATATTTCTCTTTTTTATATGTTATTAGTTATATATTTTTCACTTTTGGCTAATAGGTATTAATTTGTGTTGATTTCTTTGTTTCAGTGATTTTCTTTGCCTGAATTACCTCTAATTATATATATATATAATAATGGCAAAACATACACTAACACACCTGAAATTAACATCTTAAAATGGAAATAAAATAGAAATGCAGCAAAAATTAATAATTGAATTGAAAGAAAGCTGAGTACTACTTGTAACATGTTTTCAAGGTTATATATATATATATAAATATATAGATAAATGTATATAATATATATATATATATATATATATATATATATATAAAATTTTCTAAAAATTTAGTATTCAGCAGCCAAATATTCGGTATTCGGCCTGAAAAATTGCCGAATATTCGGTAATCGGCCAAATCACTATTCGTCCTATCCCTAGTTTTTTTCACTTTTGTCCAGCGTCCCGGACTTTTGACAAAAAAGTGGACAAAATAACAATCCTGGAGGGGGGAGGGATAAAATATTATATGAGTGAGCGATATTGAACAATTCTACTTCTTCATAGGCTCTAGAATCTAATTAGGTAAGTTTATAAAAAGAACATTGACATTTATGTTGTGGGTGGAAAACAATTAGAAATCACAGATTTCAGTAGGCATTTGATCACTGATTGTTTGGGGGGGTATCTTCCCACAGACCACCCCGACCCCTCTCAAGGGTTGTGATTGCTTTTGTTGAAGCTGTCAGGGAAAAGAGCGATAAAGTCTAGCTATGGCAGTCTGCACTCCTCATTGAAACTCATTGAAACCTTTGGACAGCCCCTGCCCGCCTGTCCAGCATGTTCCCTCTTTCGTTCAAGGTTCAAGATAAACTGTTCGGAGAATTATAGAGGGTGAAAGTGAAGAAGATAATATTTTTACAATCCTTATATAAGATTTATTGAAAGATAGAAAAAGAGCAGAATTTCTAACGCATTTAAAATTGTAAATTTTGTTTTCTCCATAATTATCTTTTACAAGTTTATAAAAATTAAATAAATAAACTAATTAATTAAATAATTCATAAATAAATTCATAAATATTAGAATCGTCCGGTGGTTGAATCTTATTACTTTTTTAAAGTACGCATTGAAATAAAAAATATAAAAATTCAAAATTTAAGTATAAAAAATGTTCTAAGAAATTACACTATCCATCAAAATAAATAAAAAATGAAATGAATGAATAAACAAATAAAATTAAAATTAATAAATATAAGTAAATATCATCATCTTTTTACTTTCCGAACACTATAGTGAGGAAAGTATTGTAATCATGTCAAAAATCCGAAATTCAGATTTTGATGTTTCTATACGTTTCGAGGTCCTCTGAGTCCGTTTTCACTATTTTTACGATGATGTATGTATGTGTGTATATATGTGTGTATGTATGTGTGTATGTATGTGCGTATATATGTGTGCGTGTGTATGTATGTGTGTCTGTGAGTGAACACGCTAGCATCTAAACACTTTGTTGCTGAAAGTTGGTACATATATTGCAAGTCACCAAAGTACGAACCCTATTGATTTTGGTGAATCTAGCACTTATAGTTTTTTTTACAGGGACACCAGGAAAAATTCTTTATCATTAAGGCCTATTGGGCCAAATTTTTAAAAGTGCGATAGCGTCTAAACGTCTTATTAATCTGAGCAAAAAATTTGTACACATGTTATAGGTCATAGTTGCACGATTTGTTTAGATTTTGGTGAATTTAGCACTTACAATTTTTTTACAGGGTCACAAAGAAAAATTCTTTATCATTATGGCCTATGGGGCCAAATTTTTAAAAGTGTGATAGCGTCTAAACACCCCTAATCAAATATTTCTGCAATCTGCATAAAGAAAATCAAGATAAAATGGCAATTATTTGTAGAAAAAGAGCAGAATTTCTAACGCATTTAAAATTGTAAATATTGTTTTCTCCAGAATTAACTTTTATAAGTTTATAAAAAGTCTGATGAGAATCGGGATCCCGATGGAAAAGTTTAACAGGAAAAAACAAAGTTAGTAAAGGTTTTTAATGTATTAATTTAGTAATTTCACTTCGTTTTTTAATTAATATAGTTTAATGTTAGGTAAATAAGTTAATTAAGTAAATAAACTAATTAATTAAATAAATAATTAGAACATTGAATTCAAATGTGGAAAAAATGTTTATTGATTTATTATCTTTAAATATGAACAGATATTACAATTTTTTAAATAAATTTAAAAATAATACATCAGTTAATGCAACTAAATTATGTTGTTTAAGAAAATATGATAAACTGTTATTAATTCATTATAGAACTTTAAAAAATAAAAGGATCGAAGGAAAATTTTATAGTAAAAAATAGAACAAACCTCTTACCGATTTTAATGAAACTTTGTATAATCATGTACAATTTGTGAAAAAATTACAGTAAGTGTCAAACATACTTGGAGGAGGGGGGGGGGGGACAGAGGAAAATATATTAAATTTTTAAATTACCATTTTAGCAATTTTAATAATATATTACCACTTAATTTTTATGAAGATTACAATGAGTGAATTATATACCTGGAGGGGCACAGGGGAGGGGGGGGGGTAGATGGAAATAAAATATATTTTCATTTAAAACACCCTATTATAGATTTAAACAAAAACTTTGTATAATAACATACAATTTGTGAAAAAAATCACAATAAATATCAGACATACTTGGGGGTGGGGGTGGAGTTAAAGAGAGGGGGGAGACAGAGGAAAATAAAATATTTTTTAATATCACCATTTTACCGATTTTACCTAATTTCTCCTTGTAAAATTGATGCTTAACATCAACGAGTGTGGAAGTGTTCTATTTCTACATAGGGCGGGGGAGGACAAAAGAGACAGATTAAAAGAAGAAAATTCATTTTTGATTAACTTTTTTCAGATTTAAATCATATATCGAATTTTTGCATAACTCACTATAATTATTCATTAATAGTAATCGATACACACAAAATATAAATAAACAATAAAACAAACGATAATAAGTGTTGTTTAAAAAGATTATTTTATTTTCCATCTGTCCCCCTACCCCCCCCCCCCCCTTATCAACTTTAGTTAACTTTCACTATAATTTTAATAAAATGAAAGTGATAGTCGTACAAAGTTTCATATAAATAGGTAGCATGGTGATATAAAAACAAACATTTTCTTCACTCTGTCCCCCCCCCCTCCTTAGCAAATCGTCCAGATATGTGTACACTCACTGCGATTGCAATTTTTCATAAGCAGAAAGTTGCATAGATACAAAGTTTTTTTTTTTTAATCGACAATGCGGTTGTTTAAGGAATAATATATTTTACTTCTATCTGCGTCCCCCTTGCCCCCCCCCCCCCCCACAAATATATAATGCACTCATTTTGAGATCTTCATAAAAAGCAAGTGGTAGCTATAGAATATGTCTTTAAAATCGGTAAAATGGAGATATAAAAAATATTTTATTTTCCTCTGTCCTCCCCCCCCCCTTCGTCTTTAACCCCCCCCCCCTATCCATAAGTATGTCTAACCTTACTGTGATTTTTTTCACAAATTGTACGTTATTATGCAAAGTTTTTGTTTAGATCGATGATAGTGTAGTTTAAAGAAGAATACATTTTATTGCCATTGGTCCCCCTTGCCCCCCCAGGTATATAATACACTCATTGTAATATTCATGAAAATTAAGTGGTAGTTATAGAATATATCATTAAAATCTCTAAAATGGTGATATAAAGAGTCTTTATGGGAGTGAGCTATTTTCAAAACTATAACCATATTATTTAATATTTTAGAGAATATAACATTTTACATGCTGAAAAAATCATTAGTGAATCAATCATTAGTGAAGTTATAAAATGTTTCATAACTTCTATCGACAAAAAAAAAAAAAAAAAAAGCTAGATTCATTGTAGTAGTTCAGTCCATAAAACAACTCCTCTAGAGTATTTTGTCAAAGTTTTATAAGATTTATATAATAACTTTTGGAGTTATGATGTTTTGTGAAAAAGCAAAATGTTAAAAATCTCATTCTGAGAAAAAGCAAAAAACGTAATTAAAAACCAGATTTTACCTATTAAATAAAAAATAATTTTAATAACTTTCCTGATTTATTTCAAAGTTTTTTATTTCTTCTTATTATTTTTAAATTCATTTTATATTCAGTAACAAATTTTGATGCTTATACTGAGTAAAACTTTTATGAAAACAAACATTTCCGGTCACTTCTGGTTTCAAAAAGTTGCGAGAGACTAATATTTAGATGCCTGTAACTCAAAATTCTAAGCAAGATAGAAACAAAATTCAAACTGATTTAGCAAGTTTAAATGTCAGGCTTTAATACTAAACCAAAAATAAAAAATCTTAGTTCTGACTGAAAATTGCATTTTAAAGGTAGGCAGGCGCCTTAAAAAGTATGTAGGAAAGAATTTAAAGCTGAAGCTGTAGGAGATTTGTCCACAATAAAACATTAATAGACTATTACTTTTTTCCCCCAGATATTTTCGAGTGTGTAAAATTATTACCTCGCTTTATCTTAAAAATATATAGAGAGTATTATACAATGCTATAATTAACTGAAAAATTCCATAATAAAAAGTATAGACAAAAAAAAAAAAAAAGTAATTTTCTTTCTTTCTTTTTTACAAGTAACTATGTATAACCAAAAAAAAAAAAAAAAAAAAAAATCGACAAATAATGACAAAAAATTAATAGTTTCCAAGTGGTCTGTAGAGCAAATGGTCTAGATATTACAAATTCTTTCTATTATGGAAAAGAAATTATACTGATTTTTAGCATAATATTTCATTTTAAGAAATGGGGTACTAATTGTTATGAATTTCAATTTAACATTAAATATGGGAATTTCTGTAACTTTTTTTTTTTTTTTTTTTTTTTTAATCTTCTGTTATAGACTATTAACACGTTGAGCGCCACGCAAATTCTTAAAATCCATTAAAATCCATTAAAATTCCATAATGATACCTTCTATAAAAAATGAAAATTAAGCAAATTTTAATAATTTTTCAATCATTAAATGTTATATTTTTAGTCTTATATCCTATTTTATATGCGCACCGATGGCTGACAAGGCGCTCAATGTTTTAATTTTTAATTTTTACTGTTTTTACTTTAGGGGTAAAACTTTCACTGAAATGTTTGAAGTATAACAGGTTCTGCACACTCCTAAAGTTTCAAGATGATTCCTTCAGTACTTAAAGATATATGACAAAATGTCTAGTATCTAGAATGGCTGACATGGCGCTCAACGTGTTAATATCGGTATTCAATAAATAGCGAATAGGCGGGCAGAGCTTTGCAGTGGTTCATAAGTAAAGCGAGTAGAGTGGAGTCGAATCCTCCTTCGGGGTTGCATAGCTCCATCGGCTAAATACTGAATTTTACAATACTAGGGAACAGAGTTCCCTAGTATAGTAAATCAAAAGGAGTTATATTGCATTTTCAATATATTAGAAAATAACACAATACAAGCAATCAGTTTGTTTTTCTTTGAAATAAACTGTTAAAACCGAAAACGAATCACGTGGAACAATTTCTGGAAAACTTGCGAATGTTGGCAAATTTAATAATTTCTACGATTCAAGCAAACTATCGTGATTCAGAGTACTAAAAATCTACAGAAAGAAAATAAATGCTGATTGTTATTTAAATATTTTATTACTAATAATATTAATAGTTTTTGCATAATAAGAAAGTGCTAATGCTATGGACGACATTAAAGACGGTATATTCCTTTTCTCAGCACATGATGTTTTCAGACAACCTGGACAATTTTATGTGGTAATATAACATACACATATACTTAAAAAGAACATTAAAAGAAGTGATAAAAATCATACCATCAATGCATGACTTTATTACTAATTATATATATTATATATGTAGTATTGTGTTACATGTCTTGAATAATATATGAATGGGATGTTAGTATAAATTATATATACTAATTATTTTTAAATAATTAATATTCAAGATGCGTTCATATATCGCTTGAGGCATATTATGTATATAATTTTTATTTATGTATAATAAATCATTACAGTGATCAAACACCAGGAAGGAAGACTTCAGTTAATCAATAACCAACCACATGTTGAAGTAAAGCCTTATACATGATAAAAGACACTTAAAAAAATAAAAATAATAATAATACTATGAGTTCAAATAAATGAACCATGTCATAGGCCAATGTCATATATTAAAAAATAGTATATCTTGCTTAAGTTATAAAATCTATAATTTGATTTCAAATTATATAAATAAATATAAAACCAACAAGTTTCATGCACAGGAGAATTTCATAGTCCAGTTCCTAAAGACGACGCAGCTTGTGGTGTATGAAACTGCTAATTTGTTTTATCTTTATTTAATTAATGTTTATATATATCACTTAAACAAGAAGATTTTATATTTAGTAAAATAATAATAACAATAATGATAAAATTTTGTATACTTTCTTTGATGAACAAAATTTATTTTATTACAGCAAGACTTATTTTCATTTATTCTAAGGCATGCCATGTTTCATTACCTAGCATCGTTTACTATATTCATTTCTTAATATTTCTTCGATATAGCATCAGCATAGAAACACATTGGTGGATTTTAAATTTTTTTTCAGATTTTGGCGATGAAGTAAAATGGCTGTCGCAATTGTAAATAAACATTTTCGTGAGAAACGTCATACCTATTTAGATGCCAAATCTCAAATTTAGTCAAGCGGTTCTATACTTAAGCAATTCTATTTATTTATTTATTTATTTTTATTTATTCATTTTTCCAGCGATTTTTCTAAATTACATTTTAATTATTTTTAATAAAAGTTTGCATTTTTTTTTCCCCACATGAAAAGAAAGATATTTATTTATTTATTTATTTATTTATTTATTTTTGGAATATGAATGTTAGAATCAGTATATAGCTTATGATAATTTTAATAAATTTTTAACAATCATATTTATGTTATAAAGTTTTTTTTTTTTTTTTTTTTTTTTTTTCTGAAATTTCCATTCTTTTTCTTTTTTAAAGAAAATGATAAAAATGCTAGGCTTTTTACGGATTTTTCTATTTATTTTAATTTATTAGAAATTGCCATCATTATTTTCGAAAATTTATCTTCATTTTCAGTGATTTTAAGATGTTAATTGAAAATATTTTAATATAAATTTATATCCTCACATACAAGTTCCCTCTTTTGTAATTTTCCCCCAGCATCTTTAAATAATAATAATAATAATAATAATAATAATAATAATACCTTAGAACAGAAATATCAATATTTCCATAACGTTAAAAGCATCAATGTAAATTTTTTTTTAATGACAGTACATTGTACGCTACCGAAACCGCAGTGTGCAATTAACAATCTTTTTTAAATCGCTGTTTTTAACATTGCTTATTGATATAATACATAACGTACATAATATATGCCTTTCTTTACTAAAGATATTCCATTTCTTAAGCATGAGTTTTCTAAATTTCACTTTAATTATTTTTTTTTAAAAAAAAAAGACATTTATTATAAATTTTCTTTTTCTCGAACAGAAGAAGAAAAAATATGACATAAAATTTAAGGTGTAGTTTACCAATAGTGTCTCAATAGTATCTCATAGACGCAGGTTAAAAGAAACAATACGAACTGCCGTAGTTAAGAAAAGATTATGTACAGAACAAAATATTATCACATTATAATGAGAATAAAATATGGACGGCTCATTGTAAAAGTGCTGTTACTCCATGTTTTTTAAATATAGATATTTTTAATTAGTTGTAACACATTTTGCCGCACCTTTCATTATAAAAAAGAAAAAACTCCAATAATTATTGCATTAAAGACACATAAATGGATAACATGTTTTTCTAAGAAAACTAAAACTTCCAATTTTTTTTTTTTTTTTTTTTTCTAAAAGGAAGTTTCTAAGTTATTTGAAATTATTTTTAATATAAAATATAAATTATTATAACTATCATTTGTATTTAACACAAAAATTGATAACACTTACTGAATCTTGACCTTTTTTCCCTATGCATAAATTCGAAAAAAGCTAGTTATTTCAAAATCAGTTTCTAAGGAGATTATTCACTTTTACAATGAACGAACCATATAATAGTAAACTAATAATACTAATATAACAATAAAAATAGAATAAGAATATGCCAACGAATAATGTGCAAAGGCAACACAAATCCATGTATATAATACAATAAAATAAGTTAATTTCTAAAATTTAGTATGAAATTGGATTATATTATTTATAACACCCAAAAAATTAGCATTACATTCAAGGTTTCGTTAAGAAAGATTTTCGAAGTGAATATAATTCACACACAGTTACGTAGATAAAGAATTTTCAAATTAATTGCGCAATAGCACTATGTTTAATACGAATTCCATATACTACCATAATAATATTTCATTTGTAAATAATCAAACACAAGAAAGGAAGACTTAATTTAATAATTAAACAGCCACATATGGAAGTGAAAACTTTCACAAGGAAGATATATTGAAAAAGTTAATGTGAGTTATTTCTGAAACATTTATAAATGAGATCATACATAGTATAGCAAATATGAATAAAGTAAAATAAAAAATAATAATAATAATTATTATTATTATACGAGGAGGCCATCAAGGCTTAAGATGGGTGAAGTGAGTTGTAACCTAAAAAGTATTAAAATTTGAAAAATAATTTTATTAACTTTTTAATACATTTAAGTTAATATAACTGTTCAAATAAATTTAAAACACCAAACTTATTTAAGTTAACTACTTATCTAATCGGCTTCTGTGGGTTTCTGTGGTGAATTATTCAACTGTTTCCAGCCGGTCTCATTCTTTTCATTATTGTCATTAAAAATTATATATATATTTGTAATTGGGGGGAGGGGGATTTTTTTTTTTTTTTTTTTTTTTTAACCTAAATTGTAATTTTTTTTTTTTTTTTTTTTTTACTAAACAGTTGTTCTGCGTAATACTGCTCAAATAAAGTGAGATATATGTAATATTTAATTCCGTAGTTTAAGTAATTTTAAAAGATTTTTTTCCGTGCAATTATGTATTCAATAAAAAACAGCAAATTATCAGCTTCCTTTGGAAAAAAATCAATTAATCCTCCCTTGTCAATCTTCAGAACTCCCTTCTTTGAGGGACCATCTTTAACAAAATTACTCAAATGCAAAAAAGGTAACCCTACTCTGCACCAAGCGGAGATAATTATAGTGATTGATGATCATTTTCCCCCACAGTGGTGTCTGGGATATAATCGTTTGGGGGGTGGGGGGTGGACAGAGTACCATAAAAAGTTACATCAGTGAAAGATATTGAACAATTCTATCTATTCACAGTTTCTAGAACCTAATAAAGCAAGTTTAAAATAAACATTAGTATTTATGCTATAGATGGAGAAAGAATGCGATTTTCAATCTTTCCTACCAAAATCGGGACATTTGGACTCTGCACAATACTGTTTTGAAAATAATCTGCAGACTGTAAAAAAAAAAAAAACTGCGATGTAATTTCACATTTTCTGTTATGGGGGTGAGGTAAGGTCGTATCTTCTTTTGACCAGAAAATATTGTTACAAGTTCTTGCATTTTATGGTGTTTATTCAAAGTTTTGTACTTATTACATATATACATAAGCTCTATAAAAACCAGCAAATACAAAATTACATAAATGCTGTTTTACTTTATTTTTTTTTTTTTTTTTTTTTAATTCATAAAAATTTTCAAATTGTGTTTCCATACAGCAGAGCCTCGGTTATCCAAAACCTGATTAACCGAGGTAATCTATAAAATGCCATATCCCAGTTGAGGTGTGGCCCTTGAGAAATGGCATAAAAAACTTCGACTTTGAGAGTACAGTACTGTTTTTTTTTTTTATATATATAATTCATGTATGCATGTATTGTATTGCATTTTTAACTGATTACATTTAAATGTGTAATAGGCAGGGTTGGCAAGTTTCTTCCAAGGCGGAAAAAACCGCGGAAAAAACCATGGAAAAAACCGGCCGGAAGAAATAGGTTTCTTCCAAGTGGAAGAAATGGAAGAAACTGTTTTTCTTAAAAATTTATCCTATAAATTGCAGATTTGTAAGATAGAAAGTATGCATTGATCTTATAAACAACGTTAAGTAACTTTAAATATACCTATACAAATTTAATAACATATTTAGTTAATAATTATGAGTTTTTTTAAATCAAAATGAGCTAATGAGTCTCGGTATCTGATGATCACGTTCCAAAATACTCAAAATTCAGTAAAAAAATCAATTTCAACTTAAACAGTATAAAGTTTTATAATTTAGACAATTTTATTTCTTTAACTGGTAATAAATAATAATTTGGATCACTTGCTTATACTTTCTGATGAAACAGCTCTTAACGCAATCTAGTTAATTAAAATACCAGTATGCAATAATTACTTTTACTGTATTACAAAATGTCATCAAAAACTTTATTTTCCTTATAGTCACATACAGTACAGTTAACTCCCTTTAATCTGCAGATTTATAATCTGCAAATCCTTCTAATCCGTAATTGATTTTTTAATCTAAAAGAAATTTACAACTCATATTTAAAAAAAAATTCACATTTTTACTTTTTATTACCATGTTTTTATTTAATTCGATTCTTGTTTGTTTGTATGTTTGTTTGTTCGGTACAAATCTTGCAATCTATTTTTAACTAATTTCCTTACTAACTAGACATTTGAAACTTTCACACTAACTCAGAACCCGGTGACAACACAATACTTCGAAGTCAGATTTTCCAATAGTTTTCTTTTAATTAATTAAAATATGAAAATAATAAGTTCTCAATAGCAATAAAATAGCCATTAAAAAATTAGCTATAATTTAATTGTTGGCAAAAAAAAAAATTACGAGTTCATTTTCTTTCAACATAAAAATAAATACATTTAATTCAACGTGAATGTGAAAAAATTATAAAAAGTTAAATTATGCATTTCACAAAAATTGACGTCATTATCAATTTAAAAATTTTATACACATTGATAAGTGCAGATGTACGATGCTAATATACGTTGTTCTAAAAGGAGTAATATTTTATTTTTTAAAACCAACTTTTTTTTTTCACTATTATTATTATTCCACTGAACTGATTCTGCGTGCTTAAATATTGTTTTTTAGCCTCGCGTATTTTATTAATGACTTATCAGAAAATTTAAAAACATGGTATATAAAAAGTTTTTTTTTTTTTTTTTTTTTATCTTATAATTATTTTTTTATCAGACTTTTAGCATAATCCTTACTTTGAAAAACAAATGGGGAAGCAAGGGGGGGGGGGGAATTTACCATTCTTATATTTATTATCCTGCAATTCATACAGACTAGCGCTGAAAATAAACCACTATTACATGAATGTTTAACAGAATTTATCAACAAGGAATATTATTTCCAGACTTTCAAAAATATTTTGTTTCATATTTTTTAAATATGTTTGTTTACATTTTGTAGGTACCTATTATTTGAATATGCGTAAATTATTTACCATCATATATGAATGTGATAGATTAGTTTTATTAATATTAAAGAAATATTTATTCTAAAATTTATTAAAAATCCTCTTTCCGTTTTTATGTCTATTTAATTAATAATGACTGACTTTGTAAAAGAAAACTGTAAACAAAGGCAATGATCTCTAATTTGCAAATTTCTATTATCTGCACAACGCACAACCTCTGGACAAAACTTTTGAGAGTTAGAGGGAGTTGTCTGTAAAACAAATAAAAAGTTTTTTCGTAGTTCAATACTGCACTTTATTTTTCAACTTAAAATAGATAAATACAAACTATGGAATTTTTTTTTTATTTTTATCCTAGAGAGCTTGCAAGACAGTTTAAAAGTAGGTATCTTACTTATTGATACAGTTCATTGGGTACCAGCTTCGAGTTTATACAAAAAATTGTAGTATCCTTAAAAAAAAAAAAAAAAAAAAAATGCAAATATGGCTAAAAATTCAATAATTACTATCACTTGTACTGTGTGAACGTATAATAATATTATGAGATAGTATCTATGCAAAAAGTTCTAAAAATATTAGCATTGAAAAGTAAAAACCCATCACCTGTGTATATTTAGTGTTTGTTATCAAATAGCTTATTTTTCCAAAGATATTTTTAATATCAATTGAATTATAGTTTAGATTTGGCATTATATTTATGCTTTGAGTTTATATAGTTTATAAATTTTAATTTTGAACATCTGTTTTGTCTTTTGGTTGGTTTCTTCCATTTCTTCCGGTTTCTTCCATTTCTTCCAGTTTCTTCCGGTTTTTTCCAGTTTCTTCCACTGTCCTGGAAGAAACTAGTTTCTTCCGGAAGAAACCCAACCCTGGTAATAGGTATATTCTTTTACTTCATTGGTTGTGTTTCCATTCATTTTAAATGTTACTGTATATTTTCCCTCGATTTACAATAGAGTCCATTTAACCTGAGTTTTTGATTACCTGAGGTTCCATCGGTCCACATTACCTCAGATAAACAAAGTTCTGTGGCATATTATTTATCTGTCTATTACAATCACTTAGTTTATCTATATATAATCAACAATTTGTTATGACAATTTCTGAAATACTGAAAGAAGCCTGTCCACTGTGGAAGACTTTCCAAGGTGTCTTAGTTCGTATTCAAAAGAATTTCGGAGAAAATCACAGAAAAATCCGACCTACAAAGAATGCTATCCATGGGAAATTTACTAAGGTATTTCAGTCCACATTCATGCAAGTTTCGGAGAAAATCACAGAAAACTTAGAACTTTATTGACGAAGTACTCACCGTTGGAGAAAGAAAAAGAATATTTTCTGTAACACTGAGATAATCGAATATGTTATGCCTCAATTTTTATAGTGCAGCAGTAATTCTAAGAAAATTTCGGATTTAAAAACGACTATTTCACAAAAATTGGCGGTTTTAAAAGAATTCTTCTTAAAAATATTTTTAAAATCGCATGAGAGAAGAGAATTATGTATTTGGAAACCAGCAGCGAAAAATGACAATTTCAGTAATCAAATACCAAAAAAGATTATTATTGAATTATGGACAGATTTGGCTTCATTTTGCCAGACCTGAAAAAAACTGGGTGGGTTTTTTCAATAAAACCCACTTGAAAAAACCTTGTTTAAAATTCCACTTTTATCTAACTTACAATAAACATATAAATATAAAACGAATATTATATACATTATTAAAACATGAACTAAGAATTTTTAGAATGTTGGAGTTTCTAAAACTGCTCTGTAGAAAAAAAAAATCCCCCCATGGAAAAAAATTATAATCCCAGTGGCAGAAAGTTTTGTAGTTATCTGCGGCAGGCTTTTAAAATTTTATAATCTGTCTGGAAAATTTGCATGTAATCAGGGGAGAAAATGGCTTACACTAAAAAAGCCTGGAAGCTGAGGGGGGGGGGGGGGTTGACATCAGAGGTGATCTCGTGCAACAATACACAAATACAATTTTACTACAGAACAATATAGTATAAACAATTGTGTGTGTATTCATTCAATTCATCTCATTCAATTAAATATTTTATAGCAATGTTTGACACAACACAATATAAATAATTATAAATAATAAAAGTTTTAGTTTTGATACAGAAATTTTTATAAGTGAATTGTTATCCGAAAGTTGCGGACAAATTTTTTTTATCAGTGCAGACAAAAACTGTCCGCAAGCCGTTTTTCTGTGTCCGCGACTATGTCGCCGTGTCGCGGTGTTTCTGCCACTGGGATTATAATTATCTTATTAAAACAGAATAAAAAAATGTACAGTTTAAAAATTAAAAAGGATTGATTTAAAAAATTATTATATTAAATATACCTTATTTAAAATCCTTAAAAAGTTTGAATTGATATAGTTTGCCGTCCCAAATGGGGCCATCTTCAGAACTTGAAATGACAAACTACAGCTGGGTGGTACGTTTACTTTTCTCCTCTTCTTCTTCCTTTTCATCCTAAACAAGAGTTGTTTATTAATACAAATAAAACTGTGGGATTCAGGGAATGTAAAATATAAATAAAAATCAAATTTTAAAAAAATTCTGAAAACTTTAACAGTGCACCACTGTTAGGTAATACAGAGGAACCAGGGGTCGATCCCGGTAAAAATTGGAACCCTTTTGCTGCCCCTTGACGACTTCTAGATGAATTCTTCCGATTTTCATCCTTACTTTGTGAAAATTTCATACGTGATAGGAAAAAAAATTATCATATCTGATTTCAGATTACAAAACACATTAGAGACACCCAATGCAGTACATAAAAAATTTGAAAAGTACGATTTCGCAGACCAGACTATTCGGAAAAAATTTACCCGCTAAATTATTATGATACCAGACATGCATTCAAATCAACAATTACTATAAAAATCATTTTTGTATTCAGAGAACTTCAAAACCTGAAATTATCGCAAATATTTAGTTTCGAAAATTCGACCACGTAAATAATACTTTCTATAACTCATGGTAAGGGAGAGTAATTATAATTTTTAAACGTTTTTACTGGACGCAATATAATTTGGTATGAATGCTTTTAATCGAACCTAACTTTTCTTACAATCTTTTATACGAAAATTATTTTGTATCAATAGAATATGTTAGTTTCATTATGTTTAGTTCACTTTAAAAATGTTGTTGATATGTACGAACTAGAAATTTTGTACTTAAACAATAATGTATTTGAACTCTTTGCATGTCATAGTATACGGATCATTATGATATAAATTGAATACGATTTTTAGACTTCCTGCCAATGCCTGCTTTTGAGTTATGCCCATGCAGACTAACCACAAGAACCTGGTTATACAATTGAGCAGACCTCAAGACAAACTATTGTAAAAACTATTTCATATTCAAAAATTGGACCACAAAACATTACATTCTCCAACATGTATGGGTAAGTTTTAAAAAAAATGCTCATTAAAAAGAAATGACAAAAAAACTTGACTCTCTGTTAAGGCCATGAGTTTAAATAAACGAAATCATTTTATCGCCTCTTTTCCTTGAAGAAAAAACAATACTAATTTTATTTGTTTGACATTTAAAATGACAAAATCGAAAACATATTAAAATGTAACAAATGTTTTATTTATGAACTTACCTCGATAATTATAATATTAATCCTAATCAGAAGCACCACGCTTAGCAGCATCCATCTTGTACTTGATCTTGTAAACAAACAAGCGCTACGTTGCCATACTAGTTTTTCAAAATACTACGATCTGCTAAAAAAGAAATAAGATTCGCCATGGAAAATTCTTTCAGGTTGAGATTGAGTGGGTTTTACATCGTAAGTAAATTAAATAAAAGATAGCTTGATAAACCAATTAATATTTGTATGAGAGTATACTAAAAAAATTAACCAATATTAATAAAAAATCATATTTTTAATTTTTAAATGGAGCCTCTTATGACGTCGCAATTTCAATTTTTTTAAAATTTAATGTAATATTCTTTGGTTTAACAAAGGTATTTATTAAATTCAAGGTCATTGCGCTTAAGCTCTATGATAAGGTGACCATATTTTCAAACACTGATTTAACAAATTACCGTTTGTCCCCAAATCCAAATAAATTTCGAGGACATTAAAAACTCTATTTGGGGACTTTTTCGGGGATATAAGAGACTAATAGCTGTATGCTATGCATAATTAATAAAAAGAACTCCGATTTATACATTACAAAATGCTTTTAAACACTTTTTTCTATGAAAAATTGCTGAGCATACGGTATTTTTATGCAAATTAAACTATCCCAGATTAATTAAAATAATCAAGTCTATAGAACCCATTTACACTTTATTATGTTTATAGGAGAGAATACAAAATAACAGCATTTAATTTTGAGCATTTAATTGATCTTCAGAATCCCCACTCCAGAAATGCAGAAATTATTCCTGATTATATAACTACAAGAAAATCATTTCCTTTTCTCTCGTATCAATGTATCAATGCAATTTGTGGTAGTCATATAGCTGCCATTTTTGTGAAAATTTCATTAAATAAATTTTATTTTTCACGTAACATAAATCGGGCAAGACAGAATTTATATAGTAATTAGTAGTGCATGATTCTTTCTCTGCTCATGAAGTATGAGGGTTGGTTGGGTTTTACGTCGCACTAGTGCTGCGCATATGGGCAATTGGCAACGGTCTGGGACTCACCCCTAGAGGTAATCCGGAGACATGCCATCGTAATTTTGATCCTCCACGGAAGGGCATGAAGTATGAGGGTCTCTATTTCAAAGTATCGTTGATTTCCAAGATTTTCCAATTACTTGTGCTTCAACGTATAAAATAAACAGTGTGGAAAGCGGAAAATAAAATTTTACTAAAAAAATTACTGTAATCGAAGTTAGTGTCACGAAATGAAAACCGAGACGTGATTGAGCAGACGAAACTAGGAAAAGCCAATCAGCTCTTCGGTTTGAGCAAAAAAAATTGTTCGAAGCGCCATCTGGAAAGCTTAATTTCTTTAGCAGTATTTTAAGCATTCGATTATAAGCGCTTGCTCCACTGTGTATAAGACTACTATATAATATAGTAGTCTTAACTATATATTCTAGACGCTGTACTTGTGCATTAGACTGCGATTTTGATTGGATTGGAATGGATGGGTTTTCCGTCTCACTAGTGTTTTGCAATGGGCAATTGGCAACGGTCTTGAAAGAAATAATTGCAAATATTTAAATTTGGGGACATTTAGTACCCCCCAGTGATCAAAGAATTTTTGGGAACAAAAAATAAAAAAGGTCTAAATTCGAGGACAGTCCTCGAATTTCGAGGACGTATGGTCACCTTACTCTATGGGGTAAATATTTTTCAGTCATTCATTGATAAGGTAACCAAATGTCTCCATTTTCCGAGGACTATCGCTATCCCCAATTTCGAAGGAAAATCATTTCAATATGTAATACTTTTACAATTTGTACTGGAATACACAGAAAACAGTTTTGTGATGACCATAACAAACTAATTTTACAATGTTTCAAAAGACTTTTTAATTTTTTTTTTTTTTTTTTTTACTTTCTTCAAAAGAAGACTAGTAAAAATTTTCAACTCTTCGTTTTTGATGGATTCACATGTTTTGATAAGTCTCGAGCACGATTTAACTATTTATACTTTCTTCTGTATATCTAAGAAAAAAAGGATGAATTCGTGAAAGTTTTTGAACTCTAGTTTTAAATGGATTTACATGTTTTTGAGGTCCTTAATACCTGAGCCGCAGTAGCCCAGTCGGTAGAGCGATGGCCTCGTAATTGGAAGATTGCGGGTTCGGTACTCGAGCCGGCCGAAAACCGTCGTGTACATCAATGGTGGCTGGGGCACGTAAAATTTGTCGTGGCCGCAATGCCCTCTATGTTCCCATCAAAAATTATACCTCTGGGGTCACCGAAGCGGGAGAGCCATTCCTTCCGTGGAGGATCAAAATTGTGATGGCATATCTCCCGACCACCTCTAGGGGTGCGTCCCAGACCGTCGCCAATTGGCCATCTGCGCAGCACTAGTGCGATGTAAAACACAACCATCCATCCTTAATACCATTTGACCATTTTTAGAAAATGTGTGACTGTGTGCTCGGCTGTATAAGACAAAATTTCGCATAAATATGTACGTAATGAGAATTATTTTTTCGAAGTGATTGTGAAATTGATAGGAATTACTGATAACTGTAGCTGTAAACTATGAGGAAAAAGTATGTGCACGTTAGAACATCCCCTGGGAGGAAGTAGCCCCCATTTGGTATAAATATTCAGTCTGAATATCTTTCAAAAGAACTAGTCAATATCCTTTTAAACGAATGGTTGAACCATGGATCTGTAATAATTTAAAACAAGGTTATAGATTTTTTTCGAGTAATATATTCGAGTTCAATATTTGTCGCGTCATGATTCTAGGCTTACACTCCTTTTATGCTGTAAGCGATGATAAAAATTAGCAACCAAACTATATACATATGAGAAATCTAAGTTTGTGCTTCAATAATTTTTCTGCCAACTGTAAATTTTGAGTTACTAGCGTCATTTCCCCCTCCAATTGATGATAGGGAATACCGTCTGGAGGAGGGGGGGAATGAAAGAAATATGTTCTTTGGAGGAATACTTCACAACCTCTAAAAAGATGTTTAGCATGACATTTTGTATGCATTGAAACGGAAGATACATATTTTTAAATATCTGAACCATTTTCTTTTTCTGGGACTTGATAAAAAGTAATCAATTTTGCAAACCTATTGCATATGCCTCAAAACTAATTTTCTTTGAATCTTGAAATTTTTTAAATCAGTTTCTTATATTAAAATGTCAATGAAAAAAGTATAATATTTTAAAATTTCGATCAAAACTTCGCAGACATAAATTTTGTAATACTGAACGTGATTTCCCCGCCCCCACCCCATCCCCAAGGGGGATCCCTGAGGGAGCACGAAAAATAATGTTTTTTGGAGGAATGCTTCATTGCGTTTAAAACATGCTTTGAAACGGAAGATACAGATTTTTAAACATTTTAATTTTTTTTTTTTTTTTTTCCGAGACTTGGAAAAAAATGAGCAAAATTTGCATATATCATTTTTCCTACAGATACTAATTGGGATCAATAGCCTATCGATTGAATTTCTACTGATGTCTGTAAAGATTTATTGATATCGATTGAGGATATAATTAATAGGTTGCAGATGTCCATAGCTTCTATTAATACAGGTAGGAAAATCAATAGAAATCAATTCATATCAATAAAACTCTATTGATATCGACAGCCTACTGATCAAATTTTTAATAATGTCTGTAAAGATCTACTCATATCAGTTGAGGATATAATCAATAGGTTACAGATGTCAATAGCTTTTATTGATAGCGGTAGGGACATCCATAGAAATAAATTCATACCAATAGAATTCTATTGATATTGAAAGATTTTTGTATTGATCTCTATGGATCATTTTTAGTATGGTTGGGCAATATATCTACGCTACAGGGGTTGTTCCAATCATACAAAACAAATTAATACATCTTCCTGCTTAACTTTGGTACATTGCATTTGATACTGGCAAGCATTAACAAGCACAAAATTGTTCATTGTGGTACCTAACTTGCCATGATTGGAAGAAGCTTGTGTAGCATATTAGCACATCTTACTGGGACATAGCACACCATGTTGTTTCTACATAAGCTGCCTACATAGCATTTGAAGCTGGTAAGCATAAGCAAGCACACAATCATTCATTGTGGTACCTACCTTGTCATGAGTGGAAGAAGCTTGTGAAGCAAATTAGCACACCTTACTGGCACATAGCACCACATCATGTTGTTTCTACATAAGCTGCTTACATGGCATATTATGCTAGCAAGCATTTACAAGCACACAATTGTTCACTGTGGTACCTTTCTCCCCATGATTGGAAGAAGCTTGTGCAGCAAATTAGCACTTCTTACTGGCATATAGCATGCCATGCTATTTCTACTTAAGCTGCCTACATAGCATATTACGCTAGCAAGCAAAAAAAGTATGTAATAGCTTATTGAGGTATATACCTTACCATGATTGAAAGAAGCTTGTGTAGCAAGTTAGCATTTCTCACTGGGATATAGCATACCATGCTATTTCTACTTAAGCTGCCTACATAGCACATTATGCTGGCAAGCATAAAAAAGTATATAATAGCTTGTTAAGGTACATACCTTGCCATGATTGGAAGAAGCTTGTGCAGCAAGTTAGTATTTCTTACTGGGATATAGCATGCCATGCTATTTCTGCCTAAGCTGCCTACACAGCATATTATGCTTGCAAGCATATAATAGCTTATTAAGGTACATACCTTGCCATGATTGGAAGTAGCTTGTGCAGCAAGTTAGCACTTCTTACTGGGATATAGCATGTCATGCTATTTCTACCTAAGCTACCTACATAGCATGTTATGCTGGCAAGCATGAAAAAGCATATAATAACTTATTAAGGTACATACCTTGTCATGATTGGAAGAAGCTTGTGCAGCAAGTTAGCACTTCTTACTGGAATATAGCATGTCATGCTATTTCTACCTAAGCTACCTACATAGCATGTTATGCTGGCAAGCATGAAAAAGCATATAATAGCTTATTAAGGTACATACCTTGTCAAGATTGGAAGAAGCTTGTGCAGCAAGTTAGCTCTTCTTACTGGGATATAGCATGTCATGCTATTTTTTTCCTAAGCTACCTACATAGCATGTTATGCTGGCAAGCATAAAAAAGCATATAATAGCTTATTAAGGTACATACCTTGCCATGATTGAAAGAAGCTTGTGCAGCAAGTTAGCACTTCTTACTGGGATATAGCATGTCATGCTATTTCTACCTAAGCTACCTACATAGCATGTTATGCTGACAAGCATGAAAAAGCATATAATAGCTTATTAAGGTACATACCTCTCCATGCTTTGGAAGAAGCTTAAACAACAAATAAGCATACAATGCTTGTACATAGCCTGTCATGCTTTTGCCGTGTTAGCTAGCTAACATAGCATTCGATGCTGGCTAGCATTATAAAGCATATAATAGCATGAAAATCTAGCAGACATAGCAATACATAGCAATAACTAGCATATTTTTGTTGCTGGTACTAGCATGAATTTTAACTTGGGTATGCTGTCATGTTAAAAATTTAGATAAAATGCTATCACAGTGCCACCTGTTGAGCTATTGATCCCCAAACATAATCAGCACCAGTTTATGTCGGGGACCAACTAAATACCAAGTTTGGTTAAATTTCGTTAAAAAAAAAAAAAAAAAAAAAAAAAAATTGCGATATTTTTCAGTTTTTTTTTGTTAAAAGTAAAAAAAATCGATAACTTTGGTTTAAATTATCACAGATTTATCGTTCAACCATTCGTTTTAAAGGTATTGACGAGATCTTTCGAAAGATACCCATCTTGAAACTTTGCCCCCCCCGGGTCGGAACTTCCCCCCCGGTGGGGGGGCAACCGATGCCCCCACATGCACAAAAATTTTTTCCCAGTTAACTATTACTATTATCAACGAGACCTTTCAAAAGATACCCATCTTGAAAATTTACTTCCCTGGGGGGGGATTTTCCCCCATGGGGGGGGAACCGATGCCCCCCATGCACAAAATTTGTTTCCTAGTTAACTACTACTATTATCAATAATTCATATTAATTTTACAATCGTAAGTTTAAAATAACTCTCATTATGCCCATTTATACGGTATTTTGTCCTATGCTGCCATGTTAAAAATTTGCATAAAATGCGATCACAACGCCACCTGTTGAGCTATTGATCCCCAAATCTAATGGGCACCAGTTCATGTCAGGGTGCAACTAAATACCAAGTTTGGTTAAATTTCATTCATTGGTTCGTGAGATACAGCGTCCACAAAAAAATGATACAGACACACAGACAGACAGACAGACAGACAGACACACAGACAGACAGACAGACAGACACACAGACAGACATTTTTTTAAAAACTATCAATTCGTGTTCAGGACATCCCAAAACGTGTAGATCCGTCAAAAAACGGAGGTCGAAAATTTTCGCGAATCCAATACTTTCTCTATATTACATATAGAAGAAAGTAAAAAAATGACAAAAATTGATTTTCTACGGTATTTTCCCTTGGACACAAAATTAACTTTCTTTAACTGTGTAATGATCTTGAGATAAAAGTTGTTTGTTCTTACTTCTGAAAATAGTTTTGAAAAGAAATATTTTTATAAATAATTTGCACTAAAGTAATATGTAGAGAAAAATACATAAGAAAATATTGTGATGGCTTGAAGACACTAATTTGTTTAAATGTTTCACGAAATATGTTTTTGAAAACCATGTATTCAGTTTTGAAAAAGGATTCAGCTCCATTTTTTAAAATCAAATTTAATTTAATTTATAACTTTGTTAAATTACAAAATACTTACCATCAAACTTGTAGAATTTTATCACATAACAATGCATATTTACTCAATAAATATAATTCCCTTAAACCCTAACTGCCTTCGAGAATAGGAAAACTGTAATGCTGTTTTCATTGCACGGTTTTTAAAATGCATAAAAATACTTTTATTTCAACTTCTGATCAAAAATACAACTAAAATGTGAAACTTAACCTTGTGACTATTACTTATGACCTGTATACTTAAAAAAAAAAAAAAAAAAAAGTTTTTGACGGATACATCAGTCAGCTCTGGTCAAGATAGTAATAGCATAAATTATATATATATATATATATAATTATTCATTTAATTTTTTTTCCCAGGTCCATTATCTTCTCTATCTTACATATACTTTTTGGGCTGGTTCAGCGGAAATACAACATCATCGTCAATAGATATTCCAAATTATCAAATAAATTTTGCTGAAGGTACTGCGTCAATTTTGACTATTCCGTTTTTAGGAATAAAACCAGAGGTAAATTAGTTAATATTTTTCTAATAAATAATAAATAAGTAAGTCCATTTATCTGTATTTATGGACAACAGCATGTTAAAAAGTACTATATGTTTGTGTATTTTTAAAATAAAAGTTTAAAATTTATTTACTTTTTTTATAAATTAATGGTTTTACTTTAATTTATAAAAATAGTAATAAAACCATACTTTTCAGCATATCACACTATTTAAAATATCTTTATATTCCAAAATATCTTTACATTCCAACGTTTCGGTTAATATACAATTCTTAACCATCTTCAGGGAAATGAAGTACATAAACTATAAACATAAATCAAATTAAGCCATTCTTGGAAATTACAATTACAATTCATAAAGAAATTAATACGTGATTACATAACTTATATAAGAAACATTCTATATACATCTTAAAATGAGTTAAAAGCATCTAAATAAATAACAATCATGCACATTACAAGAAAAATAAAGCTCAATAATAAAACGAATTCAAAGTATTACACTGCAGGGTTGACAGAATAAACAATAACAGGGTTACCTTAAATTATTTTAAGTTTAAGAAACGAAGCCAAATTGAGGGGGTTAATGGATAATGTATCATTACAACTTTCGGATTTCTTTTTTATAACTTTAAAAGATTCATAAAGTACAGCTTGGTTTCTATTGTTAGTACTATAAATTATTCGGGCATTTTAAAAATCAGGTTCATTGGGATTAGTTTTGTACGTACATGAAAAAGCAGTGCTAACAATACAAACCATAGTATAGTACTAACAATCGAAACCAAGCTCTATTTTATGAATCTTTTGAAATTATAAAAAGGAAATCCGAAATTTGTAATGCTTCATTATCCATTAACCCCCTTAATTTGGCTTCGTTTCTTAAACTTAAATACTTAAGATAATTTAAAGTAATCCTGTTATTGTTTATTCTGGCAACACTGTAGTGTGATACTTTGACTCCGTTTTATTATTGGGAGTACAAATTAATTCGGTCCGTTTTTTTTCGTTAAAAAAACATTTTATTTATTATCAAAATGAAAAAACATGTTATTCAAAGTATTGTCCATCGGTAGCCACAACTTTTGTCCACCTTTCTGGCAATTTTCGGATTCCATCTCTGAAAAATGAGTCCTCTCTGGACGCAAACCATGAATCGAGCCATTCTTGAATTTCTTCGAAAGAAGTGAAGCGGTGTCCAGCCAAATCGTGATGCATCCGTCGGAACAACCAATAATCAGAAGGAGCAAGGTCTGGCGAATACGGCGGATGGGGTAGGACCTCCCATTTCAACGTTTCCAAGTAATTTTTAACGACAATTGCCACATGGGGCCGAGCACTGTCATGTAGCAAAATTACCTTGTCGTGCCTTTCGATGGTTTCTGGCCGTTTTTCACGCAATGCTCGGCTCAAACGCATTAATTGCAGTCGGTAGCGTTCGCCAGTAATTGTTTCGCCAGGTTTTAGCGGATCTTGATCGAGCAATTCCTCCAATTCGGCGTCTTCGAACTTTTTCGGCTGGCCCGGGCGCTCATTGTCTTCGACACTAAAATCACCATTTTTGAAGCGTCGAAACCACTCTCTACATGATTTATCAGATGGCGCAGATTCACCATAAACTTCCACAAGCGATCGATGCGCTTCAGCGGCACTTTTCTTCCAATTAAAAAAGAAAATCAAAACTTCCCGCAAATGTTGTTTCTTTAGCACAAAACTCGACATATTGAATGCTCAAAAAACCAATGTTGTTGTATAAAACTCGAAGCTTCGTTGACTGAATATGGTTGACAAAGGTCAAACCTTTCTAACAATGCCAAAAACATCTATCATTATTCAGTAAACAAATCAGCCAGAGCCATCTATTGAAAACGGACCGAATTAATTTGTACTCCCAATAAAGAGCTCTATTTTTCTTGTAATGTGCATGATTGTGATTTATTTAGATGTTTTTAACCCATTTTAAGATGTATATAGAGCGTTTTTATATAAGTTATGTAATCATGTATTAATTTCTTTATGAATTGTGTTTCTAATTTCCAAGAATGGCTTAATTTGATTTATGTTTATAGTTTATGTACATCATTTCCCTGAAGATGGTTAAAAATTGAATATTAACCGAAACATCGGAATGCAAAAATATTTTGGAATATAAAGATATTTTAAATAGTGTGATATGCTGAAAAGTATGGTTTTAATTATTGACAGCATATATAAGTGGAATATATTTCTTTACCTTTAATTTATTTTTTAAAAAATACAATGTTAAATAAATTACTTTCTGTTTGACTTTTGTAACTACTACGCATGAAGAGCAGGCCACATGTCAGTAGGGGAGCGTGCGGCTAGTTGTCACAGGGGTAAGATGTAACACGCAATTTACGAAATAGTTTGTAACATTTGGGATTAAATATTCATATAAACATTATTCTTAACGCGCTTTATAATGTAAGCACAATCGGTGCTCCACAAAATTGGTTAATGAGAAGTTCTGTGCACGTGCTTCATTTTAGCTAGTTAGTAGAAAAATAACTATATCGTAAAATTTGATTAAAGGTATGTTCATTTATACTTTAAAGAAATGTTTATAGCTATTTATGCAGTCTGTGTGTTGAGTTTAAAATGCATGTTTAATTTTTTGTATAAGTCCTTGTATTTTTTTTCTTTTTTAATAAATAAACAAAATATCCAAAATCATACGATGGGGCAAGTTATAACATGTTAGAGGAGTGGCTTGTGGAGATGCCTATAGCCAGAGCTCGATGTCTCCGCCCATTTTCAAGAAATTTTCAGAAATGAAATTCTTTGACTTCTTTGCCACTATTATATTTATACTCAAGTATTTTCTGTGTTTTTATATTATAGTGCCGTGATTATTTAATCACGGATTATAATCACGATTTAATCACGAATTAGAGAATATTGCATAAAAATAGTGGTAGAAAAAAAAAGCAGAAATTTCACATTAATGAGAGTGTCCTGAAAAAAAAGGCAGAGAATTCAAGCTCTGCTAACCCTGTGGCGGAAGAATAGATGTAAAACTTAGTTTGCGAAATGTGAGCACACATTAAATGCATGAGAGGGAAAAAAATATCATTTGCTTGAATTAATTTCAACTCTGATTAAGATTGATTTCTATGTTGATTTTAACACGCTTATATTAGCTTCACCTGTATGTATGTATGTATGTTTGTTTGTAACTTCTCTGGGAGCAAACAAAAAATTTATATTGTAAAATAAATACTTTCCTTACGTGAACGATGGAGCGTTGAGGTAAGGCGCCGCGCTACGAACCTAAAGGTCCAGCGTTCGATCCCTGTCAGGGGAGATTTTTTAAAAATGGTTTTTGTTTAATTCTAAGTTATTTTAATTAAGGATTTAAATGTATGTAAATATTACGGTGTGTCACTCACACGATTTTTTCTTACCCTGAATTTTAATACTAAGATAGATATTTTGTGCTTTTTAGTTCACATTTCTATAAAAGCGTGTTCTTTAATTTTTTAAAACTATAATATTATTTATTATCTTTAAATATATCTTTATTTTACTATAATCCATTTGATATAATTCATTGTTACTATACCGAGAAGGCTATAATTTAATATTACTTATTAATTGCCTTTTTTATTAAATTAATAAATGATTGATAACAATAAAACATTTAGAAATAATATCGTTTTTATTGTTAGGGTTCCCTCTATATCCGTTACAATTTGCCCCACGTGTGTTATAATTAGACCCAAATCCGGGGCAAATTGTAACGGACAAATAATTTTTAAAAAAAAATTTTTTGAGCAAAAACTAGTAACATTAACGAAAGTTTTTTTTTATTAATATGATAGATAATTATGTATGCTGTGGGAAACATCAATTATAAACAGGAACACGTAAATACATTTCACAATATATTTAATTTTCTAATAACTGTTATAACGCTCTCCTATACAGCAAATACAATCAAAGGTGAAATCAGTGCCCTATCATAGTCATCATAGTATAGGTATGGGGAACTAAGTAATCGCGAAAATTTTCGACCTTGGTTATTTGACATTTTTACACGTTTTCAGGTGTGAGAAATCCAAAAATATCAAAATGGGTAGGGTGTCTGTTAGTTTGTTAGTGTTTTAGTATGTTAGTTTGCTAGTCTGTGTACAAGATATCCCACGAACACATGATCGCAGAGAAGTCGGACCAGTTTTAAAATATTATTTATGACACTGGCAAGAGCCCTTACATTTGCAATATTCTAATTAAAAAATTTCAGAAGTAATTCAGAGTTTACGATTTTCTTAACATAGGGCAAAATTTCACTTACATGTGCATGAAAAAAAAAAAAAAAAATTATCGTAAAGATGTAAGAAGAGCTTTTAAATATCAGTTTTGATGCCGGAATGAAGATTATTAACTATAAACATGCTACTTTTAAAATTTCGCAAGTTACTGGAAATTTACTAATATCTTAACATGGCAGTTTGGGGCAAAATTTTGCCAAAACGTCGGTTTTGACTGATATTTTCATCGTAAAGATGTCAGACCACTTTTAAAATATCGTATAAAATCCTGGCATAAACATCCTTGACTGTGCATTTTCTAATTTAAAATTTTGAAAGCTAGTCCATTTTGAGGGATATTTTCATCATAAAGATCCCAGACTACTTTCAAAAATAGCATTTAGGATACTGGTATGAACATCCTCGATTATGAATTTTGTAATTTAAAAATTTCGTAAGTTATCTGGAATATACGCTTTACTAAACATGGCAGAATAATGCAAAATTTCGCATCAACGTCGATTTTTAGGGATATTTGCATTATAAATATATCAGACTTCTTTTAAAATGACTTATTTGAACTTAAATGACTTATCATTCATCATATGATATTTATATGAACATCATTCAACTACAAATATTCTAATTTGAAAATTTCTTAAGTTATTCGAAGTTTAAGATTTTATAAGCATAGCAAAATTGGGTGATATTCCATATAAATTTGCATTTTGTGGATTTTTGCATTGGGAATTGTATGGAATTGCATGAATGCTGAACTGCGAAACTGACGCTACTAAAATAAATTAATAGATTAGAATAAGGTAAATACTTCAATCTTATCAAGGGGTAGCCTGATAGGTGAAGATTTCGTTCTATCACTGTGTCGAGCGAATGGTCAAATTAATTTCTCTGAGCATGAATATAATATGTTTCGTACTAGAAATTTATGAAAACATACGGGGAACTGAGCAGAGTCTACCTATTACTACTAGTTAATTTCCGAACCCTATATGTAAGGAAAGTATTGTAGTCATGATTTCCAAAATGGATTTTGTATCATGCATAGCTCAAAAAAGTATAGTCATAGAACGTTGCAAATTTATATTTGGGATTATCATGCTGTCCAGTAGTATACCTCCAACTTTAGCTTTGATACGGGCACCCCTATTTGAGATATCTACAATTTTACACGAATTTTCATGATGTATGTATGCGCGTGAGTGAACACGATAGCGTCTTAACGCTTTGTCCGAATGAGCTGAAAGTTGGTACGTATGGTATAGATTACCATACCACGAACCCTATTGTTTTGATGTATCTAGTACTTATAGTGTTTTTAAAGGACACCAAAAAAAAATCTTTATCTTTATAGCCTAATGGACCAAATTTTTAAAACTGTGATAGCGTCTAAACGCCTTCTTTACACTGAGCAACTAGTATGTTGTGGCCACCACGAGACTTTCTTCTATATTTTCTATACAAATTCACTCAGTAACAATAATTAAAAAAAAAAAAAAAAGTGGGACTTTGACAAAATTTTGGGTAAAATGTGAAAATTATTCTAAGTTTGTCAAAACACGGAAACCGTGGGAATTTGACAAAATTGGGGGAAAAATGTAAAAATTTGTTTAAGTTTGTCAGAACACGGAAACCGTAGGAGTTTGATAGAATGAAGGGGAGAGAAAAAAAAAAGTGGGACTTTGACAAAATTTTGGGTAAAATGTGAAAATTTGTTAAAGTTTCTCAAAACACGGAAACCGTGGGACTTTGACAAAATTAGGGGAAAAATGCAAAAATATGTTAAAGTTTGTCAAGACATGGAAACCGTGGGAGTTTGATAAAATTAAGGGGAGAGAAAAAAAAAAAAAAATAAAGATTTTTTTTTTCTAAGTTTTTTTTTCGTAAAAAGCAAAAAAAAAATCGAAAATTTTGTTTTAAATTATCACAGATTTATAGTTCAACCATTCGTTTTAAAGGTACTGACGAGACCTTTCGAAAGATACCCATCTTGAAAATTTTTGCCCTATATCACCCTGTTAAAAATTTAGAAAAAGCGGGATGGCAACGCAACCTGTAAGACGATTTTTACCAAAAGTTGATAGGCACTAATTTATGTCAAGGTGCAACTACATACCAATTTGTATGAAATTCTGTGCAGTAGTTCCAAAGATACAGTTGCCACAAAATTTTGTCACACACACACAGAGAGACAGACAGACAGACATTTTCTAAAAATGTAAAAATCGTGTTCTACAGCTCTCAAAACGTGTAAATCCATCAAAAACCCGAAATCAAAAATTTTTACGAATCCAATACTTTCTTCTATTGCAGATAGAAGAAAGTAAAAAGAAATTATACACGTGTTATAGATCACAGCTGCATGAACAGTATAGATTTTGATGAATTTAGCACTTACAGTTTTTTTACAGGACTATAAAGAAAAATTCTTTATCATTATGGCTTATGGGGCCAAAATTTTTAAAAGTGCGATAGCGTCTAAACGCCTTATTCAATCAACTTATTTAACTGAAAATTTATATGAATATTATAAGTCACTGTTCCACTAACTATAAGTATTTTGGTGAATCTAGTCTTTATAGTTTTTTACAGAGACACAACAAAAAATTCTTTATTAATATGATCTATGGGCTCAAAGTTCAGTAGCATTAAATTAAACATCGTGTAGGGGAGACCGGGGCACAGTGGACCACTTTTACACTTTTAATTTTTTCCCCAAAAAATAAAAATGCAAGGTACTTGAAAAAAATAGCAAACATTCTTTAAACCTTTCTTGACATGTCCTAATTGTTTTATGACACTACTTTTAATACATTAAGAATAAAAAAATAAATTGTGTGCACTCACAAAGTGGACCACTGTGCCCCATCACCGGGGCACAGTGAACCACAACCCGGGGTACAGTGGACAAACCTTTTTTGGTGGACCAACCTTGGGGATTTTTTTTCTTTTTTTAAATCTCCCTTTTGTGAAACTGTTTGATATATGCAATTGTATCTACTTTTTTTATATTCAATAAAAGAAATTATTGGATTAGTAAAAATTTTTGACTCCCGGTTTTCGACGGATTCACACGTTTTGAGAGAGCCGGAACACAATTTATCCATTTTTAGAAAATGTATGCCTGTGTTCGTGTGTGTATATGTGTGACAAAAATTTTATGGCAACTGTATTTCAGGAACTACTGCACAGAATTTCGTTTAAATTTATATGTAGTTGCACCTTGACATAAGTAAATGCCTATCAACTTTTGGTGAAAACCACTCAATAGGTGGCGCTGCTATACTGTGATTTCTTCTAATTAAGGGAAGGCTATATCTCAAGTTTTATTGTGTATAATAGAACAAAACTCAGAATGTGAGAGGGTCTTTCTCTTTATAAAATGTTATACTAAATTAATTTGGATGCAAATCGACTGATATGTAGCGCTGCTGTGCTGTAATTTTCCCCGTTAACGGAAAGGCTATATCTCAGAATTTATTGCATATAACTGCACAAAACTTCGAATATAAGAAACTCATTATGAAACAGTTTACTTGTTGTATTCGGGTGCATATCGTCCGACAGTTGGCACTGATGTGATACAAATTACGCTCTTGAAAAGGAAGGCTAAATTATAACTTCTACTGCATATAAATGCACCAAACTTGACATCCTTGATAAGTATTATGAAAACGATCCTGCTTTAATTTGGGTACATATCAGCCGATAAGTGGCACTGCTATTACTGACTTTCTATGATTTTCCACATGACTACATCTGAACATATGTTGATTAAAATTGCATATAAATCTGCATATATTAAATAGGTATTTTGAAAAGCTATGGTTAAACTTTTATTTATGTGAAAGTGGTAAAAAGTTAGTAAGTGGTGCTCTTATACAAGAAAATATAGAATAAAGTTTTGTGATGGCCACAATATACTAGCTTTTAGAGAGATAATTTGGGTTTATTTATTTAAATTTAAAGCTTAAAAGTTTGCTCCAAAAGGATGCTGCCTAAATTTAGGAAAGAATAATACAGCATTCGGAATTTTTTGACACAAGAAATTTGGTAAACTCTTTAAGAATCTTAAATAACAATGAAAAAAATCTAAATAATATATTACCTAATGAATAAATAAAATTATAGATAGGAAGAATCGAATTCAATATAGGTATAAATATTAAACATCATTATAAATTTCAAAAACTAGTTTGGGTTGTTACTTTCATACAGCATTCGCACACCTCCTTTACGCCTCCTGATGAACAGCTATGTTCAATTATTTTGACTTGAAACAATTGTTGCGAGTTTTTTCGATTTATAGCGTTGCTTTCAAAGTTTGTATTTATTACATATCCATTTTATACACGTTCCGCATTATACAAGATTTACTGTATCCATGCATATGAAATACAATTAGTATGTTCTGGCCACACAAGACTTTCTTCTTTTTGTTATTTTATAAAAATTCAAACAGTACCAGTTATTTACTAAATTAATATTTATTAAAATTATTTTCCATGATGATTGCAGATAATTTTTATTTAAGTATAACACGAAATTCCGAATGAAAGTCAATTTTGCACTGACATCAGAAGAAATGAGATTTTTTTTTTTTCCCTATTAAAAAATGAAAAAAAAATCGCTAATTTTGTTTTAAAATATCTATAGTTTAAATTATCTACCGACAATATCTGTAGACTTTTGGAATTCCTTTTTCCCTTAACGAAATATAGAAAAACAACTTTCATTCTAAGTATTGCTAATATATTCAAGCTTTATGCTAATATATATAATACATTCAAGTAACGTTACCTGTGTTATTATATTATTCATTAACAATACTTCTCAAATCAGGGGAAGAATCGATCATGTTATATTTATGTTTCCAGTTGCAATAACACTAAATGTATGTAAAAAAATAAAATAAAAAAAATAAAAAATAAATAAAAAATGCTTTTTGATGCTTTTTAAAAATATTTTCTATTAATTTAAAATAATACACAAAATAATACACTTAAAATAATACACTTTAAAATAATACACTTCCTCTTACGCAGAAGGTATTGTTTTTTAGTCGAAATTTCTATATTTACGCAGTTTGAGGTTCTCTCAATCAGAAAGTCAGTTTCTTAGTAGTTGGTCTTTGTGTCTGTCTGTCTCAGCGTTTGTGTCTGTACGCATGTATGAGCATGCATCTGTAAGTGTGATTCTTAAGATCAGAACTCAAAATCAAATTTAAACAAGAAGATCAAACTTGGTATTCGAAACCTGGATCAAATAAAAATGCTACCCATTTTTTTTAATTTTTATTCTGTCAAATAGTTCGTGTTTAGGAATGACCAACAGTATTCACATACGTTACGTCTATCGGCAAAATTACATACACTTTAAACTGCATTAAAAAATAAATGAAATGGACATATGTTATATATATATATATATATATATATATAATTATGTTCGATGTAGAATATGGTATGTAAATAATTTACCATTTGTTTACAGGAACTCACAAAATAATTTCGATATATTAAGACTATACTAGAAAATTACTGCTAGCGATTTGATTCATAATATGTTAAATTGAAGTACAATATGTAATGTATATAATTTATAAACAACATAAAGGGCTATACCCCAAATAATATTACTTTCTTATCTAATGAATGTAACTGATGTAAGCGCTTTAGTAGATTTTACAAAATCCATGAAAATTGCTTGGAAATGATTACACTGGTCTACAGTGGTTCCGTAACAACGGTCAAATTATTATTTTTATTATTAATTCCAATTTTTATTTAAATATCTGCAAGTAAAAATGTCCCACCACGTCACATTTTTCTGTTAGAGTATCGGTAAATGGCAATTTTTACGATTTTCACAGTAGCACAGGTGGCAACACTTCCTGCTTGCAACCCAGAGTCCCGGCAACCATGTTTGTTCCATTTTTTAAAACTTTCCAACAAGGTTGAAAAGTGTTTATGACATGGGTTTGTCTGTCTGTCTGTCTGTCTGTGTGCGCTCTAACTCCCGTAAATATTTATGGAATTTCTTGAAACTGATATATGTTATTAAAATTCACTATCGGATGTTCCCTATTGAAAATGGAGTTTAAACCTCTACTGGTTTGTGTACAGGGACCCCCGAAAATATTTCAAAGCATTGTGTTCTATGAGAGGCATTTCTATAAACCATATTTTCATACCCTTACTGTACAAAAATCTTAATGAAATTGAAATATGTTATACAAGTTCACTATCGGGTTTTCCCTATAGAAAATGGAGTTTATACCTTAAATAGTTTGTGTACAGGGACCCCTAAAAATATTTCAAAGCATTGTGTTCTATGAGAGGCATTTCTATAAACCATATTTTCATACCCTTACTGTAGACATAACTTAATGAAATTGAAATATGTTATTCAAATTCACTATCGGCAGTTCCCTATTGAAAATGGAGTTTATACCTCTACTGGTTTGTGTACAGGGACCCCGAAAGTATTTCAAAGCATTATTCTATGAGAGGTTTTTCCATAAACCATATTTTCATACCTTTAGTGTAGACATATCTTAATGAAATTGAAATATGATATTCAAGTTCACTATCGGATGTTCCCTATTGAAAATGGAGTTTATACCTTAACTAGTTTGTGTACAGGGACCCCTAAAAATATTTCAAAGCATTGTGTTCTATGAGAGGCATTTCTATAAACCATATTTTCATACCCTTACTGTACAAAAATCTTAACGAAATTTAAATATGTTATACAAATTCACTATCGGATGTTCCCTGTTGAAAATGGAGTTTATACCTCTATTAGTTTGTGTACAGGGACCCCCTAAAGTATTTCAAAGCATTGTGTTCTATATGAGAGGCATTTCTATAAACCATATTTCCATACCCTTATTGTACACAAATCTTAATGAAACTGAAATATGTTATTCAAGTTCACTATCGGATGTTTCCTGTATAAAATGGAGTAAATACCACCCCTGATTTGTGTACAGGGACACACAAAAGTATTTCAAAGCATTGTGTTTTATGAGAGGCATTTCTATAAACCATATTTCCATACCCTTACTGTACACAAATCTTAATGAAATTGAAATATGTTATTCAAGTTCACTATCGGACGTTTCCTGTATAAAATGGCTCAAATACTACCACTGATTAGTGTACAGGGACACACAAAAGTATTCCAAAACATTGCGTTTCATGAGAGATATTTCTATAAACTAAATTTTAATAACTTTACTTTGCACGAAGATTTATGAAATAGAAATGTGTTATTTAAAAGCACAAAAGAAAATGCTTTGCATAGAATATAGCATGATTAGCATTAGATTTGCAGGGTGACACAAAAATATTCAGTTATATAAAGAGCTATTAATAAAGATTTGCTAAAAGTGTACTTTCGTTTACATTAAGCGTTTTTAACACTTTCTAACATTTTTAACACTTCCGAACAAGGTTGAAAAGTGTTAATGACTTCGGTTTTTCTGTCTGTATGTCCGTCTGCGTGCTCTACGCGCTCTAATTCCCGTAAATATTTGTGGAATTTCTTGAAACTGATATATGTTATTCAAGTTCACTATCGGATGTTTCCTTTTGAAAATGGAGCTTATACCTCTACTGGTTTGTGTACAGGGACCCCGAAAGTATTTCAAAGCATTATTCTATGAGAGGTTTTTCCATAAACCATATTTTCATACCTTTAGTGTAGACATATCTTAATGAAATTGAAATATGATATTCAAGTTCACTATCGGATGTTCCCTATTGAAAATGGAGTTTATACCATAACTAGTTTGTGTACAGGGACCCCTAAAAATATTTCAAAGCATTGTGTTCTATGAGAGGCATTTCTATAAACCATATTTTCATACCCTTACTGTACAAAAATCTTAACGAAATTTAAATATGTTATACAAATTCACTATCGGATGTTCCCTGTTGAAAATGGAGTTTATACCTCTATTAGTTTGTGTACAGGGACCCCCTAAAGTATTTCAAAGCATTGTGTTCTATATGAGAGGCATTTGTATAAACCATATTTCCATACCCTTACTGTACACAAATCTTAATGAAACTGAAATATGTTATTCAAGTTCACTATCGGATGTTTCCTGTATAAAATGGAGTAAATACCACCACTGATTTGTGTACAGGGACACACAAAAGTATTTCAAAGCATTGTGTTTTATGAGAGGCATTTCTATAAACCATATTTCCATACCCTTACTGTACACAAATCTTAATGAAATTGAAATATGTTATTCAAGTTCACTATCGGACGTTTCCTGTATGAAATGGCTCAAATACTACCACTGATTAGTGTACAGGGACACACAAAAGTATTCCAAAACATTGCGTTTTATGAGAGATATTTCTATAAACTAAATTTTAATAACTTTACTTTGCACGAAGATTTATGAAATAGAAATGTGTTATTTAAAAGCACAAAAGAAAATGCTTTGCATAGAATATAGCATGATTAGCATTAGATTTGCAGGGTGACACAAAAATATTCAGTTATATAAAGAGCTATTAATAAAGATTTGCTAAAAGTGTACTTTCGTTTACATTAAGCGTTTTTAACACTTTCTAACATTTTTAACACTTCCGAACAAGGTTGAAAAGTGTTAATGACTTCGGTTTTTCTGTCTGTATGTCCGTCTGCGTGCTCTACGCGCTCTAATTCCCGTAAATATTTGTGGAATTTCTTGAAACTGATATATGTTATTCAAGTTCACTATCGGATGTTTCCTTTTGAAAATGGAGCTTATACCTCTACTGATTTGTGTACAGGGGCACCCGAAAGTATTTCAAAGCATTGTGTTCTATGAGAGGTATTTCTATAAATCATATTTTTATACCTTTACTGTACACATATCTTAATGAAATTGAAATATGTTATTCAAGTTCACTATTGGATTTTTCCTGTATAAAATGGATTAAATACCAACTCTGTTTTATATACAAGGACTCTCAAAAGTATTCTAAAGCATTGCGTACTATGAGACATATTTCTATAAATCAAATTTTAATAACTTTACTTTCCACGAAGTTTTAGGAAATTGAAATATGTTATTTATATGCACAAAAGAATGCTTTGCATAGAATATAGCATGATTACCATTAGATTTACAGTGTGACACAAAAATATTCAGTTATATTAAGAGCTATTAATAAACAATTGCTAGAACTGTACTTTCGTTTACATTAAGCGTTTTTGACACTTCCTATCATTTTTTTAGTGTGAATATAATTTCAATTTGCGTATATGTCTGATTGTTCTTCTATCCGTTTGTGTCTCTGTCTGTTTTTTTTGCGCTCTAATTACCGTAAATATTTATGGAATTTTTTTGAACCGATATATTTTATTGAAGTTCACTATCGGATGTTCCCTATTGAAAATGGAATGGATAACACTTCTGGTTTGTGTCCAGGGACACCCAAAAGTATTCGAAAGCATTGTGTTCTATGAGAGGAATTTCTATAAATCATATTTTAATACCTTTAATGTATAGAAACTTTAATGAAATTTTAATATGTTATTCAATACCCTAATCTGTTATTCAATACCCTAATCTGTTATTCAATACCCTAATATATATACCCGATGTTTCCTATGTAAAGTAGAGTACATTTCTAACTGGTTTGTGTACAGGGACACTTGAACGTACTCCAAAGCATTGTGTTGTATGAGAGTTATTTTTATAAACCAAATTTTAATAATTTTATCTTCCACAAAGCTTAATGCAATTGAAATATATTATTCGTATGCACAAAAGAATGTACAGTCGGGGAAAAAAAAAACGCAGCACCCGCTGTAATTTCGTTATTAATTGACTCAGGAACATCTAATAGACATCATTCAACAGGAAATTAAAAGCACTTTCTGAATATGTCGTCAAAGGTTGAATTAGGGGTCATCAACATATAGAAATGAGAGCCAACTTTGATTTTTTCAATAGCAACACTAATTTTGACTTCATTTTCGAATTTCTGAGAGTCTGGCAGTGCGGAAAAGTATACTGTTTGTACACTTTATCTTTAGTATTTATAGAGTTATAATCAAAAATGTGTTGGGGGTTATCTATAAATGTAGAAAAATAAAATTAAGATCCTATAAGAAATAGAGAAAATTTTAATGTTTCACACCGGAAATCTTTCAGGAAAAAAAAAAATTAGAAATTAATAATACTCTGCCTCTTTACCAGTTCATTAATTATCCTGAATTCATTCTTTTAGGTTTTTATATACTTCAGTACTTTTTTAGATAATTTTAGGTCTATTTAAATGCGTTTACACTTGCGATTAGTCCATACAGTACTCTTTGAAAAAAGTGCAATATTTTTACGTAAAAGTGTCTATTATGTCTGTACTGGTCACCAATAAAGCTTAAATTTTCTTTCGTACGTGTAACATAATATACGAAATGAAATAATATATATATATATATACAACAATGCATAAACTAAATCTTTTAGGATAAATTGTTGTAATCGTTCATGAAGTAAATATTAAACAAATTTAATCGCACTTACCAGTTTTGGGTCAGTTGAACTCTTTGGAACTGTACGATTCGTTTTATAATTTCTAAGAAAATATAATTTCTTAATTAACCCTTTCGCGACTGTTTACGTAGATTCAAGCCATTTGAAAATCTGTAACTCTGTCAGTGGGCGTTTCTTTCGTAATTTGTGTGTTACATATTTCTTAAGTGTGTACCAAGTGTTCAAATTTTTGCAATAAAATATACTATGGATAGAAATATATTGATTAGAAAGAATATAATTATAATGTATATACAATTGTAATATAATTGTGAATATAGAAAATTTGTTCTGAAATATTTTATTTTGAGAGTGTAACGCCCGTAGGCGGGTCTTACTGACAAAAAGAGAAAATCCTGCAGTCGCAAATGTGTTAAAATATATTTATAAAAGTTAAAGTATGTTTTTAAAAATGTATAAAGTTAAAATATATTAATAAAATTTTAAAGACTAAAGTGTCCTTAAAATAATAATCGTCCCCCTACAAAATAAAATAAATAAGTAAATAAATAAAATAAAATAAAGCAATATATGAAGCAAATGATTAAGCCTTTTTTAACTATGACGGTACTTAAGAAACGATTTTACAAGTCTGCCTTGCATTCCAATTCCATTCGTTTTTTATATTTGACAATTTCACATTAAACCTATTTTTCTATTTAAAACAGTAAACCCCGCCTATTTAGTTTTTTTTTTTCTTCTAGTGTTTGTTTAAAAGATTCAAAATTTATCACCAATTAATCGATGAAGTAAATACCACTTGTGCATATTTTTTTCAACATAAAATAAGGGGTTTAACACGAATACTCCATGTAACATTTACTTTTCTTTTCTGTAATGTTTTGTTTTGAAGAACGATGAAGGCGGGGCTTGTCTTCTTTAGAAAACAGGAATTCTTGATGCTAACACTAATGTCTAAAAATCATCATTTTTTTTCATTTCTTTGCGTTTGACGTTGTTGTTATATAATTTGACCCGTAAATAAAAAATAAAAATATTTTGTTTAATTTTCTTTATTATTTTTTAAGATTTGATTCGTTATCTCATGCAAAACTTTACAAGAGACGGCCCCCTAAACCACTCCAAAAAGAATATTTATTTATATCTCGAAAACTAATAACTGGAATGAGCTGCAAATTTGCACACTCATATTTTTCAGCATTAGGATTCATTTTATGTAAAAATTAACATAGGTCATAATTCATAATTTTTATGAATATGAATTTATTAATATTTTTCAAAATTAAAAATATTTTTCAGAATCAAAAGTAATGATGGATTATGTTTGGGTTTCTTCACTGTATCTCGTAAAAAAAAAAAATTATATCGATCAAGTTATTTTTTGTGAAGATATTAATAAAAGTTTGAAATATGAATTTAACATTAGCACCTTCAAACTTTGAATGCTTATAACTCTGTGAAAAAATAAGTAAAATATACAACCAATATACTTTTTCGGGTTGACGCGATCCCAGGAATTCAAATATAAAATAAAAATAGGGTGTTACCATTGAAAAAATCAAAGTTGGTGCGCGTTTTAATATGTAGACGACCCCCAATTCAAAATTTCAGATCATTTTCTGAAACTACTCACAATTTCCCGTCGAATGATACATATTACATTTTTCTACATCGATTAGCAACGAAGTTACGTTGAGTGTTGCGTTTTTTTTTTCCCCGACTGTACCTTCTATGTAATATAGTATGGTTAGCATTAGATTTACAGGGCCACACAAAAATAATCAGTTACATTAGGAGGTATTAATAAAAATTTGCTGGAATTGCACTTTCGTTTACATGAGCGTTTTAATACTTTCTTATAATTTTAGTGGGAATATGATCTCAATTTGTGCATCTGTCTGTCCGATTGTCTACCTTTCTATCTGTTTGTCTCCGGCTCCTTTCATCCGTGAATATTTTGAGAATTTTTTAAAAATGATACACTCATGTTCCCTATGGAATGTTCCCTATTTAAAATGTCATTAATAGGCCCTGTACAACTAGTTTGTTTACAGGGACAACAACATCAACAATAAAAAAAAAAAAAAAAAAAAAAAAAAAAAAACCAATGTATTACGTTTTAAGACGGAATTTTTAAAAGTTATATTTAAAAAACTTTCTACTACAAAAATCTTAAAAACATTGACATGTATTATTAATATTCTAAAATATTGTTTTGTATAGAATATGATATGATTAACTTTCAGATTTACAGGGCTACAGTAAAATATTCAGAGAGTTTAAAAGCTGTAATGATAATCTAATGGTTGCATTTTCTTTTGCGTTAAGAATTTTTAACCCTTTCCAAAATGCTTAAGAGTAATTTTAAAATCAATTAGTCTATTTGTATGTTTTTCAGTCCTTCTGTCTGTCGTGCGATAACGTAGGCAAAGTATATTAATAGTTATTCGATACAACAATTGCGTACACTTGGAAAGTGTTACTAATCAATGCGTACTGCATGATTTTTCTTTCTTGTTTTGTTAAAGTATCGCAAAATGGCAAATTTCACAATTTTTTTTTTATGATTTTTACAATACAGTCGACAGCGAATGTATCCGAGCACTAGTCAGTAATTCCGATATCAAAATTAGTAATTCCGAGTCAGTAATTCCGATTGTATCACACATCGTGCGAACTGTATCACACATCACCTTTCGTACTATCAACCCTGCCTCCTGGCCATCCTCTCTGCTGGCAACCCCTTTTTGGCAACCCTGTATTCGTAACTTATCTGTTTTTTTTTGTTTTTTTTTTCCTGGTATTCTAGTTAACATATATTCTTTGTTAAGTATGATTGTGCTGTTTTATAGTTAAAGTTTCATGTTCAAAATGGCAAATTTTCAGTGTGGAACTTATAAAACCGTACCCGATAAGTTTTGCTGCATTTGTGAACTATTCATATTAAAATCACAAGGTAGACATTTAACACAAGACGTAAAAAAGTCTATTTTTTTATTTTGGTTTTAAAATAATAAATAATAACAATTCAATCACTTAGTGTATTTTCCATGTTTTTACGTTCTATTTAGTCTACAATATGTATGTTATCTCCATATTAACAGTATTCCGTGCTAAATTAATAATGTTGAAAAAATAATGCATGTCTTCTAATGACTTTTTTACATTGCTTCCAGTACAGATTAAATAATCGTAACAAAAAAACTGTACGTGTTACAGATTTTTCACTATTACTTTTTATTTCTGCAATGCAGAATTAGTTGAAAATAGCTAATTTCATTTCTGTTACCCCCCCCCCCCCCAAAAAAAAAAAAAAAAAAAAAAATTTTTGTCGACTAGTGTTATTATTATCTTATACATTTAGCAAATAAAGTACTAGCTAAGATTGAGAATTTCAACGTTGATGGTGTGCTATAAGTTCACATTTTGAAGTCATCTGTTGCAAAAATCAAGTTTTTATTGGTTCATGTGTGTATAAGACTGCTATTAGCATAACATAAAAACAAGTTAATCTCAGAAAATTCAAACTGAGTATTTCAAAATCATATTGCACTCCCGAAAAGAATGACAATTTTGAGTCAAAGAATGACAATTTTCAGTTTATGACATTGAAAAATGCGTATTAATTGCCTTAACATACAAGAAAAAGTTCACATCTCTATCTCAAAAATTAAGAACCTGAAAGGCAGTTATATGAGGAATACGTGGTCTCCATTTCTCAATCTCTAATTAATCTAACTTAACTACTTAAGTCTTAAATATGAAAATTGCACAGAGACTCAAAGTTAAATATAAATAAAGTTAATTAAAAATCAAGTTCAAGGCAGGTGTTGGGCAAACTCTAAAGTAACTCTTAAATAACTTGAGGGGATAACTTCAGTAAATCATTAAATAAACGTAAACTATTCTGACGAATACAGATACTGTCGACGATTGCTCTCTGCCGATCCACAATGCTCCGCCGGCGACAGGATTCCCTAAATTCGCCTAATTTTACACACTAGATTAGCATCTTCCAAAACGGCTATGACATCCACCAAAACTAAGAACTTGACACAAAAGATCACTTAACCAAACTCTTTCTTCGTCGACTCTGCACCACTCTCCTACTCTCACTTTCACTCTTTTCCAACACACATCCATATTTATATCTAAGCTTCATCCATTCCACTCACTTCATTTAATTCTAAGACTTCTCCTTATTCACTCGCGCTTCGCAACTTGTGAACTTAGCTGCAGCGCCGTGCTGACGTGAACTCTACAACACACCGACTTTACAGTCCCCCCCCCAAAAAAAAAAAATAATAATAATAATAATAAAAATAAAATTTACTTAAAAATACCCAACGGGTTTTTACCTGTTAAATTTTTAAAACACAATATCTCTTCTAAACTAAGCCTACTTTACTGTGAGAGTAGCCGTTACCTATAGATTTTAAAAATAAACTGTAGAATAATTTAGAAAAAGGGAGAAAGTAAATTACAGAGCAAAAAAAAATATATATATTGCTGCTTAAAAACGCTCCTGAGAGGAAAACCTACTAACCCCGAAAAAAACAAGGGGGACCCTTTACAGTAGGAAACTCCGGAACTAAAAAAAAAAAAAAAAAAAAAAACTGACTTTAGCCCAATAAATACATAAGGATTAACAGTGCATTTTTCTGTCAAACCAAAAAGGCAAAATCTTGAATTCAAGGAGGATTTAATTACGAGGGGGGGGGGGGAGCGGTCGCTTCACATAAATACGACATTCAATAGCAACGTGAAGAAAAAAAGTCTTTATTAAAAAAAAAAAAAAAAAAAAATCTTGAAATTCATTTTGATGTAAACCATCATTCTAGATAGGTAAACTTATAACATGATCAATTTTCTGCAGAAATCAGAAAGACACAGGTTAGGAGCAAGAAACGTCAGCTACTACTTGGGTCATTAGAAAATTCAAGGATTTCCATCCTTGGTTTAATTCAGACGGATACTTTAACATCAGTTTATCCTGGCCGTCCATCCCGATTAAGATCAGAGTAAGAGGATTTCTGCGTCAGAAAGAACAGTTCTATAATACAAAACTTCTTACAGTATCAAATTCAAAAGAGAAGTTAAACTGCATCTTGTAGTCAATTAATCGAGACCATGTCTCGAAGGATATACATAAAATAGTTTATACATAATAATTATTTCCCTCCTGACTATTGCATGAGCGGAAGAAAAAAAAAAAAAAACTAAACTGTTAGTTTTATTAATGTTAGAGTTAAACACGAATTGCATGCAGATAGCTTAAAAAAAATTTCTTCCCCCACTCTAAAGTACATACAGATAAACTTTTAGTACTTATACAAAAGCTTTACAATTAGAAAAATTCATTTTATACATACAAATGCATCATTTATAGAAAGATAAAGGGGGAAAATTATACAAAGGGCTGAGAGAATATTTTATATTACCCACTCTGCAGGCTATGGCTAGAAAGTAATACAACTTAACGGACATACATAAAATATATATTAAGAGAGAACAAAATACTGGCATAGAAGCTTAAACATAAATTTCAATGTGAAAGTTCATGCACTAATTTTGAATTTTTTAGCTTGAGAAACTTCATTGTTTTCATAAAAAGTTCTAAAGTCTAAAAGGCTTCAAGACATGCCGCACATTTTGGTACAGCTCTGATAGAAATACACTGTATAACAAAAAAAATACAGAACGATATCACCTGACTTAAGGTTTTAGCTGTAACATCAGTAGGATCACACATCGTGGTCAGGCTGGTCTGTGCACTTGTAGGGGAAATCTCAGGGCTGGCGGTTTGCAGAACGGAGTCAGGCGTAGGAGAGGCACTTTGCTGGGGTGGGCTCGAACACGGCACCTTGTCAATATCTAGAGTTCCAGAGGAAGGCTCAGCTGGCTCTATAAAAAATCTCATTAGATTAAAGTGCAAAAGTCCATGAAGAGTGTTAGTCTCGCTTATGTTGTCGAAACCACAGTTACTAGAAATGGTTCCGGGAAAAAAATCCGAATCCGTATGCTGAAGTTCAAAGTTTGCAGGTTGAAAATTAACGTGGAAATATTTTAATCTATCACTTTCATTCACTACATTTTCATGTAAATTAGCTACTAAACTTTGAGACGCACAGTTATTTAATATTGCAGTTTCAATTATATCATTTTCAGCAAAAATATGTGAATCTGTCAATTTGACAGTTTTAGAAGATAAATTTAATGCCTTAATGTAGAAAGATTTAGTAACAGAATGGAATTTAACATTATTCTCATTTGAACTAATAACTAAATCTGTTGGCTGAACAGATTGAAAACAGGAATTGGATTTATTTGAAAAAGATTTAGTAGCAGCATTAAATTGAATATCATTTTCTTCTACAACTTTTTCTGTTAAATGAGATAATTTTCCGGACTTGACCGGTTTAGCATTTGAGTATGATTCATCACTAGAAATAGAGTGAGATGTGAAATTTAAAGCATTATTTTTATTTCGGGTTCGCTCGCTTAGCTTAAGTTGCATATAAGTATCAGCGATAAATACAGTATTTTTAGCAAAATTAATCTTAAAGTTATGTTTCTTCATAAAATCGAGGCCAACGATACAAGAATACTGTAGGTTTTCCAGCACGTAAAAAGGCCAGAGCACTTCAAACTCGTTTAACTGTACTTTTAGATTAATCACTCCCCGACTTATACATGATTTTCCTTGAGCTGTAATTATATTTTGAGAAGTGGGATTTAAAGGTTTGAATGAAAAATATTTCATATAATTATCGTAGGATAAAAAAGATTTTTCTGCGCCAGTGTCGCAATATGCTGGCAGAACAACATCATGTAGAAGAACATTTAAATTGCGGAATGTCTACTGAACAATTAGAAATTGAATTTAGAAATATAGATTTAACTTGAATATTCTGAGAGCTCGGTTGATTGCTTGTTATACTTTCAGACTGATTTAAATTACTGTTTCTTGGCTGGGAAAAATTAGTACGGCGATTTGGCTGTTGCAAAAGAGTAGCTTGTTGCGGTCGACTGGAATTATCATTTGGACGGGGGGGGGGCGAAATTTTCTGTCTGTTCATTATGAACATTTACATTTTCATGCTGGTGATTAAAATTATATGCAAGTTTAACAGCGTGACGCTCTTGGTATTTGGTGCTTATAATTTTTACTTTTAAATCGTCATAAGTGGGGTTTTGACCCAATGAACGAGAGGCAATAAGTTCGTACCATAATTTTGGTTCTCCTTTTAAGGAGTATTTTAACCAACTGAATCTATCATTAATATTAATTTTACAAATTTCAAAGTGCTGCTCAAGATCATCAAAAAATTCCAGCACATTATTAGAGCGCGCATGGTCGAGAGTATATGAGCGCCACTGTGAGGAATACGTGGTCTCCATTCCTCAATCTTAAATTAATCTAACTTAACTACTTAATTCTTAAATATGAAATTAGCACAGACTCAAAGTTAAATATAAATAAAGTTTATTAAAGATCAAGTTCAAGGCGGGTGTTGGGCTAACTCAGAAATAACTTTTAAATAACTTGAGGGATAACTTCAGTAAATCATTAAATAAACGTAAACTATTCTCACCAATACAGATACTGTCGACGATTGCTCTCTGCCGATCCACAATGCTCCGCCGGCGACAGGATTCCCCAAATTCGCTTAACTTTACACTCTAGATTAGCATCTTCCAATACGGCTATGCCATTGACCAAAACTAAGAACTTGACACGAAAGATCGCTTAAGGAAACTCTTTCTTCGTCGACTCTGCACCACTCTCCTACTCTCCCTTTCACTCTTTTCCAACGCACATCCATATTTATATCTAAGCTTCATCCATTTCACTCACTTCATTTAATTCTAAGACTTCTCCATATTCACTCGCGCTTCGCAACTTGTGCGCCGTGCTGACGTGAACTCTACAACACACCGACTTTCCAGTTGTTTCAGTTTTATTATAGGCTAGCCAATGCTTTATTGTTAGCTTTATATTAATTTTCTTAAATACAGCATTTTGCACTTGTGTCACCTTTCTTGCTAGGTGTGATACAAGGTTCCCAAATGAAAAATTTGACAAGGATTGGTCAGTTTCAAGAGGTGCTGTATGTAAAAATTTGCCTGAATAATTTGGAAGGATCTGTAAAACATAATAACTGACTTAAATTCTTTGTGAATGTAGGATCAGAATTGATGTGGGTAGTAATTAACTCATACAGAAATACATGTAAAATGAAATAGTTTCTAAAACCATCTTCAATAGTTTTTAAAGTACATTTACATACAGTACTTATTACACCTAAATTTCTGATCTATTATTTGTACGACAGGTCGTATACTTTTGCTTTCGGGCAGCGCTTTTTCGTTGTTACCAGTTTTTATCTATAATCTTGAATGAAAGTGCAGACAATTTTGTTTTTATTTAAAATATTAAAAGCTGAAAAAAAACAATTATCCGACTGAATTTTTTAATTCAGTCGGATAATTGGTTCAAGAAATATATATATATATATATATATATATATATATAGAAAACACCCCATTTAAACGTCGACATTATTGAAAAAAAAAAAAAAAAAAAAAAAAAAAAAAAAAGATGTACCCCCCCTCCCCCCGAAAAAAAAAAAAAAAAAAAAAAAAAAAAAAAAGAAGAAGTTGTGCTAAAGAAATTGCAGTACTTCAGATTACGCAATTCCGATAGCCTTCTTAATCCATCGCCAATAGGACAACAAAAATTTAAAAGCTGCCAAACGGGTCCTATGCTAAAACTAAACTAAAGAAATTTCAAGAAAGTAATATAGTAACCGATGTTATGGAATGAAAGAGAGTTACTAGATGCGTTCATATAAAAGAATAGATTAAAATAAATCCTGTCATAGTAAATTAAATTCTGTTAAAACAGTCGTAGGGTTATTTTATGTTTCTATTATGATGCGTGATAAAAGAATGTTGTGTGATTGCTACACAAAATAATTTTAAATTATTAAAGTGTCTGTTTAAATGTTTTTGAATATAACTTACGGATTTTTATTTTTAGTTTTACGCAGCGTGGTTAGCACCTTATGATCTCAAACCCCTGCTAATGTGCTTAGTACAACAAGTGCGACCAAGAAGTAGAGGTTCTGTGACTTTAAAGTCTACTAGTATCTACGACGATCCTTTAATTGATCCAAATTATCTGGATGACAAAAGAGATGAAGATGATATGATTCAAGGTAATAAAGAAAAAAATGTTCTAAATTGTTAGCGATATTCAATCTTTTAACATAATATATGATATACTATAAAGAGCTTTATTTACATATAATTCAATGTGAGGGAGATTGCCAGTCTTTTTATCCCCCTGATTGGATCAACGCTTTATTTTAAAACCTATTCATTTTTACTTTCTCTTACCGGTACGGTAGAGAAAGTATTGTTTTTGGGTCAAATTTTCGAACGCGAGTTTTTGTTACATTCACATGTTCTGAGGTCCCCTGAATACGAAAATCATGTTTTTAGCAAATGCTCTGTGTGTATGTCTGTGTGTGTGTCTGTCTGTTATCAGCATATCTCAAAAACAAATTATGGCTCTAAATGCGTATCATATAAGGATGCTACAGTAAGCTTTTCGTTAAGATCAAGGAAATAGTTCGTGTATTTGAACAATCAAGATAATTCTAATACATTACGTCTATGGGGGAAATTGCAGGTAAGTAGAGTTTAACGTCTAGAGACTGCACTAAACGAAATGAAACGAATATATATTTTTTGTAATAGAGATAGTCAACAAGGAAAAAAAAATTGTGTATGTAGGAGCCACGTCTCCCCCCGGGGGAAGTCCCCCCCCCCTCGATGGGAGTAAATATTCATGATGGGGATCTTTCAAAAGACCTCGCCAATACCTTTAAAACGAATGGTTGAACCATCGATTTGCGATAAATTAAAACAAAGTTATCAATTTTTTTTACATTAAAAAAAAAAAAAAAAAAATAGAAAAAAATTCTTTTTTTTTTTTTTTTTTTTTTTTTTTAATATTGAGAATAAAATGGACTTTTTTTGGATATTTAGTGCTATTTCTCTAATATGGAAATCGTCTGCATTATCCTAAAAGATAAGTTTTTTAAATAATAATTTTAATAAATTATTTTTTAAAAACAGAATTATTTTTTAATAGCCGAATTAAATTCTATATAAATATAGGTGCATTAATGAAACGGGGGGTTGAGGGGGGCGGTAGCTCCCCTCACACAGAACTAATTATCACATAAAACTCTTCCAAAGCCTAATTTGAATTGTTTAACACAGGTTTACATAACAGTACTCGTTATCTTACCTCTTAATCTCAAACCTGTATTTATAGTATTAAATTTCAGGGTAAGAGAAAGTCGTGTAAGTGACACGCCAGATTATTTACAGTAAATAAGAATTAATAATGTATTAAATAATACCATTAAATAATAAAAACAATTAAAAAAAAACTTTACAGCTATTAATTTTATATAAAGTTGCATTGGTATAAAATTAAATTTGTAAAAATCAAAGTTCTTTATTAAAAATTCTTTCGTTTATGCGTCATTTTAATCTAGACCCTTGAACGATATGCATATAATTTACTTATCTGTTTCAAAATCGTGTTAAAAATTCATTCATATTTGCAATGTTTTAGTTCACAATATCTGAATACTTTCAGAAAAAAAAAAAAAAAAAAAGTTAAAATTTACTTTTAAAGATTCAGAAAAGTTGTTATATTTCTTAACAAATAAGAAATAACTTAAAACACGCCAAGTTTAACGTTAAAAATTTCCAAAAGATATCTGAAATATTTTTTTTTCCTTACCAGGGATATTCGCATCTCTTTACTTGAGGAGATCGACGGAAATCTTATGGGTGGGGTCAGTTGCCCAAATGTGATGCTCTCTGAAAATCAATGCATTAAGCCTTGTAGTGAATAACTCAGCAAAGTGTTGTCTAACAGCTACACATTCCTTTTCAATTTGGTGTAAAATTTATATGTTTATTTCTTTGATTCAACTCAATGTTCCGAGGTTCTACTGCGTCATCTGCTTCATTTGACACTAACACCACTGAGGGATACAAGTGAGAGTGTCGGATTTATGCCTAGCGGCCGTTGATGTAGCAGTTAACTGATGTGCACAAAGTGCTCATGAATATTTGTGAATACAAAACTCTAACAGGTTTGTCTGGAAATAATTCATGAATCGAGGCTCATTTACAATACAGCTAATTGGAATGGTAGGTGGTTATAGGCTGATAGGTGGGTATCTAGGTCTGGTTGTATACATCTGCATAGCTTAGTTTTGAATTTACCATTTACAGTAAGAAAAACATTCGGCCCTCAGGTCACTGGTTCAATGATAATTCTTTATTTCACCAGTACACAACGGGGCAGATATATACACGAAGAAATAATAACCTTCTTAAGGCCCTTCGTACATTATTTTAGCACTATTAGAATAGAATGGCCCTGCTTTCCGCAATCAAATGCCCCTCACACTTAAAAGGTTGCGACATTTTAGACATCGTCGTTTTAGAATAACCAAATATAGTAGATTGTTTGTACATCATTAATAATACTTTAGTGAATAAATTAAAAAAGATAATGAATTAAAAAGAATTTAATATATCAACCATTTTAAATTCTTTTCTATTTACAGGAATGAAAACGTGTGATAGAGTAGCTCTAAGTAGACCTTTGCGTTCGCTTGGTTCTAAGCCATTAGCCACAATCATTCCTGGTTGCGAGCAATATACTTCCGATAGAGAGCAGTACTACAGGTGTATACTGAGGTCTGTTCCTATTTCAGCTCACCACTCTGTAGGAAGTACCAAGATGGGAGATATTGATGATCCAACAACTGTGGTTGATCCAAAACTGAGGTAATCATTACTTTTTATGTTTTTATGTAATACAAGTCAGCAAATCAAACTTATCACAAACATAAAATACACCCTAATGTACAGTCAGTAACAAAAGTGTCCGAACTCTAGCAAAAATCCCTACGTAAAAAAAGTACACTTCATACTGTTCTGTTAAATAAATCCTTATCGAATCATGTTCTTACACTGACTAAGAACAGGATTCGACAAGGATTTATTTAACAAAACCGTATGAAGTGTACTTTTTTTACATAGGCATTTTTGCTAGTGTTGGGACACCTTTGTTACCGACTGTACATTAAATTAAATCTCAACTATTATAAGTTAAGTTTAAGTGTTAAACATAGCTCAATACCAGTGTAACGATTATTCTGATATAGCGTTGAACGTGCTTTTCTTTAATTTTATTTTTTTAAATCTCATACTATTAAGTGAGCAATATTTGTATATATGTATATATGTATATTTCACTGTTCTCAAAAACGGTAGCTCGGTCAGTCACGTGAATTAACACAAAGGTGCCCTCCGAAGGGTCATTGTGCACATCGAAGTCAGATTTTCGAATTTTTGATTAGTTTTCTTTTAATTAATAAAAATATGAAAATAAAAATTCCCATTTCTATAATGAAGCAGAATGGAGAATATTAGGAGAGATTTGATTGGTTTATATGATTTTCCTTAATTTGAGTGTATTGTACATTGAACAACAGCTACGTTATGAGGAATTACAAGAGATTCTATTGGTTTATTTGATTTTTAATGATTTGAGTATATTTTACGTTGAACTAGAGCTACCTTATGAGGAATTACAAAAGATTTGATTAGTTTATTTGATTCTCATTGATTAGAGTGTATTTTACGTTGAACTAGAACTGCGTTATAAGGAATTACGAGAGATTTGATAGGTTATTTATCTGATTTTCATTGATTTGAGTGTATTTTACGTTGAACTAGAGCTACGATTTGAGGCATTACGAGAGGCTTGATTGGTTTATTGTATTTTCATTCATTTGAGGAAAAGTGTCCAGGGATTTTTATTTATTTATTTATTTATTTATTTTTTTAAACATGCTTGACAGTGATTGCTGCAAAAACGAGTTTCGTGTGTTTTCAGATTCATGCACAGCGAGATAGGGGTGTCCAATGATATTTTTTTTGGTTTTAACATGCATGATAGTGATTGCCGCGGAACCGAATTTCGTGCGTTTTCAGATTCATGCACATGGAAGTAGGGGTGTCCAGTGATTTTTTTTTTTTTAATTTTAACATGTGTGATAGTAATTGTCGCGGAACCGAGTTTCGTGTGTTTTCAGATTCATACACAGCGAGGTAGGGGTGTACAGTGATGTTTTTTGGTTTTAACATAAGTGATAGTGATTGCCGAGGAACCGAGTTTCGTGTGTTCTGAGATTCATGCACAGCGGGGTAGGGCTTTTCAGTGATTTTTTTTTTTTTTTTTTTCATGTGAGTGAAACGTACAGTCGGGGAAAAAAACGCAACACCCGCTGTAATTTCGTTATAAATTGCCGCAGGAACATATAATAGACACAATTCAACAGGAAATTAAAAGCACTTTGTGAATGTGTTGTCAAATTTTGAATTAGGGGTCATCTACATATTGAAATGAGCGCCAACTTTGATTTTTTCAATATCAACACCCAATTTTGACTTCATTTTTGAATTTCTGAGAGTCTGGCAGTGCGGAAAAGTATACTGTTTATATACTTTATCTTTAGTATTTATAGAGTTATAAACAAAAATGTGTTAGGGGGTTATCTGTAAATGTAGAAAAATAAAATTAAGATCCTATTAGAAATAGACAAAATTTTAATGTTTCACACCGGAAATCTTTCAGGAAAAAACTAATTATAAAAATTAATAAAACGTTGCTTCTTTTCCAGTTTTTTAATTAACTTGAATTCAATTTTTAGATTTGTATATACTTCAGTACATTTTTAGATAATTTTATGTCTATTTAAATACATTACACTTGCGACTAGTCCATACAGTACCCTTTGAAAAAAGTGCAATATTTTCCAAGTGTCTATTATGGCTGTACTGATCACCAATAAAGCTTAAATTTTCGGATAAAATTATTTCGGATAAATTATTGTAAGGGTTCATGAAGTAAATATTAAACAATTTTAATCGCACTTACCAGTTTTGGGTCAGTTGAACTCTTTGGAACTGTACGATTCGTTTTATAATTTCTCTGAAAATATAATTTCTTAATTAACCGTTTTGCGACTGCTGACGTAGATTCACGTCATTTGAAAATCTGTAACTCTGTCAGTGGGATTTTCTTTCGTAATTTGTGTGTTACATATTTCTTAAGTGTGTACCCAGTGTTCATATTTTTGCAATAAAATATACTATGGATAGAAATATATTGATTAGAAAGAATATAATTATAATGTATATCCATTTGTAATATAATTGTGAATACAGAAAATTTGTTTTGAAATATTTTATTTTGAGATTATAACGCCCGAAGGCGGGTCTTACTGTCAAAAAGACAAAATCCTGCAGTCGCAAAAAGTGTTAAAATATATTTATAACCGTTAAAATATGTTTTTAAAAATGTATAAATTTAAAATATATTAATAAAATTTTAAAGACTAAAGTGTCCTTAAAATAATAACCCCCCCCCCCCTACAAAATAAATAAATAAGTAAATAAATAAAGTAAAATAAAATAATATATGAAGCAAATGATTAAGCCTTTTTAACTTTGACGGTAGTTAAGAAACGATTTTACAAGTCTGTCTTGTATTCCAATTCCATTCGATTTTTATATTTGACAATTTCACATTAAACCTATTTTTCTATTTAAAACAGTAAACCCCGCCTAATTAGTTAATTTTTTTTTCTTCTAGTTTTCGTTTAAAAGATTCAAAATTTATCGCCAATTAATCGATGAAGTAAATACCACTTGTGCATATTTTTGTCAACATACAATAAGGCCTTTAACAAGGATACTCAATGTCACATTTACTTTTCTTTTCTATATTGTTTTGTTTTGAAGAACGATGAAGGCGGGGCTTGTCTTCTTTAGAAAACAGGAATTCTTGATGCTATGTCTAAAAATCCTCATTTTTGTTTCATTTCTTTTCGTTTGACGTTGTTGTTATATAATTTGACCAGTAAATAAATTATAAAAATATTTTGTTTAATTTTCCTTGTTATTTTTTAATTTTTGATTCGTTATCTCATGCAAAACTTTATAAGAGACGGCCCCCTAAACCCCTCCAAAAAAAGATTTATTTATATCTCGAAAACTAATAACTGGAATGAGCTGCAAATTTGCACACCCATATTTTTCAGCATTAGGATTCATTTTATGTAAAAATTAATATAGGTCATAATTCATAATTTTTATGAATATGAATTTATTAATATTTTTCAGAATTAAAAATATTTTTCAGAATCAAAAATAATGATGGATTATGTTTGGGTTTCTTCACTGTATCTCGTAAAAAAAAATTTATATCGATAAAGTTATTTTTTGTGAAGATATTAATAAAAGTTTGAAATATGAATTTAACATTAGCACCTTCAAACTTTGAACGCTTATAACTCTGTGAAAAAATAAGTAAAATATGCAACCAATATACTTTTTCGCGTTGTCGCGATCCCAGGAATTCAAATATAAAATAAAAATGGGGCATTACCATTGAAAAAATCCAAGTTGGTGCGCGTTTTAATATGTAGACGACCCCCAATTCAAAATTTCAGATCATTTTCTGAAACTACTCACAATTTCCCGTCGAATGATACATATTACATTTTTCTACATCGATTAGCAACGAAGTTACGTTGAGTGTTGCGTTTTTTTTTTCCCCGACTGTACATACGTGCGTTATAGTGATTGCTGCGAGACGTAAGTGCGTTCTCTTATTCGACCATTCATCGAATAGTGACTTTTACTGTACGAGTATTATCCTCAACTGTTTCCAAAATATTTGAAGAATTAACATTTCTATTTGAATGTTTTCGAGAATATTCGTTTTAATAATACATGGTTTTGTTGCACAAATTCGAGATGTTCAAAAAATGTTTGATATTGTCCCTTACTAAAACTGTAAAGAAAACAGTCGCCAATCGAAATATATTTTTTTAAACGTTTCAATTATTCAAATAAAAAGAAATCCTTTAAATATAGTGCCCAGCGAAGCTGGCGAAGCCTGCTAGTAACCTTTATGTAGAGAAATAAATAACTACAAATTTTAAATATGATTAGCGTTAACTACATTGTTTTAAGGATGACAATTCTCTACCCTTCTTTCCTTATTTTTACGCTGATAAATATACTGTAGTAAAAATATTTAGCAATTAGATTTAGTTTCCCTGGTATGTTTTTGTCCAAATTGAAAATCTATATGCACAAGCAAAAGCATTTAAAAAATATCTAAGACTTCCCCCCCCCCCCCAAAAAAAAAAAAAAAAAAAAAAAATGTAAAGAAAGAGAATCATTTTATGAGCTTAAATTGAAAAAATAAAAATGGAAATAAAGAACTTTTGAAAGCTAAGTTGAAATTCCAGTTTTGTGCAAAAATAATTAAAATAGTCTGGTGGCACATAATATTAGACATTATAGATCATTATTACACCTTTCATTAAAATAATATGTTGATAGTAATGTAGGGTAACAGAAAACAGTGTAAGTGACACACCACTAAATTATTATCTCTCTCTCTCTCTCTCTCTCTCTCTCTCTCTCTTTTTTTTTCTGTGCTGATTAGATTATTTGATATGTGTACAATTTATAGAAAATATACAGAGCTGTTAAAGAATAGTCAAATAATTTCAAACAGTAGTGAAACTGAAAATTCTCTGAAATTTTGAATATATATATTATTTAATTTATTATTTAAATTTTTTTTTGTATTATTTAATAATAGCCTTGAATATTTTATGAATGCATCTACAGAATTCAATGACGATTAAAGTGTTTGTTATCCCCTCACAATAAAAATGTATTAAAAAAAAAAAAAATTATTTATAAAAAATATTTTTTTTTTTTTTTTAAGAAAAATTGTTAGGTTTAAATATCGTACATCATATAGTACGTCTTAAACTGTAATAATAGGTTTATTGTAAAGTATGGTGCGAGTAATTACTATAAGGGCCGTATTCACCAAACTTCATTGGTCGAGGATTAAACCATGGATCAGCAAATCCGAGAATCAAAGCTGACACTGGATTAAATTCCTACAGTATTCACCATCAGCCGATTACGTAATCCATGGATTAACTGGAAGAGAAATAAGAGCTTCGTTTTGATTGGCCAGAAAGAAGATAGCGTTTATTCACCGTTCGGCTTCAATCGGATTTGAAGATTAGAAAGGCTAAAAAGCAAATTGGCAACACTGTTCGCTCTTTTTTACTTTGCTTTTGTTCTCGCACCGATTAAGAAACAATTTTACTTTAGAACATTTTTAAAAATAATAATCACGCAGACGACAACTGTTTACGCTACGATTTAAAATTTTGATTGTTATGGATAAGAGAAAAAATATCTCCGAACTACACATACCCCTCCCCCCCCCCCTCTCACACAAGCAATGTCCCTGACTGTAGACCAATTACAGAAGCTATTATCAAGCAGTCTTCAAGAATTAGTGATTTTTTAATTGAAAATATTTTTAAATAACTTTAATTAGTTTTTCTTTATTTTAGTTAGCTCATTAGGTTTCTTATTTAAAATATCTATTATGAGTTTGAGTTGTTTTAGATTCAATAATTTGAAAAATTACCATTCCCTAGTTATATATGAATAAAATACACTGCTATGAATGGACATATGAATTATTTATGAAATTTTGAATAAGTTTTAAACTTAAACATAACCAAACAATGCAAATGAAGATAGCTTTTGCCTTGTTTCATTTATTTACAAGTTTTCAAAAGTTATTTCGGGTACATTTCTAAGTAATTAATGAAAATATTAACAAATATACAAGTTTATTAAATAATTTTATGAGAATTTAGGGAAAATATATAAATTAATGAAAACTTAATAAGCTAAAACCATAAATTATGAAACACGTAACAATTGTTTCCGTCAAAGTACAGCCTTTCATCAGGCAGAAAAAGTAAGCACGATAATTCGACGCGATATTATTGTTATATACATTTGTAATTTAAGGTGCTAGTTTACAAACTTCATTCAACACAAATAATTTGTAGCATTTTCTATACATTATAATTATATCCTTATATCAAATATATTTGTTTAAAACTGAAAAGTTTAAAATTTCTGCTATGCTACCCATTAAAATAAATCCATTTGTGAATTAATCTTTAACGATTAAGCTCATGAAAATGAAGAAGATATACATCTTTATTGATAGCAAAAATCGCTTAAACAGAAAAATTTTATTTGACATGACAGAACAGAGTATAATGTCGTCAGAAATGATATTAACTTAATTCAAATGATAAATGTGTATCATTAAATAATGAAAGCATATTTTTTAATCGAACTCTTGTTCAAAATCAAGTATTTAAAGACTGTGTTTCTTTAAAAATGAAAAAAAAAAAAAAAAAAAAAAAAAAAAAATCATCAAAATGATTTTAAAAGCAATTTGCTGCTAATAAATCAAAATTTATATTTCTTTTATGTTCAATGTTTACGAAGCTGAGTTGCGGAGTGCGTAACTTACGAAAAGATCCGAGAATTACCTCTGTTAATCCTTCGATAGTCGAGAATCAAAAACGAAGTGTTAAGGTAGCCGGTGAACTGCGGATTTTCGTTGGAGAATGCAGGTTTTCGTATGATCGAGTGATTACCGCTGATCCGAGGTTTAATCCGAGTGTTGAAGTTCGTGATTACTGCCATTAATGCCACACCGAGATTAATTTCATTTTTGAAAAAGAATAATAACTTAAGTCTTATTATGATTGTTATTTATTGTTTTTTAGATTTATTGTAACAATATATTTTTTTTCTAATATTTATTTTATTTTTATTTTTTTATTGTAAATTTTGAATGTAAATTAATTCGGCAATAACTTGTCTGCATCTCTTTCTTACACGACTTAGGCTTAAATATTTTACAAAATGCTCATCCTTATCAACAATTTTTCCGTAATTTGTGCCCTACACATTGTATTGCAGTTCAGTCATCTCTTTAGTTGGTAAAGCCCAAGTTTCGGGAAACTAACGATCGGAATTGTTGTTATTGCTGATGGAACAGTACATTGGAGCAAAGAAAACAAAATGTCATCCAAGTTTTCAAAAAATTAAATTTTTATAGAAAATAGTTTAATTTGACGGAAAAAATGTCATTACAACTGCAACAATGTAATGAATATATATGTATATATCTGTACTGACAAGTATAAAGGATTTAAGTCCATATTCTTGGTTTTTCAGGAGACAAAAAAAAAAAAAAAAAAAAAAAAAAAAAAAAAAAAAAAAGTTAAACTAACAAAAACTAATCAGAATAATCGATTAGGAAAAGGGATTATGTTGATTTATACCCTTTATACCGTTCAGTGATTGTCAACCTTCATTTAATAAAGGGAAAAAATTGAATTAAATATTTTATGCAAAGACTAGCAGGCTTTGCCCGCTTCGCTGGTCATTATATTGAAATGAAGTCTCAAAATACCATATCATTGATAATAATATAATAGTAATAATAAAATCATTGAAATCAGTCAAAATCTGAGTTAAAGTTCTCGATACCTTCAATAGCTGTTTTCCCACTTGGCACACTTCACAAAATCCCTTTATAATGCATGTTGCATACACATACCTAACCCACATATTAAGAAATCGGGATTCTAAGATTATTTGAAGAAAAGTTATGTTTTAAAACACGTTTTTTAGACCCCCCCCCCCCGGCCCGCTCTTAAAGGAAAGGAGGGGAATATTTTGCAAAATTTCTTTATATTATGAGTTAGATACATATAACCGACCTACACATGGGAAATCTCCTTCAAACGATAATTTACTGCAGAGTTACACATGAGTACATGTCCCCCCTCCCGCCCCTTAAGGGGAAGTGGGTGGATTTTCATAAAATCATTTTGTAGTGTGTGTTGAATACGCATAAGCAGTCCGCGCATCAAAAATTGCCCTTCTAAGATAGTTTGGAACAGAGTTACGCATGGAAACAAGTTTTTAATCCCCGCCCCAAACCCTCAAGTGTGTGATGGCACAGAATTCCAAATAATCTCTTTGTAGTTTGTTTGTGTTGTGTACACATAACCAATCAACCTATAAAAAATCGCTTTCCTGAGATAATTTAGAGCAGAGTTACATTTTAAAACATGTTTTTGCCCCACCCCATCCCACCCTTAAAGGGCGGAAAAGGAAAATTTCACATAATCGACTTATAATGCGTGTTGGGAATGCATAACCAGCCCGCACATGAATAATCGTGTAAAATAGTTTGAAGAAGAGTTACGCATGAAAACATGATTTTGCCCTACCCCCACCCCCAAAGAAGATAAGGTGGAATTTTACAAAATCCCTTAGTAGTGTGTGTCTTGAATACCCAAAACCAATCGACATATCAAGAAATCGCTATTCTGAGATAATTTGGAGCAGAGTTACTCTTAAAAGCGTTTTTTGCCCCCTCCCTGCCTTTGAAGGAGGGGAGAGGGAATTTTTGTAAGATCCCTTTATGATGCGTGTTGAGAATGCATAAACAACTCATATGTAAAAATTAAGCTTACTGAGATAATTTGAAGAAAAGTTATGCTTGGAAACATACTTTTTGCACCCCCACCCCCAAGGGGGGGATAGGATGGAATTTTACAAAATCTCTTTTTAGTATGTGTCTTGAGCCATAAACCAATTGACCAATATTGAGTCCATAACCAATTGACATATTAAAAAATTGCTATCCTGGGATAATTTGGACCACAGTTACTCTTATAAGCGTGTTATTGTCTCCCTCCTCCCTTAAGACGGGGGGGGGGGGGTGAAATTTTGTGAAATCCCTTTACTGTGCTTGTTGTGAAAGCATAAACAACCCACATATACAAATTAATCTTGCTAAGATAATTTGAAGCAAAGTTATACTTGGAAACGGGTTTCTGTTGCCCCCACCCCTAAGGGGAAAAGGGGGGACTTTCACAAAACCCCATTACAATGGGTGTAACTCTCCCCCCCCCTCCCCCAAATCGAAAATCGCAAAAAAAACCAAACATGAAGTTTTGGAAATATTCTCAAGAAGACTCTTGACGATTTTCTATATCTTTGTGCTGTTATATTGGTACAGTTTTACTCGAAAACCCGTATTTTTCTAAATTTGCCTCCGAAAATCTTTTTTATCCCCAACCCCTCCTTAAAAATCCAAAACTCAAATCACAGAAAATGCTTTTTTTGCACTCAAGTCTAGTCTCTCTCTCTGCAATTTCTTCACCGTGAAACAATTTGGAGCCGAATTATGCTTATGAGGGGATTTTCGCTTTCTGCCCCCCCAAGGGGGAGCGGGGATATTTCGCAAAAGCCCGCCATAATGGGCGTCAGTGTCCTAAAACCAACGTGTTCTCCAAAATTTGCTAGTCTATCTCCCATAAAATCGCGAAGCCTGTGTTGAGTCAGTGAATCAGTGATTTTACATTTTATTCCCCACCCCACCCCATCCCCAAAGCGCTAAAAGGGTGGGTCGTTCACAAAATCCCGTTACAATGGGTGTTGGATACACGTAAATAAGCCACACACTAAAATTTGTGACCTCAGCTCACAGATTTCCACGGATGAATTTACCGCTAAATGGGGGGATCGAATATGCCCCCTCGTAACTCCCCCCACGAAAATCGAATATCGGAAAAAATCAAAAATGAGTTTTTGCAAATAGCTTCAAGAAAACGCTTGGCGTTTTTTTTTTTTTTTTTTTTTTTTTTTAATGTATCATTGAGTTATTATTGCTAGAATTTTACTCGAAAATCCATGCATTGCTAATTTTGCCTCCGAAAATCCTTTTCCCCCTCTCCCCCCTTAAAAATCCAAAATTCCAAAATCGCAGGAAATGTTTTTTTTGTACTAAAGTCTAGTCTCCCCATCTGCAATTTCTTCACTGTGAAGTAATTTGGAGCCGAGTTATACTTACAAATGTGTTTTTGCCTTCTGCACCTCCGAAAATCATTTTCACCCCTTCCCCCCTTAAAAATCCAAAACTCCAAAATCGCAGAAAATGGTTTTTTCGTATTCAAGTCTAGTCTCCATATCTGCAATTTCTTCACTGTGAAGTAATTTGGAGCCGAGTTTTACTTATAAATGTATTTTTGCCTTATGCGCCTCCGAAAATCCCATTTTTACCCCTAACCCCCCTTAAAAATCTAACATTACAAAATCGCAGAAAATGATTTCTTTGTATTCATGTCTAGTCTCCCCATCTGCAATTTCTTCACCGTGAAGTAATTTGGAGCCGAGTTATGCTTATAAAGGTGGTTTTTGCCTTCTGCCCCCCCGAAAATCTCATTTTTACCACTTACCCCCCTTAAAAATCCAAAATTCCAAAATCGCAGAAAATGATTTTTTTGTATTCGTGTCTAGTCTCCCCATCTGCAATTTCTTCACCGTGAAGTAATTTGGAGCCGAGTTATGCTTATAAAGGTGGTTTTTGCCTTCTGCCTCCCCCCCCCCCCGAAAATTACATTTTTACCCCTTACCCTCCTTAAAAATCCAAAATTTCAAAGTCGCAAAAAATGAATTTTTTGTATTCAAGTCTAGTCTCCCCATCTGCAATTTTTTTACCGTGAAGTCATTTGGAGCCGAGTTATGCTTATAAAGGTGGTTTTTGCCTTCTGCCCCGGGGGGGGGACAGGGGGGTATTTCACAAAATCCCGTCTCAGTGATCGTCAGGGTCCTAAAATCAACCTGCTCACTAAAAATTGTGACTCTATCTCCCATAGGATCGCCACAGCCGTGTTCAGTCAGTGAGTGAATGAGTGAGTGAATCAGTGAGTTTACTCTTTTATATATATATATTAATGCTAAATTTTTGAGATGAATCTTTTTTTGCCAATGGATTTTCTCAAAGACTACATGACATGGATTTAAATCCTTTATACCATTCGACAGAGAATTTTTTTTCTGTGTCTGGCTATGTACTTAACCCAAAATTGACATTTTTGGACTTAAATCCTTTATACTTATCAGCACAGATATATATATCAGTGATCTATACATATAATAAATAATGTGTGTGTCAATGTGTGTGTCAATGTGTGTGTATTTTTAGAGCTTTTTAGGAAAACGGCTGATGGCTGAGCTACAAAAATGTGTATGGAGGTTCGTAATGACCTCTCCTGATGCACCTCGAAACCCGATTTTCGAATGTTTTATTAGTTTTCTTTTAATTAATTAAAATGTGAAAATAATAACCTTCTAATTTCTGATAAATTAGCCATTTAAATTTTATCCATAATTTAATTGTTGCCAATTTTTTTCGACAGAATAAATAAATAAATTAATTAGTTAACTAATGTACATTTATTTAAAATGAGGAAAGTAAATTAGATAAATTAGAAAATAAATTAGAAATATCGGTTGTATCGTTAAAAATTAAAGAGGTAATTTTTGTGAATCCGACGGATTAAACAGATTATCGATCGGACAATAAGATTTTTTAAAATTAATTAATGTATGAATTTTAGGTGGCAACAGCATGAGATTGTAAGGAAACCGTTTGGAAAAAAAAAAATTAAATCTGCTACTCATTAAGTCACATGCTTTTTGAATGGGATTAAAAATTGCAGTTTTGAAATTTTTGGAATTTTCTTTCACGAACACAAACATATAATATACAGACTGTACAACAGTAGACCAAATTGCAATTCAAATTTCATCAATTTTAGTTAATAAACAAAAAAGTTACTTTTTTTTTTTTTTCAAATTAAATTTTATTCTAACTTTGAAAATATTTATGTGATCCGCGTTTGTAATGATCGATAGATGGAGCTTTCTCAACTGCAGTTGTTAGTAAATATAATAGCCACGTGTATTAATTTATTGTTCTTTCTTGTTGTTCTATCGTTGTTTGAGCGTGAAAGCTATCAGTGGTATTATATATTCACCTTAGCCCACCAGAGGGCGAGCACTTCATTACAATCGCGGATACGATACATTACGAATTTGGATTTAATTTTTTTTTTAAATAGATTATTTAAACTCAATGAATCATATTTTTATTTTATCAGTTTCATTAATAGATCCTCCTGGGTGATTTTTTAAAATTTTGCTGCTGAAGTACACCGAATGTTTTTCGACAAGAAGTTTAATATAGCAACAGCCATTTTAATCTAAGTAGCGCATCAAATATATATATATATATATGTACTAGCAGACCCGGCCACGCGTTGCTGTGACTAAGTTATACGTTGAATTATACGGCTGTAAACTATTTAGTACAGTCAAATTATTATTTACGAACAAAGACGAAAACGTTGTAGCCGATGTAAAAACCCACAGGGTTGAGATTTGAAACTTAGGTCAAAATTTGGAAGCGATTGATAAAAATTTTTTAGGTGTTGATATTAAGCACAAATTAGTTTTATTGTAGGGTCCTATAAATTTTAATGGAGAAGTGATATATATTATTTCTAATGCTACTTTGGATAAAATCGCTAAAATGACTAATATATAAATTAAATTCTATTAAAATAAAAGTATAAAAGAAACAGACGATTTTAAAATCAATTTTTATGGAGGAGTGAAATATAATATATGCTATAATGAATAATTTTACTATAAAATGACCTCATCATTTTAAATATTTTAAAGAGGGCAACAGCTGTAGTTATAAAAAGGAAAACAATAAGGCTAAACCAGAAAAATAAGTAAATTTGATAAATATTTTAAAACTTTAAATTGGAAATCTTATGAAATATTGGACATTTAACGTAAATACATGTATCATTTTAAATAGAAAAAGATTTTGGAAAAGTTTAGTGTATTTTAACGAAGTGATGAGAAGTTTTTGAGTATGTTAAAATTTTAATACTAAATTCAAGTTAATAAAGATGGGAAATATTGAGGATTAAGATAAGAATAATTATAAGATAAAAAAAAAAAAAAAAAACTTTTTATATACCATGCTTTTAAATTTTAATATACTAATAATATACTAATTGAAAGGAAAATGATAAATATTCTATTATAGTTTGAAGTCAAATTTGTTTTCAAATGTCTAAATAAAATATCTGATGTAAGATACTAATATTTTGCAGCGGAATAGATTTCATTTCTGTCATCCTTGGCGAAAAAAAAAAAGAATATCGCCAAATTATCTGGCGAAAATATTTAATTCCTTTCAAAAATCATGGTTATTTTAACAACTTATATTAAAAGAGTATTGAATAATATGAAACAATATTTCGTACAATACATATTACATGTCATACATACGTACAATGAATAATACATATTACATTTCGTACAATGCATACATCTGGCATGTATATTTTCGTGTTATGCTTTTGATCGCCAAATAATAATAATAATAATAATAATAAAAGCCAAGGGCGACAGAGTTTTGAAATTTAAAATTAAAATTTTGTCAATTTGACAGCAAAATAATTCAATCTAACACCCGCGATAACTAATACATATCTATACCCAAATATAAGGATTAAAATCGGGAAATAAATTTCCTCGATTTTTAATAATTTCTCACAAAAAATCCAGTGGGCAATTGAAATCTTTTTCTTGGCTGCACAGACGGTCAGTGAGTCACGCTTCGCTTGCGTATAGAACTCATAGTTATAGTATAGCATATATAGAATAGAGTGATCATTGGGGAGAAAAAAGTTATTCCTTTTCATTTGGGAAAAGACGACGTTTTTACCAAAATATGGCCGTCTTTCCCCGAGTGAATACACACGGGAATACATACTAATATTTTAGCAAATAAAATTTATGAATAATTTATTTGCTAAAGGGGAATGGAAGACTCCAGATACAGTTTCAAATTCCTATTTCTTTCTTTCTTTTTTTTTTTTTTTCCAATACCACTTAATGGCTATTTCCAAAGCTTTTATTTTTTTTTTTTTTTTCAGCATCAAAAATCTTTGTACGATAACATGGGGATGAGAGATCTATATATATTACTATATCTATGATAGAACTACATTAGCACTTTATCAATGTGTATAAAATCTTTAAATTGATTATGACGTCACTTTTCGTGAGATGCATAATTTAACTTTTTAAAATTTTTTAACGTTCACGTTTGATGGACAATATTCCTGTGACGTCACCGTAGGTAAAATCGCCGAACACGTGGCCGATATTTTGTAAACAAATTAGATTCAAGATGCCATTTTATTGTTACGCATAACATTTTCCTAAATATTTCTGCAGTGAAACTTAATAATAATGTTCAAACAAGAACAAAAGAGAAATGTAAACAACTGAATCGAATGCTAAAGTTAAGACTATTCCAAATCGTAAAATTGCAGAACATTTTATGTATACACACACACACACACACATATATATATATATATATATAATGAATAAAGATTAATAAGAACATTTTATACACACACATATATATATAGACACCAAAGCTTAAATAATTAGAATTTCAATCACTTTAATAAAGGAATTTATTAAATGGAACATCCATTTAAATTTGTTAACATCGTCACAGTTCACATGGCAACTTTAAATATTAGATATGTTGATTAATATTAAAGTATATTACTAAAACTGGATTAAAAACAAATCAAAGGTATCACTATATCACTCTTACTTCAATTTCATATAATCTGTAACTCTTATAAATAACATTGCAAGATAAAAATTTGCAAACTACAATGCTTCGTTATGGTAGAGTTGAGGATTGTTTCCCTAACCAGCTGATATTCTTGTAGCCTCGAACCCAAAGTGGGAATATGGTCAATTAAATGTATTTATTTTTATGTCGAAAGAAAATGAACGCGTTTTTTTTTTTTTTTTTTTGGCAACAATTAAATTAATGGAACTCACAGATATTTTGGAGCAACTTTAATAAAGGTCTATAATTAACAAATAATTGCAATAAAACAATATTGTGACAATAAATTGAGATAAAAACTATCCTATCTCTCAAGTTGGACCAAACTGCACACAGTGTGCAAAATTTCATTAAAATCGGTTCCTTAGTTTAGGAGTTTACCCCGGACAAACATCGTGACACGTAATTTATATATATATACAGATATAAAAGTATTACAAACAGAAAAAAAAATATATATATAACCTAAATAGTAGTCACATAAATGATTTATTTTTATCGAAATTTTATAGAAAAAATGCAGTTTTAAAGATAGCAAATTTATTTCAGCAAGTACTATTTTAAACCTAAAAACCATTAAAATTATAAACAGAATATGAAGGATTCTTATATGTAAGCAAAAAGGTGTCTGATAAAATTATTAGCAAAATAGTCTTCCCTTTCTCATACAAAAAAAAAAAAAAAAAAAAAAAAATTCCATCGTTAATATGGCGACAAAAATTCAAAAGCCGCCAATGGAGCGTCATAATAAAGCTGTGTGGCAAGACAATGTTTACCTAATTATTTATTTATTTTTTATATACTAACTAGCAGGCTTTGCCCGCTTCGCTGGACATTAAACTTAAATGAGTTGTCAAAATCCCATATCTTTATTAATAACCCAAGTTCTCGCTGTGATTGGTAGAGGTTTTCTCGCTCGCAAAGTGAGGAGTCTAGGTCTCCACTGTCTTCGGCACAACTTACACACTTCTTACTTCCCCTTCCTCAGCGGGTGAGTTCGAAATTTTGCAAAATCACACTAATGTACATAATGCGTACACTTAATCAATATACAGTCTGGGTCCCCACTGCCTTAGGCACAACTTACCCACTTGTTACTTCCCCTTCCTCAGTGGGTGAGTTCGAAGTTTTGCAAAATCCCACTAACGTACATAATGCGTACACTTAATCAATATCCGCACACCAAAATTCGCCATTCTAAGATAATTCAAAGCGAATTCAAACGGAAAAACATGTTTTTACACATGTTTATTGGGAACGACTTCAGTATAAACCCACAACGATATTTGGCGATTTTTTTTTTGTTGGCGATTATGGCTAAATCATAAATCTAAAAATCATAAATCATATATGATAAATGATAAAATCATAATCTAAATCATAAATCCAAAATAAGCAAAATATTAGGCTGCCATATTATATCGCAAACAGTCCAGAACGACATCGTTATCCTTCAAAACAACGCCAAAGAAAAATCGCCAAATTCAGCTGTGGGGTTATACAGAAGTTATACCGTTTATTGCCCTCCGACTCCGAGAAGGGGGGAGGAGATTTCGAATTTCGTGAAATCCAGTTACAATAAGTGCCGGATGCAAACAAACAATTTACGCACCAAATTTCGTGACCACAGAAGTCTTTAATAGAAAATATAAATAAATAAGTACAAAATGCACAGCTTTAGTATGGGAACCCTTTGGTGACTTTAAATATTTTAAGCCATTTTTGCGATGAACTGAATTGGCTATCTCAATTGTGCAATCAAAGATCTTGGCGAGAAACGTCCGAGCTACTTCGGTTCGAATTTCAAATTTTGCCAAAGGGATCCAATACTAAAGCTGTTCCATATCGAATCTAGGTTCAAAACGGAAAAAGGGTAAAATAAATTAGAAATATCAGACCTATATTTATAAATTTGGTACCAAATGAAAGAGGCGATTTTTCTAAATCCAGGGGTGCAAACAGTTTTTTGATGCGACAATTAGATACTAAAAAAATAACTAAAGTATGAAATTTAAGTGGCAACGGAAAAACGGAAAAAGGGGAAAATAAATTAGAAGTATCAGACCTATCGTTACAAATTCAGTACCAAATTAAAGAGATGATTTTTCTGAATCCTGGGGTGCAAACAGTTTTTCGATACGACAATTACATGTTTTAAAATTACCTAAAGTATGAAACTCAGATGGCAAAACTTCATTTAAATCTTTTCATAATTTGTAGTGCGATTCACGCGAATGAAAAAAGTCTTTATCTTAAAAATTTATTTTTGCATTTTATTTTTCCATTCAAAGCGTTTTAGTGAAAAAATATTTATGGCGCATGCGCAGGCGTTTTTTACCCACAATTTAAACACTAATCAGAATTTTGAAAATTTCTATAGATATAATTTTAAGTTGGGTGAAGACCTAAGTTTCTGCCAAGCGCCGTTGAATTCCGTCCAGCCGTTCTCGAGTGATGCCCGGACAAACGTGTTTTAGTCTTTTACCCCCTAGGAGGAGAACGGGGGGGAATTTCTGAAAAGTTGATAGATATAATTTTAAGTTGGGTGAAGACCTAAATTTCTGCCAAGCATCGTTGAATTCCGTCCAGCCGTTCTCAAGTGATGCCCGGACAAAAAAAGCGACATTCGGACACGATGACACACACACAGACACACACACACACACACACACAGGCAAAATTTTCTGAAGTCATTTTCGGCTTTCATGGGGTGTAAAACGTGAAGATATCGCAAAATTTTTCGATTCCGACAAATTTACAGACAAAACTCTGATTTTATTAATATAGATCACTATGCTAATTTATCATCTATATATTAATAGGCAAGCATAAAATTTGTAGTCCCTTTTTAACATATTAATTATGGGAGTAGAGGGTTGAAAATGGTATCATTCGAAAGGTATGGTTAGCCGGAAGGTGCGAATACAAATATTATTTTCGTACGATGTCAAGAAGGTATTTAAAAATACATTTATTTTTTATGCATTTTCCTCTTTTATACACGTATTCCTTTACATTAAAAAATACCTAAAAGTAGAAAGTTGTTAAATCTGACAATTTCATAAAGCTCAAATAAAACCATAGACGCAGTAATTTGTATAATGTAGTATCACTATACGCAAGCGAAGTGATGACGTCACTGTCTGTCCATGGAGCCATGAAAAAGATTTTCTACGTTAATCGTCCATTGGATTTTTTGTAAAAAATTATTAAAAAATAACGGAAATTATCTGCTGATTTTAATGGACAATATTCCTGTGACGTCACAGTGGGTAAAATCGCCGAACACGTGGCCGAAATTTTGTAAACAAATTAGATTCAAGATGCCATTTTATTGTTACGCATAACATTTTCCTACATATTTCTGCAGTGAAACTTAATAATCAGATATCTGTTCAAACAAGAACAAAAGAGAGATATAAACAACTGAATCGAATGATAAAGTTAAGACTATTCCATATCGTAAAATTGCAGAACATTTTATGTATATACACATATATATATAATGAATAAAAGATTAATACGAACATTTTATACACACACACACATATATAGACATCAAAGCTTAAATAATTAGAATTTCAATCACTTTAATAAAGGAATTTGTTAAATGGAACATCTATTTAAATTTGTTAACATCGCCACAGTTCACATGGCAACTTTTAATAATACATATGTTGAATAATATTAAAGTATATTACTAAAACTGGATTAAAAACAAAACAAAGGTATCACTATATCACTCTTATTTCAATTTCATATGATCTGTAACTCTTATAAATAATGTTGCAAAATAAAAATTTGTAGGCCACAATGCTTTGCTATGGTAGAGTTGAGAATGGTTTTCCGAAAACAGCTGATTTTTTATAGTCTCGAACCCAAAGGAGGAATAGGGTCCATTCCGATATTTGGGTATCCGCGATTGTAATGAAATGCTCGCCCTCTGGTGGGCTAAGGTGAAATTATCACACCACTGATAGCATTCACGCTGAAACAATGATAGAACAACAAGAAAGAACACGTGGCTATTATAATTTACTAACAACTGCAGTTGAGAAAGCGCTATCTATCGATCATTACAAACGCGGATAGTTATATATAAGTTACTGTCTACATTTGTTTGATTGAGTTATTTTTTCTGTAAAATTGATAAAATTTTAATTTAAAATTACAAAACTCCAGAAAAAAAAAAATGGCAAACTTCCAGTTTCGAATGTAAACGTAAATATTTCATTTCAAAAGGTTATATTTAAACAATAAATATTCAACTAATATACTAAATAAAAGAAAAATGGATTTGTTACTAACTGCTGCATGTACAGTCTGTAACAAAAGTGTCCGAACACTAGCAAAAATTCCTATGTAAAAAAAGTACACTTCATACGGTTTTGTTAAATAAATCCTTATCGAATCATGTTTTTACACTCACTAAGAACAGGATTCGACAAGCATTTATTTAACAAAGCCGTATGAAGTGTATTTTTTTTACATAGGAATTTTTGCTAGTGTTCGGACACTTTTGTTACCGACTGTATAAGTAGACGATACGGAAAAAATTCCGATTTCTGTTTTTTGCTGAATCTACATGTTTTGAGCTTTCTTTACGTTTCAATTAACTGAAATTGGCTACTTATTTTTTAAAAAAGTGTCTTTATTGCTAGCTTTTGTGGGTAGAAGAAGCAAGTAGAAGATACATAAAAACTTTTGATTTCCTGTTTTCGATTAATTTACACGTTTTGAGATTTCCTTGCATTTTAATTAAGAGAAATTGACTACTTATTTTTACTTTTTAAAAAGTGGATTTATTATTCTTTCCTCTGCATATATAGGTAGAAAATATAAGATTCAGAAAAGTTTTAGATTTTCGGTTTTCGATAAAGTTACACGTTTTGAAATTTCCCGAACTCAATTGAACCATTTTTGAAAAATATCGTTTTTTTTTTTTTTTTTTTTTTTTTTTTTTCTTTTCAAACACTGTACTTTATGAATCAACCGAATTAATTTAACAGAATTTGATACTTGGTTGGGCCTTGGTTTGGCATGGTACCTATTAGCTTCTGGGCTGTATCACACAACAAGGGGCATTTTCACGTTGCGAATTTCTCTCATTTCAGGAAAGGCTAACATCTACAGAGAGAAATAGTTATATTAAGTAAAACTCTGTTGATTCAGTTAGACTGAACATCAGCAAACAACTGCTACAGCTGTGTTGCAATTGCATTCCGTTTAGGACAAGGCAATAACTTTGCTTTGCCTGGCTTTGCAAAAAAAAAAATGGTCGAGTTTCGACCACTGGGCGATACTAGTACCAATAAATGAGCCTCTGTGTGTGACTGCACTTGCACGCTGTCGAACAGAAGTATTTGATTCATTCAAATTAATATTTAAATAAATAAATAAAAATAAAAATATGTTTAATGGGATATATATATTACCATAAAAAGGTTGGTTGTCTAAAATATGGCAGAAATAGCGCTCACAGCATATTGTTACAAGGGATTAAGTCTTATTGTTACAAGGGATTAAATCTAAAATGGTGATAAAAATTCAAATGTCGCCAAAGAGAGCTATATTAAGGCTGTACTATGATCAAGTTTACAAACCATGAATTATATATAACCACAAAAAAATAATTGTCTCATGCGACAGACGTAGTCGGTCATAGAATATTATAATATTTGGCGTGAAATTGTTGTCATTTTTATGGTTGAGCGGATAAACAAAATCAACATAGGAAATAACGTAAAAGCAAATATTATGTGCACCACGTATAGTGTTGTTCATATGTAACTGGGATTCAAATATAAAAGGGATACTTAAATTTTTTTCGATACTAGCTATTTCGAAACAGTTATCTAATAAGGACTTAATGGAAGCCTATTGGTAAACCATTGTCTCAGGTAATAGGGACAAGCGCCCGAGTTTTAGCGGATGTCCAAATCGCTACCGAAGGCAGCAGGGATACGAAGCGAGCTTTTGAGCAATTTTAGTATTTTATTTTATTTTTATATGCTATAGAATAAAGAGTTTCCTAGAAATTTAATGACCTGCGAAGCGGGCAAAAGCCTGCTTTTTTTAAATAAATAAAACAGGCAAATTTCTTATAATATAAAATAAATTGTACTTAATAAAAAAATATGTAAATCTATGATAACCAATTTAAATTAGCATGAGAAAAAAAGTAATAATTTTTTAGATACTATTTAGACACTATTTCTCCGTCGCAAATAAACTAAAAACGATTTTAATGAATTTGCGCTGAAATTAATTTTTATAAATAATTAAATTTTATTATATTTTGTTATTCTAATTACATTACTTTAATAATAAACACAGTTAAATTTTAAATAATCTTTTTTACTTTCATTACTCTACGACCGTAGGTAATGGAAGTATTGCATTCGATCCAAAATTTCGATATCGAGTTTTCCCCTGATTTACACGTTTTAAGGCCTACCCAGTCCAAAACACTAGTTTTAGGCAATTGATCAGTATTTATGTGAGTGTGTATGTATATGTGAAATTTTCTGGTTATCATATCTCCGAAACTAATAAAGATAGAACTACGAAACTTAATAATTGATACAGGTCTGGTGTAAATATTGGAAAGCCATAAGTGGGACCGTAAGTCAGTAACGAAAAATGGATCTAACGATTTTCTTCAAAGTTGCTATATAAACACTCTATTAGATGTCCTTTCGAATGATACAGTTAGTTAGTTCACGATAATTGATAGGCGTTCTGTATAAATAGCTCAATTTCAGGTCTCTCAAGTGCGTTCCTTTAAAAATGGCTGCACTGATCTTTTTCAAACTTGCCATATTAACTCACTTTTAAATATCCATTTGTGTGTAATTATTGTTTTCCAGTCAATAACTGAGTATGCCAAGTTGTTATCTCAAAAACGGCTCTAACGATTTTCTTGAACATTGTTACATAAATTCATTTTAGATACCCTTTTTCATGTATCACGTGATTATTACGGAAAGATTAACGGTCATTCTGATTAGGTAGTTCAGTTTTAGGTCTCGGAAGTTGGAGTTTAAAAAAATAACTGTATCATCATTTTTTTTTCCTATTTCTTAACTCTCTGTGTAAACTCCGTTTTTCTTGTCTTTACACGGGTATCTAGTGTCTCTTATTGGAAAACTCCAAAAATGCATATAATACGTGTAATACGTGTAATACTAGAAGTCGTGTGTTTGTTCCACACCAGATTTTTATTATTATCATTGTCTATTTATCACGACGTTTGGACATTGTTTTTGATTTGGCGAATATGACTTCGCAGGAAAATATATAAGCAGCAAATTTGGAAGTCCCCTTATTTAAAAAGTCTTTTTAAAAAGGCGTATGCCACCCAGTATTCGCATCCACATATGCAGTCAATCGGCCTTAACCTCTGCACCAATACTAACATCATAACACTATAAATAAACATTTTTAGTTTCCCATCATACTATAGGTATGGGGAACTTAAGGAATCGTGAAAATGTTTAGTTCTCCATCATACTATAGGTATGGGGAACTTAGGTAATCGTGAAAATTTTTGAGGAACTTACGTAATCGTGAAAGTTTTTAGTTCCCCATCATACTATGGATATGGAGAACTTAGGTAATCGTGAAAAATTTCGACCTCGGTTTTTTGACTTTTTTATACGTTTTCAGGTGTGAGGAATCCGAAAATGACAAAATATGTATGGTGTCTGTCTGTAGGGTGTCTGTTAGTGTGTTAGTCTGCTAGTGTGTTAGTGTGTTAGTCCGTTAGTTTGTTAGTCTGTTTACTCGATATCTCACGAACAAATGATCGCAGAGAGGTCAGATCAGTTTTAAAATATTACTTTCGATACTGGCAAAAAACCTATTTATTTGTAACATTCGAATTAAAAAACTTTGTAAGTTATTAGAAATTTACGATTTTCTTAACGTGGGAGAATAGGACAAAAATTCACTTAAACGTGCATTAAATGGAAACCTTTTACTGTAAAAATGACAGACCAGTTTTAAAATATCAGATTTGATGCCGGAAGGAACATCAGTAACTATAAATATGGTACATTGAAAATTTTGCAAATTATTGGAAATTTACGAATTTTTTAACATGGCAGTATAGGGCAAATTTTCACATAAACGTAAATTTTGAGAGATATTTTCATCGTAAAGGTGTCAGACTACTTTTGAAATATTATTTAGAACACTGGCATAAATATCATAAACTATGATTTTTTCAATTTAAAAAATTCGTAAGTTATTTGGAATTTACGATTTACTTAACCTGTCAGAATACGGCAAATCTGAGTATAATCTTCCATTTTGAGGATCATAAATTTATTAGACAACTTCAAAATTACATTTATGATATTGGTTTGAACATGATTGAATAGAAATATTCTAATAGTTAAATTTCGTAAATTATTCGTAATTTACGATTTTATCAGCATAGCGAAATTGTAAATTTTTCATATAAATCTGAATTTTGAGGATTATTGCATTGGAAATAGTAGCATGAAAACTAAACAACGGAATTGACCCTGATAAAATAAATTAATACATTAGAATAAGATAAATATATCGAAGAGAACGGTCGATAGCCTATTTGGCTAGGCTGACCAGATCAAAGTACCTTTATAATAGAGAAGCGTTAAAAATTGCTACCATTATCCAATTATGGGTGTATTTTTTAATTCCTAATAAATAAGGACTAAAAAAAAAGTATTATTGATTAATAATTTACTTTCTGAAATTTTTTAAATCTTAGAAAAATGCCTTTTAAAAAAAGGAAGTCCCCATTTGTCCCCAGAAAATGGGGACGTTTGGTAAGTATATATTAGTCGGGGATTTCAATCTGTCACTGTATCACGCTTTGGTCAAATTCATTTCTTTTAACATGATTATAATATGTCTCGCACTAGACATTTGTGAGAACATAAATATGATGGGGAACTGAGCAGAGTCCACCTATGCTAACTAGTTTCCTTTCCGATTACCTTTATCATAACGTTGATAGTTTAAGTATGATAACTTTAATGAAATATGCAAACATATCTCTCATCGATAGGCTTAGTGCTATGGTTATAGAAGTTCACGTCTGCGTAAGTAATCTAAAATTATTTAACTACTAGTAGACCCGGTCACGCGTTGCTGTGACTAAGTTATATGTTGAATTATATTGCAGTAAACTATTTAATACAGTCAAATTATTATTTACGAATAAAGACGAAAACGTTGTAGCTTATGTAAATACCCACAGGATTGAGATTTGAAACTTAGGTCAAAATTTGGAAGCGATTGATAAAAATTTTCGTAGAGTTGATGTTAAGCACAAATTAATTTTACTGTGGGGTCTTATAAATTTTAATGGAGAAGTGATATATATTATTTCTAATGCTACTTAGGATAAAAATGCTAAAATGACTAATACATAAATTAAATTATATTAAAATTGTATTAAATTAAAAGTATAAAAAAACAGACAATTTTAAAATCAATTTTTATGGAGGAGTGAAATATAATATATGCTATAATGGATAATTTTACTATAAAATGACGTCATCATTTTAAATATTTTAATGATGGCAACAGCTGTAGTTATAAAAAGGAAATTAATATGGCTAAACCAGAAAAATAAGTAAATTTGATAAGTATTTTAAAATTTTAAAATAGGACATCTTATGAAATATTGGACACTTAAATTAAATACATATATCATTTTAAATAGAAAAAGATTTTGGAAAAGTTTAGTGTATTTTAACGAAGTGATGAGAAGGTTTTGAGTATGTTAAAATTTTAATAGTAAATTCAAGTTAATAAAGATGGGAAACATTGAGGATTAAGATAAGAATAATTATAAGATTTAAAAAAAAAAAAAAAACTTTTTATATACCATGCTTTTAAATTTTAATATACTAATAATATACTAATTAAAAGGAAAATGATAAATATTCTATCATAGTTTAAAGTCAAATTTGTTTTCAAATGTCTAAATAAAATATCGGATATAAGATAGTAATATCTTGCAGCGGAATAGATTTCATTTCTGTCATCCTTGGCGAAAAAAAGAATATCGCCAAATTATCTGGCGAAAATATTTAATTCCTTTCAAAATCATGGTTATTTTAGCAACTTATATTAAAAGAGTAATGAATAATATGAAACAATATTTCGAACAATACATATTACATGTCATACATACCTTCAATGAATAATACATATTATATTTCGTACAATACATAGACATACAGCTGGCATGTATATTTTCGTGTTACGCTTTTGATCGCCAAATACAAAAAAAAAAAAAAAAAAAAAAACGCCAAGGCCGACAGAGTTTAGAAATTTAAAATTAAAATTTTGTCAATTTGACAGTAAAATAACTAACTCAATCTAACGCATGTGATAACTAATACATATCTATATTCTATACCCAAATATAACGATTGAAATCGGGAAATAAATTTCCTCGATTTTTAATAATTTTTTACAAAAACTTCAATGGGCGATTAACATAGGAAATCTTTTTCTTGGCTGTACATACGGTCAGTGAGTCCCACTTCGCTTGCGTATAGAACTCATAGATATAGTATAGTATATATTGAGTGATCATTGGGGAGAAAAAAGTGATTCCTTTTCACTTGGGAAAAGACGACGTTTTTACCAAAATATGGCCGTCTTTCCCCGAGTGAATACACACGGGAATGCATATGAATATTTTAGCAAATAAAATTTGTGAATAATTTATTTACTATAGGTGAATGAAAAACTCCAGATACATTTTTTTTTCGGCATCAAAAGTACGATAACATGGGGATGATAGATCTATATATATTACTATATCTATGATAGAACTACATTAGCACGTCTTTTTACTCCGTGATTACAACTTTATCAATGTGTATAAAATCTTTAAATTGATTATGACATCAATTTTCGTGAGATGCATAATTTAACTTTTTATAATTTTTTAATTTTCACGTTTGATTAAATGTATTTATTTTTATGTTGAAAGAAAATGAACTCCTAATTTTTTATCTCTTTTTTCTTTTTTGGCAACAATTAAACTTATGGAACTCACAGATATTTTGGAGCAACTGGGACAAAGGTCTATAATTAACAAATAATTGCAATAAAAAAATATTGTGACAATAAATTGAGATAAAAACTATCCTATCTCTCAAGTTGGACCAAACTGCACACAGTGTGCAAAATTTCATTAAAATCGGTTTCTTAGTTAAGGAGTTTATCGCGGACAAACATCGTGACACGTAATTTATATATATATACAGATTAACTGGTATTGCTATTAAATTATAGAAAATCTGTGAAAAAAATCTAAAATGAACTAAAAGCACTTTTAATTTTGTAATGTTGGTATTTTCATTTACATTTTTATTGCTGAGTATTATAAAATGGTATTAAATTATTGAATTTATATATAAAGAGAGATTGTATTAAGTGAACTTATAGGACTCTAATTTTTAATCTCTAAAAGAAATATTTAACTTAAGTTTTTTTTCAAAATTTCTAAAAGACGATGTGTTCAAAGAGTAGAGAGAGATTCAACTAAGAGGATTCAAAAAACTTCATTTTTTAATGAGATACCTTTATGAAACTATAGGGAAAAAAATCCCATAACATGGGAAGGGAGAAAAGGGGAATCTGGCTGATGAATAGCCTTAAACTGTATAACCATTTTTGTAGTTTTCTCGAATATAACGTTGGGAGCTAAAGTACAGGACCTGTGACTCTTATGATTTTTTTTTTTTTTTTTTTTTTTTTTTAAACTATTCATTAAATTTTTACTTTATGTAATTGAAGGAAAATTTTTAAACTTCATGATATAATTAATTTTTCATGCTTTAAGAATAATTTAAAGAATGAATTTATTATTTTTATTCCTTTATAATAAATTTTAAAAGTTATGGAGAAACACCGCAGAATTAACAATTACACTAGTTGGCATAGGTGGACTCTGCTCAGTTCCCCATCATATTTGTGCTGTCCTAAATTTCTAGTGCGAGACATATTATAATCATGTTAAAAGAAATGAATTTGACCAAAGCTTGATACAGTGACAGAATGAAATCCCCGCCTAATAGGCTATCCACCGTTCACTTCGATATATTTATCTTATTCTAATCTATTAATTTATTTTATAAGGGTCAATTCTTTTGTTTAGTTTTCATGCTACTATTTCCAATGCCATAATCCTAAAAATTCATATTTATATGAAAAATTTACAATTTCGCTATGTTGATAAAATCGTAAATTACGAATAATTTACGAAATTTTCCTATTAGAATATTTGTATTCAATAATGTTCAAACCAGTATTATAAATGTAATTTTGAAGTTTTCTAATGTATTTATGATCCTCAAAATGGAAGTTTATGCTCAATTTTGCCTTATTCTGACATGTTAAATAAATCGTAAATTCCAAATAACTTACGAATTTTTTAATTGGAAAAATCATAGTCTATCATATTCATGCCTGTATCCAAAACAATATTTAAAAACTGGTTTGACATCTTTACGATGAAAATATCCCTCAAGATTGACGTTTATGTGAAATTTTGCTCTATTCTGCCATGTTAAGAAAATCGTAAGTTTCCAATAATTTACGAAATTTTTATATTGGAAAATTCATAGTCCTTAATATTCATTACAGTGTTCTGAATAGTATTTCAAAAGTATTCTGACATCTTTACGATGAAAATATCTCTCAAAATAGACGTTTATGTGAAATTTTGCCCTATACTGCCATGTTAAGAAATTCGTAAGTTTCCAATAACTTACGAAATTTTTATATTCGAAAATTCATAGTCATTAATATCCATTACAGTGTTCTAAATAATATTTCAAAAGTAGTCTGACATCTTTACGATGAAAATATATCTAAAAATCGACGTTTATAAGAAATTTTGCCCTATACTGCCATGTTAAGAAATTCGTAAATTTCCAATAACTTGCAAAATTTTCGAAGTAACATATTTATAGTTATTGATGTTCATTCCAGCATCAAAACTTATATTTTAAAACTGGTCTGACATTTTTACAGTAAAACGTTTCCAATTAATGCATGTTTAAGTGAAATTTTGTCCTATTCTCCCATGTCAACAAAATCGTAAATTTCTCATAACATACGAAGTTTTTTAATTCAAATGTTGTAAATGAATAGGGTTCTTGCCAGTATCGAAAGTAATATTTTAAAACTGATCTGACCTCTCTGCGATCATTTGTTCGTGAAATATCGTGTTAACAGACGAACAAACTAACGGACTGACACACTAACGGACTAACACACTAGCGGACTGACACACTAACGGACTAACACACTAACAGACACCCTACAGACAAACACCATACAAATTTTGTCATTTTCGGATTCCTCACACCTGAAAACGTATAAAAAATTAAAAAAAACGAGGTCGAAATTTTTCAAGATTACCTAAGTTCCATATTCTTGTATTATGATGGGGAACTAATAATAAGTACAAAATATTAAATAAATACCATAAAATGCAAGAAATCGCAACCATTGTTTCGGGACGAAAGAATGCACGACCCTTCATTAGGAGAACAAGGTGGGCACGAGTGCTGCAAAGTAAGTGGCAACGTACAAAAACGTTGCAAAATGTAATCTTTGCAATTATTTGCAATACCTGCAAATAAACATTTTTTCCCCTTAGCTGACGGATTATCCGATCAAATGCATAACGTGACAGCAATTTCCTATTAAATATAATACTAGCTGGAACCCGTCGAATTCGACGATCATTTTATTGACCGTAATGTTTCAAAAAACATCGCATCATTATTTAAATGTATTTCAAGTTAAAACATCTAATATAATTTACGACATTTCACTTAAAAACTAGTTGGCATAGGTGGACTCTGCTCAGTTCCCCATCATATGTATGTTCTCATAAATTTCTTGTACAGGACATATTATATTCATGTTAAGAGAAATGAATTTGACCAAACGCTTGGCACAATTACAGAATGAAATCCTCACCTAATAGGCTACCCACCATTCAGATCAACATATTTATCTTATTCTAATCTATTAATTTATTTTATTGGGATCAATTTCGTAATTTATTTTTCATGCTAATATTTTCAATGCAACAATCCCAAAAATGCATATTTATATGAAATATCGCAACATTTTGCTATGTTGATAAAACCTTAAATTTCGAATAACTTACGAAATTTTCCCATTAGAATATTTGTAGTCAATCGTGTTCATTCAAGTATCATAAATGTTATTTTGAAATTGTCTGATATATTTATGATCCTCAAAATGGACGTTTGTGCTCGATTTTGCCTTATTCTGCCATTCTAAGTAAATCGTAAATTCCAAATAACTTACGATTTTTTTAAATTGGAAAATTCATACTCCATGGTATTTATGTAAGTATCCTACATAATATTTCAAAAGTGGTTTGACATCTTTACGATGAAAATATCCCTTAAGATTTGACGTTTGTGTAAAATTTTGCCCTATTCTATTGTGATAAGAAATTCGTAAATTTCCAATAACTTACGAAATTTTTATATTGGAAAATTCATAGTCATCAATATTCATGCCAGTGTCCTAAATAATATTTCAAAAGTAGTCTGACATCTTTACGATGAAAGTATCTCTCAAAATTGACGTTTATGTGAAATTCCGCTCTATACCACCTGTTAAGAAATTCGTAAATTTCCAATAACTTGCGAAATTTTCAAAGAAGCATATTTATAGTTACTGATGTTCATTCCGGCATCAAAACTGATATTTTAAAACTTGTCTGACAATTTTACAGTAAAAAGTTTCTATTTAATGCACGTTTAAGTGAATTTTTGTCCTATTCTCCCATGTTAAGAAAATCGTAAATTTCTAATAGCTTGCGAAGTTTTTAAAATCGAATGTTGCAAATGAATAGGGTTTTTGCCAGTGTCGAAAGTAACATTTTAAAACCGATCTGACCTATGCGACAATTTGTTCTTGAGATATCGTGTACACAGACTAACAAACTAACGAACTAACGGACTAACGGACTAACAGACACCATACAAATTTTGTCATTTTCGGATTCCTCACACCTGAAAACGTGTAGAAAAGTAAAAAAACCGAGGTCGAAAATTTTCACGATTACCTAAGTTCCCCATACCTATAGTATGATGGGGAACTAAAAAAAAGAAAGTCAGAAAAATGCTTATAAATAGAAGTACTATATATGACATCACTTTCAACAAAGTACAGTAAATGTGACGTCAAACTGACTCCAAATAAACAGTTCCTATCTTTCATTTTCTATTTCGTTTAATACTAAGACTACATGTTAGCTGACCCGTCCGGCTTTTCCCGGGACCATGGTAATAACCTTAAATAAACCTTAAATTTGTATGGTTTTACATCTTTAACTCAATTTTGTTTGAATTTCTATTTTTAAATAAAAGCATCGTGAAAAAATAATCAGCTGTAACAAAAAAAAAAAATACCTCGAACCGAACGAAACTCTGCCTTGTGACATTGGTGCCTTCAGTAGCTCATACGCCGGCAGCTGATAACATAAAAATATTCCCAAAAATTAACATGGAACCTAACGAACCCGCTCGGTGTTGCCCGGACCCATGATACCTTAAATGAACCTTAAATTTGTATGATTTTATACCTTTAATTCGATTTAGTTTGAATTTCTGTTTTTAAGTGAAAGAATCACGAAAAAAATAATCAGCTGTAACAAAAAAAAAATTACTTCGAACCAAACGAAACTCTGCCTTGTGACCCCGGTGCCTGCGGCAGCGCATACGCCGGCCGCTAATAACATAAAAATATTCCCAAAAATTAACCTGGAACCGAACGAACCCACCAGGTGTAGCCCGGGCCCATGATACCTTAAATGAACCTTAAATTTGTATGATTTTATACCTTTAACTGGATTTAGTTTGAATTTCTATTTTTAAATGAAAGCATCACGAAAAAAATAATCAGCTGTAACAAAAAAAATTACCTCGAACCGAACGAAACTCTGCCTTGTGACCCCGGTGCCTGCGGCAGCACATACGCGGGCCGCTAATAACATAAAAAAATTCCAAAAAATTAACTTGGAACCAAACGAACCCGCCCGGCAATGACCAGGCCCATGATAATAACCTTAAATGAACCTTAAATTTGTATGGTTTTATATCTTTAACTAGATTTTGTTTGAATTTCTATTTTTAAATGAAAGCATCACAAAAAAAAAAAAAAAAAAAAAAAAAAAAAATCATCTGTAACAAAAAAAAAAAAAAGAAAAAAAAACCGCAAACAGAACGGCACTCGGGCTCGTGACCCGGTGCCTGCGGCAGCGTATATACAGGCCGCTAATAACATGAAAAATTTCTCAAAAATTAACCTTGAACCGAGCGAACCTCTGTCTCGTGTTACCTCTGCCTGTGACTGCTGCACTGTATAGCACGCATTCATGCTACACACGCGCTGCAAATTCCACTTTCCTCTACCAGGGGGTGCAGTATGTTGTACACGAACATCACCAATCGCCTTGAATTTCCAAGACTTTTCAAATAAGGTGTCACTGGTGCTGTCAACTGCAAAATCCTTTAGCTGCCCTTTCCACCGCCATGGGGCACAGCGTGTTCTATACGAACAACACCAACGGTAAGGAAATACCAAGACCTTTAAAATAAGGTGTAACATGATAGGGTCGACTGCAAAATCACCTAGTTCCATTTTTAACCACTAGGGGGTGCAGTATATTGTGTATGAACACCCCCAATCAACATGAAATTTCAAGACCTCTGTCACCAATCGCCTTGGATTTCCAAGACCTTTCAAATAAGGTGTCACATGGTGGTGTCAACAGCGAAATACTTTAGTTGAACTTTACACCGCCAGGGGACGCAGCGCGTTCTGTACGAACCTCACCAACGGTCAGGAAACACCAAGACCTTTAAAATAAGATATAACATTATAGGGTCTACTACAAAATCCCCTAGTTCCATTTTTCACCACCAGGGATTGCACTATATTATATGCAAACATCCCCAGTCGACATTAAATTTCAAGACCTTTAAAATGAGGTGCTACGTGCGTGGGTATAGAATGAATTTCCCTCTCAAACGAATTTCCCCCCTTCCCCACCCTCCAAATCTACTTCCCTCCCCCTTTAAAATCGAAAATTCCAAATTCGCAGAAAGTGATTTTTTAGTATTCGACTCTAGTCCCCATATGTTCAATTTCTTCACCGTGAAGTAATTTGAAGCTTAGTTAAGCTCGTAAACGTGTTTTTAACGCGGGGGGAGGGAGGGGGAAACCGTTCGACTTTTTTTTTTTTCTCTTCTCATAGCACATCTACAGACCAAGACCTTTTTTTAGACACCTCAACCAAATTTTTACACCAAGTAGTTTTCTCAATATAGTGGAGACAGACAAAAACATGTTTCAAATTAATATATAGATTACAATGTGCTGTGAGCAACATACCAAACGTATGATACAACTAAGTTTGTAGTGGTTGCATTTTACATCCCATTTTAAATATTATACTTAGATTTATTTATTTAAATACTAAATGAAGGTTTTAAATATTTATTTGACTGTTAAGTCTTAGCATAAGATTTATTTAAACTTAATTAGGAAAAAAAATATATATGAAATAAACAGAAAGCAGTAAAATGCTTCACTAAATGTACATTCTCAATAAAATCCAATGTATATCTTATACGTTTATTTTTTACAATATGAAAAGAAATATATTTATTTATTTACAGGTGAATGATAAAATTGAAATACAATTTTATCTATGTGTATAAAATTATAAAATTTTTAATGTTTAAATGACGTTAATTTTTTACGTGGAAAAGAAAATTTACTTTTGAATTTTTTTTAATTATTATTCACGTAATTATTATTCACGTATTCATAAAGGCATTTTAGTTCCCCAACTTACTATAGGTATGGGGAACTTAGGTAATCGTGAAAAATTTCGACCTCGATTTTTTGACTTTTTTATACGTTTTCAGGTGTGAGGAATCCGAAAATGACAAAATTTATATGGTGTCTGTCTGTAGGGTGTCTGTTAGTGTGTCAGTCCGTTAGTGTATCAGTCCGTTTGTGTGTTAGTCCGTTAGTCCGTTAGTTTGTTAGTCTGTTTACACGATATCTCACGAACAAATGATCGCAGAGAGGTCTGACCAGATTTTTAATATTACTTTAGACACTGGCAATAACCCTATTTATTTGGAACATTTGAATTAAAATCTTCGCAAGTTATTAGAAATTTACGATTTTCTTAACATGTCAGAATAGAGCAAAATTTCACATAAACGTCAATCTTGAGGGATATTTTCGTCGTAAAGATGTCAAACCACTTTCGAAATATTATTTAGGATACTGACATAAATATCATAGACTATGATTTTTCCAATTTAAAAAATTCGTAAGTTATTTGGAATTTACGGTTTACTTAACATGTCAGAATAAGGCAAAATTGAGCGTAAACGTACATTTTGAGGATCATAAATGCATTAGACAACTTCAAAATTACATTTATATTTTTAGTTCCCCATCATACTATAGGTATGGGGAACTTAGGTAATCGTGAAAATTTTCGACCTCGGTTTTTTTACTTTTCTACACGTTTTCAGGTGTGAGGAATCCGAAAATGACAAAATTTCTATGGTGTCTGTCTGTAGGGTGTCTGTTAGTCTGTTAGTGGGTTAGTGGGTTAGTGTGTTAGTCCGTTATTTTGTTAGTCTTTGTACACGATATCTCAAGAACAAATTGTCGCAGAGAGGTCAGATCAGTTTTAAAATATTACTTTCGACACTGGCAAGAACCCTATTCATTTGCAACATTCGAATTTAAAAACTTCGTAAGTTATGAGAAATTTACGATTTTCTTAACATGGGAGAATAGGACAAAAATTCACTTAAACGTGCATTAAATGGAAACTTTTTACTGTAAAAATGTCAGACTAGTTTTAAAATATCAGTTTTGATGCCGGAATGAACATCAGTAACTATAAATATGGTACTTTGAAAATTTCGCAAGTTATTGGAAATTTTCAAATTTCTTAACATGGCAGTATAGGGCAAAATTTCACATAAACGTCAATTTTTAGAGATATTTTCATCGTAAAGATGTCAGACTATTTTTGAAATATTATTTTGGACACTGGTATGAATATTAATGACTATGAATTTTCTAATATAAAGATTTCGTAAGTTATTGGAAATTTACGAATTTCTTAACATGGCAAAATAGAGCAGAATTTCACATAAACATCAATCTTGAAAGATATTTTCATCGTAAAGATGTCAAACTACTTTCGAAATATTATTTAGGATACTGGCATGAATATCATTGACTATGATTTTTCCAATTTAAAAAATTCGTAAGTTATTTGGAATTTACGATTTACTTAACATGTCGGAATAACGCAAAATTGAGCATAAACTTCCATTGTGAGGATCCTAAATACATTAGACAATTTCAAAATAACGTTTATGGTATTGGTTTGAACATGATTGAAAACAAATATTCTAATAGGAAAATTTCGTAAATTATTCGTAATTTACGATTTTATCACCATAGCGAAATTGTAAATTTTTCATATAAATATGAATTTTGAGGATTATTGCATTGGAATTAATAGCATGAAAACTAAACAACGGAATTGACCCCGATAAAATAAATTAATAGATTAGAATAAGATAATTATATCGAAGTGAACGGTGGATAGCTTATTAGGCGGGGATTTCATTCTGTCGCTGTATCAAGCTATGGTCAAATTCATTTCTTTTAACATGATTATAATATGTCTCGCACTGGAAATTTCTGAGAACTTATATATAATGGGGAACTGAGCAGAGTCCACCTATGCCAACTAGTTTTGAACATGATTGAATACAAATTTTTTAAGAGGAAAATTTCGTAAATTATTAGTAATTTACGATTTTATCAACATAGCGAAATTGTAAATTTTTCATATAAATCTGAATTTTGAGGATTATTGCTTTGGAAATAGTAGCATGAAAACTAAACAACGGAATTGACCCTGATAAAATAAATTAATGGATTAGAATAAGATAAATATATTGAAGTGAACGGTGGATAGCCTATTAGGCTGGGATTTCATTCTGTCACTGTATCAAGCTTTGGTCAAATTCATTTCTTTTAACATGATTATAATATGTCTCGCACTAGAAATTTATGAGAACTTATATATGATGGGGAACTGAGCAGAGTCCAACTATGCCAACTAGTCTTTTTATGTTGATGAAAAAAAAAAAAATGGAAAGCATAAACTTTTTGGACATCATATTAATATGCTTTAAAGCTAACTGTAAAGCTAATATAAGGTTATAAAACTATTAAAATTTCGAAAATCAGGGTTTGAGGTGCATCATTTAAGTTTAAAACAAACCTCCAAGCAAAAACCTGCTGCTTACTGGTCGGTTGTTTGACTACAAAGCGATAGTCACCAACATACACATTACACTCATACATATTGAAGTGAAAACTTCTTTAGGCGCGTTGAGCACGTTTGGGTGAACAAAAATCATTGAACTCGCGTCATCTTCAGCAAACGCTTTCCATCCTTATATGATACAAAGAATGTATCATACAACTAACTTGCTAATGTGAAGTGTTAATAATTATATGCTATATATTGTTTTAAAATCTGGTGCGGCTTTACACGACTTCTCTCATCTCCGGGCACTGTCTCTATTGCAGTTAGACCTCACAAAACCGTAAGAAAGCCCAAAGCTGCCATTTTTCTCACGTTTTTACAATCTGGTGCGGCTCTACACGACTTCTCTCATCTCCGGACACTGTCTCTTAAAGATTGCAGCCGGAAACGTTGCAGTTAGACCTCACAAAACCATGAGAAAGGCCAAAGCCGCCATTTTTCTCACGTTTTTACAATCTGGTGCGGCTCTACACGACTTCTCTCATCTCCGGACACTGTCTCTTAAAGATTGCAACCGGAAACGTTGCAGTTAGACTTCACAGAACCGTGAAGAAGGCCAAAGCCGCTATTTTTCTCACGATTTTAGAATCTGGCGCAGCTCTACACTACTTCTCTCATTTCCGGACACTGTCTCTTAAAGATTACATCCGGAAACGTTGCAGTTAGACCTCACAGAACCGTGATTAAGGCCAAAGCCTCCATTTTTCTCACGTTTTTACAATCTGGTGCGGCTCTACACGACTTCTGTCATCTCCGAACACTGTATCTAAAAGATTGCAGCCGGAAACGTTGCAGTTAGACCTCACAAAACCGTGAGAAAGACCAAAGCCGCCATTTTTCTCACGTTTTTACAATCTGGTGCGGCTCTACACGACTTCTCTCATCTCCGGACAATGTCTCTCTTGCAGTTAGCGCATTAAATAAAATTGTAATATAATTTTTGTAGTAGTAGTTTATATTAATGAATAAGAAAACACTTCATTTAAAAGTATTTCCTGCACAATAAAATATTTCCTGGCGATTCAAGAAATACACACGTAATTGTTCACGTTTTCACTTGTGTCGGCACTCCCGGAGTGCAATTTTTTTTTATACATACAACAAGAACACACTTTTATTATATGTAGAAATTTAACTTAATAATACTAGTACGAAACCTAAAATTAGGTAAAATAGAATCACATTGAATTATCTAAAATGCATTTGTTCAGTTTGACATATTTCAGATTTCAGGAAAAAAGTGACACAACTCGTAAAAAGCAATTTTAAATTCATGTTATTAAAAAATGTGTACCTAGTGTCTCAATATGCAGAAGAAGCACCATATTTCTATCTCGAAAAATACCTTATGAGAGGCAATTTTATTAGTCCTATGTCGATAATAGTCAAATCTTTATAATTATATTTATGTTTACTTCTCTCAACTACTGTATTTTGAATCTTGTCATTTTTCTTGCCAGCTATAATTAACAAGTTTTGAATCAATTAGTTTATATTTATTTCTTTTACAGGCTTAAATCTATTCAAGGATTACGAGTTGTAGATGGATCAATAATGCCATCAATTACGTCAGGAAATGTAAATATTCCTATAATCATGATTGCAGAAAAGGCATCGGACATGATAAAAGAAACTATTATTTGCCAACCAACGGAAGATCCTGCAAAATCGGAGACTCATGAAAAAGAGCCAGAAGTTAAAACTGAGGGTCCATTTGATTGGATTGAGCACTCACTTTTATTTAAATCTGAATTTAATAATCAGAAAGAAAATAAAGCTTTTCCTTTCTTTTAAAAACAGGAGTTTTTTTTTGAAGAAAATTGGTCATCAAAATTTGTCAAGAAATCTGCTGTTCCATTCTAGTCTACATAATGTATAATCATGTACTTATTATTAAATTAGTTATATTTATCTGCTTCAAATAATTTCTCATGCATCCTGGACATTCTTTATCAAGTTATTACAGAATGCGTATAGACTTCTACAAACTAATTAACATTTATTTTTCTGTAAAAACTGGGTGAGTAAATTAAGTAATGTGACTTACTTTTATTTAATTTTTTTTTATTTGAATAAATTTTAAAATTCAATTTTGTCTCTCTCAAAATAGCTTCATTGGGTGGAATCACTGCTCTGAAGAAGGTTCTTCCAATTCCCATAGCAGCTATGGAGCTCGGACAATGCATAAGGCTTCAGTTGGTCGGTTTCAGCCTTTTTCGAGTGTTTTAAAGTGGACCCGTGGAGTCATTTTGTAATATGTGGAAAAGGAAAAAGTCACAAGTTCTCAAACCATGTAAACAAAAAGGCTGGGTAGCCACTGGTGTGTTTTTGTTGGACAAAAAGTTGAAATTTAGTTGTTCAAAACTACTGGAAATCTACCGTAAATACTTTTCATTTTTTGTCATTCATACATCATTTTTGACGTCACACACAAGCTTTGAGTATTTATACACTTACTACGTTCTAAATCCTTAACATTACATTTTCATTGTGATGATATTATTTTCGACTTCTCTTTTTTTTACTTTCTTCTATATGTAATATAGAGAAAGTATTGGATTCGCGAAAATTTTCGACCTCCGTTTTTTGACGGATCTACACTTTTTGGGATGTCCTGAACACGAATTGATAGTTTTTAGAAAATGTCTGTCTGTCTGTCTGTCTGTCTGTGGTTTATTGTTTTCACCGTATCTCACGAACCAATGAATGAAATTCAACCAAACTTGGTATATAGTTGGACCCTGGCGGGGCATTGCGCTGATTAGATTTGGGGATCAATAGCCCAGCAGGTGGCGCTGTGATCGCATTTTATGTAAATTTTTAACATGGCAGTATAGGACAAATTTTCGTATTTTTCACCGTATCTCACGAACCAATGAATGAAATTCAACCAAACTTGGTATATAGTTGGAACCTGACGGGGCAAGGTGCTGATTAGATTTCGGGATCAATCGTCCGGCCGGTGGCGCTGTAATCGCAAAATTTCGTATTTTTCACCGTATCTCACGAACCGATGAATGAAATTAAACCAAACTTGGTGTATAGTTGGACCCTGACATGGAAAGTGTCTGATTAGATTTTGGGATTAATCGCCCAGCAGACGGCGCTGTGATCGCATTTTATGTAAACTTTTAACATGGCAGCATAGGACAAAATTTCGTATAAATGTACATAATGAGCGTTATTTTAAACTTGTGATTGTAAAATTAGTATGAATTATTAGACAATAGTAGTATGTAACTAGGAAAAAAATTTTGTTCATGGGGGGGCATCGCTTCCCCCCCGTAGGGGGGAAATACCCCCCCCAGGGGGGGTAAATTTTCACAATGGGTATCTTTCGAAAGATCTCGTTGATAATAGTAGTAGTTAACTAGGAAAAAAATTTTGTGCATGTGGGGGCATCGGTTCCCCCCCCGGGGGGGCAAAGTTTCAAGATGGGCATCTTTCGAAAGGTCTCGTCAATAACTTTAAAACGAATGGTTGAACTATAAATCTGTGATAATTTAAAACAAAGTTATCGATTTTTTTTACTTTTAACGAAAAAAAACTTTTTTTAAACGAAATTTAACCAAACTTGGTATTTAGTTGGTCCCCGACATAAACTGGTGCTGATTACATTTGGGGATCAAAAGTTCAACAGGTGGCGCTCTGATCTCATGTTTTCTAAATTTTTAACATGGCTGTATAGGACAAAATTTCGTTTAAATGTACATATAATGAGAGTTATTTTTAACTTGTGACTCTAAAATTAATATGAGTTATTGATAATAGTAATAGTTAACTGGGAAAAAATTTCTGTGCATGTGGGGGCATCGCTTCCCCCCCTGTGGGGAAGTACCCCCCGGGGGGGGGGTAAATTTTGAAGATGGGTATCATTCGAAAGATCTCGTCAATACCTTTAAAACGAATGGTTGAACTATAAATCTGTGATAATTTAAAACAAAGTTATGGATTTTTTTTACTTTTAACCAAAAAAAAAAAAAAACTTAGAAAAATATTCATATATTTTTTTTTTTTTTAATATTGTTACTGATTGAATATGTATAGGAAAATATAGAAGAAAGTCTTGTGGTGGCCACAACATACTAGTTTTTTTTTTTTTTCTTAATTCTTAAAATACGTTATAATGTTGCAATACCCGTTGTCCTTGATGAATACTAGTGTGACTCAAGTCCAATTCTTTACCGATCATTTTAATTACCTACAGACGGTATGAATGCACAAGAGCCCAAATTCTGTAGGCATTTTCTCGGTTTTCGAAAATGAAGTCCTTGCTAAGCATAATTCATCTTCAGTCCATTTTCATATTTCTGAAAATTGATAAGTCCTTGACAAAAAGCTGTATTCGTAGACCTGCTGAATTGTCGCAAAAGTTTCCGTTGCAATGTGTTCAAGACTGTGGCAAAACCTAAAAGCATAGCGTTGTTCGAAATTAAATCCACTCATTTTTAAAATGCCCTAGAAATAACAGTTTCACACACAAAAAAGATATTCACACACACACACACACACACAAAAAAAAAGGAGTATTTATACATGAAGTTAACCACGCGTGAGCTAGACTGAAACTAAAGTTTATTTACATATGTACAGTTACAGAAGAAAAGAATGAACACACTATTGTCGTACTATGAAACACTTTGAGCATCATCATTACTTATATTATACTAACATTTTCCCCCTGCGAAAAGGGTTTTATATTTAAGCAAAAACAATAATAAACAATAATTAGTATGCAAACAGATATTTTTAAATTAAACAAATTTTTTCTAACGTAAATGATAATTTTTCCTTTGTAACAGCCTTTGTTAGGAAATCTGAAATCATTTCACTAGTACAATTATACATAACTTTTATAGTCTTTTCTTCAATTAAGTCTCTAACGAAATGAAATTTAAGATTTACATGTCTAGTTTTATTTGATGACTTTGCAGTATTTAGCCAATCTATGGATGCTTGACTATCAGAATAAATAGTCACAGGTCTTTGAACAAATTGTTCACATTTAAGTTCTTGTAACATATTTAAAGTCCGCGTTAATTCTCTCGAAGTACCTGCAGTTTCTAACAGCTCTGCTTCACACGTCCACAATCCTACACATATTTGTTTTTTACTTTTCCATACATTAAGAGAAATTCCTAACATATTTACACAATCTGAAAATGATCTACGTCTCTCTCCATTTCCCCAGATTGCATCTGCACTACAATATTTTAAACCGAATTTTCTCTCATAAAGCAATACTTTATTTTTTGTTCCATTTAAGTATTTTAGAACCTTTTTAGCTAACGTAAAATGTTTTTTCTCAGGACGTTTATTAAATTGCGATAAATAACTAGCAACAAATGCAAGCTTAGGGCGAGTTCGGTTAGCCAAATATAGCAATTCATAAACAATTTCTAGATACTCAGTTTCATTAACTAAATTATCTGTAGGTGTAAAACATCTATCCCCGCATTTAACTATTGGTAAATTAAACTTTTTAGAATTTTGCATACGATATTTTTTCCAATAAATTTTAATGTAGTTAATTTGCGATAAACTGATACCGTCTTGATTTTGTATTACTTCCATTCCTAAATATTTTGAATTTTTTGTTGTTTCATATAGAACAAAAATTTCTTTAAGTTTTTTTATTTTTCCCTTGCATAACTTAAAATTATATGAAAAAATTACTAAATCATACATACACACAAATTGCTAGAAAATTCGTATCATCTTTATATGTAAATAAACAATTATCAGATGCAAGTGGAGAGAAGCCAATCACTTTCAGTTCATGTTTAAGTTTAATGGGTCAATTTCGGTCGCTTTGTGGAAAGCCGTATATACTACGTTTCAATTTATATACATTATTTTTACCAAATTTATTTTCATAACCAGGGGATATTTCCATATACAGTTTCTTCAATGTTACCATATAAATAAGCTGTTTTTACATCGAAAAATCTTATAGATAAATTCAGCTTAGAAGCGATTGCCATTAATAATCTGAATGATTCAATGTTTACCACCGGCGAAAATGACTCTGAATAATCGGCTGTTCTTAGTACCCTATCATACTATAGGTATGGGGAACTTGGGAAATCGTGAGAATTTTCGACCTCGGCTTTTAGTTCCCCATCATACTATAGGTATGGGGAACTTAGGTAATCGTGAAAATTTTCGACCTCGGTTTTTTGACTTTTTTACACGTTTTCAGGTGTGAGGAATCTAAAAATGACAAAATTTTTATGGTGTCTGTCTGTTAGTGTGTTAGTCCGTTAGTGTGTTAGTCCGTTAGTGTGTTAGTCCGTTAGTTTGTTAGTCTGTTTACACGATATCTCACGAACAATTGATCGTAGAGAAGTCAGACCAGTTTTAAAATATTACTTTCGACACTGGAAAGAACCCTATTTATTTGCAACATTCGAATTAAAAAAATTCGTAAGTTATTTGAAATTTACGATTGTCTTAACATGGGAGAATAGGGCAAAATTTCTCTTAAACTGGTATTAAATGAAAAATGTTTGCTGTAAAAATGTCAGACCAGTTTTAAAATATCCGTTTTGATGCCGGAATGAACATCAGTTAGTGTAAACATGCTACTTTAAAAATTTCGTAAGTTATTGGATATTTACGAACAGAATAGGACAAAATTTTACACAAACGTCAATCTTGATGGATATTTTCATCATAAAGATATCAGACCACTTTTAAAGTATTATTTAGGATACTGACATGAATATCATAGAGTATGAATTTTTCAATTTAAAGAATTCGTAAGTAATTTGGAATTTACGATTTACTTAAAATGGCAGAATAAGGCAAAATCGAGCATAAACGTCCATTTTGAGGATCATAAATATATCAGGCAATTTCAAAATAGCATTTATGATACTTGTATGAACATGATTGACTACAAATATTCTTATAAGAAAATTTCGTAAGTTATTCGAAATTTAAGATTTTATCAACATAGCAAAATGGTTCGATATTTCATATAAATATGCATTTTTGGGAAAGTTGCATTGGAAATAGTAGCATGAAAATAAACTACGAAATTGATCTCAATAAAATAAATTAATAGATTAGGATAAGATATCGAACTGAATGGTCGGTAGTCTATTAGGTGAGGATTTCGTTCTGTCACTGTGTAAAGCGTTTGGTCAAATTCATTTCTCTTAACATGTATATAATATGTCCTGTACAAGAAATTTATGAGAACATTCATATGATGGTTAACTGAGCAGAGTCCACATATGCCAACTAGTTATTTGATTGAAAGCTGCTGCTACTAATCTAGCTTTATAAATTTCCTCATTATTAACCCTTTTAATTGAATAAATCCATTTACTTTTAATTATTTTTTCATTTTTTGGCCTTTCAACTATCTGAAAAACATTGTGTTCTTTCATGGAATCGATTTTTTTTCCATAGCGATCTCCCATTTTTTACGATTTGTTTTATTTTTTATTTCCTCAAAATTTCTCGGTACCGATTTCTCGTCAAGGTCATTTAAAGCCAAATTAGCTGACATTTTATTTCTTATTCTTTCTGATTGTCGCAGTTGGGGTCGCGATCTAAAAATAGATTCTGAATCATTCTGTATTTCCTTTTGTTCTAGCGTTTGTTCAGACGAAAGATCTGATAAATTATTATCATTGTTTTCGGGTGGGGAAGAAGTTTCGTTTTCATTAAACTGAGTCAATTCTTTAATATCCCGCAAATAAGTTTTGGTTTCTCTTTTTAAGAATTCACTACCTTTAGATGTTTCATCAAATTTAACTGATCTTTCTTCAATAATTTTCCTTTTATCGATGTCATAAATTCTGTATGCGCGCCTATCTCTAGAATATCCAACAAATATACCTTTCTTAGCGGGAACATCGAATTTATTTCTGAACTGTTTAGTAATGTGACAGTAAGCTAAACAACCAAATGTTCTTAAATAAATTAGTTTTGGTTTTCTACCTGTCCATATCTCGATCGGGATTTTTTGTTTACCTTTTCGCAGTGTGTTTTTAGAAATGTGGGTACTAGAATTTACAGCTTCCGCCCAAAATCTGCGTGGTAATTTAATATCATATAACAAGGTTATTGCACGTTTACCAGTACTCTTACACATTTTTCTGCAACACCGTTGCTTTCAGGATTATATGGTACTGTTTTTTCATGTATTATGCCAGATTTTTCTACAAAATTTTCAAATTCTAAACCGTTATCAGTTCTTAAACGTTTAATTTTCTTATTCATCAGATTTTCATATCTTTCTTTGAAAACAGTAAAAGCATCAAATGCTTCATGTTTATGTTTCAAGAAGTAAGTGAAATACATGCCAGAAAAATCATCAACCAATACTAAAAAATATTTAGAATTTCCTAAGGAATTAACATTTATAGGTCCTGCTGAATCAGCATGAATCAATTCTAATACAGAACTATTTTGATCAAAGTTTACTTTTGGATGATTTTTCCGAGTTAACTTACTAATGTCACATGATTCACAATTATAATTTTCTGAATCTCTAAATTTTATGCTAATAATATTGTGCATTTTTATCATATATTGCGGATTTAAATGGCAAAGTCTTTTGTGCCAAATATCATAAGATTCCGATTTATTTATTAAGTTACATTCTAGAGAATCAGGTGACATATGATTGTAAGGTTCCAATATGACTTCAAATCTATTATTTACTTTAACAGCTTTTAACACAAATTTCATCACTTTTACTTAGAACTAAGATATGATCTCTACTTGATTTAATCTTATAACCCCTATCCATTAATTTACTTACAGAAATTAAATTATTTCTCAAATCAGGAATATAAATACAATCATTCATAGTTTAAATATTTTGAGAATTATTTACCAATGTTTTAGCACGATCAGTTCCTATACCAGCAAAATTTAAAGTAGAATTCTTACCTGCTGAATTGATGTATCCATTATCATTGATAAAATCAGAAAAATAATTCAAATTACTTGACAAGTGGCAACTCGAACCGGAATCCAATAACCACACATTATTTTCAGCAGTATCAAATTGTTCTCTATTCCTAGAGAGTGCAAAATCCTTAAAATGTTGATCATTTTTACTTGCATAATTCGAGTTTCTGTTTTTAAACTATTCTTTGTTTTTGTTCTTGTTGTTATTATAAGCATTTGTTCTTTTATCATGAGTGTTCGGAGGTAGGTTATCTTTATTCCTAAAATAGCAGATTTTAGCTAGATGATTCGTTTTTTTACAGACGAAACAACTTTTCACTCTGTTCTTGTTCCAATTTTTAACATGGAATGCTTCTTCTCTTCTAGTATTTTGGTAGTCATTAGATTTCAGAACTGTTCTCTCTTCTTCACGTAAAATTTCCAGGATTACATCTAAATCCTTTTTTCTTTGAGTTTTCAATATTTCTCTAGTTCTCAAGAATTTTCCTCTAAGGCCTCTCACAGTATAATAGACGATTTCTCTCTCTGTAATTTCCAGACCAAGTGAAGCACATTTTGTTCTTAAGCCTCTTGCTCTTGCAATATAATCTGTTACTGTTTCTTCTGGATTAATTTCAATATTTTTTATTTCATTACTTGCATCAAATTTTCGATCTTCCAGTTTTCCGGTAAATGTTGATTTTATTTTCTACCATAAATTCTTAGCATTTTCTTCGTCGGCGAATTGGAGACATTGTTCATCGGATTACGAAAGTAAGATGTAGGAAGCAGCTTCAGCATTCTTAGTATCCTATTCAGCCCGTTCTTGATTTTTTAAGTCGCCTGCTTCTTTAATCACGACGTCGTACAATTTTTTTAATAGTTAGAACTGCTTTTAATTTTAATGACCACGTGTGATAATTCGTACTATTTAACAGTGGTACTGTCGGGATTAATTTATCCATTTTTAATTTTTCTTTTTAATTGAAGATCTACATTCGCTCATCCATTTTTTAGTTTTTTAATTACCGGAAACACGGCGTCATTTCGCTTTTCGCCGCCGATTAAACATCGAACGCAACCAGGCTCTGCTACCAACATGAAGTTAACCACACGTGAGCTAGACTGAAACTAAATTTTATTTACATACGTACAGTTACAAGAGAAAAGAATGAACACACAGTGCTATCTATTGGCGTACTATAAAACACTTTGAGCATCATCATTACATATATTATACCAGCAATACACTTACGATGTTCTAAATCATTAACATAGCATTTTCATTGTGATGATAATATTTTTGACTTTTCGTCTTCTCTCTCTCTCTCTTTTTTTTTTTTTTTTTTTTTTTTTTTTTATAGCAAATTTTCTCAATTTCCTTCACTTTAATGAGGACTATACATATAAACTCCTTTTTTAATTTTTATATTAAAGTTAAAATGTCTGTTTTTACTTATTAAAATATTTTAAATTTTACAAAGTATTGTAAATTTTCCTCTAATTTTCTGCTTTGTATTTTCTGTTTTGAAATGCAGTAACGTTCCGCACCACCAATCTGAAACAAATGAAATTTGCAACGCAGGAAAGTAAAACAGAAATTAATAAAGAGCAAATGGATTTATACTAAAAAAGAGAATGATTCGGGCAATGTCATTTTTAAGGCAAGATTATGTGCAGCGGGTTTTAATCAAATTAAAAACATCGATTTTTCAGAACCTTTCTCCCCTGTTCTATGTATGGAAACATTCCGCTTGTTAATTGCTCTTGCTGCTAAATTAAATTTAATTGTAAAATTCTTTGATGTTAAAACTGCATATTTATACAGTAATTTAGAGGAAAATGTATACAGGTTACCACCGCAGGGCTTTGAAGGATCAATAGGTACGGAAAAAGTATGTAAATTAAAAAAAAAAATGTCTTTATGGCTTGCCACAATCGGGAAGAAACTGTTATTGAAAAATAAAATCTGAATTAGAGAAATTAGGATTAGTACAAACAGGTTTAGATAATTGCATATTCATTAAAACTGATAATGATAAATTTCTTATTTTGTGTATCTATGTTGATGATTTTTGTATATTCTGTAATAATCAAGAAATTTATGAAAATATAATCTCTAAAATTAAAGAGATATTTGAATTGCATGAAAATAATAAATCCAAATTTCTAGGTATAGAAATGTAAGAAATAATAATGGTATCTATTTAACACAGGCTCAATACATTGAGTCATTACTAGCTAAACATAATTTTAATGAATATAAAACTGTAAAAAATCGAATTGTTAAAGGAGAAGATAAAAGCTTACCACTTACTAACGAAACTATTGATGTAAACATGTATCAGGAAATTATAGGTGAAAATACGATAATGTGTGAAATTTTTATCTAGTTAATCTACTTATAATTCTTTTTAATTTCGTGTGTGTGTATCGTATTTTCATTATGTTTATCGTCTTCAATAAATGTTGTTAATGTACATTCAAGTATCTAAGTATTTCATGGACCTCTGACTAAAACAATATTAAAGAAGAAATTCATTACCTTCAAATTTATTAACAGAAAATTGCAGAATTCATAAACTGAGATGAGTATAGGCCTTTCTAAAAGGCATTGTTGCATTGTTTCATTCTGGTGTAGTTCTTAGACAATCCTTGGGGGTAATGTTTAGACATCCTGGGGTAAGACATCCTTCTTAGACAACGAAAAAATAGGTTTACATTATTTTTTATATATTCTAATCAAAGGTAAATTTAATATAATGTAAAGAAAAGTATTTAAAGAGCCCAGTTACTATTGATTATCCATTTATTAATTATATTAGGCACAATTTAAAAAGAAATCAATAAACATTATAAAACTGTAAATACTTTATTAAAAAGTCAGATAACTTAAACCATTATATTTACGATTCATAATAAAGTAAAAATCAAGTGAACGAAAACGTTAAGTCACAGTCAAAAACATTAGATGATTACAATGAATATACAGATTGAAGCTTGTTAACTATAATCTGATGTCTTTATTCACTTTTTGTAAAAGAACTTGAAAGCGATTCTAAATGTGGAACTAGATTATTTATTTATCCTTAAGTAAGGTATTAGTAACTAAAACATTTTAAGATCATAATAAATATGTATACAGTTGTTAAAAAAAAAAAAAAAAAAAAAAAAAAGGAAAAATGTTTCCTTAAAGAAAAAGAACAACACTTCAAATAAAAAGATTTTACCAGAAGAATGAGGAAGCTCTTCAGGTGATGAAAGTTTTCACAGCGATGCATCCTCTGACATCAGTTTAATAGGCAACTCTGATGCTACCATTAGTATTAAAAAACATGTCTTACCAAAAAGTCCACATCAACTGAAGCTACACTTAACAAATGCAATAAATAATATTGCTAGCGATAAATTTTTTGCGGTTTATTATGAAACTTCATATTATATTTGGAAAGTGTTGGAGGTCTTTAAAGAAAATAAAAAGAGCATCTGGAGTTGAAAATTTTGAAATTGTATGACGACAACAAATTTTGGTGACCTTCAGTACCAAATTTTGAGAAAGTTCCTGAATCTATTTTATGGTCCAATTCAGACGGCTTCTGTTTATTCCTCTAAAATTTCAAGCAATGGTTAGATTGCTGATGTTTATAGAACACTTAAGAAGTTCCAGAAGGATGTTTTTGTGAATGAACTAAGAAAAATTAATTGAAGTTATTTATGTTTCAAGTTGAAATGGATAATAACTTCATGTTAGTAAAGTCTGTTTTTTGAGTTAATTTACTTTTCAATTCTTCTGCTTTATCGCCAGAACTTACCTAGTATCTAGTACATCCAGATTTAATAATTAAACTACCCTTTTAGTTATTGCCATGTTTTCCCTGAGTTTTATAAAATGTTATAAAGTGTGAAATCAAATATGTAACTTTTTTTGCGTGTGTGCATTAAATTGCCAATTATTTTACCCTAATTGAAGTATGCAATATAACAAAACACTGACTGACTAGTACTTTGTGTAAAAATCTAATGTATGTAAAAATTTTCTATTCATAAAACATAGAAATCCAGTGTCGAATAATTACCCCGTGCATTTCTAAGAATTACCACAATTGCTGGGGTAATTCTTAGACACTTTTTTTTTTTTTTTTCTTTTCTTTATTTACAAAGACATTAATTGAGTATTCTGATAAGGTAATTCATATAATATTAATAATATAAAAATATAAAATTTGAACTATATCCAAAGAAACCTTTTTATAACAAACGTTTACTTTTTTTCTAAAAATTACCCCGGTTACCCCTATATAATATTTTACAATATAAACTTAAGAAGTAATGTGAAAAATTTTTATAAATTTATTTTTTAGTATAAAAGAGAAAATGGGAAATCAAAAATATTAAAAAGTTATTATATTCATTATGGAATTTATAAAAGACAAACTTTTAAAAGTGGTTGTTGTATAACTGTTCATGTGTTTGTGCTTGTGTATAAGAGTAAGCCGATTGGCTGTGCTTGGGTCTTAGGTCTGAAAGTGAGTCCTCTCCATGGGGGGTCTTTCTAAGGGGTCCTAGCCCGTATTTTTAAGTTTCAGTGAAAACCACGGAAAACTCCGTACGGCTAGGTCGACGACATCTACCTTACGGCTAGGTCGTCGACATCTACCCGACATCTACGACGACATCAAAAAAATCTCCCTCGACATTTTAGAACAGTATTAGCTAGAGTTGCAGCGAATCTTCGGTTACTATTCGGTATTCGGCCTATTCAGTAGATGACACCGGTTCCGTCTAATATCTTGATATACGGCAAGCAAATAGTTCAGTTAAACTTAAAGTTAAATTAAAAATATTAAAATTGGTAAAAATATTTTTATAATATAAAATTAAATTGATGTACTTTTTTTTTTTTTTTTTTTTTTCAATTTATCAATGTTATGATGTCAAAAAAATAAAAAAAAATTAAATAAGTAAAAAATGCAAGTCTAATAAAGTTTCTATCTTAATTAGTCTGTATTAAAATGAATACATTTAAAAATACTCACTTATTGTAGTTTAATGATAGTGGGAATTGTGACGTATATAAAACTATATTTATTTCCAAACAGACATAAAATACAAACAAAACATAAAATAAAAATTAACTTAAAAAAAAAAATAAATAAAATAAAAAAAAAAGGATGGAAGGAAGATAGTTTACTAAAAACCAGTCATTGTGTATAAATTTTGCCATATTATGATGCAGTAGCAAATGTTTGCAGAATTTTCTGGCTGTACGTATGTGAGAGACAGCTTATTGTATCTATTAGATAAATTTGTTTAATTTTATTATATTTTCATTCTCTCGAGCTCACAAAACATTTTTAGTACTTACTCTTATTTATATATATATATATATATCAATTAAAGTCTTTTTTCCTTGTGTTTGATCATTATGATATATATATATATATATATATATATATATATATATATATATATATATATATTATGTAATACGCATATATCTAAAATAAAATTAATTTGGAAAATTCAAAAAGGGAAAAGTTCATTTATTCTTATTTAAGGTATTTCGCAATTTTTAACCTGTTACTGAAATTCAAAATTTTACAGAGGAAAAGAAAGCAATGATTTAAAAAATGTTGTATTTCATTTCGATTACCAAATTTATCTTTAAATACTAAATTAGATTTTATGTTGGTACTTTTTAATGCACATCGTACCCTTTTTAGATGCAATAAATGCTAAATAATTAAGCTATTCTGGGTATAAAAGATATTTTACACTGAAATTTAAGTATTCGACCGAATGCTGAATATTCGGTTAAAGGTTTGACCAAATATTCGGTATTTGGCAAAAATTACAATTCTGTGCAACTCTATTTTTAGCACTATTAGCATTACAAACTTGCAGGAGACTTAAAAGGCACAAAGAGGAACTGAAATCCCATAGTATTACAGGGTCCAAAATACCTTCTTTACCAACGATGATTTAAATTAACAATGAAAATAAACAGAAACAGCAATGCTTTAGTGCAACAAAAATCATTTAATGACAAGTTTTATATTTACAAGCAGTTCAATGCTACAGAAAGTATTTGAAACTCCAACAAAATCAGTCACATAGGCTTCACAGAAATGTAGAAGGGAATTGAAAAGATTCTGGAAGATTCCTGGAGTGTCTTGCATCTTCTCGCCAATTACAAAGATACTAGCGACACGGTCTTCAACTGAACCAATGGGGATTTCGTAAATTAAAATTTTCATTTCACCCCAGTAGCATAGCTGCCAATATATTAATTTATTCCGGAGTAATTTTAACCCCGCCTCTATTTCGTGCCACTTATTTTTTAAAAGTAATTTTTTCATATTTTATCGAAGTTAGGTATTGGAGAAAATCGTTCTATAAATAAAGTGGTGTGAAATAAAGGTGGGACTAAAAGTACTCCGGAATAAATTAAAATATTGTTAGCTATGCCAGTAGAATTTTAATCAGGATAGGTCTGGTGATCTAGCAAGCCAATGAATTGAACCCCCTTGACCTATCCATAGCTATTTAAATGTAACTTATAGGTGTTGGCGGGCGTTTTTGGTATAATGCAATGTGTGGAAGCCCATCACTATTGGAACAGCATTGAGAGACGCAAAGGAAAAGAAGCTTGTGCTTCTTTGAGAAGTTAGGGAAGAACTTCTTGTAGGAAGATCAAGTATGTCCTACTGTCCAGATGAAGCAGAAAGCACAGTTTAATGTAATGGTCAAATATTTTTGTGCAATTATACACAATAGAAACTGAGATATAGCCTTCCTTTAAACGTGAAAAAGCATAGTACAGTAACGCTACCTGTTGGGCGATTTTCAGTAACATTTAATAGACATCAGTAAATGTCAAGATGCAACAACATACAATAATTTTTGTCATACACATGCAGACATTTTCTAAAAATACTTATATCGTATTCGGGAAATCTTAAAACGTGAAAATCCATCGGAAACTGGAAGTAGAAAATTTTGGTGATTTCTATTTGCAATAAATTCTGTGGTTTCGTCCGTGAAGCGCTCATTATCGACGAAATGTAAGTTTTTTTTTTCCTTTACTAATCAAATATATCCGACCACCTGAATGAGTAATTCATGTGGCATATGAATTACTCTTTTGTAAACCAAATTAAAATATTAAATCTTTCAAATTTATCAAGATATTTATGATTTTATACGGATGTTACAAGAAAATTCTTTCAAGGGCTAATCGCAGATTTTCTGGAAAGGAAATATATATATATATATTGTTGCGTACTTGGGGGTTCGTGAGTTGTCCGAGAATGAAAGGCCAAACTTACAAAAATTCAGTAATTTATTCACAGAAAGTTCCAGAAAAATACAGATCTATAAACCAAGTATCAGCTTCAATTCAACCAGTAAACACAGCTTAAACAACAGCTGTCAATAGCAAATTCACAGTACAAACTGTATAGCCATAACACTTGAAGCAAATCTCTTTCAAAGAGGCTCAAAGCAATGCAAGTACTAGCGAAGCTGGCTGAAAACTGAACTGAACTGACTTGCCTTGGCGGGAAAGCACCCTTATATACCCATGTAGAAAAGTGTGGAAAGTTCCGGAAATTTCCGTATCACATCAGCCAATGAGATTAGAGCTTCCATATTTGGTATATCCCTTATAAGGATTTTCTCGCCAAGGTCGCCAAGAAAAACGCCAAGGTGGAAAAAATTCGCCAAATTTGGCGCCAAATAAATTACCTGCTTTATTGGGGCTTATTAATGCGTTTTTAAGGGAAAACAAGGCTATTTTAACGCTAAAACGACTAGAAATGCACAAAATTAGCACTTTATCAACTTACTGAGCCTCTTTGAAAGAATTTATGCAAAAATAAACACAAATATTTACAATTTTGTAACACTGCCCCCCCTCCCAAGTACTGCACGTCCCGGCCAGTGCAACCCTTGGTCAAGAGGCGAAACTACTAAACAAATTTACACAATCTAAAATACAAAACTAAGTTGCATATAACAACAAAATAGAAACAAAAATCAAGTGAGAAATATTTAAAAAATTCATAAATATGTACAAGTATTTATATACAAATTACGCATGCGCAAATTTTACCAGTATTTACATTTTAAATTTTAATATTACCGTTGATTGTGGTACTTAGCTAGCCTGTTATAGTGCACCACCTTCGGTTTTGTTGAAGGTGTTTTAGTGATCCGCACCACTACATCATTCAGCCTTTTTAAGACTGTGTATGGTTCGTCCCAGTTGCAGTGTAACTTGGGAGAGAGTCCTTTGCGTCGAACAGGATTCCACAAACAGACTTTCTCTCCTTCCTGGAACTCATGTTGTGTAGCCTCCAGGTCGAACCTTGTCTCAATTTTCTCCGTTGCAATGTGAATCCGCTCCCGAACAAAGTTGTGTACGTCCTCAAATCGTGCCTGGAGATTTTGGATGTACTCCTCGGGCGATGAAGGCGCATCGGGTGGACAACCAAACAGGAGATCACAAGGGAGTCGAAGTTCACATCCAAATAACATCTGGGCTGGAGTATAGCCGGTAGTTTCATGAACAGCACTTCGATAAGCCAGCAGGAACAACGACAACTTCAAGTCCCAATCTTGATGGTTCCTTGATACTAGAAGAGAGAGGTTATTCAAGATGGTACGGTTGAACCTCTCGACCATGCCGTCCGACTGGGGATGTAAGGGTGTTGTCTGGGTTTTGTCTATGCTGAGTAGTTGACACAGTGCTTTGAAAACAGCAGAGGTAAAGTTGCTACCTTGGTCGGTATGAAGTTGTAGGGGCGTGCCGTACCTTGACACCCATTGCTGCACTAGGACCTCTGCGACTGTGCATGCCTCTTGATTGGGAATGGGATATGCCTCAGGCCACTTGGTGAAATAGTCCATCACGACAAGGATGTATTTATTTCCACTGGAGGTCCGTGGCAAAGGACCCAAGATGTCGAGTTCAATCCGTTCAAATGGTGCTCCCACTTCCCATACAGCACAGAATGTTTCAATTATGTTGCAAAAAGCTTACAATCTTTCAAAAACGTAACACGTTTTAGTATGCTCTCTGATACCTTTCTGAAACATTCGCCCTTTTTGATTTTCTATCTGTTAAGTGATTGTAACGTTTCTGTTACGTATCTGATTTTTTGTTACGATCGCGGACATTTCTACGTTTTTGAAACTAATCGGAAAGTAATCTGAACGGTTTTAAACGTTTCGGAAGGTTTCATAATGTTTCAATGTTATATGATTGTTACGTTTCTGGAATATTTTGTGCTGTTAGGGTTTATACCGTTGCAGTCTTCCTCGACTTCGTTTCTGCGGGCCTTTACGTGCCGCACAAGTATCACAGGATTTACACCATTTCTCCACATCCTCCTTTGCCTTGCACCAGTAGAAACGTTCCCGAACTTTCTGCAGAGTCTTCATTACCCCAAAATGGCCTCCGGTAGTGCTACTATGCAGTTGTTCTAAAACATCTGGAATTTTTGATCTTGGTAATACCATCTGCCATCTGAAGCTTTTCCCATCATCAGATTCCCACTTTCTGTATAACACGCCATTTCTGATATGAAGAGAACCCCAAAGTGCCCAATAACTTTTCGTAATGGGACTAAATCTTGAAATGTCCTGCCAGGTAAGTATGTTGCTGGTCGTCTCCTTCATCTGTAATATTGGCTTTATGTCAGGATCTTCCAACTGGGCATGTCTAAGTTCTTCGTCACTCCATGGATCGGGGTATTGTTCTGATGGTGTTGAGAAAGTAACTTGGCAGGCAACCGGATTTATCGGCAGGTATTTCTGTTCGGCTGTAGAGCAGTATTTGCAGCTTTCCGAGCAGGGCTTCCGTGACAAGGCATCTGAATTACCATGTAGAGTCCCTTTACGATGACGTATCTCGAAGTCATATTCCTGCAGGCGTTGTATCCACCTGGCAATCTGTCCTTCCGGGTTCTTGAACGGGAGCAACCACGTTAAATATGCATGGTCAGTCCGGAGCAGGAATCTTCTGCCATAGAGGTAATGATGGAAATGTTCTATGGCTTTTACGATGGCGAGTAGCTCTTTCCTGGTGGTACAGTAATTTCTTTCTGGTTTAGACAGGCATTTACTCCAATAGGCAATGACATGTTCTTGACCATCAATTTCCTGTGACAGAACAGCACCGACATTCTCATGGCTGGCATCCGTATCAAGTATGAACTGTCTGTCGGGATGTGGATACGTCAAGATAGGCGATGATGTTAAGGCCTCTTTAAGTCGCTTGAACGTATTTTCACATTCATCTGTCCACAGGAACTTCTGTTTGGCATCCGTCAGCTTGTGGAGTGGTCTGGCAATATTTGAGAAACCCTTGACAAACTTCCTGTAGTAAGTGCATAATCCCAGGAAACTTCGTAGTTGGTGTACATTTTCAGGGTGACTCCAGTTCTCGACTGCAGAGATCTTCTCAGGATCAGTTCTCACACCTTCGGCAGTGATGATATGGCTGAGGTAGTTCACTTCACGGCGGAACAAGTTACACTTGCCTGGGTTCAATTTCAGGTTAGCTATTCTGAGTTTCTCCAGCACATTTCGGTTGTTTCGTAGATGGTCTTCAAAGGTGCGCCCCACAATGATAATATCATCCAAATACACCAGACAGGCTTCATAGGAAAGTCATTTTAGCACTGTCTTCATCAGGCGTTCGAAGGTGGCAGGTGCATTACATAATCCAAATGGCATAACTTTAAATTGCCACAATCCTTGTCCCGTGGTGAATGCAGTCTTCTCACGATCATCAGGATGTAATTCTACTTGCCAGTAACCGCTCTTCAGATCTAAAGTCGAGAACCATTCATTGCCAGCAAGTGTGTCTAATGTGTCGTGAATTCTGGGAAGAGGGTAACTGTCTTTCTTCGTGACATCATTCAAACGACGATAATCCACGCAAAATCTTGTTGAACCATCTTTTATCGCACCAGTACTATGCGAGAGGCCCAAGGACTCGTTGATGGCTCGATGACGTCATTGTGCTGCATTTCATTTAGAAGTTCAGTGACCTCTTCCTGTTTAGCAAATGGAAGTCTTCTTGGATGTTGTTTGATTGGAGTATGATTTCTTGTATAAATTCTGTGCTGGGTGATGTTCGTTCTCCCGACGTCTTCAGATGCTCGAGAAAAAAAGTCTTTAAATTCTTGGAGTAGCTTCTCCGCAGCACACCTCTGCTCCCTTCTTAATTCTGCATTCTTGAGTAGTTCCGTTGTTAATTGCTCAGAAGACTTGGATTCGGTTGATTGCATGGGGCGGTGAATGCATGTTACAGGAGTGCAGGCTGCTAACACCTCATCCTTCTTCACTGTTCGGACCTTATCGCTGATGTTTGCGACTCTCACAGGAATAGTACTCTTTGAGAGATCAACTAGAGATGAAGCTACCAGAACTCCTCTTGGGCTATTGTCTGTATTCGGGTATTCAATCAGTCCATAGCGGGAGTATTGCTTTGTAGGTGGTGTTCCTGAAACTATTGTCTCTGTGTGTGGAGGGATGGAAATTTCAGACTTGGCTGTTATCTGGCAAATTGTCTGAATGTCTTGATTTTCAGTGTTGAACACAGCGATGTCTTCCGAACTCGAATGCAGTTCATTATTCTTGAAGTCCAATTTAAAGTTAAATTTTCTCAGGAAATCAATTCCAATGATTACAGGATCTCTTATATCTGCCACATAAGCCATATGATGGTAACTGGCATTTCCAAAAGTGATTGTCAAGTTCATTTTTCCATATACTTTGATCTCGTCTCCGGTCACAGTCTGGAGTTTAACGCAGGGCGGCGTCCAGATGATCTTCTCTTTTAGTTCTTGAGCCAAATCCGTTCTAATGATAGTCACGTTGGCTCCCGTGTCCAGAATCATCCGGCAGGCGGTGTTGTTAACTTGGCCATAGACGTAAAGTCCATTATTGCTGCCACGCATCGATGAAACATGAAATACTGTGAACTGGGGCTCTTTAATTTCAGGCAACCTCCGCCCCGTGAGATGGCCTTCTCCTAGTTTCCCTGTAGTGATGGTGAAGCCAGTCGATTTCCTTTAGTTGGTCGTACAGGGCAGTTCCTCTTCACATGACCATCCCCTCCACAGCCCCAGTACTTTATCTTCCGATCCTTTATTTCCATATTATTTTCCAGGCTGCGCAATCTCTTTAAGACCTCTGCGAGACTTATCTTCATTTCATTTTCATCAGCAGGCGTATCATTTAATGAGACTGCTCTTATGGTATGGCGGTCTTTACGGAAGGCTTGTTGGGCTGCCTCTATCCTAAGTGCATAGCCTAAAGTTGATTCTACTTCTCTGATGTTGGAGAGTCTCAGTGCTTTTTGGATTTCAGGAGACGAACAGCATCGATAAAGTACTGATGAGCTAAGTCGTTTCGAGTGTCAGCATGACAGTCTGAGAATGCTAGGTGTGACAGTCTCTGAATATCCGCTGCTAGTTCCTGCAAACTTTCACCCGCTTTCTGATAGCGGGACTTTAGTTGGAGGCGACTATAGTCTTTAGACCACTTTTCTCCGAACCGTAGCTCCAGTGCTCTAGTCAGGGCCTCGAAGTCGACCCTTTCTTCTTTAGAAACATTTCTCAGTATCTCGGCTGCATCTCCCCGTAATGCTGCTGCTATTTGGGCTGACTTTGCGGTAGAGTCCCAGCCGTTAGCTTCAGCTACGATGGAAAACTGCGTCCTATATACATGGCAGAAGGAACTGCCGTCGTAGGTAGAAAGCTTAATAAATTCGTGATTCTGGATTCTTCTCTCTTTCTTTTCATTTTCCTGGGGCAAGGAGATCAACTTCTCGTCTACTTTTCTCTCAAGATGTTCCTCTACTTTCTTCCTGACTTTCTCCTCGAAATTCTCTTCTATCTTCATAAATCTCTCTTCAAAATTCTTTTCTTTCATAGCTTACTCTTCAAAACTCTCTTCTATTTTTATAACTTTTTCTTCTATTCCATCTATTCTGTTTTTCACATCTGATAACTTACACTCTATCACTTCTTTCACGTTTTCTAAGTCGTCTCTCACCGATGATAGTTCTTTCTTCATCTCTTCTTGACTACATTTAATTTCTTCACCCAAACTGTCTTTCATTTCCTTCATTTTTTCAGTCAAGCCGTGTTTCAATTTTTTTTGTCCGGTTTCCATACTTTCTTTCATCTCTCTTTGTCCTTCTTTCATTCTTTCGATCAATCCGGTTTCCATCTTTACCTGCCCTGCTTTCATTTCTTCAGTTAATCTATCTCTCATCTCTCTTTGTCCTTCTTTCATTTATCTTTGTCCTTCCTTCATTCAATTCATCTGGGTAGCTAAGCTTTCTAGAAGTTTCTTCATCTCTTGCTCCATAGCTCTAGTTATCACCATTCACAGACAATCCCACTCCTGACACAAGAAATGCTGCGTACTTGGGGGTTCGTGAGTTGTCCGAGAATGAAAGGCCAAACTTACAAAAATTCAGTAATTTATTCACAGAAAGTTCCAGAAAAATACAGGTCTATAAACCAAGTATCAGCTTCAATGCAACCAGTAAACACAGCTTAAACAACAGCTGTCAGTAGCAAATCCAGAGTACAAACTGTATAGCAATAACACTTGAAGCAAGTCTCTTTCAGAGAGGCTCAAAGCAATGCACTAGCGAAGCTGGCTGAAAACTGAACTGAACTGACTTGCCTTGGCGGGAAAGCACCCTTATATACCCCTGTAGAAAAGTGTGGAAAGTTCCGGAAATTTCTGTATCTCATCAGCGAATGAGATTAGAGCTTCCATATTTAGTATATCCCTTATAAGGATTTTCTCGCCAACGTCGCCAAAAAAAAATCGCCAAGGTGGGAAAAAGTCGCCAAATTTGGCGCCAAATAAATTACCTGCCTTATTGGGGCTTTTTAATGTGTTTTTAAGGGAAAACAAGGCTATTTTAACGCTAAAACGACTAGAAATGCAGAAAATCAGCACTTTATCAACTGAGCCTCTTTGAAAGAATTTATACAAAAATAAACACAATTATTTACAATTTTGTAACAATATACTATATATATATATATATGTATGGTATATGATTGAAACAAGCACAGTATTTTCCTGAAATATTAGGGGCTGCTGAGTCGCACTAGAAAAGTTATTACTATATATATATATAGATACACACACACACACATACAATAAAAAAGGTTGTTTTCTGCAATATCTCTAATTAAGCGTCTTTTTTGGTGACTCTATGATTCAATTTTCATTTACGTTTATTAAGGGGATCTATTTTGAATTATTTTACTTAATGTTATTTGAATTAATGATTAATAAAATATTTATATGAGTTCATTTTATTTTCACCCACTTTAAACATTTTCATCACATTTTAAAAATTTAAAATCCTTAATATAAATAAACTAATTGGCGTTAATGAATGAGAGTTAATGTAATTTGATTAAGACTTTTCGCATTACGTCTTCAAAATTTAGAATTTACTATATTTATTTATTTATTTTTTTTTATTGTGATTTTTCTGTTATAACTCACCAGCTAAAATGTAAACTAATTAGTACGACATGACTATAAATTTCAGTTAGATATTCCGCTTCGTCATCATTTGTTGTGGTTTACTTTGAGTATGTCAGAAATTTTTTTACTCTGGCAACAAATTAAAAAAATCATTAAATTAAAATTGTGATAAAACTAGCAAAAGAAACTATAAGAAATGAACATAGTAACCGTTACTACTTCATATTTTAAGCTAAAAATTTAATTATGTATTTTATTTTATTTTATTCTTTTATTTATTGCTTTTTGCATAATTAGACCTCGGACTTTTCTCGTAACTATTTTTACTTCTGCAATTGTAATAGCTGCTTTAATTCATCGCCAAAGTGGTAACAAAATTAAAGTCGCCAAGGGATTCCTATACTAAAGCTTTACCAAAATAATTTTACGAAATGAATATAGTAACCACTGCTAAGGAATGTATCACAATAACCGCATGCCTTTATATGGAAGAACAGACTAAAAAAAAAAGTCCTGTCGTACTAAATTAAATTTTGTATTATGCCAACTTTTCTATTTATTACTAAAAAAACAGAAATAGGCTATTTTTTTCCTATAGTTGTTTTAAGCCAATTAAAAAGAGTTTAATTCCCTTATCAATATTTAAAAATGCCTCTCTAGAAAGAAATAAGGAACTGAACAGTTCAAGACTAGATAGACAATTTTCTTCGATGATTTTCTTTCACAGGCCTTAATAAATCTACATTGTTTTCCTAAAACATGAAAATGCAGATTTAACATTTGTTTTTCTGACAAAAAATTTCCAATGCTAATGTAACTTGCGAAATAGATTTAATCTTTTCGCCATGAATGAACAAAATGCTTTGTTACGGAATTATGTCTTCATCCTTTTGTATCGATTTTCCGACTAATCTTCAAAATAACACTATATACTTAAGCAGTTCAATGAAACTCGACTATAGAACTTTGGTGTAGCAGGTGAAAATATTGTTCCGTAAGTAAAATTTTTAAACTTTTAAAACAAATTTTCCATAAAGTAAGTAGTCATACAATATTGAACATTTATATTTATTGTATGCTTATACCAGGGATGAGAATTTTCCGCTTTTTTCTCCACCGTTATTTTTATACAGTAATATCTATCCTATTTAATCCCAAAAATTTGCTTTAAAATACCATATTGTTTTCTATATAGAAACAGTTGTAGCAAAAAATGCGGAAAATTCTCATACCTAGCTCATACATACACTAAAAAAGACAAATATTTTCGCATTTCTTTGTATATACGCAAAAAATAAACTTACTCTCATGATTATAAATTTAATAATGAATAACACAGATAATATTAGACAAAAGGATTTCTTTCATAACGTTATTAAAATTATTACCAGTTACTTTAATTTTAGTAATTAATAATTTATTTTGATTCTTGCGGATTATGGTGGCATTTGCTCACATGTTTCTCTCTCTATATATGTATTATACAAACACGCATAAGCACACACACACGCACACACGTATGCATATATACATATCATTTTGTTTTCTTAAAAAAAAAAAAAAAATCTGTGACAATGTGAATATTTATTAAGATTTTAAATTTCGTCATAAACTAACTTTTAACTAGGTGTATAATGATAATATATGAGCAGATAATGAATTAAAAATTACCTCCTTTTATCCTATATCATAAATAAACACAGTTGTACACACTGTAAAAAGTAAAAATTTCTTTAAATTTACTGTATTCGATGCGCAGAATTACCGAAAATTTACAATAGTTTTCTGATAAAAAATAAATATTCCAGGTATAAGTATTTTATACTAGTCTGTCATTGCCCATCTAATGGGTTGATATTTCCAAATGAACTTATATTTAAATTTATTCCAAAAATCAGTGGCAGTGGCCAAATATCGTTATAAATAGTCAATAATTAAAATATCTGGCGCGAAACAACCACACGACTTCAATTACCCACAATTACACGTGTTATATGCTTTTTTTTTTTTTTTTTTTTTTTTTTTTTTTGAGATAATACGATCAGAAGACATAAAATTGACCGAACGAATTATAGAAACATAAATGTTTTCATAAGAAACTTAATACACGGGTAAAGACATATAAAACAAAGTTTACATAGCAAGTTAGAAAATATCAGAAAACTAGTATGTTGTGGCCACCACAAGACTTTCTTCAATATTTTCCTATATACATATTCAATCAGTAACAATAATAAAAAAAAAAAAAAAAGAAAATTACGATTTTTTTCCTATTTTTTTTTTGGTAAAAGTAATACATATTCAAACAGTAACAATAAAAAAAAAAAAAAAAAAAAAAAAACGATTTTTTTTTTTTTTTGTTGTTAAAAGTAAAAAAAATCGATAACTTTGTTTTAAATTATCACAGATTTATAGTTCAACCATTCGTTTAAAAGGTATTGACGAGATCTTTCGAAAGATACCCATCTTGAAAATTTACCCCCCCCCCCCGGGGGGTACTTTCCCCCCAGGGGGGGAACCGGTGCCCCCACATGCACAAAATTGTTTTCGTAGTTAACTACTGCTATTATCAATAATTCATATTAATTTTACAATCACAAGTTTAAAATAACTCTCATTATGTACATTTATACGAAATTTTGTCCTATATTGCCATGTTAAAAATTTAGAAAAAATGCGATCACAGCGCCACCTGTTGAGCTGCTGATCCCTAAATGTAATCAGCACCAGTTTATGTCGGGGACCAACTAAATACCAAGTTTGGTTAAGTTTCGTTAAAAAAAAAAAAATTCTAAGGTTTTTTTTGTTAAAAGTAAAAAAATCGATAACTTTGTTTCAAATTGTCACAGATTTATAGTTCAACCATTCGTTTTAAAGGTATTGACAAGATCTTTCGAAAGATACCCATCTTGAAAATTTACCCCCCCCCCCCCGGAGGGTGGAACCGGTGCCCCCACATGCACAAAATTGTTTTCGTAGTTAACCACTACTATTATCAATAATTCATATTAATTTTACAATCACAAGTTTAAAATAACGCTCATTATGTACATTTATACGAAATTTTGTCCTATTCTGCCATGTTAAAAGTTTACATAAAATGCGATCACAGCGCCATCTGCTGGGCGATTGATTCCAAAATCTAATCAGACCCTTTCCATGTCAGGGTCCAACTATACACCAAGTTTGGTTCTATTTCATTCATCGGTTCGTGAGATACGGTGCAACATACGAAATTTTGCGATCACAGCGCCACCTGTTGGACGATTGATCCCCAAATCTAATAAGCACCATGCCCCGTCAAGTTCCAACTATATACCAAGTTTGGTTGAATTTCATTCATTGGTTCGTGAGATACGGTGAAAAATACGAAAATTTGTCCTATACTGCCATGTTAAAAATTTACATAATATGCGATCACAGCGCCACCTGAAAGGCTATTGATCCCCAAATCTAATCAGCACAATGCCTTGCCAGGGTCCAACTATATACCAAGTTTGGTTGAATTTCATTCATTGGTTCGTGAGATACGGTGAAAACACTAAACCTCAGACAGACAGACAGACAGACACACAGACAGACATTTTTTAAAAACTATCAATTCGTGTTCAGGACATCCCAAAACGTGTAGATCCGTCAAAAAACGGAGGTCGAAAATTTTCGCGAATCCAATACTTTTTCTATATTACATATAGAAGAAAGTAAAAATGGTTGAGTTATTTTTTGAAACACCAATTTCCAAAATCTAAAATTAACCTACCTAAGCAGGATGGCTGTTAATTTTCTTGTAAATAACTATGTAATACATGAGAAAGGATATCTAAAATTGATTTATGTAACAAATTTCAAGAAAATTGTTACAGCCGTTTTTGAGACACAGACTTTCACCAAAACTTGACAAACTCAATTGCTGACCTTAAAACAACAATTATATATGAAAGGATATCTAAAAAAAAATATATTTATTTTACCGAGTTTGGAAAGAAAATCCGTACAGCCATTTTTGAAGTAACGCACTTGCGAGACCTGAAATAGAGCTATTTATACAGGACGCCTGTCAATTTTCCTTAACTAACCAACTATATCATTTGAAAGGAATCTAATAGAGTACTTATATAACAAATTTGAAGAAAATCGTTAGAGCCATTTTTGAGATACGGACTTACGGTCCCACTTTCCGTTTTCCGATGACCCACATCCGGTTTTCCAATTTTCACCAAAATTTGGAAACTTCATCTGCCCACGAAACTTGTCTCAATGTCGTTTTATCTTTATTAGTTTCGGAGATATTATAGTCAGAAGATTCCGTACATACATACATAGACACACACATACACACAGACCAATTGCCGAAAACCACTTTTTTGGACTCAGGAGACCTTAAAACGTGTAAATCAAGTTAAATTTTGATAACGAATTTTTGGACCGAATACAATACTTCCATTACCTACGGTAGTAGGGTAATGGAAGTAAAAAGTATTATTTAAAATTTAACTGCGATTTATTTTATCAAAATTATGGAATTGGAGTAGTGAAATGTTATTTAATTTTAATTATTTATGAAAACTTGCTTCAGTCTAAATTCATCAAAATCGACGATAGTTTATTTGCCGATATGATGATATCTAAATACCGAAATTCGAGACCTTTTTATACTTTACGTGAATCCGATCCTGATAACAGAAAAGTACCATAATTATTTTCGGTTTGAATTTATTTTTATTCATATTATTATTAATGCTATTACATTTATTTTTATTTATTATAATCTTTTTAACTTTTTTTTTTTTTTTCGTTTTGCTTTAATTTAGCTAAATGTTTGACCATAATTTGACGGTTTATAGCAGTGGCCGAGAAAAAAAACCGCGAAATCACCAATAACAGACCTTATATAGAATTACATCTATTCTTTGAAATTATTTTGTATTGTTATCCTTTTTTGTTTTTATTTTTGTTTTAAATTACGATTAAAAATTATTTTTTCTCAATAGATTTTTTGAATTGGGATTTACCCCCTGCTAAATCATTCATTTTCCATTAATTTATTCATTCCTACAAGCTAAGGATAAAACCTTATTAGTTCCCCATCATACTATAGGTATGGGGAACTTAGGTAATCGTGAAAATTTTCGACCTCGGTTTTTTGACTTTTCTACACGTTTTCGGGTGTGAGGAATACGAAAATGACAAAATTTCTATGGTGTCTGTCTGTAGGGTGTCTGTTAGTGTGTCAGTGTGTCAGTGTGTCAATCCGTTAGTGTGTTAGTCCGTTAGTTTGTTAGTCTGTTAACACGATATCTCACGAACAAATGATCGCAGAGAGGTCAGATCAGTTTTAAAATATTACTTTCGACACTGGCAAGAACCCTATTCATTTGCAACATTCGAATTTAAAAACTTCGTAAGTTATTAGAAATTTACGATTTTCTTAACATGGGAGAATAGGACAAAAATTCACTTAAACGTGCATTTAATGGAAACATTTTACTGTAAAAATGTCAGACCAGTTTTAAAATATCAGTTTTGATGTCGGAAACTGATGTTGGACATCAGTAACTATAAATATGCTACTTTGGAAATTTCGCAAGTTATTGGAAATTTACGAATTTTTTAACATGGCAGTATAGAGCAAAATTTCACATAAACGTCAATTTTGAGAGATATTTTCACCGTAAAGATGTCAGACTACTTTTGAAATATTATTTAGGACACTGGCATGATTATTAATGACTATGAATTTTCCAATATAAAGATTTCGTAAGTTATTGGAAATTTACGAATTTCTTAACATGGCTGAATAGAGCAAAATTTCACATAAACGTCAATCTTGAGGGATATTTTCATCGTAAAGATGTCAAACCACTTTCGAAATATTATTTAGGATACTGGCATGAATATCATAGACTACGATTTTCCCAATTTAAAAATTTGGTAAGTTATTTGGAATTTAAGATTTACTTAACATGTCAGAATAAGGCAAAATTGAGCATAAATTTCCATTTTGAGGATCGTAAATACATTAGACAACTTCAAAATTACATTTATGATATTTGTTTGAACACGATTGAATACAAATATTCTAATAGAAAAATTTCGTAAATCATTCGTAATTTACGATTTTATCAACATAGCGAAATTGTAAATTTTTCATATAAATACGAGTTTTGAGAATTATTGCATTGTAAATAGTAGGATGAAAACTAAACAACGGAATTGACCCTGATAAAATAAATTAATAGATTAGAATAAGATATATATATCGAAGTGAACGGTGGATAGCCTATTAGGCGGGGATTTCATTCTGTCATAATATCAAGCTTTGGTTAAATTCATTTCTTTTAACCTGATTATAATGTCTCGCACTAGAAATTTATGAGAACATAAATATGATGGGGAACTGAGCAGAGTCCACCTATGCCAACTAGTTTATCTTGTCATGGGAATGAATGAAAACTTTTATTACGGTACTACCAGTGGCGTTTTGTGAATGACATTTTGGGTATGCTCCAGTCGGGTAGTTAGAAACAGTACATAAATGGATATTTCATCATCTTATTGGTTAACTCGCTTATTTTGAGAAACAACGTCGATATGATGACAACAGTCAATCAGAAGATGAGCTTCTCATGATAATGAGCCATTTCTAGCCACCTGTATAGAACATACTCAAAACGTCATCACGATACGTTACTGGGTATTACACGCATATTTTTTTTTTGTCACTTTTTATATTTATTATCTAAAAGATAGGTTATATTTGAACAGTGTAAGGTGCAGTATGTGGAAAATATTGACGATAAGGTGAATTTTTTTTGCTTTTGAATAAATTATTATTAAAAAGAGAAGTCATGCAAAATTGAGTTATTTATGTTTGTTGAATATTACAATATACAATTACGACACAATAATATTGGTAGTATTAGTAGTCGCTAAGTGTTTTTTTTTTTTTTTTTTTTTTTTTTTTTTTTTGAATAAATTTTCCAGTTATTATACTTAATTTTGAAAATATGTTTCTTTCTTTTCTTTTTTTTCTTTTTTTTTTTTTTTTTTTTTTTTTTTTGGCGTGAAAGCTAATGTCATATTTATCAAGATTTAAAATTGAATTTTATGAATCTTCTTTTTGAATTGTGCATTTTTAACACTCTCCAACAAAGTTGAAATGTATTAATGGCTTCGATTTGTCTGTCCGTGCAATTCCCGCAAATTTTCTTGAATTCCTCGAAACTGATATATACTATTCAAATTCTCTATCGAAAGTTTCCAACTGAAAATATTGTTAATACCTCGACTGATTTATGTACAGGGGCAACCAAAAGTATTTCAAAGCATCGCGTTTTAAAGGAGTTATTTTTATATAAACCCTATTTTAATAACTTTATTTTTCACAAATCATAATGGAATTTATATTTATTATTCAAGTGCACAAAAAATGTTTTTTAAACAATACTAGTATATAACCCCGTCAAAAATGACGGAATGTGAAATCAATTAAGGTAGTGAATAAACGAAGGCTTTGTCTGCTTCGCTGTTTACTATATTTAAAGGAAACTCTTTTCTATGCCGCTTTATAAAGAAAAATAAAATTTTTAAAAAATCATGAAATTTCTCAAAAGCTTGCTTCTTGTCCCCGCTGCCTTCGGCAGCGAGCCACTTATTCGTCGACTCTCGGGTGCCTGTCCCTACTGCCTGTGACGATAGATTACCAGTAAGTTTCCATTTGGGTGCTTATCAGATGACAGTTTCGAAACGGACAGTATCGAAAAAATTGCAGTAGCAATTTTATGTTTTAATCCCAGTTACTTAAAAACAAAACTATACGTGGTGTACCTAATATTTTCTTTCACGTTATTTTCTATATTTATTTGATTTATTCGATCCACTATAAAATGACAACAATTTCACGCCAAATATAATATTACAATACACTATGATCGGCTACATCTATCGCGTGAGATATTTATTTTTTTGTGGTTATAATAATAGTTGAATTAGTTAATAGTAGTTGGTATATAGAAAAATAAATAATTAAATATGTAAATCTGATTATAGTACAGCCTTAATATAGCTCCCCTTGTCAACTTTTGAATTTTTATCGCCATTTTAGACAAAAATGCATAATTTATGCGATTACTTTTTCTGTTTTTTTCTTTTCGTTTTCCTTTCCTTTTCTATCTTTTCTGTTTTTCAATATTTTATATTATTTATATTTTTGATGCGCTACTTGGTTTAAAGTGACTTTCACAAAAGTAGAGTCCTTGGTGAAAAATGTCCGATCTATTTCAGCATTAAAATGTTAAAATATTACCCAGTTATGTTAAAATATTACGCCCTTGGCTTTCATGCCAAGCGCGATCATTCGTGAAAAAAACATAAAAAATAAAAAAATCTAAAATTAAAGTATATTAAAAAAGGTTTTTTTTTTTTTTTTTTTTTTTTTTTTTTCTTGCTACATTTTCACATTTTTATATTTTCGTATGCATGAGCAAAATAATTAATATTTAATTTTTTTTTTCTTTTTTCACGTGAAAGCATATTTCATTTCATGCTAATAAATAAATAAATAAGTAAATGGTAATTTTGTTTGGCAGCATTTGTAAATTCAAATGTCCAATTTTGATGTTATTACCAGGTTATTATTTTCATATTTTAATTAATTTCAAAAATCTAATCGAAACTTCGTTACAAATAAGATACCAAATGAAAGGGGTGATTTTTCTGAATCCGTCGGACTAAACAGCTTATCATTCGGACAATCATTTTTTTTTTTTTTTTTTTTTTTTTTTTTTTTTTTAATTAACTAAAGTATGAAAGGCAACTTGCTATATAGATGAGTACTAACCGGAATCGCCACCTCTCTTGCAAATTATATAAAAATATGTTACGTTAAGCTTTAAGATTTACAAGGCTACGGCAAAATATTCCGTTACATTAAGGAGCATAATTGGAGTTTGCTGTAATTGAATTTCCGTTTGTGTTAAGCGTTTTTAACACTTTCTAATAACCTTTAAGAGTGATTATGAAATCAGTTAGTGTGTTCGTTTTTCTGTCCTTCTGTCTCTCCATTGTTTGATCTTAAATCCAAAGAACATTGAAGATTAAACGATGCAACAATGCGTAATGTTAGAAACTGTTTAATGATCTATGCAAGTCGTATAATTTTTCCTTCTTTTTTCTATTTCATGTATATTTTCCATTGTAATTTGAGCACTTTTCTTTATATGTTTCGTCAAATTAAGTCAGGGGTGACTGCCAAATTACCTTCCATCAACAGCAAAAAATTCAGTTTATGTTTATTTTTTTATGAAGGTGTTCTTTTTATGTCAAGTTTTCGTAATGGAATTTTCGCTAGATTTGCACGTTTTGAGATCGTCTGAATCAGAAAAATTGTTTTGTAGCGGATATTCATGTCTGTGAGTGTCTGAGGCTGCTATAAACATGCATATATCAAGAATAAATACTATCAGAATATAAAAACTCAGTAAACTAAATGTGCATCATATGGGGATTCTGCTCTATACTTTTCGTTGAGATCGAAAAAAAAAAAAAAAAAAAAAAAAAAAACTCTCGTGTACAGGGACATCCAAGGTAAATTGAATACAGTAAAGGGTCGCTACTTTGGACGGCATGAAACCGGTTAAATTTAGTCTAGTGCGGGTAGGTAAGGGATGTCTAGGAGTTTTCAAGGTTCTAAGCCGTTTGGGCAGTCTAAATTATACTTCTTTTCATTTGACTAGACAACTGTGCTCCACTCCATTGTCCATGACTTGTACTACTGTGCAAAGGGCAATCTGGTTTTCATGTGATAAGCTTAACTTTCATTTTCTTCCATTTCATATTCGGGGCTTTTTCGAGAATTCATCTTATAGTTTGAGAGTGCAGATTTAGTTTTCAAAGAATGTAGAATTTGACTAGAAGAAGATCAGTACTAGACACTGTTCGTGAGATAGATCTATGATTTCCTTCTGTTATCTTTCGATTTCGACCACTGCGGATTTTCTTTTCATAACCTGACGAATTCTTTAAAATGTTTTTTATTGCTTCTTGTGAACATCTAGTTAACAAAGCAATTTGGCATTGGATTTTTCCAACAGCTGTGAAAGCCAAAATTTTTTCAATTTGCCTTTCTGTTAGACTTTTTTTTTTTTTTTTTTCCGGGCATTTGAAAATTTATTTTTCACTGTGTTAAGAATAACTTGTAACGACACGACAAGGTAAATAAAATGCAATAAAAAAGACTCAACATTATTAAAAAAATAATTCAAAAGTTGACAATAAAATATTTTTATTAAACCATCGAGGAAAATTAAAATGTGTGTAAACATCGTTTGCAATGAATGCTAATGTGAAGTATCATTTACTGAAATGGTATTTTAAAACATATGTTGTCATCTGACATCTTTTGTGAAGCAAAAAAAAAAAATAAATAAATAAAAAAATAAAAAAATAAATAAATAAATAAAAATAAATAAATAACAATCATTAATGACACCATTGATCCTTATCATAAAATGCATTTATTCCAATTAAAAATGCCAAAATATAGAAATTCATATCTTTGAGCTAATAATTTTGCCCAGATTTCACAAAATGTATTTTTTTTACTTTCCGAACACATATGTATATGTAAGGAAAGTATTGTAATCATGTTAAAAATCCGAATTCGAGATTTTGGTGTTTCTATACGTTTTCAGGACCCCTGAGTCCGTTTTAACAGTTTTTACGATGATATGTGTGTGTATGCATGTGAGTGAACACGCTAGCGTCTAAACGCTTTGTTCGAATGAGCTGTAAGTTGGTACGCATGTTGAAAGTTACCATAGCACAAACCCTATTGATTTTGTTGAATCTGGCACTTATAGTTTTTTACAGGGACACAAAGAAAAATTCTTTGTAATTATGGTCTATGGAACCAAAATCTTAAAAGTGCGATAGCATCTAAACGTCTTATTCAATTGGGCAAAAAATTTATACACATATTATAGGTCACAGTTACTCAATCTGTATAGATTTTGGAGAATCTCGCACTTATAGTTTTTTGTACAGGGACACAAAGAAAAATTCTTTATCATCATATCATATATATGGGACCAAATTGGTCCCATATATATGCCATATTAGTCCCATATATGGGACCAAATTTTTAAAAGTGCGATAGCGTCAAAACGCCTTATTAAACTGAGAAAATAATTTATACACATATTATAAGTAATAGTTCAAGGAACTGCATAGAGTTTAGTGGACCTAGTTCTTATAGTGTTTTTACAGGGACACAAATAAAATTCTTTATTATTATGGGGACCAAATTTTAAAAAGTGCGATAACGTCTATACGCCTTATTCAATTGCGAACAAAAAAAAAAAAAAAAAAAAAACATATTATAGGTCACAGTTTCATGATCTATATAGGTTTTGGTGAATCTAGCACTTCTAGTTTTTTACAGGGACACAACAAATAATTCTGCATCATTATGGCCTATGGGGTGAAATTATTTAAAATGAGATAGCATCTAAATGCCTTATCCGTTTGAGTGGAAAATTTATATACGTATTATAGGTTACCATCACGCAAACTGTATGAACTTTGGTGACTCTAGCGCTTAACGAGTTTTACGGGCACACACGTAAAAATTGTTCATCATTAAGACCTATAAGCTTAAATTATTTAAAGTGCGACAGCGACTAAACTCCTCATTCAAATTAACTGAAAATTTATATACATGTTATGCGTCACCGTAACAGGATTTTTATGAACTTTAGAGAATCTAGCACTTATAGTTGTTTTTACAGGGACAAAATGCAAATTTCTTTATAATTGTGGATTATGGGTTGAAACTTTAAAGTACGATAACGTCTAAATGCCTTATCCGATGGAGCTGAAAATTTATATAAATAGTATAAGTCTCTGTTGCACTAACTATAAGAATTTGTTAACATTTGTAGGTTTAACATTTGTAGGTTTTAACAGGGACACAATGAATTATTCTTTATCATTATGATCTACGTGTTTGGTAAAATAGCGTTAAATTAAACATCGTGTACTATATAAAGAAAAAAACTCAAACACCCTATTATAATTTTCTCTTTTGTTTATTTAACAACTCCTCTTACTTTACTTTATCTACAAAACCGTTAATTACTCAATGTTCGGGAAGTCGAGTGGAGTCACTCCAGATTTTTTTTAATTATACTATTTGACTTCTCTTTACTTTCTCTGACCCATAAGGTAAAGAAAGTATTGTTTTAGGGTCAAATTTTCGAAAGTGAGTTTTTGTTATATTTACATGTTCTGAGGTCTCCTGAATACGAAAATCATGTTTTTAGCGAATGGTCTGTGTCTGTGTGTCTCTGTCTGAGTGTCTGTGATTGTGTTATCAGCATATCTCAAGAACAAATAGTAGCAGAAATTCCAAACTCGGTATTCTAAATGTGTATCATATAGGGATGCTATACTAAGCTTTTCGCTGAGATGAAGCAGATGGTTCGTGTACAGGGACTCTCAAACCTATTCAAATAGATTACGTCTATGGGGGAAATTGCAGGTAAGTAGAGTTTAACATCTATCGACTGCACTAAACCAAATGAAATGAATATATATTTTTTATATGCATAAAAACATGTCTCATGTAGAATAGGATAGGGAAATCATTGATTGTTCGTTTACAGGGCTACACAAAAGAACTAGATAAAAGTGCGACAATCGTTGCAAATTGATGCAAGTATATTTCAGGCTGGGCCATGCATGATTAGTATAGGATTATATTTAGATGCACCACGTGGTCTGTATATAATCTTCGAAAGATATACAGGGCTGCAAATATTTAAGCGATAACATTATTTTTTGTTGTTAGTGGATGTGCTTTACTAATAATATTTTACTTTTTCCAGGAAAGCTGTTCGGGAATTTAAATTCCTCATAGAGATATGGTAAATAATGTATGTTTTAAGCTAAAAATTCGTCGCTTGTCCTTTGTATATTTACACGTTTTGAGGCTTCCTTATTACCGTAGTCAAGTTTTTTAACGTTTGATCTTTGTCTGTGTCTCTTAGAGTGACTTAAAAACGAATAAATTTAGATACAAATGTTGTATTTTGAAGTTAATATACGTTTGTTGCTGGAAAAGTTTAATCAAGATTGATAAGTTTCAAGGAAAGTTGCGTGGGAAAATTGTCTGTATAATTTTAAATAAACTTTGAATTTTAATAAGAGAATGAAATTCTATATAAATGTATGTGCATTAATGAAACAGGGGGTTGAGGAGGGCGATAGCCCCCCTTACACAGGACTAATTATCATATAAAACTCTTCCGAAGCCTAATTTGAATTGTTTAACATAGGTTTGCATAACAGTACTCGTTATTTTACCTCTTAATCTCCAACCTGTATTTATAGCATTAAATTTCAGGGTAAGAGAAAGTCGTGTGAGTGACACAACAGATTATTTTTTCTTTTGTTTATGTTATATATATACTTGAAATAAATGGTTCTATTTCAAGAACCATTAAACAAGAACTTAAATAAATGATCTATATATGTTTTGGTGAATCTATTACTTCTAGTTTTTTTACAGGGACACAATTAAAAATTGTTCATCATTAAGACCTATAGGCTTAAATTATTTAAAGTGCCACAGCGACTAAACTCCATATTGAAATTAACTGAAAATTCATATACATGTTATGCGTCACTGTCACACAAACGTTATGAATTGTAGAGAATCTAGCACTTATAGCTCTTTTTACAGGGATAAAATACAAATTTCTTTATAATTGTGGCATATGGGCTCAAATTTTAAAGTGCGATAGCGTCTAAATGCCTTATCCGATGCAGCTGAAAATTTATATAACTATTATAAGTCACTGTTGCACTAACTACAAGCATTTTGGTGAATCTAGCATTTGTTGGTTTTTACAGGTACACAATTAATTACTCTTTATCATTATCGTCTACGTGTTTGGTAAAATAGCGTTAAATTAAACATCGTGTACTATATAAAGAAAAATACCCAAACTCTCTATTATAATTTTCTCTTTTGTTTATTTAAGAACTCCTTACTTTACTTTATCTACAAAACCGTTAATTACTCAATGTTCGGAAAGTCGAGTGCAGTCACTCCAGATTTTTTTTTTTTTTTTTTTTTTTTTTTTTTTTAAGTTATATACTTTATCATTTAAAATATTTTTTCAATTTTGCACTGGTGTTCAAAATTAAAACAACAACCTGTTTTCTCATTTTCTTCTTTTGTGCATAATTTTTAAGCGAATAAACATATGAGCATAAAATTTCGATGGTATGTTTGTTATCATATCATAATCGAATTTTATATAATTTTAGCATAAGTAATAATTTTTAAACTAATAATTATTGAATTTTTCTTGAAAGTAACCTTTGGAAAAAATGAAAAATTTCAACAATTTTAGAAAAGAAAACTTAGTGAAAAATTATTTTAAGGATACATTACTGATAGGTGAAGACGGACATGACTTCAAATGTTAAACTAAATCCTGATCTTTCTTTCTGTATTCGCTTTTCTTTTACTTTTATAACGGAAAAAAAAATATAATTTCTAATATATAAACTATAATCAACACAAAAATAATAATAATGTTGATAAATAATTGTATTATGAAAGTCTTATTTAATTTCCCTGTTTGCATGTGTATTTAAAAAAAAAAAAAAATTACATGCGAAAAAAAAGAAGATAAAAGAAGAAACGGAAAAGTGATTACAGAATAAAAAATCCGGTTTTAATCTAACACATGGATGCATCTATATCTTCACTTATCTGTAATGCTTCCTTATGACCATTTTTCGTTTTCTTTTTTAAATTTGTTAAAATTTTTCGCTTTTTCCAAAGCTCACTTTTGAGGAGAATTGAATAATTATTATTTTGAAAACTATTACTTTTACTAATGTTATACAAAATTCGATTGATAATATGGTAAACTAGTATGTTGTGGCCACCACAAGACTTTCTTCTATATTTTCCTATACATATTCAATCAGTAACAATATTTAAAAAAAAAAAAAAAAAAAAAAAAAAAAAATGCGAATTTTTTTCAAAGTTTTTTTTTTTTTTTGGTTAAAAGTAAAAAAAATCGATAACTTTGTTTTAAATTATCACAGATTTATAGTTCAACCATTCGTTTTAAAGGTATTGACGAGATCTTTCGAATGATATCCATCTTCAAAATTTACCCCCCACGGGGGGTACTTCCCCCCCAGGGAGGGAAGCGATGCCCCCCCATGCACAAAATTTTTTTCCTAGTTACGTACTACTATTATCAATAATTCATATTAATTTTACAATCACAAGTGTAAAATAACTCTTATTATGCACATTTATACGAATTTTTGTCCTATTCTGCCATGTTAAAAATTTAGATAAAATGCTATCACAGCGCCTCCTGTTGAGCTATTCATCCCCAAATATAATCAGCACCAGTTTATGTCGGGGACCAACTAAATACCAAGTTTGGTAAAATTTCGTTAAAAAAAAAAAAAATACGATTTTTTTCTAAGTTTTTTTTTTTGTTAAAAGTAAAAAAATTCGATAACTTTGTTTTAAATTATCACAGATTTATGGTTCAACCATTCGTTTTAAAGGTATTGACGAGATCTTTCGAATGATACCCATCTTCAAAATTTAACCCTCCCGGGGGGGTACTTACCCCCCAGGGGGGGAACCGATGCCCCCCCATGCACAAATTTTTTTTCCTAGTTAACTACTACTATTATCAATAATTCATATTAATTTTACAATCACAAGTTTAAATTAACTCTCTTTATGCTCATTTATACGGAATTTTGTCCTATGCTGCCATGTTAAAAATTTGCATAAAATGCGATCACAACGCCACCTGTTGAGCTATTGATCCCCAAATCTAATGGGCACCAGTTCATGTCAGGGTGCAACTAAATACCAAGTTTGGTTAAATTTCATTCATTGGTTCGTGAGATACAGCGTCCACAAAAAAATGATACAGACACACAGACAGACAGACAGACAGACACACAGACAGACAGACAGACAGACAGACACACAGACAGACATTTTTTAAAAACTATCAATTCGTGTTCAGGACATCCCAAAACGTGTAGATCCGTCAAAAAACGGAGGTCGAAAATTTTCGCGAATCCAATACTTTCTCTATATTACATATAGAAGAAAGTAAAAAACATGCCATCCAAATTTTTATGTTCATATGTTTAATTGTTTGAAAGTTATGAGCAAAAGAAGAAAACGAGAAAATAGTTTGTTGCTTTAATTTTGAACACCAGTGTATTTATGAGTCATATTAAATTTAGATGTCTTTTTATAATTATCCAACTTTATTAGTCCCCCATGATACTATAGGTATGGGGAACTTAGGTAATCGTGAAAATTTTCGACCTCGGTTTTTTGACTTTTCTACACGTTTTCAGGTGTGAGGAATCCGAAAATGACAAAATTTATATGGTGCCTGTCTGTAGGGTGTCTGTTAGTCTGTTAGTCTGTTAGTCTGTTAGTGGGTCAGTCCGTTAGTTTGTTTGTCTGTGTACACGATATCTCAAGAACAAATTGTCGCAGAGAGGTCAGATCAGTTTTAAAATATTACTTTCGACACTGGCAAGAACCCTATTCATTTGCAACATTCGATTTTAAAAACTTCGTAAGTTATTCGAAATTTACGATTTTCTTAACATGGGAGAATAGGACAAAAAATCACTTAAACGTGCATTAAATGAAAACTTTTTACTGTAAAAATGTCAGACCAGTTTTAAAATATCAGTTTTGATGCCGGAATGAACATCAGTAACTATAAATATGCTACTTTGAAAATTTCGCAAGTTACTGGAAATTTACGAATTTCTTAACATGGCAGTATAGGGGAAATTTTCACATAAACGTCAATTTTGAGAGATATTTTCATCGTAAAGATGTCAGACTACTTTTGAAACATTATTTAGGACACTGGCATGAATATTAAGGACTATGAATTTTCCAATATAAAGATTTCGTAAGTTATTGGAAATTTACGAATTTCTTAACATGGCTGAATAGAGCAAAATTTCACATAAACGTCAATCTTGAGGGATATTTTCATCGTAAAGATGTCAAACCACTTTCGAAATAATATTTAGGATACTGGCATGAATATCATAGACTATGATTTTTCCAATTTAAAAAATTCTTAAGTTATTTGGAATTTACGATTTATTTAACATGTCAGAATAAAGCAAAATTGAGCATAAACTTCCATTTTGAGGATCCTAAATACGTTAGACAACTTCAAAATTACGTTTATGATATTTGTTTGAACATGATTGAATACAAATATTCTAATAGGAAAATTTCGTAAATTATTCGTAATTTACGATTTTATCAACATAGCGAAATTGTAAATTTTTCATATAAATATGAATTTGAGGATTATTGCATTGGAAATAGTAGCATGAAAACTAAACAACGGAATTGACCCCGATAAAATATATTAATAGATTAGAATAAGATAAATATATCGAAGTGAACGGTGGATAGCCTATTAGGCGGGGATTTCATTCTGTCACTGTATTAAGCTTTGGTCAAATTGATTTCTTTTAACATTATTGCCGAAACGTCAGTGGAGGCCCTCTGTTGAGACTCAAAACGGTTTTGGGCTGTGTCTGTCTGTCTGTCTGTCGCGCGATAGCGGCCGCCAAAAAAGCGCTATTTACTTGAAATTTGGTACACATGTTCATGAGCCCCACGAAATCAGCTGTATAGTTTTTGGCATGTATTCCATTTGTAGTTCGTATACAGGGACACGCTAAAGTTTTTCTTACCATTACGGCCTATGGGAGAAATTTATATGTATCACGATAGCGGCCACAAAAATCACGCTATTGACTTGCACTTTGGTACACGTGTTCATGTGCCCCGCGAAATCTGCTGTATAGTTTTGGGTGTGTATTCCATTTGTAATTTGTGTACAGGGACACGCCAAAATTTTTCTTATCATTATGGCCTATGGGAGGAATTTGTATGTACCGCGATAGCGGCCACAAAAATCACGCTATTGACTTGCAATTTGGTACACGTGTTCATGAGCCCAACGGAATCAGCTGTATAGTTTTAGGTGTGTATTCCATTTGTAGTTCGTGTACAGGGACATGCCAAAGATTTTTTATGATTACGGCCTATGGGAAGAATCTGTATATACCGCGATAGCCACCGCAAAAATCAAGCTATTGACTTCCAATTTTTGCCGAAATGTGAATGGAGGCCCTCTGTTGAGACTCAAAAGGATTTTGGATTCCGTCTGTCTGTCTGCCTGTCATGCGATAGCGGCCGCAAAAAACACGCTATTGACTTGAAATTTTGTACACATGTTCATGATGCCCACGAAATTAGCTGTATAGTTTTCGGTGTGCATTCCATTTGTAAGTTCGTGTACAGGGACACGCCAAAGTTTTTTTTACCATTACGGCCTATGGGAAGAATTTGTATGTACCGCGATAGCGGCCCCCAAAATAACGCTATTGACTTGCAATTTGGTACACATATTCATGAGCCCATTGAGCAAGCATTTGACGAAACTGATATAGATCTGAGACTGACCGCCTTGGCGAAAATAATGCTCCTTTTATACTTTTCTATCGAAAACAGACTGTTCTGGAAAATTCTCGTATCACATCAGCCAATGAGATTAGAGCTTCCATATTTGGTATATCCCTAATAAGGATTTTCTCGCCAAGATCGCCAAAAAAAATCGCCAAGGAGGGAAATAGTCGCCAAATTTGGCGCCAAATTTATTTCTTCCCTTATAGGAGCTTTTTAATGCGTATTTAAAGGAAAATTTGGCTATTTTAACGCTAAAACGACTATAAAGGCACAAAATTAGCATTTTATCAACTTACTAAACCACTTTGAAAGAATTTATACAAAAATAAATGCAATTATTTACAATTTCGTAACACTTTATATCATATACAAATAGGTATACAAAGAAAGATACAACGGGGAGTTGAGGGGGGCTGCCGCCCCCCTCAGGAATGTATTTGATTTTGGTAATAAGTCGATCGAATCAATATATACTATTATATAATAAGGGATAAATAAAAATGACCTATTGAATAATGTCTGATGCAAATAGGACGTTGAGGCTCCTGATCTGCAGATCCACTAGTAATATGTCTCGCACTAGAAATTTCTGAGAACATAAATATGATGGGGAACTGAGCAGAGTCCACCTATGCCAACTAGTTTTATTAATGTAAAGATAAGCAGATTCAAATTGTGAATTAAACAAAGCGAAAATTTTGTGAATTTATAATTTTGTCTAGGAGTGTAATGTAGATCACTAACACACTTCGGGCAATAGGTTAAAAAATATTTACCATTAAAATTTAATATGTACAAAAAAAAAAGAGAGATTCTTTTAAACATTTCTATTTGTTTTTCGCTGTAATTTTATAAATAAGACTGAAAATAAATGATTTTCTGTAGTTTTCGTAAGCAAATTTTAACAATATCTCATATTAAAACTATCTTTTTCCGCAAAAAGCATAACTACGTGGGACTTAAAGTAAACCAGGAATATAATAAATATTAATTTATACCTTTTTATCTTATTATACTTCATCTAACCTTTCAATAATACGGGTAATTATCACACATCTGATTTAATCTGGTGTGGCAAGCACATGACTTTCTCTTACTCAGTGTTTGATTACCATAAAGAGAGATAGCAGATTAAAAGTGGTATAAGAAGTTAAGTATATGAATAGACCTTAAAAACAGTTTAAAATGGTTTTAAAAACAGTTTTATTTAAGACGTATTTCTGCATGATGGCTACTCATTACTGCATTCCTCAACCACCGATCGAACATAGTACCTAAATTTATGAAATAAATAAATAAATAAATAAAGCTGTTATTAAATTAAAAAACTCATTCGAAGATAGTTAACGAAATATCATCCACACTGCTTTTTCAAACAACCTTGCTTTAAATTTTTAAATGGCAACTTTATATGATCTTCATTTTACCCAATTTTAAATTTTCCACAGTTATTTGTTTTTTAAGTATCCTGATAACAGAAATATACACAAATCAACTACTAAAAGCTTAACTTTTATATTCAGGGCACACCAAAACGCGTAATTATAACAAATAAAAACAACATCGAAATTTAGAATCCAAAGCACTACTTTATTCCTATATGGAAATGAGAAAATAATTACCATTCCTAAGGAGCTTTTCTCGGCTTGATAAAATTTCCATTATTTAGGATCCAAAGTATTACTTTACTTACTTATGAAAATGAGAAAGGAATGACCATTCCTATTCTCGGCTTGATAAAAGTACCATCATTTACATTGAGTAAAGAAGAAATGTATTGTCTTGTGTAACTTTGAGTACTGTTTATAACTTATATACACTGGTTCTCATAATTATAAGGACACCCGTTTATCTATATTAACTAAACACTGAACACTATTATTTAGACAAATATATTTTTTATTAATTTGAATATCATTAATAGGTTATATTTAAAAAGTTTTATCGTTTTTTTTATCTTAAAAAACTTTAAATACGGTCAAAAAGATGATTTTTCAGGTGTTCACAATTATAAAGACAGCTCGAATCTTAGTAATTTTTTTTTCAGTTATTCTTTAAATTAATATTTTATGGGGTCTAATTTTAGGGTGCAACAGTCAGACACTCTCTCTGGTATATATATATATATATTGTTGCGTACTTGGGGGTTCGTGAGTTGTCCGAGAATGAAAGGCCAAACTTACAAAAATTCAGTAATTTATTCACAGAAAGTTCCAGAAAAATACAGGTCTATAAACCAAGTATCAGCTTCAATTCAAACAGTAAACACAGCTTAAACAACAGCTGTCAATAGCAAATCCACAGTACAAACTGTATAGCAATAACACATAAAGCAAGTCTCTTCCAAAGAGGCTCAAGAGCAATGCAAGCACTTGCGAAGCTGGCTGAAAACTGAACTGAACAAACTAACTGCCTTGGCGAGAAGCGCTCCTTATATACTGTTCCATGGAACCCAGATTTTTCGAGAAAACTCTAGAAAGTGGTCAACCAATCAACTTACAGCTTCCATATTTGGTATATCCCTAATAAGAATTTTCTCGCCAAGGTGGGAAAAAGTCGCCAAATTTGGCGCCAAATCCATTACCTGCCTTATTGGGCTTTTTAATGCGTTTTTAAGGGGAAATAAGGCTATTTCAACGCTAAAATGACTAGAAATGGACAAAATTAGCACTTTATCAACTTACTAAGCCTCTTTGAAAGAATTTATACAAAAATAAACACAATTATTTACAATTTTGTAACACTGCCCCCATCCCAAGGACTGCACGTCCCGGGCAGTGCAACCCTTGATTAAGAGGCGAAACTAACCAAATTTACACAATCTCAAATACAAAACTAAGTTGCATATAACGACAAAATAGAAAAAAAAATCAAGTGAGAAATATTTACAAAATTCACAAATATGTACAAGTATCTATATACAAATATTTACATTACGCATGCGCAAATTTTACCATTATTTATATTTTTAATTTTAATATTACCGTTACTTGTGGTACTTGGCTAGCCTATTATAGTGCACCACCTTCGGTTTTGATGAAGGTGTTTTAGTGATCCGCACCACTACATCATTCAGCCTTTTTAAGACTGTGTATGGTTCGTCCCAGTTGCACTGTAACTTGGGAGAGAGTCCTTTGCGTCGAACAGGATTCCACAACCAGACCTTCTCTCCTTCCTGGAACTCATATTGTGTAGCCTTTAGATCGTACCTTGTCTTCATTTTCTCCGTTGCCATGTTAATCCGCTCCCGAGCAAAGTTGTGTACGTCCTCAAATCGTGCCTGGAGATCTTGGATGTACTCCTCGGGCAATGAAGGCGCATTGGGTGGACAACCAAACAGGAGATCACATGGGAGACGAAGTTCACGTCCAAAGAGCATCTGGGCTGGAGTATAGCCGGTGGTTTCATGGACAGCACTTCGATAAGCCAGCAGGAACAATGGCAACTTCAAGTCCCAATCTTGCTGGTTCCTTGATACTAGAAGAGAGAGGTTATTCAGGATGGTACGATTGAACATCTCGACCATGCCGTCCGACTGGGGATGTAAGGGTGTTGTCCGGGTTTTGTCTATGCCGAGTAGTTGACACAGTCCTTTGAAAACATCAGAGGTAAAGTTCCTACCTTGGTCGGTATGAAGTTGTAGGGGCGTGCCGTACCTTGACACCCATTGCTGCACTAGGACCTTTGCGAATGTGCATGCCTCTTGATTGGGAATGGGATATGCCTCAGGCCACTTGGTGAAATAGTCCATCACGACGAGGATGAATTTATTTCCACTGGAGGTCCGTGGCAAAGGACCTAAGATGTCGATTGCAATCCGTTCAAATGGTGCTCCCACGTTATACCGTTGCAGTCTTCCTCGACTTCGTTTCTGCGGGCCTTTACGTGCCTCACAAGCATCACAGGATTTACATCATTTCTCCACATCCTCCTTTGCCTTGCACCAGTAGAAGCGTTCCCGAACTTTCTGCAGAGTCTTTATCACCCCAAAATGGCCTCCGTTAGAGCTACTATGCAGTTGTTCTAAAATATCTGGAATTTTTTATCTTGGTAATAAAATCTGCCATCTGAAGCTTTTCCCATCATCAGATTCCCACTTTCTGTATAATACGCCGTTTCTGATATGAAGAGAGTCCCAAAGTGCCCAATAACTTTTCGTAATGGGACTGAATCTGGAAATGTCCTGCCAGGTAGGTCTGTTGCTGGTCGTCTCCTTCAGCTGTAATATTGGCTTTATGTCAGGATCTTCCAACTGGGCTTTTCTAAGTTCTTCGTCACTCTATGTATCGGGATCTTGATCTGATGGTGTTGAGACAGTAACTTGGCAGGCAACCGGATTTATCGGCAGGTGTTTCTGTTCGGCTCTAGAGCAGTACTTGCAGCTTTCCGAGCAGGGCTTCCGTGACAAGGCATCTACGGAAGACATCTACGGAAGGACTCTACGGAAGGACTCTGCATTACCATGTAGAGTCCCTTTACGATGACGTATCTCGAAGTCATATTCCTGCAGGCGTTGTATCCACCTGGCAATCTGTCCTTCCGGGTTCTTTAACTGGAGCAACCACGTTAAAGATGCATGGTCAGTCCGGAGGAGGAATCTTCTGCCATAGAGGTAATGATGGAAATGTTCTATGGCTTTTACGATGGCGAGTAGCTCTTTCCTGGTGGTACAGTAATTTCGCTCCGGTTTAGACAGGCATTTACTCCAATAGGCAATGACATGTTCTTGACCATCAATTTCCTGCGACAGAACAGCACCGACACTCTCATGGCTGGCATCTGTATCAAGTATGAAATGTCTGTCGGGATGTGGATATGTCAAGATAGGCGATGATGTTAAGGCCTCTTTAAGTCGCTTGAACGCTTTTTCACATTCATCTGTCCACAAGAACTTCTGTTTGGCTTCCGTCAGCTTGTGCAGTGGTCTGGCAATATTTGAGAAACCCTTGACAAACTGCCTGTAGTAAGTGCATAACCCCAGGAAACTTCGTAGTTGGTGTATATTTTCAGGGCGACTCCAGTTCTCGACTGCAGAGATCTTCTCAGGATCAGTTCTCACACCTTCGGCAGAGATGATATGGCCGAGGTAGCTCACTTCACGACGGAACAAGTTACACTTGCCTGGATTCAATTTGAGGTTAGCCATTCTGAGTTTCTCCAGCACCTTTCTGATGTTTCGTAGATGGTCTTCAAAGGTGCACCCCACAATGATAATATCATCCAAATACACCAGACAGGCTTCATAGGAAAGTCCTTTTAGCACTGTCTCCATCAGGCGTCCAAAGGTGGCAGGAGCATTACATAATCCGAACGGCATAACTTTAAATTGCCACAGTCCTTGTCCCGTGGTGAATGCAGTCTTCTCACGATCATCAGGATGTAATTCTACTTGCCAGTAACCGCTCTTCAGATCCAACGTCGAGAACCATTTATTGCCAGCAAGTGTGTCTAATGTGTCGTCAATTCTGGGAAGAGGGTAACTGTCTTTCTTCGTGATGTCATTCAAACGACGATAATCCACGCAAAATCTTGTTGAACCATCTTTTATCGCACCAGTACTATGGGAGAGGCCCAAGGACTCGTTGATGGCTCGATGACGTCATTGTGCTGCATTTCATTTAGAAGTTCAGTGACCTCTTCCTGTTTAGCAAACGGAAGTCTTCTTGGATGTTGTTTGATTGGAGGATGATTTCCTGTATCAATTCTGTGCTGGGTGATGTTCGTTCGCCCGACGTCTTCAGGTGTTCGAGAAAAAAGGTCTTTAAATTCTTGGAGTAGCTTCTCCGCAGCACATCTCTGTTCCTTTCCTAACTCTGCATTCTTGAGTAGTTCCGTTGTTATTTGCTCAGAAGACTTGGATTCGGTGCATGGGGCGGTTAATGCATGTTACAGGAGTGCAGGCTGCTAACACCTCATCCTTCTTCACTGTTCGGACCTTATCGCTGATGTTTGCGACTCTCACAGGAATAGTACTCTTTGAGAGATCAACTAGAAATGAAGCTACCAGAACTCCTCTTGGGCTATTGTCTGTATTCGGGTATTCAATCAGTCCATAGCGGAAGTATTGCTTTGTAGGTGGTGTTCCTGAAACTATTGTCTCTGTGTGTGGAGGGATGGAAATTTCAGACTTGGCTGTTATCTGGCAAATTGTCTGAATGTCTTGATTTTCAGTGTTGAACACAGCGATGTCTTCCAAACTCGAATGCTGTTCATTATTCTTGAAGTCCAATTGAAAGTTAAATTTTCTCAGGAAATCAATTCCAATGATTAAACGATCTCTTATATCAGCCACATGCCATATGATGGTAACTGGTATTCCCAAAAGTGATGGCCAAGTTCATTTTTCCATATATTTTGATTTCGTCTCCGGTCACAGTCTGGAGTTTAACGCAGGGCGGCGTCCAGATGATCTTCTCTTTTAGTTCTTGAGCCAAATCCGCTCTAATGGTGATCACGTTGGCTCCCGTATCCAGAATCATCCGGCAGGTGGTGTTGTTAACTTGGCCATAGACGTGAAGTTCATTATCGCCGCCACTCATTGATGAAACATGAAATACTGTAAATTGGGGCTCTTTAATTTTAGGCAACCTCCGCCCCGCGAGATGGCCTCCTCTTAGTTTCCCTGCAGTGATGGTGAAGCCGGATGATTTCCTATATTTGGTCGTACGAGGCAGTTCCTCTTCACATGACCATCCCCTCCTCAGCCCCAGCAGTTTATCTTCCGATCCTTTATTTCCTTATTATTCTCCAGGCTGCGCAATCTCTTAAAGATCTCTTCGATACTTCTCTTCATTTCATTTTCACCAGCAGGCGTATCGTTTAATGAGACTGCTCTTATGGAATGGCGGTCTTTACGGGAGGCTTGTTGGGCTGCCTCTATCCTAAGTGCATAGCCTAAAGCTGATTCTACGTCTCTGATGTTGGAGAGTCTCAGCGCTTTTTGAATTCCTGGATCACGAACAGCATCGATAAAGTACTGAAGAGCTAAATCGTTTCGAGTGACAGCATGACAGTCTGAGAATGCTAGGTGTGACAATCTCTGAATGTCCGCTGCCAGCTCTTGCAAACTTTCGCCCGTTTTCTGGTAACGGGACTTTAGCTGGAGACGACTATAGTCCTTAGAACACTTCTCTCCGAACCGTAGCTCCAGTGCTCTAGTCAAGGCCTCGAAGTCGTTCCTTTCTTCTTTAGAAACATTTCTCAGTATCTCAGCTGCATCTCCCCGTAATGCTGCTGCTAAGTGGACTGAGTTGGCGGTAGAGTCCCAGCCGTTAGCTTCAGCAACGATGGAAAACTGCGTCTTATATACATGCCAGGAGGAACTGCCGTCGTAGGTGGATAGCTTAATAAATTCCTGATTCTGGATTCTTTTATCTCTCTTTTCAGTTTCCTGAGGCATGGATTCTAACTTTTCTTCGAGATTCCGAATCTTGCTCTGCAGTTCATTCCCTATTACTTCTCTGTTTCACTCTTCTTTCATTTTTCTTTCAAGATCTTCCTCCATTCTCTTAAACTTGCTTTCTATCTCTGAAAACCTTCCTTTCAGCTCTTGATCAAAGTTTTCTTTAAATTTCTCCTCTACACTCCGTTCTATCCTCGTAACATTCTCTTCAACCTTCATAACATTTTCTTCTATCTTCATAGCTTTTTCTTCAAAACTTTCTTCTATTTTCAAAACTTTCTCCTCAAAATGTTCTTCTATCTTTATAACTTTCTCTTCCATTCCATCCATTCTATTTTCCATCACCGCTAATTTACCCTCGATTGATTCTTTCACCTTTGAAAGCTCTCTCTTCATCTCATCTTGATTAGATTTAATTCTTCGGTCAAACTGTCTTTCAACTCTCTTTGCGATGTTTCCATTTTCTCTTGTGCTACCTTCATTTCTTCAGTCAAACCAAAAAAAAATCGCCAAGGTGGGAAAAAGTCGCCAAATTTGGCGCCAAATCCATTACCTGCCTTATTGGGCTTTTTAATGCGTTTTTAAGGGGAAATAAGGCTATTTCAACGCTAAAATGACTAGAAATGGACAAAATTAGCACTTTATCAACTTACTAAGCCTCTTTGAAAGAATTTATACAAAAATAAACACAATTATTTACAATTTTGTAACAATATATATACATATACATTTTTTTTTAATATTCAGTTTCAATACCATTTCATACAGCATAGACGATATTCTGAATACATTTAGACTATTTAAAATTGCTTTTCACTTGCATGCACTTTTCTAATATGATAAGTTAAGGTTTTTTTCAACTTTTAGGCCACGGGAAAAGCAATAATACAGAAGTTTCTTTCTTCAAACTATTTCCTATTGCTTTAGAAGTAGAGCAAAAATGTAAGTCTTGTTGAAAAAAATATTATTACCCCCCCAAAATCTAACAAAATCTGAGAATTCCACGTTTAAAATTTGCGGATATTCTCTTGATGTTCATAATAATAATAGAAAAAATTACTAAATTAATTCTGCTTTCAGTAGAAACAGCTCCCCAAAGCACCATAGATCCACCTTTAAAATGCCCGATTCATATCTGCCTTTAAAAATTCTGCTCTGTCTTTCGCTATATTCAGATTGTGCCAGTAACGATTAAAACCATTTGGTTAATCAAGAATAAAATGTTTTTCATCTGAAAATGCAACATTTTACCAATTAATATTGTCTTTATTAAACTTTAACACAGACGTTCTTTCCCCAATTAAATGCTTATTGATTAATACAGGTTTTTTTATTCATTTTAGCATATTATTAATTATTTTAAACATGCATAAATGTGGACCTCAACCTTTCGTTAAAAATTAAGAGCAAATTCAGCAGCAGTCATTATGAGTAGAACAGTAAGAGGAATTATGAGACTTCGATCTCTGTAAAACAACTCTGATTTTGCATCAGATCTCTCTCCTATCGAACCAGCAGTTCAACGTTTGATCACATTTACTTCAGCAATTTTAGATCTTCGAATTTCATTAGAAATTCGGCGGATTGAAATTATCCTTCCATTTAAAAAACACATTTATCATACTTCACTACATGAACGTTCTTTTTTTTTCAGGAATATCAGTAATGTCCTTCCAAAAAAAATTGAAGGTTTACATATTAATTAATCTAGCCCAGTAGTTAACAAATTCTCATGTCAACTGTAATTTATCCGCTAGTAAGTTAAACAAAATGAGAAAAATCTTGATTGTCCCTATATTTATGAACATCTAAAAACGTGGAGAAAAATATATTTTGCATTATTTTTTATTAATTTACTTTCATATATAAAAAAAAAAAAAAAAATGGCAGTTTTGGATTTTGGAATACTAGATATATTAAGTGCACTTAGTATAATCTTTTTCACAATTATTTTTACATTAGTTATTTCAAAACATAAAGTATCCTTATAAATATGAGAAGGAGTGTACACATTATATAGTATATTTAATTTTAGCACAGTATGAAAATCATACTATACAACTTGACATGCACTTTCAGCATGTTCCAGGTTTAGTTCTAATGTATCCAAATTGTCTTGGGTGGGCCTGTATATAATTCATTTTTGTACAAACCTCCTACTGAAAAGGCTTTTATGCATATAAAAGATGTAAGTTCATTTCACTTTGTTTACTACAGTAAAATCGTATTAAATCGTACCTACTAGAAATTTCGCTCACAGACATAATGTATATGGATTCTCTTGGATGTTCCTGTTTTCTGACCTATCATTCGATATATATATATACAGTCGGTAACAAAAGTGCCCGAACACTAGCAAAAATTCCTATGTAAAAAAAGTACACATCATACGGTTTTGTTAAATAAATCCTTGTCGAATCCTCTTCTTAGTCAGTGTAAAACCATGATTCGATAAGGATTTATTTAACAAAACCGTATGATGTGTACTTTTTTTACATAGGAATTTTTGCTAGTGTTCGGACAATTTTGTTACCGACTGTATATATAAATTAGAGCATTGTAGCATTTCCGAATGCTACAGATTTAAAATACCAAGTTTAGACTTTCTGTCAATATTTGTTCTTGATTTATATTGAAAATTTGAGAAGTCTCCGTTCCGACTTCAACTAGATCTATTATATTTTATGGTACAGTTGGTAACAAAAGTGTCTGAACACTAGCAAAAATCCCTATGTAAAAAAAGTACATTTCATACGGTTTTGTTAAATAAATCCTTATATAATTATGTTCTTACACTGACTAAGAACAGGATTCGACAAGGATTCATTTAAAAAAACTGTATGAATTGTATTTTTTTTACCTAGGAATTTTTACAAGTGTTCGGACACTTTTGGTTACCAACGTGTAGGAGACAATTAAGAGACTTACATTAAAGAATCAGTCAATTTTATTTAACTTAAACTGTAAAGGGCTAAGAATTAAGAAAGAATCAATGATACCTTAAACTATCATACAGAAAATATAGCTCACCACTTGTAGCTTATTAATAGTACAGATGACTTGCTCGAGGACCTTTTAGAACGACGAGGAACACTTTACAACGTCCGAAATAGCAATCGGAAGTTTACCAATTCCAAAATCAGTACACCATGCTTCTATCTACAACGGCTATCAACACTCGTCACATCTAGCGATACCATCACCACAGCACAACCCTAACACTCCATTTAAAGTTCTCAGAAATAGACTACAATTCACTTCATTTTACTAAGCTACTTCCTTAAAGACTATCTATGCATTCAATTTTATACCACCTTTCACACACACAATCTACTTAGATCCCATTTTCAATTTATCCAACTGTCTATCCAATAACTAGACACTCTATTCTAACCCAAATTCATCTCTGTTCTGCACCTTCAACTAGCAATCTCACCCAGAACATCATCGAACTATGCTGGATCCAGCTAGAATCTTTCCGAATCTTAACCAACATTCTATCCCAACTCGACGCTATCACTTTACACTACTTTCAATACTGACTTCCCTCGGCGACCTGTACTTCCATAACTCGACGCCACTTCTACCCCACAAATTTACTCTTATACACAAAGACTGTTTGACACACAAACACACACAGGCTAAAAGAATAATATTTGTAATCAAAGAATCTCAAAACTTGTAACTATGGAAAAACGCAATTACGCTCCCTAATATTACTGTCTCTGCCATTATATTGGTAAAATATATACATCTAGTTAAAGGTCAGCTAATTCAAAATAAAGATGGGAAAGGCACCAAAATACTTTTATCATTTTGCTTTATTTCATGCATTCATGCTTGAATATTCAAAATTAAACATGTTTTTCACTTTCTGATCACATATGTAAAGAAAGTATTGTAGTCATGATTTGCGAAAGAGATTTTATGTCTCACATAGCTCAAAAATGAATGTTCCATACCCGCAAATCAACTTAATTAATAATCGTAAAATTGTTAACGCCCCATTTTTCACACCACTTTATTTTTAGAGCAGTTACCCCCAAATGTCGTTAGGATTAAATAAGAATAAAATTACTCTGAAAAATGACTGTTGTGAAAAAAAAAAAAAAAAAAGGGGGGGGGGGGGGGCTGGAGCTAAAAATTTTATGTAAATATTGTAAATTTATATTTGTTACTGCCTCGATGTCTAGTTGTACACTTCCAAGTTTTGTCTTGACAGAGCTCCTTTTTTAGAGATGCCTGCGACTTTATACGATTTTTCGTGATGTATGCATGCATGTAAGTGAACCCGATAGCGTCTAAACGCTTTGCTCGAATGAGTAGAATGTTGGTACGTATGTTATAGGTCGCCGTAACACGAACTGTATAGATTTTGGTAAATACAGCACTTATACGCACACAAACACATTTATATAAAGAAAAAATCTTTATTATTACGGCCTACGGTCTCAAACTATTTAAAGCGCGATACCTTCTAAACTCCGTTTTCGAATGAACTGGAAATTTATAAACAAACCATAGGTCACCGTCGAACTATATAAATTCTAGAGAATTGTATAGATTTCTAGCACTTATAGATTTTTACAGAGACACAGTGGATAATTCTTTATCATTATGAAATATTGGCTCTAATTATTTGAAATGTAATACCGTTGAACATCTTATCCGATTAAACTGATTGATTTCAGGCTTCTCTAAGTTTAATTTATTTAAATGACCGTTAAATACATAATGTTCGGAAACTCGAGTGAAGTTAATCCAGATTTTTTTTTTCTTTTTTTTTTTTTTTTTTTTTTTTTTTTTAATATCGTCATTGAAAATTAATGTATGAAGAATTCCCGTAGTTAGATTATCAAAAATCCGCAAAATTTCTTTTCTTTCTTGAAGTGAATTTCTGAAAACACTTTCAATAGAAAATATCAAGAAAGAAAAATCATGCAGTGCGCATAGAATATAAACATATTTTAGAAAAAGAATGATATTATGCTTATTACCATGTTTTTATTAACTTCGATTCTTGTTTGTATGTATGTATGTTTGTTTGTTCATTTGTTTGTCAGGTACAAATTTTGCAATCGATTTTTAACTAACTTCCCGACTAGCTAGATATTTGAAATTTTCAGGACAGCTCACAACACGGTGACAATACATTTTTCTAATAATTTTAGTCAACTATTTCAGATCCCGCTGCCTTCGACAGCGTTTATATGATTCAGCAGAGAATTTATTTAACTAACTTCCCGACAACTAGACGTTTGAAACTTTCAGAATATTTCAGAACACGGTGAAAAGGCATTTTTGTAATACCTTTAGGCAACTGTTTCGGGTTCCTGCTGCCTTCGGCAGCGTTATCAGTACAAAGCTTGCAATCGATTTTTCTCTAACTTTCCGACTAGCTAGACATTTGAAACTTTCAGGACAGCTCACAACACGGTAACAATACATTTTTCTAATAATTTTAGTCAACTATTTCATGTCTCGCTGCCTTCGACAGCGCTTATATGATTCGACAGAAAATTTATTTAACTAACTTCCCGACTTGAAACTTTCAGAATAGTTCAGAACACGGTGAAAATGCATTTTTTTTAATACAGTAAACTCCCGATTATCCGCGGTGAACGGGGAATAGACAACCGCGGATAATCGAATCAGCGGATAATCCGCAAAATGGTCAAAAAGGGGATATAAATCAACGCATAAAGCCTTTTGAGGAATACTATTTAATTAACAGTTAAGCATGGCCTACATATACAATTTAACATACTAATAAAAATTTCTACTTACATTTTGCCCTAATTTTTAAGAAAAAAATCGGTCAAGCATTTTTGTTTTTTTTGTACTAAAACACTTTTTCTTAATTTACGATTGCAGTTTCTTTATCAGCATTTTGTCACAAAGTGATACATCGTCCTGTTCCTCGAGATATTTTATAAGTCCATCTGGATGTGCTAAGGCTGCGTCGTGGCTCATCCTCTGCTGAGTTTTATCTCCTTCTTCCTCATCTTCTTCACTATCTTCTGAAACTGGGTCTAATGCTTGGCCCACAATTTGTTAATCTGTAAGCTGTTCAATACCTGGATCACTGGCGTCACAATTTATCTACTCTTCAATGTTTCCTTCATTGACTTTTTCTCCTCCAGTAACAGATTCAGCTAAATTTGCCAAATCATAATCAGAAATTTCTTCCTCCTCTATAAACTCTACCAAAGTATTTTCCACATTTGTTAAAATTTTCTCCAAGACCTTATAAATGTAGACTGCTTAACTGCCTTCCAAGCAGTGTGTACGCCATAAATGCTGTCAAGAATCGTGTAATATCTTCAAAAGCCTTGAAGGTCATTACTCTCTTTGATCTTTTTTTATAATAAGTTTGTTCTGTATTTTTAAATTCCCTTTTAAAATCAAGCCCTTGAGGAACGCGGATAATCCACAAAGCGGATAATCCGACCGCCGATAATCGGGAGTCTACTGTACCTTTAACCAACTGTTTCGGGTTCCTGTTGCCTTCGGCAGCGTTATCAGTACAAAGCTTGCAATCGATTTTTCACAAACTTTCCGACTAGCTAGACATTTGAAACTTTCAGGCTAGCTCATAACACGGTAACAATATATTTTTTTTATACTTTTAGTCAACTATTTCAGGTGCCTACTGTCTTCGGCAGCGCTTATATGATTCGACAGAAAATTTATTTAACTAACTTTCCGACTAGCTAGACGTTTGAAACTTTCAGAATAGTTCAGAACACGGTGAAAATGCATTCTTTTAATACCTTTAGCCAAAACTGTTTCGGGTTCCTGCTGACTTCGGCAGCGTTATCAGTACAAAGCTTGCAATCGATTTTTCACTAACTTTCCGACTAGCTAGACATTTGAAACTTTCAGGCTAGCTCATAACACGGTGACAATACATTTTTCAAATAATTTTAGTCAACTGTTTCAGGTGCCTACTGCCTTCGGCAGCGTTTATATGATTCGACAGAAAATTTATTTAACTAATTTCCCGACTAGCTAGTTATTTGAAACTTTCAGAATAGTTCAGAACACAGTGAAAATGTATTTTTAAAATATTTTTAACCAACTGTTTCGGGTTCTTGCTGCCTTCGGCAGCGTTACCAGTACAAAGTTTGCAATCGATTTTTCACTAACTTCCCGACTAGCTAGATATTTGAAACTTTCAGGATAGCTCATAACACGGTGACAATACATTTTTTATAAATACTTTTAGTCAACTGTTTCAGGTCCCTACTGTATTCGGAAGCGTTTATATGATTCAACAGAAAATTTATTTAACTAACATCCCGAGTAGTTTGAAACTTTCAGAATAGTTCAGAATACGGTGAAACTGCATTTCAAAAATATTTTTAACCAATTGCTTCGGGACCCTGCTGCCTTCGACAGCATTACCAGTACAAAGCTTGTAATCAATTTTAACTAACTTCCCGGCTAGATAGCCATTTGAAACTTTTATAATAGCTCAAAATGCGAGAGCAATGAATTTTTTTTACACTTTTATCCAATTGCTTCGGGTTCCCGCTGCTTTCGGTAGCGTTTATATGATTCAACAGAAAATTTAAAAACATGGTATATAAAAAGATCTTTTTATCTTGTAATTATTTTTACCATGTTTTTCTTAACTTCTACTCTTATTTGTTTGTTTGTATGTTTGTTTGTTTGTTTGTCCGGTGCAAATCTTGCAATCGAATTTTAACTAACACCCCTACTAGCTAGACATTTGAAACTTACACAATAGCTTACAACCCGGCGACAACACAATACTTCGAAGTCCGATTTTCGAATAGCTTTCTTATAATTAATTAAAATATGAAAATAATAACCTCCTATTACCTTATAATTAGCCATTAAAATATTAGCTATAATTTAATTGTTGAAAAAAAAATTACGAGTTCATTTTCTTTCGACATAAAATTTAATAAACGTGATTAAATAAATAATTTAATTAAACGTGAGCGTTAAAAAATTGTAAAAAGTTAAATTATGTATCTCACAAAAATTGACGTCACTATCGGTTTAAAGATTTCATACACATTGATAAAGAGCTAATGTAGTTAGTTCTATAGCTATGTTTCAACAGAAAATTTAAAAATATGGTTTATAAAATGTTTTTTTATCTTATAATTATTATTTTAGAAAGTGTGTATTTTTATTTTAGAATGAAAAAAAAAAGGTATTGTGTACATTGATAATGTATGTTAATTTCTTTTTGATATGTGCAGTATATATTTTAGCTCTGTTAAAAATATCAAAAAGTCATAATTGAAAAGGCACTTCCAAAAAATTTCTAATTATATCCCTTAATGTATCCGAATACTTTTGTCGACTTGTAAACCAATAATTCATGCTAAATATACCATAATCTATGTAAACCACCATTTTGTACATATAAAAATCCATACATTTTGTACATCCATATAGTAATATATGGATGTTTCCTTATGCTTCGTGTAGTAATAATTTATAAATTTATGGATTAAAGAAAGTATTTCTCATAATGTATTGAAGTGAATTCTCCTCGGTCCCCATTTAAGCAATAAATTATAGTTTTTTTTTTTTTTTACCATTTTCAATAGGAAATATGTCATAGTGAGCCTAAATATTCATATATGAGTTTAAAGCTTTCTGAGAATATTCACGTATGTTAGACCTTGGGTTGAGGAGAAGACTGACTAACTAACTAAAAAAAAAAAAAAAAAAAAAATCATGTTTGTTAAGAAGTGTTTTGAAAAAAAGCAATTACTTCAGGACAAAATAATAAAGATTGTGACTTGGCATAAGTGCAGCTTAAAAGCAGGATCGAGGCTGCTGTGAAGGTGTACTCGTGGATACACATTTTCTTTGATGAATGCTTGCTCTTAAAAATTGCAGCCCGTAACATCTCTTACGAATTAATATATCTATATATGAGGTTTGTTTAAAGTGTTTGTATTATTCAGGTAAGTCTTTGACCCAGTGGAATATACGAGTATATTTCGAACGAAATAAGGAAAAAAAGAAAACTAAAAAAACAATCATCCAAAATTTTCGGCTGTAGAACACATAGTCTTTTTAAGTGGTAATTTTTCTCTTCTCTTGTGCGTCAAAACATTTCATCGGCTTATAATCGTATTCAAGGAAACAAGGTTTGATTAGCATATTTGGAAAAAATTTTGTTTTCCTGCCCTATTTTGTAGGAAAATGTTTTCTATTGTTTAAGAAAATATTCAATTCCTGGTATATACACAGCGACCACTAAAATCAGTTCCTACTCTTTTAACTGCTGAACGGCTGAATTTATAGTCGCAAAAGTACTAGTCTAGTATAGTCGCTGTCTATGTACAGTAAAGTGACTATGCGATATTAGATGCGACCATTTACGGTGTCACCAAGGAATTACGAAATTGTACAGAGTCATCGATTTAGAACGAAAAGACACCGTGCAGACATGAATGCTAAAAAAGTTTATTTGTTGGTTAGCAGTTTCCTACACAGTGATGTGAGGAAACGGCTTTTAAAAAGAAAAGTCAACTATTTATTACTAAATACCTTTATTTTCGATGTTCAAACTTCTTTCCGACCGCAGTAAAGCCCATTTCAGCCCTTGTTTACACTGTAAAAAATAATGGTGAATTTTACTGTGAATTCATCATAAAATGTGACGGCATAAAAAAGCATAGCTTAATGTAAAATTTTATGTTTAAAGTTGGCAGCGTGATTTATAGTTGTTTGGTCGTAAATTTGGTTTCATTTTTTTTTTTTTTCGCAGTGTATACTTTACGTTGCACGTATTATACCGTTGTATATACGTATTCTACGTAAAGTTCAAACATGGGTTTAGACTTTAGACATGCTTGCGTCTGACGTACAGAAGTTTGTAAGTTCGAAAATAAAAATATCTTGTCATAATTAGTTGTTTTTGCTTTCTAAGACCGTTTCCTCACGTTATAATGCAGGAAATTGCGAACAAATAAATGTACGTTTTAAGCGTACGGTTTTTAACATTCATGTGTACAAGATATATCGATGATGTGCTTTGTATTGTACTAGGGTGCCTAAAGTGTAAATTCTAGGCACCCTACTTTGGACAACTTTGTAATTCCTTATCTCATCTCGTACCGTTTTCGAGATAAAAACTTTATATTTGCCATTTTCCCCCAGGTGGCGATCTAAGCGGTTTAAACATAGGGACCCTCGATAGAGAGAGACTGGACATTTGCGCGCCGGCTTTTTGACGAAATTCTCCATTTTAGTGCCAGTTGCTCCATTGCTTATCATTACGCTGAGAAGGAATTTTGATTATTTTACGTCATAATCAAAAAAGAACTTATTTATTACATTTTTACTTTGTTGGGAGATAAATTGCTTTAATTTTGGAATACTTTTGAAAGATAAAAATGCATAATTATTTATTTTATATCATGCTTTAAATATTTTGAATTCTCTTATTGCATGCTGTTTTACGTATTTATTTCCTAACATATGAGATAATTACATTATTTATTTGCTAGCTATTAGTTTTTAAGTTCTGTTGTGCAATATATTTAATATGTTAGACCTCAATGTACTTTTCTGATATATTTTTAAATACATATTTAAATTAACTATATAAAAAGATATTTTTTGATTTTTTGCTAGTACGCAAAATGTATCAGATTTCTTATAATAAATTAATAAAAATAAAGAAAATAAGGTGTATATTATTTGCTAACATATTAAATATAAATTTCTTTTAAATAATAATTGCCATAATAAATTTTATTAATATAAGTAATTATTTTTATTTAGATAATATTTAAAAAAAAAACTAAAAAAAAAAAAAAAAAAAAAATCAATGAAATAAGCAAATGTAAATAAAATAAATAAAAATATTTTTTTAATTTCTAAAGATATTAGTTAATATTTTTACAAATTATTATTTATAAAATTTTTATTTTTAATATTTAACTAAGTCATTATTATTAATAATGCGTAATTGAAATAAATAAAATATGTATTTTTAGCTTGTAAAAATATTAAGTAAATATTTTTATAAAATAATGAAAAATAATTTCTGTTCTTCTGCCGTAGTTTTACATTTATTCATAAATTACTTGACAAAAACTAAGATTACCATATTTTTGTTAAAAATTTTCTAACTTTTTATATATAGAATGTAAGTCCTTAGAAAAAATAAAATAGAATCACTAAGGTAGAATTGCTTTCACAATCAACGTATTTTGCTTAATATAGAAATATACAACAAAAAATTCCTCTGTTTTCCGATCGGAATTGAAAAAGTAACCATGTCGAAGGTTAAAACAAAATTTTTTTTTCTTCAAATTCTTTTTCTCTAAGACGAAAAAAATTACATATTTGTATTCTGCATTACTTTCTGCACAAATTTAGCACAATTTCCTTTCATTTATGTTGTATAGTAAAGCGTCAATCGCGAAGAAAAAAGCATTACGTTCTACGGGGATCGCTCCGAATTGGCACTAAGATGGCCGACATTCGGTCAATGTCCAGTCTCTCTATATATACCATAACGATCCTGTGAACAGACGCAGACCCAAAGCAGGCCTCGTTCTGAACTCCCACCTTAAACCTTTTTGCTGTTTTACTCAACGTTAAATATTTTTTCTCTTGTCTGTCGCCTTCGGGCACTTCTCCTCGGAGATTATAACCTGTGTTGTCATGTGTTTGTTTATGTTAAGTTTGTCATTTTCTGTTAATGTATATATATATATATATTAAAAAGACAATAAAAATTAAAAAATTTGCTCCTAGAAAATAAAAAAAATATTTTTACTATCCTTAAACTTTTTATTATATTTTGTAATGCTATCCTTAACCTTCCTTACTTTATGTTTTTTTTTTTTTTTTTTTTTTTACTTCCTATTTTATGAATTCCAGGTTTACGTATTTATGTTTTGGTGTTCCTTCTCTGTTTTTTACCCCTCTCTCCGTTGCAGTGACTGTGATTTTTTAGGACTCGCGCCTCGTTAGTTCCATCTTTTAGTCTAAGAGCTAGCAATGTTTCCGAGAGAGAATTTTAAGAAAGCTGGTTCTTTAATATATCTTTCTCTATGCTCTCTCGAACAGCGTGCGGGCTATCTGGCTGCCAGTAAACGTTGCGTTTAATAGTGCGCATCACACCTTTACAGGTAAAAATATTGATTTTTAAATCATTTTAAGAAGAATGTTTTCTTTTTCACTAACTTCTAAACACTATTAGAAACGTGAATTTATTATTGTCAGACATTTTTGTTATTCACAATAATGTGCTTTATGCCATTTTTTATAAACAAAAAATAATAAATTTCAAACCATTTTTGTATGTCTGTCATTTTAATATTATTTTCTTTATATATAAATAAGTACAAAATTAATTTGCCAGACATTAATTCGGTTGTTTACTCAAACGGCAGACCGATTAATTGCTGTACAATACCACGCCATTGTGCCAGTTGTTAGAGAGAGATAACGGCAAAGTAGATAGGCGGAAGAGAAACAGGAATAGATTACACTATTTAAAGTATCCTAAGTATTTTTTTTTTTTTTTCAATTATTCGATTATGATAATAATAAAACATTATTATTAAAATTCTTATCAAAATACTAAAAAATAGTTAACAAATTATTTTTAAAAGACAGGGAAAAATTATGTTTTTTAAGTATCAAAACTTGATTGTTTATGGATCATTTTTAAATCATAAAAATCAAATAGTAATTAAATTAAATAATTTCATAAAAGATATAGGAAAAAATGGCATTAATGTAGTATCAAAATTCTTATTTTTATTTATAAATATTGTATTTGAATAATTACAATCTATTTTTAACTGAATTAAGTATTTTTCAGTCCGCAATTGTGTCTCAAAAAAGTGATGCATCTCCATAGTCGTCATCATCGTCACTGCTGTCATTATTATAATTATCATCATCATCATCATCTTTCGTAGGTTTTCCTTGTCTAGTAGTGTAGGTTCTGTAATAAAAAAAAAAAAAAAATCATTATTAGGTTACTCTTTCTATTTGCTATTTTATAAATATAATACTTTACCTTTTATAATAATGTCAGCAACTGATGATGGAAACTGCTCCCCATCAAACCAGACAAAATCGTATTTATCATCGTTGATGACCCAACCAGAAGCTAACGGCGATAAAGATGTAGGATTTTTCAAATGAGCGTTTCTCCAAAACTTTGTCACGTACCGCACTCGCAATAAATGCTGATATAATTCAGTTTTACATGGAGGTAAGCTCGATGAATCAAAATTACGAAATTTTTTTTCAAAATTATCATTGCATTTCATCGATTGATAAGTTTTTGAAAACAAATAGAAGCGAACATTGTTAACATTTGAACAGTTAGGCACCCCATACATGTGACATATAATTTTTTCTAACCTGGCAAATGTACGTTCGAGTACATGTTCATCGTCTGTTGTAATCTCTTGACATGCCAACTGGTACTCAGCAGATTTCTCGAGCAACTTGAAAGGCCTTACTTTGCCTTTCCGGAAAAAAGCTGGGGGTAATCGCACCCTGTCATTGCGTGGAAACATGGTAAAGCTTTCGATAAAGAAATACCAAGAACTTGGTATAATTCATTGACGTATATTAGACGTTCATGGTTTCCTACGCCCCATTGAATCCAAAGCTTTAAAGATGCAATCAGGTGATCCATGTTGCCGAGAAGTATAATCAAAATATCGGAATCTGAGCAGCGTATAACAACTTGAGCGTCAAAATGTATCTGCGAGTATCAGCTTCTTCATGTTCTTCACATGATAATGATTCTTCAATGATTCGAATAACTTGGTTATTTTCAACATGATACGAGTAACATTTATCAAAATTCAGATAAATAGTTTTAGTCCCAATAAAAGGAAACATGTTATCATTGGCCCAATGATCAATAAAAAAATTTACGAGGGCTTCCTTGAACTGTGTATTTTTGAGTTCACCAGCAAAATTATGAGGCCGAATTTGATTAGGTCTGATGGAAACGCTACTGGTTGATTCATTGCGACGTAAACACTCACAATCTTTTATGGAAGGTGTGAAGTACCATCGAATAATAATAAGGAAGAAGGAGCATGCCAATACTCTAATGCTTACAAACCCCTTCTAGTGAAATGCCAGCGAAAGCTACTTTTGCTCCTCTCAACTTTGAAGTAGGGCACCCATCCTCAGCGCATTTATCGCTGTTTGTTGTGGGTGCTGCCTCGCAGACTGATTGACAGAGAGACGGGACGATTCAAAAATCTTGCCAACAAGTTGCCAACCAATCAGATGGAAGCACTGTTACAGCCCTATACCCGGCATTCCTGGATTTTACAAACCGAAACCAAAACACGTACGCTCCTTCTTCCTTTATTATTATTCTATGTGAAGTACTGATCAAACCCAATGTCAATGCGAGATAATTTAAATTGTGAAATCATTTTGAGAAATTTCTTCGATATGCCATCGAAAGTTTGCGGTACTTCTTTCATAAGGTGTAACATGAAGAAACCGTCTAAAATACTGATATCAAATCATGACGGTTGTTGATTGACATTGCTAACTTTCTTTTCGAATACTTTGACTAATTGTGCTTTATCGATTTTACAAATACTACCATCTGCATGACGACATTGCTAACTTTCTTCTCGAATACTTTGACTAATTGTGCTTCATCTGTTTTACAAATGCTACCATCTGCATGACACATCGATGACGGTACCGGCGTTAGGGGAAATCCCAGTACTTTTTCTATATCAACCTTGTTGGTAATAGATATCCCCAACAGCCGACCGAATAGATCTCTTTGCATTCTTAGTTCAACAATTTTGTTACCAAGAGTTATTATTTTCTTTTTTGGAGCACCAGCAAAGTTAAGCACTTGATTTTTTTTAAGTTATTGTATAGCTTTTATCGCGGGCTTTGAGCGCGGCGACCGAATCGAAAAATTCCGTAACGAAAAAAAAACCTAACACAGTTCGGTAGACTTCGGCTGTACGAAGCTCGCACAGATCGAGACGAGTTTCCCCGAAATCAGACGAATACATAAGCAGCTGTTTGTGAGAAAGTATATAGGTGTATAGGTATCTATCATCTATGTACAACAGTGAATAGCTGTACACGTAAAATTTGTGTATAAAGTAGATCAGATAAAACTTGAATATCTCCATTCGACTTGCAGGCCTTTAAAACCTATTAAATACCTTTTCTCTATTAAAATTTATTTTATATTGGTCACCACGCTCAAAAAGTGTAACCTGAATTAATATCAAAGAAAAAACTTAAAAATCCCCATTCGACTTGAAGGCCTTTAAAACCTATTAAATACCTTTTCTCTATTAAAATTTGTTTTCTTATCGGTCACCACGCTCAAAAAGTGTAACTTGAATTAATATCAAAGAAAAAACTTGAATATCCCTATTCGACTTGCAGGCCTTTAAAACCTATTAAAATACCTTTTCTCTATTAAAATTTCTTTTCTTATCATTATTGTTATCTTATCATTATTGTTATCTTATTCATTAATATCAAAGAAAAAACTTGAATATCCCCATTCGACTTGCAGGCCTTTAAAACCTATTAAATACCTTCTCTCTATTAAAATTTGTTTTCTTATCGGTCACCACGCTCAAAAAGTGTAACTTGAATTAATATCAAAGAAAAAACTTGAATATCCCCATTCGACTTGCAGGCCTTTAAAACCTATTAAATACCTTTTCTCTATTAAAATTCGTTTTCTTATCGGTCACCACGCTCAAAAAGTGTAACTTGAATATCCCCATTCGACTTGCAGGCCTTTAAAACCTATTAAAATACCTTTTCTCTATTAAAATTTGTTTTCTTATCATTATTGTTATCTTATCATTATTGTTATCTTATTCATTAACATCAAAGAAAAAACTTGAATATCCCCATTCGACTTGCAGGCCTTTAAAACCTATTAAATACGTTTTCTCTATTAAAATTTGTTTTCTTATCGGTCATCACGCTCAAAAAGTGTAACTTGAATTAGTATCAAAGAAAAAACTTTAATATCCTCATTCGACTTGCAGGCCTTTAAAACCTATTAAATACCTTTTCTCTATTAAAATTTGTTTTCTTATCGGTCACCACGCTCAAAAAGTGTAACTTGAATTAATATCAAAGAAAAAAATTGAATATCCCCATTCGACTTGCAGGCCTTTAAAACCTATTAAAATACCTTTTCTCTATTAAAATTTTTTTTCTTATCATTATTGTTATCTTATCATTATTGTTATCTTATTCATTAATATCAAAGAAAAAACTTGAATATCCCCATTCGACTTGCAGGCCTTTAAAACCTATTAAATACGTTTTCTCTATTAAAATTTGTTTTCTTATCGGTCACCACGCTCAAAAAGTGTAACTTGAATTAGTATCAAAGAAAAAACTTGAATATCCCCATTCGACTTGCAGGCCTTTAAAACCTATTAAATACCTTTTCTCTATTAAAATTTGTTTTCTTATCGGTCACCACGCTCAAAAAGTGTAACTTGAATTAATATCAAAGAAAAAACTTGAATATCCCCATTCGACTTGCAGGCCTTTAAAACCTATTAAATACGTTTTCTCTATTAAAATTTGTTTTCTTATCGGTCATCACGCTCAAAAAGTGTAACTTGAATTAGTATCAAAGAAAAAACTTTAATATCCTCATTCGACTTGCAGGCCTTTAAAACCTATTAAATACCTTTTCTCTATTAAAATTTGTTTTCTTATCGGTCACCACGCTCAAAAAGTGTAACTTGAATTAATATCAAAGAAAAAAATTGAATATCCCCATTCGACTTGCAGGCCTTTAAAACCTATTAAAATACCTTTTCTCTATTAAAATTTTTTTTCTTATCATTATTGTTATCTTATCATTATTGTTATCTTATTCATTAATATCAAAGAAAAAACTTGAATATCCCCATTCGACTTGCAGGCCTTTAAAACCTATTAAATACGTTTTCTCTATTAAAATTTGTTTTATATCGGTCACCACGCTCAAAAAGTGTAACTTGAATTAATATCAAAGAAAAAACTTGAATATCCCCATTCGACTTGCAGACCTTTAAAACCTATTAAATACCTTTTCTCTATTAAAATTTGTTTTCTTATCGGTCACCACGCTCAAAAAGTGTAACGTGAATTAATATCAAAGAAAAAACTTGAATATCCCCATTCGACTTGCAGGCCTTTAAAACCTATTAAATACCTTTTCTCTATTAAAATTTGTTTTCTTATCGGTCACCACGCTCAAAAAGTGTAACTTGATTTCATATCAAAGAAAAAAATTGAATATCCCCATTCGACTTGCAGGCCTTTAAAACCTATTAAAATACCTTTTCTCTATTAAAATTTGTTATCTTATCATTATTGTTATCTTATTCATTAATATCAAAGAAAAACCTTGAATATCCATATTCGACTTACAGGCCTTTAAAACCTATTAAATACCTTTTCTCTATTAAAATTTGTTTTATATCGGTCACCACGCTCAAAAAGTGTAATTTGAATTAATATCAAAGAAAAAACTTGAATATCCCCATTCGACTTGCAGGCCTTTAAAACCTATTAAATACCTTTTCTCTATTAAAATTTGTTTTCTTATCGGTCACCACGCTCAAAAAGTGTAACTTGAATTCATATCAAAGAAAAAAATTGAATATCCCCATTCGACTTGCAGGCCTTTAAAACCTATTAAAATACCTTTTCTCTATTAAAATTTGTTTTCTTATCATTATTGTTATCTTATCATTATTGTTATCTTATTCATTAATATCAAAGAAAAACCTTGAATATCCACATTCGACTTGCAGGCCTTTAAAACCTATTAAATACCTTTTCTCTATTAAAATTTGTTTTATATCGGTCACCGCGCTCAAAAAGTGTAACTTGAATTTATATCAAAGAAAAAACTTGAATATCCCCATTCGACTTGCAGGCGTTTAAAACTTATTAAATACCTTTTCTCTATTAAAATTTGTTTTCTTATCGGTCACCACGCTCAAAAAGTGTAACTTGAATTAATATCAAAGAAAAAACTTGAATATCCCCATTCGACTTGCAGGTCTTTAAAACCTATTAAAATACCTTTTCTCTATTAAAATTCGTTTTCTTATCATTATTGTTATCTTATTCATTTATATCAAAGTAAAAACTTGAATATCCCCATTCGACTTGCAGGCCTTTAAAGCCTATTAAATACCTTTTCTCTATTAAAATTTGTTTTCTTATCGGTCACCACGCTCAAAAAGTGTAACTTGAATTAATATCAAAGAAAAAACTTGAATATCCCTATTCGACTTGCAGGCCTTTAAAACCTATTAAAATACCTTTTCTCTATTAAAATTTCTTTTCTTATCATTATTGTTATCTTATCATTATTGTTATCTTATTCATTAATATCAAAGAAAAAACTTGAATATCCCCATTCGACTTGCAGGCCTTTAAAACCTATTAAATACCTTCTCTCTATTAAAATTTGTTTTCTTATCGGTCACCACGCTCAAAAAGTGTAACTTGAATTAATATCAAAGAAAAACTTGAATATCCCCATTCGACTTGCAGGCCTTTAAAACCTATTAAATACCTTTTCTCTATTAAAATTCGTTTTCTTATCGGTCACCACGCTCAAAAAGTGTAACTTGAATATCCCCATTCGACTTGCAGGCCTTTAAAACCTATTAAAATACCTTTTCTCTATTAAAATTTGTTTTCTTATCATTATTGTTATCTTATCATTATTGTTATCTTATTCATTAACATCAAAGAAAAAACTTGAATATCCCCATTCGACTTGCAGGCCTTTAAAACCTATTAAATACGTTTTCTCTATTAAAATTTGTTTTCTTATCGGTCATCACGCTCAAAAAGTGTAACTTGAATTAGTATCAAAGAAAAAACTTTAATATCCTCATTCGACTTGCAGGCCTTTAAAACCTATTAAATACCTTTTCTCTATTAAAATTTGTTTTCTTATCGGTCACCACGCTCAAAAAGTGTAACTTGAATTAATATCAAAGAAAAAAATTGAATATCCCCATTCGACTTGCAGGCCTTTAAAACCTATTAAAATACCTTTTCTCTATTAAAATTTTTTTTCTTATCATTATTGTTATCTTATCATTATTGTTATCTTATTCATTAATATCAAAGAAAAAACTTGAATATCCCCATTCGACTTGCAGGCCTTTAAAACCTATTAAATACGTTTTCTCTATTAAAATTTGTTTTCTTATCGGTCACCACGCTCAAAAAGTGTAACTTGAATTAGTATCAAAGAAAAAACTTGAATATCCCCATTCGACTTGCAGGCCTTTAAAACCTATTAAATACCTTTTCTCTATTAAAATTTGTTTTCTTATCGGTCACCACGCTCAAAAAGTGTAACTTGAATTAATATCAAAGAAAAAAATTGAATATCCCCATTCGACTTGCAGGCCTTTAAAACCTATTAAAATACTTTTTCTCTATTAAAATTTGTTTTCTTATCATTATTGTTATCTTATCATTATTGTTATCTTATTCATTAATATCAAAGAAAAACCTTGAATATCCATATTCGACTTACAGGCCTTTAAAACCTATTAAATACCTTTTCTCTATTAAAATTTGTTTTATATCGGTCACCACGCTCAAAAAGTGTAATTTGAATTAATATCAAAGAAAAAACTTGAATATCCCCATTCGACTTGCAGGCCTTTAAAACCTATTAAATACCTTTTCTCTATTAAAATTTGTTTTCTTATCGGTCACCACGCTCAAAAAGTGTAACTTGAATTCATATCAAAGAAAAAAATTGAATATCCCCATTCGACTTGCAGGCCTTTAAAACCTATTAAAATACCTTTTCTCTATTAAAATTTGTTTTCTTATCATTATTGTTATCTTATCATTATTGTTATCTTATTCATTAATATCAAAGAAAAACCTTGAATATCCACATTCGACTTGCAGGCCTTTAAAACCTATTAAATACCTTTTCTCTATTAAAATTTGTTTTATATCGGTCACCGCGCTCAAAAAGTGTAACTTGAATTTATATCAAAGAAAAAACTTGAATATCCCCATTCGACTTGCAGGCGTTTAAAACTTATTAAATACCTTTTCTCTATTAAAATTTGTTTTCTTATCGGTCACCACGCTCAAAAAGTGTAACTTGAATTAATATCAAAGAAAAAACTTGAATATCCCCATTCGACTTGCAGGTCTTTAAAACCTATTAAAATACCTTTTCTCTATTAAAATTCGTTTTCTTATCATTATTGATATCTTATTCATTTATATCAAAGTAAAAACTTGAATATCCCCATTCGACTTGCAGGCCTTTAAAACCTATTAAATACGTTTTCTCTATTAAAATTTGTTTTCTTATCGGTCATCACGCTCAAAAAGTGTAACTTGAATTAGTATCAAAGAAAAAACTTTAATATCCTCATTCGACTTGCAGGCCTTTAAAACCTATTAAATACCTTTTCTCTATTAAAATTTGTTTTCTTATCGGTCACCACGCTCAAAAAGTGTAACTTGAATTAATATCAAAGAAAAAAATTGAATATCCCCATTCGACTTGCAGGCCTTTAAAACCTATTAAAATACCTTTTCTCTATTAAAATTTTTTTTCTTATCATTATTGTTATCTTATCATTATTGTTATCTTATTCATTAATATCAAAGAAAAAACTTGAATATCCCCATTCGACTTGCAGGCCTTTAAAACCTATTAAATACGTTTTCTCTATTAAAATTTGTTTTCTTATCGGTCACCACGCTCAAAAAGTGTAACTTGAATTAGTATCAAAGAAAAAACTTGAATATCCCCATTCGACTTGCAGGCCTTTAAAACCTATTAAATACCTTTTCTCTATTAAAATTTGTTTTCTTATCGGTCACCACGCTCAAAAAGTGTAACTTGAATTCATATCAAAGAAAAAAATTGAATATCCCCATTCGACTTGCAGGCCTTTAAAACCTATTAAAATACTTTTTCTCTATTAAAATTTGTTTTCTTATCATTATTGTTATCTTATTCATTAATATCAAAGAAAAACCTTGAATATCCACATTCGACTTGCAGGCCTTTAAAACCTATTAAATACCTTTTCTTTATTAAAATTTGTTTTATATCGGTCACCACGCTCAAAAAGTGTAACTTGAATTAATATCAAAGAAAAAACTTGAATATCCCCATTCGACTTGCAGACCTTTAAAACCTATTAAATACCTTTTCTCTATTAAAATTTGTTTTCTTATCGGTCACCACGCTCAAAAAGTGTAACGTGAATTAATATCAAAGAAAAAACTTGAATATCTCCATTCGACTTGCAGGCCTTTAAAACCTATTAAATACCTTTTCTCTATTAAAATTTGTTTTCTTATCGGTCACCACGCTCAAAAAGTGTAACTTGAATTCATATCAAAGAAAAAAATTGAATATCCCCATTCGACTTGCAGGCCTTTAAAACCTATTAAAATACCTTTTCTCTATTAAAATTTGTTTTCTTATCATTATTGTTATCTTATCATTATTGTTATCTTATTCATTAATATCAAAGAAAAACCTTGAATATCCATATTCGACTTACAGGCCTTTAAAACCTATTAAATACCTTTTCTCTATTAAAATTTGTTTTATATCGGTCACCACGCTCAAAAAGTGTAATTTGAATTAATATCAAAGAAAAAACTTGAATATCCCCATTCGACTTGCAGGCCTTTAAAACCTATTAAATACCTTTTCTCTATTAAAATTTGTTTTCTTATCGGTCACCACGCTCAAAAAGTGTAACTTGAATTCATATCAAAGAAAAAAATTGAATATCCCCATTCGACTTGCAGGCCTTTAAAACCTATTAAAATAACTTTTCTCTATTAAAATTTGTTTTCTTATCATTATTGTTATCTTATCATTATTGTTATCTTATTCATTAATATCAAAGAAAAACCTTGAATATCCACATTCGACTTGCAGGCCTTTAAAACCTATTAAATACCTTTTCTCTATTAAAATTTGTTTTATATCGGTCACCGCGCTCAAAAAGTGTAACTTGAATTTATATCAAAGAAAAAACTTGAATATCCCCATTCGACTTGCAGGCGTTTAAAACTTATTAAATACCTTTTCTCTATTAAAATTTGTTTTCTTATCGGTCACCACGCTCAAAAAGTGTAACTTGAATTAATATCAAAGAAAAAACTTGAATATCCCCATTCGACTTGCAGGTCTTTAAAACCTATTAAAATACCTTTTCTCTATTAAAATTCGTTTTCTTATCATTATTGTTATCTTATTCATTTATATCAAAGTAAAAACTTGAATATCCCCATTCGACTTGCAGGCCTTTAAAACCTATTAAATACCTTTTCTCTATTAAAATTTGTTTTCTTATCGGTCACCACGCTCAAAAAGTGTAACTTGAATTAATATCAAAGAAAAAACTTGAATATCCCTATTCGACTTGCAGGCCTTTAAAACCTATTAAAATACCCTTTCTCTATTAAAATTTCTTTTCTTATCATTATTGTTATCTTATCATTATTGTTATCTTATTCATTAATATCAAAGAAAAAACTTGAATATCCCCATTCGACTTGCAGGCCTTTAAAACCTATTAAATACCTTCTCTCTATTAAAATTTGTTTTCTTATCGGTCACCACGCTCAAAAAGTGTAACTTGAATTAATATCAAAGAAAAAACTTGAATATCCCCATTCGACTTGCAGGCCTTTAAAACCTATTAAATACCTTTTCTCTATTAAAATTCGTTTTCTTATCGGTCACCACGCTCAAAAAGTGTAACTTGAATATCCCCATTCGACTTGCAGGCCTTTAAAACCTATTAAAATACCTTTTCTCTATTAAAATTTGTTTTCTTATCATTATTGTTATCTTATCATTATTGTTATCTTATTCATTAACATCAAAGAAAAAACTTGAATATCCCCATTCGACTTGCAGGCCTTTAAAACCTATTAAATACGTTTTCTCTATTAAAATTTGTTTTCTTATCGGTCATCACGCTCAAAAAGTGTAACTTGAATTAGTATCAAAGAAAAAACTTTAATATCCTCATTCGACTTGCAGGCCTTTAAAACCTATTAAATACCTTTTCTCTATTAAAATTTGTTTTCTTATCGGTCACCACGCTCAAAAAGTGTAACTTGAATTAATATCAAAGAAAAAAATTGAATATCCCCATTCGACTTGCAGGCCTTTAAAACCTATTAAAATACCTTTTCTCTATTAAAATTTTTTTTCTTATCATTATTGTTATCTTATCATTATTGTTATCTTATTCATTAATATCAAAGAAAAAACTTGAATATCCCCATTCGACTTGCAGGCCTTTAAAACCTATTAAATACGTTTTCTCTATTAAAATTTGTTTTCTTATCGGTCACCACGCTCAAAAAGTGTAACTTGAATTAGTATCAAAGAAAAAACTTGAATATCCCCATTCGACTTGCAGGCCTTTAAAACCTATTAAATACCTTTTCTCTATTAAAATTTGTTTTCTTATCGGTCACCACGCTCAAAAAGTGTAACTTGAATTAATATCAAAGAAAAAAATTGAATATCCCCATTCCACTTGCAGGCCTTTAAAACCTATTAAAATACTTTTTCTCTATTAAAATTTGTTTTCTTATCATTATTGTTATCTTATCATTATTGTTATCTTATTCATTAATATCAAAGAAAAACCTTGAATATCCACATTCGACTTGCAGGCCTTTAAAACCTATTAAATACCTTTTCTTTATTAAAATTTGTTTTATATCGGTCACCACGCTCAAAAAGTGTAACTTGAATTAATATCAAAGAAAAAACTTGAATATCCCCATTCGACTTGCAGGCCTTTAAAACCTATTAAATACCTTTTCTCTATTAAAATTTGTTTTCTTATCGGTCACCACGCTCAAAAAGTGTAACTTGATTTCATATCAAAGAAAAAAATTGAATATCCCCATTCGACTTGCAGGCCTTTAAAAACTATTAAAATACCTTTTCTCTATTAAAATTTGTTATCTTATCATTATTGTTATCTTATCATTATTGTTATCTTATTCATTAATATCAAAGAAAAACCTTGAATATCCATATTCGACTTACAGGCCTTTAAAACCTATTAAATACCTTTTCTCTATTAAAATTTGTTTTATATCGGTCACCACGCTCAAAAAGTGTAATTTGAATTAATATCAAAGAAAAAACTTGAATATCCCCATTCGACTTGCAGGCCTTTAAAACCTATTAAATACCTTTTCTCTATTAAAATTTGTTTTCTTATCGGTCACCACGCTCAAAAAGTGTAACTTGAATTCATATCAAAGAAAAAAATTGAATATCCCCATTCGACTTGCAGGCCTTTAAAACCTATTAAAATACCTTTTCTCTATTAAAATTTGTTTTCTTATCATTATTGTTATCTTATCATTATTGTTATCTTATTCATTAATATCAAAGAAAAACCTTGAATATCCACATTCGACTTGCAGGCCTTTAAAACCTATTAAATACCTTTTCTCTATTAAAATTTGTTTTATATCGGTCACCGCGCTCAAAAAGTGTAACTTGAATTTATATCAAAGAAAAAACTTGAATATCCCCATTCGACTTGCAGGTCTTTAAAACCTATTAAAATACCTTTTCTCTATTAAAATTCGTTTTCTTATCATTATTGTTATCTTATTCATTTATATCAAAGTAAAAACTTGAATATCCCCATTCGACTTGCAGGCCTTTAAAACCTATTAAATACCTTTTCTCTATTAAAATTTGTTTTCTTATCGGTCACCACGCTCAAAAAGTGTAACTTGAATTAATATCAAAGAAAAAACTTGAATATCCCCATTCGACTTGCAGGCCTTTAAAACCTATTAAATACCTTTTCTCTATTAAAATTTGTTTTCTTATCGGTCACCACGCTCAAAAAGTGTAACTTGAATTAATATCAAAGAAAAAACTTGAATATCCCCATTCGACTTGCAGGTCTTTAAAACCTATTAAAATACCTTTTCTCTATTAAAATTTGTTTTCTTATCATTATTGTTATCTTATTCATTAATATCAAAGAAAAACTTGAATATCCCCATTCGACTTGCAGGCCTTTAAAACCTATTAAATACCTTTTCTCTATTAAAATTTGTTTTCTTATCGGTCACCACGCTCAAAAAGTGTAACTTGAATTAATATCAAAGAAAAAACTTGAATATCCCCATTCGACTTGCAGGCCTTTAAAACCTATTAAATACCTTTTCTCTATTAAAATTTGTTTTCTTATCGGTCACCACGCTCAAAAAGTGTAACTTGAATTAATATCAAAGAAAAAAATTGAATATCCCCATTCGACTTGCAGGCCTTTAAAACCTATTAAAATACCTTTTCTCTATTAAAAATTTTTTTCTTATCATTATTGTTATCTTATCATTATTGTTATCTTATTCATTAATATCAAAGAAAAAACTTGAATATCCCCATTCGACTTGCAGGCCTTTAAAACCTATTAAATACGTTTTCTCTATTAAAATTTGTTTTCTTATCGGTCACCACGCTCAAAAAGTGTAACTTGAATTAGTATCAAAGAAAAAACTTGAATATCCCCATTCGACTTGCAGGCCTTTAAAACCTATTAAATACCTTTTCTCTATTAAAATTTGTTTTCTTATCGGTCACCACGCTCAAAAAGTGTAACTTGAATTCATATCAAAGAAAAAAATTGAATATCCCCATTCGACTTGCAGGCCTTTAAAACCTATTAAAATACTTTTTCTCTATTAAAATTTGTTTTCTTATCATTATTGTTATCTTATCATTATTGTTATCTTATTCATTAATATCAAAGAAAAACCTTGAATATCCACATTCGACTTGCAGGCCTTTAAAACCTATTAAATACCTTTTCTTTATTAAAATTTGTTTTATATCGGTCACCACGCTCAAAAAGTGTAACTTGAATTAATATCAAAGAAAAAACTTGAATATCCCCATTCGACTTGCAGACCTTTAAAACCTATTAAATACCTTTTCTCTATTAAAATTTGTTTTCTTATCGGTCACCACGCTCAAAAAGTGTAACGTGAATTAATATCAAAGAAAAAACTTGAATATCTCCATTCGACTTGCAGGCCTTTAAAACCTATTAAATACCTTTTCTCTATTAAAATTTGTTTTCTTATCGGTCACCACGCTCAAAAAGTGTAACTTGAATTCATATCAAAGAAAAAAATTGAATATCCCCATTCGACTTGCAGGCCTTTAAAACCTATTAAAATACCTTTTCTCTATTAAAATTTGTTTTCTTATCATTATTGTTATCTTATCATTATTGTTATCTTATTCATTAATATCAAAGAAAAACGTTGAATATCCATATTCGACTTACAGGCCTTTAAAACCTATTAAATACCTTTTCTCTATTAAAATTTGTTTTATATCGGTCACCACGCTCAAAAAGTGTAATTTGAATTAATATCAAAGAAAAAACTTGAATATCCCCATTCGACTTGCAGGCCTTTAAAACCTATTAAATACCTTTTCTCTATTAAAATTTGTTTTCTTATCGGTCACCACGCTCAAAAAGTGTAACTTGAATTCATATCAAAGAAAAAAATTGAATATCCCCATTCGACTTGCAGGCCTTTAAAACCTATTAAAATACCTTTTCTCTATTAAAATTTGTTTTCTTATCATTATTGTTATCTTATCATTATTGTTATCTTATTCATTAATATCAAAGAAAAACCTTGAATATCCACATTCGACTTGCAGGCCTTTAAAACCTATTAAATACCTTTTCTCTATTAAAATTTGTTTTATATCGGTCACCGCGCTCAAAAAGTGTAACTTGAATTTATATCAAAGAAAAAACTTGAATATCCCCATTCGACTTGCAGGCGTTTAAAACTTATTAAATACCTTTTCTCTATTAAAATTTGTTTTCTTATCGGTCACCACGCTCAAAAAGTGTAACTTGAATTAATATCAAAGAAAAAACTTGAATATCCCCATTCGACTTGCAGGTCTTTAAAACCTATTAAAATACCTTTTCTCTATTAAAATTCGTTTTCTTATCATTATTGTTATCTTATTCATTTATATCAAAGTAAAAACTTGAATATCCCCATTCGACTTGCAGGCCTTTAAAACCTATTAAATACCTTTTCTCTATTAAAATTTGTTTTCTTATCGGTCACCACGCTCAAAAAGTGTAACTTGAATTAATATCAAAGAAAAAACTTGAATATCCCTATTCGACTTGCAGGCCTTTAAAACCTATTAAAATACCTTTTCTCTATTAAAATTTCTTTTCTTATCATTATTGTTATCTTATCATTATTGTTATCTTATTCATTAATATCAAAGAAAAAACTTGAATATCCCCATTCGACTTGCAGGCCTTTAAAACCTATTAAATACCTTCTCTCTATTAAAATTTGTTTTCTTATCGGTCACCACGCTCAAAAAGTGTAACTTGAATTAATATCAAAGAAAAAACTTGAATATCCCCATTCGACTTGCAGGCCTTTAAAACCTATTAAATACCTTTTCTCTATTAAAATTCGTTTTCTTATCGGTCACCACGCTCAAAAAGTGTAACTTGAATATCCCCATTCGACTTGCAGGCCTTTAAAACCTATTAAAATACCTTTTCTCTATTAAAATTTGTTTTCTTATCATTATTGTTATCTTATCATTATTGTTATCTTATTCATTAACATCAAAGAAAAAACTTGAATATCCCCATTCGACTTGCAGGCCTTTAAAACCTATTAAATACGTTTTCTCTATTAAAATTTGTTTTCTTATCGGTCATCACGCTCAAAAAGTGTAACTTGAATTAGTATCAAAGAAAAAACTTTAATATCCTCATTCGACTTGCAGGCCTTTAAAACCTATTAAATACCTTTTCTCTATTAAAATTTGTTTTCTTATCGGTCACCACGCTCAAAAAGTGTAACTTGAATTAATATCAAAGAAAAAAATTGAATATCCCCATTCGACTTGCAGGCCTTTAAAACCTATTAAAATACCTTTTCTCTATTAAAATTTTTTTTCTTATCATTATTGTTATCTTATCATTATTGTTATCTTATTCATTAATATCAAAGAAAAAACTTGAATATCCCCATTCGACTTGCAGGCCTTTAAAACCTATTAAATACGTTTTCTCTATTAAAATTTGTTTTCTTATCGGTCACCACGCTCAAAAAGTGTAACTTGAATTAGTATCAAAGAAAAAACTTGAATATCCCCATTCGACTTGCAGGCCTTTAAAACCTATTAAATACCTTTTCTCTATTAAAATTTGTTTTCTTATCGGTCACCACGCTCAAAAAGTGTAACTTGAATTAATATCAAAGAAAAAAATTGAATATCCCCATTCCACTTGCAGGCCTTTAAAACCTATTAAAATACTTTTTCTCTATTAAAATTTGTTTTCTTATCATTATTGTTATCTTATCATTATTGTTATCTTATTCATTAATATCAAAGAAAAACCTTGAATATCCACATTCGACTTGCAGGCCTTTAAAACCTATTAAATACCTTTTCTTTATTAAAATTTGTTTTATATCGGTCACCACGCTCAAAAAGTGTAACTTGAATTAATATCAAAGAAAAAACTTGAATATCCCCATTCGACTTGCAGGCCTTTAAAACCTATTAAATACCTTTTCTCTATTAAAATTTGTTTTCTTATCGGTCACCACGCTCAAAAAGTGTAACTTGATTTCATATCAAAGAAAAAAATTGAATATCCCCATTCGACTTGCAGGCCTTTAAAAACTATTAAAATACCTTTTCTCTATTAAAATTTGTTATCTTATCATTATTGTTATCTTATCATTATTGTTATCTTATTCATTAATATCAAAGAAAAACCTTGAATATCCATATTCGACTTACAGGCCTTTAAAACCTATTAAATACCTTTTCTCTATTAAAATTTGTTTTATATCGGTCACCACGCTCAAAAAGTGTAATTTGAATTAATATCAAAGAAAAAACTTGAATATCCCCATTCGACATGCAGGCCTTTAAAACCTATTAAATACCTTTTCTCTATTAAAATTTGTTTTCTTATCGGTCACCACGCTCAAAAAGTGTAACTTGAATTCATATCAAAGAAAAAAATTGAATATCCCCATTCGACTTGCAGGCCTTTAAAACCTATTAAAATACCTTTTCTCTATTAAAATTTGTTTTCTTATCATTATTGTTATCTTATCATTATTGTTATCTTATTCATTAATATCAAAGAAAAACCTTGAATATCCACATTCGACTTGCAGGCCTTTAAAACCTATTAAATACCTTTTCTCTATTAAAATTTGTTTTATATCGGTCACCGCGCTCAAAAAGTGTAACTTGAATTTATATCAAAGAAAAAACTTGAATATCCCCATTCGACTTGCAGGTCTTTAAAACCTATTAAAATACCTTTTCTCTATTAAAATTCGTTTTCTTATCATTATTGTTATCTTATTCATTTATATCAAAGTAAAAACTTGAATATCCCCATTCGACTTGCAGGCCTTTAAAACCTATTAAATACCTTTTCTCTATTAAAATTTGTTTTCTTATCGGTCACCACGCTCAAAAAGTGTAACTTGAATTAATATCAAAGAAAAAACTTGAATATCCCCATTCGACTTGCAGGCCTTTAAAACCTATTAAATACCTTTTCTCTATTAAAATTTGTTTTCTTATCGGTCACCACGCTCAAAAAGTGTAACTTGAAATTATATCAAAGAAAAAACTTGAATATCCCCATTCGACTTGCAGGTCTTTAAAACCTATTAAAATACCTTTTCTCTATTAAAATTTGTTTTCTTATCATTATTGTTATCTTATTCATTAATATCAAAGAAAAACTTGAATATCCCCATTCGACTTGCAGGCCTTTAAAACCTATTAAATACCTTTTCTCTATTAAAATTTGTTTTCTTATCGGTCACCACGCTCAAAAAGTGTAACTTGAATTAATATCAAAGAAAAAACTTGAATATCCCCATTCGACTTGCAGGCCTTTAAAACCTATTAAATACCTTTTCTCTATTAAAATTTGTTTTCTTATCGGTCACCACGCTCAAAAAGTGTAACTTGAAATTATATCAAAGAAAAAACTTGAATATCCCCATTCGACTTGCAGGCCTTTAAAAACCTATTAAAATACCTTTTCTCAAAAAATAGAGTTAGATCATTCAAATTTGGTACATCAAGGTTTTCGATACCTACAAATCGATTGCGGATATTTTTTATATATTCTCATTGCGGATATATTCTCATTTATTCAATAAAAGAAAAAAAATTGTTTTCTTATCGGTCACCACGCTCAAAAAGTGTAACTTGAATTAATATCAAAGAAAAAACTTGAATTTATATCAAAGAAAAAAAATAATGCATAAATAAAATAAATAAATAATTATAATTGCATAAGTTGATAAAAAATGCTATGCAATAGCTTTACCGCGGCAGTCCTCGAGTGCCACACGTATTTTTTATTGGTTTATCAAATCTATCATGGTCTACAGCACATTCATTTATAAACTGTTTTCGTAAATCGTAGCCATTTTTTTCAATGTTCAGCAAGAAGTCAGCGACATTTTCAGGTACAGGTGTCGCAGTAGCAATATTGTATAAATTATCTTTGTCTAAGTTTTGATCAAATGGATTAGTATTTTTCTCAAATATTTCTATGAAATCATATTGCAACCAGTCAGAAAAATTATGCTTACAAGGTTTTGGAAAAGTTCAACACGAAAGATGCCAACCCTGTTTTTACACCCGTGGAAAGAGGCAATCTTTAAGGGGAAGATTCTCTAAAAGTTGATTTGGAGTCATTTTAAAGGATGATATTTACACAATAAATATCCAACTAATATACTAATTAAAAGGAAAATGATAAATATTCTATCATAATCTGAAGTCAATTTTGTTTTCAAATGTCTAAATAAAATATCTGATATAAGATACTAATATGTTGCAGCGGGATAGATTTGATATCGGTCATCCTTGGCAGAAAAAAAAAATATCGCCAAATTATCTGGCGAAAATAATTTAATTCCTTTCAAAATTCATAGTTATTTTAACAACTTATATTAAGAGAGTAATGAATAATATGAAACAATATTTTGTACAATACATATTATGAAAATATACATCTGGCATGTATATTTTCGCATTACGTTTTTGATCGCCAAATACAAAAAGGCCAAGGACAACAGAGTTTTGAAATTTAAAATTCAAATTTTATCAATTTTACAGCAAGAACTACTTAATCTAACGCATGCACACGATAACTAATACATATGTATACCTAAGTATGGGTATTGAAATCGGGAAATAATTTTCCTCGATTTTTAATATTGTTTTACAAAAAATCCAATGGGCGATTGACATAGGAAATATTTTTCTTGCATCCACGAACGGCCAGTGACGTCATCACTTCGCTTGCGCATTGCTGCTATCTTTCTCACAAAGACAGCGATCAACTACTAATAGCTAAACTCTTCTACATACATACTTGTTTTACAGCAATTAATCGGTCTGCCGTTTGAGTAAACAACCGAATTAATGTCTGAAAAATTAATTTTGTACTTATTTATATATAAAGAAAATAATATTAAAATGACAGACATACTAAAATGGTTTGAAATTTATTATTTTTTGTTTATAAAAAATGGCATCTGGCACATTATTGTCAATAACAAAAATGTCTGGCAATAATAAATTCATGTTTCTAATAGTGTTTAGAAGTTAGTGAAAAAGAAAACATTCTTCTTAAAACTTCATTCTTCTTTTCTGTCTACCGTATTTTCCAACGTACAATGCTCAGGTCAGGACAGATAAATTAGTTTCATATCAGAAATTTCAGTTAATAAAAAGAGTTATATTTCTAAGAAGAAATATAGTTCTGTTTTAAACAATAGTTATTGATTAATATTAGCCATTAATTAATAGCTATAAATCTTAATATAATTATTAATTAAAATTTCTGGCGTAAAACTGATTTATCTGTGGTGCGGATTATACACAGAAAAATACAGCATTACGAAATTTTTAACTGTAGGAAACTCCTGAGAAAACAGATATATATGTATATATATATTTCATTGACAATAATCATCGACATAGGAATAATTTTCTTTCTACTGAAACAAATCTCATTACTAATACTTGGTACTTAAAAAGTTATTTTTCTCCAGAAATTAAGATATTGGCAGTTGGATGTGTCTCAGAATTAGAATTTTTTTTTTTTAATCTTGTCATGGGAATGAATGAAAACTTTTATTACGGTACTACCAGTGGCGTTTTGTGAATGACATTTTGGGTATGCTCCAGTCGGGTAGTTAGAAACAGTACATAAATGGATATTTCATCATCTTATTGGTTAATTCGCTTATTTTGAGAAACAACGTCGATATGATGACAACAGTCAATCAGAAGATGAGCTTCTCATGATAATGAGCCATTTCTAGCCACCTCTATAGAACATACTCAAAACGTCATCACGATACGTTACTGGGTATTACACACATATTTTTTTTGTCACTTTTTATATTTATTATCTAAAAGATAGGTTATATTTGAACAGTGTAAGGTGCAGTAGGTGGAAAATATTGACGATAAGGTGAATTTTTTTTTTTTTGCTTTTGAATAAATTATTATTAAAAAGAGAAGTCATGCAAGATTGAGTTATTTATGTTTGTTGAATATTACAATATACAATTACGACACAATAATATTGGTAGTATTAGTAGTCGCTAAGTGTTTTTTTTTTTTTTTTTTTTTTTTTTTTTTTTTGAATAAATTTTCCAGTTATTATACTTAATTTTGAAAATATGTTTCTTTCTTTTCTTTTTTTTTTTTTTTTTTTTTGGCGTGAAAGCTAATGTCATATTTATCAAGATTTAAAATTGAATTTTATGAATCTTCTTTTTGAATTGTGCATTTTTAACACTCTCCAACAAAGTTGAAAAGTATTAATGGCTTCGATTTGTCTGTCCGTGCAATTCCCGCAAATTTTCTTGAATTCCTCGAAACTGATATATACTATTCAAATTCTCTATCGAAAGTTTCCAACTGAAAATATTGTTAATACCTCGACTGATTTATGTACAGGGGCAACCAAAAGTATTTCAAAGCATCGCGTTTTAAAGGAGTTATTTTTATATAAACCCTATTTTAATAACTTTATTTTTCACAAATCATAATGGAATTTATATTTATTATTCAAGTGCACAAAAAATGTTTTTTAAACAATACTAGTATATAACCCCGTCAAAAATGACGGAATGTGAAATCAATTAAGGTAGTGAATAAACGAAGGCTTTGTCTGCTTCGCTGTTTACTATATTTAAAGGAAACTCTTTTCTATGCCGCTTTATAAAGAAAAATAAAATTTTTAAAAAATCATGAAATTTCTCAAAAGCTTGCTTCTTGTCCCCGCTGCCTTCGGCAGCGAGCCACTTATTCGTCGACTCTCGGGTGCCTGTCCCTACTGCCTGTGACGATAGATTACCAGTAAGTTTCCATTTGGGTGCTTATCAGATGACAGTTTCGAAACGGACAGTATCGAAAAAATTGCAGTAGCAATTTTATGTTTTAATCCCAGTTACTTAAAAACAAAACTATACGTGGTGTACCTAATATTTTCTTTCACGTTATTTTCTATATTTATTTGATTTATTCGATCCACTATAAAATGACAACAATTTCACGCCAAATATAATATTACAATACACTATGATCGGCTACATCTATCGCGTGAGATATTTATTTTTTTGTGGTTATAATAATAGTTGAATTAGTTAATAGTAGTTGGTATATAGAAAAATAAATAATTAAATATGTAAATCTGATTATAGTACAGCCTTAATATAGCTCCCCTTGTCAACTTTTGAATTTTTATCGCCATTTTAGACAAAAATGCATAATTTATGCGATTACTTTTTCTGTTTTTTTCTTTTCGTTTTCCTTTCCTTTTCTATCTTTTCTGTTTTTCAATATTTTATATTATTTATATTTTTGATGCGCTACTTGGTTTAAAGTGACTTTCACAAAAGTAGAGTCCTTGGTGAAAAATGTCCGATCTATTTCAGCATTAAAATGTTAAAATATTACGCCCTTGGCTTTCATGCCAAGCGCGATCATCCGTGAAAAAAACATAAAAAATAAAAAAAATCTAAAATTAAAGTATATTAAAAAAGGTTTTTTTTTTTTTTGTTTTTTTTTTGCTACATTTTCACATTTTTATATTTTCGTATGCATGAGCAAAATAATTAATATTTATTTATTTTTTTTTTTTTTTTTTCCACGTGAAAGCATATTTCATTTCATGCTAATAAATAAATAAGTAAATGGTAATTTTTTTTGGCAGCATTTGTAAATTCAAATGTCCAATTTTGATGTTATTACCAGGTTATTATTTTCATATTTTAATTAATTTCAAAAATCTAATCGAAACTTCGTTACAAATAAGATACCAAATGAAAGGGGTGATTTTTCTGAATCCGTCGGACTAAACAGCTTATCAATCGGACAATCATTTTTTTTTTTTTTTTTTTTAATTAACTAAAGTATGAAAGGCAACTTGCTATATTGATGAGTACGAACCGGAATCGCCACCTCTCTTGCAAATTATATAAAAATATGTTACGTTAAGCTTTAAGATTTACAAGGCTACGGCAAAATATTCCGTTACATTAAGGAGCATAATTGGAGTTTGCTGTAATTGAATTTCCGTTTGTGTTAAGCGTTTTTAACACTTTCTAATAACCTTTAAGAGTGATTATGAAATCAGTTAGTGTGTTCGTTTTTCTGTCCTTCTGTCTCTCCATTGTTTGATCTTAAATCCAAAGAACATTGAAGATTAAACGATGCAACAATGCGTAATGTTAGAAACTGTTTAATGATCTATGCAAGTCGTATGATTTTTCCTTCTTTTTTCTATTTCATGTATATTTTCCATTGTAATTTGAGCACTTTTCTTTATATGTTTCGTCAAATTAAGTCATGGGTGACTGCCAAATTACCTTCCATCAACAGCAAAAAATTCAGTTTATGTTTATTTTTTTATGAAGGTGTTCTTTTTATGTCAAGTTTTCGTAATGGAATTTTCGCTAGATTTGCACGTTTTGAGATCGTCTGAATCAGAAAAATTGTTTTGTAGCGGATATTCATGTCTGTGAGTGTTTGAGGCTGCTATAAACATGCATATATCAAGAATAAATACTATCAGAATATAAAAACTCAGTATTCTAAATGTGCATCATATGGGGATTCTGCTCTATACTTTTCGTTGAGATCGAAAAAAAAAAAAAAAAACACTCGTGTACAGGGACATCCAAGGTTATTTTTATGGTCAAAAATTTTGTTAAGTAAAGTTTAAGATAATTAGATTACACTAACAGATGAATTAAGTGAATTTATTTGTTTGTCTTTCTGTCGGCCATTGCGTGACCACGTAAGGCAAAATACGATAGAAGCTAAACGATGTGACGTGTGCATATAGTTGGAAAGCGTCACTATGTGAATTGCATGATTTTTTTATTGTGTTATTTATTCGTTTGCAGCAATCAAGATTTTTACGACTCACGAATAGCCTGGTGATGTTGGCAATTGTCAGAATTGTTCAATGAAACACATCGAATTGAAAGGTTAATCCAGTGTTGGGCACAATTGATTAAAAAGTAATTGAATTACAATTAAATTACAATTATAATTATTTTACTGTCAATCGATTAACAAGTAATTGATTACAAATAAATTGAATTATTACTAATAAATTGAATAAGTAATTCAATTTATTTGTAATCAATTACTTGTTAATCGATTGACAGTAAAATAATTATAATTATAATTTAATTGTAATTCAATTACTTTTTAATCAATTACGCCCAACACTGTACCAAATGAAACTTTTCTATTCTCAGATATTCAGGGATCTTGAACCAGCCGGTCGAAAAGGTAGCTGTTTTTAAATAAAACATGGACGTTTGTTGTTATTTTGGTAATTAAACTCATGTTACTCTTTAATTTAAACGAACTTTAATAATAATAATAATAATAATAATAATAAAATTCTCTGAAAAATGTAATGTTTTTTATAAGGATAAAATTTTGTACTCTTTCGTAAATAATTGTAGTGTAAAATGAAGGTTAACATTATCTTTCTTTAATGCTTCATTAACCAGAATCTAACCTTCGGCATGTTTAATTGCTTCAGTGATTTTTTGGCTGCATGCCTTTGTTGTTTAGTTTCACTTTTACAAAAACTGTTTTTTTTTTTTTTTTGCTTTTTCAACAGTTACTGAACTATGTCCTTCAATAATGGTTTTCATTCTTCCTTAATTTATGAGTATGAGTATATTTCAAATCTTGTCCTAGAAAATACATTTCCTTCTTTAAAGTTCCTTCTTAAATAATAAATTATGTTGTTTATTGCTTTAATCTTCAAGAATATTTTACTTCCGCTGTTCTTATTTATTTATTTGTTTTGGAACCATTAAGAAAATATATGTAATATGATAAAAGAGATAATCAAAGCATAATTATGTTTCAATTGAATGACAAAAATTAGATATTTAGGTCAATATTATGAATATTTCAAACAGACTGTAATTGATTCGTAATTGTATATCAAATGATTCTTGATTGAATTTTAAATGGTTCGTTTTTTTTTTTTCTTTTACAACTCTACGGAAAATCAAACCCAAATTTGCTTTTAAGTAAGTTTAATATTTTATTAAATGAATCGAAGTGTTATTAAGCTTTATTTATAAAAGTTAATTTAAATGTTTATTTGTTAGATTTTAGATTAAGGCTAATTTACGTCTTGTGTGTAGTAGAAATTTATAATCATTATGAAATTGATTTTAAATTTGTTGTTTCTCATTTCTCTAAGAAGAACATTTTTTTTTTTTTTTCTGTCATGTTTGTTATTTCATTTAGATAAGGATTAGTAAATATGGACGTTAAACATTTTATTTGTAACTTACAGAATTCGGTTAAAAAATATATGGATACTAATTTTTTTTTAATTTTTATTTAATGTTGAGCATTAGAAGATATAGAGTATTAATATTTAAAAAAAATTCTGTATAAAATTATTCTTACAATTATATTTAATTTTTATTCATTTTTTTTTTTAAATCAATAAAAATAAATTTCTTTTTACTATGTAAAAAGTGTCTTATGCTCAAGAGTTCCAGAATGTTCTTTGCACCGAATTGTCACGTTTACTGGAATTTTAAAATTTGTATTTTCTAGAACAACTATATTTATAGGATAGACTTGCATAGTTGCCAACATTGTAATTTATTCCGGAGCATTTTTAGCCCCTCCCTTATTTCGCACCACTTAACTTTTAGAATAATTTTCTGAGGTAAAATTAAAAAAAAAAAAAAAAAAACTCTTAAAATAAAAGTGGTATGAAAAAAGGCAGGGCTAAAAATGCTCCGGATTAAATTAAAATGTTGGAAACTCTAGACTTCTGTAGCATGTTTTCACGATTTCTTTAAGATGATACTATTACTATTTAAGAGAAAATATATGCCGTAGGAACAAGGAATATGTTTATTAAAAGATGTAACCAATTGTAAAATAACTGAATATTTATTTCATTTTTATTAAAGATGAATCGATGAGAAATTTGAAGAAAATGTTGTCTAATTCAAAAATTAGGATATGGACTTTATTAAGTATCTTTCTACATCTTTTTGGTGTAGTAAAGCTTTTAGTTGTAACTAATCCAGAAATACCTCCTATACTATCAGCTTTTCTAGAACAACAAAAATATACTCCAAATGTCTCAACAACATTTAAAAAGGAATATGATTATATTCTTGGTAAGTAAAGTTTTCTTTATCCCTTTCTGGTAGTTCAATATCTAATATAGATCAGTATAAAATTGAAGGATTTGTGTGTTGCAAGATTTTAATTTAAAAAAAGTCATTTTATAATAATATAGTTCTTAATTAGACAATAATAAAACTTGGTGTAGTTAATATAACCCTATATATTTGGTTAAAGCAAACATAGAATAAGTTTTATATAACAGTATATAATTGGGCTAAAATTTAAAATTAGCAAAGCAATCCAGTTAAAAAAAACTTTAAGGGAAAAAAAAAAAAAAAAAAAAAAAAACTACAAAATACTGGAACAACTCGAAACAATAACATGACGGATCATTTCCCACGATAATTAAATATAGTATAAATAGCTGGGCTGCGCCGCCTAGATCGCTTGATCTGAAATTTCCTTTGTCAGTTTTAAAGTATTACTATAACAAATAACCGATTCAAAATTCAATAGGAAAGAAAAACAATACAGTGATCAACACAAATATATATATATATATATATATATATACTAAACTTTAAAATATTGAAAATATAAAAAACTTAAAATATATAAAACTTAAAAAAAAAAAAAAAAAACATGTGATTACTTTTTTAAAAAATAAATAAAATGTATAACTGGTTGTCAAAATGAATGATGATTTACAACATTTCAAATGCAGAATCCTTTGACCAATGCTTGAGTTAATTTATGTTTAATTATAATGAATTCCGAAAGTTTTTTTTTTTTTTAAATACTGACTATATAAATATATAATTATTTGGCAGCTTTAAGACATAATTTATGCTTTGTTTAAATTGTCTGATTTTTATGAAGGTTTCAGTTAGTAACTTGGCGTTTCTTTTCTTTCTTTCTTTCGTTTTTTTTTTTTTTTTTTTTTTTTTTTTTTTTTTGAAAAGTCTAATTCAGGTAATTCTGAAATTGGTAATTATCCACTTTATTGCTAGTCAACAAAATTCACCCTTTTTTCAGAGATGACTATGTTGCCAAGAATGAACGAAATTTATTATATCCGATAACCGAAATACATGTTACTATGACATTTTAGAAATTCTCATTAAGTTATTGTTTGAATTATTTTACACTTAATTACAACTAACACTATGCTAAAAAAAAAAAAATAATAATAATATACAGACACGACATAATTTCATTATTTAAAACATGAAAATCTGACATTGACAGATTTTAATTTAGTGCCAGAGGCCTACTGCTAAACTTGTTAATATCGACAAATTCTTCTTTAGTTAATTCGTGGCGATCTAAATTCCATGATAAAGTTTTCATTAAATCAAACCAATGTGTTTCAGCTGCAGATACTGTAACAAATAACGTTGGAAGTCCAAACTGTCTTATAGCCGCAAAACAACGTTTTTTCTCTTTTTCCCAATGAGGGGGAGGTGTGCCTTGGGGGGGACTCATGTCAAAGGTGTGCCTTGGGGGGGGACTCATGTCAAAGTTGTACCGGGGGGGGGACTCATGTCAAAGTTGGGCCTTGGGGGAACTCATGTCAAAGTTGGGCCTGGGGGGGGACTCATGTCTAAGTTGGGCCTTGGGGGGACTCATGTCAAAGTTGTACCTTGGGGGGGGACTCATGTCAAAGTTGGGCCTGGGGGGGACTCATGTCAAAGTTGGGCCTTGGGGGGACTTCATTCAATAAATCCCCATTCAATAAACCGACTGAAATAGGCCCTTAGCACTATTAAGAGTGACCTATAAAAATTCGACAACGCTGTACCGACTGAAATAGGGGTACCTTGGGGGGGACTCATGTCAAAGTTGGGCCTGGGGGGGTACTCATGTCAAAGTTGTGCCTTGGGGGGACTTCATTCAATAAATCCCCATTCAATAAACCGACTGAAATAGGCCTCTAGCACTAATTAAGAGTGACCTATAAAAATTCGACAACGCTGTACCGACTGAAATAGGGGTACCTTGGGGGGGACTCATGTCAAAGTTGGGCCTGGGGGGGACTCATGTCAAAGTTGTGCCTTGGGGGGACTTCATTCAATAAATCCCCATTCAATAAACCGACTGAAATAGGCCTCTAGCACTAATTAAGAGTGACCTATAAAAATTCGACAACTGTACCGACTGAAATAGGCCTCTAGCACTAAAAAAAAAAAACTAGTTGGCATAGGTGGACTCTGCTCAGTTCCCCATCCTATTTATGTTCACATAAATTTCTAGTACGAGACATATTATAATCATGTTAAAAGAAATGAATTTGACCAAAGATTTATATTATGACAGAATGAAATCCCCGCCTAATAGGCTATCCACCGTTCACTTCGATATATATATCTTATTCTAATCTATTAATTTATTTTATCAGGGTCAATTCCGTTGTTTAGTTTTCATCCTACTATTTCCAATGCAATAATCCTCAAAATTCATATTTATATGAAAAATTTACAATTTCGCTATGTTGATAAAATCGTAAATTACGAATGATTTACGAATTTTTCCTATTAGAATATTTGTATTCAATCATGTTCAAACAAATATCATAAATGTAATTTTGAAGTTGTCTAATGTATTTACGATCCTCAAAATGGAAATTTATGCTCAATTTTGCCTTATTCTGACATGTTAAGTAAATCGTAAATTCCAAATAACTTACGAATTTTTTAAATTGGAAAAATCGTAGTCTATGATATTTATGCCAGTATCCTAAATAATATTTCGAAAGTGGTTTGACATCTTTACGATGAAAATATCCCTCAAGATTGACGTTTATGTGAAATTTTGCTCTATTCAGCCATGTTAAGAAATTCGTAAATTTCCAATAACTTACGAAATCTTTATATTGGAAAATTCATAGTCATTAATAATCACGCCAGTGTCCTAAATAATATTTCAAAAGTAGTCTGACATCTTTACGATGAAAATATCTCTCAAAATTGACGTTTATGTGAAATTTTGCTCTATACTGCCATGTTAAAAAATTCGTAAATTTCCAATAACTTGCGAAATTTCCAAAGTAGCATATTTATAGTTACTGATGTTCATTCCGGCATCAAAACTGATATTTTAAAACTGGTCTGACATTTTTACAGTAAAAAGTTTCCATTAAATGCACGTTTAAGTGAATTTTTGTCCTATTCTCCCATGTTAAGAAAATCGTAAATTTCTAATAACTTACGAAGTTTTTAAATTCGAATGTTGCAAATGAATAGGGTTCTTGCCAATGTCTAAAGTAATACTTTAAAACTGATCTGACCTCTCTGCGATCATTTGTTCGTGAGATATCGTGTTAACAGACTAACAAACTAACGGACTAACACACTAACGGACTGACACACTGACACACTGACACACTGACACACTAACAGACACCCTACAGACAGACACCATAGAAATTTTGTCATTTTCGGATTCCTCACACCTGAAAACGTGTAGAAAAGTAAAAAAACCGAGGTCGAAAATTTTCACGATTACCTAAGTTCCCCATACCTATAGTATGATGGGGAACTAAAAATCGAGCCCTGATGCCATTTCTGCTATTTCTTATGTAAAATAGCTTCCTGAATTCGAATTGCATATCTTTATGGCTTCTATTTGTTGAATGATTATGAGCTTCAAAAATTGAAGCATTTACTGACCAATAAATCTAGCCTAAAATTTTAAGTCGACTGAATAAAATCTTTTTGCAGTTGAAAATTAAATTTCTTCAAAATATAATAGCGATGTAAATAATGCAATGTGTGGGAACAAAGCCATTGACTAAATATGTGTTAATGCATGCGTAATATTTCTTTACTTTTGTGACATTAACGTAAAGGAATCTATCTTTGCCTTTAAGCTTGCCGAAAAGGGATTTTTTTTTTTTTTTTTTTTGTTATTAAATAGCACAAAAATAAAAATTTAAGTAATATATACATATATATATATTAGAAACATTTTATTGAAATTAGATTTTACTCATCGTGTCTTTGAATCAAGCGAAAAACAAAGCGACTCTCCTTTAATGTAAATGCAAGCAATTTTAGAGCGTCATATTAAAAATTGTTGGTTGTGTGTTCCATAATCGAAAGCCGATGTGTTACTTTGTTGCAGAAAATTAATGGAAAAGATTTCAATTGGTAAAAGAAAATCTTTCATTTTCTATACAGTATCCTACGAAATTTTCATTAGTGTGTTTAATAAACTTCCTTTTTAGATACTAAAACGTACCAAATAAAAAATTAAATAAAAACAGAGGAAGCTTCTTATTGTGGAACCGCAAAAAGCATAGAGTAAAAATTTATTCTTTCAGCGACATGCTATAAAAAATATAAAAGTTTCAAGAATAAAAAAATTTTAGAAAGAAATATAGAAATTTCACGTTTGCAAGAGATAAAAAATCTAAGGTATTCAAAATATTTTAAAAAGCAATCGAGAACAATAGTCTTTATATATATATATTTGTTAGATTTTCTATGGCTTAGATTTATGGTTAGATTTTTTATGGATTTGGTATTTTCTATGACTTTTGACTAGAGTATTATACTGATAACGTGATGGTCGTGGATTCGATCCTCCAAGAGCCGATGAGTTAATTTTTGGAGATGTGTATCATTTGCCTGCGTGCAAAGTATATATCAACAAAAATTAGCTGTGACATTTTTAAGAAATAAATTTCAAATTAAAAATATATAATTGTTCTAACACCTGTAACAGAGAGATAAAATATTTTTTTTTATCACCTGTTAAAAATTACAAGTTTTAAAAGTAGTTAAAGTTATTGTAAAAAGAATTACGATCATACTTCGCTGATATTTTCGCCGTTGAATGGTACCTCACCTCTTAAGAAGATGTCGTAATAGATGTATTTTTTTTATTATTTTTAATCGCTACAAAATGAAATATATCTCTTTTTTGATAGTGTCGATACAATCATTTTTCCATGTCTTGTGGAAAGCAATTTAAGTTACAGAAGTTACATTTCGAAAAGAATATGTGTTCATCGTACTCACATATACACACAGCATTAAATTAAGGTTACGTTCTTGCAAAAACATTCCATTTGGTTGAATTATGTTTGCTGAGAGAAATACAAACTCATAATATAGGTGACTGAATTATAAAAACATTAAAACCAATAACTTAAAAATAAAATATTTTATATAATGTGTAACTCAATTTGAAATGAAAAGATATTTTTAGAGGGGAAATGAAGCTATTAGTCAGATTAAGTCTCCCAAAATCATCTAATAATAAGCTCTTTTATGTACATAATTCATTTTTCTTAAATATTTCATTTGTACTTGCTTACAATTTGAGAACTCGATATTTCAAAAAATAACTTGCGCTTAAAACGTGTTGTATGTGAGTTGTTAGAGAAAAATATCGGTTATGATGTTCCATATTCTCGCCTAGTTAATAACTGTTTACTTGTTTTATGTTAGATACATGTAATATTTTCATGTATAATTTTCTGTTTGCAATCATTATTAATAGAGTGTAGCAGGAAGACCACCCAAATTCTATGCAGCCAGACTCTGCGCTTGGAATGCATAAAACATGTCCAAATCACTATATATCTACGACAAGCACTTTTCGAGAAAAATACGAAATCAAAAATCTAATATCATATCCGGTGCAATAAAGTAAAACTATTGGAAACAAGAGCATCGGTATTTGTACAGGTCTTCGGATGAAGATGCTCACAATAACAGCTGAGTTTACACTGAGGCTTGAATGCGTGCGCTGTTTCATGACGTCAAGTCGTGCTTTAAATTGTATTTAAATGTTAAATATAGTAGCTGATAGTAATCTTCGCATGATAATGTACTCCGTTAACGAATATTGTGACTAAACGTGCAACGTGTGCAGGCAATCAGACATTTTTCAGTATGAACGGTGGACATTTTGAACATCTTCCTCTTTAAACATATACAAATATCGATGTTAATGTTTCAAATAAAGTTTTCTTCCGTACACAGGATATGACATCACATTTTCCTTTCACGTTTTCCCCGAAAACTATTTGTCGTAGAGATTTAATTCCTTGGACGATTTTTATGTATTCCAAACGAGAAATCTTGCTGAGTAGAGGGTGGTCTAGCTGGGAGATCTTGTATATATATATTTTTTCCTTTACATTTTACTACCATAAAATAACAGAAAAACTCCTGCAATATAAATTTATTGATGTCAGACAGAAAAATTTGATTAAATATTTTCACTTGTAGTTGGAGCTGGTTCTGGAGGTTCTGTAGTTGCAAGCAGATTATCAGAAATATCTTGTGTCAACGTTCTGCTTTTAGAAGCTGGAGGTGCACCTCCTATTTATAGTGAAATACCTGTAGCAGCGTTGGCAACGTGGTTCACAGATGTTGATTGGCAATTTCGGACTGTCCCACAGCGTAATGCAGGGAGAGGCTTGATTGACGAAGTAAGTTAGATATATTTATATCTAGTTATCTAGTTAAGAAAGTGTCCATGTATGTAAGTTATAACCATTATGCCATATTCTATCAATGAATAACACAGGTCAACCTCTAAAATTTTTAAATGATAACATTGGTTGATCTTTATGTTTCTTGTTGTGCTGAAACCGAAACTGAAACTACTTTTTTCTCTATCACGTGTAGACTATTGTCGGTACAAGATGTCAACCGACACAGTCTGACATAATTATTGTGACTCCTACACCAATATAATTATATGATAACTTTTATAGTATTTTCCATGATTAATTATAATTAATCATGAAAACATAGTAAAAACTACCGAAAATTAAGAAATTGTGTCGATATACACCCTGTATTTAAAAAAAAATCTAAACGTGATTGAGAATAACTGGCTCCATTATTGGTTTTAGCATACCAAAAAGCATAATTTTCTGCTGAAATTATCTAATTAAATTTTGTCAGCATTTTTTTATAGGTCTGTGTAATCAAAGAGACATGGTAGTACAAATCCACAAAGCCACAGTCTTCCCAATATTTTTCTTGAGATATATACATAATAATTTCAACTATGAATATCCATTGAAATAAAACTATCTTCTGCAGACCTCGATTTATGAAAACACCGCATGATTAAAACCCTCTATATAAAATCATATATAGATTTATGTTCAATTTACTTTAGAAATAGAGCAAAATAATAGTTTTCCATTTCTTGATGTTCTTGTTGAACGCACTTTGAATTCGCCTAATATTTTTCAAACTTCTGTATATCGTAAGGCCACATTTACGGGTCAATGTCTAAATTTTCATTCTGCCAATTCTAATTCTCATAAAATTGCCTTTTTCGAACTTTGGTCAGTAGAGCTCTCCAGTTATGCAGTAATGAGACACTTTTTAAGTTGGAAATTAAAAGAATTTTTCAGGATTTAATAAATAACGATTACCCTCTTAATTGGTTAAAACAAATTTATCGTGAAAAAATTATCCGCTTGCCCTCTTCATTTCCTCCTACAAAATCCCCCTCTCTTCAAATACAAACGAAAAATTCACTAATTAACAAGAAAAATTATATTTCTATGCCATATTTTTGTTTTCCTTCAGAACTTATTTCTAAATTACTTAAACCACATAATATTTATACTGCTTTCCGGCCGATTAAACAATTAAAAAACTTTCTTTTTAACTTTAAACCTGTAACCCCTTCTTTGGATCTAACTGGCGTAATATATTTAATTCCTTGTAAAAATTGTAAATATGTTTATATAGGTGAAACTGGCCGTACGGCAAGAATTAGACTACAGGAACACATACGGTCATATAAAAATTGCAACCAAAATTCTAAAATTGTAATCCATTCAACAGAAACTGATCATATTCCTGACTTCGATAATAAACTAGTTGGCATAGGTGGACTCTGCTCAGTTCCCCATCATATTTATGTTCTCATAAATTTCTAGTGCGAGACATATCATAATCATGTTAAACGAAATGAATTTGACCAAAGCTTGATATTATGACAGAATGAAATCCCCGCCTAATAGGCTATCCACTGTTAACTTTGATATATATATCTTATTCTAATCTATTAATTTATTTTATCAGGGTCAATTCCGTTGTTTAGTTTTCATCCTACTATTTCCAATGCAATAATCCTCAAAATTCCTATTTATATGAAAAATTTACAATTTCGCTATGTTGATAAAATCGTAAATTACGAATGATTTACGAAATTTTCCTATTAGAATATTTGTATTCAATCATGTTCAAACAAATATCATAAATTTAATTTTGAAGTTGTCTAATGTATTTACGATCCTCAAAATGGAAATTTATGCTCAATTTTGCCTTATTCTGACATGTTAAGTAAATCGTAAATTCCAAATAACTTACGAATTTTTTAAATTGGAAAAATCGTAGTCTATGATATTCATGCCAGTATCCTAAATAATATTTCGAAAGTGGTTTGACATCTTTACGATGAAAATATCCCTCAAGATTGACGTTTATGTGAAATTTTGCTCTATTCAGCCATGTTAAGAAATTCGTAAATTTCCAATAACTTACGAAATCATTATATTGGAAAATTCATAGTCATTAATAATCATGCCAGTGTCCTAAATAATATTTCAAAAGTAGTCAGACATCTTTACGATGAAAATATCTCTCAAAATTGACGTTTATGTGAAATTTTGCTCTATACTGCCATGTTAAAAAATTCGTAAATTTCCAATAACTTGCGAAATTTCCAAAGTAGCATATTTATAGTTACTGATGTTCATTCCGGCATCAAAACTGATATTTTAAAACTAGTCTGACATTTTTACAGTAAAAAGTTTCCATTAAATGCACGTTTAAGTGAATTTTTGTCCTATTCTCCCATGTTAAGAAAATCGTAAATCTCTAATAACTTACGAAGTTTTTAAATTTGAATGTTGCAAATGAATAGGGTTCTTGCCAGTGTCGAAAGTAATATTTTAAAACTGATCTGACCTCTCTGCGATCATTTGTTCGTGAGATATCGTGTTAACAGACTAACAAACTAACGGACTAACACACTAACGGACTGACACACTGACACACTGACACGCTAACAGACACCCTACAGACAGACACCATAGAAATTTTGTCATTTTCGGATTCCTCACACCTGAAAACGTGTAGAAAAGTAAAAAAACCGAGGTCGAAAATTTTCACGATTACCTAAGTTCCCCATACCTATAGTATGATGGGGAACTAAAAAAGTTCTAAATTCTGGTATAATAATTATAAATCACGTATTTTGTTTGAGAGTTGGCACACTGCCAGCCATCTCTACACTATCAATGAAGCATGCGCACTGGCTCCTCAATGTTCTGTACTTCTATGAATTCCTTGTGTATTCATGTAATGCTTGCAAATTAAGTTGCAGTGATACTGATGAGGAAACCTGGATGGGTTTCGAAACGTCTAAATTTTAAATGTTTTTAAATATATTAATACCCGAACAAACTACTACGTCAGAAACTCCAAAGAAAAATATTTGAGATGCATACAGCTGTTTCCATAGCTTTAAGCGTACCGTCTTCAGCGTAAAAAGAATTCTGAATCTGGAGAAGTGCTTGCATATATAGGAGTGGGACCGAATTTAGTTCAAACAATAGGATTACGGGAAAGTTGGGGAGTGTGGCCAATAGGAATTTAGGAATGTTAGCTGCGTAAACAGTAGAAAAATTAAGAAAATATGGACTGAATGTAAAATTTCCAACAATCAGACAAATAAGGAACAGCGAAATCACAAATTACAAGGTTTTTAAAATTTTTATAAATATAAAAAGCTTCAAAGAAATCGAGTTCATGAATGGATTTAGGTCTGCAAATTATTTTAGCTGAATTAAATTTAAAATTATGATTCTTCTCCCCGCAATGTTTAGAAATAGCCAATTTATTGGTTTCTTGTTTGCGGACGTATTTCATATGTTCTTTTAGACGAAATTTAAGACTGCGTTTAGTTTGGCCAGTGTATGATAAACCACACTGACAGGAAATACTATAACTGCCCCAATAATTATGCATATCAATGGGATCTTTTAACTGAGAAAAGGTGAGTTTATTGGAAGGCGAAAATATTATTTTAAAATCATATTGTTTGAGAATTTTAGCTATGGTTTGACTGGATTTGGGAAAATAGGGTAAAACTATACTGATATTCGAAGAGACTGATTTAGTGGACGAAATACGAGGGAGTTGTAATTTTTGGATAGCTTTGTCTATAATGGAAGGGTTATAACCTCTGTCAATTGCAATGGCTTTCAAGTATTTAATTTCAGATTTTAATAAAATAGGATTTGAACAAATATTAAGGGCACAGTTTACAAAAGTATAGAAAGCAGCCATTTTTTGGTTAGGTGGGTGACATGAACGCACATGGGGAGGAAGGGAGACTGCAAAATTTTTACGATAGACGGTGGTTGAAAATCCATTTACAGTGCGAGAGACGAGGGTATGAAGAAAGGGAAGGGAGCCATTATTTTCTATTTCATATGTAAACCGGGTATTACTGTCAATTGAATTTAAAGATTCTAAAGTTTCACATGAAATAGAAAATAATGGCTCCCTTCCATTTCTTGATACCCTCGTCTCTCGCACTGTAAATGGATTTTCTGCCACCGTCTATCGAAAAAATTTTGCAATCTCTCTTCCTCCCCATGCACGTTCATGTCACCCACCTAACCAAAAAAAAAAAAAAAACTGCTTTCTATTCTTTTGTAAACCGTGCCCTTAATATTTGTTCAAATCCTATTTTATTAAAATCTTAAATTAAATACTTGAAAGTCATTGCAATTGACAGAGGTTATGACACTTCCATTATAGACAAAGCTATCCGAAAAGTACAACTCCCTCCTATTTCGTCTACTAAATCAGTCTCTTCCAATATCAGTATTGTTTTACCCTATTTTCCTAAATCCAGTCAAACCATAGCTAAAATAATCAAACAATATGATTTTAAAGTAATATTTTCGCCTTCCAATACACTCACCTTTTCTCAGTTAAAAGATCCCATTGATATGCATAATTCATGAGGCATTTATAGTATTTCCTGTCAGTGTGGTTTGTCATATATTGGCCAAACTAAACGCAGTCTTAAATTTCGTCTAAAAGAACATATGAATTACGTCCGCAAACAAGAAACCAATAAATTGGCTATTTCTAAACATCGCTGGGATGAAAATCACAATTTTAAATTTAATTCAGCTAAAATAATTTGCAGACCTAAATCCATTCATGAACTTGATTTCTTTGAAGCTTTTCATATTTATAAATTTTTTAAAAACCTTGTAAATTGTGATTTCGCTGTCCTCTATTTGTCTGATTGTTGGAAATTTTACATTCAATCCCCATTTTCTTAGTTTTTCTACTGTTTACACAGCTAACATTCCTAAATTCCTATTGGCCACTCTCCCCACCTTTCCCGTAATCCGATTGGTTGAAGTAAATTCGGTCCCTCTCCTATATATACGAGCACGTCTCCAGATTCAGAATTTTTTTTTGCACTGAAGACGGTACGCTTAGGCTACCGAAACAGCTGTATGCACCTCAAATATTTTTCTTTGGCGTTTCTGACGTAGTGGTTTATTCGTGTTTTAATATTCCAACGCCAAATCTCCTGTTATTATTTTTAAATATATATTTTGTTTTTTAATGTATTTTAACTAAAGTTTTGTCTCGTAAATAAAATAGTTTTTGTTTTTACTATATATATCTGTGTATAAAAACATATATGATATATATGATATCCTTGGAGGAATGATATACGATGAGTTGTCATGCGACGTTTCAACATGCAGAGTAAATGAAGTTATGTGTTGGCTACTCAAGATGGCTACCGCAATAGCAGCGCTTCCACGGCAGCCATATTGAGTCTATCGAAACATTAGCTTGGGCTGTGTTACATAATGGCTTCTGCGGTTATTTTTCGGCTTCATGTTTTTCCAAACATGTCATCTCTTCTTATATCCTTCCTCCAAATGAAAAAAATCCGCCATACTTGACCTTCACGCAAAGGAAAAGAGAAAATAAAATGAAAGTGTTAAATTGTGCAAAAGAAGAAATTTCCCAATTTTTATTTAGATAATTTCTTTTGGAGCTTTGCAACAAATACTGTCTTTCCCATTTTGGTTAGAGCCTGAGTAGTAGAGCGTCGAAATCTTTCGAGTTCGATACTCGAACGGGTCAAAGACCATCGTGGGGATTAATAGAGGTTGGTGGAAACGGAAACAATATCTCTCGTACTTGCAATCTCTTTCATATTCCACAAAATTATACCTCTACGGGGTTACCAAAACTGAAAACCTTTATCCTACGTGAAGGATAGAAATTAGGATAGCATGTCTTTGCCCAACACTTAGGGGGTGAATCCCAGACCGTCGTCAATTTTACACAGCATAACTCTAGTGGCCTGTGGAACGTAAAACCTATTCAACTCCAGCTTGAATGATTTTTTTTTTTTTTTTTTTTTTTTTTTTTGCAGCAGTAACTTGCTGACATTCTGCTGATACTATTCGTTAATTTGCTTCTCTCATGAAAATCATTTTTTACAAATTCTTTGGTTTATGCATTTTTTTTTCTTTTTTGACTGCAATGTATTTGAAAACATGAGACGTAACTATATTTTTACTCATGCTCTCGAAAATGGTTCTAACAGTTTTCACTAATTTCGTCTCATTTGCTAATTTGGCCACACGAAAACGATCTAGCTATGTTGCGTTACAACTTCGGCAAAAATTGCTTTTATCGTTAGTCGAACGTCAGTCTGCCTTTTCTAGTTATATGTTGAGCCAATATATTTGTAAATTACAAAATTTGTGTTACTAAATATTTTTATTTTTGTAAATGAAGTATGTAGCATTCTTAGTTACATTCAAGGCTGTAGAGAAATAACTGATTCAATACGTTATAAACATCACGTCAGTTTTTTTTTTTCCAGAAGAGTTTAGTATGTTTAATTTTTGATGAAGTTTTATTTCCCTTTTATAATTCGCATATAAATAAATATCCTTATATATATAAAAGTTACTATGTAAACATTTTGTTTTACTTAGCATCAGCATGGTATATTAATACGCTTAAAGTTGTTAATGTTCTGATCAGAATATTAAGTATTTTATATAACAATATAGATTATTGTATTCTATTTTTTATTAGTACTACAGGACTATTTCTTACTAACAGAAATTTTACATTGTTGCTATTTATTGTATTACACATTGAATTTTACAAGATGACCCTCAATGCCTAATTTTACAGTTTAATTTCTTAAAATCTCATAAAATATGTTTTATTGAACAAACCTAATATTGTCCAATTTATATATATTGAAGGAAAATAAAGGCTTTTATATGAAACCGTCAATGGTACCGTCAGAGGTTCCAAGTCCCCTTAAAAATCATGTACGGTACTAATAAAAACGATATTCATTTTTAATTTTAAAAATTTCGAAAGATATGTAAGTCTTATAATTTTTTTAGCACTGGAAAATAGGGCAAAATATTGCATAAACGTGTAATATAAGAATTATTTTCATCGAAAAAACATTTTAAAATATCTTTTTAAATATGGTAGAAAAGGGGAGCAACTTTGAACTGGGGGTGCCTTTGAATACTGTAAATATTTTCTTAAGGAAAAAAAATATGTATATATATACATACATATATATATATATATATATATTTAATACAGATAGCAGCACATTATTATTGCTTCACTGCAACAGAGTAACCAAAGTTTGACTCTTTTACATGCACACTAATGTCTGAGCAAGGTAGGGTATTTTTCTCTTCTTGGATCTGAACTTGACAAAAGAAAGTTGTAAGGTTTTTGTTGATAATGTTGTATTTCTTTAATTGTAACTGATTTTTTAACATTTAAAGAGAAATTTTAGCTTTAGCTTATAAGCATTATTTTGTTTAAACTCTTATGCCTACATCAATAAATTGTTCTAATACCTAACTCCATATGATGAACTACCTTTGAACTGAAAAGTTGTGGCACCATTAAACAAATCAAACTTAGAAGAAAAGAGCCATAAATATATAGAAGCTGAATTTGAGTCCTCTTTTGTAACCGATAGACCTAATATTTCCTCTTTGCTGGAACAATCAGCATATAATGAGAGAATGAGACTGCAGAAAATGAAATGATCCCAGAATCTCCAACTTCAACTTTTCTTACTGCAGAACTATACAACCGTATTAGAAAGCCAAACTATAAATACAATCGCGGTGAACTAGGTGTAAGAAAGGACGATACAGAATGCAAATATTGACTCTTGAGAAATTATTTATTGAAGCTGAAAACAAATCCCGTCAAAATAAGAGAGAAAAAGATCTAAATAATATAGCTTTGCTTTTCTAAAATTAACTTACAAGAGATTATTATTATTATTATTATTATTATTATTATTATTATTTTGTTGTTGTTGATTCAAGCAGTGATGAAGAAGGCACATTTTCTGTGAATATTGCATGATGTGAATCAGACTTTGAGAATTTCAATGCCAATACAGAGGATCAAGAGGAAACAACTCTTGTTCTAGAAGATTTGCATATGAATGATATTATTTTAGTGTAAAAAAAAAGTGACTGCTGATGATGCCGTGGGGGTCTCCTGTGAAAGTTATTACAAATGAAGCCTGAAGTAAGGTTAATTAATGTAATTATAAAATTTTAATTTAGATCAGTTTCAAACGAAAAGAAATATTTTTCACTACGTTGGTCAGATTGAATTGCAACTACAAGATAAAAAGAGAGTTTAATATTAGGCTCTTTCGTAAAAAAAGAAAGTGGTAAATTTTATTTTCTAGAAGCATCTGATACCAGTATGATTGATTTCAAAGACATAATAAAAAAAAATTCCTGAGCCAAACATTTCTGGAGGAATTCTGTGTGCTGTTTCAACATTGAACTTTGATGTCAATTTTGATGCACATACGTAAAATTGATTTAAAAAAAATTTCTGCAATTTTATAAATAGAGTGGTTTAATTTTATTCTTATTACTTCATAAGCCTTAAAAATAGCAGTTTTTGTTAAAATTTCAATTTTTTATTCAAAGGTACCCTAGCTTGTTCAGAGGTGGCTTTATGGGCAGGTTTGAACAGAAATATTTAAAAATTTTAAAGCTTTATATCATATTTAATTTACTTTTAAAAATTTTAATTTTTGGTTTATATGATAGGAAACACATTCTTTTCATCATGTAATAATTAAACATCAATAATTATGATTTAATAATTGTTATCTGAATAAGAAATATGTTGATTTTCCAAAAAAAAAAAAATGTTCAAAAGTGCCTCCTCCCTCTCCCCTACTGCACTGAAAAAATATATGAGCAAAAATACTAAAAAATGTGTAAAACTGTATCACATTTGAGTATGTCACATACTCAAAATAGTCCCGAAGCAAACATGCTCAAATTTGAAAAACTCTTGTATGTATTATCTATACACTATCTACAAATAAGTATTTGAACACTTTCAATTCAGACATTTTGTCAAATATCTAGAAAAGTTCTTTAGGAATATGTTTGGAACTTTGGTAGTGTAAAGTACATGCTATACCTCATATCTTTCAGCAAAAGTTGTGTCCTGAAAAGGAAATGAGGACCAGAAAAAAAAAAAAAAATAATTTGGATCACCTTGCAAAAAATAATGTTTTAAATGCGTTTTGGCTGTAGCATGTGATAAAGAAGATTTTTCTCATTATCTGTATATTGCATAAAGAATTTCCACGTTTTAAATTACAACACGTTGGGTATTACACCCAGCACTAAGCTATTTCTAGGAAATATGGCATACTAAATCAGACACAGCATACAGCAATCAGAATTATAAATATAAAAATAAGCATCATCTGTCAGGAACAGTTCCGGTTAGACCACTTCAAAACGTCTTGTGAGGCCATTTTTTTTTCTTTTTTCCGTTTGTTCAGCTTACGGCAACATACATATAATATGTTTTATATCACACCTATTCTTATTTATTTCCTCTAAAACCTTGAAAAACTATTTAATTGTAATGTTTAAAGGTCTAAATTAAATATAGCGTATAACTGGCTATTATTACTCATTTACAACTTGAGACTTATAGTTACAAAGACTTTTTGTCTCTAATGATCCTTGTGACAAAGTCACGCTAAATTTCCATCGGCCTCCATCGTAAAAAAATGGAGACCTCTGGCTATTATAAACAACGCAATACCAGATAAAAACAAACCAAAACTATTGCCATTCAGAAAATACAAATTCCAAATGGACAACTCTTTAATTCCGAATGAACGACTCTTGTTTCATTAAAAAAAAAAAAAAAAAAAAAAAACTCTTAAAATATTTCTAAAACATATGAAAGCTTTAAAATTCTTAAAATATTTGTAAAAACATATTAAAGCCTTTAAATATTTTTATCAAGCTTCATTGCTTGTTTACATTGTAAGGTATGAGTGGCGTCGAGTTGAGTAAGTAAATGTTCTCAGTTGATTTTAGTTTTGAAATTAGTGTAAAGTGATAGCGTCGAGTTGGAATAGAATGTTTGGTTGGGCAAGTAAAAGTCAACAGTTGAAATTAGTATTCAAAGTGGTCTAAGGTGATAATGTCGAGTCGAGGTAAAATAAAAATGTTCGGTTGAGAATAATAAAGTCCCTAGCTGGATCCTAGATATTTTAGCAAAGTTGTGGGTGAGATAGCTGGTTGGAGGTATCGAGTAGAGGTGAATTTAGTTAGCATGGATTGTCTGTAGTAATTGGATAGTTAGTAGGAAAATTTGAGAAAAAAAAATGTATTTTAGTAAAATGAAGTGAATCGTTTTTTCTTATCATGAAGACTTTAAATAGAGCACTCAATGGAACACTGGGATGTGCTGTTGCTGTTGTGTTGTTGGGCCTATATTTTTTGTCAATCAGCAGTTTTTTTTATTGTCATTCATACTAATTGGGTAATTTTTTTTTTTTTTTTTTTTACTTTCAGAACAAAAATTATAAAGTATCAAAACACATTTGTTTTATAAACATAAATTGAAAATACATTTAAATGATCAGGCGGTGATCTTCATGACCTAAACATCGTTTTCAAGATTTATCGTTCACATTCCGCCATTTTTGTCGGGGTTACATACTAGTGTAAAAATCTTAAATATGTTATAAAATACGAACACTTTTACTAAATAATTTTTAACTACGCATGCACGAGCTTTATAAAAATTTCATTTGCATAATTTAATAGCCGAAGATATTGAGAAACTTAAAATAAAACCTAAACAAATGTTATGTAAATTCAAAATATTACGAGAGACAGAATGAACAGAATTACAGTTCTTTCAAAATAAACGCTAAACTATAAAACGGTTTTACTCACACTTTTATCTTGATTCAATAAATGCCCAATGGTAATGCAGTGTTTTTGCTGATTAAAAGTAAATATTGATAAAAAGCGTTCTGATTGCTGTATGTTGTGTCTAATTTAGTATGCAATATTTCCTAATAATGGCTTTGCACGGGGTCTTATACCCTGCGTGTTATAATTAATAATCTGGTGTGTCACTCACACGACTTTCTCTTACCCTGAAATTTAATACTATAAATACAGATTGCATATTAAGAGGTGATAACGAGTACTGTTATGTAAACCTGTGTTAAACAATTCAAATTAGGCTTCGGAAGAGATTTATATGATAACTAGTTCTGTGTGAGTGGGGGGACTACCACCCCCCTCAAACCCACGTTTCATTAATGCACCTACATTTATATAGAATTTAATTCGGTTATTAAAAAATAATTCTGCTTTTAAAAAATAATTTATTAAAATTATTATTTAAAAAAATTATCTTTTATGATAATGCAGACGATTTCCATATTAGAGAAGTAGTATAACAATAAATAAAATAATAAATAAATAAATAAATAAATAAATAAGTTTATTTAATTCTCAATATTACATTAAAGAGAATTTTTTTTTTTTTTTTTTTGTTAAAAAGGAAAAAAACCAGTAACTTTATTTCAAATTATCGCAGATCAATGGTTCAACCATTCGTTTTAAAGGTATTGACGAGCTCTTTTGAAAGATACCCTCCAGGGGGACTTCCAAGATCCCCCCCCCCAGGAGGGGGAGGCGAGGCTCCTACATACACCATTTTTTTTTTTCACAGTTGACTATCTCTATTACAAAAAATATATATTCGTTTCATTTGGTTTAGTGCAGTCTATAGATGTTAAACTCTACTTACCTGCATTTTCCCCCATAGACATAATGTATTTGAATACTTTTGAGTGTCCCTGCACACGAACCATTTGCTTCCTCTCAACGAAAAGCTTAGCGTAGCATCCCTATATGATACACATTTAGAATACCGAGTTTGGAATTTCTGCTACTATTTGTTCTTGAGATATGCTGATAACAGGCACACATACATCCACACAGACAGACAGACACACAGACCATTCGCTAAAAACATGATTTTCGTATTCAAGAGACCTCAGAATTTGTAAATATAACAAAAACTCACGTTCGAAAGTTTGACCCTAAAACAATACTTTCTCAGCCCTATGTGTAAGAGAAAGTCAAAAAGTGGAAAATCTTTTTGCAGTTTTTTAAAGAAACTGTTATATCTCTATGAATATATGGGGCAGTCTCATAAATTTTTTTATATAGATAACGAAAGAATTCCTTTTAAGCACATGCTACAGCCAAAACGAATTTAAAGCATTACTTTTTACAGGAAGATCCAAAACACTTCGATTTTTGTTTAATTTTTTACTGTCCCCTTTTCTTTTTCAGGACACAACGTTTGATAAACAATATGAGGCAAAACGTGTTCTTTACACTACCAAAGTTTCAAGATAATTCCTAAAGAACTTTTCTATATATTTAGCAAAATGTCTAAACTCGAATGTGTCCAAATACTTAAAGGCAGATAGTGTATAATATTTCTGTAACGTGGACCAGTTACGATTAAAGTTTGTAGAAACGATATATGATACTAACTTAATTAATAAAATATGCGATGATAAATAAATAATACACAAGTAGTATTTAAGTACACGAACTCAGTTCAGTGATTTAATAAAATATATGACGACATTTGTCTGATGAGATCATTTTATAGAGAAATCTGTCTTTATAAATTTCATCTATAGAATCTTTACATGCGTCATTTTAAAACAAGCAATACTTTAAAGATAAAAACAAAATGCGAACTTTTGTCACAAATTCACTAAAAAACGCAATAATAAAAAGTACAATCAAAACAAGTACGAATTTTTTTTTTTCTTTAAACAAAAAATTATGCCAAAATGAATAGAGAATAAATTAAACTAAAATGCATCGCCAAACGTGCTAGTCTCATTTGAGAAATATCGCATGTTTTCAAATTCATATCTGTACACTTTTTAATTTATTATAAATATGCTGAACTAAAAAAAAATTTTTAATAGAATATCACGACTGTCGATGCCAATTTTTGAGGATGCAAATTTACACAAAAATGAGTACGTGTTTTTTTTTTTTTTTTTTTTTTTTTTTTTTGAGAATATTTCTTTTGAAGCTATTTTGAGTATGTGGCATACTCAAATTTGACACAATTTTACTCATTTTTGAGTATTTTTGCTCCTTTATTTTTTTCAGAGTACTAAATATCTAGGAGTAAGTAAAAAATTAATTTTTAGAGTTACTTCTCTTAAAATATTGTTAATATTTTTTTTCTTTCTACTTTAGGAATTTATATTACCCAGAGGCAAAATGTTGGGTGGGTCAAGTTCTATGAATAATTTGTTGTATGTTCGTGGCAACAGAAATGACTACGACAGATGGGCATCTCAGGGAGCTAAAGGATGGAGCTACAGAGATGTTCTCCCCTATTTTAAAAAACTCGAAGATAACAGAGATCCGGCATTTCTAGAAAATGGTATGTTTTTTTTTTTTTTTTTTTTTTTTTTTTTTTGTAATTTAAAATATAAAGAATTGTTGAGGCTTCAAGTTTTTTTCTTCTGTAAGTCGATAATTACAAAAACACAAGTTTCAGGCTTTGCATGCAATAATACGCATTTTGTTAATTTGTTTAACGGGTGTTTATAATCCGGATTTTTTTTTTTTAACTATATTTTTTAAACGATAATACACTGTGGGATAAAGAAAATGCCGCACATGAGCATATTCCTTTTCTCTTTCTGCAACTACCAATTTTATCGTTTGAAAAGAAAATTTTAGAGCAGATTTAGATAGCAAAATTACATCAGAACAGAGTCACCTATTGAATGATATAATTCAGAATCGAACCAATTTCAATTTAAGTTGTAATACAAACAAAAATAGATTAAAATTTCGTATTCTATCCACTGGTTAGTGAGGTCGAAAAATCGTGGAAATTGATCGAAAATAGAATTTGAAAAAATTTCACAAATCCACCACTTTTTCTTATAGAAAATAAAGTAAAAAAAAAAAAATTGCTTACTTTTACTGAAATTTAAAAGTATTTTAAATCATTTCAAATCAAAATAAGTGATATTGGTAGAGAAAAAAAAAATAATAAAATAAATAAATAAAAAAGAGATATCTTAAGATTTTTTTTTTTTTTAAGACGCCTTTACAAAATGAACACCAGTATTTCAGAAAATTCGTTTATGATAAATTATTAATCACTGTTTTAAAATCGTTTGATTTGTTTGTCTGGATTTTTATTTACTTATAATAAACATAGACAAATCACAAATATCTTAGAAGGGACTTATATACTACAGAATAACGTAACCTGCCATACAAAATAAATAAATAAATAAATAATAATAATAATAATAAAATCTTGTGTGAAACAACCACATGATTTCCATTATCCACAATTACATGTATTATATGCATTTTTTGGAGATAATGTGATCAGAAGATATAAAAGTGACTTAACGAAGTAGAAACCTAACATTTTTCTGGTAAGATAAACTTTATACACATGTAAAGACATATAAAACGAAGCTTACATATAGCGAGGTAAAAAAAAAAAAAAAAAAAAAAAAGAGGTAGAGTTATTTTTTGAAACACCAATTTTCGAGATCTACCTAAACTTCTGACCTACCTAAACATGGTAGCTGTTAATTTTCCTCTAATAACTACGTGATACATAAGAAAGAAATGGATTTATATAACAATTTTCAAGAAAACCGTTAGAGCCGTTTTTGAGATACCAATTTTTACCAAAACTCAATTATTGATAGAAAAAAAAATCACATTCAAAATTATATTTAAAATGAGTTAATATGGCGAGTTTGAAAAAAATCCGTCCAGCCGTTTTTAAAGGAACGTCCTTGCGAGATCTGAAATTGAGCTATTTATACAGGACGCCTATCAATTTTCCTGAACTAACCAACTATATCATTCGAAAGGAAATCTAATAGATTATTTATACAGCAAATTTGAAGAAAATCGTTAGAGTCGTTTTTGAGATGGTCCCACTCATGGTCCCACTTCCGGTTTCCGATGTCCCAATTCTTTTATTTTTTTTTCACCAAAATTTGAATTTGGAAAATTCATCTGTACACCAGACTTGTTTCAATTCTATCTATCGTTTCGTAGTTCTATCTTTATTAGTTTCCGAGATATAATAGCCGGTAGATTCTCCACATACATACACACACACGCATACACACTGACCGATTGCCAAAAACCACTTTTTTGGACTCAGGAGACCTTAAAACGTGTAAATCAGGTGAAATCTAGATCACGAATTTTCAGACCGAAGACAATACTTCCATTACCTACGGTAGTAGGGTAATGGAAGTAATAACACAAGGCCCCATGGCAAACAGTCACACAAGTACTACTTCGCCAGGGGCGACTAACAACTGCGCTCGATTACCCCACAAAAATTTAAAAAAGTACCAACTGCGCTTGGAAATGTAAAACGCCTCTTGCTACCTAAAACCCCCGTCATAATTTTCAGTCTTTAAACTTAAAGTAATGAAGTAGAAAACGAAAGATATAATAGTAATTTTTTTTCAAGCATATTTTTATGAGCACTTATGTAAGATCTCATTTCACTGAATAATCGCCAATTATTGCCAAATTAAAAATACAGTAGAACTTGGATAATTCGAAGTTGAAGGGACATGAGAAAAATTCGAAATATCCAAAGATTCGAATTGCATATACTGTTTCATACTTGCCAACATACTAATTAAAATTCCGTAGTATTGTTAACCCCGCCTTCTTTTCAAACCAGTATCCGTTTTAGAGTATTTTTCTTCTTACTTAATCGTAATTGCATTTGCAAAATATTACTTTAAAAATTTACTGTTGTGAAAATAAAGGGCGGGACTACCAACACTACAGAATATTAATTAGGATGTTGGCAAGCATGCTATTTTGTCAAAAAGAAGAGATAAATTAAAAAAATTAAAACTCTACGATCAAAGATTTATTATATAAAAATTATATCTAAGAAAACTGCTACATCCCCCCCCCCTCCCATTAAATCAATATCTTTTACGAGCTTAATTATTCAGCACTTAAAAAAAAAAAAAAAAAAAAAAAAAAAAAGATATTTTTTATTGCTTCTTCAAGTACAATTTTTGTGTCATAGCATATGACTTCAACCTATCAGTTGATTCAAAAATAGAATCTTCTACGTCAGACATGACTTACAATTCAAAAAACCCTCGAAGTTCATGTACATGCACCATATCTTCTGATGCACAAGGTAGGGGCTTATCTTGTATTTCCTTATCCTTATTTTGAAAGACTATTAAAATAAATAATGCATTTTAGCGGAGAAAAATCTTGGAAAAAAATTTTACTGTAATATTTTAAAGTTAATCGTATGAAAAATTCGAATTATCCACGATTTTTTAACATTATTTTAATACAAAATTCAAGGGACCGAGTAAAAAACTCGAATTATTCAGAATTTCGAATTAAACAAGTTCGAATTATTCAAGTTTCACTGTATAAATATGAATGATATAGCAAATTTATTATTAATTTTTGTTTATAATATTTTTCACTTATTGGTACATTATATATGTACCAACGGTACTATTTAATACCAGTACAACGGTACTTACATGTACCAGTAAATTTAATGATACGTGGCTGTGCATGAATCCCAAAATGCACAAAACTTGGTTCTGTAGCAATCAATATTACGCACATATGTAAGCTTCACTCACATGATTAAAAAAAAGAAAAAAGTAGTGTGTGCCGCTACTTTGCTGTGAATGAATCTGAAAACTCATAAAACTCAGTTCCACAGCAATTACTAACACACATGTACTTCGCGCACATGAAAAAATATATATAATAATAATAATAATAATAATAATAATAAGTAATAAATAACTAAGTGCCACTACCTCACTGTTCATAAATCTAAAAAATGCTGGAAAATCTGTATTGCAACAAAGACTATCATGCATGTATGTACGATTCGAGCGCATGATAACAAACAAACAAAAATATCATTGGCTGCTGCTATCTCGCTGTGTATGAATCTGAAAACGCATGAAACTTAGTTCCGAGAAATCACTATAACGCGCTTCGGGCGCACGATAAATCCCAACAACAAAAACAACAACAACAACAAAAATCACTGAGTGCCGCTGATTTGCTATGCATGATTCTCAAGACGCACACAACTCTGTTCTGTAGCAATCATTATCACCGCGTACATGAATATATATATATATATATATATTACTGAATAGTCCTCTCTCAATGTACATGAAACTAAACATAATAAAAAATGTTACTGTTGCTGGCGCAAATGTTTTTGTCTTTGATCGCATCTCCTCGCGGATGGCAATATCCTTCGCGTCATTGAGAGGTACCAATGTTTCTGAATACTTCAAAGAAGACTTTTCAGTAGCTTAGAAATTTCTATCATTTTAATTAACGCAGTCATTAATTAAAATCGCCGGGTTAATAAAGATACTCTATTTGCAACCTTGAAAAAATATTCTCTTATTCATAAAATTTCTCTTACAAAGTGTGATCCATGGTGTTAAGAAAAAAAAAAAAGTTGTTATTAATAATATAAAAAAAAAGTCACCTTAAAATAAATAAAAAGTGTTATTTTAGATATTTCCAATGAAATAATCTGGTGTGTCGCTCACACGACTTTCTCTTACCCTGAAATTTAATACTATAAATACAGGTTGCAGATTAAAAGGTAAGATAACGAGTACTGTTATGCAAACCTGTGTTAAACAATTCATATTAGGCTTCTGAAGAGTTTTATATGATAATTAGTTCTGTGTGAGGGGGTTACCGCCCCCCTCAACACCCCGTTTCATTAATGCACTTACATTTAAATAGAATTTAATTCGGTTATTAAAAAATAATTCTGTTTTTAAAAAATAATTTATTAAAATTTTTATTTAAAAAAAATTATATTTTATGATAATGCAGACGATTTCCATATTAGAGAAGTAGTATAACACCAAATATCCAAAAAAAGTCCATTTTATTCTCAATATTAAAAAAAAAAAAAAAAAAAAAAAAAAAAAAAAAAAAAAAACGATTTTTTTTTTCTAAGGTTTTTTTTTTTTTTGTTGTTAAAAGTAAAAAAAAAAATCGATAACTTTGTTTTAAATTATCGCAGATCGATGGTTCAAGAATTCTTTTTTAAGGTATTCGCGAGCTCTTTTGAAAGATACCCATCATAAAAATTTACTTCCCTCGAGGGGGGACTTCCCCCCCCCAGGGGGGGAGGCAGGGCTCCTACATACACAAAATTTTTTTCCCAGTTAACTATCTGTATTACAAAAAATATATATTCGTTTCATTTGGTTTAGTGCAGTCTATAGACGTTAAACTCTACTTACCTGCAATTTCCCCCATAGACGTAATGTATTAGAATTCTCTTGATTTCCCCTGTACACGAACCATTTGCTTGATTTTAACGGAAAACTTACTGTAGCATCCCTATATGATACACATTTAGAATACCAAGTTTGAACTTTCTACCATAATTTGCTTTTGAGATATGCTGATAACAGACAGACACACAGACACACACAGACACACAGACATACACACAGACCATTTGTTAAAAACATGATTTTTGTATTCAGGGGACCTCAAAACGTGTAAATATAACAAAATCTCGCGTTCGAAAATTTGACCCAAAAACAATACTTTCTCTACCTTATCGGTAAGAGAAAGTAAAAATGTATCTACGATTGTAATTTGTCGTTTGCAGGTGCCCATTCTTTTTTTTTTTTTTTTTTTTTTCTACTTTTAGAAAATTAATTTTCTGGCAATTTCTTATTTTATTTATATATACATATATATACATTTTGTATGTTCTTTGTGTGTGTGTTTGAATAATGAAATAATGCCGTGTCTGTATAATTCATTACATTTCAAATATTTAAAAATCATTACGTCACGTAGTTAAATTAAATTTTAATCACATTAAAAATTCAGACAGATAATATACACTAAAAATATACATTTTAAAATATTAAAAACACAAAAATATAAATTTAAACGTTTCGAGCCTTTTACAGGCTCTTCATGAGTAAGAAACATCAAGTGTAAATGATGAGATGAACAACAGACTTTCATTACGTGAGTACAACGTATTCAACAGGAACTGCGCATGCCTCATTAAGTAGCGAAAAATGTTGATTTGTGTACCAGCCCGCCAGGAAAATTCTTCAGTGATAATTTAAACAATTAGATAAAATAATCATATCTAATTGTTTAAATTATCACTCAAGAAATTTCCTGGAGGGCTGGTAAACAAATCAACATTTTTCGCCACTTAATGAGGCATGCGCAGTTCCTGTTGAATACGTTGTACTCACGTAATGAAAGTCTGTTGTTCATCTCATCATTTACACTTGATGTTTTTTACTGATGAGGAGCCTGTAAAAGGCTCGAAACGTTTAAATTTATGTTTTTGTGTTTTTAATATTTTAAAATGTATATTTTCAGTGTATATTATCTGTCTCAATTTTTAATGTGATTAAAATTTAATTTCATTACATTTCTCTTTGTCTTTAAAGTGTATTTATCTTTTTACTTTCTCTTACCCTTAAGGTAGAGAAAGTATTGTTTTTGGGTCAAATTTTCGAACGCGAGATTTTGTTATATTTACACGTTTTCTGGTCCCCTGAGTACGAAAATTATGTTTTTAGCAAATGGTCTCTGTGTATGTCTGTGTGTTTGTCTGTGTGTCTGTCTGTGTATCTGTCTGTATGTCTGTGTGTTTGTCTGTTATCAGCATATCTCAAAAACAAATTATAGCAGAAAGTTCAAACTTGGTATTCTAAATGTGTATCATATAGGGATGCTACAGTAAGCTTTTCGTTGAGATCAAGCTAATGGTTTGTGTACAGGGACAATCAAGAGAATTCTAAATAGATTACGTCTATCGGGGAAATTGCAGGAAAGTAGAGTTTAACGTCTATAGACTGCACTAAACCAAATGAAACGGATATATATATTTTGTAATAGAGATAGTTAACTGGGAAAATTTTTTGGTATATGTAGGAGCCTCGCCTCCCCCCCCCCCTGGGGAGGAAGTCCCCCCTCGAGGGGAGTAAATTTTCATGATGGGTATCTTTCAAAAGAGCTCGCCAATACCTTTAAAACAAATGGTTGAACCATCGATCTGTGATAATTTAAAACAAAGTTATCGATTTTTTTTTTTTTTTTTACTTTTAACGAAAAAAAAAAAACTTTTAAAACTTTTTAATTTTGAGAATAAAATGGACTTTTTTTTGGATATTTGGTGTTATACTACTTCTCTAATATGGAAATCGTCTGCATTATCATGAAAGATTATTTTTTTAAATAATAATTTTAATAAGTTATTTTTTAAAAACAGACTTATTTTTTAATAACCGAATTAAATTCTATATAAATGTAGGTGCATTAATGAAACAGGGGGTTGAGGGGGGCGGTGGCCCCCCTCACAAAGAACTAATTATCATAATAACTCTTCAGAAGCGTAATATGATTTGTTTAACATAGGTTTACATAACAGTACTCGTTATCTTACCTATTAATCTGCAACCTGTATGTATTGTATTAAATTTCAGGGTAAGAGAAAGTCGTGTGAGTGACACACCAGATTATTTTATTTAAAAACACATTTTAAAATACTTCAAACATATTTTGGCATAAAATATATCCAAAGTATTTTAAATTTGTGGAAAGAAAAAAAATTAAAGACTTTTATTGAAAATCGAGTGCATTTTATCCTTCGTTATTTTAAGAAGTAGGTAAGAGCGAATTAAAAATTGAAGCTGTAGTTCATTTTCCCATATTAAAACAATAATAATAATAATAATAATAATAAACTTTTCAGGTATTTTCGAATGTGTAAAATTATTGCCTAACTGTACATTAGAATTACATACAGAGAGTATTATATACTGCTCTAAATTCACTAAAATAATTCAATAGTAAAAAAATATAGGCATTGAAAGAAAAAAGAAAAGAAAAGAACAGATTTGATATTTGTCGTTCTTGGCAATAAAAAAATAGATCGCCAAGTTATCTGGCGAACATATTTAATTTCTTTAAAAAATCGTGGTTATTTTAGTAACGTACATTAAGAGAGCAATTAATAATATGGAAAAATATTTCGTATATTATATATTGCGAAAATACACAACTGGCATGTATATTTTCGCATGACGTTTTGCAACACCAAATATCAAATCTATGTGAAAAACACTATATTTCCTTTTTCTTTTCCTTTAAAAAAAAAAAATAAAAATAAATAAGCTTATACCAAAAGTTTCTTCGCCAAATAGTGACAAAAATTTGAAAAGGGTCATAGAATAAAGCTGTAATGCAAAAGAGTCTAGAGGTTACGAATTACTTTCTATTCTGAAAAATGTATTGATTTTTAACATATTTCATAAAAAAAAACTAAAAACTAAATAAATAAATGAATAAATAAAAAATAAAAAATAAAAAATGAATACAAAATGTGGTGTTAAATATTATGTATTTGAATTTGACACTGAATATGGGGATTCCTATAGTATTTTTCCACTTTTGTCTTGCATTATGCAATATTAATATTCCTATTCAGTGAAAGACAAGGTAGGGGATAGGCGGGCAGAGATAAGCAGGGGTTAATAAGTAAAGCGATTCTGGGGAAGGTGAAGCCTCTCTGGGAGGTTGGTAAGCGGAGCGAGCAGGGGGCATAGCCTCCTAGTAAATAAAAATATATATATATATTACATGCAATAATTAATTATAAATTAGTCGTATCATTTATATCTAGATATAATTTGCGATTTTTGGCGATTATTTACTGGCATGCAAACAATATGTAAGTACCCATAACCGTACACTTGAAAAAAAAATAATGATAATAACAATAAAAGAAAAATAAAAAGAAATAAATAAAAGAAAGAGAAGAAGTTTTCCTGTTACGCGTTTCGTTTTCTCTTTCATTACTTTAAGAGGAAGGATCGAAATTCATAACTGGGGTTTCAGGTAGCATGAGGCGTTTGCATATCCGAGCGCAGTTGGTACTATTTAAAATGTAGGAAAATTGAGCGAGAGCAGTTGGACAACACCCTTTCTCCAGTGATTCTCGTAATTTGGTGTGAACTCGTTAACTGAGCAAATTTGCACGAAATAATTTGTATGTTTATAAATGTATAGATTTCTCTTAATCGCGTTTTGACTTTCTTTCAGCTCTATGAATGAAAAATGAAAATATTCTTAATTAGTGAATTTAAACCTATTTTTTTTCTGTAGGATTTCACAATGTTAGTGGTCCAATCACTGTTGAGCGACCACAATATACACCTTTATTGAAAACAGCCTATTATGAAGCTCTGAAAGGTTTGGGATTTGACTTTGTGGATTCTAATGCAGGAAGGCAATTAGGTAATATTTTTTTGTTTGCTTTTATACTTAATTGTCGTATACTTAATTGTGTGATTATTTCTCAACTCCGCAAAAGATCAAACTTTAATTACGTTTAAATTTCATTTTTATATTTTGCACTTCAATATATGGCTTATAATACCATTCTGTTAAATCACCTATTTTAATTTCAAGGCAATATTGATATTATTTTATTGGGGAGACCAGGGTTATTTTGCATAAGGGGCTAATTGGCACTCAACTTCTATTTCTTCTCACAGTGGAGATAGAGCGCTGCGATTTTACTAGTTAGGAGTGTATATATAGTTGCATTATTCACCATAAATTCAATCTACTTGGAAACATAATGAAGGAAAAATCTCTGAATCAACATTTTTTTTGACTGGTAAGTAAAGTTTTTTATCTAACATTTTTTTGGTCTGCTGAATCTGTAGATCGCATTTAAACCGCTGCTTACGGCGGTTTTGAAAATAATGGGTAACTATTGTTACATGTAACCATCTTATATTGGGTATCCTTGTGAAACTATTTGTTATAGTAGGATAAAGGGCCTGTTGGCATAGCTATATCAGCTATAACATAGTTTAACTTTCCTTAATGACACTTCAAAGAATGAAGAACCTCACCAAAATTTCATATTTTCATCTTGCCAAAACAATACTTAGGGTTATTATTGAAAGGTACCTACAAATTTCAGAGAATCTCAAAAAGATTCCAAAAGGTCACATAAAGCAAGACCAGCAAGGACTGTTTCAAAATCCAGAGCATCCTAACTACCTTGAATAAAAAATAAATTACTTTGTCTTGGTCAAATATCAAATACCGTCAGTACCTTAGGAAAACTGTTGAAACAGATGGCATTGAAATTCGCATGTCCACCATGCTTAAAAAATGCAAAGAATGGAAATTAACAGACGAGAATGATTTAATTTCGTACGACCAAAGTGAAACTGTGCAAAATTTGAACCCATCTTTTCAAACGAACAAGGGCACAACTCTTATAATTGTGGTTCATTTCAAACATTAAGCGAAATCTATTTGAATAACTATTGGTAGCTATAATAATTAGCATAATTTATTTCTCTTAATGAAACCGCTACTGGTTTATACATTTAAGCAGAAAGATTTGGCAAAATATTATTAAAACAGTTTGTTTCGAAATTAAATAAATAAATAAAATAAAATCTCAAAAATTGCTGTGTTCTTCTTATTTATCCCTATCCATATAAAGTTACGTGAACTTGCCCTAATGGTATGTCAACTAGATCCGCACCTAGGGCTAGCTGGCATAGTTGCATAATCTTAGGAAAAGAGCTCTTTTAGTTTTTCAAACACTTATTTAATCTATGGATCATACACGATTTAGTAGTTATGCTTTCTGATGCAATTATAAGAATTTCTCTAAATATTACCACCAAAAATTATTAAAATCAAAACTAAAATTCTGTGCCAACTAGCCCCGATTTCTCCTAAGTATTCCCTCTACGATTATGCAACGACCTCACACATTAAATAGTATTAATTCGAGTTTCAATATTGAAACAATATTAACATAAAATTGCAAATATTTCTGCTAAAAAAATGAGGAATATTTGCATAAAATTATAAAACATTAATACTACATATTGACACAATAATTATATTAAAATTTGAATAAATAAATAAATAAATAAATAAGAAGAAGAAGAAGAAGAAAAGCGTTTAAACACTGACGTGAAATGTGTCTTAATTTGGAAAATTTCCTCTTTAATATCGTGACAGTATTCCAATTACACTGCTCTGAACAAAAAAAAAAAAAAAAAAATCTGATACCATTCTTACTGATTCTTATGTAAAATGACTTCCTGAATCCGAATATGGCTGCCATTTTTCCCAGTCACCTACCGTTTTCTCGGGAAAGCACACCCTCCCTAATTTTTTTCACTGATCGGTAATTTTATGGCCATGACTTTGATTTGGAGAATTTAAATAAGAATAAATTTAACACTTAAAAAAAAAAAAGTTTAATAAATAACATTAATAATAGATTAAAAAATATATGAGAAATGTAATACATAATTTCAGTGGCAAATCCCCTCCTAAATTTTCCTCTTGCCGTAAATGTTGATGTTTTAGAATTATTTTTTAACTCTGTAGCCCCCTCAAAAGATATTTAGCAGTTAAAATAATCTCCTCCCCCTAAAAATCATATTTATAGCCATTAAATTACCGAAACATGATAAAAATAGGGGCCGTCCCTAAAAAACGGTGCGTGACAGGGAAAAATGGACGTCATGTTCGGATTCAGGGGGTCATTTTACATAAGAATTTTCCAAAATGAAGCTGGGGGCAATTTTCATGCCGAGCAGTGTTACATTGTAAAACATTTTGAAGTTTTTTTAACGTAAAAGAATAAGATGAAATTTAACAAGTTTAATTTATTTTATACATTTTAGTTAATTATATTTTACTTAAATATACCCAACCTATAATACTGATATTTTAATCATTCAAATTTCAGCTTAAAGTATTTTAATAATTATGATGTACGGCTAATGTTTATTTTTTGATTTTAGGAAATATCTAATATATATATATGGGTAAAATTCTAAGCTATTCTTTTCTAAATTATTTAGTTTTAAAATAAAATTTATAGCCACGTGTATATTGTTTTATTTAAGGTATATATGATGTACAGGGAAATATCAGACACGGTCAAAGATGCAGTACTGCTAAAGGATATTTAGTTCCTGCTGAAAATCGGAAAAATTTAGATATAATTGCTAATGCTATGGTGAAAAAGGTGAGATTATTTTTTTTTCTAATTATGTTCCTTTATCCTCTATTTTAAATATTCCGTATATTTTTTCATGGAATTTTTTTCAGGTTGAATTGAAAATTTAAAATTTCGAATATTTGTAAATTATATGACTATTCGCATATCAATGTATTAAAATAAATTAGTCCAGTTTTTTTTTTTTTTTTTTTTTTTTTTTTTTTTTTTTTTTTACTTTTAATGGAAGGAGGTCTTGGTTTCATAAAAAATTTCGACTTTAGGTTTTCGGTGGATTTACACGGTATTGGAGGTCTATAACACGATTTGAACATTTTTAAAAAACATTTAGAACATTTCTAGAAAATTTTTAGTCTGTGTGTGTGCTTGTGACAAAATTTTGTTACAACTGTATCTCCAAACTACACCACATACTTCCATACAAATTGGTGTGTAGTTTCACCTTGACATAAATTAGTGTCTATAACGTTTGTTGAAAATCGTCCAACAAGTGTCGTTGCCATTCCGCTTTTTCTAAATTTTAACGTTGGAGTTTACGATAAAATTTTGTATCAATATGCATAATTATTTTTTAAAGAATCATTATGAAATTACAAATAATTATTTATAGTTGTGATAGTCAACTGCAAAATAATTATAAGATAAAAAAAAATTTATAAACCATGTTTTTTAATTTTCTGTTGAATCATATAAACGCTACTGAAGGCAGCAGGAACCCCAGCAATTGGATAAAAGTATTAAAAAAATTCCTTGTTATCGTCTTTTGAGCTATTATAAAAGTTTCAAATGGCTATCTAGCCGGGAAGTTAGTTAAAAATTGATTGCAAGCTTTGTACTGGAAACGCTGCCGAAGGCAGCAAGGTCCCGAAGCAATTGGATAAAAATATTTTTAAAAAGCATTTTTACCGTATTCTGAACTGTTACGAAAGTTTAAAATGTCTAGCTACTCGGGAAGTTAGTTAAATGAATTTTCTGTTGAATCATACGAACGCTGCCGAAGGCAGTAGTGACCTGAAACAGTTGGCTAAAAGTATTAAAAAAAATATATTGCCACCGTGTTCTGAGCTATCCTGAAAGTTTCAAATATCTAGCTAGTCGGGAAGTTAGTGAAAAATCGATTGCAAGCTTTGTACTGGTAACGCTGCCGAAGGCAGCAGGAACCCGAAACAGCTGGCTAAAGGTATTAAAAAAAAGCATTTTCACCGTGTTCTGAACTATTCTGAAAATTTTAAATGTCTAGCTAGTCGGGAAGTTAGTTAAATAAATGTTCTGTCGGATTATATAAGCGCTGCTGAAGGCAGCGGGACCTGAAATAGTTGACTAAAATTATTAGAAAAATGTATTGTCATCGTGTTGTGAGCTGTCCAAAAAGTTTCAAATGTCTAGCTAGTCGGAAAGTTAGTGAAAGATCGATTGCAAACTTCATACTGATAACGCTGCCGAAGGCAACAGGAACCCGAAACAGTTGGCTAAAGATTTTAAGAAAATGCATTTTCACCGTGTTCTGAACTATTCTGAAAGTTTCAAATGTCTAGCTAGTCGGGAAGTTGGTTAAATAAATTTTCTGTCGAATCATATAAGCGCTGCCGAAGGCAGCGGGACTTGAAATAGTTGACTAAAATTATTAGAAAAATGTATTGTCACCGTGTTGTGAGCTGTCCTGAAAATTTCAAATGTCTAGCTAGTCGGAAAGTTAGTGAAAAATCGATTGCAAGCTCTGTACTGATAACGCTGCCGAAGGCAGCGGGAACCCGAAACAGTTTGCAAAAGGTTTTAAGAAAATGCATTTTCACACTGTTCTGAACTATTCTGAAAGTTTCAAATGTCTAGCTAGTCGGGAAGTTAGTTAAATAAATTTTCTGTCGAATCATATAAGTGCTGCCGAAGGCAGCGGGACTTGAAATAGTTGACTAAAATTATTAGAAAAATGTATTGTCACCGTGTTGTGAGCTGTCCTGAAAATTTCAAATATCTAGCTAGTCGGGAAGTTAGTTAAAAATCGATTGCAAGATTTGTCCCTGACAAACACACAAACCCACAAACACACAAGAATCGAAGTTAATAAAAACATGGTAAAAATTGTAAGAGCATCTCTCCCCCTTGCTCCTGGGGAGAAGTTCTTCCCTGAGGAAGGCAAATTGTTATTATGGGTAGCTTTCAAAGAAGATCATCAATACTTTTAAAACAAATGGTTGAACCATAGATTTGTGACAATTTAAGTAATCGATTTTTTTTTTCATTTGTAACACACACACAGAGTCAAAAATGTTTTCTTGGAATATGTAGTATTTGGTGACTACCAACTGCACTCGCTTATTTCCCCCCCACTTTAAAAAAGTACCAACTGCCCAAATACTACAGTACGGGGGGTTTCAGGTAACGCCTCCTGCTACCTGAAACCCCCGTTATGAATTTAGATCCTACCACTGAAAATAATGAAATAGAAACGAAAGATGTAATGGGAAAACATGCAAAGCTTGTGTTGTATTACGCACGTATGTACGCTTCGCGCGCATGAAAAAAAAAAAAAAAAAAATCCTGGACCCCCCTGCCTTGCTGTCCATGAATCTGAGAACGCATGTAACTCGTTTTCGCAACAATAAGTATCGGGCACATGTCCCCCCCCCCACACAAAATAAATAAATAAATAATAATAATAATAATAATGATAAAATAAATAAATAAATAAATAGATAAATAAATAAAATAATAATAAATAAAAATTAAAACAAAATAAATAAATAAATAGATACCCCTACCTCGATGAGTATGAATCGCAGAAGTGCATGAAATTACGATCCTTACGTATTATCCGTAAGTACAAGTAATATAAACATTAAAGAAATGGAAAAATATATTATTAACAATAATGAATTATAAATTTCCTGTATCATTTATGTTTATATTAATGTAAATTTGGCGATCTTTGGCGATTATTTGCTGGCATTTCGGTAAGAGGTAAGTATCTTCTTATTAATTCCTTAATGTAAGACCCACTTTCTTGATAATAAAAAACTTTCAGCTGCAATTGGTATAATTCCACCAACAAGCTTTTGGGTTCTTCCTATTCAGATGGAAGGGGGTGGTAAGATAGAAACTCGCAAGAGAGTAAGTGAAAGGGGGGAGGGGGGGTAAGACTAGCGAGTGCAGTTGGTATATTTCGAATGCTGTTGGATAACACTCCCAGTATTATACTTCTATAGAAGGAAAATACTCTGCATTCATCAGGGAAGATAATTTTAGTAAATAATAATTTTAATAAATTATTTTTACTGAGTGATTTTGTATAGGAAAATATAGAAGGAAGTCATGTGGTGGCCACAACGTACTTGTTTTATGTATGTACTTTATTTTATGAAATGCATGTAAAATTTTACGAATAAATTAATAAAAACCGAAGAATATTTTAATTTTTTATGTGATAGGTAAAATATTCTGTGCAAGAAAAATTTAATTTAGTGCGATAGAATTTTTCTTCGGTCTATCTTACTATAGGTATATAGTGATTGTGTTGTGTTCCTTAGCTATGGTTACTATAGTCATTTCTTAAAATTTGTTTGTCACAGATTTAGTACAAGAACCCGTTGGCGGCTTTTAAAATTTTGTTGCTGCTTCAGTGACGGATTAAAATGGCTGTCGCAATAGCGTAATTACAGATCTTGGCGAGAAACTTCCATGCTGCTTCAGTGCCAAATTTCAAATTTCACCAGGAAGTCCTTCATTAAAGTTGTTCCATTTTTTTAGCAAGATTTTTCTCATTTTTATTTTAAATATTTTTTTAATTTGATGAGAAAGAGAAAAAATATTAAATAAATAAATAAAACAAATAACCGACATTTTACTTTTTAAATATGTAGTTGCACTCCTTAGCAACGGTTATTATACACCTTTCTTAAAATTTCTTTGTGGATTTTATCTCAATTTTAATTTGGTATTTTTTAATTTGTTGCCAATACAATCCTAATGTTATTCCACGTGAAATATAGTAAATAATGACAAAGCAAAATTTTTAACTGTAAGCAGTTCACCTGTCGTATTAATAAAAAGTTACTTCATTTATATTATTTTATCGTATCATTTCAGTCGCAATGTATATACCCTCATCTACCTTTGAAGACTAATTAATTTGTTAAAGAAATAGTTTATTAACTATAAATTACATAATCGCTATAGTTAGGTATGTAAATACTCTGAACTTTACCAGAAACTCATTTAACTTTAATATGGTAAGATCAATTAAAATATTAATCAACAAAATTAGGTATATTTGGACTGTGAAGATAATTTTTAAATAATTACTGTTTTACATATTTATTAATGTAAAAGATAAATTGGATAAAATTATGAAAAATAATGATTACTCATATCCCCCAGAGTTCTCAAAAAACGACCATAATGACAATACAAATTTCGTTACTTTGATTTTCCGAAGTACTATAATGACCTCTCATTGTTTCGAATGATCCTACAAGAAATATTTACACTATCAGCTCAACAGCTACTTCATGCATAATATTCCAACGCTCATATCTCCATCAGTGGCCGAACGGTTCTGCGCTCAAAGCTAGTAGTTGGGAAGTGCTGGGTTCGATCCCAGGTAGATTGTCGACCTAGTCGTTCGAAGTTTTGCGTGGTTTCATTTCGAAACTTGCGCAAATACGAGCTAGAACTTCTTACAAATAACCCCAGAAAGTGTATTCTCTCTTAGGCCCAGATCCCAAGTGTTGAAAATTGGCTATATCCCCAACACCAACACCATCCATCACACGTACCATTCCATTGTCCACAAATTCTATAGTCTATAATTTACAGAAGTATGTACATCATGAAAATACAATTGGAAAATATTTTTATAATTATAATTAAAATATATATTGATGAAAACTACAAACTAATAATATTGATCCAATATTGAAACTATGAAACTTCTTTGGAATTATTTTTAATGCTGGTTCAAATGCATCCCTCCCTGACATTAAAAAAAAACGAATATGTTGTGGCTCCCACAAAACTTTCTTCTATTTTTTCCTACACAAATTCACACAGTAGAAATAATTTATTAAAACTATTATTTATTAACATTATCTACCTTGGTGAATGCAGACAATTTTCATCTTGGAGTAAACAATACACTATATATACAAAGAAATACAGTTTTATTCTCTATAAATAGCATCTTAAGTAATGCGTTTTCATAATGGCTGTCTCCCTTTCGAGATTCATACAGTTATATGCCATAGAAATTGATATATAGCCTTCCCGTTCTCGGGAAAATTGAAGTACAGCAACGTCACGTACTGGACGATATGCTTCCAAATTGAATCAGCATAATTTCTCAAGATGGTCTTCTTATGTATCAATTTTTATTTGATTGTACGCACTAGAACCTGGGATATAGATTTCCCTTAAATTGCGGAAATCGCTGTATAGCAGCGCCATCTGTTGATGTTGAGTGATTTGCAATCATGTTCTGGACTTCTCAAAACGTATAAATCCATCGAAAAAAGAAAGTCTAAAATTTTTACGAATCTAATACTTTTTTCTATTAAATATGGAAGAAAGTAAAATACTCTCTCAGCATTTTCATTCATATAGCGATACATATTGCTATGGAATTCTCTAGCTCTTTGTTGCTCAATTCTACTCGCCGAAGTTCTTCTTTTGGACATTTCAATAGCGATTAACACTAGGAACATCGAAACAACATGTCACAAATTTGAAACAAAATAATATATACTCACTTTTGTTAAAATCTACATTAATAAAAGCAGACTTTTGTCTGTAAATTTGTCAGAATCAAAAAATTTTGCGATATATTCACGTTTCACACCCCATGAAAGCCGAAAATGACTTCAGAAAATTTTGCCTGTGTGTGTGTGTGTCATCAAGTCTGTATGTCGCTTTTTTTGTCTGGGCATCACTTGAGAACGGCTGGTCGGAATTTTTCGGCACTTGGCAGAAATTTAGGTCTTCACCCAACTTAAAATTATACCTATCAACTTTTCAGAAATTCCCCCCCCCCGTTCCCCCTGGGGGGTAAAAGACTAAAACACGTTTGTCCGGGCATCACTCGAGAACGACTGAACGGAATTCAACGGCGCTTGGCAGAAACTTAGTTCTTCACCTAACTTAAAATTATATCTATAGAAATTTTCAAAATTATGATTAGTGTTTAAATTGTGGGTAAAAAACGCCTGCGCATGCGCCATAAATATTTTTTCACCAAAACGCTTTGAATGGAAAAATAAAATATAAAAATAAATTTTTAAGTTAAAGACTTTTTTATTCGCGTGATTCGCACTACAAATTATGAAAAGATTGAAATGAAGTGTTGCCATCTAAGTTTCATACTTTAGTTAATTTAAAAAAATCTAAATCACGTATCGAAAAACTGTTTACACCCCAGGATTAAAAGAAATCACCCCTTTCATTTGGTACTGAATTTGTAACGATAGGTCTGATATTTCTAATTTATTTTTCCCTTTTTCTGTTGCCACTTAAATTTCATACTTTAGTTACTTTTTAAAAATCTAATTGTCGCATCGAAAAACTGTTTGCACCCCTGGATTCAGAAAAATCGCCCCTTTCATTTGGTGTTAAATTTATAAATATAGGTCTGATATTTCTAATTTATTTTAACCTTTTTCCGTTTTCAACCCAGATCCGGTAGAAGGTTTTATATTTATATATACCCATTTATATATATTTTTTTTTTTTCCAGAAATAAAATGAAATATTTTTAATTTCACATGAATAATAATAAAAATTAGAGAGAAAAATACCTACAAAAGCTGGTGATATATATATATATATATATTTTTTTTTAATCAGGAATTTGCACGTGGATAAATATTTTCATAGAGATATTTGGCATTAGTTTAATATTTTTATTTAATTAAGCAGTACTTCTTTTTCCTGCAGTAAAACAAATTTTTTGTTGTTTTTATGTACCTTATCAGGAATTTTTATGTTCTCCCCTTAATTGTAAATGATTATAATTTGGATTTTATTAAGATTTTTTATTTTTATTTTGTAAATATCAGAAAAGAGTTTTTATTTTATTTTATTTTATTTTAATTAATTTATTTTTTTTGTGTATGGAACAGCTTCATGATTGGATCCCTTTGGACAAATTTGAAATTCGGCACCAAAGTAGCTCGGATGTTTCTCGCCAAGATCTTTAACTGCACAATTGAGATAGCCAATTCAGTTCATCGCAAAAATGGCTTAAAATATTTAAAGTCACCAAAGCGTTCCCATACTAAAGCTGTGCTTTTTGTAGTTATTTATTTATAATATTTTCTATTAAAGACTTCTGTGGTCACGAAATTTGGTGCGTAAATTATTTATATGCATCCGACACTTATTGTAACTGGATTTCACGAAATTCGAAATCCCGCCCGCCCTTCTCGGAGTCGGAGGGCAATAAACATGTGTAAAAACATGTTTTTCCTTTTGAATTTGCTTTGAATTATCTTAGAATGGCGAATTTTGGTGTGTGGATATTGAGTAAGTGTACGCATTACGTACATTAGTGGGATTTTGCAAAACTTCGAACTCACCCGCTGAGGAAGGGGAAGTAAGAAGTGGGTAAGTTGTGCCGAAGGCAGTGGGGACCCAGACTCCTCACGTTGCGAGCGAGAAAACCTGTACCAATCACAGCGAGAACTTAGATTATTAATAAAGATATGGGATTTTGACAACTTATTTAAGTTTAATGTCCAGCGAAGCGGGCAAAGCCTGCTAGTACAAATAATAAAAGAACATTAAATAATAATAATAATAATAATAAAATATACTTATTTCTATTGCCAAATGATAAATTATAACAAAATAGTTGAGATTTAAAAAAAGATAGGGAAAAATAAATCCCGAAAATTAGTTAAAATACAATATATTGTACTATATAAAAAAAAAGCATTAATAATTATATTCTATAGATATTTTATATACGAAAGATTGCGTGTATAAAAATATAGGTGCTTTTGTCTACCTTCATCACGTGAATTTATTTTATTTATTTACTAGCAGGCTTTGCCCGCTTCGCTGGACATTAAACTTAAATGAGTTGTCAAAATGCCATATCTTTATTAATAACCTAAGTTCTCGCTGTGATTGGTAGAGGTATTCTCGCTGCCAATGTGAGGAGTCTGGGTCCCCACTGTCTTCGGCACAACTTACCCACTTCTTACTTCCCCACCCTCAGCGGGTGAGTTCGAAGATTTGCAAAATCCCCCTAATGTACATAATGCGTATACTTAATCAATATCCACACACCAAAATTCGCCATTCTAAGATCAAAGCGAATTCAAACGGAAAAACATGTTTTTACACATGTTTATTGCCCTCCGACTCCGAGAAGGGAGGGGGGATTTCGAATTTCGTGAAATGCAGTTACAATAAGTGCCGGATGCATACAAACAATTTACGCACCAAATTTCGTGACCACAGAAGTCTTTAATAGACAGTATTATAAATAAATACAAAAAGCACAGCTTAAGTATCGGAACCCTTTGGTGACTTTAAATATTTTAATCCATTTTTGCGATGAACTGAATTGGCTATCTCAATTGTGCAATTGAGGATTTTGGCGAGAAACGTCCGAGCTACTTCGGTGCCGAATTTCAAATTTTGCCGAAGGGATCCAATACTAAAGCTGTTCCATATCGAATCTGGGTTGAAAACGGAAAAAGGGTAAAATAAATTAGAAATATCAGACCTATATTTATAAATTTGATACCGAATGAAAGGGGCAATTTTGCTGAATCCAGGGGTTCAAACAGTTTTTCGATGCGACAATTAGATTTTTAAAAAATAACTAAAGTATGAAATTTAAGTGGCAACGGAAAAACGGATAAAGGGCAAAATAAATTAGAAATATCAGACCTATCACTACAAATTCAGTACCAAATGAAAGAGGTGATTTTTCTGAATCCTGGGGTGTAAACAGTTTTTCGATACGACAATTAGATTTTTTAAAATTAACTAAAGTATGAAACTTAGATGGCAACACTTCATATCAATCTTTTCATAATTTATAGTGCGAATCACGCGAATACAAAAGTCTTAAAAATTAATTTTATATTTTACTAGCAGGCTTTGCCCGCTTCGCTGGACATTAAACTTAAATGAGTTGTCAAAATCCCATATCTTTATTAATAACCCAAGTTCTCGCTGTGATTGGTAGAGGTTTTCTCGCTCACAAAGTGAGGAGTCTAGGTCTCCACTGTCTTCGGCACAACTTACCCACTTCTTACTTCCCCTTCCTCAGCGGGTGAGTTCGAAGTTTTGCAAAATCACACTAATGTACATAATGCGTACACTTAATCAATATACAGTCTGGGTCCCCACTGCCTTAGGCACAACTTACCCACTTGTTACTTCCCCTTCCTCAGTGGGTGAGTTCGAAGTTTTGCAAAATCCCACTAACGTACATAATGCGTACACTTAATCAATATCCGCACACCAAAATTCGCCATTCTAAGATAATTCAAAGCGAATTCAAACGGAAAAACATGTTTTTACACATGTTTATTGGGAACGACTTCAGTATAAACCCACAACGATATTTGGCGATTTTTTTTGTTGGCGATTATGGCTAAATCATAAATCTAAAAATCATAAATCATATATGATAAATGATAAAATCATAATCTAAATCATAAATCCAAAATAAACAAAATATTAGGCTGCCATATTATATCGCAAACAGTCCAGAACGACATCGTTATCCTTCAAAACAACGCCAAAGAAAAATCGCCAAATTCAGCTGTGGGGTTATACAGAAGTTATACCGTTTATTGCCCTCCGACTCCGAGAAGGGGGGGGGGAGATTTCGAATTTCGTGAAATCCAGTTACAATAAGTGCCGGATGCAAACAAACAATTTACGCACCAAATTTCGTGACCACAGAAGTCTTTAATAGAAAATATAAATAAATAAGTACAAAATGCACAGCTTTAGTATGGGAACCCTTTGGTGACTTTAAATATTTTAAGCCATTTTTGCGATGAACTGAATTCGCTATCTCAATTGTGCAATCAAAGATCTTGGCGAGAAACGTCCGAGCTACTTCGGTTCCGAATTTCAAATTTTGCCAAAGGGATCCAATACTAAAGCTGTTCCATATCGAATCTAGGTTGAAAACGGAAATAGGGTAAAATAAATTAGAAATATCAGACCTATATTTATAAATTTGTTACCAAATGAAAGAGGCGATTTTTCTGAATCCAGGGGTGCAAACAGTTTTTCGATGCGACAATTAGATATTAAAAAAAATAACTAAAGTATGAAATTTAAGTGGCAACGGAAAAAGGGGAAAATAAATTAGAAGTATCAGACCTATCGTTACAAATTCAGTACCAAATTAAAGAGAGGTTTTTTCTGAATCCTGGGGTGTAAACAGTTTTTCGATACGACAATTAGGTGTTTTAAAATTAACTAAAGTATGAAACTCAGATGGCAAAACTTCATTTAAATCTTTTCATAATATGTAGTGCGATTCACGCGAATGAAAAAAGTCTTTATCTTAAAAATTTATTTTTGCATTTTATTTTTCCATTCAAAGCGTTTTAGGGAAAAAATATTTATGGCGCATGCGCAGGCGTTTTTTACCCACAATTTAAACACTAATCAGAATTTTGAAAATTTCTATAGATATAATTTTAAGTTGGGTGAAGACCTAAGTTTCTGCCAAGCGCCGTTGAATTCCGTCCAGCCGTTCTCGAGTGATGCCCGGACAAACGTGTTTTAGTCTTTTACCCCCCAGGGAAGAACGGGGGAGAATTTCTGAAAAGTTGATGGATATAATTTTAAGTTGGGTGAATACCTAAATACCTGCCAAGCACCGTTGAATTCCGTTCAGCCGTTCTCGAGTGATGCCCGGACAAACGTGTTTTAGTCTTTTACCCCCCAGGGAAGAACGGGGGAGAATTTCTGAAAAGTTGATTGATATAATTTTAAGTTGGGTGAATACCTAAATCCCTGCCAAGCGCCGTTGAATTCCGTTCAGCCGTTCTCGAGTGATGCCCGGACAAACGTGTTTTAGTCTTTTACCCCCTAGGGGGAGAACGGGGGGGGGATTTCTGAAAAGTTGATAGATATAATTTTAAGTTGGGTGAAGACCTAAATTCCTGCCAAGCATCGTTGAATTCCGTCCAGCCGTTCTCAAGTGATGCCCGGACAAAAAAAGCGACATTCGGACACGATGACACACACACAAACACACACACAGGCAAAATTTTCTGAAGTCATTTTCGGCTTTCATGGGGTGTAAAACGTGTAGATATCGCAAAATTTTTCGATTCCGACAAATTTACAGACAAAACTCTGATTTTATTAATATAGATTTTTCCATTCAAAGCATTTTAGTGAAAAAATATTCATGGCGCATGCGCAGGCGTTTTTTACCCACAATTTAAACACTAATCATAATTTTGAAAATTTTTATAGATATAATTTCAAGTTGGGTGAAGACCTAAGATTCTGCCAAGCACCGTTGAATTCCGTCCAGCCGTTCTCGAGTGATGCCCGGACAAACGTGTTTTTGTCTTTTACTCCCTAGGGGGGGGGAACGGGGGGGAATTTCTGAAAAGTTGATAGATATAATTTTAAGTTGGGTGAAGACCTAAATTCCTGCCAAGCGCCGTTGAATTCCGTCCAACCGTTCTCAAGTGATGCCCGGACAAAAAAAAGCGACATTCGGACACAATGACACACACACACACAGGCAAAATTTTCTGAAGTCATTTTCGGCTTTCATGGGGTGTAAAACGTGAAGATATCGCAAAATTTTTCGATTCCGACAAATTTACAGACAAAAGTCTGATTTTATTAATATAGATTTATTTTCTGCAACACATTAAGCATACTATTCGAGTAAGAACTACTTTTGAGCCTTTTTCCTTATTAAAAATAGATATAAAACATACGACAATAGTCGTATATGCGTATTAATACATATATAGATATAATATGTAGGCTTAATATATAGATATTAATGTATAGGCATCTTAAATAGTTAGATATTTTTAAATTTCTTTATTTTCATCGTTATTCTAAGGTATCGTGTATAAATGTCCTAATATATATAAGGTAAACGCACCAGTAGTGGACACTTTTAATTTTAAACTCGAAAAATAAGCTACCTAATAATTCTGAAGATTAGAGCAATGTTCAGGATGGAAGTTATAGTCCTCTACTGTTAAACCTTAAAAATATTTCCGGCCATTAGTTTTAAAGTAACGCTAGTTTAACTAAAAAAAATTGCCCTTTTCGTGATTTTCCCGTTTTCTTCTTATCACTTTGAATAAGGAAATGATATTTTATTTGCTCTCTCTCTGCTTTATTTAAACTGATCTCTTCTACCTTTTGCTTTCATATGACTAAAATAAGTATGCAGAATTCTTTTCTTTTGCTGTTTTTTAAATCTTGTATTAACACATAGTATATTTATGGATGTCCTCTACTGGTACCAAAGAATGTGATCAGGACCAATAGTGGACAGCCCTGTCCACTACTGGCTCATGTGACTTTTAAGGTCAGATCCAGTAGTGAACACAATTCTATAATCTTGTAATTTTAGTGTTGAATTCGGTGTTTTGAAACGTCACTCTAAAGCTACGCATTTACCAATTGACGCTGGTCTGGGACTCACTCCTAGGAGGGTAAGGAGACATACCTGTTCTATCACAATTTTGATCTTCTGCGGAGAAGGTGGATCACAGGCTTTCAAATTTAGAAAACTGAACAAAATGGAAATTCGCTTGAATCATGAGATAATCTTAGGAGATTTTAATTTTTTTATTAGCATTTCTTTATTTTTTTTTATTTCTTTATTTCTTTATTTTTTTTTTTTGGTTTAATATTGGACTTGTTGGTTAAGTACGGTTCCCATTGAAACATCAACATTGAAATAGCATATTTGCAGTCAGTATTTAGACGGTTGAGCGTGAGTGAATTTTATGTACTATTTTATTAGAGCTACACTATGGGCAGTTAACGACGGTCTGAAACTCAAACCTTAAGGATAGTCCGGAAACATTTGATAACCCTCAAAAGTTTAACTTTGATGGTAAAATAGAGGACACTGCGGTCACAAAGAGAAAATTGTGATGGGATGTCTACTGATTAGCCTTATTAGTGATACCCCCTACTGTCTCCAATAACACTACTCGCCATGCAAATTGCACCCAACACCAGTTTGTCAAATTCTTATGTAAAATGACCTTCTGATTCCGAATATGACGGCCATTTTGCCCTGTCACCCACCTTTTTTTTTACGGCCCAAAATTTTTATCACTTTTCGGTAATTTTAAGGCTATAAATTTGATTTTTTTTTTTTTTTTTTTTTTTTTTTTTTGGGAGGGGAGGGGATTATTTTAACTGTTAAATATCTTCTGAGGGGCTACAGAGTTGGAAAATTCTAAATCATGAACATTTGTAGCAAGGGGAAAATTTAGGGGGATATTTGCCACAGAAATTGTCTATTAGATTTCTTATATTTTTTTTAAATTATTAATAATGTTATTAAATGAACATTATAAATTATTTTTTTGTTTTAGGTGTTAAATTAAATCTTTTTCATTTTCCAAATCAAATTCATGGTCACAAAATTACTGAACAGTGGGTGAGAGGGTAGTGTTTCTAAAAAACGGTAGGTGACTGAGCAAAATGGAAGTCATATTTGGATTCAAGAGGTTATTTTACATAATAACCAGCAAGAATGGTATCAGAGCTCGAAATTTTATTTATTTATTTATTTATTAATAGTGTAGATTTAGTACGACGAAAATTTCATTCAAATTTCAGTCCTAAATATTGGCCCCAACATGGATTCATGTATGTGAGGACAAACTGCTAAAACAGGTCTGTCCCCAAGACATATAAATGTTTGGTCATCTTAATTTTAAAACAACAATTCAAAGGGGTCCACTACTGGAACAAAAAGGGTCCACTAATGAGTTTTATTGTGTCCACTACTGGTTCATTTTAAGCTCTCCGTATTTTTTTATTTTTTACATATATAAATGCTACAATTAGCAATTTTCATAATACAGTCGGGTTAAGAAAGAGTTAGTAAAGGTGTGAAATATTAATTATTTTTTGAAAATCTAAAATTTAGGAAATTACACACAAAATAGTCGGAAAATGCCCTTAAAGCGTCCCCTACTCATCTGTTTACCTTATATATATATATATATATATAGTATGTTTTTAGAATACACAATGAAAAAAAAATTTCAAAACACACACACAGTGTAAAAAAGGAACTACTTAAAAATGAAAAGATGAGCCTCCTCATATCTTTTTAAGCTCAAAAAATATGGGAGCCGTTACTTTCTCAAAAATGGAAATATTAGTAAAAAGAATTATAATTATTGGTCATTTAATGTCAAGAAAGGCGTTACGATAAATGCTTTTAATTTGTTTTATAAATCCCTTGAATAATCTACAATGTTTAAACACACTTTTCAAATATAAGCAAAATTTTCTCAAAAATGAGAAGATCCTGCTCATTTTTTAGAAGTTTCATTTCTTATAATAGATTTTTTTTTTTTTTTTCACATTTAACTATTCATTTCATATTCACTCTTGTAACGAAAGTTATTTCGAACGAAACTAGAGATTGTCGGTTCGATCTCTGTTTAAGAAAATTGTGTAAAACTGTTTTTGTTTAAATCTAATCTGTTTATATTTCATTTATTCATTATATCATTATGTTAACTATGTTTATATTATTTATTCAGTTAATGTAATGCAATTTCTAGACTTTTCGATATCTATAATATTATGTTCTGGAAAATTCATTAGTTGTACGAAGTAAATTGTTGTTGTAAAATTTTAAATAAATACTTAAATTAGAAAAAAATAAAATCTTAAAAATGAGAAGCTTCTACTCGGAGCTATTATAAGAAATGAAACGAAATGAAACTTCTCCAAAATTAGAAGATTTTTCTTATTTTTGAGAAATGTGTTTTAACAATGCGCACACACACACACACACACACATATATATGACTTTTGAAATCAATATAAATCAGTATAAATTTGTTACTTTCATGTCTTTAAGGTTTTGATTAAGAATCGTCGAGCAGTTGGAGTGGAATTCGATTTTGATGGAAAAACGCATCGAGTCAAAGCTAGCAGAGAAGTAATTGTATCTGCTGGATCAATCAAAACTCCACAACTGTTGATGTTGTCAGGCATAGGGCCCAAAGAAGAACTATCCAAATTGAATGTAAGAAAAATTTATCACTTTTAACGCTACAATCATCAATGATAATTTATTTATATGTTTCGTAATTTTATGAAATAAATGAAGAAAAGCTGATACAATTTTGAACCAAACAAACTATCTAAACGAAGGAAATACCTTTAGCGTCTTCAACGCCAAAGGGAGTAATTAAATAACAGACAATTGTCACTTAACTGAATACCACTACTTATATATAGCAAAATTTAAGTTATTCAATCGAAGGAAAATACTGCAAACGATTACTGAATTTTTCTATTAAAAAGTATTCAATTAACGAATCGTTAAAAGTCCTCATAAGTAATGTATATTTATTATTATCATACGGAGAATAACACGACGTAACTATATGAATAAATTGGTAGAATGTAGAAAAAGGTTTCATGAGGGAAATAGTGTACGAGTATTAATTATTATAAATATTCATTAAAAATTGTAATTCTTAATAGGTATTACTTACGTGTTTTCATTTTTAAATTTAAAAATTAAATTCTGATTTTTCTAAAATAATTCATGATTAATTAGTCTAGAAAAACATGAAAAATACATAGAAGACTTCAATTCTTTTAAGAATAGAAAATTCTTCCAGAACTTTATTATTTATTCTAATTATCACTGTAAAAGTTCAAGAAATTGTTTTTACTTTCTCTTACCCATAGGGTCGAGAAAGTATTGTTTTAGGGTCAAATTTTCGAACGTGAGTTTTTGTTATATTTACATGTTCTGAGGTCCCCTGAATACGAAAATCATGTCTTTAGCGAATGGTCTGTGTGACTGTCTGTCTATGTCTGTTATCAGCATATCTCAAGAACAAATAGTAGCAGAAATTTCAAACTCGGTATTCTAAATGTGTATCATATAGGGATGCTACACTGAGTTTTTCGTTGAGATGAAGCAGATGGTTCGCCTGCAGGGACACTCTTCTGTATTCAAATACATTACGTCTATGGGGGAAATTTCAGGTAAGTAGAGTTTAAAATCTATAGACTGCACTAAACCAAATGAAACAAATATATATTTTGTGTAACAGAGTTAGTTAAGTGGGAAAAAAATTTTGTGTATGTAGGAGCTTCGCCTCTTCTCGTAAATTTTCATGATGGGTATCTTTCAAAAGAGCTCGCCAATACCTTTAAAACGAATGGTCGAATGTGATAATTTAAAATAAAGTTATCGATTTTTTTCATTTTTAACATTTTTTTTTTCTTTAAATGTAATATTGAGAATAAATTCAACTTTTTTTTTTTTTTTTTTTTTTTTGATATTTAGTGTTATACTACTTCTCTAATATAGAAACCGTGTGCATTATCATGGGAGATAATTTTTTAAAATAATAATGTTAATAATTTATTTTTAGTGAGTGAATTTGTATAGGAAAATATAGAAGAAAGTCGTGTGTTGGCCACAACATACTAGTTATTTGTTGTTAGTGGATGTGCTTTACTAATAATATTTTACGATTTCCAGGAAAGCTGTTTGGGAATTGAAATAAATTCTTCATAGATATATGGTAAATAATGTATATTTTAAGCTAAATATTCATCGCTTGTTTTTTGTACATTAATGAAACGGGGGGTTGTGGGTGGCGGTAGCCCCCCTCACGAAGAACTAATTACCATATAAAACTCCTCCGAAGCTTAATTTGAATTGTTTTAACATAGGTTTACATAACAGTACTCGTAATGTTACCTCTTAATCTCCAACATGTATTTATAGCAGGGCCCGAAATTTCAACTTAGATTACACTCGCTGAAATAAAAAGTTACTCGCCACAAATATGAATAACTTATTCTATTTTTTATGCATAAGGTGACAAGAATTTTTTACTGGAAAAAGAGGACAAATTACGCAATGTCTTTTATTTTATAACAAAACAGAAGACATTTAATTTTGAAAAAGAGGTCATTTTAGAGGACACAAAATTGAATGAAAATGATTATAAAAACCGATTCAAAAGCTACTTTACCAAAGTGATGGAAAAGTTTTTATGTCAAATGATGAATTTGGATCAGTACACCTTAATTTAAATTAATAATATACGGATGTGAGTGGAAAATCCCTAATTTTTATAGGTGTTACCGGACAACATACATTTTATTATTATTATTATTATTAATTTTTGCTGTAGACCAAAACTTTTTTTTTTTTTTTTTTGTGATTATTTCCTGTAGTTATATAAAAAAAAGCCGGTAGATATTGTTTTAAATTAAAATCATAATGATAAAATAAAAAATAAATTGGCAAATGAAAAAATATCATTAATATTCGACAGATGAAGCGATTTGTTTTAACGAACAGTCATTCGTTATCAACTTTTTATAAAAGTTCTCACAAGTATAACCTAAATTAGTGTTATTAGTTACTAAGTTTTTAAAGTAGGTATATAAAGGGTTTTTTTTTTTTTTTTCACATGTCTGCATTTTGTTCATTGAAGAAAACCGTCGCTTTGTGGGAGCGTTTCTGCCAGGAAGACACAAAATGAATTCAACTAATTTTTGCATATTTTTGTGAGGTGGTGGTAGTGTTATCATTAAGGCCAATTGTCTGCACTGGAGCTCTAGGAATGAGTAGCAGAGTCCTACGCAGTGGGGGTCTTTCTAATAGGTCCTAGCCCATACTTACGCTAGTTTCGGAGTAAACCACGGAAAACTCCTAACGGCGAAGCCAACAAGCGCGAGCTGGAGTTAAACCCAGCGCCTCATTTATACCAGCTTGAAGGACATAACCTCTTGATCACTTGTGGGTCTATTTTTATGAGGAATATTATTCATTCAAAAGTGAGAACACACGTCAACTCACCACGTATGAAACGGAGCATCACCTTCTTAATGATTTCATGACAATTTTTACAGTTATTACATGTTTTGGATCAAATAACCGTAGAAATATACGGAATACTTTTATTTATTTGTGATTTGAAGAATATGAATAGACATAACTCACAATATGCTTTGGCAAGTTAATTAGAAAATTGTTCTTTTGCGAACCTAACGCAGAAAAAAATTTGTGTTCACAGTTTGATACAGTCAACAGCCGATTGAACTTCCCAGTTTTGCCATTTTTTTTTTTTTTTTTTTTTTTTTTTTTTTTTTTTTTTAATTTAGGACTAAATCCTTTTCATTTGAAAAAGAAGACAGAGGACGAAAAACATAAAAAAGAGGACATTTTGGTCCTGGAATGTTTTTTTTTTTTTTTTTTTTTTTTTTGTTTAAGAGGGTAGAGCGTTGAAAAAGAAGACTGTCCTCTTAAAAAGATTTCTGGTCACCTTACCTGAGATTGGCATGATTTTATGTTTTTAAATCGATGGATATATATATATAATGATAGCACCGTACACTGTAAGAATTCTGTCTACATTTAGACCGAAATTTTACTCGCCACAGCAAAATTTCCACTCGCCAATGGCGAGTAGAAATTTCGCGTCCTGATTTATAGTATTAAATTTCAGGGTAAGATAAAGTCGTGCGAGTGACGCACCAGATTATTCTTTTTAACTTTTACAAAAAATCAATTGAAACACGCTATAGCAAAATTATATGATTATAATTGAAGTAAAATTATAAATACAGTTGTTTTCATAAACAAGTAATAACAATTTTACATTAACAGTTTTGCACATTTATGTATCAAACATAAAATTAATCTTACTTTCATAATATAATTTTTTAAACATCTAGTAAATTTAAAACTTTCTAGTATATCATGTAATCTCATATAAAAATAAATAAAAATGACTTTTATGTATTTTTAAATTTTATCTAAAGATAGAAACTAATAATTTGTTTTTTCGTTGTATATCATATAAATATCTGAGTAAAAACTTTTCAAAATCTACAGGGTTATTCAAAATAATGTACGGTAATTAAATTAACTGTAATAAACCAGTTTTTCAACACAGACGTATGAGAACGTGGTTTAAAAGAAAGGACAATTCAAACATTTTCTTTTACCCGCACCTCCACACAGAAAATGAATTCCTTAACAATCTGGTCTCACCATTATCTAACAGCTCTGCGCTCAAAGCTGGTAGACAAGAAGTATCGGGTTCGATTCCAAGTCGCACTCGTTGACCTAGCCGTTCAGAGGTTTTCACAGTTTCCTGGCGAGTTTGATCACGAAACTCCCTAAGACACCCTTTGTGCTAGGACCCCTTTGAAATCCAGACTTTTAATTAATTAATTTTAGTATGTTACTAAAACGGTCTTAATTTATCCTTCATAATATTCAACGCTTTTTCTTCTTTCTTTCTTTTCTTTCCTTTCTTTCTTTTTCTTTTCTTTTTTTTTTTTTTCTTGTAGAAATGATTGAAATGACCATTGTTAATCCAGTTTCATTATTCCTAGAAAAGTATTATAAAACTAATACAGAGTGTTTAAAAAGTAAGATAAACTCGATCAACGAGGGTCAAAAAACACTTAATTTAGAAGTGTGCTATAATGTAATATAGCACACATACAACACAGGATTTCTTGACGCAATTTCTAAGTCGCTGCTGGAATTTGTCAAAATATTACAGTAATCGGTAGATGCCCTGACGATGGAAACTCACTTTTTGGTTTTGGAGCCAATATAGAAACGGACTAAACTAATACCTCCTGTAATACTGCCTCGATCTGAGTTTTACGTCTGGAAGATCGACTGATTATATCCAATCCTCATCATTCTATAGATAGCATTATAGGAAGTGCTGATTGTCTGTGGCCTATCGGCCTATCTATCTTCCGCGACGTAAAGTTCAGTTCAAAATCTTTATTATAGCAGGTACTGGCTGAATTGGACATCTTTCAAATGATGACAGACGACAGAAAGAGAATTAACAACAGATACTCCCAATTCCAGTGCAATGTGTTTGACACTCACTCTGTGATTTTTGGAATATAATGCTTTCCACGAACTGCACCATTTTTGATGTGCGCATAGTTATTGTCCTTCTTTGCCTTTCCGCATCCATTTAGTCTGTGCGACCTTGTTCAAAATGCTCTATGTTATATTGCATGAGACCTGTATACACTAATGATCTTTCACGATAAATTACCGTGCTCATGAAACATTTTGACTACAAAATTCATACTATTCCGCATACTTCAACATTGGAGCAAGTCTCCAGCTAGTAACATTTCCCCCCCCCCCTTTTTCTCGTATTACACGCGATAGTTGCACTTTTTCGAATGAAATTGTCACCATTTGTAGCCGTGGAACTCAGTTATCGTCTTCGAAAGCTTCGGTTTTGTTTTTCAATGCAGCCATCTGTAGAGGAACAAGTGCATCTTACTTTTCGAATATCCTGTGCATTTAAAGCTAAAATGGTGTTAACTCTTAACTAAAGTGAGCTGTCTAGGGTCGACTAAGACATACAGTCTGGCGCTAATCTGATGAATATATTGTGATAAAAATTTACATAAAAATAAATATATTTATTTATGCCTGGGGAAAAAAAAAAAAAAAAAAAAAAAAAAAACGCTTTTTTTTTGTCAGCATATTTTTTTTTTTTTTTTTTTACTTATTCGTCTTCCTCTTTTTTTTTTTTTTTTTTTTTTTTTTTTTTAAGTTAAAATGAGGTTTTTAGTTAATATCTTTTGAACCAATTATCCAATTAAAAAAAAAAAAAATGAAGGCATTACATAGATTTTGTCTCGGTTAATAAGTGTACCAAGTTTCATAGTGACGAATTGGGGGCATAGTTTGTATACCGTATTAAAATCTTGTATAATATGCACATATATCATATAGCATGCATATATCTAATATAACTTGGCATTCATTTTATCAAATAAAATTGCGGTTCAGAACATATTTTTTGGAGGGCCGCACCTGATACGGTTCGGGAGACTCTCTTCCTTAATAATATTTAGGTTTTTTTTTTTTTTTTTTTCCAGATTTCTGTAATAGCTGATCTACCGGTTGGAAAAAATTATCATGATCATGGGGCTTTTCTAATGCTTTACGAATTAGATAAAAGGAACCCGAATGTTATTTTAAAGTCCATTAACCCGGCAACTCTATTAAGTTACATGAAAAACAGATCAGGTAAGATACATTTTTCTACGTCATTAATGATGTGTTATTTTTATATGCGAATCATTCTAACATTGCAAAATTTTGCTTAAAATTTTAACATTCATTACATATTATCTGTTTAAAATTTCTAAGCTAATTATTAGTAATGAATATTAAACACATAGTTGAGCATGAATGTTATAAAATTAAAAAAAATAGCATCTTAAGTTTTTGAGAAACTTTTGGTTTGAATATAATTTAGCCTGATTAAAGTCTAATAATAGGTAATTTAACAAATAAACAACTTTTTAAGTAAGCACTGTAAGATGAAAAACTCACAACAGTTGTTTCAGTTCAAAATATTTGTATGTTTTTTCATCAGGTAAAAAAAGTAGGCACTAGATTATCATCAAAGTAGCAAGGTACGCGTGCGTCTACTAAGAAATGTTAAATGACTTCTGCATATGGCTTCTTGTGAAAAAATATTTTTTCTATTCAAAATAGCGCTGCCATCTACAGTCGAGAGAAGGAACAAGAATTTAAAAATCGATTAAAACAAGTAAAAAAAAAATATTGAAAATTTGTTGCTACAAAAGAAAAAAATGTGAGATGTTTGGTTCTAGTGGGAAATCATTAAACATTAAAAGATTAACCAGTTATTAAATTGTTTACCATTTTAAAAATAAGATTTTTTCTTTTTACTTTCCGAACACTATAGTGAGGAAAGTATTGTAATCATGTCAAAAATCCGAATTCGAGATTTTGATGTTTCTATACGTTTTGAGGTCCCCTGAGTCCGTTTTCACTATTTTTACGGTGATGTATGTATGTGTGTGTGTATGTGTGTATGTGTGTATGTGTGTATGTTTGTGAACACGCTAGCGTCTAAAGGCTTTGTTCGATTAACCTGAAAGTTGGTACGTATATTGTAAGTCACCAAAGTACGAACCCTATAGATTTTGGTGAATCTAGCACTTATAGTTTTTTTACAGGGACACAAAGAAAAATTCTTTATCATTCTGGCCTATGGGACCAAAATCTTAAAAGTGCGATAGCATCTAAACGCCTTATTCAATTGAGCAAAAATTTTATACCCATATTATAGGTCACAGATACTCAATCTGTATAGATTTTGGAGAATCTAGCACTTATAGTTTTTTTACAGGGACACAAAGAAAAATTCTTTATCATTAAGGCCAATGGGGCCAAATTTTTAAAAGTGTGATAGCGTCTAAACGCCTTATTAATCTGAGCAAAAAAATTGTACACATGTTATAGGTCGCATTTGCACCAACTGTATAGATTTTGGTGAATCTAGCACTACAGTTTTTTTACAGGGACACAAAGAAAAATTCTTTATCATTATGGCCTATGAGACCAAATTTTTAAAAGTGCGATAGCATCTAAACGCCTTATTCAATTGAGCTGAAAATTTGTATGAATATTATAAATCACTGTTGCACTAACTATAAGCATTTTGGTGAATCTAGCATCTATAGATTTTTACAGGGACAAAACGAAAAATTCTTTATCATTATGATCTAAGGGCTCAAAGTTCAGTAGCGTTAAATAAAACCTCGTGTGATATATGGAGAAAAAAACACTCTATTATGGTTTTCTCTCTTTTGTTTGTTTAGCAATTCCTCTTTCTTTATTTTATCTACAAAACTGTTAGTTACTCAATGTTCGGAAAGTCGAGTGGAGTCACTCCAGATTTTTTTTTTATGAAATATAGATGTTTCATAAAATAATTTAATTTGAAATATTTATTTAATAATATTTTTAATTTTATTTTCAAGATTTAAATGTTACATATAGAAATAGATAAACCATGAAAATATACAACATAAAAAAAGAAAAGTTGTTTCGAGTTTTGAGCTTACTCAATATTATACAATTACAATAACAAACAATTTTAAAACCCGAAAGATCTATTTTTTTTTCTTTATTTTTTATTGTTACATGCATTTTAAAATCATCTGAAAATTAAATTGTTTGTTTTTTAAATATTTCATTCAAAGGTAATAAAGAGTTTAACTATCTACTTTTAAAAAACACTGACTCTTCTAGTTTGCTGTTAGAAAGTTCTGTTTACAGTTAGAATTTTTGGTACTAAATTTATTTCACAAGAAATTTGCTAAGATTGAGAGCTTATAATCATTTGGTCTAATAATAATAAATTGATACTCAACTATTTTTTTATTTCTACTTTGTATATATATATATATATATATATAAATGTATTGGTTTTGGGAAAATTATTGATCTCCATTTTTCGATGTATTTGCACGTTTTGAAATGTCTTGAACATGAATTGATCACATTTCGAAAAGTCTACCTGACTGTGTGACTGTTTGCCTGTGTGTTTCTGTGTGCTTTAACAGCATTTTGTGAACTCTGTCTGTATAAAGCGAACCAAAACCCAAATTCAGTAAAGGTGTACATTTGGTTGGACCTTGACTTACTTTTTAGTTCCCCATCATACTATAGGTATGGGGAACTTAGGTAATCGTGAAAATTTTTGACCTCGGTTTTTTGACTTTGTTACACGTTTTCAGGTGTGAGGAATCCGAAAATGACAAAATTTCTATGGTGTCTGTCTGTAGGGTGTCTGTTAGTCTGTTAGTCTGTTAGTGTGTAAGTCCGTTAGTTTGTTAGTCTGTGTACACGATATCTGAAGAACAAATTGTCGCAGAGAGGTCAAATCAGTTTTAAAATATTACTTTCGACACTGGCAAGAACCCTATTCATTTGCGACAGTCGAACTAAAAAACTTCGTAAGTTATTAGAAATTTACGATTTTCTTAACATGGGAGAATAGGACAAAAATTCACTTAAACGTGCATTAAATGGAAACTTTTTACTGTAAAAATGTCAGACCAGTTTTAAAATATCAGTTTTGATACCGGAATGAACATCAGTAACTATAAATAAGCTACTGTGAAAATTTCGTAAGTTATTGGAAATTTACGAATTTCTTAACATGGCAGTATAGGGCAAATTTTCACATAAACGTCAATTTTGAGAGATATTTTCATCATAAAGATGTCAGACTACTTTTGAAATATTATTTAGGACACTGGCATGAATATTAATGACTATGAATTTTCCAATATAAAAATTCCGTAAGTTATTGGAAATTTACGAATTTCTTAACATGGCTGAATAGAGCAAAATTTCACATATACGTCAATCTTGAGGGATATTTTCATCGTAAAGATGTCAAACAACTTTCTAAATATTATTTAGGATACTGGCATGAATATCATAGACTATGGTTTTTCCAATTTAAAAAAATCGTAAGTTATTTGGAATTTACGATTTACTTAACATGTCAGAATAAGGCAAAATTGAGCATAAACTTCCATTTTGAGGATCATAAATACGTTAGACAACTTCAAAATTACATTTATGATATTTGTTTGAACATGATTGAATACAAATATTCTAATAGGAAAATTTCGTAAATTATTCGTAATTTACGATTTTATCAATATAAAAAATAAAAAAAATTGAAAATTTTCCATATGAATATGCATTATACGATTGTTGCATTGAAAATAATAGCATAAATACTAAACTACGAAATTGACCCTAATAAAATAAATTAATAGATTAGAATAAGATAAATATATCAAAGTGAACGGTGGATAGCCTATTAGGCGGGGATTTCATTCTATCACTGTGTCAAGCGTTATTAGGCGCTGTGTGATAGCTTATTAGGCGGGGATTTCTTTCTGTCACTGTGTCAAGCATTTGGTCAAAATCATTTCTCTTAACATGATAACCATGCTTAGAGAATGTTCTGTACTAGAAATTTATGAAAACATACATATGATGGGGAACTGAGCAGAGTCCACCTATGCCAACTAGTTTTTTTTTTATTAATTTTTAATGCACAGATTATTTTTAAACAGATCATGGCGTGTTCGTCCGTTCCATTTTTTTCCCCCGAAAGTTATTATATGGCAGCAAAATATAAAATTTTGCAGTTATGTACACAATAAAGAGTATTTTTAATAAATAAAGTTATTTTTCATAATGTAAAAAAAAAAAAAAATATATATATATATATATAATAGTAATAATCAACCAGGATGAAATATGTGTATATATACAGGCTTCTCCTACCTTTGGGGGTGGGGGAGTACCTTGTGGGCGGCAGAAATTGTAATATAAGTACAAAATATTAATATCAATACCTTTTTAAAAAGAACAAGTCAATGTCTTTAGAAACGGATGGTTGACCCTTACATCTGTAAAAATTTAAAAGAAAGTTAGTAAAAAGTCCTTTCCTAAAACAAAAAAAAAAAAAAAAAAAAAAAATGTGAATTTAAATTGGTGCACTAAAGTAATTTGTATAGAAAAATGCAGAAGAAAGTATTGTGATGGCCGGAACATAATAATTTGCTTAAATGTTTCACGAAATGTGTGCTTAAAAATCCTGTATTCATTTTTGAAAAAGGATTCAAAAAATTTTTTTTTATCAAATTTAATTTAATCTATAATTTTGAAAATTACAAATTACTTACCATCAAACTTCTAAATTTCTTTACTTATCAATGCTTAATTGTTCAATAAATAAAATTCCTTTAAACCCCTAACCGCCTTTGAAAAGAGGAAACCTATAATGTTGTTTTTACTGTACCTTTTTTAAAATGTATAAAAATATTCTTATTTCAACTTCTGATTAAAAACGCAACTAACTCTAATAACACACTTGTCCATAATAGATCCCGAAGATGTCCATAGGATATCATCAGATGTCTTTTCATCCATAGGACATCCTAAGGATGTCGTTTGGAGAAGAAGTGTTGTTAGAAAAGGATGTGAAACTTAACGTTATGACTAAAACTTATGACCTCTATATTCAAAGTAAAATCCCATATTTATATTATGTCGTTGCAAAATTTCGTGCGGTTTTTATTGCTTCATTTCATAAAAATACATCAAATCAAATGACAGTTTTTAATCAAAATATTCTCCATTACTTTCTACAACCTTTGCCCATTTTTCGGGTAACAAATGTATACCACGGCGATAGAAGCTCTCGTCTTTGGAGGCAATAAAATGATCCGCGTCCGCACGAACTTTTGCAACGACCTAATATAATTTTGAATTATAAGTGTATTGGAAAAAAGACAACAGCTCATTGACGGATATATCCGTTAACGGTAATCAGATAGTAATATCATAAATTGAAAGAAAATTATAATTATTGATTTAATCTTTTTCCCAGGTCCATTATCTTCTCTAACTTATGTGTATCTTTTGGGCTGGTTCAACGGAAATTCAACATCATCACCAATAGATATTCCGAATTATGAACTATATTTTACTGAAGCTACTGCGTCAGTTTTCACTCTTCCATTTTTAAGACTAAAACCAGAGGTAAGTTAGTTAATAGTTTTCAAATAAATAATAAACAAATAAGTCCATTATCTATATTTATGGACAACAGTATGTTAAAAAGTTCTATATGTTTGTGTATTTTTAAAATTAAAATCTTTAACTTTCAAAAGACACTATGTTGAATAAATTACTTCCTGATTAACTTTTATAACTACTATGTATAAAGATACAAAATTTTCATAACAGCCCAACATCAAAGGCAATGCGCATGACACGTGTCAGTATATATGCAATACAATCAAGGGCGAAGAAGTTTCCGTCTTTAAACGGAACTCTTTTCATACTATTTTTATGAGAAATTTCTATCGCATTTAATCACAAACAATTTTTGCAGAATATAATAAATATTTTTTATGGAAGTAGTGGTAGAAAAAAAATGTGAATATTTTTGTTTCTGGTATGCATTAAGAGCAGACTCTACCTAATCTCGTCGACAGCCGTGGCCCATGTTATTCTATGGGAAAATTTGTTTCCATGATTACTCATTACCTAATGTATTTTTTAAATTTCATTTTCACACTGAGAAAATTCACAACCGTTAAATTAGTACTCATTTTCAAAAAAAAATTATTTTAAAAATATTTAATATTTCATTTTATGATTAAAAAATGAGAAAAATGAAATTTATGAAAATTTGCATTTTTGAACTCAAAAAGAAAAAAAAAAAAAAAAATCAAATTTTAGAAAATGAGCACTAATTTAACGGTTGTGAAAAAAAAAAAAAAAAAAAAAAAAAAAAAAAAGTTTGGTAATGAGTAATTATGGATACAAAATTCCCCATAGAATATCCATAAATGTAGTAACATACATAGATCTGTCATCCCCATGTTATCGTGCACAGATTTTTGATGCCGAAAAAAAAAAAAAAAAAAAAGAAAGAAAAGCTTTGGAATCAGCCATTAAGTGGTATCGAAAAAAAAAAAAAAAAAAAAGAATTTGAAACTATCTTGAGCTTTTAATTCACCTTTAGTAAATAAATTATTCATAAATTTTATTTGCTAAAATATTCGTGTGTATTCCCGTGTGTATTCATTCGGGGAAAGACGGCCATACTTTGGCAAAATCGCCGTCTTTTCCCAAGTGAAAAGGAATCACATTTTTCTCCCCATTGATCAATCTGCATATTATTACTATATCTATGAGAATAATATGGGCCACAGCTGTTGCCAAGTTTAGGTATTGTCCGCTCTTAATCATCCATCCCATAAACAATTAATGTATAGTATTAGAATATGTGTACCATTTTCTATACGAACTATACCATAATTCTTTGAAAATGTTAAAAAGATAATTTATTTTACTGTAGAACTCAATTCTTTTCCCCATATTTATAAATAACCGTCCCTTCTGTGGTTATATAAACGTAAACTCTCAAAATTCAATTTCTTTTAAAATTATTGATTTAAGTTTTTAGGTTTGGCGATCTCACTATTAGCCTAATGGTTCCATTCTTAAAGTTGGTTACAGGTAATGTTGGATTTGGATCCAGGTAATCAGATTTTTTGTTGTTGTTTGTTTGTTTCTCCAGAGCTCTTATAAATACTGGCTAGAACCCCTTAGAAAGACCCTTGGGAAGGGCGCTCCACCCAGACCTACTTCGTTTGAGTACAAAATAGGTTTTTCACATCTCCTCTCACATTCACACTGAGGGTGATTATGATGATGGGGCACAGTGGGATGGGGGTTGGTCAATTGACTACATGAGTGTCATAGGCCTGGGTGGTATGCCTAACGTGGAATCTTTCAAAGGGGTCCCAGTGTGCATTTATGAGAAATTTGGAGAAAATCACGGAAAAAGTTGTGGGGCTCGGTCGACGAGCACGACCTAGGATCGAACACAGCAATTTCTGTTTACCAGATTTAAGCACAGAACCGTCAGACTGCTGGTGTCATAGTCAGATTACAGAGTGTACTATTTAATCTTCAATTTTGTTTCCAAGAAAGAAACAAGAAGGCAATAATTCAACTAAATCGGCTAAACCATCAAAAATTTTAAATAAATGTTATTTAATGGCTTTATTATCCTTGTATTTCATTAAGAATTTCAACAAGAATATCTCATTTTTGATATAGTTATTGAATTAAAATAAAAATCTATTTTCAGGATTTTATTAGTACGACATATCATACTATTTCTTTCAGACAGCATTTTTGTGTTGTCATCCTTTATTGTATTGCCTCTTAAATGAACGTGCATTTTTTTTTTCTTTTATCTAAAGCAGAAAGTTTGTCACTGTATTTGTCCAGTTTATTAGATTTCATGGAAAAAAAAAAAAAATGTGGTATACTTATTTGTTCTTTATTTCTTCGTAATTTACTTTTATTCGGCTATCACTAATTCTTAAGCCTTCTTTAACGTTCACTGCATATTTTATTTTGAAAATTGATAGTTAGTTTAAAATAATTATAAGATAAAAAACTTTTTATAAAGCATGTTTTCAAATTTTCTGTTGAATCATAGCTTCAGAACTAACTACATTAGCACTTTATCAATGCGTATTGTTACGAAATTGTAAATAATTGTATTTATTTTCGTATAAATTGTTAACGTTAAAAGACTTATTTTAACTTAAAATATGAAGATTATATCAGGAATTGTGACGATACGAGCTCCGAAAGACATTATAACATTTAATTAAAAACCAAACATTAGAACACGGAAATAATAACTAATAGCAACCACAATCGGTGTTGCCACGCACGTAGAAACAAAAATAAAATACAACTTCAACACTTTCCCTTATTTTGTTTTTGTTATAGAGTTCTGTGTTAGTCCTATATTTTTACACAAATTCAAAAGTCTAGGGCTATAAAGTGGTTTCGTTAGAAGATCTGCCAGCTGAAATTCTGTTGATACACGCTTTACAGTAAGTTCTTCATTTGCTACCATCTCTCTTACAAAGAAATGTCTGATGCGAATGTGTTTAGTTCGTTTATGAAATTCACCTTGATTTTCTGACAATCTGATTGCTGCCTGAATGTTAACTTGTAATTCTGGTACCAATTTCTGATTTATAATCTCACTAATCAGTCTCTTTAACCAGACTAATTCTCTGGCTGCTTCACTGGCTGCGACTATTTCAGCTTCTGTGGTAGAAAGTGCTACAGAAGATTGTCTTTTACTAAACCATGAAATTGTTCCACCAGCATAAATGCAAACAACGCCTGTAGTTGAACGACCAGTTGCAGTATCTCCTCCATAATCAGCATCACTGTAGCCTTCTAGAATAGCCTTCTTGTATCCTGACTTGTAGATTAGTCCTTTATCTAGAGTTCCTTTCAAATATCGAAATATTCTCTTAACTCTCAGCCAATCTTCTTCATTTGGATTTTCCAGACATCTAGATACTACTCCTATTGCGTATGCTATGTCAGGTCGAGTTCCTGTCATGATATACATTAAGGCTCCAACAGCTTGTCTGTAAGGAAAAGTTCTTTCGATGCTATCTACTTTCCCTGATTGAGAACCTTCTTTGATAATGGGTGTAGATACAGGTCTGCAATCGTTCATACCAAATTTTTCTAGAACTTTCTTTGTGTAGGCTGTTTGACATAATTTAATGGAATTATCTTCTTGACGATGAATTTGAAATCCTAAATAATACTCAGCGGGTTTTACTGTGACTTTAAATTCTTTCTTTAGGTCTCTGAGAAAACTTTCTAACTGATCCTTATTTGATGATGCAACCAATCCATCATCAACATATAAAACTATCAAAAGCAATTCTGAGTTGTTTTTTCTTATAAACAAACATGGATCTGCTTCATTTCTTACAAAACCAAATTTTAACAAATATCCTCCAAAATGCTTATTCCAGCACCTTGGTGCTTGTTTTAAACCATAAAGGCTTTTCTTTAGGTGACATACTTTGTCAGTCCCATCTTCATAGCCTTCCGGTTGACGCATGAAAACATCCTTCTCTAATTTGCCATATAGAAATGCTGTTGAAACATCAAATTGCATTAAAGTCATATTTTTCACTTGCTGCTATACTAATTCAAGTTCTTATAGTGCTTGTTCTTGCAACAGGCTGAATGTTTCTTCATAGTCGATTCCTTTGCGTTGAACAAAGCCTTTTATAAAAAGTCTTGGTTTGTACTTATCGATATTACCATCTGGATTGCTCAAAATCATCTCTTAATTCTATATATCCATTTACATGGTATGGCCTTGACTCCTACAGGTAATTTTGTGAGTTCCCATGTATGATTTTCTTTTAATGAATTCATTTCATTTTCCATGGCTTTTCTCCAATTGTCCTTTTCTCGACTCTCTATAGCTTCTTGATATGTTTCAGGGTTCTTTTCATTATAAATGAATGACTCTACTTCCATGATATAGTCATCAAGACGTGCAGGTTTCTTTAACTGTGATCGATCTCTCAATACTCTGAGAAGACTATGATTCATTCTCTTCATCTTCACTCTCAATTTCAGTTTCAGTTGAAATGATTTTCTTCCTCTCCAATTCTTCTTTTTTTTTCTTTATTCCCTTACTGATTAGGTGAATTAAGTTCATTGTCTGGACTTTGCAATAACACTTTATTGTATTTTTCACATTTCTGAAATTTTTCATGAAAAATTACATCTCTTGAAAGAATTACTTTTCTTTCTTCTGCAATCCAAATTCTATAACGTTCATCAACATTGTAACCAATAAGAAAACCTTTAACTTCTTTTTATCCATCTTCCTTCTCTTTTGAGATGGTACATGAGCATAACAGAGAGAACCAATTATGCGCATGTGTCTTATTCTTGGTTTATTTCCAAACCATAGTTCGTGTGGACTAACATTTTCCACTGATGAAATTCCAGTTCTGTTTAAAATGTATATAGCAGTGTTGACAAGTTCTGCCCACAGAAATGCTGGAAATTCTATATCTGGATTGAAATGCTTCAGGGTTCTGGCCATTTCAATAACTGTTCTGTTTTCGCGTTCACTAGTTCCATTTTGTTCTGGTGTGTATGGTGCTGTGAGTCTTTGAGTAATCCCTTTTATCTGCAGAAATTCTCTGACTTTTTCATTATTGAACTCTCCACCATTGTCACTAAGAATCTCTTTAACTGAATGTCCTAAATTTTCTGCATGAACTATGAATGATTTAAGAGAATATACGACATCAGACTTTTGTTTCAGAAAATAAACATAACGGTATTTTGAATAATGATCTTTGAAAACAACAAAATATTTATACTTGAGTTGTGATTCGTCAAAGGGTCCAGAAACGTCAGTTGACACAAGCTCTCCAACATTTGTAGCTTTAGGTTTGGAGCCAAACTTCAGTCGATGTGCTTTTCCGTATATACATGGTTCACATGGTTCTTTATCCATCTTCACTTTCATATCAAATTCCACCTTGAGCAGATTTCTTATATGACGCCTGTCTTGGTGTCCCCATCTACTGTGATATAATTGCAGTAAAGAACTGTTGCTAGTGTCTACATCAGCAATTTGCACTTCTACCATTTTATTTGGAAGTATTGGTTCTAAAGCTGCCCTGTACAAAGTTCCTCTTACTTTACGAGAACCATACAGCTTTACTTCATTGTTGATTATTAACCAACATTCAGTAGGTGTAGAATAAAATTCACTATTCAGATTTCTATCCTGAGCAGCCAGAACTGAAAACAAATTTCTGTTAATCCCAGGAACATACCAGACATCTCTCAGTTCCATTACTTCTGTTTTTCCTCTAATTAACATTTTGACTCGGATATTTCCTTTTCCTGAAGCTGTCAAAATTTCTTTTCCTGCTGCTTTAATGGTGTGAGAACCTAAATTTGAAAAGTTTTCAAAATGATTAAAGTATACCAAAGTATTAGTAACATGCTTTGTTGCTCCATTATCTATCCAGAATACGTTTGATTCCCCTTCTGATAGGTAATTTTCTTCCGAAATAGACATCAATGTCATATTAGTTGATGACATATTCCCTTGACTACTATTATTTGGCTTCCTTTGAAAAGTCGAATCTGGCTTTGGAGCCGTCAGCAATTCATTTTTGGCACGATTTCACCTAATGTCCACTTAATTTACAATAGTTACAAACATCTTTTTTCTTTGATTTTTCTTTATTTGAAATTTTCTTTCTTTTGTTTTATATCCTGACTTGGCATTAAGGGCTTCATCAGTTTTTTCATTGTCATCACATTTTGTGAAATTTCTTTCAAACATACTTAATTGAGCTGCCAAATCCTCAAATGTATTTTCTTTATCCTTTGCAAGAAGTATCCAACTTGATTCGAATGAATCTAAACTACTCGGCAAGATATTCAAAAATTTGCAAATTAGTAATAAATCCAATAATTTGTTTTCTGCTTTTGCTATAAGATCATTATTAAGTTCATTAAATAAACTGCTTAATTTAGCAACATGCGTTGATACATCATCACCTACAGACCAGCTAAATGTAAAAAACTCGGAACAAATCTTGAATAACTGATCTTTCGATGTTGCTTCAAACAACATTTTCAAAGCTTCCCAAGCTTCATAAGCCGTTTCTTTATCCATTATTTTCTGATAAACAGAATCTGTTACAGTACTTGCAATCATACTTTTTGCATAGCTGCTGCCTTTCGATGCAAATTAGCATTTACTTTATATATCTTTCTTGCTTCTGCATCGGCCGTGTCAGGTAACTCTTCTGGTTTCTTTAATTTACCATCTATTACCTCCAATGCTCCTTCATGGTAATCTAGTAAATCACGAATCTTTCGTCTGTTTCTTCTGATAAAGGCTTCACTGTTCTTGACAAATCCATTTTAGACTTAAAATGAGCAAGAATACGCACTAAGAAATAGGCTTAGTTTCCTAAATATGCTTTTCTTAGCTTACGTACTTAAATACGCGGCGAGCGTGTCAAAGCGCATAACCTGTTAACGTTAAAAGACTTATTTTAACTTAAAATATGAAGATTATATCAAGAATTGTGACGATACGAGCTCCGAAAGACATTATAACATTTAATTAAAAAACAAACATTAGAACAAGGAAATAATAACTAATAGCAACCACAATCGGTTTGGCCACGCACGTAGAAACAAAAATAAAATACAACTTCAACATAAATTCTTACAAAGAAGCTTATTAAGATGATAAAATGTCAATTTTCTGCATTTCCAGCTCTTTTTCGCATGAAAATAGCTTAATCTTTCCTTTAAAACGCATTAAAAAGCTCCAAAAGGCAGGTAATGGATTTGGCGCCAATTTTGGCGACTTTCTGCCCATGGCGACTTTTTTGGCGACTTTTGGCGAGAAAATCCTTAATATCGATATTCCAAAGATGGACGTTCTAATGTGATTGGTTAAAGAGTTACGGGAAATTTGAATTAAAAAATAATCTGGTGTGTCACTCACACGACTTTCTCTTACCCTGAAATTTAATACTATAAATACAAGTTGCAGATTAAAAGGTAAGATAACGAGTAGTGGCGTATGCAAGGGGGGGGGGGGTTGGGGGTTTAAACCCCCCCCCCTTGATAAAATGTATGATAAGAAAAATTAGGCTGTTCCTTACATTTTTTTCACATTTCAGGCGGAAAAAATGTATGGCAAGCGTAGAATATTTTTTTTCTACGAAGTGGTTTAAAATTATGACTAACTTTTTTTTCATTACTCTGCGATAAACACTCCTGAAAATAACTAAACCACTTCATTTGCGTGGCGCGAAACATGATTCCCCTGAAAACAATTCTCTGAAAGGATTTCACCTTTACGAGTTCATACTCAAGGACAAGAGGGGTCGACCATATGGGGAAGAGTGACCATTGAAGTAGTGACCTTGAAGGAGTGACCCAAACAATACCCCAACAGTAGAAGTCATTTTAATGAACTAGCGAAAACTTCCCGTCGATTAGACTTCGCTCTGTAAATAAGAAAATTCAATGAAATATTTTGCGTAACTATGTATTGAGTTTTATGTTTTGTATAGCAGTTTGTACAAGCTCTACGTTATTCATCATTAATTAAAGAATTCTTAGTTTGATCGTCTAATTGGTGAGTTTGTTTTACTATTTTTCAATTTCTTACTCTTATTTTCGGCAAGTAATTATGATATTTTAAAAGATTGTTAAACTTAATTAAAAATAAACTTTATTAAACTTAATTAAACTTAAATAAACTTAATTAAACTTAATTAAAAATTCGGAAGGACAACCCCCAAACCCTTTGGAAAAATCCTGGATACGCCACTGATAACGAGTACTTTTATGTAAACCTGTGTTAAACAATTCATATTAAGCTTCTGGAGAGTTTTATATGATAATTAGTTCTGTATGAGGGGGGCTACCGCCACCCTCAACCCCCCGTTTCATTAATGCAACTACATTTATATAGAATTTAGTTCGGTTATTAAAAAATAATTCTGTTTTTAAAAAATAATTTATTAAAATTATTATTTAAAAAAATTATCTTTTTTGATAATATAGGGAAACGGCTACAGACCATCGTAACATAACAATATTTAATAATAACAAAAAGGGGACATTACATAACATTTGAATTGATGCATTTTACGAGCGGGAAAGCACCGTCTGTGTTTCGCACAACCGCTCCACGTCAACTCAATAACTAAACTGGCGCGCGTCCTATGCGTGCGCATACAGTGAAAGGATGATACAAACAGTGACGTAGTAACATACGATAGATACGTACACAGTGGAGATGATAGCCGAGAAATACAATTTCCCATATTGGCCATCATGACCAAGCAGGCGGCTTCGCCTGAAGGTTATTAAACAACAAGAAAAAAAAATAAACTATACAAAAACAAAAGAAATAAAAAAAAATAAACAATATACAACACTACATAATAGAATTATAGATACAGCAATAATATAGCTGCATTAACAAAAAAAAAAAAAAAAAAAATGTATACATTACCAAATGGAAAATAGTGTAAATATTACACTCAAAATTTGAATCATCAAAATACTAAAATAAAATAAGATAAGATGTTAGTAACATACAAGTAGAAAAAAAAAATAGGTAGATAGTTTTCACCAAATATATATATATATATATATATCAGGTATTGAAGAATGTTCATGGGAAAAAAAAAATTGTTCATGAAAAAAAAATAGTTCGTTAAAATGAGTTGAAGTTCAACGTATGATTGAGAAAAAAAAAAAGTTTAATTTTGCACACAAAAATGTCCAAGGAAGAGTTCTTAAAAAAAAATAAATAGAAAGTCATGAAGAACTATGTCAATTAAGTTTAAAAAAAAAAAAAAAGTCCTGAAGAAATATGTCAAGTAAGTAAGTGTCGGTACAAGGTTTCAGGAATTCAGCGCATGTGCTGGTCTTGAATGGGCCTTCTACGAAGTCACACTTGACGACGTCATATGTGTCGTTTGGTTTTATTTTGGTTATCTTATATGGACCTAAAAATTTCTGTTTTAGTTTCAGACCAGGCCCGAACTGCGACTAAATCGTTGATTTGGAATTTAGCAGCTGGTCGTCTTCGAAGGTTATACTGCCTGCGATTTTCTTCTTGCACTATTCGAATCTGCTTTTTCGCGTCGATACGCTGCTCCTCACGTTGCCTCTGGAATGTGTTTGTAGATTCGTCGTTGAGAAGCTCCAGGATCTTGATGTCATCTTTATTTTTCATCTTGGTATCGAATAGTAATTCAAATGGTGTCGTCTTTATGCTTCTTTGAAATGTCGAGTTGAGGATTTGTTGGAGAGCAGGCACATGGGAAAACCACTTTTCGGGATTGTCGGATGAAAGTTTGGACAACACTGCGGTGATAGTAGAATTTTTATTTTCAACTTGACCATTCGATCTTGGTAAACCTGCTGTAATTGGTGTGTGAGTAATATTTTGGTCGTGGCAATAGTCTTGAAATGCAGTGGAAGTGAATGCTGGACCTGGATATGTTATGATTCTGGCGGGGTTACCGAAGATGGATCGTTGGCTTTCTAGTCGGCTGATAACTTCTGCGGCGTCTGTAGATTTTGTGGGGTACAGCCAGGTAAACTTAGAAAACACATCAACCACAACCATAATGTGTTTATACTTTTTTGATGTAGTAGCTAAGGGACCAAGGTGATCAACATGGTATGTGTGCAGGGGTGCATCGTCTTTATCAACTGGGTGGAGGAAACCATCTTGTTTACCTCGTTTTCTATTATAGAATATGCACTTTATACAATTTTTAATGCAACTTTCGATTTTGTCTTTGAGGTGAGGTATATAAAAACCTTTATTGATCAATTCTTGGGTACGGAGTGCTGCAAAATGTCCACGCTCGTGTGCTTCTTTAATTATGCTACTCTGCAAGTGTGTAGGGACGACGAGTACATCGACACCGTTCACTGTTTTATAAAGAAGGTTGTTTTTTATAATGTAATTATCATGGGGTGTGGACTGCAAAAGCGTTTTTAATGCGTAAACTTCTTCATCAGCTTGCTGAGCTTTCAAAAGTTTTACATGAAGGCTATCTTGGATGATGAAATATTGCGGAGCTCGACTTAGAGCGTCCACATGCGCCATGCGGGAACCTGTTCGATGCTCAATTGTGTATTGGAATTCTTGAAGGTACAGAGCCCATCGTGCAATGCGGGAGTTTATTTCTTTTTTATTAAGTGCCTTGACGAACGTATCACAGTCTGTGATAATTTTGAAGTTTGTTCCTAGAAGGTAGATTCTAAACTTTTTGAGGGCTTCCACCACAGCCAGAACTTCAAGTTCAAAACTAGTATATTTTCTTTCGTTATCCGATGTTTTCTTCGAAAAGTAAAAGACAGGGTGTAATTGATTATCACTGATGTTTTTCTGCAACAGGACTGCCCCCAAGCCATCTATAGACGCGTCTATATGTACCTCAATAGGGGAATTTTGATTAAAAATATTGAGAACTGGTTCTTGGGAAAGTAAATATTTTAATTTTTGAAATGCGGCTCTTTGTTCATTTTGAAATTGAAAAGGGGTGTCTTTACGCAGAAGATCACTTAAGGGTTTTGCAATGGTAGAAAAATGAGGGATAAATTTCCTAAAATATCCTGTAAGGCCAAAAAATCTACGTACGTCTTTAACATTTTTCAGATCTGGGTAATTTAAAACAGCTTTAGTTTTGGAAGGGGATGGCAAAAGTTTACCATTTTCTATTATGTGACCGAGGAAATCTATTTTGGTATGTAAAAATTGGCATTTGTTAAAATTTATGTCGAGTCCGTACTCGCTAGCTATTTGAAGAACAGTTTTTAGACGTTCTACGGCCTCAAGTTCGTTACTCGCGGGAATTACAAGATCATCCATATAAGGGAGTACTATGCCGGCAGCAATCAAGTCTCTAAAAACGGCATTTATATATCTCATGAACACTGAAGGGCAGGAGCTAAGTCCGAAAGGCATGCAGCGAAATTGGAATTGACCGTTATGGGTTACAAAACTAGTGAAAGGGCGGCTCTGTTTGTTTACGGGTACATGAAAAAATCCATTACGTAGGTCTATCGTACTAAAAATTTTGGCATGTTAAAGTCGATCTAAAATATCATCAATTAGGGGGAGGGGGTAGTGATCTTTAACTAACTTACGATTGAGCTTCCTGTAATGGATGCAAACTCTGTGTTTACCATCTTTTTTTCGAACGACTACAACTTGGCTGGCATATGGGGAGGACACTGGTTCGATAATACCATTTTTAAGCCATTCAGAGACTTGTGCTTCTACAATGTCTCGTTCGGTAAAGGGTAGACGTCGGGGTGTGTGAAAAATAGGTGTATCGTCAGTTAAAGTGATGTTAAGCTCAATGTTTGCAGTTTTGATTTTATTAGGTTTATAGGTCGACAACAGTTTGTTAATGTCGTTACGAATATGTCGTGAAACATAAGGGCCAATATCAAATTTGGGACTATCGTCAGTGATCGTCATGATAAAATTTGGATCTGCGGTACACTCATTTTGTTGTGAAAAACTAGAAAAAGTAACACCGGTGGGTGAAATGCTAATGTTGGCTTGTTGGATGACGTCACATCCAATTATAAGGTCATAAAATGTGGACACGTCGGGTACAACTGAAATAGTTGCCGAAAACTCTTGATCGTCTATAGTAATAAAAGAATTAAAAGTACCGATGACATGTATACGCGAAAAACCAAAACCAGTTAAGGATTTATTAATTTTTGACAACGGTGGGGACCTATTTTTATCCATGCAGAATGTTTCAAAAGGGTTAACTGACTACCAGTATCAACCAAACCAGTTAATTCATTACCAATAATTATAACTTGTTTACACATATGAGAAGCATGCGATTCATGTACAGTGTTAACTCTATCTCTAGAAGGAGGTCCGTCATTTGCAGCGGTTCGGCGGCAATCGGTAGACTTGTTTCCAAAAAGACCACATGCAAGGCACCTAGGACCACGAGAACGGTTAGGACAAAATTTAGATAAGTGACCGATATCGTTACAATTGAAACAACGTAATTTATTTTGAGATGCCGGACCAATATTAAATTTGGATTCGCGAGTGAAAGCTGGTTGTGTGTGACCAGTACTGCGTTTTCGACTGTCATATGTTTGTTTATAATTAACTGAATTTCGTTGATTTAAGTTTATTGTATTAAGAGCAGTTTCATAAACACGCAATTTTTCTTTAAATTCTGAAAAAGATTTTGCTCCACAAAGAAGAATTTTTTCAGAGGGGTTACCCTGTATACCTTGAATGGTGTACTGAATTACTGAAGAATCGTCAATAATAGCATTACCGCGGTTAGGAATTTCGCGCATCGCTAAAAAAAATTGCGTAGCAGTTTCATTAGGACGCATTTTCCTGTTTTCTAGTTGTTTATGTGTTTCAATGGATGGGATTGTATCCAAAAATTCAGAAATTAACGCGGCTTTAAATGACTCATAAGTATTAAGATTTCGTTGCGAAAATAAAAATGTTTTAGCAGAACCATTAATTAAACGTTTAGTAAAAATAAGTTTTTGTTGATCGGTAAGACTAGGAAATAAACAGAATTGTTCCTCAATGTCATTGAAGAAATTACGAATAGAATATAAATCATTTCCAGAAAAAGTTCTGCACGTGCTAGCTAGATCTCTGAGAAGAAACCAGAAATGGTTACTCAAATCAGACATCGCGTCTGCAGCGACAGTCGGAGAAATATTTCGAACAACCGAAGGGAAACTTTCGGTTTGGGTTTGAAAAACAGAAGTATTTGGAACGATCGAAGAAGGGTTTTCAAGAGAATGTGTATTTACACTGAGATCGTCTTCGTCTGACAAAAAACTAGTATCTAATGTTTTCTGAAACTCAGATAAATAAGTAAGTGCATTAAAAATGTCTTACATAAATTTTCCTTACGACCGACTGGTTCTAAGTGTAGCGAATTAGCGATTGATATAAAATCGGATAAATTAAACGTTTTTAAAATGTTTTCTTGATGTTTGTTGATGTCGAAATCGACAGCAAAGCCGCTAAAATTTCGCATACGTTTACGCGATTGATGATCAAATGTTGGGTATCCTAACAGCGTGTTGAGTAATTTTATGGTATTTGTTTTAGAATATTTCAAAGAATTTGCAACTAGCGGGAGATCGCCTAATTTAAGGACCATTTTTAGGATGCAAGAAAAATAAAATAAGAAAACCGAAGTAAATAAAAAAAAAATGTTCTTTTTTTTTTTTTTAAAGTAATTATATTGGGGAAAAAATGGATTAAAACCAGAACATATATATTTTTAGGAACAATAAATAAATATTGGGGAACAGAATATCTCTTTATTCATGGAAAGTAATTGAATATGGGGGAAAAAATTCTTTATTTATATAAAAATGAACAAGCAAATAATTTTAAATGGGCAATAAATGAGTTTCATTAAACTACAAAAAAAAAAAAAAAAAAAAAGTTATTTTTTTCCCTTCATTTTTTTTATATACTATCAAAGAGAGAAAGAAAAAAAAACGCATGCCCCTACCTGACATTAAGGCAGTCCTGTGCAGCGCTGATGAATTTATTACATCGAACTATCCATCGGGGGAAAAAAATATAATGATGAGCAAGCACATTTATATGGAAATTATCTTTCACGTCCAGAAAAGAAGAACAATTGTAGAGTAATTGCAGAACACAAATGCAGAGAAGAAAAAAATAGCTTCGTAAAAAATATCCAGTACGTGATGAAAGCATATAGAACGTCTATTAAATATCAGCGAGACAGTTTATCGAATATAGAATACTACGTCTAGTCATTTTATTAAGAAAAAATAAATGAAACATTCGTCTTCACCCTACTGTTTTTGAAAACCAAAAGTAGCGGCTTTCGTGATGCTAGGGGTAGAACGGGATAGGTCGAGCCCCCAAAAATATAGGGAAACGGCTACAGACCATCGTAACATAACAATATTTATTAATAACAAAAAGGGGACAGTACATAACATTTAAATTGATGCATTTTACGAGCGGGAAAGCACCGTCTGTGTTTCGCACAACCGCTCCACGTCAACTCAATAACTAAACTGGCGCGCGTCCTATGCGTGCGCATACAGTGAAAGGATGATACAAACAGTGACGTAGTAACATACGATAGGTACGTACACAGTGACATCACATAGTGGAGATGATAGCCGAGAAATACAATTTCCCATAATAATGCAGACGATTTCCATCTTAGAGAAGTAGTATAACACCAAATATATAAAAGAGTCCATTTTATTTTCAATAAAAAAAAAAAAAAAAAAAAAAAAAAAAGATTTTTTTTCTGTTTTTTTTTCGTTAAAAGTAAAAAAAAAAAAATCGATAACTTAAATTAACTTTTAAATTATCGCAGATCGATGGTTCAACCATTCGTTTTAAAGGTATTAGCGAGCTCTTTCGAACGATACCCATCATGAAAATTTACTCTCCTCGAGGAGGGGCTTCCCCCCTAGGGGGGAAGGCGAGGCTTCTACATACACACAAAAAAAATTTCCCAGTTAAATATCTCTATTACAAAAAATATATATTCGTTTAATTTGGTTTAGTGCAGTCTATAGTGGTTAAACCATATTTACCTGCAATTTCCCCCATAGACGTAATGTATTAGAATTCTCTTGATTGTCCCTGTACACGAACCATTTGCTTGATCTTAACGAAAAGCTTACTGTAGCATCCGTATATGATACACATTTAGAATACCAAGTTTGAACTTTCTGCCATAATTTGTTTTTGAGATATGCCGATAACAGACAGACACACACATAGACACACATACAGACATACAGACACACACACAGACACACACGCACACACACAGACACACAGACATACACGCAGACCGTTTGCTAAAAACATGATTTTCGTATTCAGGTGACCTCAAAACGTGTAAATATAACAAAATCTCCCGTTCGAAAATTTGACCCAAAAACAATACTTTCTCTACCTTATGGGTAAGAGAAAGTAAAAATTTGGTTTTAAAAATAAAATATCAAGAAACGCGTCAGCGTTCCTCCCCGTCAAGGTAAAACAAACATTAAGGAAAAACAAATGAAATTTACAAAGTAGGAAGTCAATGGTGAACGCTACAATTGTATATTATGTCAACATAGCATCTCGTACTTTTCGACTACTTGTATCTCAGCTCCCTGATCCCATATACATATGATTTTTTGCACAGACCTTAAGCATACCCTTAAGACAAAACATACAAATTGGCATATCGCTCCGAATTAACGGGCCTGATTTATATAACTTTGAAAACCAGAAATTTCCCTGTTACTTCCTTCTTCTTCTTCTTCTGGTAATTGTTAAGACAAAAATTTTGACGGCGATTGAGCCTAGAGTTCTGCAGCTAATCAGCTGAAAATCTGCATGGACATTCTTCTGACCCGTACCAGTGCCTTTTGCAATCAAAATTTTTTTTGGTCGGGTTACTGCTGCCTACGGCAGCGTTACCAGTACACATCTTGCAATTGCTTTTTAACTAACTTCCCGACTAGCTAGACATTTGAAACTTTCAGGATAGCTCATAACACGGTGACAATACATTTTTTAACACTTTTAGTCAACTGTCTCAGGTACCTACTGCCTTCGGCAGCGTTTATATGTTTCGACAGAATATTTATTTAACTAATTTCCCGAATAGCTAGACATTTTAAATTTTCAGACTAGTTCAAAACACGGAGAAAATGCATTTTTTATTACTTTTAGCCAACTGCTTCGGGTTCCTGCTGCCATCGGCAGCGTTACCAGTACAAATCTTGCAATAGCTTTTTAACTAACTTCCCGACTAACATTTGGAACTTTCAGGATAGCTCATAACACGGGGACAATACATTTTTTAACACTTTTAGTCAACTGTCTCAGGTACCTACTGCCTTCGGCAGCGTTTATATGATTCGACAGAAAATTTACTTAACTAATTTCCCGACTAGCTAGATATTTGAAATTTTCAGACTAGTTCAGAACACGGAGAAAATGCATTTTTTTATTACTTTTAGCCAACTGCTTCGGGTTCCTGCTGCCATCGGCAGCGTTACAAGCACAAAGCTTGCATTTTTAACTAACTTTCCGATTAGCTAAGCATTTGAAACTTTCAGGATAGCTCAGAGCATGGTGACAATACATTTTTTAATACTTTTAGTCGACTGTTTCAGGTCCCTACTGCCTTCGGCAGCGTTTATACGATTCGACAGAAAATTTATTTAACTAATTTCCCGACGAGCTAGATATTTGTAACTTTCAGAATAGTTCAGAACACGGAGAAAACGCATTTTTTAAATACTTTTAGCCAACTATTTCGGGTTACTGCTGCCTTCGGCAGCTTTATCAGTACACATTTTACAATCGCTTTTTAACTAACTTCCAGACTAGCTAGACATTTGAAACTTTCAGGATAGCTCACAACACGGTGATAATACATTTTTTAACACTTTTAGTCAACTGTTTCAGGTCCCTACTGCCTTCGGCAGCATTTATATGATTCGACAGGAAATTTATTTAACTAATTGCCCGACTAGCTAGACATTTGAAACAATCAGAATAGTTCAGAACACGGTGAAAAAGTATTTTTACAATACTTTTAGCCAACTGTTTCGGGTTACTGCTGCCTTCGGCATCTTTACCAGTGCACATTTTACAATCGCTTTTTAACTAATCTCCAGACTAGCTAGTTATTGGAAACTTTCAGGATAGCTCAGAACATGGTGACAATACATTTTTTAAAATTTTTAGTCAACTACTCTCAGAATACTTCAGAACACGGAGAAAATGCATTTTTTTTTAGTACTTTTAGCCAACTGTTTCGGGTTCCTGCTGCCATCGGCAGCGTTACCAGTACATATCTTCCAATCGCTTTTTAAGTAACTTCCCAACTAGCTAGGCATTTGAAACTTTCAGAGTAGCTCAGAATACGGTGACAATACATTTTTAAACTCAATTAGTTAACTGTTTCATCCCTACTGCTTTCGACAACGTTTATATGATTCGACGGAAAATTTATTTCCCGACAAGCTAGACATTTGAAACTTTCAGAACAGTTCAGAACACAGTGAAAATGCATTTTTTTAATCCTTTTAGCCAACTGTTTCGGTTTCCTGCTGCCATCGGCATCGTTACCAGCTCATAGCTTGCAATCGATTTTTAGCTAACTTCCCGACTAGCTAGGCATTTTAAACTTTTAAGATAGCTCAGAAAACTGTGATAATACATTTTTTAACACTTTCAGTCAACTGTTTCAGGTCCCTACTGCCTTCGGCAGCGTTTGTATGATTCGACAGAAAATATATTTAACTAACTTCCCTAGTAGTTAGACATTTGAAACTTTCAGTATAGTTCAAAAAAGGGTGAAAATACATTTTTTAAATACTTTTAGTGAACTGTTTCGGGTTTTTGCTTCCATCGGCAGCACTACCAGCACAAAGCTCGCAATCGATTTTTAACTAACTTCCCGACTAGCTAGACGTTTGAAACTTTCAGGATAGCTCAGAACACGGTGACAATACTTTTTTACCAATATGAAAATCATTTGAGGACAAATGTTATCGAATTTACAAATTTGTCCTCAAATGCCCGCAAATTAAAGCATAATTTAACTCTGTCCTCAAATGTCCTTTCAATTTGAGGACGCTGCCATGATTTGTCCTCAAATTGGGTTTAAAAAGTTTGGTCACCTTAGTTAAACTCAGTATCAACTTGAGTTTCACCAGAAAACGCAGCTTAAATAACAGCTGAGAACATATAAATCACAGCACAAACGATACCATAGTCATAACATACAGAAATAAACTACAATTCAATGGTAGAGACTTAGTCAAGCAAAACTTTCTATTTCGTAAAGTCTTAACGAGAAACTCACCTCAGTGGTCGGAACGGGACGGGACTCCTTTTATAGCCCGCCATTAATCGTGAATTTTACAGTAACTTCCGTAAAGGCCGGTTTCCATTTCAGTTGGAAGTTCGAGGTTCAAAAATCCATTAATCACGCTCCCAACACAAAGAGCCAAATGCCTTGTCATCAGCTGTAACCTTTTATTATCAGATTGCGCAGTTACTTCAAAGGAAAGCATGCAAAATTGACAAAGATATCTGCCTCTGGTCCCTCAATTATCTCAGCTCGGGATTAGAGCCATGGACTTCCAACCGGTCGAACCAACCCGTCAAAACATTCCAACCGCTTGACCACATCAAAGGATTCTGAATTACGCCGCTCGAAACGACTTCCAACCAACCTCAGTGGAAACTGCACTTAATAATCGAGTTACAGCTTGGACAATGGGTCTATCGATAATAATTTTTTTTTTCACCAAGATAGTCCAAATAGTTGTCAAGGTGCGATAAAGTCACCAAATTCATCGCCAAGTCTATTACGTGCCCTGATAAAGTGTGTTTTTAACGGAGAAGGATCTTTTTTAAAGCAGAAATAAGCTAGAAATGCGAAAAATTGACATTTTATAATGTGACTAAACCTCTTAGAAAGAAATCGCATAAAAAGAACTAGTACTATTTAGAAATCTGTAACACTATATTTACATCTATGCATAACATGCACGATTTTTATCGATATATTACACAAATATATTCATTATGCATACGTATTTAATTTATAAAAGCACATACATAACCTGCAAAAAGAAGTGATATCTCATAAAAAAACAATACTATTGTAAAAGTCACCCCGCCCAGTGAAAACTCTTACCTTTCTTATACATACGTATTATATTTATTTTCACCAAGATAGTCCAAATAGTTGTCAAGGTGCGATAAAGTCACCAAATTCATCGCCAAGTCTATTACGTGCCCTGATAAAGTGTGTTTTTAACGGAGAAGGATCTTTTTTAAAGCAGAAATAAGCTAGAAATGCGAAAAATTGACATTTTATAATGTGACTAAACCTCTTAGAAAGAAATCGCATAAAAAGAACTAGTACTATTTAGAAATCTGTAACACTATATTTACATCTATGTAAATCTAAACCCTTATCTTATGTATGTTCCACATACATAACCTGGAAAAAGAAGTGCTATCTCATAAAAAACAATACTATTGTAAAAGTCACCCCGCCCAGCAAAAACTCTTACCTTTCTTAAGCAGCTAAAAAAAGGATTGATATCAACTTTTGCCGCCGCTATTGAATCCCGGGTACTCAAAGCCTATAGCTTAATGAAGATCTGCCAATAACACTTCGTGTATCTTTCTAATAAATCCTAATCTCTTTCAACATTTTTTGTTATCTGTGTTAGTTTTTTCGCTGCATTATAAAGTTATAATTTAAAGTATTTTTACGGCGGGGTGTGTCCCTTATGTAGAAGTTTTAATTAATAAAAAAATTAGTAAAGATTAAAATATTATTGCGCACACCGCCGTAAAAATACTTTAAATTACAACTTTATAATGCAGCGAAAAAACTAACACTGATAACAAAAAATGTTGAAAGAGATTAGGATTTATTAGAAAGATACATGAAGTATTATTGGCAGATCTTCATTAACACATTCCAATTTTACGCACTCTTTGCCTCGTTTAACCTTCAATGTACTTTGTCTATTCGATTACAGAACTGACAAATAGTTAAGACTCTTAATGAAATCTAAAATGCAATTCCAAGAACTTCCGGTTATAGACATTAAAGTACGTCAATTTTTTAGTGGTCCTATTAATCATCTTGATACCAATTATACTGTACTCTATGAACCCCCCCCCCGCCTTTTTTTTTTTTGTGCATATGAATAATAAATGTCACTTGCATTATGATCTATGCAAAATAAAGTATTACGACGTGGTTCCTAAAAATAAATCTTATAGAGCACAATGCTTTGGAATTTTCGGTGCCGCTGTACACTAACCAATAGTGGTATTTACTCTATTTTCAAAAGGGAACTCTATACATCTTATAATATATGTAAAATAAAATAGTTTCTAAAACTATTTTCAATGGTATTTAAAATATATTTACATACAGTACTTGTTACTGTGAAGTCGTTCCTTCACATATATGAGTTTTAATTATAACTTAATATAAAGACAATGGGTAATTATTATATTTTCAATAAATTAAATGGCTAATAAAAATAGATAACGAAATTCTAAATTACTTTTATTTATTCGCTTTTGTCTATAATAAATATCTTAATTCTAATAATACTTTCTTTTTAAATGACATTTATAAGCTCTTCTAAATCATTTAATAAATAAAATATAAAAATAATATTATTTCCAGTCATAAGCCGTTGGATACATAATTACATTTTCATTCCTTTAAATTGCGTATGTTTATTTATTCGAAGCTAAATTAAGCAATACATTTCCGTTCTAATATCATTAAAGAGTAATTTATATTTTTTTATCACGGGATGTGCAATAAATCCTAGTCTGAGTGTCTCCCTTAAATAACGGCCTTCTGGCGATAAAGTTTGGCATTGAGGATTGGCGTTAGTTTTTTAACGGTCGTGCTAAGTTCAAAATATTTACATTAAATTATTCTACAAACAAAGGAATATCTTTGGCTATAAATTTGGCACTTTTTCAAAATTCTTGGCGTAATTCAACAGTCTGATCTGAGTTGCAATAGAATCAACTTCAAGAATTCGCTCTACAATCTTGACGCAAGAACACGTAATCGCGAAGCCCTCTCTCTCTCTCATCTAACCCTCTGTATGTCTATTAGACTTAATAATAGATTTTTTGGAATACTTGTCATAAACAAACTTGTTTGATTTCCATGCTGCTTAATAAAGATGTTTGCTGCAAAGTTAATAGTTTTTCTTCGTCACGGCCTACAGTGTATTTTTCCTTTAGTTATTGCGACTGCTTATTATATACCTGGAGTTTGTTGCGGTCCCTTTTCCTATAGCTCAAGTATTCTTCAGAATCTACCTTACAAACTTTGGTGCCAGACCTCTTCAGAGTGGTTACGAGATAAAAAGAGAGAGAGAGGGGCACCTACTTAAAAAAAAAAAAAAAAAAAAAAATCAATGAGTATGTCATTGCAGCTGTTATCTTTTAAAGGATAAAGGACTGACTTTTGATATACCTTTTAATATCGACTAAAGAAGAGAACTGTTTGATTGATTTGACTTATCATCGCATCATATGTAAACGTCAATGGCTCGAAGTATTACGCCGAGAAGTGTCTGCGGTTCTTCAATCAGATCGACGTGATTCCTTACCGGCTGGGATGGGAGGTCTGCTAGCGACCCTTTTCTTCCGATCTACTCTACATTTCTCGAATGTGATTATTTTTCCACCCTTGACATTCGGTGAGACGGGCCGAAGCGAAATTTTTCAATATGTGGATACCCCGAAGCGCTACTCCTTACCTCACGTTGGATTTGTGTGAAGTGTGTGATTTTTGTGTGCTCTCTGGGATGCTCTGATTTATTTACGCGTCTACACTTTTAAGTTTTTTAGAATGAAGTCAGTGGAGAAGCCATACCTTTTTAGTGCTCGCCTTTTTAACATCTATCTACGCAAACAAAGTTTTGCAAATCATGATTTTCGTTATATATTTTTTTTAACAACAGATATATCGTGTATATGTAATACACTCCACGTCTTCTTCTTCTACTGTGGGCTATGGAGGCTCACTGTGTGTTTTTAAACCGCATTTAGGTAATGTTTTCATTTTTTATTCGAATTTTTCAAGTTTTTTTTTTTGGCAGGTTGTGTTTACATTCATGCTGAGACATTCCTGCATTCATACAGGGAAAATGCCGCATCTGTTTATGGACAGGATTTTGAGACTTAAGTATACGTTTTATTTCGGTACCTTCATAAACTCAAATTTTTGTTTATTCATACTGGACATGAAGCTAAAATGAAGGACTGGAAGTCTACAAACTTAGGAAGTTTTTAATTTTCCACGAACGTTCATTAAAAGAAATAATAATGGAAAATAATTATTTATTGATAATGAAAGATAATAAAAGAAATAAAACAAATAAATATATTTTTTTTTCACACCTATCTTTTATAGACTGACAGGTATGTCCATCAAACTATGGTAAGTGTTTTCCATATTTTTACTCTAAGTGTCCTTGTTAATACATAATTTCTCTTGGCACATTATTAATTAAAATTTTTAGATAATACAAACGACGGCTAAGATTTATTATAAGGCACCCATTGCTTATTGCCGTTGCCGATGTTTTGATCACGTGGTATGATGGTGTTTTGATTCAGTTTGTGAGCCGGTACTGCGAATCGTTTCACAACTTCGTGAATCGAATCAAAATGTCGTGAACCATTTTTTTTGCGCTCCAGAGCTCTATTTTCGCGCACGCGCATCGAATATCTTTCGAACTTAGTTTTTCGCGCCTTATATCTTCGGGACTTAGTTTTTCGCATCGGCCGCTCCTGCGTTCATATTGGATATTTTGGTAATATTTCTTCATTATTATTTTATTTTTATATATTTTGATTATGGCTCTTAGTGTACCAATTCAAAATAATGTGCTCGCTGCTCCATGAATTTTCATGCTTTTACTGATTCATGCTCCACGAATTAGGCGCGTCCAGTGATGTTTTTTTTGGTTTTAATGCTCGCGAAGCGAGCAAACAGCAGAAAACTTAGTGACCGCTGCTCCATGAATTTTCATGCTTTTACTGATTCATGCTCCACGAATTAGGTGCGTCCAGTGATGTTTTTTTTGGTTTTAATGCTCGCGAAGCGAGCAAACAGCAGAAAACATAGTGACCGCTGCTCCATGAATTTTCATGCTTTTACTGATTCATGCTCCACGAATTAGGTGCGTCCAGTGATGTGTTTTTGGTTTTAATGCTCGCGAAGCGAGCAAACAGCAGAAAACATAGTGACCGCTGCTCCATGAATTTTCATGCTTTTACTGATTCATGCTGCACGAATTAGGTTCGTCCAGTGATGGTTTTTTGGTTTTAATGCTCGCGAAGCGAGCAAACAGCAGAAAACATAGTGAAACATAAAAAAAATGTTTCATAATAATGAAAAGTATTGTTTCATGAGATTTTGATTCGATTCACGACGCTGTGAACCGATTCGCAGTACCGACTCACAAACCGAATCAAAACACCATCATACCACGTGATCAAAACATCGGCATCGGCAATAAGCAATGGGTGCCTTATAGTAAAGCTGTTCCCAAACGACAAGGATACTTAGATATTTTCAAATCTCTGTACATAGTTTTCTGTTTGTATACATATGCTAATTTTTCAATCTTAAAGATAATGATTAAGAAAAAGAAATGTTTCATATATTTTTTTGTTAAATTCAAATGTTGTTTTGCTGGTAATTTTTATTAAATAGGTTTGGAATAAATTAATTTTGTATATCATGTGTAAAAATAATTTTTCATTGATAATTTTGGTAATAATAATTATGAAATGGATCAATTAATATTCTAGAAGAAAACTAGGATATTCACATTTAGTGCAAATTTATTTCGAGATTTATGACATGAAGCACATATTATTTTCACAACTTAAATTTAATATTGAATTTGTTTGTTTATCACAGTGAATATACATGTGTAAAAATAAAATAAAAAAATAAAGGGAATTAAGTAATTACATAAAATGATGTAATGTTTACAAAATTTTAGCGAATCTTTATTTTTTTAATTCATTAACATCGCATTATTTATGTTTGAGGTGTTGAATTTTCCATGAGGTAAATTTCTTATCTTTTAATCAAATGCTTAAAAAAAATTCGTTCTTGTTTGTTAAGTGAATGTTTTATATATATATTTTTTATTGCATCACTGTTTATTAATTGAATTTAATTAATATTTTTAGTTTAAGAACTAAACTTGGAGTTATTTCTCATGTTGGTGTTTTCCAGGCAGGTTGGAAATACACATACATATACTTTTGGGAGATGTGTCGCAAAATTTTGCTTTGATATCAGTCGGTATCTTGACACCTATTTCTCCTCTTTTTACACACATATATTTTTTTTTTGTTCACTGATTTTAACCTGCTTGGAACTGCCATTGTATTATCATGTCTAGTTAAAAAAAAAAATATTGATAGATAAATAAAATGAATAGAGTGATAATTTTAGGTATTCCCATGCTTTCGTTTCATAAAATTATGTGTTTTATTACTTTTTAAGGTCATATTTTGAGGCAAAATTTAAAAATATATATTTTAGAGAATTTAGTTGATATTTTTTACATATGTTTTACATGTATAACATTCACACCTTTACATAAATCATTGATATTCATTTTTAATTTTAAAGATAATAGGTTTATTATTCTTATGATTATATTAAACCAAATATATTCACAAATGGTTTCTTGGAAATTAGAGATGTATAGTTTTGTGCATCGCTGTGTTTCAAATACTAATTCTCAACACACTACATTTTTTTCTTTAGATATCATTATTTATCCTCTCATTTAAGATAATTGGGCAAATAAAATAATTTGTGTTTATGCATCTAATTTAAGTCCTTGAATTAAAAAAGGCACAATTAATATATTAGGATTTGGGTTTATGTAATTTTGTGCCACAATGTGCATTAGTAGCGCGCCTAATTGCACTTGTGTTGTTGGCATTCATTGCTGTTTTCCTTATCTTGAATTTCTGGCCAAAAATTTTTCTTGATGAGGGGATCTGCATTGATTGTCTTTGTTTGCATAATTTTATATTAAACTTCATTTAATTTGAGTATTCTTATAATTAACTTACATTTTTACTATTTAAATCTTACACAAAATTTAACATATTTTACAGAATCGATTAGAATTGCTTGCATTTAGGGTATATATATATTTTTTTTATCATTGTTTACTAATATTGTTTCTATAAAAAGATCTTTCCCACAACGCATAGGTACATACTACATAGGACATAGCATAGGCTCTACAGTGACAGAATAAATAAATAAAATAAAATATTGAACATAGATATTAATTAACTGTTTGTATCTCCAACAATTTTCATTTTTTTAATACTATATGTATTCAGGACAATATGTAAATCCAGTACATAATATATTTTATGAATCTATACTGGCCGTATCTTGTTGCATGCAAGTGTCCTAAATAAATTTAACACACAATTTTCCAAATTTACATATTTCTTTTCTCATTTTTTCGGATATTATGTACATTGACTTTCATGTAAACCTAACAAATTTGTTAGTCTTGGACATAAGGTTCAATGTTTTATTTATTATACTTACCAGGCATTCTTAAATAATCGTGTACAATCACTTATACAGAAAGAGAATTGGTTGTATATCTTGGATACCTAAACACATAAACATAATTTTATTCTAATATTATTTTTGGTTGTCATATATTTTTTTTCAAGTTTTAATTTTTTTATAATAACAACACAGTATTCACTTTGCCCATTTTAACTAAAATGTTACATTTTAACTCAAATGTTTTAATTATATTTTTTCTAATTTCACAAACCTTGAGAAATTTTATAACACATTATTTATTTTTGTCGGTTAGATGTTATCGCGTAAATCCAGGTATTGTTATGCTGGTCGTGCAATTTGACATCTAATGTAATTTTTCATTTCACACATTTTTTTTTTCTTCTCCACATTCATTCAATTTTGTTAGATGAAACCTATCATTATTTTCTAAAATTTTAACCCTTAATTACCTTTCATACGAAATTTATTTTATGTGCATAATAGTTTTATTTCGTTCATTTACGTAAAAAAAAAAAAAAAAAAAAGAAAAGTTTAAGAGTAATCGAAATATGATTAAAAAAAAAAGGGGAAGACTGCTTATTTTTTTTTCTCAAACAGAGATAAACATCTCGCCGTTTTCGCCTGAGTTTGTTTACGTTCAAATAATAATACTGATTTTTTGTTCCTCATTCAGTTCAAATACGTTGATTGCAGAGGATAATTTTTTTATTTTTACTGTACATATGATATATTTTTATCGCATTTATTCACTGTTTCATGTTTGTTTATTGGTATTTATGTCAGTATGTCTATCATATATATATATAGGAATATTTTATTACTATTGATAGCAAATAATTACGACAACAAGATATATAGTAAGCTTACTTTAACATCAAATTGGGCCCACTGCTGAATAATTGCAGTATTTTTTTTAAGATAAAGAAAAGGAAAAACATCTTTTGCACGTGTGTGAACAGATTTATTTTACTGTTCCTTTTATCAGCTGATTTGGTGAAATTCTTTTTATTCACCTTTTTGGAAGTGAGATTACACTTCTTGTACTCGAGTCTTATTATTATTTTACTGAGCAATTTATAGCCTTTGAAGCTATTTCTTATATATCTATTTTATGCGCATTTTTTAATCTTTGAGGCCTCATCTCATCTCAGCTCATTGCAGCTCATCTCAGTTCATATATGCTCAGTTCAGTAGATAATACTGTTATTTTAGTCATGACTTTTTACTTTTACTTTGTGTTTATAATTTTCTGTGCACGTTAAATTTGCAATTTTTGCGCTTTCATCTGCGGCTATGGAAATTTATTTTTGTGGCATTTTTTTTGTAAATTTTAATATTTGTTGGGACACTTACAGACATATACTAAATTTTTAATAGTTCAAATTATTTCACTTGATATTAATTTTTACAATATTGTTTAAATAGTTTAACATATCACCCATTTAGTTATTTTTTTTAATTTTCACATATACACATTTACCCTCTAAGCACAATTGTGTTGCTCTGGTTGTCAATATATTAATGACTTCTATAATCTACGGATTTTGACCATTATATTGGTTTCAACACTTGTAATTGTGTAGGGGATTTCACACTTTCACATCAATTTTTGAAGGTTATGTTTTATTGGCTTTCATATACACTTATAATTCATTAACACATGTTCTATAAATACTTCGGCTGACAAAAATAATTAATTAAAATAATGAAAATAATAATAAATAAAAAAAGATATTGATATAAAATTACTTAATAGATTTTAAATAAATAACATGAGGATGTATGTGACTTTTGGAAATATTTGGATTGTATATTTTTCCTAATTATATTTTCATTGGTTGTCAAAGTTTCGTTTGATTCTTTGCGTGAACACATCACCTCTGTCACAAGATGCATTTTTTTAACAAATTCACACTATTTTTTTTTTTTTTTTTTATCTCATTTGAATAACATGATCAGTTTATTTTAACGTTTGCAAACACTATAATTAATAATTCTCTTACACACACACACAAAATTGTAATTTTTTTTCCCCTATGTTTCTACATGTGTTCCTGTATATGTTTTCTTTTGGGTCAGAAATTTATCCAATAGTATTCCATTGTCTTTCACATGCATGTTTTCTATGCCTTTCTTCATTATTCTCAAACTTGGCCTCACAACCCAATGTTTGACACACACACACACTCACAAAATTTTATCTGACCTATTTAGTTGCTATTTCATTGGTTCACATGTGGAGATAATTACATTTTCTTTTATTAAATTTTCACAGGAATTTTTTTGTACAAAAAACTAGTTACAATAATAATACACACATACATAAAAGTAAATAATTTTTTTGTTAGCTTGCAGTAAGTTCTGTTATGTTTTTAGAGCCTGTTTATTTTTCAAATACATACAAAAGTGAAATTTCCGTACATAGTCTGTACGTTTTAAAATTTTGTTTTTATCAAATTTTTTTTTTTCTTGTCTAAAGAGTAAAACCCTTGCAGAAAGTTTTCTTTCAGCTTAAATTAAATATTTAATTATTTAAAATTTCTTAATTAAAATAATTCCTTTTTGGAAGGTTTGCACCACAGATGTATTTTATATGGCCGTGAAATCATCTGTGCGTTGTAAGAAGTAGTCTGTGCAGAAGTATGTGGCTGGTTCACTCTTCTTTTTTTTTTTAAAGACTATTTCTTGCTGAGCAGTATTATGGAATTACCTGTATAACATACAGTATTTTTTTAAAAAAGATATTGAATATTAATTGGGCTCGATAAAATAATAGTTCAATTGTAATTATAAAACAATAGTATATTTAGATTTTTTTTGCTGTTTTTTGACAATTTTTCTGAGTTATATTCTTATCACCTATTTCAGGTCTACTCAGAGTTTATGCATTAAAAATTACATTATTATTTAGATCATATTTTTGTGAGAAATTCAAATGCTAATTCATTTATTAAAAAATTTGTTCAGGAAAAGGAAATTATTTCATACGAGTAAATTTTAATTTTTTTTGACCAGCACAAGCTATTGAAATAAAGTTGGTTCATAATTTTATGCAAAACAAAATAAATTAGGAGGCATAAAATAAATAAGAGTTAAATTAAAATAAAATAAAATAATTTTCTTGAACTCTTACATGTGCGCTTTTATTCTGACATAGGGCTAGATTTTTTTTTACACATTTTTACACATACAAGGGACATTTCATTATGTCACTTTGCAGAATGCTGGTTGTCATTTTTGCACAACATGAAGCCTCTTCTGCTTTTCACATATTGTTCAGTACGCTATGTTCAGTTAGGCATCACAAAACCATCATATCTGTCATAGCTATTGTTCTATTATACACTCTCTGGCTCACTTTGTTAGAATAAAAAAATTAACAAAATACAAAAATTATTTGTTTTTCATATTTCTTGTTACTGATTTCCTTTTCCTTAGTATTAACCATACATACACTGTAATGAAAGATTATTTTTAATATTTTACACATTTTATATATCATATTTATATAATTTATTGATTGTTTTCAGAATGTCACTTTAACATCACGATGATTGAATGTGTCTCATTGTTCCATAACTGTCATTATGATTGATTTTTTCAAATTTATTGTTATATGCCACAATTTTTTTTTTATTGTTTAACAAAAGGTTACTTTGCATGTTCCACAATGGTATGCAGAAATTTTTGGAATTGTATTACACTGTTGTGAAGGTGAGAGAAAGCGTTTTATTTTTTTATAATTTTCGTCCATTTTGACGATTCATTTTTTTTTTTTCCTCGTCGCTGGGGAGAAATATGTGAAGTCGTTCCTTCACATATATGAGTTTTAATTATAACTTAATATAAAGACAATGGGTAATTATTATATTTTCAATAAATTAAATGGCTAATAAAAATAGATAACGAAATTCTAAATTACTTTTATTTATTCGCTTTTGTCTATAATAAATATCTTAATTCTAATAATACTTTCCTTTTAAATGACATTTATAAGCTCTTCTAAATCATTTAATAAATAAAATATAAAAATAATATTATTTCCAGTCATAAGCCGTTGGATACATAATTACATTTTCATTCCTTTAAATTGCGTATGTTTATTTATTCGAAGCTAAATTAAGCAATACATTTCCGTTCTAATATCATTAAAGAGTAATTTATATTTTTTTATCACGGGATGTGCAATAAATCCTAGTCTGAGTGTCTCCCTTAAATAACGGCCTTCTGGCGATAAAGTTTGGCATTGAGGATTGGCGTTAGTTTTTTAACGGTCGTGCTAAGTTCAAAATATTTACATTAAATTATTCTACAAACAAAGGAATATCTTTGGCTATAAATTTGGCACTTTTTCAAAATTCTTGGCGTAATTCAACAGTCTGATCTGAGTTGCAATAGAATCAACTTCAAGAATTCGCTCTACAATCTTGACGTAAGAACACGTAATCGCGAAGCCCTCTCTCTCTCTCATCTAACCCTCTGTATGTCTATTAGACTTAATAATAGATTTTTTGGAATACTTGTCATAAACAAACTTGTTTGATTTCCATGCTGCTTAATAAAGATGTTTGCTGCAAAGTTAATAGTTTTTCTTCGTCACGGCCTACAGTGTATTTTTCCTTTAGTTATTGCGACTGCTTATTATATACCTGGAGTTTGTTGCGGTCCCTTTTCCTATAGCTCAAGTATTCTTCAGAATCTTCTTTATAGTTACACTTTAATTTCTAATTTGTTTTTATTAGTACGACAGGTCGTATACTTTTGATTTCGTTGTTACCAACTTTTATCAATCACCTTGAATGAACTTGTAAACATTTTTGTTTTTATTTGAAATATTTAAAACTGAAAGATTCATTGTAGCCGGATTTTTAATCCAGATTACCATACTTTAGTGAAAATTGGCACACTTATTAATCAAGACAAACTCTAGATAGCACCGTAGTTTTTTTTAGTTCAATCGGATAAATGGTTCAAAACATGTTAAATAAATCACCCCATTTAAACGTAAAAGTTATTGAAAAAAAAAAGATGACGGTGCTAAAAATAAAACAAATAAATAAGAGAGTTGGTAGGAATGGGACGCCTAGAATTATTCTTAAAATAGACACTATTTTTACTGACTCTTCCACTAGGGGAAGTAACTATAAACCCATATTTGTTGCTATGTATCATGTTAGTCGGAGAATTCTCGAGTTTATGTAACAAAAAAACTATTTTATACCACTAAAAATAAATAATTACTTAATTTTCAACGGAAGTTTTCAATATCACTCACTGACGTTGGGATAATTGCTTTTCATATTTTATATACCTCATAATATAACTTTTATGAATTAGTAGTTAAATTAAGGCTTAAAGTAGCATGTGTCTAATAATAAGTTTTTTTTTTTTTCAATTATGAAAAGGGAGGGATGGGATAGAGCAGCTCAGGGAGGGATGGGACATGTAAGAAAAGAAGGAAAAATGAAGATTCTGATACTCCTTAAATTTTAAATAGAGAATATCAAGAGGCAAATGAACGAATAAATGAAAGAGAAAATGCCCAAAACAAATTTAAAATCATGGAAAATAATTGGTATTGCACTCACACGACTTTTGCTTAACTTTTTAAAATATTTTTTTACATATATGTATGAGGAATTAATTTTCATTCCTGAGCAGTTTTTTTGGACAAAGTAAAAGAAAGAATTACATTCACCGATTCTAAAGAAATTACATTCACCAATTATAATCAGTAAAAAAGAATGATTTTGCCTAATTATTGGTAGCTATGTATGTTTTATATAAATTATACAAACCGCATCGTGTATTTAAATATAGTTCTAAATTAATAGTACAGAAACACACCACCATTTGAAATGCACTTCGATTAATTTTCAGATATAGTCCCATTCTAGTTCTTTTGCGTAGTCCTGCAAACGCATGATGAATGATATACATACCATAATCTATACAGATCATGCTTTTATGCATATAAAAGAAATATATGTTCATTTAATCTTATTTTGTGCGCTCTATAGATGTTAAACTGTACCTATCGTAAATTTCGCTCATAGACATAATATTTGAATTCTGTTGGGTGTCCTTGTACATGAACCATTTGCTTGGTCCAAAAAAAATAAATAAATAAATAAATAAAAATTTGTGTAGCATCTCTATATGATTTAATATATGGAGTTCGGATTTCCTTCTAATATTTGTTCTTGAGATATGCTGATAACACACACAGACTAACCATTAGAAACCTTATTTTCATATTCAGGGAACCACAAAGCATGTAAATATAACAAAAACTTAATTCGAATATTTGAACTAAAAAACAATACTTTCTCTGCTAGAAGAGAAAGAAAAAACAAAAAAAGATTGAACTAATTGAGCACTGGGAAATTCTTATTTAATGTTGTACATTAAATTATAATGTTGGACAAAATAGATGTTATTGGTACTTAAGTAACCTTACATACATAAGTGACCCACTGTCTTTGTCATTTTTTATAGTATGTCTGTATATTACGTATTTATTTCAACTTTAAAAACATGTCCCATCCCTCCCTCATATAAGTGGGGGATGGGATATTTTTATAACTATGTTAATTGGCTTATCTTATATATATATAAATGTGATTGTCTGTGAATTTATTTGACTGAGTTTCACGCCAAAACTGCTCGAAGGATTTCGATGAAATTTGTAATAGAGATAGCTTATACCCTAACTTAAAAAGTTGGCTACCTTTTATTCCAAAAAAAAAAAATTAATTTTACGATTTTTATGCATAAAATAGCAATTTTGTAAGCTAATAATAGCAAAAAATTAGCCATTTAAATTTATCCATAATTTAATTGTTGCCAAAAAAAAAAAAAAAAAAAAAAAAAAAAACGAATTTTTTTATTTTTTTTTTTTTTTTTTTTTTTAACAGGAAAATAAATGCATTTATCTAAAAGTGAACGATAAAAAATTATAAAAAAAAATTATGCATGTCACAAAAATTGACGTCATTTTTAATTAAAAATTTCTTTTACACATTGATAAAGTGCTAATACGCAAGCGAAGTGATGACGTCACTAGCCGTTTGTGGATTCAAGAAAAATATATCCTATGTTAAACGCCCATTGGATTTTTTGTAAAAAATTATTAAAAATCGAGGAAAATTATTTCCCGATTTTAATCCCCATATTTAGGTATAGATATGTATTAATTATCATGTCCATGCGTTAGATTAAGTTATTTTTGTTGTAAAATTGACAAAATTTGAATTTTTAATATCAAAACTCTAGGGGAAAAAAAATGGCAAACTTCTATATTCGATTGAAAACACAAACATTTCATTTCAAAGGATGATATTTAACACAATAAATATCCAACTAATACACTAATTAAAAGGAAAATGATAAATATTCTATCATAATTTGAAGTCAAATTTCTTTCCAAATGTCTAAATAAAGTATCTGATATAAGATACGATATTGCAGCGGATTAGATTTGATATCGGTCATCCTTAGCAGAAAAAAAAAAAAATATATCGACAAATTATTTGGCGAACATAATTTAATTCCTTTCAAAAATCATGGTTATTTTAACAACTTATATTAAGAGAGTAATGAATAATATGAAACAATATTTCGTACAATGCATATTACGAAAATATACATCTGGCATACATATTTTCGTATTACGTTTTTGATCACCAAATACAATAAGCGCCAAGAACGACAGAGTTTTGAAATTTAAAATTAAAATTTTGTCAATTTGATAGCAAAATAACTCAATCTAACACATGCACATGATAACTATAATCAATACTAATATTATAAATGCGAAAGTTTGGATGGATGTTTGTTACTCAATCACACCACAACGGCTAAACGGATCTGGATGAAATTTTGTATAGAGATAGGTAATAGTCTGGAATAAGACATAGGCTACTATTTATACCGGAAAAAATCTAAATTTTTAATTAATCTTCTGTATAATATAAATATTTCTTCTATAATAAAACTTTAAAATAATTTATTTTAATTTTTAATTGTTGCCAAAGAATATTTCACGCGAATAATAATAAAAAAAAATAATACATATTAAATTTGCTTAGGCACATGACAACATAACGTCATTATCAAAATTAAATAATAAGAAAATGAAAGCTAATTCAGATCTGTATTAAAGAGCTTTATTAGTTGATAATCCTGGGTATATTTTTAATTTTAATACTGAAGTAGATAGGACATTTTTCGCCAAGGACTCTATTTTTGTGACAACAACCTTAAGCCAAGTAGTCCATAAAAAATATAAACAAATCTGTACATATAAAAGAGTAAACTCAATGATATGCAACATGTGTATGCAACATGAAATATAAAGAAATTTTGGAAATTCCCCCCCCCCCCTCCTTCCTTTTGGGGCGGGCGGGGCAAAAACCACATTTTGAAGCTTAAATCCGTCCAAATTACCTAAGAATGGCGAATTTTGGTGTGTGGATGTTAATTAAGTGTGCGAAATATGCACTTTGATGAGATTTTGTAAAACTTTCAACTGTAACCGCGAGGGAGGGGGAGTAAAAAGCAGGTAAGGGACTGCCGAAGGCATTGGGCAACTTAAAATTAGATTTTGACGGATTTCAATGATTTTTTTTTTTTTTTAAGATATTTTATTATTATCAATGATATGCTGTTTTGGGGATTCATTTCAATATAATGACCAGCGAAGCGGGCAAAGCCTGCTAGTAAAACTAATATTTTAATAATTACCATCAAATTTTTATTTTTAAAAGATGTTAAAATATTTTAATCTATTTCTTTGAAACTTACAGTGTTGTACCAGTAAAAGTAAATTTGTAAGAAATATTTTTGTCAAAACTATCCCATCCTTCCCTACTCTCCTCTAAATATATTTCTTTTTATGCCGGAAAAAAAAAAAGAATGTGCAAACATTTTTTTTAAGTAATTAAAATAAAATTGAAAAAGAATTGTGCTAAAGAAATAGTAGAACTTCAGTATAGAACCCTTTTGGCGAAGTTTGAAATTTGGTACCACAGTAGTTCGAACGCTTCTCGCGAAGATCTTTAATTAATACGCAATTGCGATAGCCATCTTAATTCATAGCCAAAAGGACAACGCTGCCAGAGGGCTCCCATGAGAAAGCTAAACTAAAGAAATTTTAAGAAATGAATATAGTAATCGATGTCATGCAATGAAACACAGTTACTGCATGCTATTATATATATATATATATATATATATATAAATCTTGTGTGAAACAACTACACGGCTTCCATTATCCACTATTACACGTATTATATGCATTTTTGAGAGATAATGTTATCAGAAAGCATAAAAGTTGCCTAAAGAAGTAGAAACCTAAAATTTTTCCGGTAAGAGAAACTTATAAAGGCATATAAAACGAAGCTTACATATAGCGAGGTAAAAAATAAGCGAAAAAAATGGCAGAGTTATTTTTTGAAACACAAATTTCCGAGATTTGAAGATGACCTACCTGAGCAGGAAGACTGTTAATTTTCCTCTAATAACCACGTAATACACGAGAAAGAAATGAATTTATATAACAATTTTCAAGAAAATCGTTAGAGCCGTTTTTGAGATACCAAGTTTAAAAAAATCAATTATTGAACGGAAAACAATAATTACACACAAAAGGATATTTAAAACTGAGTTAATAGGGCGAGTTGAAAAAAAAAAAAAAAATCCGTAAAGCCGTTTACTAACCAACTATATCATCAGAAAGAACATCTTTATAGAGTGTTTATATAGCAAATTTGATGAAAATCGTCTTCAGACTTCCGGTCCCACTTCCGGTCTCCGATGCCGCGTTTCCGGTTTTTCAATTTTCACCAGAATTTGGAAAATTCTTCTGAACACCAGACTAGAGCCCTCGATTTACAAAGTAGCAATACGCTTTTCTCTTTGCCGCTCGCTCTCGGATTGCTCAAGAAGGGTAAGTGACGTCACGGGCGCCATTTTGTGGATAAACTGATTCTTAGCCATTGCACGTGTACTGAAAAGATCACTTTCGTTTTAGATAATCACAATTTAAAAGATGATATTGAAAACCTTTTTTCTATAATAATGATGAAAAATTCAGTTAATGATTGTAAAGAGTTTAAAAGAGGCCTAAGAATTATTATTTTGGCTCAGTTTTTTTAGGTGGTGTGAAGGGAAGTTATGAGTTTGATGAAAATTCTGAAAAGGATTATGTTCATATTTTCATGAATTTAAATCCGAGAAGGAAAATAAAGAAAATATAGAAAAAGAAAGTACTTTGGAAAGAAAACTTTTTTTTTCATAAAAAATTCAGAAAATCAAGTATAGAAATTTTCTCCAATACTATAGAAGTAAATGATATTTAAGAAAATATTTTTTAGAAAAACTGTGTATCGACATCAGTTTTGAAAAACATTTTATACAAATAATTAATATCTGGGGACGTATCAAATCATAGAGACTTGAAAATAAGAAAAAACTAAAAAAAAAATGTTTCATATAACCTTGCTGGATGTATATTTCATAAAATTGCAATAAAAAAAAAAAAAAAAAAAAAAAAAAAAAAAAAAAAAAACATTTTTTTTTTTTTTTCAAATTTTAAGTTATCTGACTACTGATAAACCAAAATAATAAGGAAGCACCGCGAAATTGCAGTGTTAACATATTTGAAAAGTTTCAAAAATAAATTTTATGTATGCATCAAATATATATATATTTAAATTATTTCTCGAACTTGAAAATATTTCTCAAGGAAAAGAAAAGAAGAGAATCTGTGATCCTCAACACTGAACATAACAACACTATGTAAATATGTGCAAGAATTTTTAATTTTATTTAATTTTTAACTCCAACTTGTTGTTCCATTTTTAATAGGGCAGTTCCTTGTTTGTAAACAAACATCTCAACTTTAATGAGTGGTTGGCAAAAAGGCTTGGGAAAAGCAGAGCGATGGCGGATTACCAACGGAAAATCAATGGTGGGCGGGGCGCGGGAAAGTCGAGCGCGCTTTTTTGCCAACCACCCGACGTCACGAGGAAATGCTCTATTAAATTATTTTTAGTTTTATTAAACATCGAGTATATATTTTTATTAAAATGAAAAACAACTATCATTAAGATAATCACTCCAAAAAGGGTAACAGCAAAAGCTTAGGCATGAGAAATGTAGCTTCTGATATTTAATAAAATCTGTATTTTTCTCTTTTTTTACCACGATAGGATTATTGCTTTTAATATAACATTTCGCTTCGTCATCATTTCCTTTTTTCTTTTTTTTTTTTCACTTTTTTTTAATATGTAAAGATGTTTTTACTTTTGGCAACAATTTAAAAAAATATTAAATTTAAACTGATATAGTACCTGCAATAGAAATTTTGATAGTAATCACTGCTAAAGAACGAAACTTCATATTTTAAGATAAAAAAGAAAAATAAATAAATAAATCAGTTATTTATTATTTATTTACTTATTTTCACACTTTTTGTATATTTAGGCCAATTACAAAATGTTTTTTAGTCGCATCGAGTAATATATATATGTATATATATAACGATAGTAAATAAATATATATATATATATATTAATTTAAAATGCAGTAAAATAAAGAATAACAGACGATCCAATGCCACACAAATTCAAAATATCCGAATGGAATTATTCAAAGGAAAGAAAACCCCTAAAAACTACAATAGTAATTAGTTAAACAGTTAATTTATTTGTCTTTATCAATTAAACAAATTGAAATTATTGTCTTCAGACTTAGATTATTTTAATCCAATATATATATATATATATATATATATATATATATATAATTAAATTAAGAAAACTTGTGCTAAAAAATTAAGAAATGAATGCAGTAACCGTTGCTAAAGAATGCAACACAGTGAACGCATGACTTTATATGGAAGAATAGACTAATAAATGTCCTGTCACACTGAATTAAATTCGGTTTTGTACAGAATTTTTTATCTATTAATCAGAAAACAAAAATAGGCTTCGGTTTTTATTATTTATTTATTTATTTATTTGAAATAAATATCCAAAAGACATCTCATTGTAAATATGTAACTAAATTTATGTTTTGTATTAATTAAGAAAACTATCATATTTATAAATTTAAATACTTTGTCTTTCATTATTATTACGTATGTAATATAAACTGATTATATTTTTTGTAATGTTAGTTTTACCCTTTCTCTATACAACATGGCTATTCTGAATAAAAGCGTTATTTTCTATGTATAAACAAATGCTACTATTGCAATTAATAGTAAAAATACAATATTAATATTTGGTTTTAGTGTTACACAAGCACAATAAAAATATTCTTTATATATATAATAAACCAGTCTATTTGTTCTTGAAGTTTTTTTTTTTTTTTTTTAACTAAAGTCGATCTTTCAGTTTCAGTAGCTTAATAAAATAGATATTTTTGTCTTTTAAAGGAAGTTGTGAAAATTTAACCAGCAATAAAGTAGGAATGATTAAAGGAAAAAAAAAAAAGTATTTTATTAATTCATTCATTCATGTATTTCACAATTTATGCTTAAAAAAAAATTGAAGAGTACTTAAAAATAACACACATTTAAATATATGCGATTTACAGAAGTCCTTGTTGATTTCAGTCTTTTAATCCCTTTCTTTTTCTTATTGAAATACGGGGAGATTGGAGCGAGCTTATCTCCAAAATTGCGCCCATTTCTCCCGTGTCCCTACTCTGTAAATCGAGGGCTCTACACCAGACCTGTCTTAATTCTGAAGTTTTGTAGTTCTTTCTTCGTTAGTTTTGGAGATGTGATAACCAGAAGATTCCACACATACATACATGCACACACACACACACACTGACCAATTGCCAAAAAACATTTTTTTTTGTTATACTCAGGGGACCTTAAAACATGCAAATTAGGTGAAATCTCGATATCGAATTTTTGGACCAAATACAATACCTTCATTACCTACGGTAGTAGGGTAATGGAAGTAATAGATTAAAATAAGTCATGTCATACTAAATTAAATTCTGTTTGAATAATCTTGGTGTTATTTTATATTTCCATTCTGATGCGTGATAAGAGAAAGTTGAGCAATTGCTACACAAGATAATTTTAAATTGCTAATATATCTAGTTTAATTTTTTTTAATATAATTTACGGATTTTTATTTTTAGTTTTACGCAGCGTGGTTAGCACCTTATGCTCTCAAACCCTTGCTAATGTGTTTAGTACAGCAAGTGCGACCAAGAAGTAGAGGTTCTGTGACTTTAAAGTCTACTAGTATCTACGACGATCCTTTAATTGATCCAAATTATCTGGCTGACAAAAGAGATGAAGATGATATGATTCAAGGTAATGTTTCGTATAGAGAAAATAATGTAATAAATTGTTAGCGATATCTAGTCTTTTAACATAACACATGATATACTATATACGTATAGAAAAGGAAAAAAAATATTAACATATTCATAATTTTAACTTTTAAAGTAAAATATATATAGTTAAATAATAAAAAAGCTATCGGATTATAATCAGTAAGTAAATTTCTTGGCGCGCAGTTATGAAAGATAGAGAATGAAAATATAATAAAATTATAGAATTACACTAAAATCTCGTACAATGCGGGTACATCTCATGAATGTTAAAATTTTATTTCTTAACACCACTAATTTTACATCAAAGCAACTGCTTTATGCAAAAACTAAATCGAGTGTATGAACCAATAGATTGGTACTCTAAAAATTTACTAGCGTTAAAAAATAAAACTGTATTATTTATTTGTCATCTCTGACACCACGTTGTACGAGACTTTACTGTATTACTAAATTTTTAAGTGGAATTATATTGAATTTTCTAAAAAGTTACAGTTTACTTGAACTTCATTTTCTTTTCTCTAAAAATTAAAATTTTGACAATATGGAAGTCTGTACATAGTTAAAACCTATAAAACTTTCAGCTGTACAGAGTGGATAATATTTTAAAAATGTAATATATATGATGATTTAGTTTATATAAATTTGGTTGATAAATATCAGTAATTACAAAATAATTTATTTTTTACCTAATAATGTAAAAAATCTTCACTTTAACTTATTTTCTATCGTATCATATGGTCTTTTAAAAGATTTGGAGAGAGTTGGGTGCCCAACAAATTGGTTTAACTCTCTCCACATGCCTTAAGTCGTGGCGGCCCCCGCTCCTTCTTAATATTATTTCAGTTTCATGTGTTTGATTTTTGCTTTGTTTCACATAGTTTTTCAATTCTTACACTAAATATATATATTAAATTTTTATATGAAATAAATATACGTATGAAATATATATATATATATATAAATATATATACATAGTGTTACAAAATCGTAAATAATTCTGTTTATTTTTGTATAAATTCTTTCGAAGAGGCTTAGTAAGTTGATAAAGTGCTAATTTTGTGCATTTCTAGTCGTTTTAGCGTTGATATAGCCTTATTTTCCCGTAAAAACGCATTAAAAAGCCCAATAATGAAGGTAATGGATTTGGCGCCAAATTTGGCGATTTTTTGCGACCTTGGCGATTTTTTTGCGACCTTGGCGAGAAAATCCTTACAGGGGTATATAAGGAACGCTCTCTCGACAAGGCAGTCAGTTCAGTTCAGTCTGAGATCAGCTTCTGTCAATGTTGCAGTGCATTGAGCCTCTTTGAAAGAGACTTGCTTTAAGTGTTATTGCTATACAGTTTGTACTGTGGATTTGCTATTGACAGCTGTGTTTAAGCTGTGTTTACTGGTTGAATTGAAGCTGATACTTGGTTTATAGACCTGTATTTTTCTGGAACTTCCTGTGAATAAATTACTGAATTTTTGTACGTTTGGTCTTTCATTCTCGGACAACTCACGAGCCCCCAAGTACGCAACAATATATATACGTGTGTGTGTATACATACAGTCACTGACATAAGTTACTGACGAAAGTAAGTCACTGACATACTTCCATCTCTAGAACTTTTTATCGAATATTTAAAAAAAATTCATATATTCTCTTGGAACTTCAGGGGTAAAAATGATATGGCATACCTCATATATTACAGCGTAAACTTTGTCCCAAAAGCAAACAAGAAATCAGTTACAATTGACGAAAAATATATAATGTTTGGGATTAACCTGAAAAAATAGTACTTAAAATAGTTTGTTATAGTGTATGATTTAGAACCTTCTTTTATTTATATGTATAAATTTTTATGAGAATTGCACGTATATTTCCCGAGATCTCAAAGGTTCTTTAATACATCCGATAAACAAATTAGGAGTTTTTTATTTATAGCATGCAGGTTTTAAAAACCAAAGCAATGCCAATTTTAGTAAACTTGAGTATTACGATTGGTCCAAAGTACTTGAATCAGAAACATAAAAGTATTAAATAACTGATGAAAAATGAGAATTTTTACCTAAAATATTTCCAACCACTCATCTGCAACCTTTAACATTTTATTATTCATTTTTATTTTTACATAATTTACTAGCCAAACTTATAGAATTACTCTCAAAAAATTCCTTTAGCAAATATCGTTAAAATTCAGAAACATATTGCTAGAATAGTAACAATTCAAGTACGTTCAATAAGTTAAGTGAAAAAGATTGGAAGAATGGTATAGTAGGAGATCACATGTCCGGAAAACACAAAGCCAAAATCATAACCGCAGAAGCCATCATGTAATACAGCATCAAAGACCTATTATAAGAGTGGACGGAGCATTCCATTATTAAGAAAATATAAGAAAAGGTGGAAAAGATAAAGTTGGAAAAAGTCTACCTTTTTTAGTATTTATCGTATTATTGGCAATTTTCTGTTTTGAATGTAAAAATATATAATTTTTATTAGTGCTAGAGGCCTATTTCAGTCGGTACAGTTGTCGAATTTTTATAATACACTCTTAATTAGTGCTAGGGGCCTATTTCAGTCGGTTTATTAAATGGGGATTTATTGAATGAAGTCCCCCCAAGGCCCAACTTTGACATGAGTCCCCCCCAAGGTACCCCTATTTCAGTCGGTACAGCGTTGTCGAATTTTTATACGTCACTCTTAATTAGTGCTAGAGGCTTATTTCAGTCGGTTTATTGAATGGGGAAGTAAAGTTCCATGACGTCTAGAAGTGGTATTTAGACAGGAGATGAGTGGCAACAACCAAGGAAGAAAGAACGGAGGTTTGGATGGAACGAGAGAATGACATGTTTAGTTAATTAGAGAAGAATATTTTTATTTGTGTTCTAAATGTTTATCTATGTTTTGTGCGTTTTTTTTAGTAGTGTCTTATTAAATGTTTTCGTCTTTAAGTACGAGGTGTTTTATTTCAAAGCCACGTCTGAATTTATTTAATATTAAGAGATGGTGTCTCCAATCAAGCAGAGACCAGGGATCGAATTTTACTGGCGCAGCCTTTCACTAGGATAGAAAAGGATACCTAAAAATTGGGGAAGGTAAGAGCTTTCGTGTATATGCCCAAATATTTTAAGTGTACATTTTAAAAAATGTTTTTTTTTTTTTTTTTTTTTTTTTTATATATAACATAAAATGATAATAGAACGCCAGTTCTAAGTTTTTGTTCTCAAATACATTCGAACAAAGTTCACGCCAGTGATTGTTTAATTTTAAATACAGTGTGAATGTATTAAGTGCATTATATTTTTTTTCGCTGGTAAATAACAGCATACGATGTCACGCCAGTGATTGTTTAATTTTAATACAGCGTATATGTATTAATTACATTTATTTACGGCAGTGAATAAAGGTTTAATATTTCACGCCAGTGAATATTAATTTTAATACAATGTAATTTTTTTTTTATTTACTTCAAAAAATATAGAGTTGCTTATCTGTTAAATATCTACAACTGTAGATCTTGATATTTCCCCCCCCCCCCCCAGTTTGATATATATACATATATATATATTGGTTTGTTTGCTCTCCGAAATACGGAGTCAAAAGTATTTTGTGTGATGAAATAAATAAGAGTAAATATCGTATTTTGTTCATGAAATTGGAAAATCTAATTTTTTTTTAGAATATTTATATTTTAATGAATGTACCTTATATGAAATATACATGAGAGTTGATTCATTTTAGTTATTAAGTGCTGAAATCACACAAATAGTGTTTTGTTTATTTCATTTAATAACGAGCCATAATAAATTAGTTGTTTTCGAACGAAATAGCTAATGCTGACGAAAATCGTCTGCGTTATTATTATTTTTATTTTTTTTGCTCCATTTCATTATTTTATAGAAAGAGTAATTTTTTTTTCTTCTTTTCTGTGTTTATGCTTATGACACATGGTAATTATATAAAAAGTGTTAAAGATTACATTTTTTTTAATTGTTTATTTTTTTTTACAAACGTTGAAGTAAGCTTATGATAGAAATGTTTGTTTATTCATTTCATATGAAATAAAAGTGTTGGTTTCAATAAAAAATAAATTGGATTAATAAGAAAAGAATTTTATTTTATATTTCATTGCGTAAGGAAATGTAAATATGCACGACAGTGTGTTTTAAATTATTTCTAATGTGTGAAAATATCATTCACGTATTTTTAAAGTCAATTTGATTCATAAGCTAAGTAAAGAAATTTATATATATATCAATTGCTTTAGGTATAAATTATGGGTTTTGCGTATGGTATATAATTTTATTTCCATTAATATTTAACAAAGTGTTTTAATCAGCACCACCTTGAGGAATTTTTGCTAAGTTTCTGGTTCAGAAAATTTTAGGTGTATAAGATGGCATATTTGGGTCGCGGAAAGAAAGAGGATTTGAAATTGTTGGCTGTGGAGCTGAATCTTCAGGTCACGAATGAAATGACTGTAAGCGATTTACGCAAATTAATTACCAAAGATAAAGAATATGTCGAAGAGTTTACTAAAAATCAGCTCGACATTATTATCGAAGATAGGAAGCTCCATGAGAAACAAGAAGCTGAAAAGCAATTCCAAGAGCAAGAGATTGAAAAACAAAAACGCGAATATGAATTTGAGTTAGAAAAAATCCGTTTGGAAGTTGAAAAGTTTAAAGTAGCACCGATTTCTGAAGTTAAGAGTAGTACGCAAGATTTAACAAAAATCGTTCCAAAATTCGAAATGAGAGATGGAGATATAGTGCTGTTCTTGACTTTGTTTGAGCGTCAAGCCAAGAGAATTAATCTAGATAAAGGTAACTGGGTGTCAGCTCTTTTAGCTCTTATGCCAAAAGAAATCACTCAATTAATAGCTCGTGAATCAGAAGAAAAATTTGACGATTATGATTATATCAAAGGTTTATTATTAAAACGATTTAAATTAGGTCCTGAACATTTCAGACTAAAATTTGTGAAACATCAGCGAAACCCTACTCGATCTTGGCGAGATTTTGTTTTCGAAATAACAAGCTATTTTGAGGAATGGCTTGAAGGAGTTGCAGTAAATGATTTTGAAGGATTGAAGAATCTTATGATTACGGATCAGTTAAAAAGACGTGTTCCAGGTGATATCCGAGAACATTTCGTCGATGACTGGGCTAAGTTACTTGTTCCGGGTATTTTAGCTGATAAGTTCGATGAGTACGAAAGTGTACGATTGAATGCTAAGGGATCCGGTTTGGGTGATAGGAAACATAGAACAACTAGTAATTACAAACCTGATTTTAAAGAGTTTAGCAACAAACAAAAAGACGAACAGCCATCTCGGAAATTTAGGACATCATTTTCTCCAAGAACTGATCAAAATACAAGTTTTAAACCTACTTGTTTTACGTGTGGATCTGTGGGGCATTTATCTAGAGTTTGTCCCAAGAATTCCAAGAAAACATCAACTCGTAACGCCGTAAGTAATGTGGTTGAAGCCAAAGACGTTAAGCCAAAGACAACGAACGAAGTTGTAACTGCTAACGTGTCAATTCCTGTGTCAACCTCTATGCCGATTAAAGATGGAATTGATGATTTGAAATACGTAAATATCAAATGTGTAGAAAATGTTTTGAAGGCAATAGTGGACACTGGAGCACAAATTTCAGTCTTACGTGCAGATTTGGTCGATACCGACTTTGGAGAAGGGGATGGAACAATCCAAATTATTTCGGCTTTCGGTGAAAAAGAAGTAGCTGCTCTAAAGATTTTTGACCTAAAGATAGATGATGGTAAACACGGCAATGTACCTGTAACTTGTGCAGTGTCGAAGAAACTTGTGAATGATATGCTAATTTGTTCAACTGCCTATGAAGTTTTAATGGAGAATGTAGAATTAAATGGATGTATGAATCATGTACTTGCAAAATTAAATGAGAGCATTGAAAAAGAAAATCAAGAAGAACATGATGAAAAGAAAAACATCTCAACGTCTCTTCAACTTAATGCTGAGATTACCAATGATGAAAGCAATGGAAATAAAGAAGATTTTATAAAATTACAATTAGATGATGAAGATTTAAAGAAATCCTGGTCTTATGCCGAAAATGGGAAGAATTCATTTAAAATTAGTAATGGAGTTCTTGTCCATTGAGAATGTTTATGTGGAGAGAATGTTGATCAAGTAGTTCTGCCCACATGCAAAAGAAAAGAAGTTCTTAGGATGGCACACGAAATACCATTGGCTGGTCATCTAGGCGAACAGAAAACAAAGCAGAGAATAAAATATTCATTTTATTGGCCAAGTCTCAAAGAAGACGTTAAAAATTTTTGTGAAAGTTGCAGAACCTGCCAATTACGCAGAACAGTTTCCTATAGGGATCGTATACCGATACAACCCATTGTTAGGCCAGAAATTCCATTTGAAGTCTGGAGTTTGGACTGTATTGGACCTTTAGAACCCCCGTCTCGAAGAGGACATAAATATGTGATTTGTGCAGTTGACTTATGTACTAGATGGGCTGAAGCTATTCCCGTGACTAACACCAATGCTAAAACAACTTGCAATAATCTGAAGAGAATATTTACACAGACAGGGTTCCCCAAAGTAATATGTACAGACCAAGGTACTAATTTTACTGCTAAATTAAGTGAAGCATTTGTGGAACTTCTTGGAGTTTCTCCGAGGTTTGCAACGCCAGGTCATCCAGAAAGTATGGGTGCAGTGGAACGTTGGAATCGAACATTGAAAGATATGTTAAATAAAAATATACAGGAATATGGATCTAACTGGGATTTGCTTCTTCCATATCTACTTTTTGCTTACAGAGAAGTTCCTCATAGTACGACAGGTGTTTCTCCGTTTCAGTTAGTTTATGGGCGTTTGCCTCCTGGACCATTGTCACTATTGAAAGACGTATGGACTGGTGAGAGGAAAATTCCCACTTCCGCTTCCGCATCAGTTGAAAAATATATATCAGAAATAGTTGAGAAACTAAGAAAAGCACATGAAATTGCATCAGAATATGCTCAGGATTCTCAAGAAAGATATACTTCGCGGTATAATTTGAGAGCAAGAGATAAACAGTTTAATGTTGGTGATACAGTACTAATACTAGTTCCTTCATCTTCGCATAAATTACTTAAAACTTGGATTGGCCCAGCTACTGTCGTTGAAATCACTAGACCACATTCAGCCTTAATTGAATTAGAGAATGGGTCCAGAAGATAACTGCATTTTAATAAGCTCTGACCATACGTTGCTCGAATTGACCATGTTGGCTTAATATTTGATGAAGATAAAGATTTTGGTGATATTCATTATGCACCATTCGGAATTGGATGCTTAACCCTTAAAGAGATAGCGGACCATATTGATAGTTTAGATTTAAATTTTGAAAAGAAAAGTGGTTTGAAAAATGTGATATGCAAATATAATAATGTTTTCAGCACTAAACCCGGAATAGCTAAAGTAGAAGGACACAGTGTCCGAGTTACTAGAGATTGCTGTCCTAAAAGACTACGTCCATATAGAATACCGATAGTTATGCAAAAGGAAGTGGATCGACAGATTCAAGAATTGCTTACACTTGGACTAATAGAACATAGTAACAGCGAATGGGCTCATCCTGTCGTTTGCGTTGCCAAAAAGGATGGAACTGTTAGGTTATGTGTTGATTTTCGTTTATTGAACAGCTATACTATCCCAGATGCATACCCCATGAAGATTGCCAATGATCTTATTTACTTGATTGGTAATTCGCAATTTATTTCTAGATCTCACGAAAGGGTAGTGGCAAATACCTATGAAAGAAGACAGCAAACATTATACTGCTTTTACTACCCACTCAGGGTATTTCCAATGGAATGTCATGCCATTTGTTATGAAGAACGCTGGTAGTACATTTCAAAAATCTATATACAAAGTTTTAGAGTGTCATAAAGATTACTGTCGTTCCTATATCGATGATGTTGCAGTATTTTCTACCACTTGGAGTGAACATATAACACATTTGAAAGCAGTTCTCAAAACATTCCAAGAAGTTGGTCTTACAGTTAATTTAAAGAAATGCGATTTCGGAAAGAATGAAGTGAAATTTTTAGGCCATATTATTGGATCAGGAAGACATACACCCGATCCCGAAAAAACTGAAGCTATAAGAAAAATTTGCAGGCCCATCACCAAAAGAGAACTTCGTAGTGTAATTGGTTTGGCTAATTATTACCAGGAAAACATTCCAAATTTTGCTTTAGAAATTCTTCCCTTGAGTGAATTAACAAAGAAAAGCGTACCTAATGAAATTCCCTGGTCTGATGCCCAAGAAACAGCTTTTCAAAAATTGAAACACCATTTAATGAATATGCCATATCTATATACGCCTAATATAGCAAAGCCATTCAAATTATACACTGATGCTTCGAGCAAAGCTATAGGAGCATGTTTATCTCAGTCGGACGATTCTGGCAAAGAACATCAGATTGCTTTCTTTAGTAAAAAACTTTCTCCGTGCCAAGTCAGATGGTCAACGATCGAACGAGAGGCTTACAGTGTGCTGACTGCTCTACGAAAGTTTGATACTTGGCTCTTCGGTGCAGAAGTCGAAGTAATTTCCGATCACAATCCTCTGACTTTTCTGACCCAAACAATGCCACACGGTGCAAAGTTAGCACGTTGGGTTTTAGCTTTGCAGTGATATAATCTAAAAATTACGTATAGGAAGGGAAAAAATCATGGCAATGCCGATTCTTTATCTAGACTTCCTTAAAATATTTCTAATAGTATTTCAGTTGTATCTAATTATTCAAATTTAATTTACCTCGTGATATACTATATAATTCATGTGCATATTATAAGGGTTGTTTGTAAGATATTTAATGTTAGATCTATTATTTGTATGTATTGCTGTTGTTGTGTTATTGCTAAATATACTATGTATTTCATTGTTTGTTTCATTTTTTTCTTCTTTGGGCATATGCAGAAGCTCTTCCTAAAGATTTTATAATATATGCATTTTTGTTTTTTATAAACTCTTGATATAAACTTTTAGGATTTACATATATGAACATTTATTTTATAAACTTTTTCTAAAAAGAATTTTTGTGGTACCTACATGAACATTTACCTAGGAACTCTTAGTATTATCTGTTGGTATTCTTCCTATATGAAAAACTTATATTAAAAACTATTCAGCATTATCATGAATGTGAACATTTGTGTAGAAACTCTCTATATCATGAAACAGTATCTAAGTTTGGTAGCATCATAGTCACTCCTGTGACGTATGAGCTCAAAAAGGAGGGACGAGTAAAGTTCCATGACGTCTAGAAGTGGTATTTAGACAGGAGATGAGTGGCAACAACCAAGGAAGAAAGAACGGAGGTTTGATGGAACGAGAGAATGACATGTTTAGTTAATTAGAGAAGAATATATTTATTTGTGTTCTAAATGTTTATCTATGTTTTGTGCGTTTTTTTTAGTAGTGTCTTATTAAATGTTTTCGTCTTTAAGTACGAGTTGTTTTATTTCAAAGCCACGTCTGAATTTATTTAATATTAAGCGATGGTGTCTCCAATCAAGCAGAGACCAAGGATCGAATTTTACTGGGGATTTATTGAATGAAGTCCCCCCAAGGCCCAACTTTGACATGAGTCCCCCCCAAGGTACTCCTATTTCAGTCGGTACAGCGTTGTCGAATTTTTATACGTCAGTCTTAATTAGTGCTAGAGGCCTATTTCATTCGGTTTATTGAATGGAGAATTATTGAATGAAGTCCCCCCCAAGGCCGAACTTTGACATGAGTCCCCCCCCAGACCCAACTTTGACATGAGTCCCCCCCAAGGTACCCCTATTTCAGTCGGTACAGCGTTGTCGAATTTTTATAATACACTCTTAATAGTGCTAAGGGCCTATTTCAGTCGGTTTATTGAATGGGGATTTATTGAATGAAGTCCCCCCAAGGCCCAACTTTGACATGAGTCCCCCCCCCAGGCCCAACTTTGACATGAGTCCCCCCCAAGGTACCCCTATTTCAGTCGGTACAGCGTTGTCGAATTTTTATAATACACCCTTAATAGTGATAAGGGCCTATTTCAGTCGGTTTATTGAATGGGGATTTATTGAATGAAGTCCCCCCAGGCCCAACTTTGACATGAGTTCCCCCAAGGTACAACTTTGACATGAGTCCCCCCAAGGCCCAACATTGACACGAGTCTGTGATGTTAAAAACATCACTTCTTTTTAAAATTTGAATATGTATTCATATAAACTAATCTATATACAAAAAGGTTAGCGGTCAAAATGCAATGTACGCCATGAGGTTTTTGATTCCTCAATAACGAAATTCTTTGATAATTAAAATTAAACATATTAATAAAATAAATTAAAATATGAAAACATAAAAGGTAAATGAATTATTTACATCACAGAGTCCCCCCCCAGGCCCAACTTTGACATGAGTTCCCCCACGGCCCAACTTTGACATGAGTCCCCCCCAAGGTACAACTTTGACATGAGTCCCCCCCCCAAGGCACACCTTTGACATGAGTCCCCCAAGGCACACCTCTCCCTCATTGGGAAAAAGAGAAAAAACGTTGTTTTGCGGCTATAAGACAGTTTGGACTTCCAACGTTATTTGTTACAATATCTGCAGCTGAAACACATTGGTTTGATTTAATGAAAACTTTATCATGGAATTTAGATCGTCACGAATTAACTAAAGAAGAATTTGCCGATATTAACAAGTTTATCAGTAGGCCTCTGGCACTAAATTAAAATCTGTCAATGTCAGATTTTCATGTTTTAAATAATGAAATAATGTCGTGTCTGTATAATTTTTAGTTCCCCATCATACTATAGGTATGGGGAACTTAGGTAATCGTGAAAATTTTCGACCTTGGTTTTTTGACTTTTCTACGCGTTTTCAGGTGTGAGGAATCCGAAAATGACAAAATTTCTATGGTGTCTGTCTGTAGGGTGTCTGTTAGTGTTAGTGTGTCAGTCCGTTAGTGTGTCAGTCCGTTAGTTTGTTAGTCTGTTAACACGATATCTCACGAACAAATGATCGCAGAGAGGTCAGATCAGTTCTAAAATATTACTTTCGATACTGGCAAGAACCCTATTCATTTGCAACATTCGAATTTAAAAACTTCGTAAGTTATTAGAAATTTACGATTTTCTTAACATGGGAGAATAGGACAAAAATTCACTTAAACGTGTATTTAATGGAAACATTTTACCGTAAAAATGTCAGACCAGTTTTAAAATATCAGTTTTGATGCTGGAATGAACATCAGTAACTATAAATATGCTACTTTGGAAATTTCGCAAGTTATTGGAAATTTACGAATTTCTTAACATGGCAGTATAGGGCAAAATTTCACATAAACGTCAATTTTGAGAGATATTTTCATCGTAAAGATGTCAGACTACTTTTGAAATATTATTTAGGACACTGGCATGAATATTAATGACTGTGAATTTTCCAATATAAAGATTTCGTAAGTTATTGGAAATTTACGAATTTCTTACCATGGCTGAATAGAGCAAAATTTCAGATAAACGTCAATCTTGAGGGATATTTTCATCGTAAAGATGTCAAATGACTTTCAAAATATTACTTAGGATACTGGCATGAATATCATAGACTATGATTTTTCCAATTTTAAAAATTCGTAAGTTATTTGGAATTTACGATTTACTTAACATGTCAGAATAAGGAAAAATTGAGCATAAACTTCCATTTTGAGGATCCTAAATATATTAGGCAACTTCAAAATTACGTTTATGATATTTGTTTGAATATAATTGAATACAAATAGTCTGATAGGAAAATTTCGTAAATTATTCGTAATTTACGATTTTGTCAACATAGCAAAATTGTAAATTTTTCATATAAATATGAATTTTGAGGATTATTGCATTTGAAATAGTAGCATGAAAACTAAACAACGGAATTGACCCCGATAAAATAAATTAATAGATTACAATAAGATAAATATATCGAAGTGAACGGTGGATAGCCTAATAGGTGGGGATTTCATTCTGTCACTGTATCAAGCTTTGGTCAAATTCATTTCTTTTAACATGATTATAATATGTCTCGCACTAGAAATTTCTGAGAACATAAATATGATGGGGAACTGAGCAGAGTCCACCTATGCCAACTAGTTTTATATTATTATTATTAAAAGATACAGCAAGGAAATCTTGTGTAAAACAATACAGCTGCTGAAATTTATTTTAACTTTGTTATTAATATTTTTCAACGAAGTTCAAAACTGTTTATGATATCAGTTTGTCTATACTCGTTTAACTCCCCCCCCCCCCCAAAAAAAAAATAAAATAAATAAATAAATAAATATATTAAAAAAAAAAAAACATGTAATTTTTATTAATTATTATGGTATGCTATATTTAAACTAATTTAACTTATGTATTAAACATAGAGCGTGTTCAGTAGAGCGCCCGAGATGGATCAATTCGACTGGGCGATGACGTCACTGATCCTGGACCGGTCTTGGATCGGGCCAGGAATCTACTGAACGCTTTGGAACAATTTTGACGTGATAGGAGCAGCGCCATCTATCTAATTTGACCTGTATTATTGTATTTCTGTTGTTTATTTTGTCTGGACTTTTAATACGTAATTCCATAAAATGCTAAACTATATTACGTTTTTTCTTAAAAAAAAAAAAAAAAAAAAAAAAAGAAAAAAAAAGAAAGATCTTTTATGTAATAACAGTTTTACTTCTTTCTTATTAATGTAGAATTCTGTACTCTGCTAACAAAAAATAAGAAGCTATTAATTGATTGTACTGACAAATTACTAATATACATTACTTTGGTTATGATTTTTCTAAATTCACGTATAAATTTTAATCATGAAAATGTTAAGAATGTTACGTTACATTTATTTTTAAAGGAGCAGAGTAGATTTATCTTAAATGAGCACTTAAAACACCTTTCTTTCTCTTCGAATTTTATTATGAACAGAAATGTACCACAAAAACGTTTTTGAAACATAAATAAATAAATAAATAAATTATATAAAATATGAAATATGCTGTTCAGTTAATATAATGGATTTATATAAAAAATAATCTTATTTTCTTCTTCGATTTATGAATCAATATAAAGAGCTTTTTCTCTTATTACCGACTGAATATTAAAATAAACTAGCAATGTAAACAACACTGCATAATTTTATAGCTACTTTTTTTACAGTCTGTTTTGTTTATTAAATTTAATAATTGACATCTTAAACTTATTTTTACCTAAATTAAAAATATGTGGAAGGATTTTAACTTATTTACTTATAGTTAACTTATTATTTTAATGGTAAAAAATACAATCGTTTACAAACTTTTCTATTTGTAAACAAAAAACAATCGCATGAATGAAAAGCTTTGTCTGAAAAAAAAAAAAAAAAAAAAGAAATATAATTTTTCCCAGCTTATTTTTATATATTAAATTAACAAAATATGATAGCGTCCGAATTAAAAATATATATATATTTTTTGTTTCAATTAAAATTGTGTAAATTTTTGTTTTAATTTTATGTTTGAATGTTACGTTCATCAATAAAAAAAATTACGTATCGAAAATCGTTATTACGTAAAAAATCTTTTTTACACAATAAATAAATAAACATAATATAGTTTAGCATTTTATGGAATTACTTACCTTATTTTCTACAGCACAAACAATGCATATAAATACGTACATATGTATTAATCCTCAGCTAATCAAACAAATAAACAATCATTGTCAGAAACACATGTTCATTGTTCAGGTTTTCACTGCGTAATGTCAATCAGAGCCTGATTTTAAACCTATTGCGCATTTGATCCATCACGTGACCCAATGGATCAAGAAATTTTTCTGGGCTTTCTGATCCACGACCGGTCGAGATCGGTCCATTCCACTGAACGATGTAACTCTGGATCGGTCGACACCACTGAACGCTTTGGCTCGGAATCTTTCGACCGGTCGTGGATCGGGCGCTCTACTGAACACGCCCATGGCAATTGTAAACACTTTACAAAAAATAATTACTTAAAAAGTACGAAATCATAAAACATTAAACAAAATCTTACCGGTGAAATATAATCCTTATTTTACATAACTTTTACGGATTTATTACAGTACATCTAATCACTATTTTTTGCGATAAAATTCCTTTTAGATTCAAAACAATCTCATTTTTAAAGAGAAACAAAAATTTTAAAAAGAACATTAAAAGAAAAAAGAAAGATATCGTCTGCACACGAGTAAGCTGTGTTTAGAGCTTGGCGAGAAAATTTCAATTTTGGCCCGTTTGGATTCGTGTAGTTCAACAGTCACGTGACTTTTTATGAATGATCTTTGCCACTGAAAAAGGCTTGCACTGTCCCGTCCACTCTTATAACAGGTCTATGTACAGCACTAATTATTACTTTGGTAGACTCAATATGGCTTCCGTGGTAGTATACTACTGCAGCAGCCATCTTAAGTAAACAACAGTTAACTTCATTTACTCTGGATGCTGATACGCTGGAAGTCAATTCATATTATTTCTGCAAGTATAGAAGCTGGCTCAAAGGAAATATTTCTAGTAGCTAAGTTAGGATGAGGTGTCACTTTCATTAGAAAATTACGGGGACAAGGATAAAATAACATAAATAACTTGAGAGATAAAGAGAGTAGAGTTTAAAAAAGAAATTTAGATGTAAATCTACATGCTTATTTCGTTCTTTGCAGATTAATATTTCAAACCTTGTAGTGAAGAATGCATCAAAGTGTTGTCTAACAGCTAATTCATTTTCAATTTGGTGTAAAATTTATATGTTTATTTCTTTGATTCAACTCAATGTTGCGATGTTCTACTGCATCATCTATTTCCTTTGACACTAACACCACTGAATAATCCAAAGTGAGCAGTGGCGTCGCGTGAGTGACGTTTCGTTCATCCCCATATGCGTAGTTAGGAACAGTTCGTTATCATGGAAAGTTCATTTATCTGATTGACTGTTGGAATCTTCAACCTACGTTGCTCTATAAAAAAGGCGAATCAACCAATAAGATAAACTACATATTCCATTACAATGCACTGTTTCCAGCCAGTCGCATACAGATTACCAAAAACGTCATTCACGCTACGCACTGAAAGTGAGAGTATCGAATTTTTGCCTTGCGGCCGTTGCTGTAGCAGTTAACAGATGTGCACAAAGCGCTCATAGAAGTTTGTGAATACGACACTCTGAGTGGTTTATCTGTTTATAATTCGCGAATCGAGGCTCATTCACAATACAGCTAATTGGGATGTGAAGGGTGGATATCTAGGTATGTTTGTAAATATCTGCATAGCTTAATTTAAATTTACCATTTCCAGTAAGAAAAACATTTAGCTCTCGGGCCACAGGTTTAATGATAGTTTTCTATTTTACCTGTATCAAACTGAGCAGATATACATGAACACAGAGGCCTTTCGTACATTTGCTAGCAGTATTAGGATTGAATGACCCTGCTTTCCGCAGTCAACTGTATAAGTGCCGTCACACTTAAAAGGTTGGGACATTTTAGGCATCGTTATTTTAGTATAACCAAATATGGTAGATTGTTTGTACATCATTAATAATACTTTATTGAATAAATTAAAAAGAATTCAATGTATCAACCATTTTAAATTATTTTCTATTTACAGGAATGAAAACGTGTGATAGAGTAGCTCTGAGCAGACCTTTGCGTTCTCTTGGTTCTCAGCCATTAGCCACAATCGTTCCTGGTTGCGAGCAATATACTTTCGATAGAGAGCAGTACTACAGGTGTATGCTGAGGTCTGTTCTTATTTCAGCTCACCACTCTGTAGGAAGTGCCAGGATGGGAGATGTCGATGATCCCACAACTGTGGTTGATCCAAAACTGAGGTAATCATAACTGTTTATGTTTTTATGTAATACAAGTCAGCAAAACGAACTTATCACAAACATAAAATACACCCTTATGTACATTAAATTAAATTTTAACTATTATAAAGTCATTTTAAGTGTTAAACATAGCTCAATACCAGTGTAAAGATTATTCTGATATAGTGTTAAACATGATTTTTTTTTTTTAAACCTTTATATAGAGAAATAAATAACTACCGATTTTAAATATGATTAATGTTAACTACTTACGTTAATTGTTTTAAGGATGACAGTTCTCTGCCCAACTTTCCTTATTTTTACGCAGATAAATATACTGTAGTAAAAAGATTTAGCAATTAGATTTAGTTTCCCTGGTACGTTTTTGTCCAAATTGAAAATGTATTTGTACAAGCAAAAGTACTTAAAATATGTCTGACTTAGAAAATATAAAAGTATAGGAAAAAAGAGAATCATTTTATATGAGCTAAAATTGAAAAAATAAAAACGGAAATAAAGAACTTTTGAGAGCTAAGTTGAAATTCAAGTTTTGTGCAAAAAAGAATTAAAATAGTCTCGTGGGACATATTATTAGATATTATAGATACATTATTAGACCTTTCATTAAAATAATATGTTGATAGTATTGTAGGGTACCAGAAAACAGTGTAAGTGACACACCACTAGATTATTTCTCTCTCTCTCTTTTTTTTTTTTTTTTTTTTTTTTCTGTGCTGATTAGATTATTTGGTGTGTGTACAATTTATAGAAAATATACAGAGCTGTTGAAGAATAGTCAAATAATTTCAAACAGTAGTGAAACTGAAAATTCTCTGAAATTTTTGAGTATTTTTTTTTTTTAATTTAAGTTATTAATTTTTTTTAAAAATATTATTTAATAATAGCCTTGAATATTTTATGAATGCATCTACAGAATTCAATGACGATTAAAGTGTTTGTTATCCTCTCACAATAAAAATGTATTGAAAATAAAATTATTTATAAATATATATATATATATATTTAAGAAAAATTGTTAGGTTTAAATATAGTACATCATATAGTACGTCTTAAACTGTAATAATAGGTTTATTGTAAAGTATGGTGCGAGTAATTACTATAAATGCCACACTAAGATTAATTTCATTTTTGAAAGAGGATAATAACTTAAGTCTTATTATGATCGTTATTTATTGTTTTTTAGATTTATTGAAACAATATATTTTTTTTCTAATATTTATTTATTTTTTATTTTGTTATTGCAAATTTTGAATGTAAATTAATTCGGCAATAATTTGTCTGCATCTCTTTCTTACACGACTAAGGCTTAAATATTTTGCAAAATGCTCATCATTATCAACATTTTCTCAGTATTTTGTGCCCTACACATTGTATTGCACTTCAGTCATCTTTTTAGTTGGTAAAGCCCAAGTTTCGGGAAACTAATGATTGAATTTGATGTTATTGCTGTTGGAACATTACATTGGAGCAAAGAAAACAAAATGTCGTCCATGTTTTCAAAAATTTAAATTTTTATACCAAAAAATTTAATTTGACGGAAAAAAATGAAGTTACAAGTGCAACAATGTAATGAATGTATATGTTTATATGTATATCAGTGATTTTAAATAAATAAAACAGGCAAATTTCTTATAATATACACTCATATCCATAAATTAAGGATAATTCAGATTCACACTGAAATCGAACATTAATGCAAAAATTTCACCTGTAGAAATATCACATACATCTTTAAGAATAATATGCAAATTATAAGAAGCCATCAGATGACGCCGATATTATATTACAATGACGAAAGTGTAAGAAGGGGGAAGATAATAGTCCAAGCGGCGGCTGCAAAAAATTGACTTGAGAAGGTATGAAGCTAATCTTTTTTCTATAGATAGAATTCATTGTTACAATGAAAATCTGATAGGGTTGCCTGGTCAAAGCCGTCAAGTTTAAGAGAAACAACCTCACTTCCGGTCACAATTTAAACGATTTTCGGACCCCAAAAGGTATGAAGATGAAACCGGTGCTAAAATGTAGAGATTAATATGCTCTTTAAAATGGCATAGGGTTGCCTGGTCAAAACCGTCAAGTTTCAGAGGTTGCCTGGATAATAGGGGTCAAATTTAAGCGATTTTCGGACCCCAAAAGGTATGAAGATGAAACCGGTGCTAAAATGTAGAGATTAATATGCTCTTTAAAATGGCATAGGGTTGCCTGGTCAAAGCCGTCAAGTTTCAGAGGTTGCCACGAAAATAGGGGACGTATTTTACGATTTATTTACCCATGTAAAAAATGATTTACCCAAATGTAAAGATAAAACCGGTGCTAAAATGTAGAGATTAAAATGCTCTTTAAAATGGCATAGGGTTGCCTGGTCAAAGCCGTCAATTTTCAGAGGTTGCCACGAACATAGGGGACGTATTTTACGATTTATTTACCCAAGTAAAAAATGATTTACGCAAATGTAAAGATGAAACCGGTGCTAAAATGTAGAGAATAATATGGTCTTTAAAATGGCATAGGGTTGCCTGGTCAAAACTGCCAAGAAAAGAGGTTGCCACGAAAAGTGTGTGTGTGGTGAGGGCGAATTTTAGCGGTCTTTTTACCCTAACATATTTAAAAATGAAACCGTTTATAAAATATAGAGAATAATATTCTCTTTAGAGTATCATAGGGTTGCCAGGTAAAAATCTCGAGAAATAGTGGTTGTCTCGAAAAAAAAAAAAAATAAATAAATAAATAAAAAAGCTAATTTTGAAGGGTTTTTTATCGAATGTGAAGAAAAAATATAAAAAGTATTTAAAAAAAGAAAAAAAATAAATAAATAAGCTGTAATGAAACTGTTCTAAAATTTCCCATAAAAACAACGAATTAATAGTAAAAATTAAAAATGAAGCATGCGATACAGATAAGAAAATACGCCCGCAAAAGTTAACAGAAATTAAGATAATAATGCCCAAGAAACTCATAATAAAAAATTGTGTTAGTATACACAATAAATAATTAAACAATATGAAAAAAAAAAAACCTCTTATTTCAGATTTGCAGCAAGATTTACAAATTTCAATTTCATAAATTAATTCATGGTTATTAAGAAACGCGAAAAATTTATCAATTTTTAAAAAATGTTTTTCGCTTTATTTGTACCCATAATTAATTTTCAGAAGGCATTATTGATTATTTTTAATTCGATATAAAAAAAATTATTGAGAAAATTTTCTAAAATTGACAAATTTTTAATATAACAAAATCGGCACAAACCAAAATATTCGTATAAAATTCTACAAAGCAGCCGCATACATTTCTTCAGGGAATTTATCTTCTCAATATTTTGACACAATTTGAATATTTTAAGTATTGAAAAATGCGGAAAAAACGAGCTCGTGAGCTGAAATTAGTTTTATACAGATTAGAAAAAGAATGGTCACGCATAATAATTTAATTTTCTTTATACTTTAAAATCTCTTATATCATTAAACAAATAAAATAAACGAATACTGGAATTCGCTTCCTTTTCTAAGCTGTCCGCTCTACCTTGACAGGTTTGAAGCACAATCGTAAGCAAATTGAAAAGTGTTGTATATTCTACATTTAGCTCGCAATTTCATCTTTTAAATATTAATCATTTCGTATTTAACCTTTTTTAAATAGTCTTCATGTGTGTTTCACTTTGTGTTAAACACCTTTAATATCCGTTAGCTTTTTGGAGACTGACCGCTATTTCTTTACGAATTTTACCTGGCAAATATATGCCATTTTAAAATAACTCCTACGCTGTACATTCTGGAACCAGCTACACCTTTCAAATATTCATATAATTTCATCCTTATTCATTTTATTTGTTAATGCTATTCGTATTTTTTTACACTTCGTTAAGAAATCTTCAAAACTCGCCAATTTTTTTGTGGTTGACTGCTTTCCTTGACAGATTTGACCTATTTTCGAGGCAACCTCCGGGTCTTGACGGTTTTGACCAGGCAACCTTATGCCATTTTAAAGAACATATTAATCTCTATATTTTAGCACCGATTTCATGTTTACAGTTGGGTAAATCAGTTTTTACTTGGGTAAATAAATCGTAAAATACTTCCCCTATTTACTTGGCAAACTCTGTTTCTTGACGGCTTTGACCAGGCAACCCTACGCCATTTTAGAGAGCATATTAATACCTATATTTTAGCACCGATTTCATCTTTACACTTGTGGGGTTCGAAAATCGTTTAAATTTGAACCCTATTATCGAGGCAAACTTGACGGTTTTGACCAGGCAACCCTATGCCATTTTAAAGACCATATTATTCTCTACATTTTAGCACCGGTTTTATCTTTACATTTGGGTAAATCATTTTTTACTTGGGTAAATAAATTGTAAAATACGTCCCCTATGTTCGTGGCAACCTCTGAAAATTGACGGCTTTGACCAGGCAACCCTATGCCATTTTAAAGAGCATATTAATCTCTACATTTTAGCACCGGTTTCATCTTTACATCTGGGTAAATCATTTTTTACTTGGGTAAATAAATCGTAAAATACGTCCCCTAATTTCGTGGCAACCTCTGAAACTTGACGGCTTTGACCAGGCAACCCTATGCCATTTTAAAGAGCATATTAATCTCTACATTTTAGCACCGGTTTCATCTTCATACCTTTTGGGGTCCGAAAATCGCTTAAATTTGACCCCTATTATCCAGGCAACCTCTGAAACTTGACGGTTTTGACCAGGCAACCCTATGCCATTTTAAAGAGCATATTAATCTCTACATTTTAGCACCGGTTTCATCTTCATACCTTTTGGGGTCCGAAAATCGTTTAAATTGTGACCGGAAGTGAGGTTGTTTCTCTTAAACTTGACGGCTTTGACCAGGCAACCCTATCAGATTTTCATTGTAACAATGAATTCTATCTATGGAAAAATAATTAGCTTCATACCTTCTCAAGTCAATTTTTTGCAGCCGCCGCTTGGACTATAAGGAATGGGAGCAAAGAAGGAAAATTGTTCAGAAGCGTTCTGTGTGCCGCTCAGTGCCACAACCGAATAGTTATGACACAGAGGACGCATGCAAATAATTTTTTACGTGGTGGAATTATCGGCAGACTAGAATGTGGGCGTACTCAGATAGAAGTATCGGGGAAAATTAGAATCGCCCAAAGTGCCACCTCTATGCTTTGGCAACGATTCAAAAGTGATGGAAATGCCAGTCGACGTTACAGTACTGGTCGGAGACGAATTACAATTCCGAATGAGCACCGGTATTTGGTAGTAACTGCCAAAATAACCAGATAAAGCACAGCATCAGATCTGTCTCGTCAGCTGTCTGCATACACAAAAGCCACAGTTTCAAGACAAACCGTGGATAGACGTTTGGGAGATATTGGTCTATATGCTCGCAGGCCTGTTAGATGTGTTCCACTCACGGCAATGCACTGTGCCAGCGGTTAACTTGGAGTAGAGAACATGCAATGTGGACAGCGGCACAGTGAGCTTGTGTGATGTTTTCCGACGAGTCCAGGTTTAGCTTGCAGTGTGATTCATGCCACACTTTCATATGTAGAACGTCAGGTACCCGTTACCACCAAAACAAAGTCATTGAACGACACCGTGTAGGTCAGGAGTGCTCGTTTAAAGGGGGGGGGTCATATTGGGCACTAGAACAGATCTGCATGTTCAAATCGGAAGAACGATAGGCCAAACCTATTGGCACATCAGTCGGGAACAACATGTACGTTTGTTTAGGGGTGCCATGAGCCCAGAATTTGTGTTTATGGATGACAATGCGCGTCCTCACCGTGCAAACGTTGTACACGGATGCCTACAATCTGAAGCTATCACTCGCATGGAATGGCCAGCAATCTCACCTGACTAGAATCCGATAGAGCATGTGTAGGACAAGCTTTTCCGACGAGTTGTAGTCCGTCAACCACCTCCTGCATGTGTACCGGAACTTCCGAGAGCATTGCTTACTGAGTAGAGTAAACTTCCCCAAGATAAGAACAATAATTCAATACTCAGCATTCCTAGGCGTTGTAAGGACTGTATTTCATCATCTGAGAGACATACAATGTATTAACCATCATACCAACCATGTAATGTTAAGTTTTTATAAGGGAGATATTTTTTGTAATTGCTTCAGGGAGCAAAAATCGTAGTTTTTATAAATGGTATCCTACATAAACCACCTTTTTTTGTTCGTGATCTTTTGTTTAATAAATGGACTTTATGAATAACTCATGTTTGTTTTGCTTCTGAACCTTTATTTGATTCAGCTAGCATTATCCTTAATTTATGGACATGAGTGTAAAAGAAATTGTACTTAATAAAAAAAATATGTAAATCGATGATAAACAATTTAAATTAGTATGAGAAAAAATTAATAAATTTTTTAGATACTATTTAGACACTATTTCTCCGTCGGCAAATAAACTAAAAACGATTTTAATGAATTTGCGCTGAAATTAATTTTTATAAATAATTAATTTTTATTATATTTTGTTATTCTAATTACATTACTTTAATAATAAGCACGGTTAAATTTTAAATAATCTTTTTTACTTTCATTACCCTACTACCGTAGGTAATGGAAGTATTGCATTCGATCCAAAATATCGATATCGAGTTTTCACCTGATTTACACGTTTTAAGGCCTCCTCAGACCAAAAGACTAGTTTTTGGCAATTGGTCAGTGTGTATGTATGTATGTATGTGTAAAATTTTCTGGTTATCATATCTCCGAAACTAATAAAGATAGAACTACGAAACTTCAGAATTGATACAGGTCTGATGTGAAGATGAATTTTCCAAATTTTGGTGAAAATTGGAAAATGGGGCTGTAAGTCAGTAGCGAAAAATAGCTCTGAGGATTTTCTTCAAAGTTGCTATATAAACACTGTATTAGATGTCCTTTCGAATGATACAGTTAGTTAATTCAGGATAATGGATAGGCGTCCTTTATAAATAGCTCAATTTCAGGTCTCTCAAGTGCATTCCTTTAAAAATGGCTGTACTGATCTTTTTCAAACTCCCTTTTAAATATCTTTTTGTATGTAATTATTACTTTCCAGTCAAAAGTTGAGTATGCCAAGTTTTAGTAAGTTGTTATCTCAAAAACGGATCTAACGATTTTCTTGAATATTGTTACATAAATCCATTTTAGATACCCTTTTTCATGTATTATGTGATTATTACAGAAAAATTTGCGTTCATTCTGATTATTAGATAGTTCAGTTTTAGGTGTCGGAAGTTCGAGTTTAAAAAAATAACTGTATCATCATTTTTTTTTATTTCTTAACTCGCTGTGTAAACTCTGATTTATATGTCTTTACACGAGTATCTAGTGTCTCTTATTATAAAATTCCAAAAAATGCATATAATACGTGTAATACTGGAAGTCGTGTGTTTGTTCCACACCAGGTTTTTATTATTATCATTGTTTATTTATCATGACATTTGGACATTGATTTTGATTTGGCGAATATGACTAGCCAGGAAAATATATAAGCAGCAAATTTGGAAGTACGTTTATTTGAAAAGTCTTTTTAAAAAAAGGTGTATTCCACCCAGTATTAACATCCACATATGCAGTGAATCGGCCTTAACCTCTGCACCAATACTAACATCATAAAATGTCATATCCGACACAGCATTTAAAAAATAAAAATTTAGAATTTTAAGGCTGCCCATCAATCAGATTTCCCTTTTCTTCTTTCCCATGTTATCCAATGGAATTTTTTTTCCCCTTGTTTTATAAAAAATATCTCATTCAAAAATAATGTTTTTCGCATTTTATTTATTTATTTATTTTGAATATTTACTCTTGGAACATATCGCCTTCTAGCTTAGTGGGCTTATATATATCTATCTCAGTTAAGTTCCGTTTGACATGTGGATTTTTTAAAAATACTTTTTACTTAATTCAATGCAGGTTTGTGTTGGGGATTTATCTCATTCTTTTTTCGTTTGGTTTTGTCGTAAAATAGAAACTTGAACTTTATTTTTGATTTGAATTAGCTATACAGTTTTCCGAAATCTTTCGAATCCTTGCTCATAGAAATGCAAGTTTCCTGACGACAAACATTTCTATTTTTCAGCATTTCTTATTCCAATTCTGATTTCAAGAATTCCTTTTTTTGGTTTGATCTCTTTGATATTTTTAAACCTTTTCCTCATTTCCGATTACCTTTTTCATAACGTTGATAGTTTAAGTATGATAAATTTAATGAAATATCCAAACATATCTCTCATTGATAGGCTTAGTGCTATGGTTATAGACGTTCACTTCTCCGTAAGTAATTTAAAATTATTTAATTATTAACTGGTATAGTATATAAATTATAAAAAAATCCGTGAAAAAAATCTAAAATGAACTAAAATCACTTTTAAATTTTGTAATGTTAGTATTTTCATTTATCTTTTGATTGCTGAGTATTATAATGGTATTAAATTATTGAATATATATATATATATATATATATATTGTATTAAGTGATTTTATAGGACTCTAATTTTTAATCTCTAAAAGAAATATTTAACTTAAGTTTTTTTTTTTTTTTTTTTTTTCAAAAATTCTAAAAGACGATATGTTTAAAGAGTAGGGAGAGATTCAACTAAGAGAATTCGAAAGACTTTGAATGAGATATCTTTATGAAACTATAGGACAAAAGTCCCATAACATGTGAAGGGAGAAAAGGAGAATCTGGCTAATGAATAGCCTTAAATTCTATAACCATTTTTGTAGTTTTCTGGAATATAACGTTGGGAGCTAAAGTACAGGACCTGCGAAAATTATTAAAACTCTTGTGAAATTTTATTTATTTATTTATTTATTTTTTAACAATTCATTAAATTTTTGCATTATGTAATTGAAGGAAAATTTTTTAACGTCATGATGTAATTAATTTTTCATGCTTTAAGAACAGTTTAAAGAATAAATTCATTACTTTTAATCCTTTCTAATAGATTTTAGAAGTTATGAAAAAACACCGCAGAATTGACATTTAAAAATAATAAGTACAAAATATTGAATAAACACCATAAAATGCAAGAAATCGCAACCATTGTTTAGGGTCGAAAGAACACACGACCCTTCATTAGGCGAATAATGTGGGTACGAGTGCTGCAAAGAAAGTGGCAACGCACAAAACCGTTGCAAAATATAATCTTTGCTACCTGCAAATGAACATATCGTAAATTCTGGTAGATACCCCGCAGGTTATATAATCCAGTTTTGCACCAGAAATTTCAATTGATAAATAAATTTATATTTGTACGAGCTCTTCCTTCTAAAATGTATAGATTTCTCTATTAAATAAAATTTCTGGTGGAGAAATGACACATCTTACCTGCGGGTTATCTACCAGAAATTATGGTAATTTTTTTTTCTTATCTGACTTATTATCCGACCAAACTATTAACGTGACAACAATTTCCTAGTAAATATAATATTACAATGTGCTGTGAGCAATATACTAACCGTATGAGACAACTAAGTTTGTAGTGGTTGCATATTACTTTAAAAATTTTACTTAGATTTATTTATTTAAATATTTAATGTAGGTTTTAAATATTTATTTGACTGTAAGTCTTAGCATCAGATTTATTTAAACTTTAAAATTAGGAAAAAAATATAAAATAAACAGAAAGCAGTCAAATGCTTCACTAAATTCTCAATAAAATCCAATGTATAACTACACGTTTATTTTTTTCAACATAAAAAGAAACATATTTATTTATTTAAAGGTGAATGATAAAATTGAAATACAAATTTAGCTATGTGTATAAAATTATAAAATTTTTAATGTTTAAATGACGTTAATTTTTTCATGTGAAAAAGAAAAATTTCTTAAAAAAAAAAAAAAAAAAATGAAAGCATAAACTTTTTGGACATCATATTAATATGCTTTAAAGCTAACTGTAAATCTAATACAAGATTATAATTTTCCTATTTTGTTTAATTAAAGAAAATCTATTAAAAATTCGAAAATCATGATTCGAGGTGCATCAGGAAAAGTTTGAAACAAACCTCCAAGCAAGAACCTGCCTCTTACTGGTCAATTGTTTGACTATAAAGCGATACTCCCCAATATACACACATACATACTTTTATACATACAACAAGAACACACTTTTATTATATGTAGAGATTTAACTTAATGATATCAGTACGAAGTCAGAAATTAGATAAAATAGAATCACATTGGACTATCTAACATGCATTTTTTTTTCCAGTGTGACGTATTTCAGGTTTCGACAAAAAGATTGACACAACTCATAAAATGCAATTTTAAATTTATGTCATTAAAAAGTTTGTATCTAGTGTCTGAACATACAGAAAAAGCACCACATTTCTATCTCGAAAAATACCTTACGAGAGGCAATTTTATTAGTCCTATGTCGATAATAGTCAAATCTTTATAATTATATTTATGTTTACTTCTCTAAACTACTGCATTTTGAGTCTTGTCATTTTTCTTGCCAGCTTGCGAAATGATTAACAAGTTTTGAATCAAATAGTTTATATTTATTTCTTTTACAGGGTGAAATCTATTCAAGGATTACGAGTTGTAGATGGATCAATAATGCCTTCAATTACGTCAGGAAATGCAAATATTCCTATAATCATGATTGCAGAAAAGGCCTCGGATATGATAAAAGAAACTATTAATTGCCAACCAACGGAAGATCCGGCAGAATCGGAGACCCTTGAAAAAGAGCCAGAAGTGAAAACTGAGGGTCCATTTGATTGGATTGAGCACTCACCTTTATTTAAATCTGAATTTAATGATGAGAAAGAAAATAAAGCTTTTCCTTTCTTTTAGAAACGGGAGTTTTTGGAAGAAAATTGATCATCAAAATGGGTCAAGAAATCTGCTGTTCCATTCTAGTCTACATAATGTATAATCATGTACTTATTGTTAAATTAGTCATATTTATTTGCTTCAAATAATTTCTCATGCGTCCTGGACATTATTTATGAAGTTATTACAGTATGCGTATAGACCTCTACAAACTAATTAACATTTATTTTTCTGTAAAAACTGGGTGTGTAAATTAAGTAATGTGACTTATATTTCTTGTAATTTCTGGTAGATAACCCGCAGGTAAGATGTGTCATTTCTCCACCAGAAATTTTATTTAATAAAGAAATCTATAATTTTTCGAAGGAAGAGCTCGTACAAATATAAATTTATTTATCAATTGCAATTTCTGGTGCAAAACTGGATTATATAACCTGCTGGGTATCAACCAGAAATTACGGTATTTAATTATTTTTATTTGAATAAATTTAAAATTCAATTTTGTCTCTCTCAAAATAACTTCATTGTGAGAACTCGCTGCTCTGAAGACGGTTCTTCCAATTCACATAGCAGTTATGGGGCTCAGATAATGGGTAAGGCTTCAGCTGGTCTGTTTCAGCCTTTTTCGAGTGTTTCAAAATGATCCCATGGAGTAATTTTGCAATCTGTGGAAAAGGAAAATGTCACAAGGTCTGAAACCATGTAATCAAAAAGGCTGGTTAGCCACTGGTGTGTTTTTGCTGGACAAAAAGTTGAAATTTAGTTGTTTAAAACTGCTCGAAATCTACCTTAAATACTTTTCATTTGTTGTCATTCATACTTCATTTTTGACGGCACACACAAGCTTTGAGTATTTATACACTTACTAAGTTCAAAATCATTAACATTACATTTTTATTGTGATGATAATATTTTCGACTTTGTCATCCTTTTCTTTTCTTTTTTTTCTTAATTATTAAAATACATTATAATGGTGCAATACCCGTTGTCCTTCATGAGTACGAGTGTGACTCAAGTTCAATTCTTTACCGATCATTTTAACTACCTACAGACGATATGAATGCACAAGAGCCCAAATTCTGTAGGCATTGTATAGGTTCTTGAAGATGAAGGCCTTGCTATGCATAATTCATCTTCAGTCCATTTTCTTATATCTGAAAATTGATAAGTATTGGACAAAAACCTGTATTCGTAGACCTGCTGAAGTTTCGCAAAAGTTTCCGTTGCAATGTGGTCAAGACTGAGGCAAAACCTGAAAGCATAGCGTTGTACGAAATTAAATCCACTCATTTTTAAAATGCCCTAGAAATATCTGTTTCACACACAAAAAAGGTATTCACACATAAAAAATATTATCTATACACTTACGACGTTCTAAATCATTAACATAGCATTTTCATTGTGATGATAATATTTTTGACTTCTTCTTCTTCTACTACTTTTTTTTTTTTTTTTTTTTTTTTTTTTTAATAGCAAACTTTCAATTTCCTTCACTTTTAATGAGGCCTATACATATAAACTCCTTTTTTAATTTTTATATTAACGGCAAAAAGTCTGTTTTTACCTATTAAAGTATTTTAAATTTTACAAAGTATTCTAAATTTTCATTTAATTTTCTGCTTTTTATTTTGAAATATAGTAACGTTCCGCACCGCCAAGCTGAAACAAATAAAATTTGTAACTCAGGAATGTAAAAGAGCGAAATGCTACTAGTGTATATTATGTAGAAAGAGTTTTTTGGAGTCTTCTATTAGCTGTATCTTAGATCCACGACCTTCAACATCTATGGTATTGTGCACAACCTTTTGGCATACGCTCAAGACAAAGCATATTAATTTACAAATCGTTCCAAGTTAAGGAGCCCGACTATTGTCACTTTGAAAACGTTAGATTTGATGATTACATTCTTCTTCTTCTTTTTCAGCCATTCAATCCTGGGGGGGTCTAGACTTTTTCATTGGTAAATTTCAGAGTATGCATGGACATTCTTCCGAATATGTACTAACTATAAGGACTAAGATAATCTCTGACATTATTTTAAAGGAAATAAATCATTTGAGCAAGAAAATACTAAGTTAAACTTAACAACAAATTAAAAAAGAAATGACAAAAATTAGGGATGTTTTCTCGAGGAGCTAGAAAACGTGACGCAGCGTAGCATACATGACATAAGCGTATGTATAAGTAATAAAGCTGTGAACAGCCACACTGATTCAGTTAAGTGGTTTTTTAGTTCTGTGAAAGTTTATAGTTCCACTTTTACATACGCAAAAAATGTGCTCAGAGTCACAGTTTATTGACAATCAAAGAATGCACAGAACACAAAGTAAACCAAGTACCCGAAGGAATCAATGATTCCGCAGATTAAATTTTATTTATCGTCAAAAACGAGACGTGGAAACTGGAATGGTGGGTAAATTATAAGCTGATAAAGTTTCACAATCTAGAAATTTTGTCATCGAATCTAAAACAGCTGGAACACATGATGATAAGAAGTCATGAATATTGGCTTGAGCATCTGTAGGTAGAGTTCTGGAATTCTGTAAAGGGATAGCAGATATGGTGTGAGGCAAATTTTCAGGTAACTAAAAATTAGGTTTCAGTCTGTCGAAACTGGTAACAGACTCTCTGTGTTTACCAATAATTTCTAAACTTAAGTTTTTTTTTTTTTTTCAAGAATTTTAAAAGGGCTGTCGCATGATCTTTCCAGAGCTTTTTTTCTTCAATCTCTGCTGTTGAATGCATGGGTTCAATGCTGCAGTATTTTGTAATAAACGAAGTAAAACCTGTACAATGTGCAGATGCTGGTAGAGAAGATAGGTTGTGCATGTTACTGTGTAGAAGTTTTAACAAGTCAGTGTGATGCTCATGGAAATTGCTAAATTCACCAGGTAAAGTCAAAGTGCACTCATACACCAGCTTTTGTGTAATTTACTTCAGATATTGTTTAAAGACAGTATGGTTTCCCAAACGATCCAAAAGTAAGGCATCAGTTCATTTTAAATTATTGTAATACACGAGACCTTCCTTGAAATATCAGTAGAACGTTCCATTAAGCCGTACGCATTAGCTTCTAAGATCAGGTGTGTAATTATTTGGATCCTAATACAGATGTCAAGGATGCAAAAATAATTGAGTGGAAATGTCTATCATAATCAGTAGTGATATATGATGGCACACCAAAGCAGAAACCCAATGTTCCACAAAAATACATGCGCCAATCTCTACTGTCATATCAGAAACATGTGTGGTCTCTGGCCACCCTCTGTGTCTATCGATATTTTTAAAAAGATGTCGATAACCATTAGATAGTGGTAAGGAGCCAACCAAATCGACATGAATATGATCAAATCTTGCACAAGGCAATTAAAAATATTGAAGAGAGCTTCGTGTTTGCAGAGACATTTTTAATCTTTTACAACTCACACACGATCGTGTCCAGGCAACAATATCCTCGGAAACAGATGGCCATAGAAAACAGTCGAAAATGAGCATCTCTGTAGTATGAACACTGGATAGAAAAGTCCATGCAATGATTGGAAAATCTATTTCTTAAACTCAGCAAGTACATATGGTCTTATCTTATTATTGTTGGAATCTCATGCAGTATATAGTTTGTCACTTAGTTTAACATTATGAAAGTTCAATCTACAATGCGAATCATTGTGAAGCAAATTCAGAACTTTTTTTTAGGTTTCTGCTTCAGCACAAAAGTCAACATGTGAGTCATGTTTGATTTCACCAGTGGAAGATATTGTGTTAACAACAACGTTATAGTCATCTGTAATATGTCTGATATCCACGCTAAACTGAGCAATGTAATTTGAGTGCCTAATTTGCCTACCCTAACAGCACATCTTCTCCTCAGGACATCTTCAAGATAGGATAGCTAGAGGATAGAAAGACATGCAACGGACATCCTTAGGATGTACTAAGGATGAGTGTGTTTTTAGGGTAGGTGAAAGAGAATTCGAGCATTTTTGAATAAATAAATAAAATACGATGATCAGTAAAAATCGTAAAATTTGTACCTTCTAAAATGTGCCGAAAGCATTTTACTGCACAGTATATACCTAGCAGATGCTTGTCATACGTACTGTATTTTTGCTTTGCAAGAGAATAATGCTAATGGTTGAGACCTACTTGATGGCTGGTCATTTAAAACTGCACCGACAATAATGTAGGAGGCATCGACCATTAAATACATTTGCTGTCCAGGAACGTGGTAGCTAAAGGTTACCGCATTAACCGAATCAGTTTCTTTTTATTTTTAAGCTGCAGATGTAATATTAGTCCAAGATGCAGGACGTGTTTCATTCTTTTTAGAATCCTTAAGAAATTTATTGAGGTGTGCTTAAGTATAAGCAATCTTTTGCAAAAAATGACAATAAAAATTTATCTTACCTAAAACTTTTAAGTTCGGAGAATGTATTTGGTTTAGGGCAATCTAAATTGGGTTTCTTTTTTCAGGTAATAGCTTTGCATCAGCAGGCGTTATTAAAGAACCTACGAATGAGAGAAATAATTTTCCTAAAATGCACTTTGAAGGATTTAATTTAAGTCCATATTATTTTAACCTGTTAAACAGTTTACGAAGGTGCAATAATTGTTATTTATTACGTGGAGCAACAAAGAAGTCATTAAAATATGAGTTCAAAAATTCAGGACATACAACACTTGGTTGGGTTACAAAACTTTGAAATTCTGATTAGTATTACGGAATCCAAACGATGCTCAAATTGCAGTAATTACAAAGATCGATTTTCGACCTCTACAATCCACTTAAGTGTCTTGATTTTTCAGTCATTTGATGTTTAAAATATTTTGTAGATATTTAAAAAAAAATCTCTTGTTAAATAACTAACAATTTTTCAGACTTTTTTCAAAGTCATTGTTATTGGTTTTATACAGTTTTACTGCATGTTATTATAATAATCTAGAAATTCTCTTCAAATAAATATTATAATTTACCAGGTCCCCTATGTATCGTTTAAAAAAAATTAATATTGTGGCGGACAGTAAATTTGCATTAAAAAAAAAAAAAAAAAAAAAAAAAAAAAAAGTGAGAGAGCGAGAGAGAGGGAGGGAAGAAAGAACTTTTGTTGGTAGTTTCAAGCCTTTTTTTCTATGTTTTTGTCGTCTTCAGACGCAATGGTGAGCTCATTTTTTTTTTCACTCTAGTACGGGTGGAAATATGTTCTTGCTAGCATGCCATATTGAAATCAACTTAATTTTCTAGAAAATTGCTTGTATTAATCTGCTTAAAATATATCTCTTAAAATATTCTTTAAAAAAATGTTAGAATTAAATCTCTACAATTAATTATTGATATCACAAACACAATATATATATATATATATATATATATATATATATATATATATATATATATATATATAATAAAATAAATAAATTAATAAATATAAGTTTTTAAAGTTAATATGAGAGCCTACAAAAACTTAAATGAATATTTAATTTTTTCATAACTACAATTTTTTTTAAAAACAATCTGGAGTATGGTAACTTGCTACTATTAGAAATTTGTTATCATTTTTTTTTTTTTTTTTTTTTTTTTTTTTTTTTAACAGTATATCCACTTGGCGACGAGAAAATTATCATTATTATTTTTTTTCTTCTTTTTGGCTTAAAATGACATTTTTATTGCACTTTTTAATTCAAAATATTTGAAAACAAATCTATTTTTAGAAAACTTGACTACATTAGACGGAACATACAGCCATCAAAATGCAATTATTTTAATATTTTATGAAATATGAGTATTTTTAGCTAAACAATTTTTAATTATGATTGCGTAAGCTTAAACAAAAACAACAACAACAAAAAATCATTTCCATAATTTAATAGCTAAAAGTATTGAAATGCTTATATAAAAACCCCAAATAAATACTGTGTAATTTCAAAAGTTGTCGGAGATAGAAGGAACTGATACTGAGTTCCTTGCAAAATAATGCTACACTGTAAGGGATTTTATTCATATTTTTAGTTCGATTATGTCAGGTTTATAAACCTGACATGATTGTCTTAAAGCTTCAAAGTTAAGCAGACTTGAAATAATAGAGTCCAGTGGAAACTGTATTGAGCAGGTAAAAAGAAATATGACAAGTTTTCCTTTTAGATAAAATCATTTATTTAAAAACTAGATTGATTTATCTAGTGAAATAAAAATATGGCAAACGAAAATAAAAATTATAATACATTTAGACGATTCGTTTAATATTCTTCAGGGCAGATATAATAGTACAGAGTAGTTACTGAAGCCTATACTATTACTGAAAGAAGCTTAAAAGTTTGCAGTTTTAAAATAACTATCATCCTCGAATTAATCTAAAAATATTTACTTAAACCTCATCTGAAAAACAACAGCTTTCTACACAAGCTAATATTGTCGAGGTTATCAAGGAAAAATTTAAACTGAAATATACAAACTACGTTTCATGCCAGCTTCTTTATTACCGGGATTCACATCGGCATCAACACGGAAAAAGCCACACGATTGCTTTTCTGCTACGCTACTTATTCAATTCAAGCAGATGACGTAGACATGTCATTTGCATACGGATAGCTTCGGCTATCGTATTAATATTTTATGCTAAAATGAATTTTAAATCAACTATAAGTTTTTAAATATTTACTAACTTAAAATTATAAAAGTAAATAGAAAATAAATTACTTAGATTTTAATAACCATCGGTTTTAATAAAAAAGGAAAAATAGTTAAACTAAGGAGGGAGTGAAACTGAATAAAACATTGAGTGTCAAGAACATACTAATGTTTTAAATTTCTAAACCTAACAATAAGCCCCCCCTCTTGACACTCAACCGAGACCATGGAAAAAATATATATATATACCTGCCCTGAATTTACAAGTTCACATCATATTATTTGAGTAACAAAAAAACTTGTATGTAAAAAAACATAAGTTGACAGATTCAACAACGACTTGCTACTAATCCTCTTTCTTTAGTATATTTCAAGAGCAAAGCAACAGAGTCCAATTTTTGCAATGCTTCATTTCAAACTTATACAGAAAATTCTTCTTGCTATGAAGATATAATATAAATAATTAAGCAATGGCATGTACATAAATTAACCAATATATGATATAAAACAAGTATATACATTTCGCAATATAATAAACACTTTCAGAAATACATTTGCATTTTCATATTAAAGATAAAAACATTCTGTTCTCTTTAGAAAAAAAAAATAGAAACTTATTTCCTTAATTCTTTTCTCTTCAAAATTTACTCCTTAAAATATACATGTTACTCAGTAGATGAAAATAGGCTACTTATGAAAAGAGATAACCCGTATTTTGTTAACGGTTTCGTGAAAATATCTGACCAATTATTTGCACTTTTAACATGTTTAATATTAAATATGTTTTTATAAATAAAATCCCTTATAAAAAACAATTTTACGTCAATGTGTTTTGTACGATAGTTTTCAATGGGAGACTTCACGAAATCTATAGCAGCCATGTTATCGACTAAAAGTAAAGATTTTTCTTTAGCACCCTGTATTAGTTTTTTATTAAAGCATTCTTCTAAAATTCTATCGAACCATAATAGTTCTTTTGTAGCTTCGGTCATGGCTACGAATTCAGATTCCATAGTACTTAAACTGATACATTTTTCCTTAAACGTTCTCCAAGCTACGGGTGAATTATCGAGTAAAATCAGCTGTCCCCCCATTGAAGTCCTATCGTCTCTGTTGGCCGCAAAATCAGCGTCTGAATAAACAGTAATATGTGGTTTCCTGCACTCAAGTTTTAACTTTAAATTTTTGGTATAACAAACATAACCTAAGAGTTTTAACAGGCCATTCCAATGCATTATGCCAGGATTACTTTGGAATTGGGCAAAAATATTAATCGCGTACGATATGTCAGGTCTAGTTCTATTAGAGAGAAACGATAAGCAACCTAAAATGCTTCTATAAGGATATTTTGACATTTCTATTGTTTCAGCGTTAGTTTGAGGACACTGAGATTTTGAGTAAATTATCCCTTTACTAATGGGGAGAGATGATATAGGAAAATTGAAATTTTTAAATCTGTTACATATTTCACTAATATATGAATGTTGATGAATAGTTAAATTTCCATTATTTTCCTCGAATTCTACACCCAATAGTTTACGGGTTTTTCCTAAGATTTTTAAATCAAAATTTTTACTCAATAAGTCCACTACTCCATCTATATGATTTTTAAATTTTGCAAACAATACAATGTCATCGACATACAATAATAAAATTACTTTCTTGTTAAAAATATAAACACAGTTACACCATGAACATTTGTTAAAACCTATATTGATCAAAATTCTATTCATTTCGAAAAACCAGGCTATACTACTTTGGTGAAGGCCGTATAAAGCGCGATTTAATTTACAAACGAATTTTTCTTTTCCAATCTCGATGAAACCCGGTGGTTGAGACATATAAATATGTTCATCGAGTGGTGCGTAAAGATATGCACCTTTAATGTCCAGTTGTAAATGAGTCCATCCTTTACATGAAACTAGCAATGAAAAGAAGAAGCGTATTACTCCAAAGTTAACGACAGGGCTAAAAGTATCGTCATAACTTTCTCCTTTTATCTGTTTATATCCCTGCGCCACCAGTCTAGCTTTAAAACGAGCTATTTCCCCCCTTTCATTACGTTTAAGAGTGAAGACCCATCTACATCCTAAAATATTAGTATTTGGAGGTGATTTAGTAAGGTGCCATACATTACGTTCCCGAATAACACCCATTTCTTCTTTCATAGCCTGCAACCACTGATTTTTATAAGGAGATTTTAAGACCTGTTTAAAACTCGTTGGGATTTGATCTACGTCTAGTCAATCGTTTTTCTTAGTTAAATCAGGTTCAGTAAAATTAAGTTCATTATCTGAATCAAGTTCACTATCGGAATTAATTTCATCAGAATTTAAAGTTTGTTCTGCACTAGAACAAGATTTTTCATTAATTTTACCTACATATTTTTCTCTAGGACTGAAATTAAAAAGGTTTGGTTCATAAATTATACAATTTTTCTTACAATATTTTTTAACATCTTTATGACATTTTAAACGTTCAGTTTTTCCAAATTCACAATAATAAACGTCGATTCTGTCACTAGTTTTACGGGGTACTAGAGTTCTAAACCATACAGCCTCTCTGAGGGGGACTCGTTTAATTATATCTCGACTTGATTTAATTTCCTCGTCAGAGGAAGATTGAGAATGATCAGGGTAAGTCTGATATATATTAATAGCATCTGAATGAGCATTATTCACGCCTTCTGAATCTGACCCTTCATCTGAACATAACCAACTTTCATTTTCGCGGCCCATCACTGCTCCACTGCGCTCCCCAATATTTATCGGTTCTTCAATTTTAACATTAATTGTTTCTATTGTTTTATTTTCATCTGGGAGCCATATCCTGTATCCTTTTGTACTAAGGGCGTAACCTATCATAATTCCTTTTTTCGCTTTTCGGTCAAGTTTGTTTCTAAGTTGTTTGGGTACCCCTACGTATGCTGTTGAGCCAAAAGCTTTTAAGTGCTTTACTGAAGGTTTATAACCACCATACAATTCAAACGGTGTTTTCTCTAAATCAGTATGACAAATTCTGTTCCAGGTATACGCAAAGTATAAAGCTGCGTCTGGCCAAAAACTTTTATTTAATCCACTTTCGTCTAAAACTGTCCTCATACCGTCAACAATAGTTTGGTTAAATCTTTCAGCAACAGAATTTTGTTCCGGTGAATAAATGTTAGTAAATTCATGTTTTATGCCTTTCAGCTCACAAAAAGATTTAAAATTATTATTTTGAAACTCTTTCCCGTTATCTGATCTAATAGCTTTTACCTGACAGTTTAAAAATCTCTCCGCTCTTGTTACATAATTTCTAAAGTTTTTAAATGTCTCAGTTTTTGCTTTCATAGGAAATATTGTTACTTTACGAGAAAAATCATCGATAATTGATAAGAAATACCTTTGACCGTTTCGGCCAGTTATTTTGCATGGTCCCCATACATCCATATGTAATAACTCAAGAGGATGTCTAGACCTTATTTGACCATGGGGTTTAAAAGAAATTCGTCTTTGTTTATTAAGTTTACAAGTTTCACAAGAAGTTTCATTGACTTTTAATTTAGGAAGCCCCCTCACACTATCATATTTACAAGTTCTGTCAATTAGTTTAGGACTAGCATGAGCAAAACGTCTGTGCCACATATTAAAACTGTCCTTTTGAGTATGTAAAACTTCAGTTTTTGTATCATGAGAGTTTCTTTTACTTGAAGTTTTAAAAACTTCAAATTTAACATTTTTCATTTCTTTGGATGGAATTTTTGGAAATAAATAATAAATACCATCATGCAATTTAGCAGTAAATAAAAATTGATCATATTTGTTAGTTACTTTAATTTTACCATTCCCCCCCTTAAATTTAGCTCCTGCAATATCCATCTTTGGAGCAGATATTAAATTTTTTCTCAATTTAGAGCAATACATTACATTAGTAAATGTTATATTTTGTTGACCAAATCGTAATTTAACAACACCAGTTCCTTCAATAGGAAAATCAATATTATCTATTGCAACAGCTAATCTTTCATTATACAATGGTTTAAAATTAGAAAACAAATTTTTATCACCACAAAAGTGATTACTCGCAGCCGAATCAAAAAGCCAATTGCTTTTGTCACACACATTTTTACTTAAATTAGCAAAAGTAAAAAAAACCTGGTTAGAGTCCTTTCTGGTTCGTCTCGGGAGTCTGGAACGGCCTCTTCTCTGGGAATGGTCAGGTTCTTTCTGGTTAGATCTCTCAGGACTGGAATCACTGGTAGTGGATACAGTTGCCTCTTGAGGTTTAGCTCGCCATGGTCTGTGAGGGGATTGAGCACTTTGCCTCTGGAAAAATGGAGACTTTCGGCGTTGATACACTTTCGAAGTTGATCTTGGCTCGAAGTTTTTCCTTGAATTTTGACAAAAACGACTGATATGTCCCGGAACTCCACAGCGGAAACAAGTCACATTTGATCTTGAATACTGTGTGCTGTAACTCTCAGTGAAAAGTTCATCACACTTATCTTGATCACGAAGTTCTATCCTTGATTCTTCACTAATTAATTCAACTAAAATGTCTTTATATACAAATTTATCATCAGGCCACCTAAGTATGCTCTGAACTATACTATCGAATTTCTCTGGGAGATAACGAAGCAACTGGAATGATAGATAAACTTCCTTCATTGGCTGATCAATTGCTTCTAAAAGTTCAGCTATTCTCATGAGTCTAGCAGCATACATATCAATTTTCTCGCCACTTTTTATTTTACATGAAAACAGTTCGCTGCACAACTGCATGTGGCGTGCTCGGTTATCAGGGTAAAAATGTTGTTTAAGTTTTTTCCATATTTCAGACGGATCCGTTAATTTCTCAATAATCCGACGAAAGTCCTTCTCAGTATTGAGGTATAAAATCGATAAAGCAAGTTTTGACCTCGTATTATAATCTTTTAATTCTTTCGGATCAGCTGATGGTTTCGGCTTTTCCTCAGTTCCGATTACGATATCCCAGGCGTTCTTTTCAAGCAATAAAAACTTCACATCAACTGCCCAGTTACAATAATTCGTAGCATTGAGTTTTTCTATACTATGCTGTATCATTGCCATTTTCGTTAACTGTATTGGCCCCCCCTTCTTAAAGATTCTTATAAAACTTTGGGACCAATACGCCGGAAGAAAACTTTACTTCATTAAACTTTGTCAGTTTAAAACTTTCACTTAAACTGCTCAATACTGGGCAATCGCCCATAACCAAATATGTCAGGTTTATAAACCTGACATATTGTCTTAAAGCTTCAAAGTTAAGCAGAGTTGAAATAATAGAGTCCAGTGGAAACTGTATTGAGCAGGTAAAAAGAAATATGACAAGTTTTCCTTTTAGATAAAATCATTTATTTAAAAACTAGATTGATTTATCTAGTGAAATAAAAATATGGCAAACGAAAATAAAAATTATAATACATTTAGACGATTCGTTTAATATTCTTCAGGGCAGATATAATAGTACAGAGTAGTTACTGAAGCCTATACTATTACTGAAAGAAGCTTAAAAGTTTGCAGTTTTAAAATAACTATCATCCTCGAATTAATCTAAAAATATTTAATTAAACCTCATCTGAAAAACAACAGCTTTCTACACAAGCTAATATTGTCGAGGTTATCAAGGAAAAATTTAAACTGAAATATACAAACTACGTTTCATGCCAGCTTCTTTATTACCGGGATTCACATCGGCATCAACACGGAAAAAGCCACACGATTGCTTTTCTGCTACGCTACTTATTCAATTCAAGCAGATGACGTAGACTTATGTCATTTGCATACGGATAGCTTCGGCTATCGTATTAATATTTTATGCTAAAATGAATTTTAAATCAACTATAAGTTTTTAAATATTTATTAACTTAAAATTATAAAAGTAAATAGAAAATAAATTACTTAGATTTTAATAACCATCGGTTTTAATAAAAAAGGAAAAATAGTTAAACTAAGGAGGGAGTGAAACTGAATAAAACATTGAGTGTCAAGAACATACTAATGTTTTAAATTTCTAAACCTAACAGATTAAATCAATAGCTGTATAGTGTTCATTGATAGTAAGTAAACATTAATGAAACCCCTTAATATCTTCCTTTTGAAATTAGTTAATTCTGTCGCCGACAATTTTTTGAATTTGCGTGATATTTGTTTGAAATTTTCCTATAATTAGCTCAATAGTTTTTTATATTAAATTATGCAAACTGTTATTATTATTATTTTAAGCTTGCTTGTGTGTAGTTAAAAATTATTTATTAAAATGCTCATATTTTTTAAGATATATAGTATTTTTCAATTCTGACTGCAGTATGCTAAGTTTCCTAACAATTGTTTTGCACTGGGTATAATACCCTACGCGTTATAATTTAAAAAGTGGCATTTTTTTTTTTTTTTTTTTTTTTTTTTTTTTTTTTTTTTTAAGAAACCGTTATATCTTTATGAATATATGTAGTATCTTCTTACATATTTGTATAGGTAATTAGAAACTTCAAAACCACACGTATTCAAAGCATTACTTTTTACAGGGTGATCCAAAACATTTTGATATGTGTTTAACGTTTTGGTGTTCCCCTTTTTCTCTTCGGAAAAAAACTCTTACTGAAGCTTATGAAGCATACATATCTTTTATACTCCCAAAGTTTCAAAGTAATTTATGAAGAGTTCTAGTTATTTAAGAAAAATTTCTAAACTTGAAAAGGTCCAAATACGTATTGGTAGATGGTTTATATATATATATATATATGTATGTATGTACCTAGTCCTGACATTAAAAATTGTAACAAAAGTATAATTGGACAATGTTATAATATAAGGCGCTAGATAATACGTTTTGCAAGAAATATCCTTTACATATATACAGTCGGCAGCAAAAGTATCCGAGAACTAGCAAAAATTCCCATGTATAAAAAAAAGTACACTTAATACTGTTTTGTTAAATAAATCCTTATCCATTCATGTTCGGAGTGAGTCTAGGAACTTGGTTCGACTTGGATTTATTCAACAAAACAGTTTTATGTACGTACTTTTTTGATATCGGAATTATTGGCTAGTGCTCGGATACTTTTGCTGCCGACTATACATTTATCTATACCTATCTATCTATCTATCTACCTATCTATCTACCTATTTCTGTTTTTATATCTATCTATATGTATACATAGATAAATAGATAGCATGAGTCTCCTAGCATATTCATAATATACATAATTGTATTTGTTATGTAACTATTCTGTAATAATTTATCTTTTAAAATATAGTAGCATTCTTATTTATATATTATTTATCATATAATAGAAAAACAAAATGTACTATATTTAATTTAGCACATTTTGTTTTTCTTAAAATATCGACTAATCAATTTATTATTGTACAACTAAACACTCGCCTCTGTTATAAGGCGAATGTTCAATTGTACAAAGACGATGCCTGTGTCCTTTTGGAATAGTTAGTGTTCCTATTTCGAAAACAGTACAAGATAAAGAAGAAAAAGTGAATAACAATGCTGTAGAACATCATCGATTTAGTACGAAAAGACTCCTTGTATACATAAATGCTAAACTCAGAACGTTAAAAACGGGCATTTGTTTGTTCGGGATTTATTACAATGTGGTGTCAGGAAACGATCTTATAAAGAAAAAACAACTAATTTGTGCCAGATACTTTTATTTTCTATGTTGAAACTTCTGTCCATTAGCTGCAATTGGACATCTAGACGATTTTTTTTAAATTTTTTGTAGCATATATATCACTTGTTTCTCTTTAACGTGTGCAGCGTAATGTTCAAACAAGAGTCCAAATGTTCATGGCAGCTGACGCAAATTATTCATTCATTAAAAAATCATCCAATTACTTTACATTATTTTCTTTAACTTATTTTCTTTCTTTAGATGGTTTATACATATAATTATATATGTAATGTATGTATATAGTCCTGCCATTAAAAACTGTAACAAAAGTATAATTGTACAATGTTATAATATAAGGCGCTAGATAAAACGTTTTGCAAGAAATGTCCTTTACGCATATACAGTCGGCAGCAAAAGTATCCGAGCACTAGCAAAAATACCTATATATATATAAAAAAGTACACTTAATACTGTTTTGTTAAATAAATCTTAGTTGAGTCATGTTCAGAGTGAGTCTAAGAACATGATTCGACTAGGATTTATTCAACAAAACAGTTATATGTGTACTTTATTTTATATCGGTTATTGGCTAGTGCTCCGATACTTTTGCTGCCTAAGTATAGTTCACATTATAAGTTTCGAAACTTCTTTCATGCTTTATTCGAGAAATAAAATGTACAGATTTTAAGATAGTAACAATTTATTTTATTTATTTTAGAACAAGAGAAGTTTAAAACATTTCTATACAGAGAAAATCTTCAAACTACTCGCACTTGATGGGCTCCACGGATGTCAAATGTAGCACGGCACAATATCCTTTTTCTCATCATATCATAAGCTTTTTCAGCAATCATCATAGTAGGGACATTTGTGTTACCAGAAGTAATTATGGGCATTATAGCTGCGTTGACAACTCTTAAATTTTTCACTCCAATCACTCTAAAAATTTCAAAAATGTAAAAACATTAATTTTGAATAAGAGATAAAAGTTACATCAAAATTTACAACATGTTATTTACTGTGTCGCGTTAAAATTGGAGTTATTTCTTTTATAGAAAATGATAACAATTTTGAATTTATGAGTGCTAATATATTAATTTTGAGTTTTTTACCGAAAAAAAAAATGAATAACGCAAATAAAATATAAATATCATTATTATTGCAGATTCACTGATGTATTTAATCGAGTTTTAGAAAAGTTTTAAATTGTATTAAATATATTGTAATATCTTAAAAAGCTAGTTTTCCATTTGTAATCTGAGGTTATATCGTTATATGTTCTATTTCAGAGATATTTAGTTATATTAATGTGGAAGTTTTTGAAATTGTGTGACACAGAATTTAAGAAAGCTTTCTAAGCACTCTTCATCTTTGTAAGCATTACTCTATTGCACATTCACAATACATTCATGAAAGCTTGATAATTTTCCGCAATGTACCTTGCCAATGATTGGCAAGAAGCATAAACGATATTGGCAACAATCTAACTAACATTATTCGTAAATGTGATTGAAAGATTTCTACAAGAATGACGTGATTGTTTGTTAATCGCATTTATAAATTTATTTTCATCAACAAATATGACTTGAGATGTAGTAAAGCATTAAATACCGCAAAGTTACATGGACCCCGGGATGTTACTTGACCCCAAAACGGTAAAAGGATTAATGTCGCTCCTGTCACTGATTTTGTGAAGTAATGGACTTATTTTCTATTATTGCGAACAAACTGCTCAAGCAACGTTTAAACAAAGAAAGGGTATAGTAGGGAATTTAATTCTTTTATCGTTTTGGGTTCAAATAACCCCCCCCCCCCAGAGTCAAAATAATTCTGACTTTCAGTACATAATAAAATATCAAATAAGAATTCCTTATATGGTGGTAGCACTTGTCTAAAGAATTCAGTTTTCAGATATGTATTCTTTTACGAGTACCATTAACGTAACCATTTTCACACACGGAAAGATTTTAACATTGGTCCCGAGCAAGTAGATTCATATTTGAAATTTTAACATTTACAGAAAAGTGACAAATTTTTAAACATATCTGTTTAATATATTTTTCTAATTTATTCCATAATAATGCTAGGAGCAGCCTTTTTATCACATCAGTATATTTGTAGGGTAATATTCTACAATATGTATTTTCGATTAACCAACAAGGTTATCTCTTATTTCGGCATCTTGTAAGGTTTTCGTGGGTGGCTGAAGAACTGAAGCCTGTTAGAACACGTGATTTGTTATGAATGAAATCTGATAAAATTCTTGAGCAATCTTCAATACCTCTACTTTAAACAATTTAAAAAAATAATTTATTTTTCGTCGTAAACACAATAACCTGCCAAAAATACAGGCATTGACTAAAAAAATTTTGCAACCTTTGAATAAATTGAGAAATTTTGAAAAATTCAAATTGTATAATAAAGTGTAAGCATAATATTTTTACGATCAAAACCACTGGCAAAATCACGATTTATAGAAATGATTAATTTTGTGGCTTTACTTTTATACGTGTATTCTCAGAAATGATATAAAAGAGAAATAGCTCTGGTCTCCAATGACCCACGATAACCCGATAGGATTAAATAAGAAGAAAATTAATGTACAAATACAGTACTGTTCATATTGACGAGAAAAATAACCTAATATTTTTTGCAACATAAAATTTTAGGTAATAAAATAAGTTATGATTCATTTCATCATGACCAGTGTAATATTTCCAATAAGTTAAGGCAATTCTTCAACGTTTAGCCACTGTAAAACTTGTTCACTCTAATAATTTCTAATATAAAACTATAAAAACATTCTTTTATTTCTTTTATATATCTTTTTTCACGAATTCATGATTTTCAAGATGCTAAAACTTCTGCAGATATTTTTAAAAAAGAGTTTTTTTTTTTTTTTTTTAACGTACTTCAAAGAATTAGGGAGAAATTTTGAAATTTATTAATGAGCTTTTGGGGGAAATATTAAAATGTGCATGTCTTATTCAAATCCTAATCCCCCCTCCCCCCACCCCCCCCCGCCAAAAAAAAAAAAAAAAAATATATTATATTTTTATTTTTTATATTGTTCTTTAAAAAATATATTGCAAAAGAAATTCTTAATTCTTTTAAGTAGGTTCTATTAAACGCCGAAAAAGAACATTAAGCCTCTTCTTAAAAAATTGTGGAAGCTTTAGCATTTTGAAGATTATAAGTTAGTGAAAAAATGCAAACAGAGAGAACGCAATTTAAAGATTTAAAATCTGTAAAAAAAATAATAATGTCAAAACTATAGAAATTGTTCCATGAATGTACTTTTTTTTTTTAACAAACCTAATATAGTTCAATTTATGAATAATAGTTGAAAATATCTGTACTGATAAGTATAAAGGATTTAAGTCCAAAAATGTCGATTTTGAGTTAAGTACATAGTCAGACTCAGAAAAAAATTCTCTATCGATTGGTATAAAGGATTTAAATCCATGTCATTTAGTCTTTGAGAAAATCCATTGGTAAAAAAAAAAAAAAATTCAAATCAGAAATTTAGCATTAATCTTTGGTATAAATATTTAATTCAATTTTTTCCCTTTATTAAATGAAGATTGACAATCACTGAATGATATAAAGGGTATAAGTCAACATAATCCCTTTTTCCTAATCGATTCTGCTGATTAGTTTTTAGTTAGTTTAACTTTATTTTTCGTCTCCTGAAAAATCAAGAATATGGACTTAAATCCTTTATACTTATCAGTACAGATATAAGATTTATATGTCCTTTTATTCCTTTTAGGTCATATTATTAGAAGATATAGACGAAGGGTGATTTTATCTCTAAATTATTTTTATATGATATACGATTTATATATGTACGATATGAAAAACTGATAAAGTGAAGTTTACCTTTTTTAAATTTGTAAGGACCAAAACGTCCTCTAAAAATAAATAAATAAATAAATAAAAAACAAAATCTATTTAAAAAACGACGATTTGAAGAATTACTCTTTAACTCTCATCATTAAATATTTTAACTTTTTCAAATATATATATAGTTGCGCAAAGTGGAACTTTCTAGCAGACCTGCGATGTAAAACCGATCTTAGACAGTTTAAAAAAAAGGAAACTTAAATCGAGTTAATAGACCGATAATCTGGGTATCATTCGTGATAAATCAAATACAGTCACAGAGCATTCATTATTTCAGCCTAGCTTGAATTTAAACAGTTATATATTTTTTAAATAATTGTTGTTTATTAACTTATTTTGATCGTTTCCTTCTTGCAATATTACTCCAAATATTTGATGAAGAAGCCATGACCTCGAACTAATCATAATGTAAAACAACAAATGAGTATAACATAGGACTAGGAAATAATTTTTTACTTTCCGAAAATACTATGTAAAGAAAGTATTGTATTCATGACATAACTTCTACTGTGAGGTTTTGGTGTATCCATAAGTTTTGAGGTGCACTCACTTCATTTTTTTTTTCTATTTTTACGATCATGTGTGTATGTGCATGTTTATGTGCGTGAGTGAAAACGATAGCGCCTACACGCTTTGTTCGAATGAGCTGAAAATCGGTACATATGTTGTAGGTTACCGTAGCACGAACACTACTGATTTTAGTAAATCTAGCGCTTACAGTTTTTTTTTTTTTTTTTTTTTTTTTTTTTAACAAGGATACAAAGAAAAATACTTTATCATTATGGCCTATGGGCTCAAATTATTTAAAGTATAGTAGTATATAAACGCCTTATTCAAACAAACTAAAAAATTATGCACATGTTATAAATCACCGTCACGCAAACTATATAGATTTTGCTAAATCTATCACTTATAGTTTTTTTTTACATGGACACAACAAAAAATTCTTTAACGTTATTGTATGCGTGCTCAAATTATTTAATGTGCGATAGTATCTAAATACCTTATTCAAATAAACTGGAAATTTATATACATGTTATAAGTTATCGTCACAAAAACTGCATAAATTTTGGTGAATCTAACATTTATAGTCTTTCTTTTCTTTTTTTTATCTTTATGGCCTATGGCTGAAATTATTTAAAATGCGATAGAATTTAAATGTCTTACCCAACTGAGCCGAAAACTTATATACATGTTAGGAATCACCATAGCACAAACTGTATATATTTTGGTGACTCTAGCTGTCACAGATTTTTCCAGGGATACAAAGAAAAATATTTATCAAAATGGCCTGTGGGCTCAAATTATTTAAAATGCGATAGCGTCTAAACGACTCATTCAAATGAACTGAAAATTTATATACATATTACAGGTCACCGTCACACGAACTGTATGAATTTCAGAGAATCTAGAACTTATAGGTTTTTACAAGGACACATCGAAATATTCTTTATCATTGTGATCGATTGGTTCAAACCCTAACAGCATATTTATCCATAGTACATTCTCAGGATGTCCCTTGGATGTACTTTCATCCATAGGATATCCTGAGGATGTCTTGTGCTGTTAGGGAAATTATTTGAAGTGCAACAGCGTTAAATTAAGCAACATACTATACATGGAGAAAAATACTCAAACATTCTATTATAATTTTCTCTTTTGTTTATTTAACGACTTCTCTTACTTTACATTTTCTATACAAGCGTTGATTATTGAATGTTCAGAATATCGAGTGGAGTCACTCCACTTTTTTCCCTTCCTTTCTTTAAATTATACTGTTTATACTGTTTTCATTTTTTTTAACATTAATTTCAATTAAAAAAAAAAAAAAAAAAAGATGTTTAAGCTTTTTACTTCCTTATACAAAATATGAGGAGGAAGTATCTTTATGTTAAGTTTAAAGAAATATTGCGAAACCAATTTATGATTATGTTTTTTATCGCACATATCTCAAAAAACAAATGGTTCTAGAATGTTCCAAATTTATATTTGTTACTGTATCATCCAATTGCAGACCTCCGTTTTTAATGTAATTTCTATTAAATTTATGTAATAAATTGAATTAATTAAATGTTTTAATTAATTAAATAAAATGTTTCATTATTTGTTAAATTGAAAATTAATTTGATGTTTAATATTAATTTAATGGTATTAATATTAAATGTTAAATTTATGTAATAAATTGGACATAAATTATTTAAACTTTTATTATTTTATAAACCTTTGTGCAATTGATTCAGATACAGCAAAAAATAAATAATAAAATAAATAAATAAATAAATATAAATAAATATAAAACAGTTTCTTATTTACAGAATTCTTAGTCGGAAACCCCTTCAGAATAATCTAGCATGTGTCAAAACTAATTATTATAACACTTTTTAATAAAGTTCTTCGAAATTAGTGTTTATAAATGTCGTTTACAAGTTTCCGAAAAGTTGAAACAGAAAAAAAAAAAAAAAAAAAGGAATGATTAAGACATCTAAAAATTAGCTACTCCTGTATTATTAAACGAAAAAATGGTCACTAAGAAATTACTCCAGTTTACCTGAGTTCTGGATCAACAACAGATCTAGGGTCATCAGGAGCACCCATTCTAGCTGTTCCCGTTGGATGCCAGATTGAGATGGTGTAGGATCTTGCAATGCAGGCTAAATATTCATCTTCATTTCCTTCAAATCTTTCACAACCCGGATAACCTGTTCTTTGGGGGTCCACCCACTTTGTTTTTATTTTTTGCATAGCTGGATTTCTTGCTATTGCATTGCAAATTTTCATGCCTGAAAAAATAAAAAAATAAATAAATAAATAAATAAAGTAACTCCTCTGATAAATATTAAAACTGAAATAAAATAATATTAATAACTAATATTAATAACCGAAATAATATTAACTTTTTGTGCTGAAACATATGCTCAAAATCTCATATTTATAAGTATATTTGAAAGAATTTACAATAAGTTAAGCTTAGTATCCATGGTCGGTTATTCGGCAGAGCGGCGGTATCGCCATCTATTTATCAAAATCGAAATCATCATAAAAAGATACAAATATTTAAAAGCTGAAATATATATATATTTAATTCATTATAAAAAGAATGAGTATTATTTCTTTTTATTTATTGATTTATTTTGTGTATACATTTATTAACTATGGAATGCCTTTTACGTTTGGTAAAATGGTAACTTAACCCGTGAGTAGTCGCTATAGACAGCGCCACCTATTACAGATTGCGCACTTTTTATTTAATTGTCACCAATAATTTTAAGAAGTGATGTGATCGACGTTTCTTCGATTTTATTCGCGTTTTAGGTATATCAAATGCCACTTCTAAAAATTTTCGGTGGCTCTTGAATAAAAAAATCTGGAAAAACTGAAGGATGGGCGGCAAATCGACCAACTAGCGACTACTAACGGGTTAATTTCGTGAAATATTATGAAATATTTGACTTTTAATATAACAATTGGTGCTAACGGAAATTCTTTGAATAATTTTAAACAAATTCTAAAATTTTATAGACGACTTAACAATTTTTGGAATACAGTTGAAAATTTCAAACATAGGAATGAGGGGTATAGATGGTGAAATCTATTACGCAGAAATGTATGTCAAACAAAATTGTTTTAGAAAATATTGGACTGTTTTTATTTTTTTTTTAAAGTTATTTGAAATGATTTGTTGTGTAAAGTATATTAGAAATGTTCAAAAACATTTCTAGTATAAATAAATAAATAAATAAATATATATATATATATATATATTACCCTATATCTTACAGTTTAAACTGCAATAAAGTGTTTGTATTATTGAAAGTTAAGACTGTAGATTAGTCAGATTTCCCCTTTCCTGCAGGGCCCCAGGTACCTCTGTGCCAAATTTGGAAGCTCTGTGATCAGTAGTGTGAGCAACAAAGCTCAGACAGGCGCACACACACACACAGAGGCAGACACTTCTCTTTATTTATATATATCAGTAGTATACCGTATGCCAGGGTGCGAAATTTCTGCTCGCCAGCTTGCCATTGGCGAGTGGAATGTTTACTGTGGCGAGTAAAAATTTGGTCAACTTATAGATAGAATTCTTACATGATAGGGCGACAGAAAACATTCTTTTTATAGATTTAAATAGATTTAAATATGGCAAAATCTTGCCATCTTTTAGCCTCATATTTAATCTCTCCTTTTTAGATTCTCGGAGAGCCGAGTCTGTGTATACGCGGCCCAAGATCGCCCCAGCCTGGGAAAGGGAAAATACGTAGTGCATACATAAAAGTTTTTATCTCTTCGGTTGTTTCGTTTCTCCTAGTGTTATTTCTCCAAGCAGAGTGAGAATAGACGAGCAGAGAGCCTCTTTGCCCGTCGCCCACTATCCGGAAGAAGAGATATGCGAGAGTTTGACTATGCGATATTGTCATGAGCCCGAGCCCTTTTAAAGACACTGCCTATGTTTATTTTGTTGAATAATGATCAAAAAACAGTTCATATTTTCCAGTTTTTTACTGAAACGCCAATGATTTGCACTTGTAATGATTTGTAAGCAACGATTTTATCGAAAAAGTTATTCCGAAATGGCTATTTCAAATGACAACAATGAACAAGTTATACACATCGACATTCCGTCTGATTACAAAAATAAAATGGACTAAAAAGACATTTCTGATGTAAAAAGTTAAATAAATAAATAGGTAAATAAGGAAGTTTAATCTTTGAGAATAAAAATATTTTCACAGGATATTGTTTGACAAAGAGTCTTTTTTTCTTTAATGACTCTTTGCATTTATGTTATTAGATATTTTAATCTTTTTCAAATCTCAAATAGAATACATTAAAATGATTTTTGATTAGAGATTATTATGAGACATGGTGATATACGACACGCTTTTAATATACATACTTTTAGGCATATTTGTAAAAGCCTTCCAAATAGTTAGAAAAACTAAAAAAACCCAAAATGCGTAAAAAAAGAAAAAAAAAGCAACCCTATTTTATGGCGAGTAAAACTTTTGTTTCGGCGAGTGTAATCTGAGTTGAAATTTCGGGGCTAGGTTAACTGCGACCCAAAATAACATTTTTATCTCACCCATAGGTCAACTGCGACCCAGGAAATCTCCCCACCTATACCAAGTGCGACCCAGGAATGTTCCCCTGAAGTTTCCCGCCAAAGAACGTTTTTCGCCACAATCGCCAAAGAATTTTGCACATGGTTATAATTTAGTATGGGACGAGTAATTTTTAATTTATTAGGTAATAAATTTTAATTTATAGCGTGTTGCTTTTCTCAGTAATGGCTTTAGAAATTTACATTTCCATTTAATTTTTACTGATTTATTTTTTGGGGAAAGGATGGGGAGGCACATTAAATTACTATATAAGCATAGGGAAAAAAATTAAAAAAAAAAAAAAAAAACCCTTAAATGCATAGTGATGCATATTTGCATCATATATATATATATATATATATATAAATGGGTTTTTGTAATTCTTGGTGAAGTTTCCATTAACTAATCAATATATAATATACAAATTAGCATATTACACAAAAAAAAGAAACCTGATTTTTTTTCCGTTGAATTTTCTGTGCAATAAAATTATCTTACATTTGAATACAATCTTTTGGAAGAAATAAAAATCATGCATTTAAGGGTTAATGCAGTTACATAAATATGAAGAAATATAATTGAAAAATGCAGCACGTATATAGTTAAAACTCTCTCTCTCTCTCTCTATATATATATATATATATATATATACATATATACAGTCGGTAACAAAAGTGTCCGAACACTAGCAAAAATTCCTATATAAAAAGGTACACTTAATACAGTTTTGTTAAATAAATCCTTGTCGAATCCTGTTCTTAGTCTGTTTAAGAACATGATTCGATAAGGATTTATTTAACAAAACAGTATTAAGTGTATTTTTTTCAAATAGGAATTTTTGCTAGTGTTCGAACACTTTTGTTACCGAATGTACTCGTCGCTATTATTTAAATAGCGACGATTACAAATAATCTTTAAACATCAAATAATAAAAAAAGTAATAGTTTTTTTTCATTGATCTTTAAAAAGGATAAATATATATATATATATATTAAAAAAAAAAAAAAAAACTGTTACGGAAAATATGTATAAAGTTTAACGCTCTCAAATATTTTAGTATGATTTTTTTTTTTTTTTTTTTTTTTTTTTTTTTTTTACATATTGATTTCCGTTTTTTGGAAAGCATTGCATGAAAATCCACAGACAATGGTCAAAGAAATATTTAACTGAAGACAAAGAAAACCAAAAGACAAAGAAAAATTTAACTGAAGATACTGACGTGAATTAATATTTTCTCTATACCAATTATGTTAGTACACAAATTACTTCAGGTATTAAGTATGTTTCATGTATTAACATAAGTTCCATTATTATATCATTATTATATCTGTCACCGTTATCATTTTTTTCCCAATTAACTATTTTTTACCATTATCCATAACGTATCCGAAATATTTTGTGAATCCCTAGACGCAACTCAGTCACATTAAATGCACAATTTATTTAAATCAATAAGAAATTAATTAAACAAAAAGAAACATATTTATAAATTTTATTTTTAAAACGAATATATGTAATAATAATAAAGATAAATATTAAAACTTTTCAATTGTTTAATTTTAAGATTATTATTAGTTTAAACAATTACCGTGATTAATCCCCAAAGATACCAAAATCAAACTAAAGTAATTACCAAATAAATAATTAAAGTAGCCTGAGAATTATCATATAATTAACATTATTTTTACTTAGATTTTTTTTTAATCATTTTATTTATTTTACCTTTAACATTTATTTTTAATACAACAAAAAAAGCGCAATTTTGCGCTATAAAATGAAGTACTTAAAATTTTTTGTTGAAATTTAAAATTTTGCTTAAGTAGTAGCAAATTGTGTATAAACTCATTTTGAAGTAAAAAAAAAAAAAAGGAAAAATGAAAAGAAAGAAGAAATTAGATATTCTAAAATTATTTATGGGATTCGATGTGTGCAGAAAACAAAGAGATGAACGGACAGAAAAAGGACCGAATTCAAATAAAAGCTCTTTAATTTTATTAAAAAGTGTCAATAAAATAGGCTAAATTTATTTTTAATATTTCTACTTAATTTGGTAGCTTTTTTCCAGAAAGGGGATTTTAAAAATCTACTTCAAATCAGAAGATAAATGTTTACACTTAAAATTACATTTGGAAACGCACTAGAATTTATACAAACAGTAATGCTGAGGAAAGTTAATCTTTTAAAATAATGTCTTTATTCAATGCAAATTGTAAAATGTCATGATATAGAAACTAAGGTCGCAATTTACTAGCGTCTGACTTCAAGCTCACTTCACTTAATCTCATAAGCTCATAGTCTCAAATAATAATGAAGCAATTGTATATAATGTTATTTTCAATAGATTAACTTCTTTTGTGTGCGTAAAATAGCGTACAAAGATTAACTTCTTTTGTGTGCGTAAAATAGGATGACGTTTATAATTGATTGACATTGATTGTCATCGTAGGTTCTAGTAAGCAGGTGTTGTGTTGCGTAAGTCAATTGCGAAAAGGTATTCTTCATTTGGTTAAATTTAGGGATTAGAGAATTAGCGTTATCTATTTTGGATTCTTTTCTTATTTGAAAATCAGTTATATTCATTTAAGTACGCTTAAAATTTCCTAGGAATTTTGCAATATGTTGTTTTTGCTCTTTTAGTAGTTTCATTTTTTGACAAGCGTTTTGAGCAAACTACTAGAAGTTATTATTCATTCTAATTATAATTACGATTGTGGATGCATCGTTGATTCAAGTGGAGCAAATGCTTAGTCAAAGATTGCACAATATTATAATTATAAATGGTTATAAGTTTCGATTTCACAAAAAGCTACAAAATGAAGTACAATGCTGGTTATGCACTGTGAGATACTGTAAAGCATTTCTGAAGATATCATCTGACAATACATTGATTCATGGAAATTATGAACATAATCATCAGCCATCGACAGAGAATATACTTCAAAGACAAAAACTGAGTAATTCCTTGAAACGTAAAGCCATGGAAAACATTTCTGTTCAGCCATCAAAACTTCTCCGATCCGAATTAAGATCTGGTGATGTACCTGCCATAGAAAAGACGGATGTAAATTGCATTAAACGCAATATACGACGTGCACGGTTGTCAGTTCGCCCAAAGTTGCCTCGTAGTGCATTAGAATTACAAAGAGCCATCTCTGAAATACATATCCTGACGAATAAAGGAGAAAATTTTGTATTTATAAATGACGAGCAGAAGGAAATAATTGGCTTTTCGACAGAAACGAATTTCAAAATATTAGGTGAATGTGATAAAATTTACATGGATGGAACTTTCAGAAGCTGTCCGAAGTTTTTCACTCAAATTTTTATCATACATGGGTATTATAATGATATGTATCTGCCATTAGTATTTTTTATTTTGCCAGATAAAAAGCAGGAAACTTATAAAGAAGCATTTTTGGAAATGATAGCCTATTGTGCTAACTTAGGAATTTCGTTTCGCAAATTTATATTGATTTCGAAATTGCTATTCACAATGCAGTTAAACAAGTATGGCCTTTCAGCAACATTAAAGGATGCCGATTTCATTTAGGACAAAGCTGGTGGAAAAAAATACAGAACATAGGCTTAAGTAAAGATTATAAGAATAAAAATTCTGAAATAAGTAATGTTTTAAAACTATTTTTTGGACTGCCGTTTTTAAAACCTGATGAAGTTAGCGACTGTTTTGTAGAAGATATTATGCCATTACAACCAGATAACGAAAAAGTAAAGGAATTTACAGACTATGTTTTGTTGACATATATTGATGAGATAGAAGCTATATTTCCACCAACAGTATGGAGTGAATATTCTTCATCCCTCAACAGAACAACCAAAAGTTGTGAAAGTTTTCATTCGCGATTAAACTTCATTTAATTCCGTTCATCCAAATATTTATGACTTAATAGAAGTATTACTTGATATACAGTCAGAAACGTATGTAACAATTAGAAGCAGAAAATCAACAAAGAAAAAAAAATTGAAGAAAAAAGAACAATTGTTAATGGAATTAATGCTTCAATATGATACACAAAAAATAACACGACGTCAGTTTATAAAAGGCGTGTCATATAAATACCTTCCTATACAGCATTTAATATAATTTTCAAATCTGCATTCTGTATGGCAATTGTGTCAATTATAATAATCTTTTTAGTGTATTGTATATTAATTATGTAAATATTTATATAACTAATTTAATTGTATTGTAAATATATATATAATTTTTCATTTTATGTTTGTAATATTGCATTAAAATAAAATATTAAATAATGGCAGACAAAAGGATCAGCCTCTATGTGTTACTTCTTGAATAACATTAAAGGTTCCGAAAAATTCTGATGTTTTGAGAAAAACAAAAATGTAATAAACCTCTATCCTTAATTCCATCAAAACGAGGTTCTTAACCAGATCGTAGACGTTATTTTTATTTATTTTATTTTATTTCATTTTTTAATTACTGTTTTGGAGTATAGAAAATTTGTATATGCATGCATTGAAATTTTATATTAAATTATGCAAAAACTATTTAAGTTTTAAAAAATAAAATTCAAAATCTTAATTTTTCTGGAAATTTTTAAATACTGATTAATAATGTTACTGAAATAATGTTAACTGATTTTTCATTTTTTCCATTTGATTTTCCATTATTATGGTTTTATTATATATTCTAAATATATTTAAATTTTACTTTAGGATTCATTGATAAGTTAATTTTGAAGTATTTTTTGTCTAAATGTAACATTCCGTAGAAATTTTTAGCATTTAAATTAATTATATATATGTGTGGTTTGTTCATCTTAATAATTAAATATATATATGACTGCATTTCAATTACATTTTAATTTTTGATTCTGTGTATTTCTTACTGTAAACGTAAGTGAAATATATTACAACAATTTTAATAATTATTATTAGAAGGAAAACATAAAAATTATTTAGCTGGGACCAATTTAAAAATTTAAATTTTGAATGTTATTTTACTAAATTCAAATAGCTTTCGACAAATTTTAATGTTGTTATATTTCGATGCATGTGTATGCAAATTTTATGGATGGTGATTAAAAAAAAAAAAAAAAAGATTAATAACATTCGCTTTTCCTTTAATAATGCGATGTTTTAATAAAGGCAAAACTCACAAATTATTAATGCTGGACAACTAAATCACATATTTATTTATTTTATTTTTTTATGGAAGATAATTTTTCAACAAACCATGAGAGAAAACTACTGCATTAATTTATTTCATTATTGTATTAAATAAAAATTTCTTTTTTAGGACTGAGGACTATTAGTCTCAATCTGGGCTTTTTGCGTTGTCGTTTTTCGATAGTTGGACATTTGTCGAAATCTAAAATGTATCTAAAATTTAATTGAATAATTTGAAAGCAATGTTACAATTTGAAAAAAAAAAAAACTAATAGTCCTCCGTCCCAAACTAAATTCTGCTTTTGCCAGAATTTCATCAAAATCTTTTTTTTTTTTTTTTTAGAAAAAGAAAAGAAAATTAATAACAATCAGTATTGTTGCAAACGATATCGAAAAAGTTTTTTTTTTTTTTTTTTTTTAAATAATTTTGAATTAGGAAATAAAAAGTGCGCGAGCAATATGAAATAAAATAAGTAAAAAAAAAATGAATTTAATAATTTAATTTTTATATAAAACATGATCGCGTGCTATCTTAAAAAGTAGATGTAAAATTTAAAGTTTAATATTTTTGGCAACAATTATAAATTAAAATAAATAATTTAATAAAATTTTAGAAGTTAGAATTTCTAATTTTATTATCCTTTTTCGTTAAACAAGATAATAATATTGGTGATAAACAGATATTATCAGAAATATGTGAACTTATGTATTTGTTATTGAAAATTCATAGCGTTTTGGAAATGTTATTTTAAGTATCTGTATTGAAAACAAGAACTTCCATTAAATTTTGAAATTAAAGAAAATTGTGTATAATTTTGAAATATCAATACAATTTTTTTTTTTTTTTTTTTTTTTTTTTTTTTTTTGTGTGTGCGTGCGCGCGCGCGCGTGTGTGTATGCAGTTGTGCCAAATTTAGTTTCTGTGACCAAAATTACTTTTATTTAATCGTAAATAAGAAAAGGAATAAAGAAACTGGCATATTTTATCTCATATTTACATGAAATCAGTGGAAAATGGCATCATGATTAAAAAGCAATCTATCTGTATAATTAAAATTCAAGGCTGTTTTTTAATTGATCCATAAGCGAAAACTGCCGCATTAAAAAGATGGTGGACGGTATAACTAGCTCTTTTAATTTACTTACAGTTCTGAAAGTTAGTATACATATATATGTATATATTGAAATGCGTCAACTATATTAAAACATCGAAAAATATTTAAATAAAAAATAAATTGAAAAATATAAACATTTCTAATTGTTCCATGCTAATTAGTTTTTAAATTTTGCTTTCGATATTACACTTTTATATTTTATTAATATATGCTAAACTTAAATGGACATTACTTTATGTACTGATTCATCAGAAATTTTTTTTACAATAATTCTTGGCTTAAACAGTAAATATTTCAGTAAAATTTCAGCATTTAAACAGAAAAAAAAAAAAAAAAAAAAAAAAAAAAAACTAAAATTAATTTAGCAATTAATCTGCAGAGTAATACCAAATGTGTTTAGAATATATTGTTAAACTATAATAATTTCAAATTTAGCAAATAATTAAAAAATTAGTTGACATAAACATTTTTAAAATTTTTCAAATGATAATAGTAATAATAAATTATAATTGTGAATTTTATCTTTTTACTTTCTTTTATATTCAATAGAAGAAAGTATTGGATTCGTAATAATTTTCGACTTCGGGTTTTTGAAGTTTTACAAGTTTTGAGAGCTGTAGAACACGATTTGACCATTTTTAGAAAATGCTTGTCTGTCTCTGTGTGACAAAATTTTGTGCAACTATATCTCAGGAACTACTGCACAGAATTTCATACAAATTAGTATGTAGTGACACCTTGTATCATATAGGGATGCTACACTAAGCTTTTCGTTGAGCTGAAGCAAATGGTTCGTGTACAGAGACACTTAAAAGTATTCAAGTACATTATGTCTATGGGGGAAACTGCAGGTAAGTAGAGTTTAACATCTATAAACTGCACTAAACAAAATGAAACGAATATATATTTTGTGTAATAGAGATAGTCAACTGGAAAAAAAAAAAATGTGTATGTAGGAGCCTCGCCTCCCTCTCGGGGAGAGTAAATTTTCATGATGGGTATCTTTCAAAAGAGATCGCCAATACCTTTAAAATGAATGCCTAAACCATCGATCTGCGATAATTTAAAATAAAGTTATCATTTTTTTTTCTTATGTAACATTGACAATATAATTAATTTTTTTTTTTATATATATTTAGTGGTATACTACTTCTGTAAAATTGGAAATCGTCTGCATTATCATGGAAGATAGTTTTTTAAAATAATAGTGAATTTGTATAGGAAAATATAGAAGAAAGTCATGTGGTGGCCACAACATACTAGTTTTTTTAAGTAAACGTTTTAGAGAAATTTTAATATACTTAATGCTGATTCTTTTATATATATATATATATATATATATATATATATATATATATAAACTTTCACAATTTAAATATGATGATTAAAATTTTGATTTTTAACGTCCACCATTCCCCAAATATGCTTAAAAAAAAAAAAAAAAAAAAAAACTTAAGTGATGGGTTTTAATGTGCTATACACACTGGTGTACAAAATTAAAGGAAAAACCTCCTTTCCCATTTTCTTCTTTTGCGCATAACTTTTAAACAAGTCAACATATGAGCATAAAATTTGAATGGCATATTAGTTATCATTAATCGAATTTTATATAACTTTAGCATATGTAATAATTTTTAAACTAATAGTTATTTAATTTTTCTCATACGTAAGCTTTGAAAAAAATTAAATTTTAACAATTTTAAAAAAGGAATGAAATATAGTGGTAAGGATGCATTACAGTTAGGTGAAGACGCACATGCCTCCAAATGTCAAACTTAATCCTGATTTTTCTTTCTCTTTCTTTCACTTAATATATATATATATATATATATATATAATTACTAATTTGTAAACTATAAACTTCATCATGATAATAAAATGTCGATAAATATATATATATAAATACATATATATATTTTTTTTAACGAACCAGTTTTCATGTTTGTATGTATGTTTTTGAAAAAGTTATTCACATGCGAAAAAAAGAAGGAAAATCAGAAAGAAAAATCTGGTTTAATTCAAAAGCATGCATGTATATGAATCTTCACTGTGTTAATTCGCTTAAAAATTACGCGCAAAAGAAGAAAACAAATTATTGCTTTAATTTCGTACACCCGTGTACAGTAGAAGAAATTATTAAGTATATTTATCTTTTAACCTGCAGTTTTTGGTGACATTAGCTATTTTTAGTGTTAAAAAAGAATAAAAATGTAACAAATATAATATTTTTTGCAAATTTTTACATAGACATGCATTAAAGATTTCAAATCTCTATAAATTTAATATAAAAGTTATTAAAGTACGAGATTTATCAAGTCTTTTATGCTGAAATATTACTAATACATTTTTATTATTCTTATTTGGTGATTCGTCGTACTTGGCGAAATTTTCAGCGGACGCAGTTGGCATAAGGGATTATAAAATGCTGGTAGCAGTTGGTATAGGTGGGGGAAGAAGAAATTGAAACACCTGGTATGTCGGGTCGCAGTTGGACGACACCGGAAATTTCGGGCCCTGCTGTATGCATTATGTGTATTAATCCATAAGCATTGTTTCTTCGTGTTTTCACTTTAACCCGCAGTCGTCGTTTTCTCGCTTTCATCGTTTTTTTTTTTTTTTTTTTTTTGTCAGGCACTCCGTGAAAAACGATGGATCTAGGTTCTACTATATATCTGTATCTATGTAGATATATATAAATTAACTAACTGATAACAAATATAAAGCAATCCCAAAACACATACCAGCCTTCTTCAGGGGAGCCCCCCCCCCCCCACCTCCCACTTCATGTAGGGAATGGAAAATGAGAAATTTCTGAGGGAACGTGCGCGTTAGTAAAGAAATACGTTCTCCCGACTTCTCAAAGATGAAAGCAAAAGTATATAAAGCCATCGAATTCAACATTAAAAATGAATTAATAAAAAACACTAATAAATAGAATTAAATTAATAAATAAGATACATTAATAAATAATAATACATCAATATAAAAATTAAAAAATATATATAAATACATAGGGCAAGCAGAATGAAAAAAGGAAAAATACCCCTTCTCTCATACACACATGCACACACCAAAAAAGAATGAACCCTCTTCGGTTGCTAGAGCCACTTACCAGTTCTTAAATGTCGCCTGAGAAGAAGAAAAACCTTGTATAAGATTAAAAATCAGCTAGATCAAAATAGTAACTTAGTAAGAAAGCACGATAACGGTTAATAATTCAAGATAAAAAAATGAATCAATACAAAACATTAATAAATGGAATTAAATTTATAAATAAGATACATTAATAAATAATAATACATCAATATATATATATATATATATATATATATATATATATATATATATATATATACAGTGGAACCTGTCTAAAGTGACCACCCTAGGGACCGGCTAAAATGGTCACTATACGTAGGTGGTCACTTTATAAAGTCTCTTTAAAATTGGAAAATGGTCACTTTAGTCAGGAAAATGGTCACTTTAGTCAGGTGGTCACTTTACCAAGGTGGTCACTTTTACAGGTTCCACTGTATATAAATACATAGGAAAAGCAGAATGAAAAAAGGAAAAATACCCCATTCCTCTTACACACTCCATGAGAGGGTGAACCCTCTTCGGCTGCTAGGACCACTTACCAGTTCTTAAATATCGCCCGAGAAGAAGGAAAACATTGTATAAGATTAAAAATCAGCTAGATCAAAATATTTACTTACAAGGAAATATTCAAAAGGTGTCATCTTCAATAAATATTGAATATATATATATATGTGTGATTTTACTCTTCATAAAACTCCAGAAAGTGAAAAAATTATAGGCTGAAATGAATTACAGCGAGCACAAAAATTATCAAAATTAAGCATTATTGGCGATTTAGCGTTGTTAGGTGATTTCACTACAACTGAGATTGCCGTGTACAAACAGAATCGTGTTTTGCTTCTCTGCCAAGTACTCAAAATCAGTCGACTAACAGTGTGAAATCACCAAATATGCTTAATTTTGATAATTTTTTGTGGTGTCGAATTAGTTATGATATGCCATTCTACAACTATGTGGATTAAACCAAAATTTCAAGTTGGATAAGTGACAGGTCATAGTAAGCAACGAAGTATCTGCGAACTGCGGAATAACCACGGATCATTTGGATGGAAGTTTCAATAAGAGATTTAGGATAATCAAGCATCGGCTGCTATTTCTGTTCTTCTAAGGTACGTACATTTTATCTTGTTATATAATGGTTTCGCTTGGGGATATACCCAAGATTGGCGCTGCACTGAGGACTGAGAGCTATGGTAAGATTAAAAATCTGCATCGTTTTTTATTTAATGATATAGGTGACAGAAAAAACCGATGCAGAATAAGAAAATTCATAGGATTTAACTTTGTCGTAGATGATGAAAATTATATAAAAAAACAAAAATTCATCGACGAAAATTTTTCGTTGAATGAATTGATTATTATTTATAATGTATTAAATGTCCCATTTGATGGGAGCAAAAATGAACTGCGAGATCGATTATTATTACATTTGTGTGACACGGAGTTGTTAAAACAAGAAAGTTCCGAAAATAATTCAGATGAGGAAGATTCTCAAAATGAATCGAGCAGTGAATCCGAAAGTAGTGGCGATAATGACATTGAAAAAATTGACTCCTCTGTGCAGTGCCATATGAGCGATAATAAGTGCTATGAAAATGATTATGATTATAATGATAAAACTAAAAAAGGTGTAAATTATAGTAATAATGGATCACTTGGTGCAGCTGTTTCTTTCAATGATTTTGAAAATTCTATATCTAAATTTAGCGGCGAACCGCATGAAAATATTATTGAGTTTTTTTTCCGAATTTGAAGAATTGCCAGTAATGTTCAATTTAAATGAGTTACAAAAAATAATTTTCTGTAAAAGGTCTTTGAGCGGAAACGCTCTGTTGTTTATAAGATCTGAAAAGGGATTATTGACTTACAGAAAACTAAAAAATGCACTTTTTAATGAGTTCAAAATCGAGGTAAACTCTGCCACTTTACACGAAATGTTAAGTAAAAAGAAAATGAAAACTAATGAAACAGTTACGGAATATTATTTTAAAATGCGTGAATTGTCAAAAAACGGGCACATTGAAGATGCCGCGTTAATGCATTACGTGATCCAAGGAATAAATGATAAAAATGAAAATAAAGTTATTCTTTATGGGGCTAAAAACATGCGTGAATTCAAGGAAAAAATAAAATTATTTGAAATATATAAAAGAGACAACGAAAAAAATAAATTTAATAGAATACATAAAGTAGAATATAGTACAAAACCGAAGCATATAACCCATAATGTATATGAAAAATTTAATCCTAGAAATGATGTGAATAAACTATGCTACAATTGTAGTGAAAAAAACCACTTATCCAGGGACTGCCCCCATAAGGCCAAAGGCCTGAAATGTTTTTCCTGCAAACAGTACGGGCATAAAAGTTCGCAGTGCCCAGGTTTGAAACCAGAAGTTGAGACATTGTGTGTTGGTGTAAATCATAATTTGAACAAAAATATTTTGATTAATAATGTAAAATTCAGCGGTATAATAGACACAGGAAGTGAAGCAACACTGTTGCGTAAAAATTCTTTTAATAAATTAAATATAAAAAAATTAAATACTATGAGTACTACTTTAAAGGGGATCGGGAAAAGTTCAATAAAGCCGTTAGGCTCATTCGACGCCGATCTTAAAGTTGGTGATTTCGAAAGTAAAACTGATATCTGTGCTGTACATGATAATATGATACCGTATGATATAATTATAGGCATGAATGTACTAATGCGGGTGAAACAACAATTAATGAAAAAGGTATTTTTGTGAAAAATAAGTCTAATTCTCTAGAGGTAAATTTAGTAACAGTATATCCAGTAAATGTATATCAAAATGAAATTAAGTCGAATGTTGTTATTGATACCCCCATTAACTTTGAGAACAAAAATTTTGAAAATTCCCCAGAAATAAATGAAACTTTGAATAATGCTAAATATGTGAAAATATAACCCCTCACCCTGTTATGCTGTCAAAAAAATCATTAGAATCTCCCGGAAAGGCCATAAGTAAAATGACGATAAAGACGAAAATGACGAAAGTGATGACGATAAAATGCTTTTGAAGGACGAAAATAGTGTAAATGATGGCAGTGATGAAGAAGAGGAGCCCCGACGACAGAAACAAAGTCAAACGAGTGTTTTCCAAATAGATGATGATAGTGAGGAAGAGGAGGAGCCGCGCCGAAAGGGACGAAGTCAGACGAATGTTTCCCGAATGAAGTCGCTAAACCCTGAAAACACTTATTCAAAGAAAGATGAGAAACAAGTCCTACTTGAAAAAATTTCACAGTTAGCCGAAGAGTTGGAAAAGTTAAAAGAAAAAGTTGACGATAATTCCAAGCTCCTTAAAATAAAGAAATCCAGAGAAAAGCCATCGACGATAAATTCCATCGAGTGTAAAAGACTAAATATCCCAAAAGAAAAGACTGCCAGTGTAAATTTGAGAAAGTTATTCATCCCATCACTTCCATTGACGACCACGATTGGTGAAATAGCCATATTATTTCCCAAATCTGTGCAAATAAAATTCGAAGTTTTCCCTACATATAAGATTGCCATCATAGACTTTTCGACTGAACTTCATGCAACAGAGGCCTTAAAAAATCTTAAAACTGAAAATGATCGATTAGAGGGTCTCGAGTTCAAGTCCCAAAATAACTCCGAGTTCCAAAGTAAAGATTTGAGTACACATGATAAAAAACAACTTTCTAGAATTAAAAAGAAAAATAAAACAAAATGCAAGTTGAGTGGACGGTCACCAGAGACTGTTGCCATGGGCGGCCAAGTTGCCATTGAACAAAAAATGATGTACTTTGATAATTATAAAACAGTGAAAATTAAAAATTAAAATGTTGATAAAAAAATCAAAAATGGATGCCATGAAGGCTCCTATTGTACACTTACTCATGCTGAATTCCTCAAATGTGGAATAACTTAAAAAAAAAAAAAAAAAATGTCAAATTTGAAATGTATTGTAAATAAGTATGTTATTATTTTGTGTTGCTTTTGTGTTTTTTTTTTTTTTTTTTTTTTTTGTATTTTTCAGTGTGATCTCCTGGAGGTCCAGCCGATACAGGATGGCCGAATGTAGTGGATCGGCATCCTGTTTCTCCCCCTAACCTTGCTTGCCGCTACCTGGAATCCCAAAGCAGCTGAGTTTCGACGGAGAGAACAGAATATGAGCGGAAGTTCGTACTTGTGGCAAGGCAAGAGACGACGTCACTTCCGGAACAATCGTTTTCATCGTAGAGCGGAGAGCTCTGACGCAGGAGAACAGTCGACGAACGGATTACAAGGCATGCATAGCTGACGAATGCATCGCTCTTCTTTTTTGCACGATATGTTTGGCCGTGCCGGGGTAAAGTACGAGATAGCGTACTTTGTGTTTCGAAATAGCTAAAAGCAAAGTAATAAGTAAATTGTTTATGCAACGAACTGAATTATTTTAGACGAAATATTAAATGAACATACTAACGCTATCTGTAAATAATTGTAAATACTATTAATTCTTTATTAAATTTTAAATGATTAAATAATTAATTGAATTAGTAGTTTGTTTTTTGAAGGCCCACACAAGTTGGATATTACATATATATATTTCAATATTTTTTAAGACGACACCTTTTGAATGTTTCCTTGTTAGTAAGAAAGCAGAATAACGGTTGACGGTTAAATAGTTTTTAAGATTATTTAAGAGCCATATTCAGGTCTATATTGTTATTGCAAATCATTTTAATTCTATTAATTTGTGTAAACATAATATATATACATATATATTTAATTTTATAACTAACGCAGGAAAACCAATTCGTCAGATTACAAACCTTTACACAATGTTTACACAAATTAACAGACGTATTATGTTTTCACAAATTAACATAATTAATGTTTGTAATCTGACGAATTGGTTTTCCTATTTTAGTCATAACATGGCTGACTCCCTGCGATCTAATAGCGGCTGTCCAGATGTGAACTTTAATAATATAAATACCGTACAAGGCATAGGTATTCTTTTCTCCGCTCAATGTGCTACTTAAGTGTCCTGTATTTAGGATGTATACTTACTTGTGCAACTGAAGCTTTTTGAAAATTTAACGAATTATTTTTATTAAAACTATCTTTTAATGTGCAAAACTGTTTGTTATACATGCGGAATGCTTTAAGATGATTACTTGATTATGAATAATAATTTATTTCTACATTTATTTCTGAAAGTTTAGCTATTTAAAATTTTTCTGCTAAAAATGTTTTAACATATTTAAAAGAAATAAACAAATAAAAGAAATAGATCCATTATTATTATTATTTATATATATATATATATATATTAAAAAAAAAAAAAAAACACATATCATAGACATGAAAAGTTTGTTTGTAATAAGCCAAATAATAATAACACTAATAATAATACGAATAATAATGAAGCCAAGAGGGAATTGTACATAGGAAACATTTAATAATTCTGTTTGAAAAACAAATCCACTGAACTCATTTTAAGAATTTATTATATTAGTACCTGATTTTGTACCTGATTAGTACCCAATGGGTGCCCACCGTTACCCTTAACAGGGATAAAACATCCATGCCTTGTCCAGGACTCGAACCAAGGCTTTACCATGTGGGGGTGAGGGACGCTAACTGTCATAATGCACAGTGTAGCATTTACTAATAATATATACAGTGGTACTTAGAATGAGAATTTATTACAAAACTGATTATAATGATAGAAATTCTGCGAAGTAGAGTGCTAATGAGCGTATAATTAAAAACTCTCATTGAGAATAACTCATTCTAGGGGGCGCATTTGCCAATAAGATGAAATTTTCGTAATCCTCTCAGTTAGCCCTTTAAGATGATATATAACATGTTTAAATACCTTTTGAACAGTTGGTGACTCTCCCTTGTAAGTAAACACTATAATCTATCTGATTTTTAATCTTATACAAGATTTTTCTTCCTGTCGGGCAACATTTAAGAATTGGTAAGTTGTCCTACCAGCCGAAGAGAGTTCACTTTTTTTTTTTTTTTTTTTTTTTTTTTTTTTTTTTTTTTGTGTGTGTGTGTGTAGGGGGAGGGGGGGTCATTTTTCTTTTTCTCCTTCTGCTTGTCCTATAAAGTTGTATTTATATATTTTTATGTTTCATATTGATATATTATTATTTATTGATCTATCTTATTTATAAATTTGATTCTTTATATTAGTGTTTTGTATTAATTGATTGTTAATCTTGAATTCGATGGCTTTATATATTTTTGCTTTCATATTTGAGAAGCCGGCGGCTAGGAACGTATTTTTTCGCTTAACGCACACGTTCCCTCAAAAAATTTTAATTTTCCATTCCGTACATGGAGGGGGGGGGGAGTTCCCCTGAAGAAGGCAACCATATGTTAAGGATTGTTTTGGAGACTGCTTTTCATTTGGTATCAGTTAATTAATTTCTTTTCGTATTATATTTCCTCTTGCTGCATTTTGCGCATTGGTTTATAATTACATAGCTTCTAGCTTTTATTGGAGGATTCAAGTTCTTCACTTATTAATTTTCAAAGTTATATATATATGTACTAACAGGCTTCGCCCTCTTCGCTTGGCAATATATAAATGAGTTGTCAAAATCTCATATCATTATTAATAATAACCCAAGTTAAAGTCCCCGCTGAGTTCGGTAGAAGTTTTTCCTGCTCACAACGTGAGGAGACCGTTTCATACTGCCTTCGGCATCAACTTACCCGTTTCTTACTGCTCCTTCCCCAGCGGGTGAGTTCCAAGTTTTGTGAAATGCCGCAGATCCCATAGATTCCCCAGAAAAACGAGTTTTCCCCTCCCTCCTGTAAGAATCAAGAATTCCAAAATCGTACATAGTGTTAGACTCAAGTCTAGTCTCCTCATGTGCAATTTCTTCACCGTGCAGTAATTTGGGGTCGAGTTATACTTACAAACGTTCTTTTGTTTCCTGCTCCCCAGGGAGAAAGAAGGGAGGGGGGGAATTCTAGGAATCCTGTTACTTTAGGGGTCGGATACTTATAAACAATCCAAGCACCAAACTTTGTAACCTCAGCTCTCATAAATTTCCCCAAGACAAATTTAGCGCTATAAGGGGTGTCTCGAATTTACCCTTCGCAACACTTACCCCTTTCCCCACAAAACAGTGGCAGATCACAAAAATTCAAAAACGTTATTTGGAAATATACTAAAAAAGATACATTGCTGTTTTTAGCATCTTTTTTCCATTTTTGTTAGAGATTTACTCAAAAATCCGGAATTCTACATCGTCCCTTCGCTGAAAAATCAAAATTTCTTAAATCGCAGATAATGTTTTATTTGAACTCATGTGTAGTCTCCTCATGTGCAATTTCATCACTGTGAAGTAATTTGGAAGCCGAATTATGCTTACAGAGGCGTGTTTACCTTCTGTTCCCCCCAAGGAGGGAACGAGTGTAATTTCGATAAATTCCGTTGCTTTAGGTGTCGGATACAAATAAACATTTCAAGCACAAAGTTCGTGACTGCAGCTCCTACAGATTTCTCAGGACAAATTTAGCGCTAAAAGGGATGTCTAGATTCTTTCCACTCGTAAGCTTCCTCACCCCCCCCCCCCCAAAAAAAAAAAAAAAAAAAAAAAAAAAAATCGCCAATCACAAAAAAACAAAAAATGTGTTTTTGGATATATCCTAAGGAAGTCGCATAGCTTTTTTCAACATCTTTGTTCTATATTTGGTAGAGTTCTACTCAAAAATCCGGAATTAGCGAAATTTCCTGCCAAAAGTCGTTTTTCTACCTACCTGTCCTTAAAATCGTAAATTCCTAAATCGCAGATAATGTTTTATTTGGACTTATGTCTAGTCTCCGCACGGACAATTTCTTTACTGGGAAGTAATTTGGAGCCGAGTTATACTTACAAACGTGCTTTTTTTAATCTTTTACCCACCCAGGCGGAAGGGGGGGATTTAAAAAAAGTTGATAGATATAATTTTAAGTTGGGTAAAGACCTAAGTCCCTGTCAAGCGCTGTTGAATTGCGTCCAACTGTTTTCACATGATACCCGGACAAAAATAGCGTTACAGACATACAGACACGATGACACACACCCACGCACACAGACGAAATTTTCTGAAGTCATTTCTGGCTTCCATGGCGAGTGAAACGTGAATGTATCGCATTTTTTTTTTCTATTCTGACAAATTTACAGACAAAAATATGATTTTACTAATATACAAATCACTATACAGGCACGCTTCTTGTTAGAAAACGCTCTCGGTAGAACCTTCGAGCTTCCCTTGCATTGCCGTCTGCTGCTCCGTACATGTAATGCATCTTGGCCTTCTTCTGATTTGAGTACGCTCGGTGAACAGCGTTTTTATTGCGGTCCCTTGGAGGCGCCAACTTAGCGCTTTACGGCTTGAGTTCAGACTATGGATTGTATGATGATCTGTACTTGTCTAGTTGTGTTCTATCACACTCCTACGTATGTACCATGAGTTTTGGGACACCCTGTATATATACATATATATTAATCGTTCGCTAATCTAAAAAGGGAGACGTTCAAAGAGTAAAATTTGAAAAACTTATTTTTTGAAAGGCGTTAAACGAATGATGTCAAACAAAGTAACAAAAATACCATGAGACAACATGAAGCGGAAAAAAGGGGAAATCTGACTGACATGTAACGTTAAGGGATAACAGGGATTTCGAGGGTTTAAGAAAAGCATATTTCATACTTTTTTCCCCTTTCTTTCAATGTATTAAAAAATTTCATTCGAAATTTCCAGCACAGAAAAAGAGAAGATTTAAACAATTATTTTATGAAGTTTTCATAAAAAAATTGAAAAGTTCAGCCAGTAGGACCTCGTTTTCAAAAAAAAAAAAAAAACCTCAGAAAAAACATGCCGTCGAAGTGGCCAGGATAACTCTTGATAGCTTTGTATCATGTTAATTTTTTTTTCTTCTTTGAATAGATAAGCGTACCTCATGCTTGGACGGAGTATTTTAAAAAAAAATTGAAATTTGAATATTTTGCTGAATTTTATGTAAAACAATACAATTTTTGATACGGTTCACTTTACGTATGACATTATAAGTTTAGTCGTAATAATAATAAAAGTAATAAAACCTACTAGGTAATTCTGTTTTTAAGAATTGTGAAAAATTTTAACTAGATCGGTGTATTATTATTATTATTCTTCTTATTATTATTACTATTATTATTATTATTTTGAAGTCGTGTCTAATGAATTGATGAGTCTTAGACCGTCACCAGTTGCCTCATAGCTTAGCACTAGTGCCCATAAAACTCACTTAACAAATTAACACCACAGTCTACATTATTGTCTTAATTTATAGGAATTATAGCACAGCATTTACCTTTGGAACATACACTGTAAAATATTTCACTATTCGATTACGGTCAGTTTATGTCATAAAAGTGTTCCATTTAATGGCCGTTAAAATAAAAGTATGCCTATTAAATTTATTGACCTTTCTTTAAGAAGAAAAATGACTCTTAAATAAACGGTTTGCATTCGGAATTTCACAGAAATTTGTAATAAGTACACGTACAAGACATTTTTTTCTGGAAGAAAGGAGCTAGTCGTATAATTTAGTTGTATAATCAACTCTTCAACTTTCACTAAACTCTCTTAGAACATAATGAAGAAAAAAATTTCGAAGTCGTTTTGAAGTAAAGAATGTATGTTTTTTTCACAAAGACATACTTTGTTACAAATACAGATATATAATAATAAAGTTCATCAGATAGTTTTAATGATTTGCTAGTGTTGTCATGTTTAATAGTCAAGCATTTGTTTCATTTCGATAAATGGCTTTGCTTCTAAACAAACATATCGAAAATATAGTCACTGATAGATTGCACAAATGTGTTAAAAAAAAAAAAAAAAAACCTTTATTAAAGACTAAATGATTTTGATTCTCATTCCATGACGCCTATGAAAAAATTCCTTATAATTATTCATTAAAGTGTTTTTCTTGATTTCTACAAGGTTCAATATAAACAAAGATGCAATCTTCAAAGAGAAATAGTGTATATCCACAGGTTTCAGAATTTCATAGCAATTCATGACAAGTACGTCATAAAAAAAATAATAGCAAGGTACAAGAAAGGAAATGGCCCAAGACAGAGATTACCAAATTATTTTTATCATAATTGTTATTATTTTTATTATTATTTTCAAAATAAGCATTATAATATACCATATATAATAGTAATGTGTAAATTGTAAATATTCAGAATGTTTTTCAATTTTAGTTATGCAAAATTTTGAAAATTTTGAATTTATTTACCATATAGGTCCTTTATAAATATTTGTATAAAAATGTCAAATTTGAAGGTTTCTTACGACAGGTCTATTTTTTTTATTCTGTTATTTTACGTCATTACCAATTTATAATGTTCCACTCTGAAAATGCCTGCCAATATCTAATTTTAACTTTTAATTTCTCTTTCTATCTTTAAATATTTTGTGAAATCCGTAAAATGTTTCACACACACACACACACACACACATATATGTATTTACTTTACATCAGTGAGGGTTGAACTCACAACTTTCGAGTTCGTAGTTCTGTACTTTGCCCACAGAGCCACCAGGTCTTGGTTGAATATTTCCTGATTATTTAGGCAAGTGTTCTTAGATATTTTTAGACTAAAATTTTGAAATTTATTTAAAATGTGTGTTATTTTCCGATTTATAAGATGAGTATATTGATATTAATTATGTTTTTGAGAAATTAATTGATTAATAGTAATTAATCTGTGATGAATTTTGAGTATAATTTAAATATAAAAAAACTGGTTTATAGTTTTTTAATATTAAGTTTTGTTGTGTATAAATTGAAACTGTTAATTATTAATAATAAATACGAAATTGTTATTAAGATTATTTTACTAAATAAAATGTTTAGCAAATGAGTATTAAGCAATTAGAGGAAGATACTATACAAATAAAAATCAACACATTATTTGAGTATGGGTTTAAGAATTTTACTGAGCGCGCTCTATTCTTATTCTTATTCTAATTATTGTCATTATTTTATTTTATTATATTTTATTTCTTCTTCTTCTTTTATTTTTTTTTTTTTTCATATACATAAAAAATATTACAATGGTTGTGTTTCCATATCTGCTATCATTCTAATTAATGTTTCATAAAATTGACAGTACCGACCTTTTTCTCACACCAGTTTCTTTTTAAAGTAATTTTCTTCAAGTGTAATTACAGTTAATTAAGAAGAAAAATATCCTAAATAATAACTGGTGTAAAAATGAAGGCGGTACTAACGATTTTACGGAAGATTAATTAGAATGCTGGTAAGTAAGGTTATTCGACTCATACCTGGAAAAAAAAGAAAAAAAAGAAAGAAAAACTTTGCTAAGCAGTTCTATTGTATTTTTAAAGCTACAATGCTTACTTCATTCACATATACACAAGCAGGCATACAGATAAAAGAAACTGGTAAACTGTTATTTTTACACAATCTTTTTTTGTAGATTACTACAAATTTAGAAATAAACTAGAAAATCACCTTCTACCACACTATGTACATCCCTAGGATCCATGTAATAATTTGGATTGATATGAGGATATTCGTGAGGATCAATAGAAGTCAAAGTAATTTCTCCACGACCGTAAGGCTGTAGCAGCTGAGCTAAACAAAACATAACAGGACTTAGTAGGTATGGATTGAAAACTTTCTCCACGATCTGAAATATAGAAAACAATTGACGCTTTAAAAAAATGAATATTAATATTAAATAAACTTTAATATTTTTTTTTCTAATTTATTAATATGATCGTACATGTTCTTCTGAAAAATGAAAAATAAAAATTTTTATTTTCAAAAAGTATGTTTATTTTAAATTTCAAAAATAAATATAAGTACAGCTAAAAATGGTACGATAACGTGTATGTAGTTTAATAAAGATATATATAAATATATAGTATAAATATCAGTGTATATAAGAAAATTATATTGTATGTAATATATATATGTATATTTAGAGACACATATTTTGAAAAGGTTTTTAATGTTCAAGATAGGTGTGTTTAGTGGTGTTTAGACACCTCCTACTTAAGAAATACTGGTGGGATTTCAATTATATTTTGAACCTATAGTCCAAAATATAATGCGGTCTGAATTTCTTAAACAAGACTACCAACTGTAATATTTTCTCATAGAAAACAAACTTATGCTATTTATTAGGACTTTGCTTAAAATTGAACGCGTTTGGTATTTTCTTTGGTGTTTTATATATCGGTAAAATTTTGAAACATTATGAAAGACATATCCAGGGCATGAAATTTCAGTTCAAAGTTACTAGCCAGACTAAAATTTTCACTCGCCACTATTTTACATTCATGAAAAATATAAATAATTTTTAAAATGTTAACAGATGTTGTAACATAGAGAACTTTTTGGTGACTGAAACAATAAAAGAATGTTGAAATTGAAATACTTAAACATATTTATTATAATGTAATAATAATTCAAAATAAGCTTACCATAATGTTTCAGTGGTTCCAGATACTATCACATGCCAATAAAAATGTCCTATAAGAAAAGTTTGCATGCTTTTAGCGCTTAATATTTGTGTAGCGCTGCCTTTCTGCACTGAAATACCATTTGTCAATAGCAGCTGTAGGGTCAAACTCTGTCAGGGTAGGTCCATTAATTGAAATTCTGAGCAAATCATCTAGTGTCTCAGTCCTCAGGGAGTTCCTGTATGCAGTTTTGAGTCTGTTGTGGCAGCTGAAGCCTCTTTCACATGAAGATGTGCTCACTGGTATAACAGCACAAAATGTTAAAATCTGGAGGAAATTAGGGAATATTTCGGAACATTTTTCACTGTAAAATTTTTCCAACATCTGATTCAGTGTTAGTGAAGGAAACATAAACTTGAATTCTGCCCACTCGGCCAATACAATATCCACTTTTCATTAAAGAGACTTGGGTTCAAGTACATGAAAAGTTTCTTTATTTCTTCTATACCATATTCAAGAATTTTTTCTTTGGGAGGCCAACCCAAAGTGTCAAATACATGCAAAGATGTTAAAACATCTGAAGACATAGATTGCAGTCTTTCTTCAATGTATGTCTTTGCATGTTTAATTAATCTCTCTCTTAAAGTCTGAAACTCCTGCTCCCCTTTTTTAGTATTTGTTAGCTGCACATTCTTGATTAATCCTGAGATAGATACTTGGTCTAAAAACTCCTGTTCACTTGGTCCAACCCAACAGTAGATTCGAGATCTGTCAGAATTGAGATGTAGTGTTCAGTTTTTATTTGCAAAGATGAAATGACAAGTTCCTTGTTCTGTAATGCCATACTTAAAGGGTTCAATTTCCTGTAGAAATCCAAGAGAAAGTACAGAAATTTAAGAAATTTATAATCCTTTAAACTTTTCAGCAAACTTTTAGCTTTGGCACTATCGTTGTCTTTTCCATTAGCTACCTGTTCAAGATGGGTTACAACACTATTCCAAGATTGCAAGAGAGCTCTTACAGCACTTTCTTTACTGGACAACCATCTAATAGTGTGAATATCACTCAGTTTAAGAATCTCTTCCCCTGCATTTTCTGCTGTTTCTTTTAATTTATGAAGTCTTTTAGCAGAGGCACGGTAAAATTGAAAAATACTCCTAATCACTGTATCAAATCTTTTAAGATATTCAACTTCACTGCATGCATCCAAAACAGCTAACTGCAAGCGGTGTGCAACGCAGTGAATGCTTATTAATTTAGGACAAATAGATTTCATTTTCACAAACAATCCTGATTTGTGCCCTACCATATTTGCAGCACCATCAGTACCTAATCCTACAATATAACACCTATTTCTATATTAATTTGGGCCTATAATCTTATCTAGGAAGTCAGTTAAGGCTGTGAAATAACCAGATGAAGTAGAATTTGGCAGCTTTATTACTCCTAATATGTCCTTTTTGATATGATTGTCATTAGCATCCACGTATCGAACAAACACATTTGCATGCTCAACAGCTGATCTATCGGTGGAACCATCCACCAGTATGCTGATATATGTACATTTTTTTAATTTTTCCACTAATTCTAACTTCAAAGTTTCAGCAATAAAATGAATAAAATAACTGCATTGTTTTTCATTTCCATACTTTGTTAAAATATCCACATTTAATTTCTCAGCTAAGCACAAAAGATCTACAAAGTCTTTAAATGATTTCTCATGCTTTGCAATGTAGTATGCTACACTGAATAGGTTTTTCAAATGAGAAAACATGTGTTGGTCCATTTTTTTCAGACATTTAGCCATTGGTGTTTCTGATGGAAGCATCTTTGCCTTTGCAACGGGAACATTTCCACAGTGGATTTTACTTTGATTATGCCAATCAAAAGATTCTTTCTTAAAAGGTCCAGAAAAGCCACTGATCCATTTTTTATCAACATTGCTTGAAGGCACCTGCTGGCAAATTTTGCACATAGCAAGACTAGTTGTATCGTCATATAAAAGCCATTCAAACTGGCTTAGCCACTCTTTATTAAATCTTCTTTTAACTAAAAGTGGCGACTGGAAATCGCTGCCACATTTCCTTTTATTACTTTTACTAGACTTAGAAAGTGAGCAAAAAGTAATACCGCTGCTACCAGATTCAATTCACTTTGTTTCACTTGCGGATGCACGTGTTCATTATTAACATTTGTGACCGCATATCTATCGCATTTTTCGTTTGATATATTACCTCTACCTCTAGTAAAAAAGGACTCTATATTACTTTGTTTCTTCTGCATGATAATAAAGAAACTAAAAATACCTGTTTAATTAACATTAACTACCACCGAAACTAGAGCCCCTTAAATAAATTATAGGAGCTTTAACCAAACAAGAAAAACTACGTTTCAAGAGATTGCGGTTAGATGATGAAATCAGATCTCTTTGCACAGGAATGAAATGGCCAGCGCCGCCGCTCCGATCCCCTGTTGTAGACTTAACTTTCTACCGTCACTACATAGTTTCGATTTCCCGTGTAGGCTTAACTTCCTGTCGCGGTTTTTTCCTCCGAGGGTTTTAGCCGCTCTAGAAAAGTGAGTGGGGGGAGGTGAGGGAATTAATGCAGATCAAAGATATCCACTCCTCTGTATAGAGATGTGAGCGGGGAAAAAACCCGGGTTTAAACCAGGGAATAAACCCGGTTTTTTGGGAAGGGAATTTTGAAAGTTTCCAAAACAAGGGAATTTTGAAAGTTTTCACGAGTTGCAAATTTATCTTTTTTTTTTCTTAGATTAGAGATGTTCTAAGTCATTTCAAAATGTTACCTCACATTCAGATGTTTTTCCATGATCTTTCAATTTTTAAATAGTTCTTTTAACGTTTATAAATTTCAAAAGTAAAAGTTTCAAATCTCATTAATTAATAGACTTATTCTCTGTTATTGCCGTATATTTATATTTTAGTTCTGACTGTATACATACTGAGTTCAGTATAATACTTTATTTAAAATCGCAATCGCATGTTTCAGATGTATATATTTAACATTTTATTTCAAAAATAAAACAAAAATGCTTCAAAATATTCTGCATTTACTAAAACAATCAATAATATTACACTGGGAAATATTATTTCAATTAAAATTTCAACAATATTAATATGCAAAAAATAAATGAAGAAAGAAATAACAGCCAAATTATTAATTATTAGCTATTGAATGTCTTATGTATTGATTTAATGCATTAAAAAATTATTGCTTGAATTCTTAATAACCGAAAAACACTTGTTCGATTTTGTTCCCCGTGCTCTTTGAGTGATTATAACAAACTTTTATCAACTAATGTGAAATTTTGTTCGATGAATTATAATAAAATTTAATAATTAAAAAAAAATTCTTACCATAATTAAATTTCATTGTATTATTTTTTATAGCATATTTTATTATGGTATTCATAAAAAAAAAAAAATAAAGTTATTTAAATAGGCAGACAAAACTTCATCATTTATTATTGTCAATAACGTAAACGTTTATTTATTTATTTTTTTGCAATTTTCTGTAAAATAATCACATGATTGTTGATATCACTTTTATTTAAGCAAATACAATAAAAATAATATTCAAACAAGTTGTTTGGTACACCTAAAAGAAGTGAAATTAAATCTACAAATTGGATATTAGTTTTTTCCCATCAAAGTTTCCAAAGTTCCCAAAATTCCCGGTTTAAACCCGAAAATTCCCATGTTTATTCCCCAGAAGCAAAATTTCCGGGTTTTTTACATCTCTACCTCTGTAGGAGAAGTAGATGACTCAGCATTTGTCATTCGTAATAAAAGATGTCTGAATTTGGTTTCAAAAAATTTCTGCGCGCCGATAAAGTAAAGAACGATAATGATAATGTGAGAGAATATAGTTTTATTTGAAACACAATATTTCAAAACAGAAAATTTACTCGCCAGCTTTAAATATTTACTCGCCAATGGCGAGCTGGCGAGCGGAAATTTCGCGCCTTGCATATCACACTATTTACTAAATAATGTCCAATTCTTAATATATTGTTCAGCTTTCACTTTCTCATCAGTAGATATTTTCAAATAAGCGAATTTTAAAATTTATTTTATGTTTCCTATTTATCTCAAGCGAATTCTTCCGACGCTTCCTTTTTTAAAAATATTTGAGCTTCTGCTAACCTTTTATCGCGACAGAATTTGCAATTTTTTTTTTTTTTTTTTTTTTTTTTTGTTTATGTAATCCCAGCTAAAAAAAAATCTTCAAAAGAACTAGAAAAACTGCAGATAATGTGAAGGTATTTGGAACAATCCAGATTAAAAAGTCTTCAGAAAAAACTATAAAAATGAAGAAAATCTGCAGGAATGTGGAACAATAGTAACTTTAAGGAGAAAAATGTTTATGGGGGGGAGGGGGAGATGTAACCTGCAGATTTTTTGCTGTTCCAAATACCTCCAGTTTATCTGCAGTTTTCAGCAGTTTCTCTTCTATTTTTACAGTTTTTTGGAAGACTTTTTAAAGCTGGGATTGTTCCAAATACCTTCACATTATCTGCAGTTTTTCTTCATTTTTTATAGTTTTTTTTAAGACATTTTTAGCTGGGATAAACAACCGAGGAGGAGAGGCTTAAAATTGATCAAAACCGCTGTTTGTGGGTGTGCGGCCTCCTTCAGTCTTTTAAATCGTTAAACATTTATTTTTATAATATTTTTAAATTTTTAGCATCAACTTTTACATCTTAACTCGCATTAAAAAAATATTTTTAAATTCAAAAAGCTCGAAGAATAACTTATTTTGATTATAATAATTTTAATATTATTAAATAATTTATTATTTATTATAATTACTATAATTATTTATTTCTTTTATTTCTTTATTTCAATTTCGATTTTCTTCGAATTTAGCTAACTATTTTAAAAATAATTCGGTACTTTAGCACGGGCACCGAGAAAAAAATCTGGAGTGACTCCACTCGAATTTCCGAACATTGAGTAATTAACGGTTTTGTAGATAAAGTAAAGTAAGAGAAGTTGTGAAATAAACAAAAGAGAAAATTATAAAATGATGTTTGAGTATTTTTCTGTATATAGTACAAGATGTTTAATTTAACTATATTTTACCGAACACGTAGATCATAAAGATAAAGAATATTTCGTTGTGTCCCTGTATAAACCTACAAATGCTAGATTCACCAAAATGCTTATAGTTAGTGCAACAGTGACTTATAATATTTATATAAATTCTCAGCTTCATCAGATGAGGCAGTTAGACGCTATCACACTTTAAAATTTGAGCCCATATGCCACAATGATAAAGAAATTTGCATTTTGTCCTTGTAAAAACACCATAAGTGCTAGATTCTCTAAAGTTCATAAAGTTCATGTGATGGTGACGTTTAACATGGGTATAAATTTTCAGTTCATTTGAATAAGGCGTTTACTCGCTGTCGCACTTTAAATAATTTGAGCCTATAGTCTTAATGATGAACAATTTTTATTTGTGTCCCTGTAAAACTCGTTAAGGGCTATAGTGACCAAAATCTATACAGTTTGCGTGATGATGACCTATAACTCGTATATAAATTATCCACTCAAACGAGTAAGGCATTTAGATGCTATCGCACTTTAAATAATTTCACCCCAAAGGGCATAATGATACAGAATTATTTGTTGTGTCCCAGTAAAAAACTAGAAGTGCTAGATTCACTAAAACCTATACAGATCGTGAAACTCTGACCTATAATATGTGTATAATTTTGTTGTTCAAATGAATAAGGCGTTTAGACGCTATCGCACTTTTTAAATTAGGTCTCATTGGCCATAATGATAAAGAATTTTCCTTTGTGTCCCTGTAAAAAAAAAACTATAAGTGCTAGATTCTCCAAAATCTATACAAATTGAGTAACTATGACCTATAATATGTGTATAAATTTTTTGCTCAATTGAATAAGGCATTTAGATGCTATCGCAGTTTTAAGATTTCGCTCTCATAGGCCATATTGATAAATAATTTTTCTTGGTGTCCCTGTAAAAAAACTATAAGTTCCAGATTCACCAAAATCAATATTGTTCATGCTATGATGACTTGCAACATGCGTACCAACTTACAGCTCATTCGAAGAAAGGGTTTAGACGCTAGCGTGTTCACTCTCACACATACACATACACATACATACACACATACATACATCATATTAAAAATAGTGAAATCGGACTCAGGGGACATCAAAACGTATAGAAACACCAAAATTTCGAATTCGGATTTTTGACATGATTGCAATACTTTCCTTATATATGTATGTACGGAAAGTAAAAATTGTCAAATCACCAACGGTGGGTCTTTACAGTATAGTATTACATATTTTATTTTAAAATACCTTTAAGACTTGTTTATATTAATTCAAATTACGAATACAATTTGTCTTTTCCGAATACACTGTAGCAATTGTGACGTCATATTTTCAGCTAAATAATAATTTTATCCATTGTTTTGTTTATTCCTCCAAATCAAGGATAAAAACTATTTTCTTTATATCAACATATTTCTGTAGTTATGAAATTATTTGTACATTTTTGTGAGTAGGGCGTTAGCACTATCCCCGAGAAACTTGGTTTTTTATTATTAAAGTGATACAGAATGCGCAATATCACTTGCTACCATGCTCTACCTCATTGCAGTTCACTCCTCCCCCCCCCCCAAGTACCTCATGCTGTTTTCGAGGTAGAAACTCTAACTACGCTATTTTATACCAAGTGGCGCTGTAAGCATCTAGTAGCGCATTCTCAATTTACTATAATAAAATACTGTTTTTATGAGTGTTAGCCGCAGCTACAGCTTAAAGAGTAAGGGCGTAGTTTTACGGGCACACTGCACTTTATTTAGATCTTAATGAAATCAAAGTGGGGCCTATTTCAAACCAAGATCTTTACAAAACAAGTTAAAAAAAAAAAAAAAAATAGAGCTTTTGTTGCAAAGTTATTATAAGCTAACAAAAACAACAACCACAAAAACATACATTTTGAATTGAGAAATTCTTCTTTTATGAAGTTTGCTAAAAACGCCAATGCGCAGATGGATGTAACACTTATAGTGACGGTAGTTTAAACTTTACATAGCGCTTGTGTCAACATGTGCATAGGGTATGCATTGCGAACAAACAAAGTGCACGTTTTAAGCCTTCTGTTTTTAGCATTAATGACTACAAACTATCTTTTTGTACTAAAATGATGATGTTCTACAATTTTGTAATTCACTTCTCTCCCCTATCTTAACCATGTTTGAGAAAGAAACGCTAACTCCGCTGTTTTTCACAAGGTGGTGCTCTAAATGTTTGAATCTTATAGCGCGGGGCCACTTTACTATACCTATGTACCACTTTTATGTTTATAGCTGCAGCAATTCAGCAGTTAAAAGAATTAGGACTGACTTTAGTGGGTACCCCGTAAGTATATTTATTTATTTATTTATTTATTTTTTTGGTTAGAAAGAAACGCTAACTCCGCTGTTTCCACAAGGTGGTGCTCTAAATTGTTGAATCTTATAGCGCGTGGCCACTTTACTATACCTACATACCATTTTTATGATTATAGCTGCAGTAAATAAGCAGTTAAAAGAATTAGAATTGATTTTTGTGGGAACCCTGTAAGTTATTTATTTATTTTCTGGTTTTCCTCTAATTTAACTAGCTGCTTTGAACATAATTCAAACGGTACCTGTAGCACGAAAATCGCCAGAGCTAGCAGGCTAAGAAAAAAAAAAAAAAAAAGAAAAAAGAACTGTTATGTGCCTACCAGAGTACGATTTTCATTTTTTTAATGTCGTCACATTTCACACTGAGTCTTTGGTTCTAACCATAGATATAGGAATAAGACATAGATTTATCATTGAAAGGGGAAAAGTGGTACCTTTCTTACTCGGGAAAATACGGCCATTTTACTCTCTTATGAATGTATTTCTCCGAGGTGAATATACACGAGAATACAGATAGGTAATTTATCAAATAAAATTTATGCACTAAAAGAGAATGAAAAACTCCAGATACCCCTTTTTCTTTCTTTCTTTATTTTCGTTTTCCTTTCGTTTTTTTTTTTTTTTTTTTACTATAGTCTACTATACTCATGTCTGCACAAAACTGTCTTTCTTTCGGCATTTATTATTATTATACTTCTTTGAGATAAAAATCGTCTGCATTCATCATGAAAAATAATTTTAATAAATTATAATTTAATAAATTATTTGTATTGCGTAAATTTGTATAGGATTATATATGGAAGAAAGTCTTGTGGTGGCCACAACATACTAGTTATATTTTAAAACTTTCGCGGCTGCTAACTACAATTAAAATTATTTTAAGAATTCCATATTACTTACTAATATAAAATATTAAAAAATATTAAAAAAAATAATAATAATCCATTAAATATGAAAAAAGTCATTATTTCATAATAATAACAAAGCAACTGATTATAAAAATTATATTGTTCCTAAATTACTTGAATATAAATTATTTATGGAAACTTACCCAATTTCCTTTCATATATTCATTAGAACATTTAAAAGCCGCGTAACATTTCGGCATTTTCAAAATTCATTATAATTCTATTCTATTACTGTTTTCGAGTTTTAACTCTCTAATGACTGCTGCCAAAAAGCTTTATTTGGCATCAAAAATCTTTGCTCGTTAACATGGGGATGATATATCTATATTATTTACTATATCTGTGGTTCTAACTAAATTCGGCTTATTCTGCTTCGAAATGAAAAGAAGAGAAAATGGTATTCTTTATTTCGTGTAAGGTTACAGAATAAAGGCTTTATTTTCGTGGTTAGTCGTAAGACACCGACATGAATCGCATTAGGGGGAAATAAAGCGTTCTGAAGTGCGTGATATGTGTACAGTCGGAATGAAAAGTATCCAAGCACTAGCAATAATCACTGTTAAAAAAAGTACACTTAATACTGCTTTGTTAAATAAATCCTTCTCGAGTCATGGTTTTAGTCAGTCTAAGCGCGCACTTCAGAAAGCCTTATTTTACCCCTAATGCGATGACATCAGTTATGTCGGTGTCTTACGACTAACCCTGAAAATAGAGCCTTTATTCTGTAGTCTTACACGAAATTAAAAATACCATTGTCTCTTCTTCTTGTTTTGAAGCAGAATCAGTAGACTTTAGTCAGAACCAAAAACTCTGTGTGAAATGTGACGTCATTAAAAAATGAAAGTCATGCTATGGTAGGCACATAACAGATGTTTTTTTTTTCTTTTTTCTTAGCCTGCTAGCGCTGCCGACTTTCATGCTACAGGTACCGTTCTAACGCTTTCTATGTTTTTTTTGCTACGGAGATCCCATTTGAACAAAAAAAAGTAGGTGTTGAAATTTGAAATTTTTAAAATTTTGTCACTGTAACCGTAACTGTTAGAGTTTAACTGTTGTTTTTTATATGATTCTTGAGCGCATACCTCAAAATACCTTCCACCAAATTTTTATTCAGTTTCTGTGATCGGTATGATAGCTATGGTCTCATATATCGGAATAGTATTTTTATAATCCCCATGTACACGGCATGTATTCTATGTTCATAAGATGCTAATGGTAGCATACATTGAGTTTTCAGATGTTCAGTTCACCATAAGAGAACTGAATCTCCGCCATGTTGGGAAGTAGCAGGGTTCCAGTTTCATTCCCTTCAAATTCTTAGTTTTGTCCCCCATTTGGTGAAAATTTCATAGTAACTGATCAATCATTATCAAGTGGTCATTTTCAGGCATGCCGCCATCAACCCTAAAGACATATCATCAATTTCTAAAGGAGATGATTCAGCAACACTGACCACTAGGTTTCCGCTTAGGAAAAAAAAAAAAAAAAAAAAAAAGGAAGTTTCCCAGGCAAAGATGACACTGAGGCAAAGAAGACGCTCTGCTGAAAAACAACTTTTGGAACGTATCACTTACAAGGAAAAGTGGGAAGAGCACTGACAAATAAAAATTCAACAAATGCCAAATTGTTTTGGATCACCCAGCAAAAAGTAATGCTTGCAATGCGTTTTTGTTGTAGCAAATAATTTCGAGGAGTGTTCTAATTATCTGTATAAATTTTTATGAGGTTATCACATATATTGATGGAGATATAACGGTTTCTTTAAAAAAATGGAAATAAAAATCCACTTTTTTGATTATAACACGTAGGGTATTAAACCAGTCGTGCAAAGCCATTTTTAGGAAACTTCGCATACTACATCAGACACAGCATACTACAATTAGAATGCAAAAATATTAAATATCTTGCGAAATGTGAGAATTTTAACTGAATAATTTTTAACTACCCATGCACAAACTTAAAAAAAAATCATTTGCATAATTTAATAGCCAAAGGTATTGAGCTACTTATATGAAAACCCCAAACAAATATCATATAAATTCAAACACGTACGAGGTATAGAATTAACAAAATTTCAGCTCTCTCTCTCTCTCTCTCAAAAAAAAAAAAAAAAAAAAAAAAAAAAAAAAAAAGGAAAATCATAGAGGTTTTTATCAATTTTTATTTACGATAAGCGAACACTGTATTACCATTGCACATTCATTGAATCAAAATAAAAATGTGAGCAAAACCCCTTTTGGTTAAGGTTTTCTTTTGTGAGGAAGTGAAATTTCTATTCATTTTATCGCTCAATTTTTTTTTTTTTAATATGTACGATATTTGCTTGAGTCTTTCATATAAGCAGCTCAATACATTTGGCTATTAACTTATGCAAATGAAATCTCGCTAAAGCTTGCGCATGCGTAGTTTAAAATTATTTAGTAAAAATACTCATATTTCATAAGATATTTACCATTTTTGCATTCTGATTGCAGTATGCCGTGTTTAATGTTGTATGTCAAGTTTCCTAAAAATGGCTTTGCGTGGAGTCTACGGTCTACGTGTTATGATAAATAAGTGACAATTTCCTTTTGAGAATTTTTCGGTATATTTGAATATATGTGGTAACTTCCTAAAAATTTATACAGATATTTAAAGCAATCGTCATAATCACATGCTTCAACAAAAATATGTTTTAAGCATTATTTAGAAAAAGGACTTGATTTATATCTTGAATGTATAACAATATAATTTGTTGTCAATGCTTGGACAAATAATTTCCCAATTTTTAGTGTAACAGCACTATTGTTTTCAAAGAGCGATTTTAACGCTGTGGGGATTTGCACTAGCCCTATTTGAATCAATGCCGTGTTTCATCTGAACATGTCAGGATCCAATTCACTTCACAAAACTACACCACTCAATTTCTCGCTACGAAAATTCGTACACTTATTAATCAGTGTAAAATGTAGCAAACGCCATATGCAAACGTAGTTCAATCGGATAATTAGTTCATAAGACATTAAATAAATCCAGATCTTCATAAATTACCCATAGCGCAGTATTAGCGCAACGTTATAACCAAACGAACTAACCAACCATTGCTAATTATCCTATGCGCATATACAGAGCGACGTTTAAATTTCTCACTCACAATGTAAATGCAACATAATGCAAAGAAATATAAAAATAAATCTAAAATTTAAATTGCATTATTTTAGATCTTTGCAATATTGATATTGAGTGGGTTTTATATTGCAGTAGAGATGCATTCGGAGATATGCCATTTCAATTTTGATACTCCGCGGAGGGGATGGCTTTTCACTTATGTATACCACAGTGGTATTAATTTCGGATCATATAGTACTTTGCGACCACGAATTTTTTTACTTGCATAAGCCATCGTTAATTTACAATACAGCTTTCGGCTCGTTCGAGCCAAACCCGTAATATTTCACTAGTAAGCTGTAAGCTCGGCAATCTATTACCGTGGTCTTTTCTGCAATATGGAAAACTTTAATTCTCCAAGAAAGGGATGCTTAAAATTAATAAAAAGTATTCGATATATAATATAAAAATTTGGGGTTTCGATTCCCTTGTTGGCTGACCACGAGCTCATAATTGGTATATTCAGAATTGAATATTCGAGTCGACAACAGATTGTTGTGTATTTAAATGGTAGCTGGTACGTGTAAAATCGATCGTGGCCACAATGCATTCATGCTCAAAACTAATACCTCTGAGAGATACCTGGGCAGGAGAACTATCTTCACCGCAGTGCATAACAATTGTGATGGCATGTACAGTTGCTAACAAAAGTGTCCGAACAATAGCAAAAATTACTATGTGAAAAAAGTACACTTCATACGGTTTTGCTAAATAAATCCTTGTCGATTCCAGTTCTTAGTCAGTGTAAAAACTTGATTCGATAAGGATTTATTTAGCAAAACCGTATGAAGTGTACTTTTTTTACATAGGAATTTTTGTTAGTGTTCGGACACTTTTGTTGCCGACTGTATACGGAGTATCCCAAGGAGTTCTAGACCGTCGCAAATTGGCCATAGCCTGGAACTAATGCTATATAAAACCAACTTAACATTTAACAACAACATCGATGCGAATTCGATACTCGAGGCGTCTGAAAATTGCCGTGTGGAATGATGGATGCTGGTACAAGTAAAATCTGTCATAGTTCCAAAGTCCTGCATGTTCCGAAATATCTCTGGGGGTTATCGAAGAGAGATATCCATCCCCTCCAAAGATGATAGAAATTCTAAGAGCGTTCCTCCATATCCCACCTGCACTGTAAAGAATATGTCCAATTTGCTGCCAGAAATTCTCTGTAATTTGAGAAAATACAAGTAATTTACGAAAAAATTACGTTATCAGAACGTATTTTCTCAAATTACACAGAATTTCAGGCAGCAAATAGGACATATTTTTTACAGCGCAATTGCCCAAAGGTAACTCTAGAGAAACATAAAACCCACTCTACCACCTAAGCCACATCTAAGTGTGAATCCCAAACCATCAGCAACTGCACAGAAATCAGCTACCATCGACGAGATATTAAAATAGACCCCGGACTACCAACTTTTTGATTCGGACGATCACATCCCCGCCATTCCACAATTTCATTCTCTAAACCGATTTTTTTACCGCCAAACCGACATTTCACTCCCACCAAAGCAAGTTTCCTCCATCACTTTTTAATATTCCGATTGGTGATAAACTAAACATCATCCACAATCTACACTAGTTGAAATAAAAAGCAACCAATCTAATTCTTGTTATTGATTGAAAGATGTTCTATTTGATTTTTGTTTGGAGTTTGGTGATAAGAGGAACAAACCATTTAAAATATATAAAATCCCAAGAACCAGTTGCCAAGAAAGCGATTATCGCCAAAATAAGGTGCAAAAACCATACACTGTAAAAAATATGTCCTATTTGCTGCCAGAAATTCTCTGTAATTTGAGGAAATACGCGTAATTTACGAAAAAATTACATTGACAAAACACATTTTTTGTAATTACAAGAAATTTCTGGAAACAAATAGGACATATTTTTTACAGTGTAGTGATGTTCTGAGAATTGTTCTACAAAGCCAGTATAGGAAGTCCTTACTTAAATTAATGTACGTCCGATTTCCTACAAAAATCTCTATTACGTTTTCTTTGTATGATCAAATCATATTTTCTTGAAAAATGCTTTTTTTTTTGCAATAGTAAAATTAACTAAAGACAGTAATTAAAAGGGTTCTGATCAAATATTTCCCACTGATGTAATAATGCCTAAATTGGCTATATAAAGACTAGATTGTAATATTTTTTTTTTTTTTTTTTTTTTTTTTAAATAACTTAAATGTTTTTAAAAACTTTGAGGCAAGTAGGAGCAAATGACATTTTGAGTACCAATTCAGATAATGATGACTTAAATTGACAGACAGAAAAAAAAATCGTTTAGTTTTGAAATTTGGCACAATCATATATAGTCGAGAGTGTCCTGAACAACATACTGTCATAAATATAGTAATATATATATAGATCTATCATCCTCATGTTAACGTGCAAAGTTTAACTCGAAAACAGTAATGGAATAGAATGTTTATATATATTGAAAATGCCAAAATTCTGTGCAGTTTTTAATTGTACAAATATATTTATGAAAGGAAATGGAAAAAGTTTTCATAAGTAAGTTAAATTTAACTAATTTATAAAAAATATGATTTTTTATAATCAGTTGCTTTGTTATTATTATGGTTTAAATACTGTTTTCATTTTTAATGGAATACTTTTTTTTAAATTTTAATATTTTTAAAGTTTTTATATTAGTAAGTAATATCGAATTTTCAAAATACTTTTAAATGTAGCTAGCAGCATCAGAGGTAAAGCCCGCTTGTTTTAATATATTATAACTAGTATTACCACAAGACTTTCTTCTATATATAATCCTAAACAAATTTACGCAATACAAATTATTTATTAAGTTATAATTTATTAAAAATTATTTTCCATGATGAATGCAGACGATTTTTTTTCTTAAAGTAGTATAATAATAAATGCTGAAAAAAAATCATTTTTGTGCAGACATGAAAAGATATACAGTCGAACCTATTTAAAATCTCAAGGGGGATCAAAAATCTGTTCATGTTATCAGTAGTTCATGCTATCAGTAACTGATCGTCATATAACTAAAGTAATCTTCATTTTGACGGGGATTATGGTAACAGTTCATGTTAAGAGTAATTCACGTTAACAATGTTCATGTTAACGAGGTTCGATTGTATATATATATTTGTCTCTCTCTCTCTCTATATATATATATATATTTAACATTAAAAATAAAAGAAATCGGTAGCTTCGTTTTAAATGAATACAGATCTATGGTTCAACCATTCGTTTTAGAAATATTGACGAGTTCTTTCTAAAATATCCACATTGAAAATTTACACAGGCCCCGGAGGAAGGGCACTTCCCTCCCAGAAGGAAAGCAATGCTCCTACATGCACACATTTTTTGTTTCAAGTTTATTACTACTATTATCAATAATTCATATAAATTTTACATTCGTGCGTTAAAAATAACTCACATTATGTGCATTTATATGAAATTGTTCCTATACTGTCATGTTAAGTACTTAAAAAAAAATAGGATGGCATCACCACCTGTTGAACGATTGATTCCCAAATCTAATCAGCACCAATTTAGGTCAAGGTCCAACTGAATACAAGTTTAGTCGATATTCCTTCATATTAGGGGCTATAATTCGAAATTGCTAGAATAGCATTTTTAGTTGTGTTAAGCGTTTCTTGCAGTTTCCAACAAGGTTTAAGAAAATATTATTACATTAATTGTTTTTTCTGCCTGTCTGCTTACCCACCTGTCCGAGTAAAACTAATTTCTATTATATGTTGCGACTGGCCGTTAAAGGGTTAACGCAAATTTTCCTGAAGATGGGGATATGCCCAGTCGTTTTAGCTCTCTAAAGAACACTTAACCCCAAACTTTTATAAAAATCGTTATATCCATTTTCGAGTAAAACCAGTTTCTGTTATATGTCGCGATTGTCAGTTAAAGGGTTAACGCAACTTTTCCTGAAGATCAGGATATTTTAGTTCTGTAAAAAAAAAAAAAAAAAAAAAAAAAAAAAGGACACTTAACACACTTTAATTAATCAAAATCGTTACATCCATTTCTGAGTAAACTCAATTTTTCTACTACATGTTGCAATTGGCAGTTAAAGTTTCTTGAAGCTAAGGATGTTCCAATTGTTTTAGGTCTTAGAACACGATTCGATAAAGATTTATTAAACAAAACCGTATGAAGTGTACTTTTTTTACATAGGAATTTTTGCTAGTGTTCGGACACTTTTGTTACCAATTGTATTGCGATTGCAGATAAAGTGTTAACTCGAATATCTCAAAAGATGAGAACAAGTCCAATAGATTTTTCGAACAAAAAAACTTTTAACCAGACAAAAATAGTAGATGGAAACGATAAATTTCTTTAAATGTCGTTATTCCATACAAAAAGAAGAAGAAAAGAGAGAAAGAAAAATGGGTGTCTGGTTTTTTTTTTTATTCATCTTTAGTACATAAATTATTCATAAATTTTATTTGCTACATTATCTGTGTGTATTCCCGTGTATATTCACTCAGGGAAAGACATCCATAAGAGAGTAAAATGGCCGTCTTTCCCCGAGTAAAAAAGGCATCAATTTTTCGCCCTCGCTGATCAATCTGTGTCTACTATATCTATGCATACTGCAAGTCCCCTTTTGTGGGCGGTGAGCGGGAGGCAGGAGGCATTTAAAATGTGCCCTTTTCAGTTTTTATCAAATATCTTAAAACTGTTGAATTTAGAGATAAAACTGAAGTACAAAATAACCTATGTGATTTTTTTTACAAAAATGTCCTTTACTTTTCTTTGTATGATCAATGATTTTATATAAGGGTTGAAATATTGAATTTTGCAATAGTAAACTCAACTAAAATGCGTTGATTTGACTATTATATAACCCTTTTAAATTAAAAGGGTTCAGGTCAAATATTTTTTACTTATAAAAACAATATGAACGACAAGCGTAATAAAATAAGTTTTTAAATGTTTTTAAAAATTTTGAGGCAAGTATGGAAAAATTTGTTTGCAGCACTTGCAATAACACTCGAGCCAAACGGGTACCTTTAAAAAATGACGTGCTCGAAAGTGAGCCGCAAAAGAGAAATCTTAAGAACAATAAATAAAATCAAAAATGTGTGTTCAGATTGTATTATGTATATTACAGATAAACGTAAGCTATTTATGTTCTAAGAAAAGATAAATAGGAATGCAAATATTTAAACTAAAAATTTATTCATTATATTTTTTATGCATGCTTTTATAATGCAGTTTTACGTTTTATCTATATATATAAAAGAGCAGAGTCTGTCTGTGTGTGTGTGTGTGTGTGTCCGTGTGTGTCCGCTATAGAAACCTAGGCCGTTTCACCGACCGGGACCAAATTTGGCACGGTTAATGTTTACGACCCGAGAAAGACAACGCCGCAAGCGATTTTACAAAATTCGCCCCCCAAGGGGGGGAGGGGGGCAAAACGTAATTTCACAAAATCCTTCATTTCTCAAAAAAAAAAAAAAAAAAAAAAAAAAAAACAGATATCCGTAAAATTTTTGCTTTAAAATATAGGTAATAGAAATGTCTAAAAATCGGTTTCTGGAATTTTTGAAATTCGGTCCCCAAGGGGGGCGGGGGGGGGGGGCAAAATGTGATTTCACATGCGTAAAACGTGATTTCGCAGAATCCTATATATCTCAAACAAAAAAATAGATATACGTGAAATTTTTGCTCTAAAATATAGCTAATGCAACTATCAAAAAACCAATTTCTAGAATTTTAGAAATTCAGCCCCCAGGTGGGGCAGCAAGGGGGGGGGCTATGGAGCAAAAACAAATAAAAGTACAGTTAGGCCATTCAAAATTGGTACAGATAGGTTTTAAAGGCCTGCAAGTCGAATGGGGATATTTTCGATTGTGTTAGGAGGGGCAAGAAGGGGGGAGGGGAGGGGGGGGGGCAAAAAAATAAAAATAGTGTCAGATCGTTTAAAATTGGTACGTAGAGGTTTTCGATACTTACAAATCGATTGCGGATATTTTTGAATTTGTAAAATTATTAGGAAGGGCGGGTAGGGGGGGGGTGGGGCGGTAAGGGGGGCTATGGGCAAAATACAGTTAGGCTGTTCAAAATTCGTACAGTTAGGTTTTAGAGGCCTGCAAGTCGAATGGGGATATTTTCGAAAGTGTAAAGTTATTAGGAGGGGCGAGAAGGGGGAGGGGAGAGGGGGGGCAAAAAATAAAAATACAGTTAGATCGTTCAAAATTGGTATAAAGAGGTTTTCGATACTTACAAATCGATTGGGGATATTTTAGAATTTGTAAAATTATTAGGAGGGGCGGGAAGGGGGTGGGGCGGTAAGGGGGGGCTATGGGCAAAAACAAATAGAAATACAGTTAGGCCGTTCAAAATTGGTACTGATAGGTTTTAGAGGCCTGTAAATCGAATGGGGATATTTTCGAAAGTGTAAAGTTAGTAGAAGGGCCGGGAAGGGGGGGGGAGAGGGGCAAACAAAATAGAGTTAGATCATTCAAAATTGGTACATCGAGGTTTTCGATACCTACAAATCGATTGCGGATAGTTTTGAATTTTTAAAATTATTGGGAGGGCGGGGAGGGAGCGGAGGGGCAAAAAAATAAAAATAGAGATAGATCGTTCAAAACTGGTGCATAGAGGTTTTTGATACTTTCAAATCGATTGCGGATATTTTCGAATTTGTAAAATTTTTATTGCGCTCATATATATGCATTCGCTCGTGCGCATCGCGCACGGGTCTACGGTTCCGAAGGCAGTGGGGACCCGGTGCGACATTTTTCCCGATCAGAGTTTTTTTTTTTTTTTTTTTTTTTTTTTTTTCACATGATAAAAATTAATGCAATTTTGAGAATTCATTAATTATAATGATTCATTTAAAAATAGTGACCAGCGAAGCGGGCGTAGCCTGCTAGTAATATTATAATCGCAATAAAAATATTGTGGGTATTTTGTATACTATCATTTACATGAGATTTAAAAAAAAAAAAAAAAAAGATTATTCACATTCTTGTTTAAAAAAAAAAAAAAATATATTTATCATTTCAAGGAAATGTAATTGCATATTTGTAAAAATATATTTATATATATATATATATATATATATATATATATATATATATATATATCTGGTGTGCCACTCACACGATTTTCTCTTACCCTGAAATTTAATACTATAAATACATGATGGAGATTAAGAAGTAACATAACGAGTACTGTTATGTAAACCTATGTTAAAACAATTCCAATCAGGCTTCGGAAGAGTTTTATATGGTAATTAGTTCTGTGTGAGGGGGGCTACCGCCGCCCTCAAGCCCCCGTTTCATTACTGCACCTATATTTATATATAATTTAAATCTGTCATTAAAATTAAAGTTTACTTAAAATTATTGAAACAACTTTCAAACGCAACATTCCTCGAAACTTATCAATCTTGATCAAATTTTTCCAGCAACAAACTTATATTAACATCAAAATACAACATTTGGATCTCCTAAAAGTATTCGTTTTTAAGTCACTCTAAGAGACACAGACAAAGATCAAACGTTAAAAAACATGACTACGGTAATCAGAAAGCCTCAAAACGTGTAAATATACAAAAAACAAGCAATGAATATTTAGCTTAAAAACATACATTATTTACCATATTTATATGAGGAATTCATTTCAATACCTGAACAGCTTTCCTGGAAATGGCAAAATATTATTAATAAAGCACATCCACTAACAACAAAAAAGAATGTTATCGCTTAAATATTTGCAGTCCTGTATATAATTCGAAGATTATATACAGATCAAATTGTGCACCTAAATATAATCCTATAGTAAAAATACATGGCCCAGTCTAAAATACAGTTCCGTCAATTTGTAACTATTGTCGCGCTTTTATCTAGTTCTTTTGTGTAGCTCTGTAAACGAACAGGGAATGATTTCCCTACCATATACTACATGAGGCATATTTTTACGCATATAAAAAATGTATATTTGTTTCATTTGGTTTAGTGCAGTGTATAGATGTTAAACTCTACTTATCACATTTTCCCCCATAGACGTAATGTATTTGAATTCTCTTGGGCGTCCCTGTACACGAACCATTGGCTTCATCTCAACAAAAACCTTAGTGTAGCACGCTTATATCATACACATTTAGAATACCAAGTTTGGAATTTCTTTACTATTTGTTCTTAAGCTATGCTGATAACACGCAGAGAGACAGACACACAGGCAGACACACACGCAGACCATTCGCTAAAAACATAATGTTCGTATTCAGGGAACCCCAAAACGTGTAAATATAAAAAAAAAACCACGTTCTAAAATTTGACCCTAAAACAACACTTTCTCTACCTTATGGGTAAAAAAAAGTAAAATGGTAAAAAGAGGAAAGAAAGAAAGAGTTTGTGATTGTGTAACTCCCATCCGCCCTAAATCTGTTTGTAAAATATCTAATAAAATATCTTAAAACACCCACTTTCAATGCTTCCCAGCACCCCTCCTCTTCCCCAGAGGGCCAGTAACTTTTAATATGTTGTTCAGACCACTTACCGTTATGACTTTATCATTTTTGCAAAACTATAAAATTTACTTTCCTTGCTAATTAACAAAAAATGTGTCAAGTTAAAGGAGTAGAAAAACAATAGAACATTTACTATATCATTCTTACATAGCCCACTTTCCTACTCAGATTCTACATAGAGAGTAAATATTCAATTTGATCTGTTTTAATTATGAAATGGTCTTTAAAGATATTACTGTTGCATTGAAGGATTTTTAAAATACAATTTCTCATTTGCCTATATTTTTTGAAGTATTTCATTGTTTAAAGAAAATATAATGACTATTTTTGTAGGAAATGTGAAGTAGGTTAATTTTAAATTATATTTTTATCCGCTAAATTCCATACTTTTAGGATATTAAGAAAAAAAAAAAAAAAAAAAACAATAATAAATACAACGAAACTGTTTAGGAATTTATTTATTTATTTTCTCAGCTTTGAGTATTTGCATTAACAGTAGGATGCCGAAACACCTTAATTGCCAACATTCTAATTAATGTTCCGTAAAGTCGTTAGTACCGCCTTCATTTTTACACCAGCCATTATTTACGATATTTTTCTTCTTAATTATGTGTAATGACACTTGGAGAAAATTACTTTAAAAAGAAACTAGTGTGAGAAAAAAGTCGGTACTATCAATTTTATGGAACATTAATTAGAATGATAGCAGATATGGAAACACAACCACTGTAATATTTTTTATGTATATAAAAAAAAAAAAAAAAAAAAAAGAAAAAGAAGAACACGGTAGACATTCCATTGAGAATATTTCCACTGCATTTGTTTATTATAATGTTTATTGTACATGTATATATATATATATATATATATATATATATATATATATATATATATACTCTATAACAAAAAAAAGTGACGCACCAAGAAGGAGTAATGCAAACTGGACACAAATTTACATACATACAGGTTTTGATGGAATCAAGGACCAATTGATCATTATCGTCGATCCTACGTGCAACTGGTAATTCAGTGACTTCAAATACCCTTAATCAGCGGCTCAGTGGGGTTGAGCTCAGTCCCCGGATCTCTCTTCCACTGAAAACGTTTGGAGCATCATAAAAAGAGTCCTCAACAAACTCGGGATTTTACCAATCTAACGCAACAAATGGACAGAACTTGGTACGATACTTCACAGGAGCACATCTGCTTACTTTATCAATTAATACCAAACCGAATAACTGCGTACGTAAGGGCCAGAAGTGGACCAACGCGTTATTGACTTGTTTACTGTGTGAGGACTTTTCTCTTGATTAAATAATCCAAATTTTCTGAAACTGTAATCAATTGTTTTTCTCCACATGTACATCACATATACCAATTTTTGTCCCATTAGAAACACCCATTCCACGCCATCTACCAATTTTTGTCCCCACTTCCTCTTAGTGCGTCGTTTTTTATTGTTGTAGAGCTTATATATGTAACTCTATGGATAACTTTCTGTCTATGACAGAATTTAATTTTGTACGATAGGACTATTTATATCTGTATTTTAACACACTTTCAAAAAAAATAATATATATATTTATATATAATAATAAAAATAATAACAATAATAATAATAATAATAAATAAATAAATAAAATAAAATAAAATAAAATAAAATAAATAATAATAATAGTAATAGTAATAATAATAATAATAATAATAATAATAATAATAATAGTGGGAGCTCTGTAAAATTCTTAAACACATATTCGAATTAGTTGGCATAGGTAGACTCAGCTCAGTTCCCTATCATACATATTTTCTCATAAATTTCTAGTGCGAGACATGTTATAATCATGTTAAGAGAGTGAATTTGACGAAACGCATGACACAGTAAGAGAACGAAATCCCTGCCTTATACGTTAGCCACCATTCACTTCGATATATTTATCTTATTCTAATGTATTAAATTATTTTATCAGGGTCAGTTTCATAGTTTAGTTTTCATGCTACTATTTCCAATGCAACAATCCTCAAAATTCCTATTTATATGGAAAATTTTCAAATTTTCTATATTGGTAAAATCTTAAATTACGAACAACTTATGAAATTTTCCTATTTGAATATTTTTAGTTAGAAAATTTGGTTAGTATTATAGAAAATTTTTCTCCAATATATAACTTCGATAAAATAAGACAAAATTACTCTTAAAATATAAGTGTTACGAAATAAAGGCGGGGCCTAAAACACTCCAGAATAAATTAAAATATTGGCAGCTATGATACTTTACCGAAATGTTTATAGCTATTTATTTAGTCTGTGTGTTGAGTTATAAAATGAATGTTTAATTTTTTGTATAAATCGTTATATATTTTTATAAATAAACAAAATGTCCAAAATCTTACGATGGGGAAGTTGAAACAAAATTTTGGGGCAAGTTGTAACATGCTAGAGGAGGCTTCTGGAGATGCTAACAGCCAGAGCTCGAAGTCTCCGCCCATTTTCAAGCAACTTTCAGAAATAAAAAAATTTTTGGCTTCTTTGCCAATACTATATTTAAAAAGAAATATTATTTGTGTTTTATATTACAGTACCGTGGATTAGTTAACCACCAATTAGAATAACGATTTAATCACGAATTAGAGAATTTTGCATAAAAATAGTGGTAGAAAAAAAGCAGAAAATTCTCATCAATGAGAGTGTCTTGAAAAAAGGGCGGAGAATTCGAGCTCTGCTAAACGCTCTCAGTGGTATAAGAATGGGTATAATGCCATATCTGCCAATATTTTAATTTATTCCGGAGTACTTTTAGCCCCGCCACTTTTTCGCACCACTTTATTTATAGAAAATTTTTCTCCAATATATGACTTCGATAAAATGAGACAAAATTACTCTTAAAATATAAGTGGTACGAAATAAAGGCGGGGTCTAAAATACTTCGGAATAAATTAAAATATTGGCAGCTATATAATGCTTAATTTGCAAAATGTATACACACATTAAATGCGTGAGAGGGAACAAAATATCATTTGTTTCAATTAATTTAAATTTGACTAAGATGGACTTCTATGATGATTTTATCTTTAAGTTTCGCTTTAATTTACTGTAATCCATTTGATATAATTCATTGTTCCTATACCAAGATGGTTATAATTTAATATTAGTTATCAATTGCCTTTTTTATTAAATTAATAAATGATTGGTATCAAAAATCATTTTGAAATACTGTCGTTTTTATTTTTAGGGTTCCCTTTGTATATGTTACAATTTGCCCCACGTGTGTTAAAATTTTACCCAAATCCGGGGCAAATTGTAACAGGCAAAAAAGTTTGAAAAAATATTTTTTGTGCTAAAATTAGCAAAATTAATGAAAGTTTCTTTAATGAATATGATAGATAAATATGCATGCTATGGAAAACAGCAATTATAAACAGGAAAACGTAAATAAATTTCAAAATATACTTAATTTTCCAAAAACTGTTACAACCTGCCCCACGCTCCTATATCATAAATAATATTTCAAAAGTGGTCTGACATCTTTTCGATGAAAATATCCCTCAAGATTCACGTTTATGTGAAATTTTGCTCTATTCTTCCATGTTAAGAAATTCGTAAATTTCTAATAACTTATGAAATTTTTATATTGGAAAATTCATAGTCAATAATATTCCTGCCATTACCCTAAATAATATTTCAAATGTGGTCTAACATCTTTTCGATGAAAATATTCCTCAAGTTTGATGTTTATGTGAAATTTTCCCCTATTCTGCCCTGTTAAGAAATTCGTAAATTTCCAATACCTTACGAAATTTTTATATTGATAAATTCATAGTCAATAATGTTCATGCCAGTATCCTAAATAATATTTAAAAAGTGGTCTGACATCTTTACGACGAAAATATCTCTTAAAATTGACGTTTATGTGAAACTTTGCCCTACTCTGCCATGTTAAGAAATTTGTAAATTCCCGATAACTTGCGAAATGTTCAAAGTAGCAAGTTTATCGTTAATGATGTTCATTCCGGCATCAAAACTGCTATTTTAAAACTGGTCTGACAACTTTACAGCAAAAAATTTTCCATTTAATGCACATTTAAGTCAAATTTTGTCCTGTTCTCCCATGTTAAGAAAATCGTAAATTTCTAATAACTTACGAAGTTTTTTAATTCGAATGTTGAAAATGAATTAAGTTCTTGCCTGTGTCGAAAGCAATATTGAAAAACTAATCTGACTTCTCTGTGACTATTTGTTCTTGAGATATCGTGTACACAGACTAACAGACTAACTCACTAACGGACTAACATACCCTACAGACGGACACCATACACATTTTGTTACTTTTGGATTCCTCACACCTGAAAACGTGTAAAAATGTCCAAAATTTTCACGATTATGTAAGTTCCCCATACCTATAGTATGACGGGGAACTAAACTTTTAATTGTATAGTATCTTCCACTAATTGCTTAATACTCATTTACTAAACATTTTATTCAGTAAAATAATCTTAATAACAATTTCGTATTTATTATTAATAATTAACAGTTTCAATTTCTACAGAACAAAACTTAATATAAAAAAATATAAACCAGTTTTTTGATATTTAAATTATACTCAAAATTCATCACAGATTAATTACTATTAATCAATTAATTTCTCAAAAACATAATTAATATCAATATACTTATCTTATAAATCGGAAAATAACACACATTTTAAATAAATTTCACAATTTTAGTCTAAAAATATCTAAAAACACTTGTTTAAATAATCAGGAAATATTCAGCCATGACTCGGTGGCTCTGAGGTCAGAGTACAGAACTACGAACTCGAAAGTTGTGAGTTCAACCCTCACTGATGCAAAGAGAATGTATATATATATATATATATATATATATATATATGTGTGTGTGTGTGATAGTTTTTACGAATTTCACAAAATACTTAAAGATAGAATGAGAAATTAAAAGTTAAATGTGGATATTTGCAGGCATTTTCGAAGTGGAACACTATAAATTGATAACGATGTAAAATAGCAGATTGAAAGAAATAGTCCTGTCGTAGTAAAAAATCTTTGTTAGTGGAATCGGTACTCAAAACGCCATTTGCCCCTACATGCCTCAAGGTTATTAAAAACATAGAAACCTTGTTAAATTAGATTTACGTTGCCCCTTTGTACATAATTTTTACATAAGAACACATTTGACCTGAACCCTTTTATTCACACATTTTAGTTGAATTTAATATTACAAAAAAAATGCAATCCATTCTCAAGAAAATGGGATATTGCATCCCCTATATTTTCTAAACTAATGATCCTACAAAGAAAAGGTAACGGACATTTTTCGTATAAAAAAAAAAAAAAAAATCACATAGAATTATTTCATAATTTTTTTCTCTAAACCCTATAATTTTCAAAACATTTTGTAAAAATTAAAAAGCGCCCAATTGAAAAGACCGTCTGCCCCTCGCTCACCGCCCACGAATGGCAACTTTTAGTGTCTTGTTCAGAACACTCTCAACTAAACCTGTGCCATTTTCAAAACTACACGATTTTTTTCTTGTTTGCCAAATTTTAATCTCCGTTATCTGAATTGGTACTCAAAACGTCATTTGTCCCTATACTACTTGTCTTTAAAGTTATTAGAAACATAAAAAATAAAAAAAAAACCTTGCTGTATTATTCTTAAGGAGACCCTTCGTATATAATTACTACATAAGTAGAAAACATTTCACCAGAAACCTTTTTATTACAGACTTTAGTTAATTTTACTATTGCAAAAAAGCATTTTTCAAGAAAATGTGGCTATTTTATTTTCCTATATTTTTTTAACTATTAATCATACAAAGAAAACGCATTTTTTAATTAACATGTAAATTTTTTAGTTTTATATCATATTTTACACTGTCAGCCACCGTGTTAGTCACCGGTGGTTGGTTCCCTTTGTTACAAAGCAAAAATAAGTTTTTATTATTATTATTATTATTATTATTATTATATATAGACCCTGTGGCAGAAATTTATTATGCTTTCTGCGACAAGCTTCATCAACACCAAAATCTTTCTGCAGGAATAGTTTGTGAAGTTAACATTTACGAATTCAAAATAAATTATTTTTAAATCGTAAATAATATTCAGTATAGTATAACCAATGTATTTAAATTTTAACTAGGCACAAATGCATATATCTGCACTATTGCCAGAAAATACTTTTTTTTTTTTTTTTTTTTTTAAAGAAAGGTGAAAATAAATCTATTGATCTTAACTGCTTCAGATTTTTTGTTCACATCAATATACAATATTGTTCTTAAAAAAAAGTCAAACCATAAAGTGCAGTAATACATCAAAAATAATCTGCAAAAATTTTTTAAGGCATTTAAATCATGAAATGTCTAAATTAAACAAATACTTTTAAAATTTCATTACTTTTTTTATATTAAATATATATATTTAAATACACAAATGCACTTATTTCATAAGGTGCAAACCAAACAACATAAAATATAATACAGAACTCAAAATTAAAATACAGCAAATTAAAAGAAAAATTAATTTAGAATACTGCATATCATAATGAAATATAAATAATTTACAACATTTATAGTTTTTGAGATTATTAGAAAGATACAAGATAACATTCTAATACACAAGATTCATTTTTTATATTAGATACAAATAGCATAAAGATGTGTATTTGAAATCTAAAAAACGTGATTTGACTTTGAAGAATTCAGAATGTATAATTATACCATCATTTAAATACATAAAATAAAACAGAATACAAGATCTAACTAACACAATTATAGACAAAGCATAGTCGAAATATTTTCATAAAGATTGAGGCAAGTGAAATATTTACATTTTAAGGAAATGTAACAGATTTCATGGATAAAATCTATAATTAAAAATAATGATTACAGATGAATGAAATAAATAGAAATCAATTAAAAGTAATATTTGATATTGATATCTATATGAATAAGTAAATAAAAATAAATAAAAGCATTTTCTATTTAATTAGTATTTATTCAAAACAACTACTATTAGATAAAATTCCTTTTGCTTACAAAAAAAAAAAAAAAAAAAAAAAAAACTAGTTGGCATCGGTGGACTCTGCTCAGTTCCCCATCATATTTATGTTCTCATAAATTTCTAGTCCGAAACATATTATAATCATGTTAAAAGAAATGAATTTCACGAAAGCTTGATACAGTGACAGAATGAAATCCCCGCCTAATAGGCTATCCACCTTTCTCTTCGATACATTTATCTTATTCTAATCTGTTAATATATTTTATCAGGATCAACTCCTTTGTTTAATTTTCATGCTACAATTTTGCTATGCAATAATCTTCAAAATTCATATTTATATGAAAAATTTACAATTTCGCTATGTTGATAAAATCGTAAATTACGAATAATTTACGAAATTTTCTTATTAGAATATTTGTATTCAATCATGTTCAAACAAATATCATAAATGTAATTTTGAAGTTGTCTAATGTATTTTTGATCCTCAAAATGGGAGTATATGCTCAATTTTGCATTATTCTGACATGTTAAGTAAATCGTAAATTCCCAATAACTTACGAATTTTTTAAATTGGAAAAATCATAGTCTATGATATTCATGCCAGTATCCTAAATAATATTTCGAAAGTGATTTGACATATTTACGATGAAAATATTCCTCAAAATTGATGTTTATGTGAGATTTTGCTCTATTCTGTCAGGTTAAGAAATTCGTAAATTTCCAATAACTTACGAAATTTTTATATTGGAAAATTCATGGTCATTAATATTCAAAAGTAGTCTGACATCATTACGATGAAAATATCTCTCAAAGTTGACGTTTATGAGAAATTTTGTCCTATACTGCCATGTTAAGAAATTCATAAATTTCCAATAACTTACGAAAATTTCAAAGTAGCATATTTATATTTACTGATGTTCATTCCGGCATCAAAACTTATATTTTAAAACTGGTCTGCCATTTTACAGTAGAAAGTTTCCATTTAATGCACGTTTAAGTGAATATTCGTCCTATTCTCCGATGTTAAGAAAATCGTAAATTTCTAATAACTTACGAAGTTTTTTAATTCGAATGTTGCAAATGAATAGGGCTCTTGCCAGTATCGAAAGTAATATTTTAAAACTGATCGGATCGCTCTGCGATTATTTGTTCGTGAGATATCGTGTAAACAGACTAACAAACTAACGGACTAACACACTAACAGACACCATACAAATTTTGTCATATTCGAATTATTCATACCTGAAAACATGTAAAAATGTCAAAAAACCGAGGTCGAAAATTTTCACGATTACCTAAGTTCCCCATACCTATAGTATGATGGGGAACTAAAATTCAACAAAACCTTTGGTTTGATTTTTATTCAAAATAGCTATATAATTTGCAATATTTCAATTAAAAAAAAAAAAAAAAAAAAAAAAAAAAAATTAAAAAAAAATTCAAATGTTTAATAAATGAAATGAACAAGCTGTAGAAACTAATGATAAGAGTATTTTTGTAAAATAAATTAATAATTTTTTTAAAGACTTCATATGCTTAACAACAAAATTTAAAGCTAAGAATTTTAATCACAATTAAAATAATTAATGATCATTAAAGAAAAAAATTAGAAAAGTTACCAATTTTATAACTTAAGATACCCATTAATATTTATTGCTAAGATCTTTTACTACATACAAAATGCTAAAAATCAATAAAGTATTTTTAAGATTAATTTCTTAATTCTCTATTTTTTGAAGCAAGGTTTGAAGCTTTATTTTTAGTTCACAATCATACTATAGGTATGAGGAACTTAGGTAATCGTGAAAAATTTCGACCTCGGTTTTTTGACTTTTTTATACGTTTTTAGGTGTGAGGAATCCAAAAATGACAAAATTCGTATGGTGTCTAACTGTAGGGTGTTTCTTAGTGTGTAAGTCCGTTAGTGTGTCAGTCCGTTAGTGTGTTAGTCCGTTAGTGTGTTAGTCTGTTTACACGATATCTCACGAACAAATGATCGCAGAGAGATCAGAACAGTTTTAAAATATTACTTTCGATACTGGCAAGAACCCTATTCATTTACAACATTCGAATTAAAAAAATTCGTAAGTTGTTAGAAATTTACGAATTTCTTAACATGGGAGAATAGGACAAAAATTCACTTAAACGTGCATTAAATGGAAACATTTGCTGTAAAAATGTCAGACCAGTTTTAAAATATCAGTTTTGATGCCGGAATGAACATCAGTAACTATAAATATGCTACTTTGAAAATTTCGCAAGTTATTGGAAATTTACGAATTTCTTAATATGGCAGTATAGGGTAAAATTTCACATAAACGTCAAATTTGAGAGATATTTTCATCATAAAGATGTCAGACTACTTTTGAAATATAATTTAGGATACTGGTATGAATATTAATTACTATGAATTTTCCGATATAAAAATTTCGTAAGTTATTGGAAATTTACGAATTTCTTAGCATGGCAGAATAGAGCAAATTTTCACATAAACGTCATTCTGGAGGGATATTTTCATCGTAAAAATGTCAAATATTTTTCGAAATATTATTTAGGATACTGGCATGAATATCATAGACTATGATTTTTCCAATTTTAAAAATTCGTAAGTTATTTGGAATTTACGATTTACTTAACATGTCAGAATAAGGCAAAATTGAGCATAAACTTCCATTTTGAGGATCATAAATACATTAGACAACTTCAAAATTACATTTATGATATTTGTTTGAACATGATTGAATACAAATATTCTAATAGGAAAATTTCATAAATTATTCGTAATTTACGATTTTATCAACATAGCGAAATTGTAATTTTTTCATGTAAATCTGAATTTTGAAGATTATTGCATAGGAAATAGTAGCATGAAAACTAAACAGCGGAATTGACCCTGATAAAATAAATTAATAGATTACAATAAGATAAATATATCGAAGTGAACGGTGGATAGTCTATTAAGCGGGGATTTCATTCTGTACTTGTATCAAGCTTTGGTCAAATTCATTTCTTTTAACGTGATTATAATATGTCTCGCACTAGAAATTTATGAGAACATAAATATGATGGGGAACTGAGCAGAGTCAACCTATGCCAACTAGTTTAACACGCTTTTATTAGCTTCACCTGTATGTATGTTTGTAACCGCTCTGGGAGCAAGCAAAAAAATCTATATCGTAAAAAAACACTTTCCATACGTGAACGCTGTGGCTGTGAGGTAAAGCTCCGTGCTACGAACCTAAAGGTCTAACGTTCGAACCCACTCAGGGGAGATTTTTTAAAAATGGTTTTTGTTTAATTCTAAATTATTTATTTATTAAAGATTTAAAAGAATGTAAATATTATGGTGTATCACTCACTTGATTTTCTCTTATCCTGCATTTTAATACTATAAAGATAGATACTTTGTGCTTTTTGGTTCATATTTCAATAAAAGCGTCTTCTTTAATTTTTTAAAAGTATAATTTTATTATTTTGCGTATAACTACAGACGTTACAAATTTCCCCATAGTCTTATTTCTGTATATATTTGTGAAATATATTGCATAGTTTGTACCAAACATTAAAATTAATGCAGCTTTTAAAATTTTACGTGTATTTACTACCACGCACGTAAGCACGCTTCGCGTACATTAAAGAAAAAAAAATTACTAGATGCAACTAATTTGTCGTGCGTAAATCAGAAAATGTATGAAAAAAGGTACAGAAGCAATCACGCACTTATTTAAACAAACAAACAAACAAAAAAAAAAAAAATCACTGGATGCAGCTATTTTGCTATGCGTGAATCTGAAAATGCATGAAATATGAAATTCGGAAAATGGTCGCAAAGCCACATTCTTTCGAAAAAACACCTTTTTGCAATACAATAAATACACACGACATGAGCGGCAGGCGCGGCACGAAAATTAAGTTTGGAGACACGAAAATTAAGTTCCGATGTGAAGATGTTACTAGTGAAAAGTGTCGATACACCGAATCATATCAGCGCATCACGAATCGCTAATGCATGCCGTATCAAAGCTAACCAGGGGAGTTACATCCGCTTTATCTCCTCTCCTTATTCAGGATTGAGGCGATCGTATCTGCAGAACGGTTAACCATTCTTTGAGTTTCTTTCTCTTTCTCTTTCTCTCTCTTTCTCTTTCTTTATCTCTCTCTCTCTCTTTTTTTAACACAATGGCAAAATTTATTTGACTTAAGTAAAATCTTTCTGCAAGAACATTTCTGTTTCTGCGACATTGTCGCCGAGTCACCGTGTTTCTGCCACGGGGTATATAGATATATATATCCAGAGTTGATTTCCTCTATTATTAATACTCTACCCTATTAAATTTATGCGAAATACACGTATTAGTAAACATTTTATACATCGGTTCTTAAAGGTTTTTACGCGCTTTGAAGTTTGAGGAACCAGAGAATCACAAAATTAGCATAGTGACATTAGCATCTGGTTGTTTGTTAATTAGTTAATTTATTAACAGTTTAGCTAATATCTTTTAAGAGCAAATTATCATAAAGAGATCGGACAATTTAAAAAATTTACGATTCTAGAAAGAACCTTCTTGATTTTCAAATTTCTATTTTGAAATGTAAGTAAGTTATTCTAAATTTATGATTTCCTTAACTGGGAAAACTGCGGCAAAATTTCACTTAAACGTGTATTAGGAAGATTATTTCAATCGTAAAGTTGCTGGACGAGTTAAAAAATAATATTTATGATACATGTATGTACGTCATTGATTATAAACATTCAACTTTGGAAACTTCGTAATTTTTTCGAAATTTACGATTTACTCAGTATGAGAAAATAGGATTAAATTTTTCACTGACTTGCAATATGAGGATTGTTTTCATTGTAAATAACTCGAATCAGTTTTAAAGTATTTTATGATACTTCTATAAATTTTATTGACTATAAATATTACAGTTTAAAAGCTTTCTAGGTTATTCAAAAGATTATCTTAACATGACGGATTAGTGTAATATTTCATATAAGTTTGCATTATGGAGATTATTCCATTGGAAATAGTACAGATACAAAACTCTCCCTCGTAAAATTAATCAAAAAATTAGTATAGTGCGGATATAAAACAAATTCTAGTGAAATTAATCAACAAATTAGTATAAGGAAAATGTATCGAGCCGCAGAATGAATAGCCCATTGCGTGAGGAATTTAAGATTACCACCATGCTGGGTGATCGGTTGAGTTTACTTCGCTTAGCATGAATATAGTATGCCCTATTTTAGAAATTTACGACATGGAGAACTGAACTGAGTTCACCTATGATAACGAGTTTTCATGTTCTTCCTTATTTTTGCTAAGTAATAAGGTCTTGTGCGATTTTCAAGGCAAGAATTCAACAGTAATTATATTGTGATATTAACGTATATCATTAAAAACAAAAAGGAAAAAAGAATTTACCTCCTGTTTTAAATTGAGAGTTTTAATACCATCCACTGCGGCATACTCATTGATATATATTTCTTGCATTGGAAAGTCACGAATAGGATATGTATTATTATAACCATCAGTAAAAGCTAAAATACTGATTTGACATGAAGAACATAGAGGACCTAAAAGTATCAAAACACTATTTTAATATTAAAATTAGGAGAAAACAATTCTCATAATTAGTGCTATTCGAAAAAAGAAAAAAAAAAAAATTCTAAGCAAGGGAAACATGCTTTTAGCTATAATAAAATTTTAATTAAAAAAAAAAAAAACTAAATATTTTGTGTTACAAAATAATAATAATAATAATAATCTGTATGTATATATATAGGCCTGTATATATGTATGTATCTGTACATATATGTCTGTGTGCATCTGTGGACAGCGTAATGCAAAGATGATAGCTCGGACAGTCACATGATTCGACACGAAAATGCATCTAACAAGGAAACATTCAAAAGATGTCATCTTCAAAAAGTATTGAAAAAAATATATGTGATTCTACTCTTCATAAAACACCAGAAGATGAAAAAATTATCGGCTGAAATTAATTACAGTGACCACAAAAAATTATCAAAATTAAGCATATTTGGCGATTTAGCGCTGTTAGGAGATACGTTTGCTAGCACCGAGATTGCCGTGTACGAACAGAACCGTGTTTTGCTTTTCCGCCAAGTACTGAAAATCAATCGCCTAGCAGTATGAAATCGCTATATATGCTTAATTTTGATGCATTTTTGTGGTCGCTGTAATTAACTTCAGCCGATATTTTTTTCATTTTCTGGTGTTTTATGAAGAGTAGAATCACATATATATTTTTCAATACTTTTTGAAGATGACACCTTTTGAATGTTTCCTTGTAAGATATTCGAGTGCGCCTCAAAGCTTGATTTTCAAATATTTGATTAGTTTTATTATTATTATTATTATTATTATTATTATTAATTAAAGTATGAAAATAATAATCTTTACATATATGTTAGGAAAAATAAAGATTATTTTACTTTTCGTTACCTAGATGGCAATACTAACTAGGAGAGTAAAGTGTCGCAATCAAAATTCGAATGATGAAAATCGAATTCTGTTAAATATTGTTACTACTACTACTAATAATAATAATAATATTTATAATAATTTAATATAAAATAAAGTAATAGTGATAATGTGCAATTGTAAATAGTTAAATAATTGTATTTGTAAGTTTACTATTTTTTTTTAATTAACTTTATATCTTTATTTATTTTATAATGTAAGAATTGATTTTGCTATGTGAAAGTGTTACTATTAGATTAACTGATCTGTTAATAAACTGCGTGTTCGTAGAACGTGTTTGCGTGATGTTTTGGATTTAATTTAAAGATTTTTTTTCAGTTAAAAATGAAATGGTGTAAAGATGTTAAAGCAATTTAAATAACTTATTATTGGTAAAAAATAACTCTACACCGTATAATGCTGCATTGTTAGTAATTAAGCACCAGAAATCAGAGTACTTATTATTAGTGACGCTGAACATTTCTATTGAACTATGAATCGTAGCATTAACAAGATGCTGAGAGATGACGAATCAAAATACACTGAAAAATTGGAAGCTCATAAAGTAAGCGTGAAAATTCCCTCCATTATAGATAGATAAGCCAGAGATGTGGTTCTGCGGCGTAGAAGCCCAACTTTATATTAGCGGTATCACAAACGAAGATACGAAGTTTAATTATCTTGATGCTCAGTTAGAACTAAAGTATATGGAAAATATTTAAGACATTATCAAGGACTCTGGAATTAATAAATTCATCATCCAAAGCTCGTTTGCTTCAAACTTTTAAAGAAAGCGAAAACCTGCGGATGAAGCGTCTTCTCACAGGTCTTGAACTTTGCGACATGAAGCCTAGCCAAGTCCTGAGAAAAATGAAGATTGTATGTGATGATGTTTCGGATAAAGTTTTGCGGACTCTGTAGCTGAATAAAATGCACGATGCCGTAAAAAATATCTTGATTGTTAGTGATGAGGATACAGAGAACTTAGCAAAAATGGCTAACGAAATATTTGAAACGAATCCTCGTACCACATTTGCTGCTGTTGGTAACGAAACACCCACTATTAATGAACTCCTGAGCAAAATTTCTGCCTTGGAGTTGCAGATAGCAAGCATGAGGGGCCGAAATTCCAGACCCCATAGCAGAAGTTCTAAAGGGAATCGTAGAACAAGTTGCAGCAGGTCAAAGAACCGATTTGATTAAAATGGTAAATTTTGTTATTTTCATTAAAATTTGGGGCAAAATGTTTCCAGAAAAATGTGAACAACCTTCTTCTGGAATCTTCCGGAAAACTCAACTCAGCAATAGACTCGGCGGCAGACCCTGATGCGGTACAACCAGATTTCCACAAATTCCGATTACTTATAAGAAACAAAGCAACGGGTTTTCGTTTTTTTTATCGATAGCGGTGTAGTTATTTCATTGATTCCAGCTGATTTAAAAGCTGAAAAACCATTTTCTTATGTGTTGTATGCAGCAATTGGTACAGAAAGACCAACATATGGTGTAAAAACTCTTTCCTTGGATTTAGGTTTAAGACGCTCATTCCAGTGGCCTTTTATTGTAGCCAATGCAAATATAGCATCATTAGTGTGGATTTTTTGAATAAGTTTAATTTATTAATTGATATACATAAAAATTATTGATTGACGGTGTTACTCAACTGTCTGTGCATAGTGATGTAATGAGTGCATCTCATGATATCTTTGTGATCAAATTCGACCCTGCATCCCAGTTTAGTGATTTATTGGAATTATTTCCAGATATAACTAAGCTTAATATTATCAATTCTCCAATTAAGTATGATGAAGCACTACATAACCACCAAAGAATAGCCTGTATAAACAAGAGCCCGTTTTTAAGATTCTAAGAAACTATCCTTAACCAAACAAGAATGTTAAGCTATCCTGAGCAATAAAATCATTCGCCCATCCATGTCACAGCGGGCAAGTCCCTTACTTTTAGTTAATTAAAAAGATGGTACACTACGACCGTGTGGGATTACAGACGATTAAATGCCCAAACCTCATTTGATAGATACACAATTCCTAGAATTGAAGACTTTCAGCGGATTTTAAAAGATAAAATAACATTTTCGAAGATCGCCTACTATCACATCCCCATTTCAGAAGTGGATAAACCAAAAAACAATTATTATTTATTCGCTTTACCATTTGGCTTATTCAAATTCAATGTTATGAGCTTTGGACTTCGGAATGTTCCATCAACATTTCAATGCTTTATAAATGAAGTTTTCTGCGGTCTAAATGATTTGTTCCCGTAGTTAGACGATAAGCTAGTTGCTTCGTCTTCAGAAGAGGAGCACAGGAAACGTTTAATGTCAGTGTTTAAAAGGCTAAATAAATATGGTCTTCACATGAATGTGTCAAAATCTGTACTCGGTATTAACCAAATTGAATTCTTGGTATATATAATTACAGCTAAAGGATCATGCCCACTTTCTGCCAAAGTTCAATTCATCTTAGCTTATAAGCTGCCAGTAACCATACACGATTTGCGAATATTTCTTGCGATGCCCAATTTTTATCGTAGATACCTCGAAAATGCAGCTGAAACTCAAGCATTACTACATAAAATGGTAAAGAAGAGAGATAAGAAGACAGTTCCATGGACGGAAGAAACTATACAGCAATTTGAGAAGCGCAAGAAGGACTTAGCCAATGCTGCCCTGTTGTGTTATCCAAATCCTGACCTCCCATTATCCTTATGCACAGATGCATCAGATTGGGCTATACGTTCAGTTTTGGAACAGTTTGAAAATGATAGTTGGAAACCAACAGCTTTTTATTCAAAGAAGTTAAATGATGCACAGAAAGCATACAGTATATATGATCGTGAATTATTGGGTATTTACCTTTTTATAAAACATTTTAAATATATGCTGGAAGGTAGAGAATTTATTATTTCCACAGATCAAAAACCTTTAATTTTTGCATTTCAGCAGAAAAAGGAAAAACCTCAAACAGACAACTGCCACAGATCCAGTACATTTCACAATTTTCAGCTGATATCCAACACATAAGTAGAAAAGATAATACTGTTGATGACACTTTATCGAGAGTCCAAGCCATCAGCATTATTGGTTATGACACTGATGGCTATGTCTTGATTACAGCTCAAGAACAAAGTACAAATGCAGATTTCAAATACCTATCTTCCAATAACACATCTTTACATTTTCAGCCGTATGTCCTGCTGTCTAGAAAATCCTTATTGTGTTAATTCGCCTATTCATTTCCCTTAAATTTCGAAAGCAAATATTCAATCGTGATCACGGCTTATTACATCCTGCCATAAGATCTACAGTTAAGTAAGTGTTTGCCAGGTTTATATGGCCAGGAATGAATGAGCAAAGGTGAAATTGGGTCCAAGCATGCATTAATTGTCTAAAGGCAAAAATCACATGAAATGTAAAATCTAAATGTTCTTAGTATGAGGAACCTAACACAAGATTTAGTGTTGTACACATTTATCTAATTGGGACCTAATTACCATCAAATGGGCAAACATATTGTCTAACCTGTATTGCTCGTTTTACATGTTGGATGAAAGTAATTCCGTTGCCAGACATTACTGCAGAAACAGTATGCAAAGCTTTTCATGGGTATGCAGGTTTGTTACGCCTTCTAGTATTATTACTGACAGAGAAAGGCAATTCGAGTCGCAATTGTTCCGAAATTTAGCAACTGTATCTGGGGCTAAGGTTCTCCAAACTACTCTTTATCGCCCATAATGCAGCAGAAAAGTTGAACGCTTTCATCGAGCTTTAAACACTGCACAATTAGAGCTCACAATACTATGAAATGGATCGACATAATCCCAACTGTACTGCTAGGCCTTAGATCAGCTATTAGAAGTGATACAAATTATTCTATTTCTCAGATGGTATATGGGACAAATATAAGACTCCCAGGTGAATTTTTCAACGAACCAAGTTCTAAAATAGATCCCGAAACTTTTGTGGATAGACTGTGAATACGACTGTGAACTATATGAATAAGTTAAAACCACTTAAAACTCAGGCATCTTCAAATCAGCAATATTTGTTCACAGAGATTTAAAATCTTGTTTGTGCGCATAGATAGAATAATAAAAAAAAATCCTCTTCAACGAGAATTTTATGAAGGTCCACTTGCAGTAGTGGAAAGACATGACAAATATTTTACTTTAAAATTTCATGAGAAAATTGCGAATATCTCCATAAACAGACTTAAACCTGTATATCTACCAAATGATAACATTGGTCATCCTATTAATGAATCTAGACAGTCTCAAGCTATACTCTAATAATAATAATAATAATAATAAAAACACTCGTTATGGAAGACAAATCAGATTGCCTGTTAGGTTTCGAACTTAAAAAATTAGAATATTGTATATATATGTTTATTTCAAATTGTTGTATTTTGATTGCTCTAGTTATTAAGGTTATAGGAAATGTAACTAGATTATTCAATTCACAGGCTATATTTTTTATTTTATTTATCTTATGCATTTATCTACTAATCGGTGTTCTCATAATTATCTAAAATTAATTCTGTTTAATTTTTCCCTTTGAATAATAATTCAATGTTTATAATTCTAACTACATAGTATTTACTGTTGTATAACTCATATGTTATTTCACTATGTAATATAAAGTAGGTAAATACGGTTATTGGTATTCAGATGGCTGGTAACTGTGATTTATTTTCAGAATCACCATGCGCACGTTATTTTCAAATAAGTTTTTTTTTTTTTTTTTTTTTTTTAACTAAACAATTTAAACTTTGTATTTAACTATTTATTATTATTATTATTATTATTATTATTTTAATGTCATTCACAGTTATTTTTCTTCCTGCCAGGATTTCTATGTATCGTAACTTAGTTACTGGAAGGGAAGTGATGGTGGGAAAAATAAAGATTATTTTACTTTTCATTACCTACATGACAGTACTAGTGAGGGGAGGAAAGAGTCGAAATCAAAAATCGAATGCTGAGAATCAAATTCAGTTAAATATTGCTGATAAGGGAAAAAAAAAATATTTATTTAATGTTAATTAAAATAATAGCGATATTGTTTAGTTGTAAACAGTTAAACAATTGTATTTGTAAATTTAATAAGTTTTTAAAATTCATTTTATACGTTTATTTATTTTATCATGTAAAAATCGATTTTACTATGTGGAAACGTAACTGTCACATTAGCTAATCTTTTAATGAACAATGTGTTTGCGTTATTGTTTGAATTTAATTTAGAATTTTTTTTAGTTAAAATGAAATGGTGTAAAGATGTTATGGTGTAAAAATGAGAAAATGATGTTATATCATTTGAATGGCCCTCACCTCTATACGTCATTTAATGACTATTAATAACAAAAACCATAAAAAATTAATTTTTTTTTTAAATCTATTTTCATTATTGCAAAACAAGCAGTAGTGATTACTTTTAAATATTAAGGAACTTTAAGGAAAAAAAAAAAACAGATATTGAGAGAGCACAGTCTTCAATAATTAAAACTAACTTTGAAATAAAAGAAGAATAAAAATACAAAGTAAACAAGAAATATTTTCATCATTCTACAAATAATTTCCAGTGTTTCAGGATTCACATACTTTTTATTCAATATTCAAGCTTCATGATGCTTAATTCTGAACCAAACTTATCGAACATGATATAGTTATTGCCATTCTACAAACATAAAAGTATTAAACATAGATGCTATAATATGTAGACTGTCAATCTGAAAATAAATTATCGTCTGCGACAAAATTTCTAACACAGTGTGCTCGGCTGAGTAAGGTTCAGAACAAATAAATTACCCTGTACTTCAAAATTTAAATACAAACGTAGTTCAGGAATAAATTCAATTCAAATATGAATCAAGAATCATATAAAAAATATCAAGTAACTTACCAAGTTCTTCAAGAATATCAAGTACATCAAGTTTCAACAATATATCAAAAATTGTTGTCAAGTTTCACTATCAAGCATTAGGTACATTAAAATTAAGAATACTTCTGTATAAACATTAATCAAAAAACAATTTGCATTTTAACAATTAATTTAAATAGAAACTAATTTTTATCACAGAAACATGTCCCCCCCCCCCCCCACACACACTTCTTTTTTTCCAACTATTTTAAGTGTAATTATTTACATTAAAACAAAATTTTATAGCATTATATACAAATTAAAATTCTTAAATATGTACATTTATACAACTTATAAGTAATATTTAAATATCTACAACATATAATACTACAATCAAAGAATATAAACAAACAGTTATTCCAATTATGTAAATTAATACGTACACTATGTAATTAATTTTATGCTAAATATACATAAAAAAAGAAATGTTAATTAACACTCCAATTTCACTAATAATTGCATAGGCCTTTTAATAATACCTTTTTCAGTTTTTACTTCACAGCTACGAGTTAGGTATTCTCTACCTGTGAATGTTTTTAAAACTTTTCTCAGTTTCCACATGTTGCGTGGTAAATGTTCATCATGTATTGTTCATTATTCACTTTTATGTACAGTTTTTGTGAATGGTTTTTTACACAGTTTGCTGATTTCAGATCTTTGAAAAATAGTCTCCAAAAGGTATTCAATAAATTTTCGCGATATCGATATGACTTAAAGAGTACTTCTTTAGTACTATTTGCATTATCAGGATAATTGGTGGGTGAAAAATGCATTGGCTTTTTCCCTAGTAGAAAATATGCAGGTGTCAATATTTGTGACTCATCATCTTGAATTAATGTCAAGGGACGATAGTTTATCATCGCTTCAATCTCCGCCAGAATAGTTTCTAACTCATCGGTGATACATGATGATCTGCCAAGAATTTTTCGTAATGTTTTTACTATCCGTTCAAGTCTTTCATAACCCCACCCCACCAGGCTCCATGCTCAGCAATATACCTCCACTCAATACCTTTAGTTGCATAATAGTTCTTCACCTGAGGATGACATATGACTTGCCTCTTTTTTTTTTTTTTTTTTTAGTTCTGCATCAGCTGCCTTAAATGATGTATGAGCATTGTCTGAATAAATAATGGAACACAGACCTCTTAACAAATCTACGAAAGGCTAGTAAAAAGGATTTTGTTGTAAGATCTTTCGTTAGTTCAAAGTGAATTCCTCTAGTCATCTCACACGTAATTAGCAGAATGTAATACTTTGTATCTTCATTTTTGACAAAGAGTGGACCAGCATAATCCAATCCCACAACATCGAAAGGATTTGTTTGTTCTATTCTAGCTGAAGGCAAAGGTGCCATTGCTTGTTGTATTGGTCGATAATTATATCGTTGACAAATAACACAACTCTTTATAACACGTTTAACATTTTATCTGGATTTAATTACCTAATATTTCGTACGAAGGAACATGAGAGTATTTCCTATACCTGTATTGAACCCGTTCATGAGCAGTAAATCAGTAAAATCAGTAAAATAGATTTTAGAAGGTATAACTATAGGATATTTTTCATTAAAACTCAATGATGACTTTTGTAGTCGACCACGAAGTCGTAGCACTCCTTCATCGTTCAGGAAAGGGTTCAATTAATAAGTTTTATTGCTTTGGATAACAACTGCCCACACTTTAAACACTTAATTTATCTGGAAAATGTTTACATTGAACTTCTTTAATCATATGTAACTCTGCAGCAAAAAGTTCTTCTGCAGTCATAACACCCTTTCTCTTTTCATTTTTGCTTTTTAAATTGTAAATAAATCTAAACACCCATGCAGTATCTCTAATTACTTTACTTAGTTTGCTATACTTTTCAGCATTCAAGATGTGTTAGAATTCACAACCAAGGAAGATAAAAACGATGTATCATTTACCTGCTTTTACTCTTCAAATTCGGAATGAGAAATTTTCATTGACGAACTAAAATTTTTAAGCCAAACACTCATAGGTTCCGTTAACCAATCTGGTCCTGCACACCATAGTTTAGAAAATAACAAATATTAAGCAGAACAACCCCGTGATAAAATATCTGCAGGATTGGTCTTACCACTACAATGTTTCCAGTTACTTGAATTAGTTAAAGTTTATGTTTCAGCAACTCGATTTTTTACAAACAACTTCCAACGTTCGGGAGCACTATGGATCCAATGAATTACTCTCATGCTATCAGTCCATACAAAAATATTTTCCCCATAAATAGAAAAATTTTCTTGCAGATTTTTGGCAATTTTCGCTGCTTTTTATTCCCCTAACAATTCTAACCTTGGCAATGTGAGTTTTTGTTTTATTGGTGCGATTCTAGATTTTGCCATAACAAACACAATTTCTCTGTTTTTAATTGATCTAAAATACGTGATTGCGTGATAAACTTTGATAGATGCATCACAAAAAATAAATTCTTTATCATCATTTTGATTCAAATCAACTGGAAAACATTCACGAGGAATTTCAAATTTCTTTAACGTTTCAATTTCACCGCACTACTCGGACCACAGCTGCCTACATTCGGGTGGAACATAGTTATAGAAATCTAAACCCCAATTGCCAAAGATTTTGCATTATCAATTTTGCACGTAATAAAGATGGTGACAAAAACCCCACTGGATCAAAAATAGTAGCTGCTACTTTTAATATGTTCCTTTATGTGATGTCCTTCCACTTATTCAAGTTTCGCACAAATTATCTATGTTCAAGGATATTACATCTATTCTACTACACAAGTTCAGGCTTAACACTTTAAGAGAATTATTTTCCCCTGATTCTGATTTAATTTTATCTCTGCCATCCCAAAGAATTTCGAGTTCCTCAGAATTTGTACTAAATTGACGCAAATTTGTGGGTTTTGCGTGACTGCAGACTCTATCTTAATTAATTAATTAGATAACTAAATATATAATTGATGAGCACGAGACTTGAATATAAATTAAGACTTTTATTTGAACCTAAATCGGGGGGAGGGATGATCACTTTTCTAAACTCAATCAAATAATTAAATAAATGAACAATTCAGAGAAATATAAAGCTTAAGTCTCAAGCTGCAGAAATAGTGGAAACTCGGTGAATACTGCTCTCAGTTGACTCGCTGAACTATGCTCTTTTAAGGTTGACGCAGGATTCCCTTGTCCGGTAATTCCTTTCACGCAAATTCCACTCTATCTACACACCGTAATACACGCCAAATTAGAAAACTCCACTATCAAATAACTCCACACTAGAATAAGGTTCTATCCTCATCAACACCACACTCTCTACAACAATACCTCGATACTTATCTGTATTATAACCGCCTCCAATCACTTCATTTAGCAAAACTTCAAAATCCTGTTCATATCCACTTCACACTCTGCAAGTGCAGCTCTATGCCGACGCAAAATCAACCCGACTTTATCTGAAACTTCACCGACCGTTTGCGTCGACCTTCCTAATCTCCCATCTATTGCGTCACCGGGAGTCGCTGGATCTAGCTCAATTTTAAAACTGTGGCGACCTTCCATTGTCTCAACCTCACAAATTCATTCTGGCATCTTTTAACACATTGTGTGCTTCAACACTAAGTTCGAAATCTTGCTCTATGGAATTTGCCCCATAAAAAAGATCATCTACATAAATCGAACTGTTTAACATCTGGTAAATATCACGTTTTTCTTCCATTATTTTCTTTATGTGATATTTTATAGTGCATGCTAAAATGATAGGGCTGCAAGATACACCAAAAGAAACTCGCATTATTCGATAGGGTTTCAAATTGAAATCGTTGTCTATATGCAAGAAACGTAATGCATTTCTATCAATGTCTGAAATATCAACCTGGATAAAAGCTTTTTCAATACCCTCTCTAAATGCATATTTATATAATTTGAATCGTAATATTAAGTCTAAAAGAGAAGGATTTAAATTTGGACCCGATACTAAACAATCGTTCAATGATATTCCATTATTGTATTTTGAGGATGCGTCAAACACGATACGGACCTTTGTTTTTATTGCATTTCGCCTAACAACCGGAGAATGTGGCATATAATATATTATATTCCCATCAAGAGTTTTTATATCACACTCCTCAATTATTTCGTGATTTAATTGGTAGTTTATTATGCTATCATAATTTCTTAAGCCAGTCACCACTTCTTAATTTATTGATCAAAGGTATTAAACGCTGTTTAGCATTTTGAAAATAATCGGCCAATTTTTCATTATATGACTTCCATAATAAACGAATTACGTACCTGCCACTACAGAAATTCTAATCATTTTCAAATTTTTCAATTATTGATTTATTATCATCTGCATTATCATTTCCCCCTAAACCCATATTATCTAAATCCCAAAACCTTTTCAAACAGTAATTAATTGAAATTTTCTCTTTTTTCACGTTCCGAGAAGCACCTATTGTAAACATAGAGGCACTAGATTGGTTCTCCTCCAAAAATCCTACCAAAGACAAAACAAATATCGAGGAAACCGGAAATAAACTTTTACTAATTCTTTTCTTTTCTCCAGTTTGTACCTCCCAACATGTATCAAATCCAAATAATATTTTTATCTCAAAGGATTCCCCATCATCAGCTGTTTTAAAATTTTCTAATTTTAACAGTTTCAACATATTTTTAGAATGTAATTTTAAGATTGCTCCAGAAATAGTGTCTATAACAAGCGCTTCGATTGCAATCGAATCGTTTGAGCAATGAAAAGTTTTAAGAGTAACTTTAACAACATCATATTCCATTAACCTGCCCTCAGTATACCCAAAGGAATAAATACATAAACTCTCTTTTCTAAGACTTTTCAATTTTAGTTCTTTAGCTAAATTAGACTTTATAAATGATTTTTGAGAACCTCCATCAATTTGAATTTTTATCAATTGACATCTATTATTGTGTTTATTAGAAGCGAAAACATAACAAATTTGTTTACAAAACAACATAACAAACACGCCTTTATCACTTTCAGAATCAGAATTCAGTGACAGTGGTTTGACTATATTTTGTTTAACCTCAGTACGGGTTTCCAATTCACGAACATTTGATTTACAAAATAACTTATTATGGTTTAAACCATTACATAATTCCCAAGGCGGGATTTTAACCTTGCATCTAGATGACACGTGACCTTTCTTAAAGCATTTATAACAACGAATTTGAGTTTTCAATATAGATCTTTTTTGTTCATCGGTTTTCTCGCATTTTACTAATTCATGCGTATTTTGGTTACAATAAAAACAGTAAGGCTTATTCACTATATAGTAGTTAAAGCTAAAACATTAGGAACGCTCACCCCTTTCAAATATTTACTTTTATTTTGCTTAAGAACATAATTTGTATCACATTTCTTAGAATTTACCCAAGCAGCACCGAAACGTTCTCTGAACGTTCAAAAATTGTTCTGCAAACACGTTCTAAGAACGTTCACTTTGAACGTGTTATAGACGTCTCTTTGTCCATCTTGAAGACGTACAATAGTATTGTTCAGAGAACGTTCAATGAACGTGTAACTATCACCATCGGTGTTATAGAAGCGTTCTTTTTTTTTTTTTTAATACAAATAATATTTGAGAAATTTTAGCATACATACTATTCCTTTAATTTCAACGTCTATGCATCAAAAATTCTATATTCTATGACAGTTTTCCCCAAAAAGTGTCATAACGTCTCTCTATCATAACGTCTCTCAAATTTCTTACATTTTTGCATTTTTAAAAAATTTCTTTTTTTCCCCTAATCTGAAGATAATGAAGTTATAGTATTAGTTACAAAACTTTTAATAAACACCATAAAATGCAAGAACTCGCACAACTGTTTCGGGTCAAAAGAAGACACAACCCTTCATCAGGCAAATAATGTAGGCGCGAGAGCTGCAAACAAGCACGTTGAGTGTGTTGAATGCGTTGCCGCTTTGATTGTAACAGCCGTGCTTTGTTTGTAGCAGTCGCGAGTTCTTGCATTTTATGGTGTTTATTGAAAGTTTCGTAATCAATACTATAACGTCATTATCTTCAGATTAGGGGAAAAAAGAAATTTTTTAAAAATGCAAAAATTTAAGGAATTTTTTAAGGGATATAGACATGTTATGACACTTTTTGGGAATTACTGTCCTAAAATATGGAATTTTTCATGCATATACGTTGAAATTAAAGGAATAGTAAGTATGTTAAAATTTCTCAAACATTATTTGAATTTAAAAAAAAAGTAATTTATATCCCTGTTGCTGTGTTGTATCATTATTCTTCATCTGCTATGTACAACTAAACTCTTGAATTATTTTGCTTGTTTTAAACCTTGTGATTCCGAATGCGTCATCCTATGATTAATGTTTGTTTTTCATGGTTGTTTTCTGTTTGATTCTCTGATTTCATGAACTAAATATTTCATTCCAATTTATTCTTCATTTTTAACTTCAATTAATTTCCTGTACGATAGGGTGCCTGCTAGCAATTTGCTATTATAGCTGTTAACGAACGAAATCGTGCATTGGTGCTCAACGAGGAAAAGGGTCACCCCTGACGAGATTTTTTTTTTTTCTGCCGTTCTAAGCTTTTCCTAAAAAAAAAAAAAAAAAAACTAAATGCTGTCTTCATTTTTTTATTTCCTCGTTGCTTGTTTGTACCTTTTGATTTGAGTTTCATGTGGCCGGCAAAATTATTAAAATTGCAACTAACAATATAGGAATAAATTTATGATTAGATTGAAGTTAAATAAAATAAAAATTAATAAATAAAAAATAAATGTTTCAATAAATCACAACCAGTCTCCTATTTAAACACCTATTTTCACAACCTATTTAAATTTTTTGTAATTTCCTTCTCATTGTTCTATGTGGTTTCAGTGATCTTATATCTGTTGCTTGGCTTTAACTAAGATTAAAAATTCATTTATACATACATACATACATACATATATATATATATATATATATATATATTAATTTTTTTTTTTAATACAGGTTGCAAAGCATTGTCACGAGAATACCTTTATCTCCGCAACTATTGGTCGCAAATATATAGTTTCAGTTACAAAATGTTTTAAAGAATATTAGCATTTGTGGTATGACATGTTTAAATTTAAAATATCTATTTTTTCAAAATTACAAAAACTAGCTTTTTATGTAGTCCCAGATCCCTATAGTCATATTTAGAAAAATTGGCACTCATCCTAACAAAAAGTTTCATTTCTATTCTCCCAAAATGGAACAAGATATTTAAAGTTTAGATTTTCTAACATATTTCGGCCTTCAATAAGGGATCGGTTTAAAAATCCTATTTGAAATTTCTTTGCATTTCTCCTGGGTTTATTGAAGAATTTTTCATTGACTTTGTAATAAAGTCCGAGAAAATGCGAAATAATCCTAAATTTTGAAACTAAATATCTCAGACAATTTTGGGCGCACAAAAGTGAAACTTTTCGTGTTATATTTTTTAGGTTGGAACTCAACTTTTACTATTAGCGTCATGAAAATTGTATAAAAATTATCAGTTTTTGTGATTTTTAATAAATTGATTTTTTAAATTTAAACATGTCATATAATGAATTCTTAAATTTTTTTAAAAATACATTTTCTTATTGGAGGACGTCTGAGACACATTGTTGCGCAAATAAAGGCCTGCTCTCGACTTTGCACCCTGTATATTCTAAACATTTCAGGGTACTACTTTGTAAGTCTATGGATAGTTTATAAATATATTTGAATGCTGAAGTTCATAGAAAGTTTTAATATTCTAACATAAAAAATAATTTCGAAAATGAATGTACCAATACACCGCTAAAATAATATGTAATTGAGTTTAGAATATATTGTTAATTTATAAAAATAAGAAATTGAAACGAAAAATTAAAAGTTAGTTAGAAGGAAGAAATTTTAAAAATTTCCAAATACTTAAATATATATATTTTTTTTAATCAAAATATTTTACTAAAATATTTAATATACTTCATATTTTTAAATTTCAGTGCATGTGTGTATACATATTTTCAGTTTACAGCAGCAGTTTACAAAAATGATGTTTGCAAGTATTTAAATTTATTCCACATGGCAATGCAATTGGTATTCTTTAAATGTTTAAATTTCTTTAAATTGAGTCAACACAATTTTTACTCATTTGATGTAATTATGCTATCATGGCATATTAAATAATTAATAAATGTAAATATTATTATTATGATTAAATAATATAGTAAGTATATTATTTATAATTAATATATCATTTCTTAGTATATTATTTATTTACTTATTAATATCTTTTTTTTGTTTGTTTGTTTGTTTGTTTTAAAAGCAGAATATATTTTTTATAAAGATGTGGAATAAAATTAAATTGAATCTTTGTTTTATTATGCAGTCAAACAAGTTCATATATTTTATTTAATAAATAACAGTAAAGAGATATTTAAAATTATAAGTCGGTGAAACTTAGGATATTATTTTAAAAATATGCAATTTGCATAACCTAGATTATATATATAATCATATAAACATTAAATAAATACTTCAGAATTTAAAAAAAAGAAAAGAAAAAAAGAATTACAAACCTTCTTAATTTTCTTCATAAGAATTTTCAAGAAAACACCCTTGCAACTAGCATTTTAAAATACATAATGACCAGTCTGGAAGGGCATTCACTTAAAATTAGCTCTTATCTTCTAAACTCTTTATGTTACTTCTTTATTCAGAAACATAATAACCAAAAATAGTTATTTTAACAATTTCCATCTCAGAAAACTAAATTAATAAGATGAATCCAAAATTTGTAAGCGGTTTTCTGTAAAAGGAGCAGTTTTTTTTTTTTTTTTTTTTTTTTTTTTTTTTTTTTCGACACAACGCTGCTTACAAGTATCAAAAGTTAGGCTTAAGAACTTACGCAGATATGAAAATGATTGTTTAATTGATATTAAAATAAGACTTTAATAAATAGAACATAGAGAATATTACAGGTTAAAAATATTACATTTTTACCTTTTCAAAAGCTTATCCAAGTCATTATAACGCTAAAACTGAACAAAACAGAAATTACATGTTTTAAAATTACCGCCTCACATAACGACACGACTTTCCCTCTTTCCCAAGACCTGGCGTTTGACTTTGCACGGTCAGCGAGAATTAAATAAATGCAATACACAGATGTCAATATCGTCTGCCCTTCCCTTCTTACATCCGCAATAATCATGTTTCAAAGTTCATCATTTGAAACAGAAATTTATTAAGCATTTATAGCTGCAGAAAACATATAGTCAATATTTTAAGGAAAAATGGAGCTGAGTTAAACAATTATTTAAATTTTTATAAAGTATTTAAAAAACTTATGAGATCATTTTATTTTTCCATTTTAAAATCTCGAATTAAACGGAAAAGCATATTTTGTTTTAGTATATATTTCAGTATTGAACAAAATATTCAGTGAAAGGATCAGAAATGGCATACACTTTATTTTTTCTGTATACATAAAAAGAACGCAATGGATGCATGGAAATTTTCAACTTAGGGTTTTAACACTCCTTGAGACGTCCTCGATAGGATTCGACAGTTTTTAGAACTTGTTTGCGCATCTTAATAAAATATTGTGGTAATTGTATCTGAAGAATCAGCGGACAGAATTTAATTTAACTTGATATTTAGTTGAACTTTTATTTAAACTAGCCCTGATTAATTTTTGGAATATATGACCTAATAGGTGCCTGTTATTATGTAATTTCCCCTTCCATGTAACGGAGGGCAGTATCTCAGTTTCTATTGAATAATACTGCACCAAACTTGATATGTGAGATAGATATTATGTTAAACTATGGTGATCTAATTTGAGCATATATTGATTGAGAGGTGGCACTACTGTGCTGCAACTCAATCCAGTTTAAAGGAAAGTAACATCTCAGATTATTATTATTACTACTATTATTATTATTATAAATTCACTAACATGAGTATGTGAAATATATATTATGAAAAACTATGATAATTCAGTTTCGGTATATATCGGCCGATATAGTACTCTTTATTATGCAATTTTTCCAGATAGCTATACCTCAGCATAAGTTAGTGAAATCTGCAATAAATTTAATATGTAAAATTTTAATTTTGAGATACAGTGTTTATTAAATTTTTGTTCATGTTTACTGGTTAAGTGGTGCTGTTATATAGAATGCTACAGAATAAAGTAGTGCGATGGGTAGAAGATTTCTTTTAAACAGTTTAATTAAAAGAGAATATCTACGTAAAATTTTCATCTATTCAGAAAATAATTTTTTAAATATATATTAAATAATTTTCTTTTATTAAAATTTATTAAATAAAATTTGGAGGTTAAAAAAAAAAAAAACAATCAAACAGAGTAATGGTTTAACAACATTATCAATATTGATAATTTATCAGTAACATTCAAACATAAATAGAATAAAAAATAAAATACAATAAAATTTTAAAATTATGCTTAAAGAAAAAAAAAAAAAAACTCATTTCTGTAACTTTCCGATGAGTATTAGTGTCCGCGAGGTTCTACTCTCGAACCTTACAGACGGGAAGTGTTGGTTTCGATTCCTGGTCGCGCTCGTCGACTTAGGTTTTCGGAGTTTTCCGTGATTTTCTTTGAAACTCGCGTAAATAAGGGTTAGGCATTTTTAGAATGATTTCCACGGAGGGTAGACCATCCAGACCTAGGACCCTTGTGTAGTTAGTTTGTTTTAATCCTAACACCAACACTCAATGAATATTACGAAATCAACAATGAATCTGGACATTTTGTCCTATTCGTAATAATCTCACTGAGACAGAACGTTTTATGATGGTGCTATTTTTTAAACGTTTGGTGTAGAACTGAAACTGTACGTTTTATGGAAGGTACAACGCACACTTTTTTAGAACGTTCTAAATAATACAATTTTTGAACGTCTAATGGAACGTTCTTTTGACACGAAACATGGTGTTTGAACTATTGTAACCGATATTAGACGTCCAAAGAACGTTCCGGTGCTACTTGGGTATAATCAAATTAGAAGCCTCTCTACTCTCAACCCCTAAGGAGATATTAAATCAAGAAGTTCTATTAGGTTATATCGACCCTTATAAATATGTTTACTATTATGTTCTATATTTATATCATCAGATAATAATTTTAAAATAACTGGTCCTAAGAGACTTCCATAAGATTCCGATACAATTCCCAAGGAATTTAAACTTTTTATATGTATTTCACAGGAATCAAAGAGTGTTCTTAGCGCTTTAATATTCTTTAATATTACCCGAATTTTTAACTGGTTCAAGGTTCAAGAATTTATTCATATGGGAAGAAATTACCTAATCTGTACGACAAAATCTTTCTTTAATCAATTTAATAGATTCATCGTAATTATCAGTGGAAAGAGAAAAACGAGAAATAGCACTTAAAGCAGGCCCTCCAAGTAAAGACTTAAGATACGTAAATTTTTCTACTTTTGTTAACTCAGTATGCTTTCCAATAGTATTTTCAAATGAATTAAAAAACTCTAAAAATAAACTTGGATCACCAAAATACCTTGCCATCGAAATCTTAGGCAATCGAATTTTACTTATATTTTCAACTTCTGTTTCGACAGTACTTACGGAATTGTTACCTACAATTTCAGAATTTAATTTAAGTTTCTTTCGTGCTCTAAATACGCATAAATTAATTTTTTCTTCATATTCTATTACCGAATTGTATTCCTTTTCTATTTCAGATTCATTACCTTTAAAGCAATTCAATATTTTATCGTTAATAATTTTTAAATCAGATTATTTAGAATTTAACAAAAAAAGATTTTCCTCAATTATATTTTTATCAAAGGTTTCATTTTTTTATTTCCGATTCCAAAATCTTTATTAATTTCGAAGCAGACTGCCGTATAGTTTTCCTCACGGATTTAAGTTTCACTAGCTCGTCAGCCATATTAACAATAAAGAACAAATATCTAATAACACAAAAATAAAATTAAAAAAGTGCTTACCTTATTTTCTCAACAAGTTGAATATTTCTAAATGACTCACATTGCCAAGATCCTAATAAATATTGTTGTAGATTTCTTCTGTAGAACATTTTATTTTTTAAAGCCCAAACGATATTCTCTTGAAATAATGATTTCATTTTTTATCTTGTCCAAACAAATTAATGACAATATTCTTAAACACTTCACATCTTTTCAAAAAAAAAAAAAAAATTAACTTTCGATGTCTACGAACTATAAATATCATTATCTAAGAGCTTCCGTTTTGAAATCCAAATGATAAATATAACATTGTAATTATCAAGTTATTCGTTCGAACATCTTTAAAATACACAATCACTTAATAACTTTCCGTGGCCCACGTTATAGGCGCCAAAATGAAATAAAAGAAGAATAAAAATACGAATATACATGAAATATTTTCCTGATTCTATAAATAATTTTCACTGTATCAGGATTCACATACTTTTTATTCAAGATTCAAGCTTCATGATACTCAATTCTAAACCAAACTTATGAAACAGGATATAGTTGTTGCCATTCTACAACATAAAAATAAAATCATAGATGCTACAATATGTAGACTGTCAATCTGAAAATAAATTATCGTCTTCGACAAAATATTTCTAATAAACTTCATCTTCAAAATTTCTTTTGAATTTTGTATTAGTTCACATTCCTAAACTTGCATTCTTACAAAAAATCTAGCAGACTGTGCCCTCAAGGCTGTTCTCAAAGTAGAAGGCAAATTTCGGGCATAATTTGTGATATTAGATAAGAAAAAGTTTTTTCTTTCACATATGTAAAAAAATTAGACCTACTAGTCCAGTTTACTCAAAATCACATGACTTTTTAATTTTTCCTTTAAAGCAATCCAGCAAGTCAGAGACCGGCGTGTACACTTATAATGGCTGGTGTGCGTAAAATCTGTCGTGATTGCAATATCTTCAATGTTCCCATCAAAATTATACCTCTGGGGGGGAAAGGGGGGTCACCAAAGCAGGAGAGTCCCCCTTCCGTGAAGGACCAAATTGTGATGGCACGTCTCCGGACCAACACTAGGGGTGAGTCCCAGACCGTCACCAATTTCCCATTACGCAGCTCTAGCGCTACGTAAAGCCCAACGAACCAACCCATCTTTAACCCGTTAGTAGTCGCTTTAGTTGGTCGATTTGCCGCCCATTCTTCAGTACTGCCAGATTTTTTTAATCAATAGCCACCAAAAATTTTTAGACGTGCCATTTGATATACATAAAACGCGAATAAAATCGAAGAAACGTCGATCACATCATTTCTTAAAATTATTGGTGACAGTTAAATAAAAAGTGCGCAATCTGTAATAGGTGGCGCTGTCTATAGCGACTACTAACGGGTTAAAGCAAATATTTTAGTAAAAAAAAAAAAAAAGTTAAAATTGACTTTTTCCATATTTGCAGGTGTTCTGGACATATTTCTGGACAGAAAAATAGAGTTAGAATTAAAAATATACATTTTTCATATACGTATGTATTAATTTGATCGAATGACCTTTTTTTAAATTTTGATTTAAACTTTTAAATATTTTAAATATTTTATCATGTATGAAATTCACTAAATTTCAGTCTGCCATTTCACTCATTTATTTTTTAAAAAAAATACTGAAATTTAATGAATTTTATACATGATAAAATGTTTAAAAAAATAAATAAATAAAAGTTTAAAACCAAATTTTCAAAACGTCATTCGATCAAAATAATACATACGTACATATATGAATGTATTTTTTAATCCTAACTTTGTTTTTTTGTCCAGGAATGTGTAACTTCATACTACAAATATGGAAAAAGGTCAATTAAAAAAAAAAAAAAAAAAAATTGACAAAAGTATTTGCTTTAAAGGAAAAAGGAAAAGTCATGTGATTTTCTAAAAGCTGGACTAATAGATCTTTTTTTTTTTTTTTTTTACGTATGTAAAAGTAAAAACTTTTTTATCTAATATCAGAAAGCATGTCCGAAATGCAGCTTCTCATTTGAGCCTTTGCATATTAACTATAAAAATGATACTTCGATTTTTTTCGATACTGTTCGATATTGTCGACCGAAATGAGGGTTAACAGTGAACGCTTATTTTCCTGAAGATTATGATAAGTCAGGTAAGTTCGTCTTAAAAAAAGCAAAAAAAAAAAAAAAAAAAAAAACTTCAAGTTTATATTAAAATAATTAGATCCATTTTTATACTCATTATCAAAATAGATATAAATATAATATAATATAATTATACAGGATGTCCCAAAACTCATGGTACATACGTTAAAGGGGATGGAATACAACTAGACAAGCACAAATCACCATATAATCCATTGCTGAAACGGGCTTGGGACATGGCTTGAGACTGTGCCCGTGTGCTGGATTGAGGGCGCTCGCTGATACGATGCACAATGTCATCCATTAACACGTTGAGCGCCATGCAAATTCTTAAAATCCATTAAAATTCCATAATGATTCCTCCTGTAATAAATAAAAATTAAGCAAATTTTAAATAAATTTTAAATCATTAAATGTAATATTTTTAGTTTTATATCCTATTTTATAACCGCACTGATGGTTGACGCGGCTTTATATCATATTTGACACTGTCAGCCACCGATGGCTGACAGAGCGCTCAACGATTTAATTTTTTATTGGTACTGCTTTTACTTTCGGGGTATAACTTTCACTGAAATGTTTGAAGTATAACATGTTCTGCACACTCCTAAAGTTTCATGATAATTCCTTCAGTACTTAGAGATATACGACAAAATGTCTAGAATCTAGAATGGCTAACATGGTGCTCAACGTGTTAAAGATGGCGTCCTTACACTCCTTCCACGTCCGGTATCCTACATGCAACTTGAAAAGGAACCCATTTCGCAGAGTTGTTGATGCAGTCGTTGAAAGGTCCTCGCATCAGGCAAGCGTCTTTTTTGAAAACGCTCTCGGTACAACCTCCGAGCTTCCCTGGTATTGCTGTCTGCCGTTCTGTACATGTAATGTATCTCGGCCTTTTTCTTATATGAGTACGCATCCATCTCATCGATAATCCACAGAACGAATGAAGACAGCTGCGGTGAACAACCTTCTTATTGCGGTCGCTGGTAGAGGCGCCCTCTAGCGGTTTACGGCTTGAGTTCGTACCATGGATTGTGCAGTGATTTGTGCTTGTCTAGTTGTGTTCTGCTACCTTCTAACCATGAGTTCTGGGACACCCTGTAGAACGCAAGAGAAATAAATGATTACGTGCTAATTCTACATATAATATTAAATATATATATATACGTCCAGGAATAGTTGAAATAAACATGATTTGATTTGATCCATGATATTCACCCTTTCATTACAAAACATTTTCATATGAAAGTTATGTCTGTATGCAAAGCAATACATATTGAAAAAGCCAATATGAGTTATTTTTTGGACACTGATATATGAGATCAAATATAACAAATATAAAAAAAAGTATAGCACCAAAAAAGGTTAGTAGCTAAAAAAATATACAGTGGACACCACGGCTTAAGATGGGTGGAGCTGGTTAAAAATGTCTTTTGCGCGCATAACTTTCCTTAAAACTTGCGTAAGACGATAGGACAACAAAGAAAAATAACAGTTACTTAAGAAGACAAAATAAAAAAGTCATTTTTTAGATAATATATTGATGTACGTAACATTCATGTTATAGCAAAAAACTTTAACAAATATAGTAATTAATATACTTAATATTAACATTATTTAAATAATTTAATATAAGGGAAATAAGAGTGTGCTATGGTTTATTAAATTTTATTTTCTAAACTCTCGCAATTTTATTCACAAGTAGACTAAGCATACATATAGGCCGTGGGCCATAGCTGGATATCGTTCAAGTCCGTTTCAATCATCGAGGGGCAATTTGAATTTAATGTTAAAATTAAAAGAATATTCAGTTATCTCCAAATTCGCAATGTTCTGGTCTGAAGATGTGCACATTATTTTAAAATTGATTAAATAAATTCTACAAATTTGACGTTTCTGCGGTCCTTCCATTTTACCTACTTTTAGAGATAGCAAGATTCTCTTCTCGTTTCTTTTCTTATTCTCCAATCAAAACCGGTAATTTATTTTCTTCTGGCCTTTCGATCCAATGACGGCTAATGTTAGTACGCGCGCTAGCGTCCCGCTTGCATTTGATATGTTTTGTTTATGTTTACGTTATCTTGAGTCAATATTAATTGACATTTTCATACAATTCTACCATTGTTTTCTTTTCCTGTATTTTTAAGTATTATTTACATTTAATAAAATGTGAGAAAAAAATGGCGCAGTGTTTGCATATCGGGAATTAAATACATTAAAAAATGTAATATTTTTCTTAAATAAGATGTAAAGTTCCTCTCGACATCATTATCCTGCGTATTATTAACATTTTGATCGAATTCTGTTATAATTTTTTTTCTATATTTTTAAGTAGAAAATATTACAGATAATATAATATCAGAAGAAATTACTTTTTCTTTGCACATCGGTGATGAGATACATTCAGAGGTAAAGTGTTTTTCTCAAATAAGCTGAGCTAAAGTGAGACTGTGTGTTGATCAATGGAAAATTTTAAATATTCATGAAAGAAAAATATCTACCCATTTTTTTCTTCTTCCAATTAATGAACTGTTCAAACTGCTTTTAGACAACAGCACAGATTACCATAGGAAGTGCTATACAGTAAGTTTTACTTTAAAATGTAGTTAAATTATTGGCGAAACGTTAGTCAAGGCTTCCATGTGGAGATTAAAAAAGATTTTCTGTTCTGTTTGTGTGTCTGTTTATTTCGTGATAGCGGCCGCAAAAATCATGCTATTGACTTGGAATTCGATACACATGTTTATGAACCACACAGAATTAGCTGTATAGTTTTAGATTTGTATTCCATTTGTAGTTCGTGTACAGGGACACACCAAAGTTTTTCTTATCATTACGGCCTACGGACAGAATTTGTATGTACCACGATAGCGGCCGCAAAAATCTCCCGATTGACTTGCAAATTCGTATACATGTTCAGGCTCTGTATAGAAAGAGCTGTGTAATTTTTTATGTCTAGATTATTTATGGATCGTGTACAGAGACACAGCAATTTTTTTCTTATCATTTCGGTCTATGGGGTGAACTTCGTTTAAGCGAATTTTAACTTCGTTACTCCGCATTCAACGAAATGAAATTAGCGTACATTATTGATATGCTTAAACTGATGCTTTCCATAGAAATTAAATATGTGTGCTTAGGCTTCATAACCAATGTACAGGACCTTACAAAAGTATTCCGACAATGTCATGTAATCATCCAAATTTTGTCAAGTTTCGAACAATTATTTTTGAAAAACATAGAATAAGTTGAAATGTTTTTACTAGTGTCCTTTTACAGAGGAAAGCAAAAGAATTTCATAACATTAGAACTTATGAGGAAATTTTTATCTAAGCGCATTTTAACGCGTTTATGCTGCACTCAGTGGAATTAACATATATTATAATCATACTCAAAAACATGTATTATCTCTCTCTCTCTCTCTCTCTCAAAAAAAAAAAAAAAAAAAAAAAAAAAAAAGGAGGTATGTATCAGCTAATTTTATTTACAGGGCCATACAAAATAATTCCGATGACATTCTGTAATCATTAAATGATGTCAAATTAGGTTGAAATATAAGTGAGTTATAATTAATTAGGTGTACTATTTTTACTGGCGCATATAATAACGGTGGCTCCTTTTCAGGGACACACAAAAGAATATCATACCATAGACAGTATGTATTAAAACTGTATTTTAACATGGTTACATTAAATATTATAAAATGTTATTAGAATGTTTAAAAGCGTGTTTTTCTGTGGAAAATTGTGGGCATAGAATTAATAATTAGTTTAGAGGGTTACACAGGGTAATCTTTTTGCATGTAATTTGGTACATGTATTTATGATTTAAATACTTGTACCAAATCATAGTTTGGTACAAGATTATGTATCAAATAATCTGATAGCCTTCTATTTATAAGGAATTAATAGAAGGCTGTTATTTGGAATATATATATGTGTAGAGATATAGGTATAGAGAGATATACAGCGGAAAGTTGAAGAGGGGCCGGTAGCCCCCATTAGAAATGTATCTGTTTATGTAGCGAGTCGCCATATATATATATATATATATAAAGTGAGGGAGATTCATGTTAGGGCTCAGCCGAAGAGAAAGAAAGCGAAACACTTGTATTAGATGAGGGACAAATCCAATGTTACTGATGTCATTTCTAGAAGTAAGTTAAAATGGAGCTGGGCTGGGCACTTTTCCAGAAGAAATGATGATAGATGGACAACCAGTCCTATTTTGGATACTGCGATACAACAAAGACCGAGAAAGACACCAATGTGTCGTTGGAGAGATAAATTTGTGAAGTTTGGAAGAGCAGAATGGAGAAGAATTGCAGAAAACAGGGTAGATTGGAATCACTTAGAAGAGACCTTCATCCTACAGTGGACTGATAAAGATTGAAATTGATGATAATAATGATATATATAATATGGAGTAAATAAATTTTATCAATGATCTATTGAGTAATGAGTGATGGAAATCGGACGTTGAAGCTTCTGATCTGCAGATCAACTAGTTATTAATATTTTACTTTTTTTTAGCACTTTTTTTCAGGAATATGATTTTAGCACTTGTGTGCAAATTAATTTAAAGTTTATTCATCGAATCACAATATTAACAGAAATATATTGCGCACAACTATAATCCAGCATCGTAAATGTAAACTCAGTTCCTTCAAATTGGAACCAATTTTCCAAATTTATGTGCAAAGTTTATTTCCAGAACATTTGATATTTTCATTACCTATCTTAAAAAGAATATATTAGCAAAATTTTCAGATTGCCCCCAAAAAGTTGAAACGAACTTGTTTTTAAATGACATTTTTAGCATATGGCCCACGGTCTAATATCAATAATTAATAAATTTATTTAAATTAAAGAATAAATTCAATTTGAATTACCATCTTCTATCTATACATATAAGATGTTTGTGTGTGTGTGTGTGTCATTGGGTATGTATTTCCAGAGCTTTTTAAGAAAACGGCTGATGGCTGAGCTACAAAAAGTTGCATGGTGGTTCGTAATGACCTCTCCTGATGCACCTCGAAGCCCGATTTTCGAATTTTGTTTTAGTTTTCTTTTAAATGTTAAAATAAAAACCCTCTAATTACTGATAAATTAACCATTTAATTTTAATCCTTAATTTAATTGTTGCCAAAAAAAATTATCATTATTTTTTGGACAGGAAAAAAAAAAAAAAAAAAAAAACGTGAACAAAAAAAATTACATTTATTTAAAATATTTAATTTTATTCCTTAATTTAATTGTTGCCAAAAAAATTATCATTATTTTTTTGACAGAAAAAAGAAAACGTGAACAATAAAAATTACATTTATTTTAAACTAGCAGGCTTTGCCCGCTTCGCTGGTCACTAAATTTAAAGGAAACTCTTTTCTATATAGCTTTATAAAAATAAAATAAAATACTAAAATTGCTCAAAAGCTCGCTTCGGATCCCTGCTGCCTTCGGTAGCGATTTGGTCATCCGCTAAAACTCGGGCGCTTGTCCCTATTACCTGAGACAATGGTTTACCAATAGGCTTCCATTAAGTCCTTATTAGATAACAGTTTCGAAATAGATGGTATCGAAAAAAAATGAAGTATCCCCTTTACATTTGAATCCCAGTTACATATGAACAATACTATACGTGGTGCACATAATATTTGCTTTTACGTTATTTCCTATGTTTATTTTGTTTATCCCCGATCAACCATAAAAATGATAACAATTTCACGCTAAATATTATAATATGCTATGACCGGCTACGTCTGTTGCATGAGACAATTAATTTTTTGTGGTTATATATAATTCATGGTTTGTAAGCATGATCATAGTACCGCCTTAATATAGCTCTCTTTGGCGACTTTTGAATTTTTGTCACCATTTTAGATTTAATCCCTTGTAAAAATAAGACTTAATACCTTGTAACAATATGCTATGAGCGCTATTTCTGCCATATGTTAGACAACTAAACTTTTAATGGTTATATATATTTCCCATTAAACATATTTTTATTTTCATTTATTTATTTAAATATTGATGAAATTTGAACTTCAATTTGGTCTAGTGTTGTACAGGCTGTATACTATATGTTTGTGTTTGTGAAAGAAAATTTAAAAAAAATTCAAAACTGCAATTTTTAATCCCACTTAAAAAAAAAACATGTGACTTAATCAGTAGCACATTTAAAAAAAAATTCCAAACGGTTTCCATACAATCTTCTTCTCTTGCCACCTAAAATACAAACATTAGTTTAAAAAATCTAATTGTCCGATCGATAAGCTGTTTAATCCGTTGGATTCACAAAAATTGCATCTTTTATTTGGTATCTTATTTGTAACGATACGACTGATATTTCTAATTTTTTTAATTTACTTTCCTCATTTTAAATCATAGATATAGTAATATATATAGATCTATCATCCCATTGTTAACGTGCAAAAATTTTTGATGCCGAAAAAGTTTTTGGCATCAGCCATGATGAGAGAGTATAAAACTCGAAAACAATAATGGAATAGAATGTTGATATCAAAGATATAGTAATAAGACATGGTTGATATATATTGAAAATGCCGAAGTACTGCGCGGCTTTTAATTGTAGAAATAAATTTATGAAAGGAAGTGGAATAAGTTTTCATAAGTAAGTTAAATTTAACTAATTTATGAAAAAATATGATTCTTTATAATCAGTTGCTTTGTTATTATGGTTTAAATACTGTTTTGATTTTTAATGAAATACATTTTTTTTTTATTTTAATATTTTTTAAGTTTTTATATTAGTAAGTAATATCGAATTTTCAAAATTCTTTTAAATGTAGTTAGCAGTGGCAGAGGTAAAACCCGCTTGTTTTAATATATTATAACTAGTATTACCACAAGACTTTCTTCTCCATATAATCCTATACAAATTTACGCAATACAAATTATTTATTAAGTTATAATTTATTAAAGATATTTTCCATGATGAATGCAGACGATTTTTTTCTTAAAGTAGCATAATAATAAATACTGAAAAAAATCATTTTTGTGCAGACATGAAAAGATATACAGTCGAATCTTGTTAATGTGAATCTCAAGGGCAAAAATCTGTTCATGTTATCAGTAGTTCATGCTATCAGTAACTGATCGTCATATAACTAAAGTAACCTTCATTTTGACGGGGATTGTGGTAACAGTTCATGTTAAAAGTAACTCACGTTAACGAGGTTCAACTGTATATATATATATATATATATATATATATGTGTCTATACTATATATATATAGGGGCCGTCCATAAATGATGTCACGCTTGGAGGGGGGGGGGGAGGGGTTCATGAAATTGTGACAGTTTGTGACAAGGGAGGGGGTAACAAAAAGTGTGACATCACATATTTCAGTTAAAATACAAGCATTTATATTCAGCAGATGAAATTTTGAAGTTATTTTAAAATTATCAAAGATTAAAGATAATTTTTTAATTCGGGTAAAAGTAGCTTTATCCCAAACTTTTATAAAAATCGTTATATCCATTTCCGAGTAAACCTAATTTCTATTATATGTTGCGACTGGCAGTTATAGGGTTAACGCAAATTTTTCTGAAGATGAGGATATGTCCAAACGTTTCAGTTCTTAAAAAAAAAAAAAAAAAAAATTACACTTAACTCCAAACTTTAAACAAAATCGTTATATCCATTTCTGATTAAACTCAATTTCTACTACAAGTTGCGATTGGCAGTTAAAGGGTTAACACTAATTTTCTTGATGCTAAGGATGTTCCAATTGTTTTAGGTCTCTAAAAAGCACTTATCCCAAACTTTTATTAATATCTTTATAACCATTTCCGAGTAAACATAAACTTCTACTCTATACAGTCGGTAACAAAAGTGCCCGACTGCATTGCGATTGGCAATTGAAGGGTTAACTCTAATATCTCAAAAGATGAGGATAAGTCCAGTAGTTTTTTCGACCATAAAAACTTCTAACCAGACAGAAATGGTAGACAGAAACGATAAATTTCTTTAAATGTCGTTATTCGATACAAAAAAAAAAAAATAATAATAATAATAATAAAAAGGAAGAAGAAGAAGAAAAGAAAAAGGAAAGAATAACAAGTATCTGGAGTTTTTTCATTCATCTTTAGTACATAAATTATTCATAAATTTTATTTGCTAAATTATCTGTGTGTATTCCCGTGTATATTCAGTCGGGGAAAGACATCCACAAGAGAGTAAAATGGCCGTCTTTTCCCGAAAAAAAAAGGCATCACTTTTTCGGCCTCGCTGATCAATCTATGTCTTATTACTATATCTATGTTTTAAATAAATGTAATTTTTATTGTTCACGGTTTTTTTCTGTCGAAAAAATTCTTTTTTGGCAACAATTAAATTAAGGATTAAAATTAAATATTTTAAGTAAATGTAATTTTTATTGTTCACGTTTTTTTTTTTCTGTCGATAAATTAATGATAATTTTTTTGGCAACAATTAAATTAATGATTAAAATTAAATGGCCAATTTATCAGTTATTAGAAGGTTTTTATTTTAACATTTTAATTAATTAAAAGAAAACTAAAACAAAATTCGAAAATCCGGCTTCGAGGTGCATCAGGGGAGGTCATTACGAACCACCATGCAAATTTTTGTAGCTCAGCCATCAGCCGTTTTCTTAAAACTCTCTGGAAACACACACAATGACACACACACATCTTATTTTATTATATGTATAGATGAGGAAAGTAAATTAAAAAAATTAGAAATATCAGTCGTATCGTTAAAAATATGATACCAAATGAAATATGCAATTTTTGTGAATCCGACGGATTAAAATCAACGGATTAAAAAAAATTGTGAATCCAACGGATTTTTTAAAATTAACTAATGTATGTATTTTAGGTGGCAACAGAAGGAGATTGTATGGAAACCGTTTGGAAATTTTTTTTAAATGTGCTACTAATTAAGTCACATGGTTTTTTTTTTTTTTTTTTTTTTTTTTTTTTTTTTTTTTAAGTGGGATTAAAAATTTCAGTTTTGAATTTTTTTTTTAATTTTCTTTCACAAACACAAACATATAGTATACAGCCTGTACAACACTAGACCAAATTGAAGTTCAAATTTCATCAATATTTAAATAAATAAATGAAAATAAAAATATGTTTAATGGGAAATATGTATAACCATTAAAAGTTTAGTTGTCTAAAATATGGCAGAAATAGCGCTCATAGCATATTGTTACAAGGTATTAAGTCTTATTTTTACAAGGGATTAAATCTAAAATGGTGACAAAAATTCAAAAGTCGCCAAAGAGAGCTATATTAAGGCGGTACTATGATCATGCTTACAAACCATGAATTATATATAACCACAAAAAATTAATTGTCTCATGCAACAGACGTAGCCGGTCATAGCATATTATAATATTTAGCGTGTAATTGTTATCATTTTTATGGTTGATCGGGGATAAACAAAATAAACATAGGAAATAACGTAAAAGCAAATATTATGTGCACCACGTATAGTGTTGTTCATATGTAACTGGGATACAAATATAAAGGGGATACTTCATTTTTTCCGATACTATCTATTTCGAAACTGTTATCTAATAAGGACTTAATGGAAGCCTATTGGTAAACCATTGTCTCAGGTAATAGAGACAAGCGCCCGAGTTTTAGCGGATGACCATATCGCTACCGAAGGCAGCAGGGATCCGAAGCGAGCTTTTGAGCAATTTTAGTATTTTATTTTATTAGATTTAATTTAAAGAGTTTCCTTTAAATTTAGTGACCAGCGAAGCGGGCAAAGCCTGCTAGTAAGAAATAAAATATATAGCATGTAAAATATCCAATGAATTAAAACTAATCTAATTTTACAAAATTTAAATGTATGAAGAATATAAATTTATTAAATTTAAATATTATGCATGCAATATACTTAAAATTATTATAGAAAATGCAATAATACTTCTTTTTTTTTTAATATTCACTAACGACTCTCCTAACCAACTATTGCACAACGCCACCAAACTTCGATAATCAAAAATTTCCCTCTTTCCATGCTTTACCTTATATATATATATACCAGCAGGCTTTGCCCGCTTCGCTGGACATTAAACTTAAATGAGTTGTCAAAATGCCATATCTTTATTAATAACTTAAGTTCTCGCTGTGATTGGTAGAGGTTTTCTCGCTCCCAATGTGAGGAGTCTGGGTCCCCACTGTCTTCGGCACAACTTACCCACTTCTTACTTCCCCACCCTCAGCGGGTGAGTTCGAAGTTTTGCAAAATCCCACTAATGTACATAATGCGTATACTTAATCCAATATCCACACACCAAAATTCGCCATTCTAAGATAATTCAAAGCGAATTCAAGCGGAAAAACATGTTTTTGCACATGTTTATTGCCCTCCGACTCCGAGAAGCAGGGGGGGGGATTTCGAATTTCGTGAAATGCAGTTACAATAAGTGCCAGATGCATACAAACAATTTACGCACCAAATTTCGTGACGACAGAAGTCTTTAATAGAGAGTATTATAAATAAATAAACACAAAAAACACAGCTTAAGTATAGGAACCCTTTAGGGACTTTAAAAATTTTAAGCCATTTTTGCGATGAACTGAATTGGCTATCTCAATTGTGCAATTAAAGATCTTGGCGAGAAACGTCCGAGCTACTTCGGTGCCGAATTTCAAATTTTGCCAAAGGGATCCAATACTAAAGCTGTTCCATATCGAATCTGGATTGAAAACGGAAAAAGGGTAAAATAAATTAGAAATATCAGACCTATATTTATAAATTTGATACCGAATGAAAGGGGCGATTTTGCTGAATCCAGGGGTTCAAACAGTTTTTCGATGCAACAATTAGATTTTTAAAAAATAACTAAAGTATGAAATTTAAGTGGCAACGGAAAAACGGATAAAGGGAAAAATAAATTAGAAATATCAGACCTATCATTACAAATTCAGTACCAAATGAAAGAGGTGATTTTTCTGAATCCTGGGGTGTAAACAGTTTTTCGATACGACAATTAGATTTTTTGAAATTAACTAAAGTATGAAACTTAGATGGCAACACTTCATGTCAATCTTTTCATAATTTGAAGTGCGAATCACGTGAATCCAAAAGTCTTTAACTTAAAAAAATTCTTTTTATATTTTATTTTTCCATTCAAAGCATTTTAGTGAAAAAATATTTATGGCGCATGCGCAGGCGTTTTTTACCCACAATTTAAACACTAATCATAATTTTGAAAATTTCTATAGATATAATTTCAAGTTGGGTGAAGACCTAAGTTTCTGCCAAGCGCCGTTAAATTCCGTCCAGCCGTTCTCGAGTGATGCCCGGACAAACGTGTTTTAGTCTTTTACCCCCTAGGGCGGGAACGGGGGGGAATTTCTGAAAAGTTTATATATATAATTTTAAGTTCGGTGAAGACCTAAATTCCTGCCAAGCCCCGTTGAATTCCGTCCAGCCGTTCTCAAGTGATGCCCGGACAAAAAAAGCGACATCCGGTCACGATGACACACACACAGACACACACACACACACACACACACAGGCAAAATTTTCTGAAGTCATTTTCGGCTTTCATGGGGTGTAAAACGTGAAGATATCGCAAAATTTTTTGATTCCGACAAATTTACAGACAAAAGTCTGATTTTATTAATATAGATATACACATGTATATCTATGGGCGTATCGTGAATGACTTTTTGGGTATACTCCCAAAACGTCATTCACGATAACAAGCTTGTTATCACAAGAAGCTCATTCTTCTGATTGATTGTTGAAATGTCGTGTTGCTTCTCGAAATAAAGGAATTGAGCTTGTGATGATCGTTCCCCACGTCCAATAGTCGACGCAGACGATTTTACTTCTGTTTTATTTATTTCTGTTTTATATAGCTGCACACTTGAATAGTTACTTCATTTTTTTTTTTATTATTATTATTTCAGAGTTTATTAAGACTCACATAGGACGACCACTACTATTTACATTGGTACCACACAAAAGAAATAATGTAAGAAAATAATAATTAAAACACAAGAAATTAATTGACATAATATTGTATAGCAAGCGAGGCTTTTTATCTACCTTCACTCAAAGCCCTCGCTGCCCCATCTCTACTACTGAGAGAGAGAAAATCTAGTTGGCATAGGTGGACTCTGTCAGTTCCCCGTCATATTTATGTTCTCATAAATTTCTAGTGCGAGACATATTCTAATCATGTTAAAAGAAATTAATTTGACCAAAGCTTGATATAGTGACAGAATGAAATCCTCGAATAGGCTATCCACCGTTAACTTCGATATATATATCTTATTCTAATCTATTAATTTATTTTATCAGGGTTAATTCCGTTGTTTAGTTTTCATGCTACTATTTCCAATGAAATAATCCTCAAAATTCATATTTATATGAGAAATTTACAATTTCGCTATGCTGATAAAATCGTAAATAACGAATGATTTACGAAATTTTCCTATTAGAATATATGTATTCAAACATGTTCAAACAAATATCATAAACGTAATTTTGAAGTTGTCTAATGTATTTAGGATCCTCAAAATGGAAGTTTATGCTCAATTTTGCCTTATTCTGACATGTTAAGTAAATGGTAAATTCCAAATAACTTACGAATTTTTTAAATTGGAAAAATCATAGTCTATGATATTCATGCCAGTATCCTAAATAATATTTCGAAAGTGGTTTGACATCTTTACGATGAAAATATCCCTCAAGATTGACGTTTATGTAAAATTTTGCTCTATTCAGCCATGTTAAGAAATTCGTAAATTTTCAATAACTTACGAAATCTTTATATTGGAAAATTCATAGTCATTAATATTCATGCCAGTGTCCTAAATAATATTTCAAAAGTAGTCTGACATCTTTACGATGAAAATATCTCTCAAAATTGACGTTTATGTGAAATTTTGCCCTATACTGCCATGTTAAGAAATTCGTAAATTTCCAATAACTTGCGAAATTTCCAAAGTAGCATATTTATAGTTACTGATGTTCATTCCGGCATCAAAACTGATATTTTAAAACTGGTCTGATATTTTTACAGGAAAAAGTTTCCATTAAATGCACGTTTAAGTGAATTTTTTCCTATTCTCCCATGTTAAGAAAATCGTAAATTTCTAATAACTTACGAAGTTTTTAAATTCGAATGTTACAAATGAATAGGGTTCTTGCCAGAATCGAATGTAATATTTTAAAACTGATCTGACCTCTCTGCAATCATTTGTTCGTGAGATATCGTGTTAACAGACTAACAAACTAACGGACTAACACACTGACACACTAACGGACTGACACGCTGACACACTAACAGACACCCTACAGACAGACACCATAGAAATTTTGTCATTTTCGGATTCCTCACACCTGAAAACGAGTAGAAAAGTCAAAAAACCGAGGTCGAAATTTTTCACGATTACCTAAGTTCCCCATACCTATAGTATGATGGGGAACTAAAACACATCACAGTGTGCTTCTTGCACCTGCTCGTTCGTTAGGTGGGTGTGACGTTACTGATGACATCAACCCCCCTCACCTAAGGCTCCTATATATACGAGCTGGCGCATCAGGCATTTTGTTGCCTTAGGGTTGCCACATGTACCCAGCGCGTTTCTCTGATAAACAAACGACAAACATTTTTTTTATCGTCTTACGTCACTTCAGAGTAACTTATTTTATTATATTTCATAATTTTAGCTAAGTAAACTATGATATGGAAGTTTGTTTAGTGATAAACAGCTATAAACATTCAAAAAGTGAATATAAAGTGTTCACACACCTTCTATTACTGTGCATTTGAGTTTTGGCGACATTTTGTAAAAGAAACAGAAACCGCTCTAACAACACATCTACATCCATAGGATATCCTCAGAATAAAATGACATCCTGAGAATGTACTGTGAAAAAAATGTGTTTTTAGGAATATTATTGTTGCTTATTGCTCTTACCTTGACCGGATTAGTTTCAGATCAAGATTTCTTAAAATCATTAGGGAAGGGATAAGGACGCCAAGCGGGAATACTGTCCTCTTCGGAGGCAAAAAAATGGCGGTGATGCGCCGGCCTATTATTTTATTTAGGGGCTCTACCCTCACCCACCCACCCAAGATTGAAATTTGTCTCACAAAATGCAAATCTTAAATTACGTCAAGTGACGTCACAACTACTTCAAATACAATGCACAAGATAATAATACTAAACAAAAAAAAAAAAAAAAAAAAAAAACACTTGAGTTTTGTAACAAATTTCCATACTTTCAGGCCTTTGAAATAAAACATATAAAAAGAATATATATATAGATTATACACAGCACAATATCAAAAGATTACTAGACATGATGTTTGAATAATATAGCTGAAAAATTAAAAAAAAATGTCCAAAAGTTCGAAACAGTTTTTTATCAGTTGTTCATAGTTCCTAACCTGGATAAAGCGTCTGCATTACTTAATTTGGATCCAGGACAATGAGATATTGAAATGTTGTATTTTTGCAATGCAAGTGCCCATCGTTGCAGATTAGAAGATTGCAGGGCGTTCTTCGTAATAAAGGTTAACGGATTATGGTCCGTAATTAAACATATTCCTCAGCCAAAAATCCATGCTTCAAATTTCTTTGAGCTCCAGATAACTGCGTAGTGCGGAACATAGTCACGATAATAATTACATAGACCGAGAAAACTCTTCAATTGTTTCTTAGTCTAAAGATGGGCTACCTTCTGAATGGCATCTACTTTCTCAGGATCTGCCTGGTGACTGACAGAAGCAATGACATGTACTAAATACTTGATGTGATTTTTAGCGAATGAACACTTCTTTAGATTAACAGAAAAATTTAAATCCGCTAACTTTCTGAATATTTTGTCAATCTGTATCAAATGCTCGCTAAAATCTCTTGAATAGACAGCAATATCATCTATGTATGCCCACGAAAAATCTCCAAATTCCGATAAAGCTTGATTCTGATTCATCACTCGTTGGAATGTCGCTGCAGCATTTCTCAGCCCAAAAGGCATGACTTTAAATTTATATTGTGGTCCGTGAATTTTGAAACACGTTAAGTCTTGCCTCTGTTTCTCCATGGGAATTGCCCAATAGCCTTTGAGCAAATTAATGGTGGATATTACATTGGCTCTACCGACGCAACATAGTAGGTCGGTTGTATTTTCCATCGGGAATCGTCTGGCTTGTTAGTGACGGAGTTGAGAGACCTCAAATCCACGCATAATTTTAGGGAGCCATCTTTCTTCTCTATGCAAACTACTGGATGTGAGTTTTCTGTATCACACATTTCTATTAGCCCTAACGCTAGAAGTTCCTCAATTTGCCTATCTATTTCTGGTTTTAACGCCTCCGGAATTCCATAAGCATACGACTTTTTCCTTTCTGTATCATTTAATCGTATTTTATGCTCCTCTAACTTAACTATTTGTACTTTATTTTGAAATAAGTTTTTATATTTACTCAATAATTTTTTTACCTCTTTCTTTTGCGAATCATTTAAATGACTCAAACTAACTTCGTTAAGATTGAAGGAATTTGAATAATTATTTCGGCTAGAAGTGGGATGAACTTCCCCTAATTCTGATTCATTTTCGAATATTACTCTCACCGCTTGTACTCTAGGTATAAATTTTCTAAGTTTGTTTACGTGAACGGTTTTAATATTCCCATTCGCTAATTTCACTTTATAAGAGTCGGTACTACGACGAGATACTATTTCAGTGGGTCCGGTCCATCTAGCATATAATTTATTATTAGAATCAGGAATTAAAAGATTAACCTGGTCCCCAGATTGGAATTCCTTATATATTGCCCGTCGGTTGGCATATCTTGTGCACGCTCCTTGTTTTACTTCAGCAGTCACTGCTGCTTCCTTTGCGGCCATTCCTATGTTTATTTTCAACTCTTGTAAATGCGCTCTTACCCATATTTGTAGGAAGTGGAATTTCGCTCGCACACGAGGACTTTAACACCGCAAGAGGCCCTCTAGCTTCTCTACCGTACATTAATTTAAATGGTGATACTCCAGTAGTACAATTAGGGATCTCTCTGTATGCAAACAACATATATGATATATGTTTGTTTCAATTTTTAGGATCACCTCGTATAATGTGGTGCAACTTACGCTTCAAAATTTATTTTACCTTTCGAATGAATCTGAACTTTCCCGATGACCCGGTGTTGCGAAACTAGGGGTCGCGTCTAGTCTAAAATGAAATTCGTGCGTCAATTTTGATACAAAATAAGTGCCTTGGTCGCTAGCGATAACCCGAGGTATTCCTGTTCTCATAAATATCTCTAACAAAGCGTCACATGTCGCCTTAGCTACAATCGTTCTCAACGGAACTGCCTCCGGCCACCTAGAATGTTGGTCAACTAAACATAACACGTATTTGTGTTTTCGCGCTGATGAAGTTTCGATTGGACCGATTATATTAACCGTTACCTGTTCAAACGGAAATTGTGGTCTTTGAATGGGCATGATCAGTATCTGGTCGCTCACTTTTCCCCTACTACGTAGTTGTCAATCCCTACACGACCTACAGTATCCTTCGATATCTTGCGACATCCGCGGCCAATAAAAGAAATAACGGATTCTTTCTTTAGTTTTGTGCATACCTAAGTGATTTGCAAAAATGGACTCATGCGCCAATTTCAAAATTTGCTATCTTTCCATTTTTGGTATAACCAACTGATGTACACTATCCCCCGAGACTTTATTCTTATAATATAGTAAATTATCCACGACATAAAACCCATTTTTATTTCTTCTAGCATCTTTAAAAGCTTTGTGTAATGTTTCGCAATTTCTCTGTTGTTTTCTAAAAGTACTGACATCTGACATTTGACCTATATTGTTATCTGACTTAGATTCATATTCATTTTTAACACATTTTATAATCACTTTCTCGTTACCGTTTTGCTTACTATTTTTTCTAATCAGATCTTCGCAGTTCTCCTTTTTCCTTTCCACATCATTACTGTTTCGTTTTAATGCGTCCGTACCAATAAAGTTTCCCACGTCATTTCCAAGCACGCTTGAATTCATATACTTATTTTCTAATACCTCCTCATCTTTTCCTATGGCTGATTTTAGCGTCTTATAGATAACAGGTGTTATTATACATGGAACTACTAGTTTGTTTGTAATTGAGAACAAAATGTCTACGTTACCGGATGTAAAATTGAGAGAATTAGGTTTCAAAGATATAGGAAATGTCTTTAAATCAGCTACTACTTAATCTCCAAACGCAGAAATGAGTTGTATTTTCAAAGATAAAAGATTGTGGTACTTGATCGGAGTTAATAATAGGCATTTCTGCAGCGCTATCAACTAATGCTCGTATTTGTCCCCCTCCCCCCCCCCAACCAATGTGTACATATTCTAAGGATTGTGTATCAACTATGTCACTATTAAAATATGCGGTTTTGACTTTTGAGATTAACCTATCTTTTTGGTTAGAATTTACTGGCGTTGAATCATTTCTTTGGGTTTGTGGAGCTCCCGTTTTATTTTTCCCTCTATTAAGCGGACAATATCATTAATGAACCGTGCTTTTACAAAGTTTACGCACTTTCTGTCTATTATTTTTAACATATTTATTTCTCATGAGAGGTGGTACATATTTACCATTAGTCTGATTTCCGAATCCCATTTCATTTTGATCGCGAAATTTTGATAGTTTATCATATGTCTCAGCGAAAGATCTATTTTTTTAAGACAAACTAGTTATCACAGAACTCAGCAATCTATCTAGGTCGCAACCATTTGTCTAATTGCTTCACCCTGATATAACTCTTCGTTTCTGTATCTAATGTACTCAACATTCTATCGCTAACAGTTAAATCATTCAATGTTTCAAAATCTGTTTTTTTCCGTAGTTCATAATAAAAATCCCAATTTGTCCTGAGACGACTATCAAACTGCATATGGTTTTCGTGTTTCATCCTCTTAGCCGTAAGAAAATTATCTAAACAAGCTTCTGGGGTCGGCTGAAATTCTTTAAGAACAATCTCTTTCACCTACTATAATCTTTCATTTCTTCTGGATTTATATATGTTAACAAGTGTGCAGCCCGTTCACCTAGTGAATTAATTAATATTTCAACTTTTAAATCATTTGAAACATTTTTCATTTGGAACGCTTTTTCTGGCGATGCATAGAACAAATTTCAATTTTCCAATATCGTAGTGTGCTTCTTGCACCTGATCGTTCCTCAGGTGTGTGTGACGTAACTGATGACATCACAGACCTATGAGATAAATGAATATCTTTTTTAATAAACTGTTTCTGACTACCCGAGCGGAGCATACCAAAAAAATTATCCACAAATAAGCCATTGATTGAGATATATATATACACACATACGAGGTAAAGTCAATAAATTTGGGGACTTCTTTCACTACAAAAACCAATACAAGTAATCTAAACACAATCACCTTCAAACAAATATCCTTCAGCCATCGTTGATACAGCTTCTGTAAGAAATTATGGACACCGTTAAACGAGAGCTGTTGTGAAACAGTTGTTGTTGTTGGCGTCACTTCTCTGGCATTTGCAAAACATTTCCTTTTTATGCGATCTCTCAGTTTTAGGAACAGGCAGAAATCGAAAAGAGCCATTTCTAGGGATTACTGGGTATGGATGTTGTGTTTCGTAAGTTCTTGCTGCCGCATCAGGTATTGCTGCAGGATGTTGCTGCATTGTCATGCAACAACATTCGCCTGTAGACGGATCATCTTTAACAGCGTCTTTACAATTTTCAAATAAGATATACTACTTAAATCTTTCCATCTACGCAGAATATGGTCTCCATAGATTTGTTGCAGTAACCTCAATGTTTCTGCGGCGGTTATTTTTAATTTTTAGTAGAATTTAATGTTCGAGAATTGCTCAAAAATGGACATTTTGCTACATCGAAATGACAGACTGGCAGTCTGCTGTGAACCTTGAGCTTCGTGTCATATCAGTTTTGCAAAGATTCATGTGACGTCTCCGCGTGTGTAGAGAACCAGACTTGCAAGTCACATCGTTATTTTGGTTTTTGGTTCATCCACACACCAAACATGAGGGGTGAAGGTATTCCCCGAATTTGTTGACTGTACTACGTAGATACATATAACAACTTACGTGACTAACTATTTTAATATTACGAATAATTTGGTGTGTCACTCACATGACTTTCTCTTACCCTACATTTCAATATTATAAAGATATATTGCAGATTCAGTCGTAAGATCAATCAAGTAAGATAATAAAGACCATTCTACTTTAAAAATAATCTAAAATAGGTTTAGGAACAATTTTATTAGACATATAATTCTGTGTGAGGGGGTACCGCCCCCTAAACACCCCCGCCTAGTTCAATTATAATACGTGCATATATATATATATATATATATATATATATATATATATATATATTAACTCAAGGCTGTCGTTAATTTGCTTTCAAACTTGCCAATCTAAACTAAATTTTCCAAGTGGAAACCTAATACGAACTTCAAAATATGTAATTTGAGTTTCTTGCCGTTATTTATTTTTAAGTTATGGTGATAAAAGTGAAACATGTAGAACAACAATCAAAAATTCTATTTTCTAGTTCACAGCACCTCAAAACGTGATGTTATACAAAAAACAGAGTGGAAAATCAAACTCTAAGAAAAATTTGTTTATAGGATAAGTATAAAAAAATAATTTTCCTACCTAAGTAATATTCTTTGATATAGTAAAATCAATCAATTCAATGATATAGTAATATCCATCAATTACATTTAATAGAAAATAATGTTTAGCTTAATTTTGGGTATCCCTCCATATTGTCTACAAATATAAGCACATTACATTGAGTAATTAAATTTAGCTTTATATGAAAAACACCTGACACAAAATGAAATACATTTCCGGTAATTTCCAAGTATAGCCCTAATATATCCAAATACTTTCGATAGCCCTGTAAACGAATGATGAATGATTTTCATACCACAGTCTACACAAAACATAGTTTTACACATGTAAAAACTATGTTAATTCCATTTTGTTTAAGGCTGCCTATAGATGTTTCACTGTAATTACCAGAAATTTCCACTTGGATTCTCTTGGATGTCCCTGAAAGGAAGCATTTGCTATCTCAACGAAAAAGTTTAGTGTAGCATCACTATACAATATAGATTTAGAATGCCGAGTTTGAACTTTCTGCTACTATTTGTTCATTGTAAATTTTTTTCTCTACATTACATAACAATATTGAGGCAGCCTACTTGCCATAACTATGCAGAGAAATGTTACAAAAATGTTATAATTGGCCGTGTGGGAAGCATGGAGTTCCTACATGAATGCCTGTCACTTTTAAGGTTTGTACCTGAGATTTGTTGATCGTCATTGTAAAAGCCAATTTCAATGGAAATTGTAATCTCTTGAAATGAAATGGCAAGTTGTTGGGAATAATAGGTATGCGGGGAATCAAAACGCTGTCTCCTTTAGCAGTTCCTGTAATAATGGTACATTTTATAATATTAATACCCAGCTCTGTGATACGAAGCCTAGTGCTGTTGCACAGTCTGGGTGCATCAAGGTTACGCATCAGCATAGCTGGAACGCCAAATTTAAGCTCCAACATATGGGACGGCACTCCCGTTAACTCCAGAGAGTTGAGAAATTCAACGGTGTAGGCAGTACTATCGTCATCAGCCATCCCAGTGTCTATAGATGTGTATAATTTTGAATTGCCGGCGGTCATGTCTAAAATTCTTTTGTTTATTTTATTGACCCACTCGTTCTTAGGCAATAGCACTGCCCCCTCACACAACTATTCATCATTACTTATATTAACATCCAAATCGAAAAGACTTGCCTGATAAGTTCGTCTTCTGTAGCCACTGGATGGGAAAATTCTTCGGAAAATTGAATTTTCCCATCTGCGTCCGTTTCTAGACGACCCTCACCAATTTCAAAAGCTTATTTGCAAAGACACCTGATTCTTGGTCTTTGTACAGTCAGACGCGCATGTTGCATGTAAGATGGAGCTTTTCAATCCTATGCCAGAGTGGCGACGCCTTGAGACATGCGTTTATTTCATCCGCCGGTGTGCCCTTCTCAAAAACTCAAAAATTTGACCAAGAAAGTATATTTCCTCTACCATATATATAGTATTTTGTGAGCAGGAGACGATTTATAAGCCATAACTAGGATATGACGAGGCGTTTCATTTTAAACACATAAAATTTAATAGATGACTAAGACAATTACAGATGAAAAATACAAGTAACATGAACGACTACATTTTTAAGACTGCGATCTGTTCTAGCAGAGATAAACGTAAAAAGGAATGAACAGATCATTGATTGGACGTGACGTCACTTACCAACAGTCCAATAGATTAAATCAGGAATACAATGACGAAATACACCACAACTCTCCTCCCCTTAATTCCGTATACCATACCTGATGGGAGGTTTTCTTACTCTAGATGATCTTCTTACAACCTGTTCAGAAAAAGACAAATTAGCATTTTTAAGTTTTGAATGTTCAGATTTTAGTTCATTATTTACAATACTGTTGATATTTTTATCACAGTCAATTTCTCCAGGCTTTGTAGACACAGATCTACTGTCGGTTGGCACTGGATCTGGTTTAAAGGAAGGATCGGTTGGCACTGGATCTGGTGTTATTGCAGGCCTCCTACCAGACTTAGATTCTCCATTGCTTTGCAGGTGTGGACTCTTGCTATCGGAAACCATGGGAATATTTCCATCAAGAGTGTTCTTTTCAATTTCACCAGGATTTGTAGTTTCCTCCAGTTGTACTCTGGAACCTACACTTTTTAGTTGATCAACGTGTCTTTTCCATACACATGAACCTACTTGAATTTTATAATGTAGTTTACCTAGTCTGGCAATTACTTTACCTATTTCCCATTTATCTCCTGATGTGTAATTGCGTACTGCAACTTTTTCATTTATTTCGAATTCTCTTATCTTTTTCTTGTTAAAAACATTTTTATGTTGTTTGCTTTCAACATAATTTTTAACATTTGGTACAAGCAAATCTAATTTTGATCTGATATTTCTTTTCAGAAATAATGATGCGGGACTCTCCCCTGTTGTAATATGAGGCATTATTCGGTATTGGAATAAAAATTCGTTTAACTTAAATTGGAGATTTCCGGGTTCTGAACTTAAGGATTTCAATCCTTTTTTAATAATTTGGACATATCTTTCGGCTTGACCATTTGTAGAGGGATGATATGGTGCAGTTAAACTATGTTTTATGCCTTTACTTTGTAGAAAATGTTCGAATTTTTCTGAAATGAATTGTGGCCCATTTTCAGACACAAGGGACACAGGATAGCCATATCTGGCAAAAAGCGAAGAAAGACAGTTTATAGTGTTCTCAGCCGTAGTATTAGGAACAATGAACACTTCTGTCCATTTACTGTGGGCATCTACTACGATTAAAAACATTTTCCCCATCATTGGACCAAAAAAGTCTACATGTATTCTGTTCCAAGGTGTTGTAGGCCATTCCCAGTGATGATTTTCCATTTAATGAGGATTATGTTTTAATTTAATACAAACAGAACAGTTATTTGCTAAATTCTCAATGTCTTTATCAATACCTGGCCACCATACAAAACTACGTGCCAGTGCTTTCATTTTTACTATGCCAAAATGGCCAAAATGCAAATCTTCCAACACTTTTTGTCTATGAACAGTAGGAATTACAACACGATTCCCTTGTAGTATGCAATTATTTAGTATAGAAAAATCTTGTTGTTTATGTCCAAAAAGTAAGTAATTTGGCATCTGTGTGCCTGATATTAAATGTCGGTACATTTCTTTCAATGTTGGATCTCGCTTAGAACTTGCACATAATATCTTTGTATTTAACGGTAACGATGTGATTTGATGAATAAATAAACAATCGGATTCATCAAGGTTGCCAAATAAATTTGGTGACAAAGTTGGTGACACTTTTTCTGGTTGTAGCGAATCGGACGACGGCAGCAGTAAGTCTTCACTACGTAATGGAAGACGTGATAGAGCATCGGCATTTCCGTGCTCTGCAGATTTTTTATATTTAATATCATAATTAAATGTCTGTAAGTATAATGCGTATCTTTGCATTCTAGCTGCCGAAAGTACCGGAATACTTTTTACGGGTGAAAATATGGAAACTAGGGGTTTACTATCAGTATACAGAGTAAATCTCCTACCATATAAAAATTAAAAAAATTTCTTTACACCAAAAATTATTGCTAACGCTTCTTTATCTACCTGACTATACCGCTTTTCTGCAGAAGATAAAGTTCTAGAAGCAAAAGCTATGGGTTTTTCGGAGTTATCTGGCATTGTATGCGAAAGTACTGCCGAAATTCCATAAGGAGAAGCATCAGTGGCTAAAATTAAGGGTAATTTAGGATTAAAGTGGGTGAGAATCCTTTCGGAAGTAATTTCCTGTTTAATTGCATTAAATGAATTTTCACATTTTTTTAGTCCACTGAAAATTTACATTTTTACGTAATAATTCATTTAGAGGATAAGCAATCGTAGATAATTTAGGAACAAATCTAGAATAGTAAGATACTAAGCCTAGGAACGCTTTTACTTGAGTTACGTTTTGAGGTATTGGAGCATTTAAAATAGCAGAAATTTTTTCTTGTGTTTTGTGTATGCCATTTTTATCAATTTTGTAACCGCAGTATGTAATTTCGTAATTCATGAAAAAAGATTTTTCTTTATTTATTTTAAGATTATATTCACGTAACCTTTCTAGCACTTGTTTTAATCGCTCTAAATGTATTTCATCAGTTTCCCCTGAGATACATATATCGTCAATAAAAACTGAAATACCCTCTATACCTTTTAAAATTTGTTCTATAGTTCTCTGCCATATTGCTGGCGAACTGGCAATTCCGTATGGTAATCGCGTAAATTTAAATAAGCCTTTAGGAGTGTTAATAGTAAGTAATTCTTGTGAATTTTCCTCTACCGGTAAATGCAAGTATGCTTGGTTTAAATCAATTTTTGTAAAATGTAATCCACCCCCTAAAGTTGCTAATATATCCTCAATTTTTGGTAGCGGGTATTTGTCAACCTTTAAAAGTTTATTTACCGTGACTTTAAAATCGCCGCATAAACGAATTTTCCTATTAGGTTTTACCACCGGAACAATAGGTGTTGCCCATTTACTAGTACTAACAGCTTTTATTATCCCTTCATTTTCTAATCTTTCCAATTCTTCATTTACCGCATTCCTTAATGCATACGTAACTGTTCGCGATTTACAAAATATTGGTGATGAGTCTTTCTCTAAATGTAATTCAGCTTTAACATTTTTAATTTCACTTACGTTATTTGTGAATAAATCCGTAAATTCATTTAGTAAATTATTTAAATTATCCGAGATTTGTACTTTGTTTACCGGAACAGTTTGTAAATTGTTTGGGAATATATTAAATGTAGTTATCCAATCCCTACCTAGCAATAAAGGAAAATTGTCTTTTTTAACTAAATATAACTTAACATTCCTAGTTTTGTTTTCGTAAGTTACATTTACTCTAACAAATCCCTCGGGCTGGAAAATTTCTCCCGTGCTGTTTTTAATTTTACATCAGCAGGAAACATTTTATGTTCTGGAAATAATCTCCGAAAACGATTTATCGGTACGGCGGAAATCGCCGATCCCGTATCAAGTTCCATTTCTGCTTTAGCACTATTTTCTATCAAAACCCAAATTTTTATAGGTTTAGTGCCTTCAGATTTTAACGACAAAATGTCTACAGTATCAAGAACATTTACATTTTTCTTTTGAGTAACATTGTTTTGTGCGTTCCGACACACTTTACTCAAATGACCACGTTTTTTACAAAAATTGCAAACTGCATTAATAAATTTACAAACATTTGCTAAATGAGAGCTATTTCCACAACGATAACAATAAGTTTTACTTTTATTTGCACTCGCAGTTTTGTTCACGTTTTGTTTACTTAAGTTATTTTGAGAATAATTTTGTTTTGGTTTCCTAACACTAACAGAAACTTTATTCAAATTCAAATTTTTATTTTGTAATTCTATCATGTCATTTTCAGTACTTTGCATAGTTACGGCTTGTTCTACTGCTTTTTCAAATGTTAAATCTTCAACCTGAGACATTAATTTGCTTTGGATTGTTTCATTTTTTAATCCGCGTAAAAATTGTTCTAACAAATTTTCTGACAGCGAAACGCCTGTAAACGCGCAATGTGTTGTAAGTTTCTTTAAACGAACACTAAAATCCTGCACAGATTCGTTATCTCCTTGACAACATTTTCTAAATTTAATGCGTTCACTGATTTTGTTTGGAATTTTACATAGATGTTTTGTTAAGACAGCTACTAATTCAGTGTAAGTTTTTGATTCAGGGAGATCTGGGAACAGTAAATTTGTAAGTAAATTATATAATTTCGGTCCGATAAAAGTTATTAAAGCACTAACTTTTTTTTCATCCTTAATATCAAACAATATAAAGTTCTGTTCCAGTCTCCTTACATAAATCTCAAACGATTCAACCGAATCATTGAATTCTTTAAAATTTTGAAACATTTTTAATGAAAATATACTAGTTCTAACAATAAAAACATGCAATCTAATAAAAGAACAGAAAGAAAAAAAATAAAATAAATGTGTAAATACCTTTTTTTCTCTCTTTCCCGAAAAAATAAAAAGTCGCAGATTATCGCAGACGATAATTACACTCACTGGCGCCTAAATCGTACCTGCCCGCCACCAGACAATGATATTAACTGCTGCTGTCTCCGATCGCATAATGATTCATTTCGAAATATCAATTTTCTTTATGAAGAACTGCAGATTGCATTTTTAATCATCTTGAAGTAGATATTATTAAAATGTTGAAGAGCAAAACTTCTTTTTGCTTTTTTCTTTTTCATCACGTCGCACAGTGTTCGGAATTTCAAAAATGCTTGCCAAAAGTCGAAATTAAAGAAAACAAGTGAAATTGTGATGTATATATATGTTTTCGAGGTCGCTGAATCCAAATCTGACATTGGTTTTTTGAAAACGTCAAAGTCAAACTCAAAAACAAGATGGCGAATCCAATATGGCGCACTTTTTGAGTTTGCCTTTGAAGTTTTCGAAAAACCAATGTCAGATTCGGATTCAGCGACCTCGAAAACATATATATACATCACAATTTCACTTGTTTTCTTTAATTTCGACTTTTGGCCAGCATTTTTGAAATTCCGACCACTGTGTGGCGGATCAAAAATCAAAAAATTGATAGATGAAGGATAATTTTCACATTTAAGGGTTTTTGAGGGCGCTAAATTCAAATTTGATATCAGTTTTTATAAAAAAAGTGATCTTGCACTCAAAAACAAGATGGCGGATCCAATAGGGCAGACCAAAGTCCAAAAAATTAAAAAATTAAATTAAAAAGTTAAAATTAAATTAAAAAGTTAAAACGCTTTTACACATACAGGGGCAGGCGGGGGCACCCAATTCTTTAACGGCTGAATAAAATGGACATCCCTTAACACTCTCCACTTTGAATCAATGCGGGATCTTGCGAGATAAAATAGTTTCCATACTTTGAAACTTTTGGTTATGTTATAATTGAGGTTAACTTCAAAAAGCCGCTCAGGAGATCACTATCTACTAACCTCCACAGTTGTCGGCCATATTTTGTTGAATGTTGTTGTTGCGAAATTTTCCGAGAAACACTATTTGTTTAACTGTTAAAATGCATTAACAATTAAAAAGAAAAAATTGTCACGTTTTCAGCCAGCCTACACTTAGAAATATGTAGATAGAATAAATTTTCCACCTCACAGTTTCATTCAGTGGCTCCCTCTGAAGGTATTTCCGTGGTACTTACGTCTAAAAACGCGCCTAAATTTTTCGACTTTTGGCCAGCTTTTTTGAAATTCCGAACACTGTGCGTCGCCAATATAGTATTTTGTGAGCAGGAGAAGATTTATAAGCCATAACTAGGATATGACGAGGCGTTTCATTTTAAACACATAAAATTTAATAGATGACTAAGACAATTACAGATGAAAAATACAAGTAACATGAACGACTACATTTTTAAGACTGCGATCTGTTCTAGCAGAGATAAACGTAAAAAGGAATGAACAGATCATTGATTGGACGTGACGTCACTTACCAACAGTCCAATAGATTAAATCAGGAATACAATGACGAAATACACCACAATATATATTTGGGTAAAAGAAAGTTAAAAAAAAAAAAATACCTTTACGTTCTAACACATACTGCATCACATCGTCTGGAGCAACTTGGTCAATTAAAGTTTGCCTCATTGTTGGATCTAGCGTGTAAAGCAAACCAGCTGCGTAATGATCCATCAGATTCTTTCCAACTGGCAAGTCAGCAATTATTGGTATCTAAAAATAAATGCATATACAATGCCAAATAAGATTACCTGTAAAATACTAATGTATAGTTTATAAAAGAATAGAAATATAGCATAATTTGACAGAAAATTGCAATTAACTAATCCAATGTCAAAGGCACATTCTTGTAAGGTTATTTCATTTGCAAAATCCATCCCCTGAAGGGAAAAGGGAGCAAAATGTGATTTTTCATATTCCTTCACATCTCAACAAAAAAATCAGATACATAAGATTCTTGGTTCAAAATATATTAACACAAATTTAATTTCAGAAATTTTAAGAATTTAACCCAACAAGTGTGGTTAGGAGCATGTTTTAAAATAATCTCTCCTTTCTCAAAGAAAGAGTCAGATATCCATAAAATACCCACTTTAAAATATAACAAACACATATATCTAAAATTAAACTTTGGGTAATTTAAGAATTCGCCCTTCAAGAAAGGAGGGGGGGGGGAAACGTGAATTTTCACATATCTTCATATCTTAAAATAAAAATTAGATATGCATAAGATTCTTGCTTTAAAATATACCAAACACAAATGTATATAAAAATCATTTTTAGGAACTTTAAGCTTCGCCTCTTAAAAGGGCATACACATGTTTTCAAATAGATATCCGAAATATTCTTATTTTAAAATATAACAAACGCAAATATGTAAAAACTAATTCAGTGAACTTTAGAGATTCGATACCTAAAAGAAATAAGGGCAACCGGTGATTTTTTTTTCTTTTTTTTAGCGTATTTAATTCAACTTTCAAATCTTTCAGGATATTTGTTTTTCATACCTAAAACAATAAATCTTGTAATTAGTCAAAAATAGATTAAAACTAGTTGGCATAGGTGGACTCTGCTCAGTTCCCCATCATATGTATGTTCTCATAAATTTATTGTACAGGTCATATTATATTCATGTTAAGAGAAATGAATTTGACCAAACGCTTGGCACAATGACAGAACGAAATCCTCACCTAATAGGCTACCCACCATTCAGTTCAACATATTTATCTTATTCTAATGTATTAATTTATTTTATTGGGATCAATTTCGTAGTTTATTTTTCATGCTAATATTTCCAATGCAACAATCCCAAAAATGCATATTTATATGAAATATCGCAACATTTTGCTATGTTGATAAAATCTTAAATTTCGAATAACTTACGAAATTTTCCCATTAGAATATTTGTAGTCAATCATGTTCATTCAAGTATCATAAATGTTATTTTGAAATTATCTGATATATTTATGATCCTCAAAATGGACGTTTGTGCTCGATTTTGCCTTATTCTGCCATTTTAAGTAAATCGTAAATTCCAAATAACTTACGATTTTTTTAAATTGGAAAATTCATACTCTATGGTATTTATGTAAGTATCCTACATAATATTTCAAAAGTGTTTTGACATCTTTACGATGAAAATATCCCTCAAGATTTGACGTTTGTGTAAAATTTTGCCCTATTCTATTGTGATAAGAAATTCGTAAATTTCCAATAACTTACGAAATTTTTATATTGGAAAATTCATAGTCATCAATATTCATGCCAGTGTCCTAAATAATATTTCAAAAGTAGTCTGACATCTTTACGATGAAAATATCTCTCAAAATTGACGTTTATATGAAATTTCGCCCTATACCACCATGTTAAGATATTCGTAAATTTCCAATAACTTGCGAAATTTTCAAAGAAGCATATTTATAGTTACTGATGTTCATTCCGGCATCAAAACTGATATTTTAAAACTGGTCTGACAATTTTACAGTAAAGAGTTTCCATTTAATGCACGTTTAAGTGAATTTTTGTCCTATTCTCCCATGTTAAGAAAATCGTAAATTTCTAATAACTTGCAAAGATTTTAAATTCGAATGTTGCAAATGAATAGGGTTCTTGCCAGTGTCGAAAGTAACATTTTAAAACTGATCTGACCTCTCTGCGACAATTTTTTCTTGAGATATCGTGTACACAGTCTAACAAACTAACGGACTAACGAACTAACGGACTAACAGACACCCTACAGACAGACACCATACAAATTTTGTTATTTTCGGATTCCCCACACCTGAAAACGTGTAGAAAAGTCAAAAAACCGAGGTCGAAAATTTTCACGATTACCTAAGTTCCCCATACCTATAGTATGATGGGGAACTAAAAAAAAAATCATTCAAACACTATATACATGAACACTAAATACATCTTTAAAAGATACAACTTAGCATTTATTATTTCAAATATGCCATAAGTTATATTTTCATACTATTTCAAAAATTTAGCATGAAATGATGCACTAAAAACTTAAAAAAAAAAAAAAAAAATTCGATATCATTTGTTCTTTTCTTTTTCTTATTAATTTTCTTTTCGTTTCCTTTCCTTTCAAAAATAAGAAATTCTGGCAAAAGCAGAATTTAGTTTATGACGGTGGACTATTTTTTTTTTTTTTTTTTTTTTTTTTTTTCAAATTATAACATCGCTTTCAAGTTAGACCGTGGGCCATAAGCTAAAAATGTCATTTAAAAACAAGTTCGTTTCAGCTTTTCGGGGGCAACCTGAAAATGCTGCTAATATATTCTGTTTAAGATAGGTAATGAAAATATCAAATGTTCTGGAAGTAAACTTTGCACATAAATTTGGAAAATTGATGCCAATTTGAAGGAATTGAGTTTAAATTTAGGATGCTGGTTTAAAGCAGTGTGCAATATATTTCTCATAAAACTGTGATTCGTTGAATAAATTTTAAAATATCTTGCATTGAAGTGCTAAAATCATACTCCTGAGAAAAAATACTAAAAAAAGGATAAAATATTAATAATTAGTGGATCTGCAGATCAGGAGCCTCAACGTCCTATTTTCATCACTCATTATTCATTAGATCATTGATAGTTTTTATTAATTCCATATTTACATCTATCATTATCATCATCAATTTCAACCTTTATCAATCCACTGCAGGATAAAGGCCCCTTCTAGGTGATTCCAAGCTGCCCTGTTTTCTGCAATTCTTCTCCATTCTCTCTTCAATACTTCACAATTTTATCTCTTCAACAACACACTGGTCTCTTTCTCAACCTTTTGCTTTATCTCGGTATCCAAAATAGGAGTGGTGGTCAATCTATCATCATTTCTTCTGGAAGTGCCCAGTCCAGCTCCATTTTAACTTAATTCTAGAAATAAGAAGAGTAACATTGGTTTGCTACCTAATCTAATACAAATGTTTCGTTTTCTGTCTCTTCGGGTGAGTCCTAACATGCATTTCTCTCTCTTTATTATATATATGTATACATATATATGACGACTCGCTACATAAACACATACATTTCTGACGGGGGTTACCACTCCCCTTCAACTTTCCGCTGTATATCTCTGTCTATATCTATCTCTCTACATATGTATATTTATATATTTTCCTAGAAACCGCCTTCTACTAATTCCTTGTAAATAATAAAAACTTGTACCAAATTTCCTGCAAAAAAACTACATAATATATCAGAATTATTTTGTATAACTCACTAAACTAATTATCAATTCTATCACAATTTTTTTCATAGAAAAACAGGCTTTTAAATATCTTAATAACATTTCATTATATTTAGTGTAACCATGTTAAAATATATTTTTAATACATACCATCTATAGACATTAATGTTACAATATTCTTTTGCGTGTTCCTCAAAAGGAGTCACCGTTATTATATACACCACTTAAAATGATACACCTAATTAATTATAACTCCCTTATATTTCAACCTAATTTGACATCATTTGAATGATTACAGAGTATCATCGGAATTCTTTTGTGTGGTCCTGTAAATATATTTAGCTTATACATAACTTTTTTTTTTAGAGCGAGAAAACATGCTTTTAAATATGTTTATAATATATGTTAATTCCACTAAATGCAGCATAAACACGTTAAAATTAGCTTAGGTAAAAATTTGCCCGTAGATTCTTATGTTATGAAATTATTTTGCGTTTCTCTGTAAAAGAACAGCAGTAAAAATATTTCAACTTATTCTATGTTTTTCAAAAATAATTGTTCGAAATTTAACAAAATTTGGATAATTACATGACACTGTCGGAATACTTTTGTAAGGTCCTGTACTTTAATTATGAAGCCTAAGTACACATATTTTCTACAGAAATCATAAATTTAAGCATCTCAATAATGTGCGCTAATTTAATTTCGTTGAATGCAGATTAACGAAGATAAAATTCACTTAAACGAAATTCACCCCATAGGCCATAATGATAAGAAAATCTTTGGTGTATCCCTCTACACGATCCATGAATAATCTAAAGATAAAAAAATTACACAACTATTTTTATACAGAGTCTAAACATTTATATACCAACTTGCAAGTCAATCGGGGATTTTTGCGGCCGCTATCGCGGTACAAATTCTGTCCATAGGCCGTAATGATAAAAAAAACTTTGTGTGTCCCTGTACACGAACAATAAAGAGAATACACACTTAAACTATACTCATTCCGCATTGTTCATGGGCATGTGTACCAAATTGGAAGCCAATAGCGAGATTTTTGCGGCCGCTATCAAACGAGAAACAGACACACAAAGAGAACCCAAAATTTTTGAGTTTCCATATCCCTTTAAGACCGGGAGCATTTTTACTTTAAAGCATTACATTCTTCTTTTTTTTGCATACTGAAAGAATACTATGGACTATAACCAACATTTGTTCATTGAAAATTGTACTTCCCACTTTCTGCTAATTATCTCAATCGTTTTTTTTTTCCTGATTTTATTACATACGACTGTTCCAGATGCAAAAAGTGAGTGGATGTCGTAGATATCTAACCCGTACAAATGTTCTGTCGGAAAGAGATATGGAGGCCCCCATTAACGCTTCGGTAATAATTTAGCTATACATGTCAGAGTAAAACTTACTGTGTAACACTTTCTATGGTAACCTATGTTGTTGTCTAAAGACAGTTTGGACAGTTCATTAATTTGAGGAAGAAGCAAATCGGTAGATATTTTTCTTTCACGAACATTTAAAACTTTCCACTGATCAACAGACAATCTCACTTCAGCCCAGCTTATTTGAGAAAAACACGTCACCTTTGAAAGTATCTCATCTCCGATGTACAAACAATAAGTAATTTCTTCTGATATTAGATTACTTGTAATAATTCTACTTCAAAATAAAGGAGAAAAAAAGGAGTAATAAAAGAATTCGATCAAAATATTAATAATACGCAAGATAATTATGTCGAGAGAAACTTTACATCTTATTTGAGAAAAATACTACATTTTTGAATTTACCTCATTCCCGATATATAAACAATATATCATTTTTTTCTCACATTATATGAAATGTAAAGATTACTTAAAAAATTACGAAAAGAAAGCAATAATAGAATTGGATGAAAATGTCAACAATACTTAAGATAATGTAAACATAAATAAACGTAAACAAAACATATCAAATGCTAGCGCGCGCCGTAACAGCAGCTGTCATTGGGCTAAAAATAACAGCGAAAGGGAAATTACTGTTTTGATTGGAGGATAAGCGAATGAATGAGTACAGAGTTTGACTGTTTCTAAGAGTAAGTAAAATAGCAGGACCGCAGAAATGTCAAATTTGTAGAATTAATTTAATTAATTTTAAAATAACGTGCACATATTCAGACCAAAACATTACGAATTCGTAGATAATAGAATATTCTTTTAATTTTAACATTAACTTGAAATTGCCCCTCGATGATTGAAACGGACTTGAACGATATCAACGTATGGCCTACGGCCTATATCGTCTTGGGTTAGTATGTATTTTCGTTAAAAGAAATAGTTTGTTCGTTAGGTGCAACTTGCACATTAGTTCCGTCAGGTGCAACTTGCATATTAGTCCCGTCAGGTGCAACTTGCACATTAGTCCCCTTTAAATGTAGTGTCCAGAGAAGCAGGCAAAGCATTCGTTGATTAACTACCTTAATTGATTTCACATTCCGTCATTTTTGACGGGGTTATGTACTAATATAAAAATAAATTTTTAAGTTAAAGAATTTTTTATTCGCGTGATTCGCACATAGAATAATAATAAAGGAAGAAGGAGCATAAGGTTTCTACATAAGCTGTTGTGTTGCCACAAAAAACAGCGATTATTAACAAGCCTTTATTAACAAACTTCAATATTGAGAGGAGCAAAAGTAGCTTTCGCTGGCATTTCCCTAGAAGCGGTTTGTAAGCATTAAGACTATTGGCGTGCTCCTTCTTCCTCTATTATTATTCTATGGATTCGCACTACCAATTATGAAAACATTGAAATGAAGTGTTGCCATCTAAATTTTATACCTTAATTAAATTTAACAAATATAATTGCCTTACCGAAAAACTGTTTACAATCCAAGATTCAGAAAAATCCCCCCTTTCATTTGGTACTGAATTTGTAACGATAGGTCTGACATTTCTAATTTATTTTTCCCTTTTTACGTTGCTACTTAAATTTCATACTTCAGTTATTTTTTAAAAATCTAATTGTCGCATCGAAAAACTGTTTCAACCCCTGGATTCAGAAAAATCGCTCCTTTCATTTGGTATCAAATTTATAAATATTGGTCTGATATTTCTAATTTATTTTACCCTTTTTCCGTTTTCAACCCAGATCTGGTAGAAGGTTTTATATTTATATATACGCTTTTATATATATATATATATATTATTTTCCAGAAATAAAATAAAATATTTTTAATTTCACGTGAATAATAATAAAAATTAGAGAGAAAAATACCTACAAAAGTTGGTGATTTTTTTTTTTTTTTTTTTTTTTTTTTTTAAATCAGGAATTTGTATGTGGATAAATATTTTCATAGAGATAGTTGGCATTAGTTTAATATTTTTATTTAATTAAGCAGTACTTTTCTTTCCTGCAGTAAAACAGAAATTTTTTTTGTTGTTATGTACCGTATGAGGTTCTTTTGTGTTCTCCCCTTAATTTTAAATGATTATAATTTGGATTTTATTAAGTATTTTTAATTTTTATTTTGTAAATATCAGAAAAGAGTTTATATTTTATTTTATTTTATTATTTTATTTATTTATTTTGTGTATGGATCAGCTTTAATATCGAATCCCTTTGGCAATATTTGAAATTTGGCACCGAAGTAGCTCGGACGTTTCTCGCCAAGGTCTGTAATTGCACAATTGAGATAGCTAATGCAATTCATCGCAAAAATGGCTTAAAATATTTAAAGTCACCAAAAGGGTCTCATACTAACGCTGTGCTTTTTGTATTTATCAAGCAGAAACGGTCGTTTTGCCAAGCCAACCTCAGAGAAAAGCAAAACAAACAAACTACCACTAACACAAAGCAGAGCGTACCAATAACAAAATCGACAGAAATAACCCAAGATCGTTAAATGCTTATTATACAGAAACCAACTTTCCCATGTTAAATCGGCAATTTTTTTTTCCGTAAAGTTTTAAATATTGGACGAACCAAATATCGCAGTAAAATGAAACAAAAAGTAAAATATTCGTATCAACGAGATCTTTAATTTGAGATAAAAACGAACTTTCTAAGTTAATAAGTAAAAAAATGGGAGCATTTTCAATTTAGCGTAAAATTAGATGTTTTGACAACTTTTTGAAAAAATTTCTTCTTCAAGATTTTTTTTTTTTTTAAACAAGCTAGAGAATTCATAAATGTGCAGAATTTTTTGAAAACTGGTTTTTCAGATAGACAATTACTTAATCTAGGAACTTTTATAAAATTTAGCTTTTGAAAATCAAAATTTCCTATCTTAATTGCTGAAAAACTGTTAAATATTGCCAAAGAGACATAAATCGCCAAATATGAAATTGCTTCATCTCAGTTTACCCGAAAAATATTAATTTCAAATTGAGCTGCTTTTTCTTTTTATAAGTTATTTTTTTAACCAAAGAATGTTTGCTTTTATTATTTTGTACAATTTAAATTTTATATCCCTGAAAACAGAAATGAATACATTTTTGAATAACATTTGTTTCAAATCTATAGCTTGAATTGCTGATTTTTTAATATTTTTCATACCTTAAATCAAGAAAGTCAGTACACGATATAGTATCCAATTTTAATATCCTTCAATTCAATCTGGCAATGATAATTATGATGCATAAAGATTTCTACTTCTTTCTATATAGTATACTAGCAGGCTTTGCCCGCTTCGCTTGTCATTTTATTGAAATGAATTTCGACTTTCGGTTTTTAATGGATTTACACGTTGTAAGAGGTCCTGAAAACAATTTGACTATTTTTAGAAAATTTCTATTTGCGAGTGTGTGTTCTATGTGTGTGGCGAAAGTTTTGTTCCAACTAGATATCAAGGAGCTACTGCTCAGAATTACATATAAATTTATATGCAATTGAACCTTGATGTATAATAGCGTTTATCAATATTTGGTTCAATTGCTCAACATGGTGCTGCTATACAGTGATTGCCGCAATTTCAGAGAAGGCTATATCTGAGTAACTAATACATGGAATTGCATAAATTTACAAATAAATTTACATTGTTACAAATTATAGTGCTTATCAACTTTTGTACCAACATGTGGCGCTGCTATACAGCGATTTTCGCAATTTAAGGAAAGGTTCTGTTGCATATAATGAAACAAAACTTAATATGTGAAAAGGCCATTATGAGACATTATGCTGATTCAATCTCGATGCCTATCGGCCGATAAGTGGAGCTCATATACTACAATTTTGTTTTAGAACTGAAAGGATGCCATCTGCATGGTGAAAATTTACTTCCGTTCAACATTTTGTGCAACAATACCTCTCTGAGTTGATAATATTCAGCATTCATAATGAAAAAATTAATAAATAATTTGTGCTACGTTAATATGTATAGGAAAATATAGAAGAAAGTTTTGTGATGGACACGACATACTAGTCTGCATAGAAAACCCATGGATAATGTCTAGCAACCAGAATTATGGAAAGTTTAACGCAAAGAAAACTTTGTAATACAGTTTAACGCAAAGAACAACATCGCACGAAAGCTGAGTTGATATCCAGTACATATCTGATGTAAAGTATCAGGTTAATTCCAGTAAATATAAAAACTATTTAAAAAAATAAATGATATCTACAAAAAAGACACTTAAAATGTACAAAAAAGCCAAGCTCAAAGAAAGAGAATTGATTAAAGTTGTGTCTAAAAAGGTTGTGACACGGAGTAATATTAATAGGAGTTGAAGGTCCAATGGGATAAATCTACGAAACTGTGATCTAAATTTTTGGTAAATATTGAGGGCGCCACTTGTCATTCCTCCCTGCCTCGGCGAGGATATACTGTTGTTTTCAATAGAATTTTGCTGGAGTACATTTAAAATTTTTTTTTTTTAAGCAATTTAATTTCTTTGTAAGTTTTTAAAACTGCATAATTCAGGTGTTTCAAATAAATGCTGCGTTCCTAGTTATAAAACAGGCTATGATAGTGATAAGAAAAGAAAAAAAAAGCCCTAGGAGAAAAATAATGTGCGAGTTCGTGTTTTCTGCACCTAAAGTAAGTTTATTTTTTTTCTTTAGAAAAATTCATCCATTCTCCTTCCTCCCAATTGTCTGTTTTAGCTAGCTTCGGTTCATAAGAGTCGTCATTTTTTAAAAGCTTTCTTTCAAAGTAAAATTAGTATAAAATGGCTCTTAAAAAAAACATGTTGGTTAGAATACTCTATTTAATGAAATGTGCTTTCAATCAAAATTTTTTCAGCTTGATATTATTTAAAAAAAAATAATTAAAACGAGACATTTCCCCTTTGAATAACATTGCGGAAGCTGGAGAGAAGGAAGGATTGCACGCTGGCGCCATCTGTAAACATTAGAAAACAACATCACAAAATTTCAGCGTTACCTTCTTCTCCTGTCTTTTTACTCCGTGGGTTGTGATATCAAATTCCCAAGCTTACATTCAAATACTTATTTAATATTCCCTTTTAAGTAAATTTTCACACGTGAATCAAGTGCCTTATGATATGTTGATAGAAATCCTTCTTTCCTGTACTAAATACATCATAGCATGTTTCTGAAAAATATTATTATTTTTATTTATGTATGATGGGCTTGCCGGCCATCTTTCAAGTAATGAATAAACATTCACACAATTTGAAAGAAGTTTCTTAAAATGTATCTCATATAAAATTAATTTTGCTATTCCATTCAGCAGAGACGGAAATATTTCGATAACATGATTTCTATCGAAAGTGGAATAAATATATCTGAACATGATTTCTTATAATTATTTAGTATTAAGTGCACTTCCATCCTAAAAATGCAGGGAATAAAGAATATAAAAATTTAAATTAACGTAAAAACATGAAGGAGAGGGGGGGGGGCATAGAAGCTTCCACCCCCCCGTTATATTTACCCAATTTGAATTTAGCTTCTTGGAATAAATATCTCGTAAAAATAATATGGTTATTCCATTCAACAGGGGTTGAAATATTCAGATTATAAAAGAAAAAAAATGCATTAAAAACATCGCAAAAGTCCCGTTAAGCATACACAAGTTGAATCAATTTAAGTTTTAACAGAGTTAAGTTTGGCGCACTCCCATCCTCCCATCCTGTAATTATTTCTCATTGCACAGCACTAGTGCGATATAAAACTCAATTAACCAACTCATCCTATAATTGATTCGGTTCGATTCGATGAGTACTGAGATTTATTGCTTGCCTCTAGGGCCGCTTATATCTCGAAAAATCCACACCACAAGGGTTACAAGTTTTATTACAAGAAACAGACAAGTACAATATTTTTGAAGACATAAAACATCACAAACATCCATGCCCGCACCAGGATTCGAACCTGGGACCATTAGATTCGGAAGGCCCGAACCACCTGGCCGGCTATAATTGATGAGATTTATAGAATTCAAACCAAGGAGTAATATTAATAGGAGTTGAAGGTCCAATGGGAGAAAGCTACGAAACTGTGACGTAAATTTTTGGTAAATATTGAGGGTCATTACTCCCTACCTCGGCGCGGATATAGTATTGTTTTCAATAGAATTTTGCTGGAGTACATTTTAAATTTTTTAATTTAAGTAATTTAATTTTTTTGTAAGTTCTTAAAACTGCATAATTCAGATGTTTCAAATAAAAGCTTCGTTCCTTGTTGTAAAACAGGCTATGATAGTGGTAAGAAAAAAGAAAAAAAAGCCCCAGGAGAGAAATAATGTCCGAGTTCGTGTTTTCTGCACCTAAAGTAAGTTTATCTTTTTTCTTTACAAAATTTCATCCATTCTCTTTCCTCCCAATTGTCTGTTTTAGATAGCTTCGGTTCATAAAGATCGTCATTTTTTAAAAGCTCTCTTTCAAAGTAAAATTAGTATAAAATGGCTCTTAAAAAAAAACATGTTGGTTAGAATACTCTATTTAATGAAATTTGCTTTCAATCGAACTTTTTTCAGCTTGATTCAACTTTGAAAGATGGCCGCCAAGCCCATCACACATAAATAAAAATAATAATATTTTTTCAGAAACACGCTATGATGTATTTAGTACAGGAAAGAAGGATTTCTATCAACATAGTGTTACGAAATTGTAAATAATTGTGTTTATTTTTGTATAAATTCTTTCAAAGAGGCTTAGTAAGTTGATAAAGTGCTAATTTTGTGCATTTCTAGTCATTTTAGCGTTGAAATAGCCTTATTTTCCCTTAAAAACGCATTAGAAAGCCCCAGTAATGCACGTAATGGATTTGGCGCCAAATTTGGCGACTTTTTCCCACCTTGGCGATTTTTTTGGCGACCTTGGCGAGAAAATCCTTATATAGGATATACCAAATATGGAAGCTGTAAGTTGATTGGTTGACCACTTTCTAGAGTGTTCTCGAAAAATCTGGGCTCCATGGAACAGCATATAAGGAGCGCTTCCTCGCCAAGGGCAGTTCAGTTCAGTTCAGATCTCAGCGAGCTTCGCTAGTGCTTGCATTGCTCTTGAGCCTCTTTGAGAGAGACTTGCTTCAAGTGTTATTGGTATACAGTTTGTACTGTGGATTTGTTATTGACAGCTGTTGTTTAAGCTGTGTTTACTGTTTGAATTGAAGCTGATACTTGGTTTATAGACCTGCATTTTTCTGGAATTTTCTGTGAATAAATTACTGAATTTTTGTACGTTTGGCCTTTCATTCTCAGACAACTCACGAACCCCCAAGTACGCAACATTTCTGGTGTCAGGAGTGGGATTGTCTGTGAATGGTGATAACGAGGGCTATGGAGCAAGAGATGAAAAAACTTCTAGAAACCTTAGCTACCCAGATGAATGAAATGAAAGCCGGTCAGGAAAAGATGGAAACCGGATTGAAAGAGAAAATGGAAACATCGCAAAGAGAGTTGAAAGACGGTTTGACTGAAGAAATGAAAGTAGCACAAGAGAAAATGGAAACATCGCAAAGAGAATTGAAAGACGGTTTGACTGAAGAAATGAAGGTAGCACAAGAGAAAATGGAAACATCGCAAAGAGAGTTGAAAGACAGTTTGACCGAAGAAATTAAATCTAATCAAGACGAGATGAAGAGAGAACTTTCGACAGTAAAGGAAGTGATTGAAAGTAAATTATCGGATATGGAAAACAGAATGGATGGAATAGAAGAGAAAGTTATAAAGATAGAAGAAAATTTTGAAGAGAAAGTTTTGAAAGTGGAAAAGAATTTTGAAGAGAGATTTATGAAGATAGAAGAGAATTTTGAGGAGAAATTTAAAGAAAACTTTGATCAAGAGCTGAAAGGAAAGGTTTCAGAGATAGAAAGCAAGTTTAAGAGAATGGAGGAAGATCTTGAGAGAAAAATGAGAGAAGAGTGGAGCGGAGAGGTAATAGGGAATGATTTGCAGAGCAAGATTCGGAATTTCGAAGAAAAGTTAGAATCCAAGCCCCAGGAAACTGAAAGGAAAGAGAGAAGAAACCAGAATCATGAATTTATTAAGCTATCTACCTACGACGGCAGTTCCTCCTGGCATGTATATAAGACGCAGTTTTCCATCGTAGCTGAAGCTAACGGCTGGGACTCTGTTGCAAAGACGGCTCATCTGGTAGGGTCGTTGCGGGGCGACGCCGCATGTATTTTGGAGACCCTTTCGAAGGAACAGCGATATGACTTCGAAGCTGTAACCAGAGCACTAGAGCTACGTTTTGGAGCGAAATGGTCTAAAGAATATAGTCGACTCCAGCTAAGGTCCCGTCGTCAGAGACCAGGGGAAAGCTTACAGGAACTGGCATCAAACATCCAGAGGCTTTCACATTTGGCTTTCTCAGACTGTCATCCTGAAACACGCAATGATCTGGCTCTAGAATATTTCATTGATGCTGTCGAAGATCCAGATATTCAAAAAGCCCTCAGACTCTCCGGCGTGAAGGATGTGGAGTCAGCCTTGGTGTATGCCCTAAAGCTCGAGACTGCCCAACAAGCCTCCTGTATACATCGCCAGAACAGCACAGCAGACAAAGTGAACGGCTCTCAAGAGGATCTTAAAGAGATTCAGGAAATGATTGCAGAAATTAATAGAAGACTACGCATTCTTGAGAGGAAGAAAGAAGGGAAGACTCCAACAACTAAATGCTGGGGCTGTGGAAAAGACGGGCATATCAAACGAAGCTGCCCAGTAAGAACACCTAGAGAAGCAACCAAGAATGTCTCTGAAGTATGCCACCCAGAAGGAGCTCTTCGGGAAAATTCAGATGCATTCTTGCGGAAGCCTCCATCTGAAGAACATAAATACTTCTCTAAAATCGAGGATAAACACCAAAGAATAAAGCCAGTTGTTCGCCAAGTTACTGTCGCAACACCATCAGAACAAGATCCCGACCCATGGAGTGACGAAGAATTTAGAAAAGCCCAGATGGAAGATCCTGACGTAAAGCTTATATTACAACTGAAGGAGACGACCAGCAACAGACCTACCTGGCAGGACATTTCCAGTTTCAGTCCCATTACGAAAAGTTATTGGGCACTTTGGGACTCTCTTCATATCAGAAACGGCGTATTATACAGAAAGTGGGAATCTGATGATGGGAAAAGCTTCAGATGGCAGATTTTATTACCAAGATCAAAAATTCCAGCTGTTTTAGAACAACTGCACAGTAGCTCTACCGGAGGCCATTTTGGGGTAATGAAGACTCTGCAGAAAGTTCGGGAACGCTTCTACTGGTGCAAGGCAAAGGAGGATGTGGAGAAATGGTGTAAATCCTGTGATGCTTGTGCGGCACGTAAAGGCCCACAGAAACGAAGTCGAGGAAGACTGCAACGGTATAACGTGGGAGCACCATTTGAACGGATTGCAATCGACATCTTGGGTCCTTTGCCACGGACCTCCAGTGGAAATAAATACATCCTCGTCGTGATGGACTATTTCACCAAGTGGCCTGAGGCATATCCCATTCCCAATCAAGAGGCATGCACAGTCGCAGGAGTCCTGGTGCAGCAATGGGTGTCAAGGTACGGCACGCCCCTACAACTTCATACCGACCAAGGTAGGAACTTTACCTCTGATGTTTTCAAAGGACTGTGTGAACTACTCGGCATAGACAAAACCCGGACAACACCCTTACATCCCCAGTCGGACGGCATGGTCGAGAGGTTCAATCGTACCATCCTGAATAACCTCTCCCTTCTAGTATCAAGGAACCAGCAAGATTGGGACTTGAAGTTGCCATTGTTCCTGCTGGCTTATCGAAGTGCTGTCCATGAAACCACCGGCTATACTCCAGCCCAGATGCTGTTTGGACGTGAACTTCGTCTCCCTTGTGATCTCCTGTTTGGTTGTCCACCCGATGCGCCTTCATCGCCCGAGGAGTACATCCAAGCTCTCCAGGCACGATTTGAGGACGTACACAACTTTGCTCGGGAGCGGATTAACATGGCAACGGAGAAAATGAAGACAAGGTACGATCTAAAGGCTACACAACATGAGTTCCAGGAAGGAGAGAAGGTCTGGTTGTGGAATCCTGTTCGTCGAAAAGGACTCTCTCCCAAGTTACAGTGCAACTGGGACGGACCATACACAGTCTTAAAAAGGCTGAATGATGTAGTGGTGCGGATCACTAAAACACCATCGTCAAAACCGAAGGTGGTGCACTATAATAGGCTAGCCAAGTACCACAAGTAACGGTAAAATTAAAATTTTAAATGTAAATACTGGTAAAATTTGCGCATGCGCACTGTAAATATTTGTACATATTTGTGAATTTTGTAAATATTTCCCACTTAATTTATATTTCTATGTTATCGTTATGTGCAACTTAGTTTTTGTGTTTTAGATTGTGTAAATTTGTTTAGTTTCGCCTCTTGACCAAGGGTTGCACTGCCCGGGACGTGCAGTCCTCGGGAGGGGGGCAGTGTTACGAAATTGTAAATAATTGTGTTTATTTTTGTATAAATTCTTTCAAAGAGGCTTAGTAAGTTGATAAAGTGCTAATTTTGTGCATTTCTAGTCATTTTAGCGTTGAAATAGCCTTATTTTCCCTTAAAAACGCATTAGAAAGCCCCAGTAATGCACGTAATGGATTTGGCGCCAAATTTGGCGACTTTTTCCCACCTTGGCGATTTTTTTGGCGACCTTGGCGAGAAAATCCTTATATAGGATATACCAAATATGGAAGCTGTAAGTTGATTGGTTGACCACTTTCTAGAGTGTTCTCGAAAAATCTGGGCTCCATGGAACAGCATATAAGGAGCGCTTCCTCGCCAAGGGCAGTTCAGTTCAGTTCAGATCTCAGCGAGCTTCGCTAGTGCTTGCATTGCTCTTGAGCCTCTTTGAGAGAGACTTGCTTCAAGTGTTATTGGTATACAGTTTGTACTGTGGATTTGTTATTGACAGCTGTTGTTTAAGCTGTGTTTACTGTTTGAATTGAAGCTGATACTTGGTTTATAGACCTGCATTTTTCTGGAATTTTCTGTGAATAAATTACTGAATTTTTGTACGTTTGGCCTTTCATTCTCAGACAACTCACGAACCCCCAAGTACGCAACAATATCATAAGGCACTTGATTCACATGTGAAAATTTAGTTAAAAGGGAATATTAAGTAAGTATTTGAATGTAAGCTTGGGAATTTGATATCACACCCTTTTTAGACACAACTTTAATAAATTATCTTTCTTTGAGCTTGGCTTTTTTGTACATTTTAAGTGTCTTTTTTGTAGATTTATTTATAATATTTTCTATTAAAGACTTCTGTGGTCACGAAATTTGGCGCATAAATTGTTTGTATGTATCCGACACTTATTGTAACTGGATTTCACGAAATTCGAAATCCCCCCCCCCCTTCTCGGAGTCGGAGGGCAATAACCATGTGTAAAAATATGTTTTTCCGTTTGAATTCGCTTTGAATTATCTTACAATGGCGAATTTTGGTGTGTGGATATTGATTATGTGTACGGATTATGTTCATTAGTGGGATTTTGCAAAACTTCGAACTCACCCACTGAGGAAGGGGAAGTAAGAAGTGGGTAAGTTGCTGCCGAAGGCAGTATGGACCCAGACTTCTCACGTTGCGAGCGAGAAAAACCTCTACCAATCACAGCGAGAACTTAGGTTATTAATAAATATATGGGATTTTGACAACTCATTTAAGTTTAATGTCCAGCGAAGCGGGCAAAGCATGTTAGTATATATATATATATATATATATATATATATATATATATATATATCTTTGTATATTTGCATACTGATTTAAATTTTATTGCTTTTATTAACAAAAAATCTCAGATTAGTTATAAAAATATATTCAAGAAATCATCCACGTTTCTTCCAATCACAACAAACAGCAGAATGACAAGTTCAAACCCGCTATAATGATTGGGACATTTTTTTTTTTTTTTTTTTTTTTTTTTGACAGCTACGTTCCTTATTACGCAATTTCTGAGTTTCATGTTAAAAATCTGTAGAATACTATGCCATTGCGCATTAAAGCAGTAATTCCATATAAAGGCGGGATTATCCAATCCAGAATACGTATTTTTATTAAATAATTGTTTAGATCTAACAAATAAATAGTTTTATTTCATATATTAAAATAGCACTTGTTTATTTCATATAATAAATCATGAGAGAATACAAATTATATGTTTCATATATTACGTTTTAAAAGAAAATTTTATGTAGATTTTTATTAAATACTTCGTATAGCGTAATAAAACGAATTATCAAATCGAAAATGTACATAGGTATCATGTTATGACTTCCGTATTATACAAACATAACGATTTTATTTGTTGCAATCATTAGTTTTAAAGTTATTACAGACCCAAAAGGTATAAGTCAATTTTTCTGTAGTGCGTTTTTGTTGTTGTAGTTGTTGTTGTTGTTGTTTTGTCGCTTAGTGGAAATTACAGATTATCATACAGATAGGACAGTGAAGCTAAAACACGAACTGGAAATATAGTAGCACCACTAGTGTCAACAGAGGGGAACTACATGTGTTAAGTCTACATAAATAGCATCTTTGATCGAAAATTGTTTTTCTATTTCGCGAGTAGCTAGTAGCAGGTTAGAATGGGAAGTTTTCTTTTTCTTCACTTTCTATTGTTTTTGAATTCACAAAATTATCCTCAAAACATTCACAGCTATTCTTCTAAGAAATAAAAATTAATTTTTATAATGTTTAAAAATAAGCTTTGTCAAACATATTCATATTCAAGTACAAATTAAAATTACAAACTGTAATTCTGAAACAGCAGTATGGTATGAAATCTTAAATATTTTACGTTGCTTGTTTTAAATAATTCAAAATGCTTAAAAATGAAAAAAAAATGTTTTTATTTTATGTATATTTTCAAATTTTATTTTCTTAATATTTAGCACTTGCTTCTTAAAATAAATTGCTTTTGACAATCAAGTTTGTAAACAATAATAATGTTGCCAAACGAAAACGTATGTGCAGTTTTCTTTCCTTCACTTTTTCTACTACTTTTAAATTTACAAAATCATAACATTCACAGCTATTGTCTAAGAAATAAAACCAATTTTTATTATGTTTGAAAATAAATTTTGCCAAACACATTCGTGTTCGAGTGTACAAATTAATATAACAAACTGTAATGCTGAAATAGCAGTATGGTATGAAATCTTAAGTATTTAACATTGCTTGGTTTAAATCAAATAAAATGCTTTAAAATGAAAAAAAATATTTCTGTTTTATGTATATTTTCGAAATTTATTTGCTTAATATTAAGTACTTGCTTCCTAAAATAAATTGCTTTCGACAATCAAATTCGTAAACAATAACAAAATTGCGAAACGTAAACATCAATAAATGGTTAGTCGGTTGGATGTTGGGTTCAACGATGCACTAATATTACGATATGAACATAGATACAATAAAAATAAGACGAGCGATTTCGTAAGCTGTAGAACTCGAGAAACTTAACTTACAGCCGTTGACAATAAGGCCGTTGCAGTCAAATTTTGGATACCGAAGAATTTACGGGAGTGTCCTATCTGTATAATAATCTGTGGTGTATATAGGCCGTGGGCCATAGGTTGATATCGTTCAAGTCCGTTTCAATCATCGAGGGGCAATTTCAAGTTAATGTTAAAATTAAAAGAATATTCTATTATCTACGAATTCGTAATGTTCTGGTCTGAATATGTGCGCATTATTTTAAAATTAATTAAATTAATTCTACAAATTTGACATTTCTGCGGTCCTGCTATTTTACTTACTCTTAGAAATAGTCAAACTCTCTACTCATTCATTCGCTTATCCTCCAATCAAAACAGTAATTTCCCTTTCGCTGTTATTTTTAGCCCAATGACAGCTGCTGTTACGGCGCGCGCTAGCATTTGATATGTTTTGTTTACGTTTATTTATGTTTACATTATCTTAAGTATTGTTGACATTTTCATCCAATTCTATTATTGCTTTCTTTTCGTGTTTTTTTAAGTAATCTTTACATTTCATATAATGTGAGAAAAAAATGACATATTGTTTATATATCGGGAATGAGGTAAATTCAAAAATGTAGTATTTTTCTCAAATAAGATGTAAAGTTTTTCTCGACATCATTATCTTGCGTATTATTAACATTTTGATCGAATTCTTTTATTACTCCTTTCCCCCCCCTTTATTTTGAAGTAGAATTATTACAGGTAATCTAATATCAGAAGAAATTACTTATTGTTTGTACATCGGAGATGAGATACTTTCAAAGGTGACGTGTTTTTCTCAAATAAGCTGGGCTGAAGTGAGATTGTCTGTTGATCAGTGGAAAGTTTTAAATGTTCGTGAAAGAAAAATATCTACTGATTTGCTTCTTCTTCAAATTAATGAACTGTCCAAACTGTCTTTAGACAACAACATAGGTTACCATAGAAAGTGTTACACAGTAAGTTTTACTCTGACATGTATAGCTAAATTATTACCGAAGCGTTAATGGGGGCCTCCATATCTCTTTCCGACAGAAAGCGTACATTTGTACGGGTTAGATATCCACAACATCCATTCACATTTTTGCATCTGGAACAGTCGTATGTAATAAAATCAGGAAAAAAAAAAAACGATTGAGATAATTAGCAGAAAGTGGGAAGTACAATTTTCAATCAACAAATGTTGGTTATAGTCTATAGTATTCTTTCAGTATGCAAAAAAAAGAAGAATGTAATGCTTTAAAGTAAAAATGTTCCCGGTCTTAAAGGGATATGGAAACTCAAAAATTTTGGGTTCTGTTTGTGTGTCTGTTTCTCGTTTGATAGCGGCCGCAAAAATCTCGCTATTGGCTTCCAATTTGGTACACATGCCCATGAACCATGCGGAATGAGTATAGTTTAAGTGTGTATTCCCTTTATTGTTCGTGTACAGGGACACACAAAGTTTTTTTTTTCATTACGACCTATGGAAAGAATTTGTACCGCGATAGCGGCCGCAAAAATCCCCGATTGACTTGCAAGTTGGTATATAAATGTTTAGACTCTGTATAAAAATAGTTGTGTAATTTTTTTATCTTTAGATTATTCATGGATCGTGTAAAGGGATACACCAAAGATTTTCTTATCATTATGGCCTATGGGGTGAATTTCGTTTAAGTGAATTTTATCTTCGTTAATCTGCATTCAACGAAATTAAATTAGCGCACATTATTGAGATGCTTAAATTTATGATTTCTGTAGAGAATATGTGTACTTAGGCTTCATAATTAAAGTACAGGACCTTACAAAAGTATTCCGACAGTGTCATGTAATCATCCAAATTTTGTTAAATTTCGAACAATTATTTTTGAAAAACATAGAATAAGTTGAAATATTTTTACTGCTGTTCTTTTACAGAGAAACGCAAAATAATTTCATAACATAAGAATCTACGGGCAAATTTTTACCTAAGCTAATTTTAACGTGTTTATGCTGCATTTAGTGGAATTAACATATATTATAAACATATTTAAAAGCATGTTTTCTCGCTCTAAAAAAAAAAGTTATGTATAAGCTAAATTTATTTACAGGACCACACAAAAGAATTCCGATGATATTCTGTAATCATTCAAATGATGTCAAATTAGGTTGAAATATAAGGGAGTTATAATTAATTAGGTGTATCATTTTAAGTGGTGTATATAATAACGGTGACTCTTTTTGAGGAACACGCAAAAGAATATTGTAACATTATTGTCTATAGATGGTATGTATTAAAAATATATTTCAACATGTTTACACTAAATATAATGAAATGTTATTAAGATATTTAAAAGCCTGTTTTTCTATGAAAAAAATTGTGATAGAATTGATAATTAGTTTAGTGAGTTATACAAAATAATTCTGATATATTAAGTAGTCTTTTTGCAGGAAATTTGGTACAAGTTTTTATTATTTACAAGGAATTAGTAGAAGGCGGTTTCTAGGAAAATATATAAATATACATATGTAGAGAGATAGATATAGACAGAGATATACAGCGGAAAGTTGAAGGGGAGTGGTAACCCCCGTCAGAAATGTATGTGTTTATGTAGCGAGTCGTCATATATATGTATACATATATATAATAAAGAGAGAGAAATGCATGTTAGGACTCACCCGAAGAGACAGAAAACGAAACATTTGTATTAGATTAGGGAGCAAACCAATGTTACTGTTGTTATTTCTAGAATTAAGTTAAAATGGAGCTGGACTGGGCACTTCCAGAAGAAATGATGATAGATTGACCACCACTCCTATTTTGGATACCGAGATAAAGCAAAAGGTTGAGAAAGAGACCAGTGTGTTGTTGAAGAGATAAAATTGTGAAGTATTGAAGAGAGAATGGAGAAGAATTGCAGAAAACAGGGCAGCTTGGAATCACCTAGAAGGGGCCTTTATCCTGCAGTGGATTGATAAAGGTTGAAATTGATGATGATAATGATAGATGTAAATATGGAATTAATAAAAACTATCAATGATCTAATGAATAATGAGTGATGAAAATAGGACGTTGAGGCTCCTGATCTGCCACTAATTATTAATATTTTATCCTTTTTTTAGTATTTTTTCTGAGAAATATGATTTTAGCACTTCAATGCAAGATATTTTAAAATTTATTCAACGAATCACAGTTTTATGAGAAATATATTGCACACTGCTTTAAACCAGCATCCTAAATTTAAACTCAATTCCTTCAAATTGGAATCAATTTTCCAAATTTATGTGCAAAGTTTACTTCCAGAACATTTGATATTTTCATTACCTATCTTAAAGAGAATATATTAGCAGCATTTTCAGGTTGCCCCCGAAAAGTTGAAACGAACTTGTTTTTAAATGACATTTTTAGCTTATGGCCCACGGTCTAATAAGGTCTAATATAACGTATCATATTTTATATCGTGTTTATCGTAATATAACTCAGTACTTATTTCGCTTCCTTCTTCGACTCGTTTTAATAAGTATTTTTTATATGCATGGGCAAATTTAATATTTTTAAATTTTTCGCGTGAAACATTATTTCATCTTATGCCCCCCCCCCTCCCTTTAAAAATATATATATAGTATCCAGTGGGTTCTGGGCGTTTAATTACTTTAAGAATACTAATTCTATTATTTACTAATTATTTAAATTTTAATAATGAAAGTTAAATTATATTACAATATTTACATAGATGCTAATGAGCATTTAAAGTTGCTTATCAAAAGTTATTTTAATATTACGTCGAATTGTTCACATCTCGTCACATAGATAAATCATTTGGCACTTCACTAAAGGCGTTGAATGGGAAAACCAAAGTATTCAAATACAGGCATTACGTCCGTCAAGCACACAAGCCCTGTCGAAGACTCGTCGAAAACTGAACCTCATTCCTTCAACACTCTTAGCAGCAGCCCGTTGAGGAAGTAGCGCCGTTCACGTCATGAGCATACACTTCCTTTAATATTCTGAGTGCGGGAAACAAAAACCAAATCACGTGGTTTCGGATTCAGCAGTTGCAGCAAGCAAGGTCAGGGGAAAAGGAGAACTTTCTACTATAGGATCGGCCGTCCTGCATCCGGCTGGTCCTCCAGACGGTCACACTGAAAAATACAAAAAAAAAAAAAAAAAAAAGCAACACAAAATAATAAGATACTTATTTACAAATTTTTGAGAATTTTCATATTTTTGCTTTTCAGCTAAGTTATTCCACATTTGAGGATCTTAGCTTTTGTAGATGTGCAATAGGAGCCTTCATGGCATCCATTTTTGATTTTTTTATCAACATTTTCATTTTTATTTTTCACTGTTTTATAATTATCAAAGTACATCATTTTTTGTTTAATTGCAACTTGGTCGCCCATGGCAACAGTCTCTGGTGACCGTCCACTCAACTTGCATTTTGTTTTATTTTTCTTTTTAACTCTAGAAGATTGTTTTTTGATATGTGTACTTAAATCTTTTCTTTGGGGCTTAGAGTTATTTTGGGACTCGAACTCGAGACCTTCTAATCGATCATTTTCAGTTTTAATGCCTTTTAAGGCTTCTGTTGTGTCATGTTCAGTCGAAAGGTCTATAATGGCAGTCTTATATGTAGGGAAAACTTCAAATTTTATTTGCACATCTTTGGGAAATAATATAGCTATTTCACTAATCGTGGTCGTCAATGGAAGTGATGGGATGAACAACTTTCTCGAATTTTCACTGGCAGTCTCTTCTTTTGCAAATTCTGTCTTTTACACTCAGTGGAATCTATTCTCGATGGCCTTTTTCTGGATTTCTTTCTTTAAAGGCGTTTGGAATTTTCGTCAACTTTTCCTTTTAATTTTTTCAACTCTTCGGCTAACTGTGAAATTTTTTCAAGTAGGACTTGTTTCTCATCTTTCTTTGGATAAGTGTTTTCAGGGTTTAGCGACTTCATTCGGGAAACATTCGTCTGACTTCGTCCCTTTCGGCGCGGCTCCTCCTCTTCCTCACTATCATCATCTATATGGAAAACACTCGTTTGACTTTGTGTCTGTCGTCGAGGCTCCTCTTCTTCCTCACTGTCATCATTTACACTATTTTCGTCCTCCAAAAGCATCTTATCGTCATCACTCTCGTCATTTTCGTCTTTATCGTCATTTTCACTTATGGCCTTTTCGGGAGATTCTAATGATTTTTTTGACAGCAAAGCAGGGTGAGGGGCTATATTTTCACATTTTTTAGCATTATTCAAAGTTTCATTTATTTCTGGGGGATTTTCAAAATTTTTGTTCTTACAGTTAATAGGGGCATCAATAACAACATTCGATTTAATTTCACTTTGATATGTACTGTTACTAAATTTACCTCTAGAGAATTAGACTTATTTTTCACAAAAATACCTTTCTCATTAATCTTTGTTTTACTTAACATTAACACGTTCATGCCTATAATTATATCGTACGGTATCATATCATCATGTACAACATATATATCAGTTTTAGTTTCAAAATCATCAACTTTAAGATCAACACTGAATGAACCTAATGGTTTTATCGAACTCTTCCCGATCCCCTTCAAAGTAGTACTCATAGTATTTAATGTATTCACATTTAATTTATCAAAAGAATTTTTACGCAACAATGTTGCTTCACTTCCTGTATCAATGATTCCAATAAAATTTATATCATTTACTTGTATAATTTTACTTATATTTTGATTTACACCAATACATAATGTCTCAACTTCTGGTTTCAAACCTGGGCACTCCAAACTTTTATGCCCGTACTGTTTGCAGGAAAAACATTTCAGGCCTTTGGCCTTATGGGGGCAGTCCCTGGATAAGTGGTTTTTTTCACCACAATTGTAGCATGTTTTATTAACTTCATTTCTAGGACTAAATTTTTCATATACATTATGTTTGATGGGTTTCGATTTTGCACTGTATTCTACTTTTTCAATTCTATCAACTTTAATTTTATTTTTCTCATTGTCTCTTTTATATATTTCATACAATTTAATTTTTTCTTTGAATTCACGAATATTTTTGGCACCATATAAAATTAGTTTATTTTCACTTTTATCATTTATTTCTTGGATCACGTAATGCATTAACGCGGCATCTTCAATGTGCCCGTTTTTTGACAATTCACGCATTTTAAAATAATATTCCGTAGCTGTTTCACTAGTTTTCATTTTCTTTTTACTCAGCATTTCATGTAATGAGGCGGAATTTACCTCGATCTTAAACTCATTAATAAGTGCATTTTTTAGTTTTCTGTAAGTCAATAACCCTTTTTCGGATCTTATAAACAACAGAGCGTTTCCACTCAAAGACCTGTTACAGAAAATTATTTTCTGTAATTCACTTAAATTAAATATTACTGACAATTCTTCAAATTCGGAAAAAAACTCAATAATATTTTCATGCGGTTCGCCGCTAAATTTAAACATACAATTTTCAAAATCATTGAAAGAAACAGTTGCACCAAGTGATCCATTATTACAATTTATACTTTTTTTTTATTTTACCATTATCATAATCATTTTCATAGCACTTATTATCGCTCATATGGCATTGCACAGAGGAGTCAAGTTTTTCGACGTAATTATCACTACTTTCGTTTTCGGAATCGTCATCTTCCGATTCATTGTCGGAATTTTCTTCCTTGAGTAATTCTATATCATTTAGTTTTAACAACAATCTATTACGTATTTCTTCTCTCGTGCCGTCGAATGAAACACCCAATAAACTACTGATAATAATTAATTCATTCAACGAAAAATTTTCGTCGATCAATTTTTGTCTTTTTATATAATTTTCATCATCTACGGCAAAGTTAAATCCTATAAATTTTCTTATTCTGCATCGGTTTTTCCTGTCACCTTCATCGTTAAATAAAAAGCGATGCAGAATTTTAATCTTACTATAGCTCTCAGTCCTCAGTGCAGCGCCAATCTTGGGTATATCCTCATGCGAAACCATTATATAACAAGATAAAATGTACGTACCTTAGAAGAACAGAAATAACGGCAGGTGCAGATTTCTTGTTCAAACCTCTATCCAGACGATTCGTAGCTGTTCCGTAGAATTCGCAGATACTTCGTTGCTCTACTTTAAGTAGATTTCATAAATTTCTGTCGATCATGAAGCATCACTACACACTTTAAAAATCATTCATTATGAATTAGCATATGAAGAAATTCCAACAGTTCAAAAATAGTCTAAAAGTCCAGTTCGTATTTTAAGAAAAGTTTTTTTATTTTATCAGTCCAGGTGCATCATCATTTAAAAAAAAAGAAGTTCACATTTTATAACAGTAAATGTTGTATTCTTTATCGCGTTCAATCCAAAATTTAAGTCAAATTAAAACTTATGGTTTATTCTCGATCCTAATCAATTACGAGCGATGTTAACTAAAAATTAACGTTCAATCCCACTTCTGATATAGTATCCAGTGGGTTGTGGGCGTTTAATTACTTTAAGAATACTAATTCTATTATTTACTAATTATTTAAATTTTAATAATGAAAGTTAAATTATATTACAATATTTACATAGATGCTAATGGACATTTAAAGTTGCTTATCAAAAGTTATTTTAATATTACGTCGAATTGTTCACATCTCGTCACATAGATAAATCATTTGGCACTTCACTAAAGGCGTTGAATGTGAAAACCAAAGTATTCAAATACAGGCATCACGTCCGTCAAGCGCACAAGCACCGTCGAAGACTCGTCGAAACTGAACCTCATTCCTTCAACACTCTTAGCAGCAGCCCGTTGAGGAAGTAGCGCCGTTCACGTCATGAACATACACTTCCTTTAATATTCTGAGTGCGGGAAACAAAAACCAAATCACGTGGTTTCGGATTCAGCAGTTGCAGCAAGCGAGGTCAGGGGAAAAGGAGAACTTTCTACTATATATATATATAAATAACAATAACTGGTAAATTGTTTTGGCAACAATCATAAATTTAAATGTCCGATTTTGAAATTATTTTCATATTTTAATTAATTCTAAAATATATAATCAAAACTTCGTTACAAATAAGGTAGTAAATCAACGAATGTTTTGCCTGCTTCGCTGGACACTATATTTAAAGGGGACTAATAATGTGCAAGTTGCACCTGACGGGACTAATGTGCAAGGTGCAACGAACGAACAAACTATTTCTTTTAAAGAAAATACCTACTAACCCAAGACGATTGGTCTAATATAACGCATCATACTTTATATCGCATTTATCGTAATCTAACTCAGTACTTATTTGGCTTCCTTTTTCGACTCGTTTTAATAAGTATTTTTTATATGCATGGGCAAATTTAATACTTTTTAATTTTTCGCGTTAAACATTATTTCATCTTATGCCCCCCCCCTCCCTTAATATATATATATATATATATATATAACATTAACTGGTAAATTTTTTTGGCAACAATCATAAATTTAAATGTCCAATTTTGATATTATTTTCATATTTTAATTAATTCTAAAATATCTAATCAAAACTTCGTTACAAATAAGGTACCAAATGAAAGGTACCATATTTGTAACGAAGTAACCTTAGGTACCTTATTTATTTTAACTAATTTGATAAATATGACGTCACAATCAACTGTTTGTTTATATCAGATATGTATAGTGCGACCACGTTTCCTACTATTAGCAGTGAGGCCGAGTTCAAAAAGTTCGAGGGATGCAAAATTGGCCGAGAGATAGTTATTTGGCAAACATCCAATTTTTCGGTGTTCCCTTATCGCTTGTTTTCCCTCAGTCACCCCTATTTTAACACTGGACTCGTTCAATTTGCACTTGCGCAGAGGCTTCCATGGTCGCAAGAAATGTGGTTAAAGAATACATTATCATTATTGCAAGAAAATGATGTAATAACTATTAGCCCATAATTTTTACGATATAATTTTATATTACATTTTAATTTTATCCTCCATGGGTATTTTAGAATTGCAATGTTGTTGTAAACTTTCGTTGAAATCTTTTTACATATTGAGATTAAGGGAAAATTGCAAGCACAAAAAATGTTCAGTTTTGTAAGATCTTTCTAATGATGTAACATTTATGCAAATTAATAAAAAAAATAAATAAATAAAACTAAAAATACATAGCATTTCTAAGGGAAAAAAAAGTAGTATGTTGTGGCCACCACAAGACTTTCTTATATATTTTCCTATACATATTCAATCAGTAACAACAACAACAACAAAAAAATACGATTTTTTTTCAGTTTTTTTTTTTTTTTTTTTTTTTTTTTTTTTAAGTAAAAAAAATCAATAAGTTTGTTTTAAGTTATCACAGATTTATAATTCAACCATTCGTTTTAAAGGTATTGACGAGATCTTTCGAAAGATACCCATCTTCAAAATTTACCCCCCGGGGGGGGGTACTTCCACACCAGGGGGGGAAGCGATGCCCCCACATCCACAGAAATTTTTTCATAGTTAACTATTACTATTATCAATAACTCATATTAATTTTCTAATCACAAGTTAAAAATAACTCTCATTATGTACATTTATACGAAATGTTGTCCTATACTGACATGTTAAAAATTTCGAAAACATGAGATCACAGCGCCACCTGTTGAGCGATTGATCCCCAAATGTAAGCAGCGCCAGTTTATGTCGGGGACCAAATAAATACCAAATTTCGTTAAATAAAAAAAATACGATTTTTTTCTGTTTTTTTTCGTTAAAAGTAAAACAAAAATCGATAACTTTGTTTTAAATTATCACAGATCAATACAGATCAGGTTCAACCATTCGTTTTAACGGTATTGACGAGACCTTTCGAAAGATACCCATCTTGAAACCCCGGAGGGGGGGGGGGTGTTAACCCCAATGGTGGGGGGGAACCAATGCCCCCACATGCACAAAATTTTTTTCCTAGTTAACTACTATAATACTATTATCAACGAGATCTTTCGAAGGATACCTATTGTGAAAATTTACCCCCCGGGGGGGTACTTCCACACCAGGAAGGGGAGCGATGCCCCCACATGCACAGAAATTTTTTCATAGTCAACTATTACTATTATCAATAACTCATATTAATTTTCTAATCACAAGTTAAAAATAACTCTCATTATGTACATTTATACGAAATTTTGTCCTATACTGACATGTTAAAAATTTAGAAAACATGAGATCACAGCGCCACCTGTTGAGCGATTGATCACCAAATGTAATCAGCACCAGTTTATGTCAGGGACCAACTAAATACCAAATTTCGTTAAATAAATAAATAAAAAAAAAAAACGATTTTCTTTCTTTTTTTTTTCGTTAAAAGTAAAAAAAAAAATCGATAACTTTGTGTTAAATTATCGCAGATCAATACAGATCAGGTTCAACCATTCGTTTTAAAGGTATTGACGAGACCTTTCGAAAGATACCCATCTTGAAACTTTGTACCCCGGGGGGGGGGGACCGATGCCCCCACATGCACAATTTTTTTTTCCAAACTACTATTATCAACGAGATCTTTCGAAGGATACCCATTGTGAAAATTTACCCCCCCCCCGGGGGGGTACTTTCACACCAGGGGGGCAGCGATGCCCCCACATGCACAGCAATTTTTTCATAGTCAACTATTACTATTATCAATAACATATTAAATTTTTAATCACAAGTTAAAAATAACTCTCATTATGTACATTTATACGAAATTTTGTCCTATACTGACATGTTAAAAATTTAGAAAACATGAGATCACAGCGCCACCTGTTGAGCGATTGATCCGCAAATGTAATCAGCACAGGTTTAAGTCAGGGACCAACTAAATACCAAATTTCGTTAAATTTCGTTAAAAAAAAATCGATAACTTTGTTTTAAATTATCACAGATTTATGGTTCAACCATTCGTTTTAAAGTCATTGACGAGACCTTTTGAAAGATACCCATCTTGAAACTTTGCACCCCGGGGGGGGGTACTTCCCCCCCCCCTAGTGTGGGAGGGGAACCGATGCCCCCACATGCACAAATTTCTTTTCCTAGTTAACTATTACTATTATCATTGAGACCTTTCGAAATATACCCATCTTGAAAATTTACTTCCCCGGGGGGTATTTCTCCCCCAGGGGGGGGGGGAGCTATGCCCCCACATGCACAGAATTTTTTTCCTAGTTTACTGCTACCATTATCAATAATTCATATTAATTTTACAATCACAAGTTTAAAATACCTCTCATTATGCCCATTTATACGAAATTTTGTCCTTTACTGCCATGCTAAAAGTTTACATTAAATGCGATCACAGCGCCACCTGTTGAGCAATTGATCCCCAAATCTAATCGGCACGAGTTTATGTCAGGGTGCAACTAAATACCAAGTTTGGTTAAATTTCATTCATTGGTTCGTGATATATAGCGTCCACAAAAAATTGATGCAGACAGACAGACATTTTCTAAAGACTATTAATTCGTGTTCTGGACATCCCAAAACGAGTAAATCCATCAAAAAACGGAGGTCGAAAATTTTCACGAATCCAATACTTTCTCTATATTACGTTTAGAAGAAAGTAAAAAAAAGGCTACCAAATTTTCTGTTTTGAAGCGGTCTAAACTGGAATCGTTCCTGACAGAAGAGGTTCATTATTATTATTAATTTTATTTTTCCATTCAAAGCGTTTTAGTGAAAAAATATTTATGGCGGATGCGCAGGCGTTTTTTATCCACAATTCAAAAACTAATCAAAATTTTGAAAACTTCTATAGATATAATTTTAATTTGGTTGAAGACCAAAGTTTCTGCCAAGCGCCGTTGAATTCCGTTCAACCGTTTTCGAGTGATGCCCAGACAAAAACGCGACATACAGACACAATGACATACACACAGGCAAAATTTTCTGAAGTCCTTCTCGGCTTTCATGGGGTGTGAAACGTGAAGATATCGCAAACTTTTTCGATTTCGACAAATTTACAGATAAAAGTCTGATTTTATTAATATAGATATATATTTTTTTAAAATTCATTTTGTACTGAGCTTAACATGTAAATTTGCATGATGTTGGATATTTCCATCACACTGTTTTTAACACTTTCCAACAAGGTTGAAAAGTGTTTATGACTTCGGTTTGTCTGTCTGTCTGTCTGTCTGTTCGTCTGTCTGTCCGCGCTCTAACTCCCGTAAATATTTATGGAATTTCTTGAAACTGATATAGGTTATTCAAGTTCCCTATCGGACGGTCCCTATTGAAAATGGAGTTTATACCTCTACTGGTTTGTGTACAGGGACACCCGAAAATATTTCAAAGCATTGTGTTCTATGAGAGGTATTTCTATAAACCATATTTTCATACCTTTACTTTAGACATATCTTAGTGAAATTGAAATATGTTATTCAAGTTCACTATCGGACGTTCCCTATAGAAAATGGAGTTTGTACCTCTACTGGTTTGTGTACAGGGATACCCGAAAGTATTTCAAAGCATTGTGTCCTATGAGAGGTATTTCTATAAACCATATTTTCATACCTTTACTCTAGACATATCTTAATGAAATTGAAATATGTTATTCAAGTTCACTATCGGACGTTCCCTATTGAAAATGGAGTTTGTACCTCTACTGGTTTGTGTAGAGGGACACCCGAAAGTATTTCAAAGCATTGTGTTCTATGAGAGGTATTTCTATAAACCATATTTTCATACATTTACTCTAGACATATCTTAATGAAATTGAAATATGTTATTCAAGTTCGCTATCGCACGTTCCATATTGAAAATGGAGTTTGTACCTCTACTGGTTTGTGTACAGGGATACCCAAAAGTATTTCAAAGCATTCTGTTCTATTAAAGGTATTTCTACAAATCATATTTTAATACCTTCACTGTAGACATATGTTAATGAAATTGAAATATGTCATTCAAGTTCACTAGTGGATGTTTCCTGTTTAAAATGGAGGAATTACCACCATCGGTTTATGTACAGGGATACTCAAAATTATTCCAAAGCATTGCGTTCGATGAGAGATATTTCTATAAATCAAATTTTAATAACTTTACTTTCCACGAAGTTTTTGGAAATTGAAGTATGTTTATTATATGCACAAAAGAATGCTTTGCACAGAATATAGCATGAGTAGCATTATATTTACAGGGTGGCACAAAAATATCCAGTTACATTAAGAGCTATTAATAAACAATTGCTAGAATTGTACTTTCGTTTACGTTAAGCGTTTTTAATACTTTCTAACATTTTTTAAGTGTGAATATGATTTCAGTTTTGTGTATCTGCCTGTCCGTCTGTCTGTCTGCCTGTCTGTCTGTCCGAGCTCTAACTCCCGTAAATATTTATGGAATTTCTTGAAACTGATATATGTTATTCAATTTCACTATCGGATGATCCCTATTGGAAATGGAGTTTGTACCTCTAATGTTTTGTGTACAGGTACACCCGAAAGTATTTCAAAGCATTATGTCCTATGAGAGGTATTTCGATAAATCATATTTTCTTACCTTTACTGTAGACATATCTCAATTAAATTGAAATATGTTATCAGATTCCCTATTGGATGTTTCCTGTATAAAATGGAGGAAATTCCACTACTGATTTATGTACAGGGACACTTAAAAGTATTCCAAAGCATTGCGTTCTATGAGAGTTATTTCTATAAATCAAATTTTAATATCTTTACTTTCTACGAAGTTTTAGGAAATTGAAATATGTCATCTATATGCACAAAAGAATGCTTTGCATAGAATATAGCATGGTTATCATTAGATTTACAGGGTGACACAAAAATATTCAGTTATATTAAGAGCTATTAATAAAAAATTGTTAGAATTGTACTCTCGTTTACTTTACGCTTTTTTGAAACATTCTATCATTTTTTTAGTGTGAATATAATTTCAATTCCTGTATCTGTCTGACTGTTTTTCTTTCCGTCTGTCTGTCTCTCTGTCTGTTTTACTGCGCTCTGATTCCCGTAAATAATCATGGAATTTCTTTAAACCGATATATTTTATTCAAGTTGACTATCGGATGTTCCCTATTGAAAATGGAGTGAATACCTATTCTGGTTTGTATACAGGGACACCCAAAAGTATTCGAAAGCATTGTGTTCTATGGGAGGAGTTTCTATAAACCATATTTTAATACCGTTAATGTATAGAAACTTCAATGAAATTTTAACATCTTATTCAATGCCCTATCGGATGTTTCCTATGTAAAGTAGAGTACATTTCTAACTGGTTTGTGTACAGGGGCACTTGAAAGTATTCCAAAGCATTGTGTTGTATGAGAGTTATTTTTATAAACCAAATTTTAATAATTTTATTCTCCACAAAGCTTAATGCAATTGAAATATATTATTCGTATGCACAAAAGAGTGCCTTCTATGTAATATAGTATGGTTAGCATTAAATTTACAGGGCCACACAAAAATAATCAGTTACATTAAGAGCTATAAATTAAAATTTGCTGGAATTGCACTTTTGTTTACATGAGCGTTTTAAAACTTTCTTATAATTTTAGTGGTAATATGATTTCAATTTGTGCAACTGTCTGTCCGATTGTCTACCTTTCTATCTGTTTCTCTCCGGCTCCTATCATTCGTGAACATTTTGAGAATTTTTAAAAAATGATACACCCAAGTTCCCTATGGAATGTTCCCTATTTAAAATGCCATTAATTGGTCCTGTACAACCAGTTTGTTTACAGGGACAACAATAACAACAATAAAAAAAAACAATGTATTACGTTTTAGGACAGAATTTTTTAAATGTTATATTTAAAAATCTTACTGCTATAAAAATCATAGAAACTTTGACATGCATTATTAATATTCTAAAATGATGTTGTGTATAGAACATGATATGATTAACTTTCAGATTTACAGGGCTACACTAAAATATTCAGAGAGATTAAAAGCTGTAATTATAATCTTACGGCTGCGTTTTCTTTTGTGTTAAGCCTTTTGTCACTTTCCAAAATGCCTAGGAATAATTTTAAAATCAAGTAGTCTATCTGCATGTTTTTCAGTTGTTCTGTCTGTTGTGCGATAAAGTAGGGAAAGAATATTAAAAGTTATTCGATACAATTGCGTACAGTTAGAAAGTGTTACTAATCAATGCGTACTGCATGATTTTTCTTTCTTGTTTAATTAAGTTATATACACTAAGCGACCAAAAAAAAAAAGCCGCACTTGGATATTTTACTTTTCGCCTTCTACAGCCGCTAGTTTTACCGTTTAAAAAGCAAATTTTCGAACAGATTTTATTATGTTTTCCTCCAGATACACTTTAGGTTTGAGTCCAGTGTTAAAAACGAAATGCAATTGTCAGGAAAATTGCAATTTTAGAAATTATTCCAAAAATGGTAAGAATAAGGCAGTTAACGATGCCACAAAAAGTATTAATTTTTGAATGAAAATCAAAAAATATTTTAATACGTGAGATAGCAAAATAATTAAATGTTAACGAAATATTTGTAAAAGGGTTTTTAGAAAGATGTAAAATTTTGTGGCCGCTTAAACTGGAAATTTGGTTTTAGGCGGCCATGTTGCACATCCAAGCGAGATGACCGTAAGTTAAATAGCCATTTCTTATAAAATCGGTTTGTATTCCATTTAGAACATAAAAGGGATTCAGAAAAAGTGTTTAGCAGCATAATTTCTTTAACTACAGTACAGCAGTTATTAAACAAAGCAGCTTTAAATGACAGAAAATTTGAAAAAATTTCATTCTTAGTGAAGAAAAGTAGGAAAGCAAGACATTAGATGGCTAAAAAAATTAAAAAATGATTAGTTAATTATTGGGCTGAGCTGGTTCTCTCTGATGAGTCAAGTTTAACTTATTTCGAGCTAAAGAAAACAAGCAGATCTGACAATAAATATATGACCGACTTAATGAAAATCGCACTTTTAAAACAGTGACACATTCTCCGTACATTATGGTACGGAGGTGCATAACTTTCCAAACAGTCGGGCAAATTTCTATGCTCAAGGAATCAGTTAACTCGAAATAAAACACAATCTGCATAAAAGTGGTGCCTGACCGACTATTTTGGGGGTATCTTGGACATTTCCGTAAACAGCATTTGAAGATAATAAGGCACCTTACTACACGGCGTCTGTGGTAAGTTTATTCACTTCAAATTGTTAAAATTTCTTATACATTCCCATGAGAACCTATAATTTTGTAAGTAATCATATATTTTTTCACTTTAAGTTAAATACCACAGAGGATATAGTAGAATTTATTCTTTATCAGACATGGAAATAGTCAAAATCGCGATCCGCTCGAAAATGTTTCGTCTATAAAAAGGCGGGGGAGAGGGGAAGAGGATTGAAAATTTGCAGCCTATAACTCTGCCAAAACCAGAAAAAATTATTTATGATATTTGGCACATTGAAATTTCTGAGATTTATATTAAAACACTGTATAAAACTATGCCATTGCGCATTAATGCAGTAATTCCATGTAAAGGTGGAATTAACCCAATGCAGAATACATATTTTTAACAAAAAATTGCTTAGATCTAACAAATAAATAGTTTTTTTTTTCATATATTAAAATATAACTTGTGTATTTCATATAATAAATCATAATAGAATACAAAGTGTATGGTTATTGCATTTTGTTCAAAAAGAAAGTTTTATGCAGATTTTTAAAAAGTACTTCGTAAAGTGCAATAAAACGAATTATTAAATCGAAAATATACATAGGTATCATTTTATACCTTTGGTATTATGCAAAGAAGACAGTTTTATTTGTTTCAAACATTAATTTTAAAGTTATTACAAATAAAAAAGGTATAAGTCTTTTTTTCTGCAGTGCGGCTTTTTTTTTTTTTTGTCGCTTAGTGTATTTATACTAGATTTTTTTTTAAATTTTTTCTTTCATCTAGAGCAGGAATTTTATCACCCTGATTTATTTCACAAAAATAGAAAAAAACATGTAAAGAAGGATTAAAAAGTGTCTTATCCACTAGACCATAAGTGTATTTTTTTTTTTTTTTTCAGATTCTTTGCACTTACAGAAAAGGAGAAAAATTGTTTTTTTTTTTTTTTTTTTTTTTTTTTTTAGTTTTCTCAAAGCATGGTTTTAAGGACAGAAGCCCTTAGGGGACTAAAGCCCTTAAAGCGGACTGAATCTCTTAAAGAGTAAAGCGATTCAATTAAGTTAGGGAATGAAAATGATCCGAAATTTAATGCTTAAAATTGTGAAGGGTACTCTCTTTCTGTGTGTCTTACTACAAATCTTTAATTTTCGATAGATTTAAACCAAGCTCAGTTTTCACTAGCACTCAAAATAAACAATATTTTGCTAACGGATAAAACTTATTGGATTTGCAACCAATATTCTCTTTCATTTTTTTTTTTTCTCGTACAAGAAACTGGTAAAACTGATAGTGCAATATCAAAAGAAAAAATAATTTCCGTAATTTTTCAGTATTTGTTGTTTACAATTTGAATCCCCTTTTCGTTCCGGTAAATTTACAACATTGATGCAAATTGTTTGCGAAGTAACTGTAGTGAACTGCTTTTAATTGCTTGCTGCTTTAAAAAAAAAAAAAAAAAAAAAAAAGTCCAACCAATATTTTGTAGGTTTGAAATAAAGAGAGTAAATGCGATATATACAGGGTGATTATAAAAAAGCTATCCCGATATATGAGACCATAGCTATCATACCGTTCACAAAAACTAAATAAAAATTTAGTTGAAGGTATTTTGAGGAATGCGCTCAAGAATCATATAAAAAACAACAGTTAAATTGTAACAGTTACGGTTACAGTGACAAAATTTCGAAAATTTCAAATGGCAACATCTACTTTTTTTTATATTGGAATAGGATCTCCATATAAAAACTAGTATGCTGTTGCCACCACAAGACTTTCTTCTATATTTTCCTATACAAATTCACACAGTAACAATATTAAAAAAAAAAAAAAAAAAAAAAACGATTGTTTTTCAAAGTTTTTTTTTCGTAAAAAAAAAAAAAAAAAAAAAAAAAAACGATAACTTTGTTTTAAATTATCACATATTTACAGTTCAACCATTCGTTTTAAAGATATTGACGAGACCTTTCGAAAGATACCCATCTTGAAAATTTACCCCCCCTTCCCCCGGGGGGTACTTTCCCCTGGGGGGAGGGAAGCGATGACCGAGATTTTTTTCCTAATTAACTACTACTATTATCAATAATTCATATTAATTTCACAATCACAGGTTAAGAATAACTCACATTATGTACATTTATACGAAATTTTGTCCTATATACTGCCATGTTAAAAATTTAGAAAAAATACGATCACAGCACCACCTGTTGAGTGATTGATCCCCAAATCTAATCAGCCCCAGTTTATGTCAGGGGCCAACTAAATACCAAGTCTGGTTAAATTTCGTAAAAAAAAAAAAAAAAAAAGACTTTTTTTCTAAGTTACTTTTTGTTAAAAGTAAAAAAAATCGATAACTTTGTTTTAAATTATCACAGATTTATAGTTCAACCATTCGTTTTAAAGGTTTTGACGAGACCTTTCGAAAGATACCCATCTTGAAAATTTACTCCCCTCGAGGGGGGACTTCCCCCCCAGGGGGGTTCACGAGGCTCCTACGCATACAAAATTTTTTCCCCAGTTGACTACCTCTATTATAAGTAATTCTTGTAAATTTCATAATGATTACTAAAAAATAATTATCTTTATGCACATTTATACAAAATTTTGTCCTATATCACCATGTTAAAAATTTAGAAAAAGCGGGATGGCAACGCAACCTGTAAGACAATTTTTACCAAAAGTTGATAGGCACTAATTTATGTCAAGGTGCAACTACATACTAATTTGTATGAAATTCTGTGCAGTAGTTCCTGAGATACAGTTGCCACAAAATTTTGTCACACACACACACACACACACAGACAGACAGACAGACAGACAGACAGACATTTTCTAAAAAGGGTCAAATCGTGTTCTACAGCTCTCAAAACGTGTAAATCCATCAAAAACCCGAGGTCGAAAATTTTTACGAATCCAATACTTTCTCTATATTACATATAGAAGAAAGTAAAAAGAAGACATAAATAGCGTCGGAAATGTACATCTAGCACGAAAATCAACAACGCTAGGCATACTAAGAAGAAAAGAGAAAACAGCTGTGGTGTGTCTACCAGAACACGACTTTAATTTTCTTAATGACGTCACATTTTATACTAATTATTTGGCTTTCACTAAAATCTATTTATTCTGCTTCAAAAAGGGAACAAGAGGCTATGGTATCTTTAATTTTGTGTAGGTCTGTGGAATAAGGGTTTTAATTTCGTTTTTACTCGTAAGACACCGTCATGACTGACGTCATCGCATTAAGGGAAAAATAAGACATTGTGAAATGCGTAATGTGTATTTTGCTTTCTTGCTCTGTGAACAATATGCCATGCCGCTTACTGGGAAACATTATCATCATCATCATCAAAATCGATTTTCATTGCCATTTGACAAAGCCTTATTTTTCACGTAGTGCGATGACATCAGTCATGGCGGCGTCTTATGACTAACAACGAAATTAAAGCCCTTATTCAGAAGCCTTACACGAAATTAAGGATTCTGTGCTCTCTTCTTTTCGTTTCGAAGTAGAACCAGTAGACTTTAGTCTGAAGCAAAGACTCAGGGTGAAATGAGACGTCATTAAATAATGAAAGTCGTGCTCTTGTAGGCACATAACTGTTGTTTTTTACTTTTTTTTCTTAGCCTGCTAGTGCTGGCAATTTTCGTACTACAGGTACCGTTCGAACGCTATATATGGTTTTTTGCTATGGAGATACCATTTCAATAAAAAATGTAGGTGTTGCCATTTGAAATTTTTGAAATTTTATCACTGTAACCGTAACAGTTAGAATTTAACTGTTGTTTTTTATATGATTCTTGAACGCATACCGCATAATACCTTCCTCCAAATTTTTATTTAGTTTCCTTGAACGGTATGATAGCTATGGTCTCATAAATCCTTTTTTTCAAAATCAGAATTTTTTTTCAAAATCACCCTGTGTATATATATATACATATATATACATATAATTTAAAATTAAAGTTTATTAAAAAGATTTTGAAATAAATTCAGAAAAAAAAATATATATGCTAGATTTTTATAATTATTATTTTGTATAAATGTTATAAAAATGTCACTTTTTCGTATGCATGAGCAAATTTAATACTTGATATTTTTTTTAATTTTTCGCGTGAAAGCATATTTTATTTTATATTGAAAATAGTATATATATATATATATATATATATATATATATAGATAGATAGATAGATAGATATGTATAATTAAAAATTCTGTCAAAGACAGGATTTAGTTTGTTACGGAAGACTATTAATTTCAATCTGCAAAATTTTTACTTTTTACTTTTTATTTATATTTTATCTCATTTTTTGACCGTAAAACTGGGTCACGTGCTTTTTAAAATGTCTGAAATGAATTAAAATGTAGTGTTGTCACCTAAATTTCATACTTTAGTTAATTTTTAATAAATCTAAAGGCCGTGTCGAAAAATTGTTTACACCACTAGATCCAGAAAAATCTCCCGTTTCATTTGGTGCTGAATTTATAATGATAGGATTGATATTTCTAATTTATTTTTTGTGTTACACAATACTGGTCTACAAAAACTGGCGACGACGTTTTTGTCAATATTAAAACGTCTTCTTAATCCTAAAAATTGAAATTCTCCTTTAAACAACGCTTTGAAATTTGAATGGATTACCAACGGGGTACACTAAAGGAAAATTTGGATACCAGAAATTTTGTGTATATATATATATATATATACATATATATATATATTAATAGATGCCAACGATTCATCAATGGTAAAATTAAGTGGTGGTAAAAATAATTGTACAAAAAATTTCCCTTTATGAGAACGCTTATTACAATCAAATTTGGTATATGTGTATGATTTACGTATGCATTCAAAGAATTAAGAAGAAATAATTAAAAAAAAATCAAATAAGTGGCAGATTGCGTGAAAAAAAAAAAAAAAAAAAAAAAAAACAGAAAATATAACTAGTGAAATGATTCATGTGTGGAACGTATAAAGAATTAGGACATTTATTGATTAGATTTTGATCTTGTGTTGACATGGGCACTTTTCATGAAAGTGCCGCTTGGTGGACATCTTTTGAACTATATATTTCTATGTCTTTGACCTTATCTCATTAATTACAGTGGGTTATCAAATTAATGTGGACATTCGTAAAAATCAAGCTATCGTAATTTTTCATTAAAAAAAACACATTATATGCTACGATTAGTATTTAATACTTATATATATATTTAATAGCTATATAATAAAAAAATATAGATAATAAAAACGAAAAACAAGAACGAAAAATCATGCAGCACGCATTGATTATTAACAATGTCCAACTGTATGTACTTGTTGTACCAAATTATTTCAATATTCCTTGCATACATTATCACACAACCGACAGACAGAAGCCCTGAAAAGTATACAGATAGACAAATTGCATTTACAATCACTCTTAGACGTTGTTGGAAAGTGTTAAAATTGCTTAACACAAAAGAAAATGCAGCTGTTAGATTATAATTGCAGCCCTTAATGTATCTGAATACTTTAATGTAGACCTGTAAATCTGAAGGTTAATTACATCATATTCTATACAAAACATTATGTTAGAATATTAACAATACATAAAAAGTTTCTTTATGATTTTTTCGGTGGAAAGTTATATAAATGTGGTTTTAAAAAATGCCTGTCCTAAAACGCAATATATTGGCATTTTTTGGTTGTCCTTGCACATAAACTAGTTGTACAGGACCTATTAATGTCACTTTAAATAATGAATATTTCATAGGAAACTTGACTAGTATGTAACATTTATTTTTTTTTTTATTCAAAAATATTTACGGAGACAGACAGTAAGATTGACAATCGGAAAGACAGATACATAAATTGAAATCATATTCACACTTAAAAATTGTTAGAAAGTGTTAAAAATGCTTAAGGTAAACGAAAATACAATTCCAGAAAAATTTTATTAATAGCTTTTAATTTAACTGAATATTTTTGTGTACACTGTAAATCAACTGCTAATTACACAGACCGACAAAAATGAAGTTGACAAAATTTGATTTGATGATTTAAGCTGATCTTTATGTTTTTTGACGTGCTGAAACCGAAAATGCATCCCATTTTCCCCTACCACTCACAGATTTTTGTCAATACAGGGTGTTCACCGACACAATTTCTTACATATACCATCACAACAGTAGGTTGGTTGGTTGGTATGGTTTTACGTTGCACTAGTGATGTGCTATTACAGCAATAGGAATCCATGATTAAATAATCATGGAAACATACTATAAAACTTGCCATATTGTTATATCGGTTGAACAGGAATGAAAGAAATTCTATAGGCATGCACCCTGTTTTGACAAAAATCTACACGTCATAGAGAATAACTGGCTACATTTTCGGTTTCAGCACATCAAAAAACATAAAGATCAGACAGAATTATACAATCAAAATTTTACATGTCGACCTGTGTTATACTATATTCTATAAAAAGCATTATTTTGTGCATACAAATAATATATTTGAATTTCATAAAGCTTTGTGCAAAATAAAGTTATTAAAATTTCGTTTATAGAAATACGTCTCACAGAACGCAATAATTTGAAATACCTTCGAGTGTCCCTGTTTACAACCAGTACTGATATTTAAACATTTTTGATGGGAAATGGATAGTGAACTTCAATAACATATTTCAGTTTCATTTAGATTTATGTAGAATAAAAGTATTAAAATATGGTATGTAGAAATACCTATCTTTGAACGTAATGCTTCATAATATTTTTGAGTGTCCCTGCACACAAATCAGCAGTTGTATTCACTCCATTTTCAAAAGGAAACATTCAGTAATGAACATCAATAACAAATATAAGTTTCAAGAAATTCCATAAATTCTTATGGGACATAGAGGGCAGACAGATAGACAGACAGACGGGCAGACGAAAACGCAGACAGATACTCAATTGAAATCATATTCACACTTAAAAATTGTTCGAAAGCGCTGAATCTAAAGTAAAGTGCAATTCCAACAAATTTTTATTAATATCTCTTTAAAAAATCAAATCTTTTTGTGTGGCTGTGTAAATCTAATGCTCCTCATACTATATTCTATAGAAAGAATTCTTTTGTGCATGAATAACATATTTCAATTTCATTAAGCTTCGTGAAAGTAAAGTTATTAAAGTTTAGTTTATAGAAATATTTCTCATAGCACGCAATGCTTCGGAATACTTTCGAGTATCCATGTACACAAAACAGTGCTGGTATTTACTTCAATTTACATAAGAATCTTTCGATAGTAAACTTGAGTAACATATTTCAATTCCATAAAGATTTGTGTACAATAAAGGTATTAAATTATGCTTCATAGAAATACTTCCTATAGAACACAATGCTTTGAAATACTTCCCTGTACACAAACCAGTAAAGGTATTCACTATTTTCAATAGCTAACATCCGATAGTGAAATAATAACATATATCAGTTTCAAGAAATTGCATAAATATTTAGGGGAGTTAGAGAGCGGACAGACAGACAAACAGACGGACAGGCAGACGAACAGACAGTTACACAAATTCAAATTATATTCTCTCTTAGAAATTGTTTGAAAGTGTAAAAACACCTAAAACTAACGAAAGTGCTTTCTCTTGGTTGTTAACATTTTCTTGGCAATTTCCCTTTTTCTATTTTCCATAAATTTTCTATGGATACATATCGGTCGAATTGTCAGGTCACGGCAATACTTCGATATTCTTGGACCGTAAATTTGGTAACACTTTTGGTTTTACGGCAAGAGGCAGAATTGTGCATTAAAACACCATGCGCACCTTCTGGAAACCATTCTTCCTGCTGTGGAAGAAGATGAGTTTGTAGAACTTCCTTATTTTGGTCCTGTTTCATAATTCATTGAACAATGCATAAACGTCCTGCACCTTTGGTATTTATAAGAAAGCAAACCATGACTTTTATTAGATATTTAACCCTTTCTATTATGCAGTCAGGGTGGAACTCCTCTCCAGGACGCCGCCGGACGAATCTACTTTTATCGGCTAAAATTTCAAAAGTATCTCGACTGACAAATACACCTGAAATTGAAGTAATTTATGGTTTAATTGAAAAACAAGACTTAGAAAACATTGAAACTATTAATAAATATCATGTAATGGGTTATTCTAATCTTCCACAGTTATGTAACAATGGTCTCGAGCCCAGGCGAATCGTTTATTTTTATAACCTTTATAAGCTTAGGCATGCAAACTGGACGTTGGCCTGCCAGGTCCCCTTCTGTCAATCTTTGCTGCACAGTTCTTTTCGAAACGCCATTACCTGACTCCTGAACAATTTGAGTCAGCGTAGCAGCACTGTTTTTCCTGTTTTCTAAGCAAGTATCCCTAAATTTTCTGTCTGTTCTGGGCGTAGTTATACGATTTCTACCACACTTCCCTGTTGTTTTCGGTAAAAGCGACTGTTTATTGTCTGAATTCCCTTTTATTTTCTTAACAGCAGATTTAGAGGCCCCAACAATACTCTAAAAAAATTCAGTAAAATTCAGAGATTTGACCACGCTGAGCTGCCTTCTTTGGGGTAAAATCCGATGCCCGTATTTGCAACAAAGAGGTGTAAAATTCTCAGTATTCGCCAATTATTAAAGGTCATTTCCCTTCTTCGACAAAAAAAAAAAAAAATGGCAGCTTTACGGGCAAAACTTCATTTTTACGGCCAGTGTGACTGTAAAAATTTTAACGCTTCACAGACCGGCAAAATGTGTTAGTACATATTTTACAGTGAGTATCTGCGACTTTCCTCTGAGAATGATGTGCGTGCTGGAGGTGAGATTTCGGTTAGGATTGTTTTCTCGAACAAATGACACTTCCTTTGACCATACTGAAATTTTTAAAAAACATATTAATTGATTCATAAAAGTGTAGTAAAATTGAATTTAATTGTAATTCAATAAATCAAACTTTAATTATGCTATTAAAGATGCGTCAGAATGCACACTAAATCTCAGTTCTAAGGATCTAAAATGAACATTAAATATTACACAATGAGAGCAATTTGCAACATAAAATGATGCGATTGTCACAAAAATGTCGCTAAACTCAGTATGATTTGTTTAAATCATTTAAAATAATACGTAACATAATAATATTCGATAAAAATGCGATTCAGTAACATAAGAATCACTTTCTAGGAATTATTAATGTATATAATGACCCTCATCTGTCATGAACGAATCCGGTTAGTACTGCTTCAAAACAGAAACTTTTGGCAGCCATTTTTTTTTCCGTTTGTTTAATTCAACTTAGGAAACATACATATCATTTTCATACATGTTTTGTATCGCACATATTCTTATTTATTTCCTATAAAACCTTGAAAAACTATTCAATTGTAATGTTTAAATGTCTAAATTAAATATAACGGATCATTGGCTATTATAAACATGAACCTATAAATTGAATTATGTAACTTCGTGATTATAAACAATGAAATACCAAATGAAAACAAACCAAAACTGTTGCCATTCAGAAAATACAAATTCCAAATGGACGACTTTTTAATTCCGAATGAACAACTCTTTGACTGTTTCATTAAAAAATGCTTAAAATATTTCTAAAACATATTAAAGCCTTAAAAATCTTAAAATATTTGTAAAAACGCATTAAAGCCTTTAAATATTTTTATCAAACTTCATTGTTTGTTAACATTGTAAGGTATGATTGGCGTCGAGTTTAGTACGTAAATGCCGCCAGTTGATTTTAGTTTTGAAATTAGTGTAAAATGATAGTTGGGATAGAATGTTTGGTTGGCAAGTAAAAATCACCAGTTGAAATGAGTATTGAAAGTAGAGTAGTCTAAGGTGATAATGTCGAGTCAAGGTAAAATGTTCGATTGAGAATGAGAAAGTCCCTAGCTGGATCCTGGATATTTTGGCGGTGTTGTATGCATGGAGTGTCTGTAGTTATTGGATATTTAGTTAGAAAACTTGAAAACAGGATCTACGATAGTCTTAAAAAAGAGTATTTTGGTAAAATGAAGTGAATCGTTTTTTCTTATTATGAGGACTTTAAATACGCAAGCGAAGTGATGACGTCACTTGCCGTTCGTGGATACAAGATAAATATTTCCTATGTTAAACGCCCAATGTATTTTTCGTAAAAAATTATTAAAAATCGAGGGAAATTATTTCCCGATTTTAATCCCCATATTTAGGTTTAGATATGTATTAGTTATCATGTGCATGCGTTAGATTAAGTTGTTTTTGTTCTAAAATTGATAAAATTTGAATTTAAAATTTCAAAACTCTAGATTTAAAAAAAAAAAAAAAAAAATTCCATATTCCATTGAAAACATAAACATTTCATTTCAAAGGATGATATTTACACAATAAATATCCAACTAATATACTAATTAAAAGAAAATGATAAATATTCTATCATAATTTGAAGTGAAAATTGTTTTCAAATGTCTAAATAAAGTATCTGATATAAGATACTAATATGTTGCAGCGGAATAGATTTGATATCGGTCATCCTTGGCAGAAAAAATATAATATATATATATATATATATATATATATATATATATATATATATATATATTGCCAAATTATCTGGCGAATATAATTTAATTCCTTTCAAAAATCATAGTTATTTTAAAAACTTATATTAAGAGAGTAACGAATCATATGGAACAATATTTCGTACAATACATATTACGAAAATATACATTTGGCATGTATATTTTCGTAGTACGTTTTTGATCGCCAAATACAAAAACGTCAAGGACAACAGAGTTTTGAAATTTAAAATTAAAATTTTGTCAATTTGACAGCAAAATAACTCAATCTAACACATGCACATAACTAATACATATACGTACCCAAATATGCGGATTAAAATCGGGAAATAATTATCCTCGATTTTTAATAATTAAAAAAAAAAATCCAATGGGCGATTAACATACGAAATAATTTTCTTGCATCCACGGATGGTCAGTGCCGTCACACTTCGCTTGCGTATAGAGCACTTAATAGAACACTGCAATGTGTTGTTGCTGTTGTGTTGTCGGGCCTATATTTTTTATCAACCAGCAGTTTCTTATTGTCATTCATATTTATTGATAGGGTAGAATGTTTGAAGTGAAAACTTCTTTAGGCGCGTTGAACACTTTTGGGTGAACAAAAATCACTGAATTCCCGTCATCGTCACCTGACGCTTTCCATTTGAAGTGAAAACTTTTGGGTGAACAAAAATCATTGAACTCACGTCACCGTCATCTGACACTTTCCATCATTGTATGATACAAATAATGTATCATACAATTAACTTGGTAATGTGATGTGTTAATAATTATATACTGTATATTGTTTTAAAATCTGGTGCGTCCCTACACGACTCCTCTCATCTCCGGACACTGTCTCTATTGCAGTTAGACCTCACTAAACCGTGAGAAAGCCCAAAGCTGCCATTTTTCTCACGTTTTTACAATCTGGTGCTGCCCTACACGACTTCTCTGATCTCCGGACACTGTTTCTATTGCAGTTAGACCTAACAAAACCGTGAGAAAGGCCAAAGCCGCCATTTTTCTCACGTTTTTACAATCTGGTGCGGCTCTACACGACTTCTCTCATCTCCGGACACTGTCTCTTAAAGATTGCAGCCGGGAACGTTGCAGTTAGACCTCACAAAACTGTGAGAAAGGCCAAAGCCGCCATTTTTCTCACGTTTTTACAATCTGGTGCGGCTCTACACGATTTCTCTCATCTCTGGACACTGTCTCTTAAAGATTGCAGCCGGGAACGTTGCAGTTAGACCTCACAAAACAGTGAGAAAGCCCAAAGCTGCCATTTTTCTCACGTTTTTACAATCTGGTGCGGCTCTACAAGACCTCTCATCTCCGGACACTGTCTCTTAATGTTTTCAGCCGGAAACGTTGCAGTTAGACCTCACAAAACAGTGAGAAAGGTCAAAGCCGCCATTTTTCTCACGTTTTCACAATCTGGTGCGGCTGTACACGACTCCTCTCATCTCCGGACACTGTCTCTATTGCAGTTAGACCTCACTAAACCGTGAGAAAGCCCAAAGCTGCCATTTTTCTCACGTTTTTACAATCTGGTGCTGCCCTACACGACTTCTCTGATCTCCGGACAATGTTTCTATTGCAGTTAGACCTAACAAAACCGTGAGAAAGGCCAAAGCCGCCATTTTTCTCACGTTTTTACAATCTGGTGCGGCTCTACACGACTTCTCTCATCTCCGGACACTGTCTCTTAAAGATTGCAGCCGGGAACGTTGCAGTTAGACCTCACAAAACTGTGAGAAAGGCCAAAGCCGCCATTTTTCTCACGTTTTTACAATCTGGTGCGGCTCTACACGATTTCTCTCATCTCTGGACACTGTCTCTTAAAGATTGCAGCCGGGAACGTTGCAGTTAGACCTCACAAAACAGTGAGAAAGCCCAAAGCTGCCATTTTTCTCACGTTTTTACAATCTGGTGCGGCTCTACAAGACCTCTCATCTCCGGACACTGTCTCTTAATGTTTTCAGCCGGAAACGTTGCAGTTAGACCTCACAAAACAGTGAGAAAGGTCAAAGCCGCCATTTTTCTCACGTTTTCACAATCTGGTGCGGCTCTACACGACTTCTCTCATTTCCGGACACTGTCTCTATTGCCGTTAGCGCATTAAAGGAAATTGCAATATAATTTTTGTAGTAGTAGTTTATATTAATGAATAAAAAAACACTGCATTTAAAAATATTTCCTGCACAATAAAATATTTCCTGACGATTCAAGAAATAAACACGTAATTGTTCACGTTTTCACTTCTGTCTGCACTCCCGGAGTGCAAATGTTTTTTTTTTTTTTTTTTTTTTTTTTTTTTTAATTTCAGAACGAAAATTGGTACAACTATAATATTTCCCCACAGCAGAATTTGGCGATTTTTCTTTGGCGCCGATTTGAACGATAACGATGTCGTTTTGAACTGTTTGCGGTATAATATGGCAGCCTGCATGCTATTTATTTTGGATTTATGATTTTATGATTTATGATTTAGCTTATGATTTTATCATTTATGCTATATGATTTATAATTTTTAGATTTATGGTTTAGCCATAATCGCCAAAAATAAATCGCCAATTTCAGCTGTGGGGAAATACTATAGTTGTTCCCCATCATGATCTAAACATTGTTTTCAAGATTTATCGCTCGCATTCCGTCATTTTTGACGGGGTTATATACTAGTAAGTGATATAAAAATGCAAAATTGTAAAAAAAAAAAGTTAAATGTCTACATTAATTTGGCAATTCACTGTATATATTTATTGACTTTAGTGGCAATCCATTTCTCCGTTTTAGCAGCAGAAAGTTATATACAGCAGAAGTTTACTTTTTACATACACAATATGAAAATATAATAGATATAAAAGAAAATAATTTGAATTGATAAATAATCAAAAGAAATATAATGCAATATTTTACTCCTAATTCTTGGAGATGTTCCTTAGGTCCGATTCCAGAAAGTATCAGTGTCTGAGGAGTCCTCGTGGCACCGTTGGCTACAATTATCTCTCCAAATCCACCGTCTATATAATCAGAACTTCTGATTCGGACAATTTGAACTTTGTTTTTATGTTCAAAGACCACGGCAAAAGCTCTGTTACCACCTCTTTTATTTATTAAAATCTGAAATTAATAAGTTGAAATATTAGATAAATATTATTATTATTATTATTATTATGAAATGCGTGAACTTTATAGGCACTTTTTAAAATTAAAATATTAGTATTGTAAGAGATAATCTCCTTAAATATTAATTATTTTTTAAAGAAACATGAAATACTTAGGTAATGTAAAGATAAATAAAACATAAATTAAAAAATGTTTAAAAAACTTGTATGTTGTGGCCACCACAAGATTTCTTCTATATTTTTCTATACAAATTCACCCAGTAACAATATTGAAAAAATATATATATGTGGTATCGGCAACTTGCTTCTACTAACGTTTGATTCCAAAACTGCCCAGTTTCCTTTGCCGCAGCCTGTATCTTCGACGCGAGGTTGAACTCACACGTAGTGGAATGACACAGCCGTGATGTCAGACGGACGTATTTCCAGAGCACGCATCTTCATCGACGTGAGCTGAGAGCGCTTGCCGGAAAGAATTCAGTAGACGGTTGAATTTTGAGACGTATGGGCGTACGGATTTTGATCCGCTGACGACGAAAGTTCGCCGAGATGATGTTCTGTATCTTACCGTGTGCTCTTCTAAAGCAATAGAAAACGAAAGCTATGTTACGTTTTCGTTTCACAAAAACTGCGCTAAAGTAAACTGTTGAACGTAAACTTTGGCTTTTTAAATGTGACTGTGTTGGTCAGAAGTACTATTTTAATTTATATTATTGTCTTGTAAATATGTATATTATATTTTAACCTTTTATTATATTTATAATTATTAATGATAAATAAGTATTAGATTTTCTGTTTTACGCCCACGAAAGTTGGCCATCCCACAAGTCAGAAGTGGGATGGAACGTTGAAAAGAGAACTATTTTTCTACTTCGTTGAACTTTTTAAAATATAAACTCTTTATTGACTGAACTGAACTTTTAATTGACTTAAAAAAAAAAAAAAAAAAAAAAAAAAAAAAAACTGTGTTGAAATTTCTTCGCATGCTTAATCATGCTATGAATAGTGGTTACAATACAGAATATTACGCCTGATCTGAAATCCATGATGCTTCATGATCGACAATTCAAGCATCTATGAAATCTACTTAAATTAAAACAACAAGGCATCTGTTGTTCCTGTTCTGCAAAGGTACGTCAACTTTTATTTTTATTACATGATGGCTTCATTAGAAGACATTCCTAAAATAGGTGTTGCACTAGGAAAGGAAAAATATAATAAGATTAAAATTCTGCATCGTTTTATTTTTGAAAACGAAGGTGATCGAAAAAACAGATGCAGAATAAAAAAATTCTCCGGATTTAATTTTGCCGTTGATGATGACGATTATATTCAAAAACAAAAATTTATAGATGATAATTTTACGCTAAATGAGCTGATTATAATCAGTAATTTATTAAATGTTTCCTTCTACGGGAACAAAGAAGAGTTAAGAATTCTGGAACACATGGTGCAGCCATTTCAATTACTGATTTTGAGAATAACATTTCAAAATTTTGCGGTGAGCCGCATGAAAATATAAACTTTTGGTTTAACGAATTCGAAGAAATAGCGGAAATGTTTAATTTGACTGAACTACAAAAAATCATTTTTTGTAAAGGATCATTGAGCGGAAACGCTTCACTATTTATTAAATCTGAGAAAGCGCTACTTACTTATAAAAAATTAAAAAAAGCGCTAGTTGAGGAATTTAAAGTAGAGATAAATTCCGCCTCTTTACATGACATATTAAGTAAAAGGAAAATAAAAGGCGACGAATCTGCTACAGAGTATTTTTTTTAAATGCGAGAGTTGAGTAAAAACGGGCATATTGATGATGCCGCGATCATGCACTATGTGATCCATGGAATTTATGATAAATCTGAAAATAAAGTTATTTTGTATGGTGCAAAAAGTCTTCGCGATTTCAAAGAGAAAATAAAATTGTATGAAATGTTTAAGAGAGATAGTGATAAAAATAAACATAGATTTGATAAAATTGAGCTTAATACAAAATTGAAACCCATAAAATATAATGTGCATGAAACATTTAGTCCTAAAAGTGAAGTAAACAAAATATGTTATAATTGTGGTGATAAAAACCATTTGTCCAGAGACTGCCCTCATAGAATGAAAGGTTTCAAATGTTTTTCTTGTAAACAGTTCGGGCACAAGAGCTCGGAACGTCCGGATTCGAAACCCGAAGTTGAGGCATTGTGCATTGGCGTAAATCAAAACCTAAACAAAAATATTTTGATTAACAATGTAAATTTTACTGTATTATTGATACAGGGAGTGAAGCGACACTGCTGCGCAAAAGTGCTTTTAACAAACTGAATGTTGATAGATTAAATTCTATGAGTACCACTTTGAAGGGGATCGGGAAAAGTTCCGTAAAGCCGTTAGGCTCATTTGATGAGGATTTGAAAATTGATAGTTTAAAACACAAAGTTACTTTTTATGTTGTAAACAATGATGTAATACCCTATGACGTAATAATTGGAATGAATGTATTAATGTTGAGTGAGACGACGATAAATGAAAAGGGTATCTTTATGAAAAATAAATCTAGTTCTCTCGAAGTAAACTTAGTAACAGTTCTTCCAGTAAATGCATATCAAAATGAAATTGAGACAAATATTGCTATTGACGCTCCCATCTTATATATTAAAAGAATTTATGAAAACTAAAGGCAGTCCGTCTGGCCGTTCTATCCGGGCGATTTCCTTCATTTTTTTTTTAAATGAAAGGTATTTAGACACAGATATGTCATCAATCATTGAAATTTACTCAACTCCCACCTTACTCAAGTTATACTCAAACGCGATTCTTTCCTGTACATTTCCTATGGGACACATTCACTCAAACAATTCGAATTCTCATAGCTCCTCTTCTATTGAATGGATCTTGATCGTTTCACTCTCAGAACACTCAGTGAATCAAGCTCTTTCTTTTGAGCTATTAACTGCTTAAATTCGTTGAGTCTGAGGAAAGTTATGCGTGCAGAATCAACTTTACATTCAATTTTTTCAAGATTTTCCTTTACTCAAACCTCTATAACTAGAGTTCTAATTAATGTAGGCTGTTGACACAAGTCTAAGAACACTCAGTGGATCAAGCTCTTTCTTTTGAGCTATTAACTGCTTAAATTCGTTGAGTTTGAGGAAAGTTATGCGTGCAGAATCAACTTTACATTCAATTTTTTCAAGATTTTCCTTCACTCAAACCTCTATAACTAGATTTCTAATTAATGTAGGCTGTTGACACAAGTCTAAGAACACTCAGTGGATCAAGCTCTTTCTTTTGAGCTATTAACTGCTTAAATTCGTTGAGTTTGAGGAAAGTTATGCGTGCAGAATCAACTTTAATCAGTTTCCCCCCGGGGGAAACGGGTGGGAAACCATTTCCCACCCGTTTCGGGTTAAAAACACGTTTACGAGCTTAACTAAGCTTCAAATTGCTTCACGGTGAAGAAATTCTACATATGGGGACTAGAGTCGAATACTAAAAAATCAATATCTGCGAATTTGGAATTTTCGATTTTAAAGGGGGAAAAAGGGGGAAAGTAGATTTGGAGGAGAGGGGAAAGGGGGGAAATTAGTTTGAGAGGGAAATCCGTTCTAGACCCACACATGTAGCACCTCATTTTAAAGGTCTTGAAATTTCATGTCGATTGGGGATGTTTGTATACAGTATAATGCGACCCCTGGTGGTAAAAAATGGAACTAAGTGATTTTGGAACTAAGTGAAATGGAACTAAGTGATCTTGGTATTTCCTCACCGTTGGTGATGTTCGTACAGAACAAACTGCGCCCCCTGGCGGTGGAAAGTGCAACTAAAGGATTTTACAGTTGACACCACCATGTGACACCTTATTTGAAAGGTCTTGGAAATTCAAGGTGATTGGTGATTTTCGTATAGAACATACTGTGCTCCCTGTTGGAGGAAAGTGGATTTTGCAGTGCGTAAGTAGCATGCCTGCTATACGGTGCCGCAGCCACAGGCAGCGGTAACACGAGTCAGAGGTTCGTTCGGTTCAAGGTTAATTTTTGAGAATTTTTTCATGTTAATAGCTGTCTGCATATACGTGCCACAGGCACTGGGATACGAACCCGAGTTCCGTTCTGTTTGAAGTAATTTTTATTTGTTACAGATAATGATTATTATTATTATTATTATTATTTTCTTTTTTTTTTTTGTGATCTTTTCATTTAAAAATAGAAATTCAAACAAAATCGAGTTAAAGATATAAAACCATACAAATTTAAGGTGCATTTAAGGTTATTATCATGGGCCCGGGCAACACCGGGTGGGTTCTTTCGGTTGCAGGTTAATTTTTGGGAATTTTTTTTTACGTTATTAGCGGCTCACGTATGTGCTGCCACAGACACCGGTGTCACAAGACTGAGTTTCGTTCGGTTCGAGGTAATTTTTTTGTTACAGCTGATTATTTTTTCGCGTTGCCTTTATTTAAAAATAGAAATTCAAACAAAATCGAGTTAAAGATATAAAATCATACAAATTTAAGGTTCAATTAAGGTTATTATCATGGGTACAGGCAACGCCGGGTTGGTCAGCTAACATGTAGCCTTAGTATTAAAAGAAACAGAAAATAAAAGATAGCAACTGTTTTATTTGGAGTCAGTTTGACGTCACATTGACAGTACTTTGTAGAAAGTGATGTCATACATAGTATTTTAATTTATAACCATTTTTCCGAATTTCTTTTTTTTTAAGTGAAATGTTGTAAATTAAATTAGATGTTTTAACTTGAAATACATTTAAATAATGATTTAATAAATAATTTAATGATATAATTAATAAACGATTTTTGAAACATTACGGTCAATAAAGTGACCGTCGAAGTCGACGGGGTCCAGCTAGTTGATTTTAAAAGTAAAATTTCTGAGAAGTCCCCAGAAATAAATGAAACATTAAATAGTGTTGAAAAGTGTAAAAATAAAATCCCTCAACTTGTTATATTGTCCAAAAAATCATTAGAGTCTTCCAAAAAAGCTGTAAGTGAAAACAATAACGACGCCGAGAATGACGAAAGTGATGACGATAAGAAGATGCTTTTAAAGGACGATAATAGTGAAGAAGATGACTGTGAGGAAGAGGAGGAGCCTCGACGAAAGAAACAAAGTCAGATGAATATTTTCCAAATGAGATCGCAAAATCAAGAAAACACTTCTTCAAAGAAAGACGAAAAACGAATTCTATTTGAAAAGGTTTTGCAGTTAGCAGAAGAGCTGAAAGAGTTGAAAGAAAAAGTTGAAGAAAATTCCAAACTCCTTAAAAGAAAGAAATTGAGAAAAAAGCCTTTGACGATAGATTCCATTGATTGTAAAAGACAGAATATCCCAAAAGAAGAGACTGCCGGTATAGAGTTGAAGAAATTGTTTCTTTCATCACTTCCAGTGAAGACTACAATTAGTGAAATAGCTGCATTATTTCCCAAAGCTGTGCAAATACAGTTAGAAGTTTTCCCTACACATAACAGTGCTACTGTAGATTTTATGACCGAAGAAGATGCTGCAGAGGCTTTAGAAACAACTAAAACTAGAAATGACCAATTAGAGGTTCTCGAGTTCAAATCGCAAGTTGACTTTGAGTCCTAGAGTAAAGATTTGCGTAAACATGCCAAAGAACAATTTGTCAAAATTAAAGAGAAAAATAAATCAAAATATAAATATTAAAAGAATTTATGAAAACTAAAGGCAGTCCGTCTGGCCGTTCTATCCGGGCGATTTCCTTCATTTTTTTTTTAAATGAAAGGTATTTAGACACAGATATGTCATCAATCATTGAAATTTACTCAACTCCCACCTTACTCAAGTTATACTCAAACGCGATTCTTCCCTGTACATTTCCTATGGGACACATTCACTCAAACAATTCGAATTCTCATAGCTCCTCTTCTATTGAATGGATCTTGATCGTTTCACTCTCAGAACACTCAGTGAATCAAGCTCTTTCTTTTGAGCTATTAACTGCTTAAATTCGTTGAGTCTGAGGAAAGTTATGCGTGCAGAATCAACTTTACATTCAATTTTTTCAAGATTTTCCTTTACTCAAAACTCTATAACTAGAGTTCTAATTAATGTAGGCTGTTGACACAAGTCTACGAACACTCAGTGGATCAAGCTTTTTCTTTTGAGCTATTAACTGCTTAAATTCGTTGAGTTTGAGGAAAGTTATGCGTGCAGAATCAACTTTACATTCAATTTTTTCAAGATTTTCCTTCACTCAAACCTCTATAACTAGATTTCTAATTAATGTAGGCTGTTGACACAAGTCTAAGCACACTCAGTGGATCAAGCTCTTTCTTTTGAGCTATTAACTGCTTAAATTCGTTGAGTTTGAGGAAAGTTATGCGTGCAGAATCAACTTTAATCAGTTTCCCCCCGGGGGAAACTTCCCACCCGTTTCGGGTTAAAAACACGTTTACGAGCTTAACTAAGCTTCAAATTGCTTCACGGTGAAGAAATTCTACATATGGGGACTAGAGTCGAATACTAAAAAATCAGTATCTGCGAATTTGGAATTTTCGATTTTAAAGGGGGAAAAAGGGGGAAAGTAGATTTGGAGGAGAGGGGAAAGGGGGGAAATTAGTTTGAGAGGGAAATCCGTTCTAGACCCACACATGTAGCACCTCATTTTAAAGGTCTTGAAATTTCATGTCGATTGGGGATGTTTGTATACAGTATAATGCGACCCCTGGTGGTAAAAAATGGAACTAAGTGATTTTGGAACTAAGTGAAATGGAACTAAGTGATCTTGGTATTTCCTCACCGTTGGTGATGTTCGTACAGAACAAACTGCGCCCCCTGGCGGTGGAAAGTGCAACTAAAGGATTTTACAGTTGACACCACCATGTGACACCTTATTTGAAAGGTCTTGGAAATTCAAGGTGATTGGTGATTTTCGTATAGAACATACTGTGCTCCCTGTTGGAGGAAAGTGGATTTTGCAGTGCGTAAGTAGCATGCCTGCTATACGGTGCCGCAGCCACAGGCAGCGGTAACACGAGTCAGAGGTTCGTTCGGTTCAAGGTTAATTTTTGAGAATTTTTTCATGTTAATAGCTGTCTGCATATACGTGCCACAGGCACTGGGATACGAACCCGAGTTCCGTTCTGTTTGAAGTAATTTTTATTTGTTACAGATAATGATTATTATTATTATTATTATTATTTTCTTTTTTTTTTTTTGTGATCTTTTCATTTAAAAATAGAAATTCAAACAAAATCGAGTTAAAGATATAAAACCATACAAATTTAAGGTGCATTTAAGGTTATTATCATGGGCCCGGGCAACACCGGGTGGGTTCTTTCGGTTGCAGGTTAATTTTTGGGAATTTTTTTTTACGTTATTAGCGGCTCACGTATGTGCTGCCACAGACACCGGTGTCACAAGACTGAGTTTCGTTCGGTTCGAGGTAATTTTTTTGTTACAGCTGATTATTTTTTCGCGTTGCCTTTATTTAAAAATAGAAATTCAAACAAAATCGAGTTAAAGATATAAAATCATACAAATTTAAGGTTCAATTAAGGTTATTATCATGGGTACAGGCAACGCCGGGTTGGTCAGCTAACATGTAGCCTTAGTATTAAAAGAAACAGAAAATAAAAGATAGCAACTGTTTTATTTGGAGTCAGTTTGACGTCACATTGACAGTACTTTGTAGAAAGTGATGTCATACATAGTATTTTAATTTATAACCATTTTTCCGAATTTCTTTTTTTTTAAGTGAAATGTTGTAAATTAAATTAGATGTTTTAACTTGAAATACATTTAAATAATGATTTAATAAATAATTTAATGATATAATTAATAAACGATTTTTGAAACATTACGGTCAATAAAGTGACCGTCGAAGTCGACGGGGTCCAGCTAGTTGATTTTAAAAGTAATATTTCTGAGAAGTCCCCAGAAATAAATGAAACATTAAATAGTGTTGAAAAGTGTAAAAATAAAATCCCTCAACTTGTTATATTGTCCAAAAAATCATTAGAGTCTTCCAAAAAAGCTGTAAGTGAAAACAATAACGACGCCGAGAATGACGAAAGTGATGACGATAAGAAGATGCTTTTAAAGGACGATAATAGTGAAGAAGATGACTGTGAGGAAGAGGAGGAGCCTCGACGAAAGAAACAAAGTCAGATGAATATTTTCCAAATGAGATCGCAAAATCAAGAAAACACTTCTTCAAAGAAAGACGAAAAACGAATTCTATTTGAAAAGGTTTTGCAGTTAGCAGAAGAGCTGAAAGAGTTGAAGGAAAAAGTTGAAGAAAATTCCAAACTCCTTAAAAGAAAGAAATTGAGAAAAAAGCCTTTGACGATAGATTCCATTGATTGTAAAAGACAGAATATCCCAAAAGAAGAGACTGCCGGTATAGAGTTGAAGAAATTGTTTCTTTCATCACTTCCATTGAAGACTACAATTAGTGAAATAGCTGCATTATTTCCCAAAGCTGTGCAAATACAGTTAGAAGTTTTCCCTACACATAACAGTGCTACTGTAGATTTTATGACCGAAGAAGATGCTGCAGAGGCTTTAGAAACAACTAAAACTAGAAATGACCAATTAGAGGTTCTCGAGTTCGAATCGCAAGTTGACTTTGAGTCCTAGAGTAAAGATTTGCGTAAACATGCCAAAGAACAATTTGTCAAAATTAAAGAGAAAAATAAATCAAAATATAAATTGCGTAGACAACAACCAAAAATTTGTGAAATAGGCGGCCAAGTTGCCATGAAACCAAAATCAAAGTACTTTTGTCACTGTAAAACTGTAAAAATAAGAGGTGAAAACACTTATGATGTAGTTAAGGAGGGATGCCATGAAGGCCCCCCTTTGCACATCCACTCATGCCGAATTTCTAAAACAAGAAATAACTTAAAAAAAGAGAGAATATCAAAATATGTATATGTTCTGTATATATGTTTGTTATTATTTTTTGTTGCTTTTGTGTTTGTTTTTTCTTTTTGTATTTTTCAGTATGGCCTCCTGGAGGACCAGTCGATGCAGGATGGCCGAGTGTGGTATCGGCATCTTGCTTTCACTAACGTTTGATTCCAAAACTGCCCAGTTTCCTTTGCCGCAGCCTGTATCTTCGACGCGAGGTTGAACTCACACATACCGGAATGACACAGCCGTGATGTCAGACGGACGTCACTTCCTGAGCACGCATCTTCATCGACGGGAGCTGAGAGCGCTTGCCGGAAAGAATTCAGTAGACGGTTGAATTTTGAGACGTGTGGACGTACGGATTTTGATCCGCTGACGACGAAAAGTCCGCCGAGGCGCTGTTCTGTATCTTGCCGTGTGCTTTTCTAAAGCAATCGAAATTGAAAGCTATGTTATGTTTCTTTTGACAAAAACTGTGCTAAAGTAAACTGTTGGACGTCAGCTTTGACTATTTAAATGTAACTGTGTTGGTCAGCAGTAATCTTTTAATTCGTATTATCGTCTTGTAAATATGTATATTATACTTTAACCTTTTATTAAATTTATAATTAATGATAAATAAGTATTAGTTTTTCTGTTTAACGCCCACGAAAGTTGGCCATCCCACATATATATATATATATACTATATTTTTCCAATTTTTTTAGGGGGGGGGGAGCGATGCCCCCACATGCACAGTTTTTTTCAAAATTAAATACTACTATTATCAATAATTCATAATAATTTTACAATCACAGATTAAGAATAATTCTCATTATGTACATTTATACAAAAATTTGTCCTATACTGCCATGTTAAAAATTTAGAAAAAATACGATCACAATGCCACCTGTTGGGAGATTGATCCCCAAATCTAATCAGCACCAGTTCTGTCAAGGGCCAACTAAATACCAAGTTTAGTTAAATTTCGTTAAAAAAAATTAAATAAATTTTTTTTTTTCGTTAAAAGTAAAAAAAATCGATAACTTTGTTTTAAATTATCACAGATTTATAGTTGAACCATTCGTTTTAAAGGTATTGACGAGACCTTTCGAAAGATACCCATCTTGAAAATTTACTTCCATCGGGGGGGGGGGTGGCGAGGCTCCTACACATACAAAAAAATTTTCCCAGTTGAATATCTCTAATATAAATAATTTTTGTTAATTTCATAATGATTACTAAAAAATAATTCTCTTTATGCACATTTATACAAAATTTTGTCCTATATCACCATGGTAAAAATTTAGAAAAAGCGGGATGGCAACGCAACCTGTAAGACAGTTTTTACCAAAAGTTGATAAGCACTAATTTATGTCAAGTTGCAACTACATACCAATCTGTATGAAATTCTGTGCAGTAGTTCGTGAGATACAGTTGCCACAAAATTTTGACACACACACACTGACAGACAGACATTTTCTAAAACTGTTCAAATCGTGTTTTACAGCTCTCAAAACGTATAAATCCATCAAAAACCCGAGGTCAAAATTTTTTACGAATCCAATACTTTCTTCTGTTGAATATAGAAGAAAGTAACAAGCTTTTATTTCAAATTAGCAAACCCGTGCGAAATATTCACCCTTTGTTTCTTTTCTTATTTACCTTTAAAATTTGAAACTCATAAATGTTATTCCAATTTCACCAACTAATTAAAATTTTAATTTACCAGAAGCCAAATTATTATTTAAACCAAATTAATATTGTACAACAGTGAAAGCAAAATCATTCAAAGAAAGATTTCCAAATAAAATTCATGGTTTATGATCCAATTTTCATACTTCCACAGGCAGAACAACTTTTAATAAAGGACTCCCACGACGCCTTTTAAATTTTTGTCGCCATGTTGGCAATGACTTTTTATTAATTTTGGTATGATCTTTTTGTTAACATATACATATGAAATAAATAAATAAAATAATTCTTATTTTGATTATATTTTTTTTTATTGTGTTTTCTAGTCAATTTATGACACAAAAGTTTATATTCGGTATATGTCTTTAAAATATTGCTGGGTTTAAAATGACGCTTGCAAAGATTCTGAAAGAAAAAACTGTAAAAAAATTAATTTTTTCGTAAAATAATCTCATCAGACAAACTTCGTCATTTTTTCTTAGGAGTCATTGAGCTAAGTCCACGTGCTTAAATATTGTCCATGTAAAAATATTATTTTTTTATCCTCGCATATCGTATCGTTTCGACAAAAGATAATTGAAACTGGTTCACGTTAGAGAAATATTATATAGATTGTACTGAAAATTCTACTTCAGTGGTAGTAGATAATGCAAAATTTTAAAAAGAAATTTTGAACTGGAGTTATAGACCCGAGCCCCCAGTCCCCTATCTCCTTTACCCATAAAACCGTTACTGCTTAAACATATATTCTCGTCAGAATTATACATATTTGTAAAATTTCAGCTCAATCGAAGAGATTGAGATTTCAAAAATTTATAGGAAGTGAGTTAAAATTCAAAATAAATTTTGATCTGGATTTGGATGTCAAGGACCCTCAGACCCACATTCCTTATTTCGTTACTTATTATCATCAGAGTTATCATCAGTGTTATCATCAGTGTTATATATGTATGCAAAATTTCAGCTCAATCGTACGCTAAGAAGTGAATTAAAATTCGAAATAAATTTTGAACTGAAATTAGATGTCATGTGCCCCACTCCTAATTTCGTTACTACTTGAATATGTACAGTTATCGGAATTATACGTGTATGCAAAATTTCAGTTCAGTATAAATATAGAAATAAGTGGGTTGGAATTCGATTTTTTTTTTTTTTAACTGATGTTAGGGGCCTTGGGTTCCAGTTACCCCACATCTAATTCCGTTACAACTTGAACAAGGACATGTATTATCACCGGAGTTTTGCTTGTAATGCAGGAAATGGGTGAAAATGCAGATCTAACCCACACACATTATTAAATAAACATAACAAGTTAAATAAAATGCGTCCAACATAAAACTTCTCACATACACCTGTAAAATAAATATGCGGTTCAGTGGTATTAACATTTTAAGAACATAAAGAATCAAAATTGATATGCCCGATTGCTTTGAAACAAGAGAATGAATAAAATAGAACGATGCATACTTTTTCTGATAGTTTAATGATTATAATAAAATAAAAATTCTATTTACAAATTAAATACATTATTTACAAAAAGGAATACTTAATGGAACATAATTCCCAAATTTAATTAATTCTCTTAGTAAGAGATCACGAACACGAGAGTCTTCGAACACAGCCGAAGCATCCAAATATCTAAAACTAAACTTATTGGCTGTTGCCAAATTCTTTTAACAAAATATAGGTTCTTTTTTCTTTCACTGGCGACGCAGCGCCGTCTAAAGGGAATTGATTTTACTACACAACTCCCCGCCGTGAACTAGAGTTCACAAATCAAAATCTCATTAAATCAAAAATAAATCTCAAATCCGAACAACTTCTGATAATCATAAATTGTTCAAATTTCTAAGTATTCAATTAGTACTAAGTCACATAATCATTTTTTTTTTTTAAATATCAGCAATTATCTAATATTAAATACAAATGTAAACAATATTTAAAGTATTATAACTAAAGCAATAAAAAATCAAATCAAAATATTAAATTGAAATATCAATATTAAACATAAAGCAAACACATTATTATTTAAACAATTAACTCTTAGTTATCAAATATAAACAAACTTAAATATAAATATAATAACACATGCAAAATTTAAGATACAGATACTAAAAAATACTAATTAAAATTTCAATAATAAACAAAATAGCATGCGCCGTCTTCAAATCCTTTAGGTATTGGCTTTTCCATCTATTCCACAACTGCTTTAACAACAGTGATTGGTATCTTTACGTCTTAACGCAGATATATTGTTTGAAGCACCTTCAATAATGTCAGCAAAATTCACTGGGTAGGTAATTTCTTTACCAAAATTTAAAAAGTGCATAGGCGTTAAGGGGTTCGGTTCTCCAGATTCACTATACACGTAAGTTAAGGGGCGTAAGTTGAGCATTGTTTCTACTTCTATAAAGAGAGTAGACATTTCATCATAATTCAAGAGGGCTTTGCCGATGACTTTACGCAGACAGTCTTTGACGGATCTAACTAATCGTTCGTAAAACCCGCCCCACCACGGGGCCCTTTCTACTATATTTTTCCATATGATTCTTTCATTCGCAAAAAAATTTAAAAGTGAATCATCAGAAAGAATTTGCTACAAATTTTCTAGTTCTTGTTTCGAACGCTTGAACGTTTTGGTGTTATCCGAATATATAACTTTACAGTTTCCTCTTCTCGCTAAGAAACGTCTGAAGGCCAACAAAAAGGAATCAGTTGACATGTCATGTACAAGTTGTAAGTGTAACTTTCTGGTTACTGCACAAGTGAACAACACTATATACGATTTTTCAATTTTTAATGTAGAGAGACCCAGCGAAGTCAGTGCCACATATGGAGAAAGGGGGCGACTCTGTTATTCTGTCACGGGGTAGTGGAGCAGTGATCTGATCTGTTGGTCTGGAAAGGTATTTCCTACATATAATACATTTATTCAGGACACTTTTAACTAACTGGCGACCTTTGGGAATCCAATGTTTAGACCGTATTTTTGACAATGTTCCAGATACTCCTCCATGCATTATTTTTTCATGTTCATTTCTTATAATCAAGGTAGTCAACCACGACTGTTTGGGGAGAATGATGGGATGTTTTTCTTCTAGCTGTAAATCACTAAACTCTAATCTCCCGCCGAGCCGCATCATTTTTTCATCATCTAGATAAGGAGTTAAGTTGCTAAGGGGAGAATTTTTATCAATAATTTCTTCATTTATTAGCGAGTGAAATTAAAATACTTTTTGTTACTTTTGTTCATTCGATATCAAATGTTTCTCAGCTTCTATTAGTTATTCGGTTGTCAATGTATTGTTAAGTTCTGGAATTCTTTTGATCCTATTAATAAATCTTTTTACCCAAGCTGTAACTCTGATTAATTTTTCTAAACTGCTGTATTTTCTGATATCAATGGGGTTTTCTAGTTGTTCTGTCATGCAATTGTAAAGGAGTGTTTCTTTTATCTTTTTAACACTTTCCAACAAGGTTGAAAAGTGTTTATGACTTCGGTTTGTCTGTCTGTCTGTCCGTCTGTCTGTCTGTCCGTCTGTCTGTCTGTCCGTCTGTCTGTCTGTCTGTCTGTCTGTCCGCGCTCTAACTCCTGTAAATATTTATGGAATTTCCTGAAACTGACATATGTTATTCAAGTTCACTGTCGGACGGTCCCTATTGAAAATGGAGTTTATACCTCTACTGGTTTGCGTACAGGGACACCCGAAAGTATTTCAAAGCATTGTGTTCTATGAGAGGTATTTCTATAAACCATATTTTCATACCTTTACTCTAGACATATCTTAATGAAATTGAAATATGTTATTGAAGTTCACCATCAGACGTTCCCTATTGAAAATGGAGTTTGTACCTCTACTGGTTTGTGTACAGGGACACCCGAAAGTATTTCAAAGCATTGTGTTCTATGAGAGGTATTTCTATAAACCATATTTTCATAACTTTAGTGTAGACATATCTTAATGAAATTGAAATATGTTATTCAAGTTCACTATCGGACGTTCCCTATTGAAAATGGAGTTTGTACCTCTACTGGTTTGTGTACAGGGACACCCGAAAGTATTTCAAAGCATTGTGTTCTATGAGAGGTATTTCTATAAACCATATTTTCATACCTTTAGTGTAGACATATCTTAATGAAATTGAAATATGTTATTCAAGTTCACTATCGGACGTTCCCTATTGAAAATGGAGTTTGTACCTCTACTGGTTTGAGTACAGGGACACCCGAAAGTATTTCAAAGCATTGTGTTCTATGAGAGGTATTTCTAAAAATCATATTTTAATACCTTCACTGAAGACATATCTGAATGAAATTGAAATAAGTTATTCAAGTTCACTATTGGATGTTTCCTTCGTAAAATGGAGGGAATGCCACCATCGGGTTTCACACAGGGACACTCAAAAGTATTCCAAAGCATTGCGTTCTATGAGAGATATTTCTATAAATGAAATTTTAATAACTTAATTTTCCACGAAATTTTAGGAAATTGAAATATGTTATTTATATGCTAAAAAGAATGCTTTGAGTAGAATATTACATAATTAGCATTATATTTACAGGGTGGCACAATAATATCTAGTTAACTTAAAAGCTATTATTAAAAAAATTGCTGGATATGTACTATCGTTTACGTTAAGCGTTCTTAACACTTTCTAACATTTTTAACGCTTTCCAACAAGATTGAAAAGTATTTATGACTTCGTTTTGTCTGTCTGTCTGTCTGTCCGTCTGTCTGTCCGCGCTCTAACTCCCGTAAATATTTATGGAATTTCTTGAAACTGATATATGTTATTCAAGTTTACGATCTGATGTTCCCTATTGAAAATGGAGTTTATACCTCTACTAGTTTGTGTACAGGGTCACCCGAAATTATCTGAAAGCATTGTGTTCTATGAGAGGTATTTCTATAAACCATATTTTCATAACTTAAATGTAGACATATCTGAATGAAATTGAAATATGTTATTCAAATTCACTATTGGATGTTTCCTGTATAAAATGGAGGAATTACCACCATCGGTTCATGTACAGGGATACTCAAAATTATTCCAAAGCATTGTGTTCTATGAGAAATATACTATAAATCAAATTTTAATAACTTTACTTTCCACGAAGTTTTTGGAAATTGAAGTATGTTATTTATATGCACAAAAGAATGCTTTGCACAGAATATAGTATGATTAGCATTAGATTTACAGGGTGGCACAAAAATGTCCAGTTACATTAAGAGCTATTAATAAAAAATTGCTAGAATTGTACTTTCGTTTACATCAAGCGTTTTTAAGACTTTCTAACATTTTTAAGTGTGAATATGTTTTCAGTTTGTGTATCTGTCCATCTGTCTGTATGTCTTTCTGCCCGCGCTCTAACTCCTGTAAATATTTATTGAATTTCTCGAAACTGATATGTTTTATTGAAGTTCACTATCGGATGTTCCATATTCAAAATTGAGTGAATATCGCTTCTTGTTTGTGTACAGGGACACCCAAAAGCATTTGAAAGCATTGTGTTCTATGAGTGTTATTTTTATAAATATTTTCCCTATAGAATGTTCCCCATTTAAAATGACATTAATAGGTCCTGTATAACTAGTTTGTTTACAGGGACAAAAAAAAAAAAAAAAAAAAAAAAAAAACACTGCATTACGTTTTAGGACAGAATTTTTTGAAAGTTATATTTAAAAATCTTTCTGCTGTAAAAACCATAAAAATATTGAAATATATTGTTAATAATCTAAAATAATGCTTTGTATAGAATATGATATGATTACCTCTCTGATTTTCAGGGCTACTCTAAATCATTCAGAGAGATCAAAAGCTGCAATTATAATGTAACGTCTGCATTTTCCTTTGCGTTAAGCCTTTTTAACTCTTTCCAAAATGCCTAAGAGTAATTTTAAAATGAATTAGTCTATCTGTATGCTTTTCAGTCATTCTGTCTGTTGTGTGATAACGTAGGCAAAGAATATTAAAAGTTATTCGATACAACAATTACTTACAGTTGGAAAGTGTTACTAATCAATGCGTACTGCATGATTTTTCTTTCTTGTTTCTATATTCTAAGCTTTCTACATCTAGCTTTTGTTTATCATCAGGCTTAGGCCAAAGTTCGGGGGGTGAACTGAGCCATTCAGGCCCATTTAACCACAATCTATCATTAATTAATTTTATGATCTTTGCACCTCTGGATACAAGGTAGGAAGGATTAGACGAACCGGGACAGTGCCTCCAGTTTGAAGGAGATGTCAATTCACGAATATCTTGTACTCTATTCTGCACAAACGGGTTAAACTTTTCTGGAGAGCCTCTAATCCAAAAAAAAGCGATCATTGAGTCTGTCCAGTAAAACGTGGGTATATCTAATTTCAGCACTCTCAAAATATTATGACCTAGTTTAGTTGCCAACAATGCAGCTGTGAGTTCAAGTTTAGGCAGCGTGAGATTTTTCAAAGGCGCTATTCTATTTTTGGAAGCAACGATTATCGTTTTACAGTTTTCTTTCGAGATTTCTTTAATTCTAAAATAGGCAGCAGTGCCAAATGCTTTGATACTAGCATCTGAGAAAACATGTAGTGTCAAATCACCGACGTTAAATTCTGGAAAATCAGAAAAATAATATCTCGGCACAGAAAATTTAGAAAGATGAGTTACTTCATTACACCAGTCTTTCCATTTTTTTTTTCAAATCTTCAGGTAATGTATCATCCCAATCAAGACCAGTCTTCCAGATCATCTGCATAAGTGTAGGGCCCTAGGAAACCGATAGGTTCATAAATTTTGCCTAGTACTTGTAAAACAAACCTTTTGGTATTTATCTGTTTGGAAACGAGGTTTATTAAATACCTACAATCAAAATAGAGAGTGTCTTTCAAGTTATTCCACCCTAAACCCAAAACTTTATTAGGGGGATCATTTTCTTCAAATAATTTAGAACCCTTGCTAATAACAATTTTTTGCACCTAAAGTTCATGTAATGGTGTCGAATTTGTATGAAATTTATGAAGTTGCATACTCGCGTCTGTAAAGGTACTAAGTGAGTCTAGACTTGTACTTAAAGTCTTCTCTACTGATGGGTGGCTTCCTATTATGTCATCTACATAAATGTTTTGAGTGCAATAAGTTTTCTCATGACTCATCTATTTGTAGATCTCAAGTAGTTATTTGTCCGCTATGTTCTGAAAATCATTCTTTGAAGGATTGTACAAATCGCAATGAGTTAAAATGTTCAAATTGTATTACTTATAATAGATTTGTCAGAGATGGCAATAAGAACAGTATTAATCATGCTGCCTTGGATAAAAACTGTCCTATATATTTAAAACAGATAAATAGGAAAAAACAAAATATTGACTATGGCGACTAATTCCAATTTTTCTTGTATTCGTTGTTTGCAAATTAATCTTCAAAGATCTTATAAGGCAGTGATTAATCTCTTAACTATTGTTGGTACTTCTTCAATTGATATATTTTTTATTCAGGAACCATACTGTATTAATAATAAAGTGGCTGGTTTTCCTAAAACGTACAGAATCATACAGTTTGGAAATCTCAGGAAAAGAGCTGCAGTTGTAGTTGTAAACAAACATATTGACTCTGTAATGATAAGTCAATTTTCTTCCGAGGATTTAGTACTAGTGGAGATTACTTTTAAAAATATGCATTTTTATGCTGCAAGTATTTACATGGATTGTGATCGTGATATAAATATTGATATTTCTAATATAGAGGCTATCAATGACCATTGTGGGGGGAGGCTTTTGATTGCTTCAGATACTAATGCTAGATCAATTACTTGGTTTGACTGTGTTACGAATTCTCGGGGGAGAATTCTGGAATCTTTTCTTGCTTTTAAATGTTTATGGCTTCTCAATAATAATTTTAATTTGCCAACATTCCACTCAAGAACTGGTCAAAGTTACATAGATTTGACAACTACTTCTTATGCTTTGCTGCCCTTCATTAATGACTGGGAAATCTTAGATGAGGAAAGTTGCTCTGATCACAATCTTATTAGTTTTACTATTAATTTCAAAGTTAATAACTCATATCAGTATTTTCATTTTAATATGAAATATATTTATGAAAAAGCAAATTGGAGTACTTTTAAAAATTTATTGCATAATGAGTTTAGTGGACTTTTAATGGAGGTAAATTATCATGTTTCAAGTAATACAAATGATTTAGATAAAGAATTAAAAAACTGTGTCAAAGAAGTCAAGGATTTAAATAACTTTGCCTCCCTCTTTATGAATTGCATTCAGAACGTTTGCAAACATTCTATGCCTTTTAAAGTTCCTAGACTGACTAGACAAAATAAAGGGAAAACTGTGCCGTGATGGAATGATGAATTAACGAAATTAAGAAAAATAGTAAATTCGAAAAGGAGACTGTTCCAGAGAACTTATAACAATGTTAATCTACGTGATATAAGGAAATGTGATTATATGAGATGTAAACGTCTATACAAGAATAAATTAAAATATTATAAGTTTCAGTCTTGGAAAGAGTTTTGTTCAAGTGCAGGCTCAAATCCATGGAATGTTTTGTACAGTATAGCATCTGGAAAATGCAAAAATCAAACCACTTTAACAACAATAAAGGATTCTAGAGGTAATTATACTTCTAACTATGAGGAAACCTTAAGTGCTTTGATGGATCAGTTCGTTCCTCTTGATAATTGTAATACTGACACATATTACCACACCAAATTAAGAAAACTTATGCGAGATGACATTAATACTTTAAATGATATTGATTTTTCTCAAGATGAGGTTTATTCAACAATTAAGTGTTTGGATCCAAAAAAATCACCTGGTAAAGATGGTATATCTAGCAGAGTTCTTTTAGAGGTCTTTGACATTTTTCCGTTGTTTGTGACTGCTTTATACAATGAATGTCTTGCTAGAGGAATTTTTCCAAACGTGTGGAAACATTCTTGTATTCGTTTCTTTACTAAACCAGGAAAGGATGAGTCTCTGAGTGCTTCTAAATTTAGGCCGATTAGTCTGTTACCTGTTGCAGCTAAGGTTTTAGAGAAGCTCATGATTGAGAGAATTATGTATTTTTTAAATTCGAATAATTACTTAAGTAACAACCAATTTGGTTTTACCTCTGGTAAAAGTACTACTGATGCTATTTTCAAGGTTTCAAATTTTATTAAGGATAGTTTTAATCTTAATCTCCAAGCAATTTTGATATCTCTGGATGTTAAGGGGGCTTTTGATGCAGCATGGTGGCCAGCTATTTTGTTTCAGCTTCGAAATTTTCAGTGCCCAAGAAATTTATACTTTTTAACTGTTGATTATTTTTATGAGCGTTCAGCCAGTATTTCTACTGAAAATTATTTTTTATATAGAGATGTAACTATGGGTTGCCCTCAAGGATCTTGTAATGGTCCTGGCTTTTGGAAAATATTTTATGACTCTCTGCTTAAATTGGGTTATCCTGTGAATGTTGAGGTGATTGCGTTTGCAGATGATGTACTAATAATGATTAGAGGGGATTCGGAACTCGAACTGGAAATGCTTGGGAACATAAGTATCAAGAAAATCATTGAATGGTCAAAGTGCAATAAAGTCATTTTTAACACTGAGAAATCTAATGTTATGCATTTTTCAAGGAAGAGAAAAAAATTGCCTATTCGCATCTATATGAATGGAGAATGTTTAAGCGCAGTAACTGAGATGCGTTATCTAGGTGTAACTTTTGACAGCAAACTAAATTGGAACAGCCATATTACCAGTATGTGTGTTAAAGCTAATATTTTACTGCATATGTTAGCAAAAATGGCTAAGGTTAGTTGGGGTATCGGTCCTGATGCTTTAAAAACAATATACGAGGGTGCAATTGTTCCTTTATTGACCTATGCTGCCCCTGTTTGCTATGAAGCTGTAAGTAAATCTTATAACCGAAAGAGGTTAATGTCTACACAGAGATTTATTGCACTTAGAATTATAAAAGGTTTTAGAACGATTTCTTATGAAGCAGCGTGTATTTTGGCTGGAATTGTTCCTATCTATTTTAAAATTCAAGAAATTGCAGATATTTACACCTGTATAAAGTTCAATAGCCATTTGAAAATAGACACAGAGCTCCCTTCAAATTTGTGGCTTCATCCTGGTAAGTATGTACCATTTAATACTTCAAGTGAAAGTGATTCACCTATTGAAATTTATACTGATGGAAGTGAAATGTCAAATAACATCGGTTGTGCTTTCGTTATCTTTCAGGATGGGCGCACTATTGCTGAAAATAAATTTAAATTGTACCCCCATTGTACGAATAATCAAGCTGAAGCTTTTTCCATACTTAAAATATTACTTTGGATTTCCTCAAACAGAAATTTCATAAATTATAATTTTAACATATATACCGATAGTAAAATAACAATAGATAAAATAAGTAATAAAAGGAAACATTATCCCGTTATTGAAAATATCCGGAAACAGCTTTGGGGTCTAATTTCAAGAAATCAAATTATAAATATTTATTGGGTCAAAGCACATTCAGGTAATATTGGCAATGAACGGGCTGATTTATTGGCCAAAGAAGCTGCTCTTTCAGAAATGCCTTACGATTTTGAAGATATCCCGAAATCACACATAAAGAGTGAAATCCGTGAAAATATACTCCGAAAATGGCAAAATGAATGGACTAGCTCACAGAAAGGTTTAACGACTAAACTCTTTTTACCAACAGTTAACGATCGTCTAAATGCAATAATTCCACACAATAGCAAGCTAACTCAAATTATGTCTGGACATGCAAGAATAAACCAATATCTTTTTAAATATAAACATTCCACCACCGAAAGTTGCTCTTGTGATACCACTGAAATACAATCGGTTCAACATGTAATCTTCTTTCGCCCGCTTCTGGATTCACAAAGATCAGAACTCTTTCGAACAGTAATCTCAAATGGACTTACCTGGCCTCCCATATTAAGTACTTTTCTTCATTCTGATTATTTCAATATTTTTTGTAAATTTTGTTCGGCAATTTCATTTTTGTAATTAGTGATTTATTGTTTGTAATTTTGGGATTTTCAATGCATGTAGTGTGACCTTGTCACGGAACATGCTGAATTAAATTTTTATTTAAAAAAAAAAAAAAAAAAAAAAAAACATAAATGTTTTCATTTAAAAAACTAACAGTCTCCCTATGTGTGTCGCTAAAATTTTTCAAATGATGTTTTATCGTCGCAGTTAATAAGAAAGGACTACAATTAAGTCCAAACAAAACTCTAGTGAATCTAAAAATCTTTAGGGGAGAGGTGCCTTCGTGAAGACTTTCTGTAAACAAAAATCGTGTTACGTCTCTATCTTCCTCGTCTATCAAAATTTGTAAAAAAGCTTGTTTCATGTCCGCAGTAAAGGCTACGGGATGAAATCTCACTCTAGACAAAATGTCAAAAATATCTTCATAAATATTAGGTCCAATATGTAGACAATTATTAAGAGAAAGATTATTGTAATCATGTGAAGACGCATCAAACACGATTCGTAATTTACTTGTTGTACGATCTGTTTTTATTACCGCTCTATGTGGTAAATAAAAAGTTGTAGAATTTTCCTCCAAATCCGTAACGGGTTCTATAATCCCCTCTCTCAAATAATCCTGTAAAACATTGTTGTATTAAAAAAATAAATTTGGGTTTCTACAAAATTTGTAATTAAGTCTCGAAAATCTATTTTCAGCGATTTCAAAATTATTTTGTAATTGTGATTTACTAATTTTCCAAGGGAATTTAACTTTATATCGTTTATTTTCATAATTAATTTCCGATTCAAAATTTTTCATAATTTTATTTTCGGAAAGGTCAATTTTTTTTTTCGGATTAATAAGACCCGAATTTTCCAAATAAATTTTCTATTTGTTTTGACAACAAATTTTCTTCTACTATGATACTCATGGTTAATGATTCAAGAGAATCGCTTTTAATTCCCTGTAAAACCCAACCGAACACAGTTTTTACTGCTACTAAATTTTTATTAATGCTCCTAATATTACTTAACACAATATCATAATAATAATCGACTCCTATCAAAAGTGTAATGCTTTCTTTACTATTAGGTATATCAGCTAATTCTAAATTCTGAAAATTATCATTTTTCGTGGTTTTTTTCCAATTCAGGGGGAGGGGTGAATGAACGATCCAGAAATTTCATCCGTAACTAACGCTTCAATTTGAGTATTATGATCAGGTTTATTTTTATTCACGAGCTTTAATTTAACTATGCCATGGGTTTTTTCTATCGGTGTTTTACTTCCAAATGTGTATACTTTCAATTTTTCATTTCTAATCACTTTTAAATTTAGTTCATTAGCAATAGAACGACATAAAAATGTTCTACTAGAAGTTGAATCAAGAAGCAAACGGATCGTTTTCTCTTTCGTTTTATTTTTAATATTTAAGGAACAAGTTTGAAACAAAATTTTATTTTCCTGATTCATAGAAGAAACAGTAGAAACTATTTCCTGTTTGGATTCTGAACCAGAAGGAACATTTATTTTTTCATGAGGTTTATGCTTAGGTTTGTAACAGAATTTTGTATTATTTTTATAACCACATATTCTGCTATGGCATTCTGCCGCTATGGCATTCTGCGATACGGTGCTTTTGTTCCAAACACAAAAAGCAACGGCCTTGAGATTTCAAAATATTCTTCTTCTTTTCAATATCGAAAGCGAAACAATTTTCTGACGCGCGATTCTTTTTACAAAAAATGCATCTCATCTGTTTATTTTCTACCGTAGTGATTAATTCATGTGCAGACGATAATCTGCTGCCGTCTCGATTACTCACTTTGTTACTTTTTATTTGTTCGTTTGTTTTATTTTTTGTAGATAATGTTCTTTCCCGCGAAATTATTTCCGTTTGTATGATATCTAATAGTTCTTGAACTTTAATTCCATGTAAATTAGATGCGTGTTTTCTATTGAATTCTAAATTTAAATCGGACGGTAGTGTCTTTAGAATTACTGCGATTAACATAGCACTATAATTATTCTCATCAACTTCTAACGAGGATAATGATCTAATACTTATCTCGATTTCTTCATGTAATTTTTTTAATCTAAAAATATCTGTGGATTTATAAACGGGTGCTAAATTTAACAAATTATTCATGTGGTGGTTAATTATCATATCGCGTTGTCCGAATCTTTGTTTAAGAATTTCTACGGCTTTGTCATAATTTTGTTCCGAAATCTCTAACCCGTGTATGGAATTTAAAGCTGTCGAAGTTAAATAACTTTTTAAATAATTAAATTTCTCTACCTTTGACAAAGCTTCATTGTCATGAATAGTAACTTGAAAAGTATTTAAAAAACTCATAAATTGGGACAATTCACCGCCAAATTTTTTAATAACCAATATTGGTAATTTAACAAATTTGTTATTCTCACTTAACGGTGTACTTCTATTCTGTAATGTACTTGAAACATTTGAATTTACACCACTATTTTCGACTGAATTTACTTTTATTTTCTTTTTTGCTCTAAAAATAGCGGTCGCGATTTTATCCTGATATTCATAACATACGTTTTTTTCATTCTCATATTCTGTTAAAGGAATTAGTTTTTCTATTTTCCTATCGGCTTCCTGTAGAAGCCCATTTTTTATAGTTAGTTGATTAAGAGCTTCTTCTAAGTTTTCAACATTTAAATGTTCTTCTTTTAAATTTAATTCTATACTGTTCGCTAACTTTGTCACACTTGTTCGCAGAATTTTTCTATTAACTTTATGCTTCTCCAACTCCATCGTAAATTTTCATAAAATTTCTTACCTTGAGCCGTCTTCGCTCTAAGAGCTAATCCAATATCATGAAGACACAAATATTAATTTTAATAATCAAATTTAACACAAGCATCGTTACTTTGAAAAACAACATTCTCTTGCCGGCACTGATGCACCAAAAATGTAAAATAAATATGCGGTTCAGTGGTATTAACATTTTAAGAAAATAAAGAATCAAAATTGATATGCCGGATTGCTTTGAAACAAGAGAATGAATAAAATAGAATGATGCATACTTTTTCTGATAGTTTAATGATTATAATAAAATAAAAATTCTATTTACAAAGTAAATACATTATTTACAAAAAGGAATACTTAATGGAACATAATTCCCAAATCTAATTAACTCTCTTAGTGAGAGATCGAAAATTCTGTCTTCGAACACAGCCGAAGCATCCAAAAATCTAAAACTAAACTTATTGGCTGTTGCCAAATTCTTTTAACAAAATATAGGTTCTTTTTCTTTCACTGGCGACGCAGCGCCGTCTAAAGGGAATTGATTTTACTACACACCCTATTATTAACAAAACGTGATATATGAGAGAGCAGAAAATAACTCCTTACCTTTAATAATTTTCACCTCCTAAAATATTGTAGGAATGTAAACATAGTTTTTTGTGTACATGCAGTTTATTATATACCATTATCTTCCCTGAAGTTGGAACACATTCTGTGCTCCAGTATTTTCTAGACTCTGTTTTAAAAAAAGACGTACGTTTGTTACGGTACAAGATAGTACGCATATTTAGAAAATATATCGGTAAACATTTCTCGGATAGGTTGTCAGAGTTTAGCCATGAAAAACTGGTTACATTTTTTCTAAAGCTATGTTTTTTCCTATCTGATCATGAGGTCTTTTGTTCAACTCACACACTCGTCGCTAAAATTATTTGGAAGTGATTTTGTTAAAATGTGGAAGAATAATGTAAATTTGCTACACAAAACGCTATGAAATCCTCAAAGCAATACAATAAAGAAATATATATATATATATATATTAATCACTTACTGTCAAAAAAAAAAATAAATAAACTGGTGTGTCATTCACACCACTTTCTCTTACCCTGAAATTTAATACTATAAATACAGGTTGCAGATTAAGAGGTAAGATAACGAGTAGTGTTATGTAAACCTGTGTTAAACAATTCAAATTAGGCTCCGGCAGAGTTTTATATGATAATTAGTTCTGTGTGAGGGGGCTACTGCCCCCCTCAATCCCCTCGTTTACTTAATGCACCTAGATTTATATAGAATTTAATTCGGTTATTAAAAAATAATTCTGCTTTAAAAAAATAATTTATTAAAATTATTATTTAAAAAAATTATCTTTTATGATAATGCAGACGATTTCTATATTAAAGATGCAGTATAACACCAAATATCCAAAAAAAGTCCATTTTATTCTCAATATTAAAAAAAAAAAAAAAAAAAAAAAAAAAAAAACTACGATTTTTTTTTTTGTTAAAAGTAGTATTCTCAATATTTAAAAAAAAAAAAAAAAAAAAAAAAACTACGATTTTTTTTTTCGTTAAAAGTAAAAAAAAGTCGATAACTTTGTTTTGAATTATCGCAGATCGATGATTCAACCATTCGTTTTAAAGGTATTGGCGAGCTTTTTTGAAAGATACCCATCATGAAAATTTACTCCCCTCGAGGGGGACTTCCCCCAGGGGGGGATGGAGGCGAGGCTCCTACATACACAAAAAAAATTTTCACTGTTAACTATCTCTACTACAAAAAATATATATTCGTTTCATTTGGTTTCGTGCAGTCTATAGACGTTAAACTCTACTTACCCGCAATTTCCCCCTTAGACGTAATGTATTAGAATTCTCTTGATTGTCCCTGTACATGAACCATTTGCTTGATCTTAACGAAAAGCTTACTGCAGCATCCCTATATGATACACATTTTGAATACAAAGTTTGAACTTTCTGCCATAATTTGTTTTTGTGATATGCTGATAACAAACAGACACACACAGACACACAGACATACACAGAGACCATTTGCTAAAAACATGATTTTCGTATTCAGGGGACCTCAAAACGTGTAAATATATCAAAATCTCGCGTTCGAAATTTTGACCCAAAAATAATACTTTCTCTACCTTATGGGTAAGAGCAAGCAAAAAAAAAAAAAAAAAAAAAAAAAAAATATAGATCTCTACACTAAGGGACAAAAAAAAAAAAAAAAAAAAAAAAAGCTGATTTTAGATATTTTCCTTTTCTTTTTCTGTAATCGCCAATTTTATCGTTTAAAAAACAAAATTTTCAGCAAATTTTATTACATCGTCCTCCCCGTACACTTCAGGATTGAGGCCAGTGATAAAAACAAAATGCAATTGTCCGGAAAATTGTTATTTTAGAAAGTATTTCAAAAATGACGATTAACGATGTCACAAAAAGTACTAATTTTAGAATGAAAATCAAAAAGAGTTTCAGTACATGAGATGACAATGTAGATAAATGTTAACGAAATATTAGTGGTATGGTGTTTAGCAAAATATAAAATTTTTTGGCTGTTTAAACTAGAAACTTGGCTTTAGTCGGCCACGCTGCTCATTCAAGCGAGATGACTGCAAGTTAAAAAGCAAATGTATAAATAATCGATTTGCATCCTCTTCAGAACTTAGAAAATGTGAAAAAAAAAATGTGTATAGGAGAGTACTTTCTTCAAAAACAGTGCGGGAACAATTAAACAAAGCCGGTTAAAAATCAGAAGATCTGGAAAAAAAAAAAAAAAAAAAAAGAACTTTAATTGATTAAAAGAAAAAAAGAAACGAAAAAATTATCAGTTAATTATTGGGCTGAACTGGGTTTTTTTCTGATCCATCAAGTTTAATGTATTTCGAGCTGTTGAAAAAAGCTAGTGGGATGGCAGAAACGTGACCAACTTAATGAAAAATGCACGATGAAATCAGTGACACATTCTCCGTACGTTATGGTATAGAGGTGCATAATTTTTCAAGGAGTCGGGCAAATTTTCATGTTCAAGGGATCAATTAACTCGAAATAAAACACGGCCATTTTAAAAGTGGTGCCTGGCCGAATATTTTCGAGGTATCTCGGACTTTTCCGAAAACAGCATTTCTAGATGTTAATGCACCTTAAAACACAGCGTCTGTGGTACGTTTGTTATATTGTTAAAATTACCTATCCATTCCCACGAGCACCTTCAATTCCGTAAGTTATCATATCATTTTCCATTTTGAGTTAAGTCTCACAAAGAATGTCGTATAATTTCTTCTTTACCAAACCTGTAAGTAGTCCCAATCTCAATCCGCTCGAAAATGTTTAGTTTATATAAAAATCCGACAGGAGAGGGGAGAGGATTTGAAATTTGCAACCAACAATTCTGCAAGAGTTAAAAAAAATTAAATTTGTGATACTTACACAGCGAAATTTCTGAGATTTCTATTAAAACACTGTATAATACTATGCCATTTCGCATTAAAGCAGTAATAGCATAAAAGGTGGGATTAACACAATGCAGAATACTTATTTTTATTAAATAATCGTTTAGATCTAACAAATAAATAGTTTTATTTCGTATATTAAAATATAACTTGTTTATTTCATACAACATTTGTCAATAAAATTCGGTGAATGAAGTCAGAACGGCCGTTCTGGCAACACTGGCGAAACAAAACACTGCACCTGTGTAGTGGCAGGTGTCTAGGTCTACCATCTGCCCCCACCGTTGTTCAGTTGAGCGTCGTTTGTGTTCCGTGTAAGACTTGTTTTACAAAGTGCTTGTTTAGTGCGTTGGTTCTTAACTAAGAACAGGAAAATGAAAAGATCGATTTAAAGTTTTGTTTTAAGCTTGGCAAGACACCGAAAGAAACTCATACGATGCTGGTATGTGTTTATGAAGATAACACACATACTCGTATACACATTTCACTGTCCATGAAATGTGTGTACGAGTTATTTACCAGTTTTCGAGAGGGCCGGGAAAGTGTTTCTGACAACTCCCGTAGCAGAAGACAGGCGACCTCCATCTGTGACGAAAACATTGAGAAAGTGAGAAAATTAATCACGAAAGATTGTTGATTAACTTTGCGCATGATAGCTGATGAACTGCAGATAACCGAGAATCCGTGCGACAAATCGTTACTTAGAATTTAGGGATGAGATAAAGTGTTGTCGTCTTGTGCCACCTCACTTTACTGACGATCAGAAGCAGGCACGTTTAGGGGGTGATGCGAATTGAACATTCACCATATTTGCCAGATCTCAATCCTCCAGGCATTTTCCTATTCTCACGACTCAAACTCCCTTTGAAAGGAAAGAGGTTTGACGATATTCCTGACATCCAACGACACGTGACGAGGCTTTTGAACGTAATCCCAAAAGAAGACTTCTTGTAAAGTTTCTAGGAAATCTCAGCGGTGCATAGTTATGGGAGGTGACTATTTCGAAGGACAGTAAGGTAACTTTCGTTAATATTTCATATACGTTAATGTTACAGGACTGTACACCGAACTTTATTGTCAGAGGTTGTATAATAAATAATAATAGAATACAAAACATATGTTCATTATATTACGTTTACAAAGAAAATTTTATGTAGATTTTTATTAAATACTTTGTACAGAGTGTAATATAGCAAATTACTAAATTGAAAATGTACATAGGTATCATTTCATCTCTTTGGTATTAAGCAAATCTATCCATTTTATTTGTTTCAACCATTAGTTTTGAAGTTATTAGAAACAAAAAGGTAAAAGTTAATTTTCCTGCAGTGCGACTTCTTTTTTGTCATTTCGTGTATTCTGATATAAAAGTGGGGAGAATAGAAAAAACATGCTTAGTTCTTCATTGACTCATTTAGCTTTAGAAACTGATATTAACATATATCATATATATATATATATATGTATATATAATGATACGAATTTGTAAATAATAAGAGTTTTTTTTTTTTTTTTTATGTTATTTCATTCAAAGAGGCATGGACAGGTTATAAAATGTTAATTTTCTGCATTTCTAGCTTGATTTGGCGTTAAAATAGCTCATTAAAAATAAATAAATAAATAAATAATAATAAAAATTATACAGACATGACATTATTTCATTATTTAAAACATGAAAATCTGGCATTGACAGATTTTAATTTAGTGCCAGAGGCCTACTGCTAAACTTGTTAATATCGACAAATTCTTCTTTAGTTAATTCGTGACGATCTAAATTCCATGATAAAGTTTTCATTAAATCAAACCAATGTGTTTCAGCTGCAGATATTGTAACAAATAACGTTGGAAGTCCAAACTGTCTTATAGCCGCAAAACAACGTTTTTTCTCTTTTTCCCAATGAGGGGGAGGTGTGCCTTGGGGGAGACTCGTGTTTTTTTTTTTTTTTTTTTTTTTTAATTAAAATTTTAATTCAGCATGTTCCGTGACAAGGTCACACTACATGCATTGAAAATCACAAAATTACAAACATAAATCACTAATTACAAAAATGAAATTGCCGAACAAAATTTACAAAAAATATTGAAATAATCAGAATGAAGAAAAGTACTTAATATGGGAGGCCAGGTAAGTCCATTTGAGATTATTGTTCGAAAGAGTTCTGATCTTTGTGAATCCAGAAGCGGGCAAATGAAGATTACATGTTCAACCGATTGTATTTCAGTGGTATCACTCATGTAAAAGGTGTGCCTTGGGGGGGACTCATGTCAAAGTTGTACCTTGGGGGGGGGACTCATGTCAAAGTTGGGCCTTGGGGGGACTCATGTCAAAGTTGGGCCTGGGGGGGACTCATGTCAAAGTTGGGCCTTGGGGGACTCAAGTCAAAGTTGTACCTTGGGGGGGACTCATGTCAAAGTTGGGCCTGGGGGGGGACTCATGTCAAAGTTGTGCCTTGGGGGGACTTCATTCAATAAATCCCCATTCAATAAACCGACTGAAATAGGCCCTTAGCACTATTAAGAGTGTATTATAAAAATTCGACAACGCTGTACCGAATGAAATAGGGGTACCTTGGGGGGGACTCATGTCAAAGTTGGGCCTGGGGGGGACTCATGTCAAAGTTGTGCCTTGGGGGGACTTCATTCAATAAATCCCCATTCAATAAACCGACTGAAATAGGCCCTTAGCACTATTAAGAGTGTATTATAAAAATTCGACAACGCTGTACCGACTGAAATAGGGGTACCTTGGGGGGGACTCATGTCAAAGTTGGGCCTGGGGGGGGACTCATGTCAAAGTTGGGCCTGGGGGGACTCATGTCAAAGTTGGGCCTGGGGGGGGGGACTCATGTCAAAGTTGGGCCTGGGGGGGACTCATGTCAAAGTTGGGCCTTGGGGGGACTTCATTCAATAAATCCCCATTCAATAAACCGACTGAAATAGGCCCCTAGCACTAATTAAGAGTGACGTATAAAAATTCGTCAACGCTGTACCGACTGAAATAGGGGTACCTTGGGGGGGGGACTCATGTCAAAGTTGTGCCTTGGGGGGACTTCATTCAATAAATCCCCATTCAATAAACCGACTGAAATATGCCTCTAGCACTAATTAAGAGTGTATTATAAAAATTCGACAACTGTACCGACTGAAATAGGCCTCTAGCACTAATAAATAAAGTTAAAATGCTTTACCAAGGCAGGTAATGGCCTTGGCGACATAATTGGCGAGTACATCGCTCTTTAACGACTTTTTTTAGCGATCTTGGCGAGAAAATCCCTATTATTGATTTACCGATTATATAAACTCTAACTTGACTGTTTGAAACGTTATGGAAAATTTTTAGATTTATACGAGGCAATGAGAAGGATTATATTGTTAGATGTTATTCAAACTGTGTTTTCTGATGAAACTAAAGTTGATGCTTATTTGACAGACCTGTAATCTTCTGTAAATAAACTTTTAGGCCTATGCAAGATTCATCTTTCATTCGGAGAAAATTTACAAATCCCAAGTACGCAAAAACATATATATATATATATATATATATATACTAGCAGGCTACGCCCGCTTCGCTTGTCGCTATATTTAAATGAATTTTCAAAATAATTGGATCAGTATTTATTTTTTACATCACATTACAAATAAAAACTTAAAATAAATAAATAAATAAAATAAACACTGAAATCGCTTTAGATCTCCCTTCTTCGGGTACCCGTTGCCTAAGGCAGCTCTTTTTTCTACCCGTACTGCATCGGGTACAGTTCCCCACTGTCTATAGAAAGGTCTTTCCCGGGCACTTCAATCTAGGTATTTATCGACGACTTGTGGATTTTCTGTTATTTTAGAACTACGATTTTAAAGATGACTGTATCTCAGCATCTATTGTATATTTTAGTTTTTGAACCATGTGTTTTATAGCCCCCGTTATTTACACTATATTACGATTTGATTCCGACCAGTGCAATAAAATAAAATAAAAAAGTAGATTTTCTTTAAAAGGAATTAAATACATAAAAAACGAATTTTAATAAGTTTATCCTTTCCACTATAAACTATCATTTTTTTCACCCAATAAATATTATAAATAATAATAATTTAAAAAAAAAAGATTTTTCTTTTAAAGGAATTAATTAGAAAAAAATGAAAAATAAAAAGTTGCTATATTATAAAATTTATACATACACGTAACAATTTATTTCTATTGCATTACCATTTGATTTTCAATAAATATAATAATAATAAAAAAAGAAAGAAAAAAATTGCCTTCAAATGAATGTATTAAATAAACAAGAAAGAAAAATCATGCAGTACGCATTGATTAGTAAAACTTTCCTACTATACGCAATTGTTGTATCGAATAACTTTTAATATTCTTTGCCTACTTTATCACACAACAGACAGAACTACTGAAAAACATGCAGATAGACTAATTGATTTTAAAATTACTCTTAGGCATTTTGGAAAGTGTTAAAAAAAACTTAACGCAAAAGAAAACGCAGCTGTCAGATTATAATTACAGCTTTTAATCTCTCTGAATATTTTAGTGTAGCCCTGTAAATCTGAACGATAATCATATCATGTTCTATACACAACATCATTTTAGAATATTAATAATGCATGTCAATGTTTCTATGATTTTTATAGCACAAAGATTTTTAAATACAACTTTTAAAAAATTCTGTCCTAAAACGTAATACATTTTTTTTTTCTTTTTTTTTTTTTTTTTTTTATTGTTGTTGTTGTGGTCCCTGTAAACAAACTAGTTGTACAGGACCAATTAATGGCATTTTAAATAGGGAACATTCCATAGGGAACTTAGGTGTATTATTTTTTAAAAATTCCCAAAATATTCACGGATGATAGGAGCCGGAGACAAACAGATAGAAAGGTAGACAATTGGACAGACAGATGCACAAATTGAAATTATATTCCCACTAAAATTATAAGAAAGTTTTAAACGCTCATGTAAACAAAAGCGCAATTCCAGCAAATTTTTATTTATAGCTCTTAATGTAACTGATTATTTTTGTGTGGCCCTGTAAATCTAATGCTAACCATACTATATTACATAGAAGGCACTCTTTTGTGCATACGAATAATATATTTCAATTGCATTAAGCTTTGTGGAGAATAAAATTATTAAAATTTGGTTTATAAAAATAACTCTCATACAACACAATGCTTTGGATCACTTTCAAGTGCCCCTGTACACAAACCAGTTAGAAATGAACTCTACTTTACATAGGAAACATCCGATAGGGAATTGAATAACATGTTAAAATTTCATTGAAGTTTCTATACATTAAAGGTATTAAAATATGGTTTATAGAAACTCCTCCCATAGAAAACAATGCTTTCGAATACTTTTGGGTGTCCCTGTACACAAACCAGAATAGGTATTCACTCCATTTTCAATAGGGACACATCCGATAGTCAACTTGAATAAAATATATCGGTTTAAAGAATTTCCATGAATATTTACGGGAATTAGAGTGCAGTAAAACAGACAGAGAGACAGACAGACGGAAAGAAGAACAGTCAGACAGATACAGAGATTGATATTATATTCACACTAAAAAAATGATAGAAAGTTTCAAAAACACGTAAAGTAAACGAGAGTACAATTCAAGCAATGTTTTATTAATAGCTCTTAATATAACTGAATATTTTTGTGTCACCCTGTAAATCTAATGATAACCATGCTATATTCTATGCAAAGCATTCTTTTGTGCATATAAATGACATATTTCAATTTACTAAAACTTCGTAGAAAGTAAATATATTAAAATTTGATTTATAGAAATAACTCTCATAGAACGCAATGCTTTGGAATACTTTTAAGTGTCCCTGTACATAAATCAGTAGTGGTATTTCCTCCATTTTATACAGGAAACATCCAATAGGGAATCTGAATAACATATTTCAATTTAATTGAGATATGTCTACAGTAAAGGTAAGAAAATATGGTTTATTGAAATACCTCTCATAGGACATAATGCTTTGAAATACTTTCGGGTGTACCTGAGCACAAACCAGTAGAGGTACAAACTCCATTTTCAATAGGGAACATCAGATCGTAAACTTGAATAGCATATATCAGTTTCAAGAAATTCCATAAATATTTACGGAAGTTAGAGCTCGGAAAGACAGACAGGCAGACAGACAGAGGGACAGGCAGATGCACAAAACTGAAATCATTTTCACACTTAAAAAATGTTAAAAAGTGTTAAAAACGCTTAAAGTAAACGAAAGTACAATTCTAGCAATTGTTTATTAATAGCTCTTAATGTAACTGGATATTTTTGTGCCACCCTGTAAATCTAATGCTAATCATGCTATATTCTGTGCAAAGCATTCTTTTGTGCATATAAATAACATACTTCAATTTCCAAAAACTTCGTGGAAAGTAAAGTTATTAAAATTTGATTTATAGAAATATCTCTCATAGAGCGCAATGCTTTGGAATAATTTTGAGTATCCATGTACATAAACCGATGGTGGTAATTTCTCCATTTTAAACAGAAACCATCCAATAGTGAACTTGAATAACATATTTCAATTTCATTCAGATATGTCTACACTAAAGATATGAAAATATGGTTTATAGAAATACCTCTCATAGAACACAATGCTTTGAAATACTTTCGGGTGTCCCTGTACACAAACTAGTAGAGGCATAAATTCCATTTTCAATAGGGAACGTCCGATAGTGAACTTATATAACATATATCAGTTTCAAGAAATTCTGTAAATATTTACGGGAGTTAGAGCGCGGACAGGCAGACGGGCAGACAGACAAACCGAAGTCATAAATACTTTTCAACCTTGTTGGAAAGTGTTAAAAATATTAGAAAGTGTTAAAAACGCTTAACGTTAACGAAAGTACATATCTAGCAATTTTTTTATTAATAGCTCTTAATTTATCTGGATATTTTTGTGCTACCCTGTAAATATAATGCTAAACATGCTATATTGTATGCAAAGCATTCTTCTGTGCATTTGAATAACATATTTCAATTACTAAAAATTTGTGAAAACTAAAGTTATTAAAATTTGATTTATAGAAATATCTCTCATAGAACGCAATGCTTTGGAAAACTATTGAGTTGCCTTATGTAAAACCCGATGGTGGTATTCCCTCCATTTTACACAGGAAACATCCAATAGTTAACTTGAATAACATATTTCAATTTCATTAAGATATGTCTACAGTGAAGGTATTAAAATATGATTCATAGAAATACCACTCATAAAACACAGTGCTTTGAAATAATTTCGGGTATCCCTGTACACAAACCAGTAGAGGTACAAACTCAATTTTCAATAGGGAACGTGCGATAGTGAACTTGAATAACATATTTCAATTTCATTAAGATATGTCTAGAGTAAAGGTATGAAAATATGGTTTATAGAAATACCTCTCATAGAACACAATGCTTTGAAATACTTTCGGGTGTTCCTGTACACAAACCAGTAGAGGTACAAACTTCATTTTCAATAGGGAACGTCAGATAGTGAACTTGAATAATATATTTCAATTTCATTAAGGTATGTCGAGAGTAAAGGTGTGAAAATATGGTTTATAGAAATACCTCTCATAGAACACAATGCTTTGAAATACTTTCGGGTGTTCCTGTACAGAAACCAGTAGAGGTACAAACTCCATTTTCAATAGGGAACGTCCGATAGTGAACTTGAATAACATATTTCAATTTCACTAAGATATGTCTAGAGTAAAGGTATGAAAATATGGTTTATAGAAATACCTCTCATAGAAGACAATGCTTTGAAATACTTTCGGATGTTCCTATACTCAAACCAGTAGAGGTACAAACTCCATTTTCAATAGGGAACGCCCGATAGTAAACTTGAATAACATATTTCAATTTCACTAAGATATGTCTAGAGTAAAGGTATGAAAATATGGTTTATAGAAATACCTCTCATAGAACACAATGCTTTGAAATACTTTCGGGTGCCCCTGTACACAAACCAGTAGAGGTACAAACTCCATTTTCAATAGGGAACGTCCGATAGTGAACTTGAATAACATATTTCAATTTCACTAAGATATGTCTAGAGTAAAGGTATGAAAATATGGTTTATAGAAATACCTCTCATAGAAGACAATGCTTTGAAATACTTTCGGATGTTCCTATACTCAAACCAGTAGAGGTACAAACTCCATTTTCAATAGGGAACGTCCGATAGTGAACTTGAATAACATATTTCAATTTCACTGAGATATGTCTAGAGTAAAGGTATGAAAATATGGTTTATAGAAATACCTCTCATAGAACACAATGCTTTGAAATACTTTCGGATGTTCCTATACTCAAACCAGTAGAGGTACAAACTCCATTTTCAATAGGGAACGTCCGATAGTGAACTTGAATAACATATTTCAATTTCACTAAGATATGTCTAGAGTAAAGGTATGAAAATATGGTTTATAGAAATACCTCTCATAGAAGACAATGCTTTGAAATACTTTCGGATGTTCCTATACTCAAACCAGTAGAGGTACAAACTCCATTTTCAATAGGGAACGTCCGATAGTGAACTTGAATAACATATTTCAATTTCACTGAGATATGTCTAGAGTAAAGGTATGAAAATATGGTTTATAGAAATACCTCTCATAGAAGACAATGCTTTGAAATACTTTCGGATGTTCCTATACTCAAACCAGTAGAGGTACAAACTCCATTTTCAATAGGGAACGTCCGATAGTGAACTTGAATAACATATTTCAATTTCACTGAGATATGTCTAGAGTAAAGGTATGAAAATATGGTTTATAGAAATACCTCTCATAGAACACAATGCTTTGAAATACTTTCAGGTATCCCTGTACACAAACCAGTAGAGGTACAAACTCCATTTTCAATAGGGAACGTCCGATAGTGAACTTGAATAACATATATCAGTTTCAAGAAATTCCATAAATAGTTAGAGCGCGGACAGACAGACGGACAGACGGAAAGACGGACAGACAGACGGACAGACAGACAGACAGACAGACGGACAGACGGAAAGACGGACAGACAGACGGACAGACAGACAGACAGACGGACAGACAGACGGACAGACAGACAGACAAACCGAAGTCATAAACACTTTTCAACCTTGTTAGAAAGTGTTAAAAATGAATTACATAATGGCCGCTGCTAAGATACGCAGACGATAACAATCGAAGAATAAATTCATGAAAAATGAAACATTAAAGCCAATATTTAAAATTGAAAAAACATTAATTTAAAAAATTCAAATTCGAAATTCGAAAAAATCTCGATGAGGTGCTCACCTGCAGGGCCCCAGGCACCTATATGCCAAATTTGGAATCTCTGAGATCAGTAGTGTGAGCGCCAGAGCGCAGATACACACATAGACACTTCTCTTTATTTATATAGATGTACAACTAATCCTTTTAATTAACTAAAAGTAGCATTTGTATTTCTTTAATTGCCAAAATTTATTAGAAATTTTGTGTTCTCCGCAAACATGATCAAATAGTCTTTAATCTGAAATTAAGTGCCTAGAATTGACATTTTTGACCTTATCTCTTATTATTATTTTTTTTTTTAATTTAAAGTTTTGTGGAAATTTTGATGCTTATTTATTTATTTTTCAGATCGTGTTTTAATATGTGGTTAATATATATATATATGTGTATATACATATATACCAATAAAATCATGTACTATATATTCAAGTAGTTATTTTTACATTAAATTAATTTAATAAAAATAATATTTGTAAATTTCTTTATTAAACTACCTGTATTACTTAACTAAACAACCTAATTAGTATGTATTATAAAAAAGCACCAGAGAACTGGAGTTTAAAAGTAAGGAGTACAAAACATTGGATGGTGCCGCTTCGCTTGCAGCATTTGTGCCTACTTTGTTCGCCTGACGAAGTACTTGTCTTCATCCGATCCGAAACAGTTGTTTTGAATTCTTCCATTTTATGTTTCAAAGTTTTGTACTCATTAATTAGTATGTATACAGAAACAAATATACAGAATCAAATTTGATTACATATAAGGAAATTTTAGCCACGATTTTCTAAAATTAATTGCATATTTTGAAATAACAATGATGAGTAAAATGAAAGAAACAACCTGATTCATTCTTTTGCGAATAACTTTGAACCAAATTGACACGTGAACATAAAATGTTAATAGCATATTTATTATTGAACCGTTAATCGAAATTTATATAGTATTAACGTAAACGGTAAATTGTAAATTGGTATTAATTCAATGTTTCTCAAAAGTAAACTTTCGAAAAAGAAAAAAAAGAAAACAATTTCAAATAAAATAATCTGGTGTGTCACCCACACGACTTTTTCTTACCCTGAAATTTAATACTATAAATATAGGTTGCAGATTAAAAGGTAAGATAACGAGTACTGTTATGTAAACCTGCGTTAAACAATTCATATTAGGCTTCTGAAGAGTTTTATATGATAATTAGTCCTGTGTGAGGGGGGGCTACCGCCCCCCCCTTCAACCCCCCGTTTCATTAATGCACCTACATTTATATAGAATTTAATTCCGTTATTAAAAAATAATTCTGTTTTTAAAAAATAATTTATTAATATTATAATTTTAAAAAAATATATCTTTTATGATAATGCAGACGATTTCCATATTAAAGAAGTAGTATAACACCAAATATCTAAAAAAAGCCCATTTTATTCTCAATATTAAAAAAAAAAAAAAAAAAAATGCGATTTTCTTTCTAAGTTTTTTTTTCGTTAAAAGTAAAAAAAAATCAATAACTTTGTTTTAAATTATCGCATTTCAATGGTTCAACCATTCGTTTTAAAGGTATTGGCGAGCTCTTTTGAAAGATACCCATCATGAAAATTTACTCCCCTCGAGGGGGGACTTCCCCCCAGGGGGGGGGAGGCGAGGCTCCTACATACAGAAATTTTTTTCCCCAGTTAACTATCTCTATTACAAAAAATATATATTCGTTTCATTTGGTTTAGTGCAGTCTAGACGTTAAACTCTACTTACCTGCAATTTTCCCCATAGACGTAATGTATTAGAATTACCTTGATTGTCCCTGTACACGAACCATTTGCTTGATCTTAACGAAAAGCTTACTGTAGCATCCCTATATGATACACATTCAGAATACCAAGTTTGAACTTTCTGCGATAATTTGTTTTTGAGATATGCTGATAACAGACACACACACACACACACACACACACACACATACACACACACACACACACACACACACACACATACACGCACACACACACACACACACACAGACATACACACAGACCATTTTTTAAAAACATGATTTTCGTATTCAGGGGACCTCTAAACGTGTAAATATAACAAAATCTCGCATTCGAAAATTTGACCCAAAAACAATACTTTCTCTACCTTATGGGTAAGAGAAAAACTAAATGAGAAACGTCATTAAGGATGCATACGTGTTAGGTGAAGATGCGATTCCTCCAAATATAAATTTATATCTAGATTTTTCTTCCTGCATTTAATTTTTTTTTTAGTTCCCCATCATACTATAGGTATGGGGAACTTAGGTAATCGGGAAAATTTTCGACCTCGGTTTTTTGACTTTTCTACACGTTTTCAGGTGTGAGGAATCCGAAAATGACAAAATTTCTATGGTGTCTGTCTGTAGGGTGTCTGTTAGTCTGTTAGTCTGTTAGTCTGTTAGTGGGTCAGTCCGTTAGTTTGTTAGTCTGTGTACACGATATCTCAAGAACAAATTGTCGCAGAGAGGCCATATCAGTTTTAAAATATTACTTTCGACACTGGCAAGAACCCTATTCTTTTGCAACATTCGAATTAAAAAACTTCGTAAGTTATTAGAAATTTACGATTTTCTTAACATGGGAGAATAGGACAAAAATTCACTTAAACGTGCATTAAATGAAAACTTTTTACTGTAAAAATGTCAGACCAGTTTTAAAATATCAGTTTTGATGCCGAAATGAACATCAGTAACTACAAATATGCTACTTTGAAAATTTCGCAAGTTACTGGAAATTTACGAATTTCTTAACATGGCAGTATAGGGCAAAATTTCACATAAACGTCAATTTTTAGAGATATTTTCATCGTAAAGATGTCAGACTACTTTTGAAATATTATTTAGGACACTGGCATGAATATTAATGACTATGAATTTTCCAATATAAAGATTTCGTAAGTTATTGGAAATTTACGAATTTCTTAACATGTCAGAATCGAGCAAAATTTCACATAAACGTCAATCTTGAGGGATATTTTCATTGTAAAGATGTCAAACCACTTTCGAAATATTATTTAGGATACTGGCATGAATGTCATAGACTATGATTTTTCCAATTAAAAAAAAATTCGTAAATTATTTGGAATTTACGATTTACTTAACATGTCAGAATAAGGCAAAATTGAGCATAAACTTTCATTTTGAGGATCCTAAATACATTAGACAACTTCAAAATTAAGTTTATGATATTTGTTTGAACATGATTGAATACAATATTGAATATTCTACTAGGTAATTTTCGTAAATCATTCATAATTTACGATTTTATCAACATAGCGAAATTGTAAATTTTTCATATAAATATGAATTTTGAGGTTTATTGCATTGGAAATAGTAGCATGAAAACTAAACAACAGAATTGACCCTGATAAAGTAAATTAATAGAGTAGAATAAGATAAATATATGGAAGTGAACGGTGGATAGCCTATTAGGCGGGGATTTCATTCTGTCACTGTGTCAAGTGCTTGGTCAAATTCATTTCTTTTAAAATGATTATAATATGTCTCGCTCTAGAAATTTCTGAGAACATAAATATGATGGGGAACTGAGCAGAGTCCACCTATGCCAACTAGTTTTTTTTTTCGATAAGAGACCTTTTAAAAGTTATAATTATTAAACCATGACAATCATCAGAATAATTAAAATGTTCATAAATAATTTTATAACGAATATCTTATTCAGTTATCAAGTTCGCATGTATATATATTTTTTAAGTTATTCATATTCAAAGAAAAAAAAAAGAAAAAAAATGAAGGCAGAAAGAAAAGTTTAATTTCAATTTAACATTTGAATATATGCATATCTTTTGTTATCTTTAATGCATTCTTAACGCCCTTTCTCATTTAAATTTCTTTTCTGGAAATTTTTATGGAGACTTGGTATTTTTAAGGCGACTTGGTATTTTTTACTAAGCTCTACTAAAAGTTTCATATAAAAGCTTATATTTTTTTTAAATATTTATAAATGTTTGTTTAATAAAAAAAAATATTTAGGCAACAATTCTTACGGTTTATATATAGTATATATATATTAGATTTGAAATCTTTGTATTGTATTTTCATTTGCTAAAACTTCTACATCTATTTAAGAAAAAGCTTAATATATATATATATATATGTTTAATAAAACCTACTTAAAAGAATTGAGTATAGATTTTACAATATTTTTAAAACAAAAAATTAAAACATAAAAATATAACACAAACTTTTTTTTTTTTTTTTTGGAAATTTTTACATAGATATGCATTTTTTTTTTCTTCTATTTTTTATGTAGTTTCTAATAAACATAAAAATATTATATATGTATAAAGTCTATTCTAAAAGATATGTGGAAGATTTAGCATTTTGAAGATCAGGAATTCATAATATATATATATATATATATACATATATATTCAGGCAAAAATTCTTACGGTTTACATATAGTATATATATTATAGATTTGAAATCTTTGAATTGTATTTTCATAATTTGTTAAAACTTCTACAGATATTTAAGAAAAAGCTTTATATATATATATTCAGGAAAAAATTCTTACGGTTTATATATAGTATATATAGATTTGAAATCTTTGTATTGTATTATCATAATTTGTTAAAACTTCTACAGATATTTAAGAAAAAGCTTTATATATATATATTCAGGAAAAAATTCTTACGGTTTATATATAGTATATATAGATTTGAAATCTTTGTATTGTATTATCATAATTTGTTAAAACTTCTACAGATATTTAAGAAAAAATTTATATATATATATATTCAGGAAAAAATTCTTACGGTTTATATATAGTATATATAGATTTGAAATCTTTGTATTGTATTATCATAATTTGTTAAAACTTCTACAGATATTTAAGAAAAAGCTTTATATATATATATTCAGGCAAAAATCCTTACCGTTTATATATAGTATATATAGATTTGAAATCTTTGTATTGTATTTTCATAATTTGTTAAAACTTCTACACATATTTAAGAAAAAACTTTATATATATATATATATATACAGATGTTTAATAAAGCCTACTTAAAATAATTGGGGATTGATTTTACAATATTTTTAAAGCAAAAAAATTAAACAAAAAATTAAAACATAAAAATATAACACAAACATTTTTTTTTTTTTTTTTTTGGAAATTTTTAAATAGACATGCATTTTTTTTTTAAGTAGTTCCTAATGAACATAAAAATATTATACATGTATAAAGTCTATTCTAAAAGATCTGTGGAAGTTTCAGCATTTTGAAGATCAGGAAATCATAAAAATATACATATATGTTACCTTTAAAGAATGAAATCCGTTATTTCATAGAATAACTAGGTATTTCATGAAATAACTAGACAGGTCAGTTAAAGTATATAATATTACTGAATTCTACGATTTAACTAGGTATTCTATAGAATAACGATTACTTGATCGTTAAAGTATGAAATGATTATGCATAATCCCCGCTAAATTTTCGGGAATGTGATTAATTATTCAATATTTACCACATTTACCGGTTATTTTAGCAGTGCTGCAGCACAAAATTTTGCATATTTTTCAGACACATGCACTTTGAGATAGGAGTATCCCCAGTCATTTCTTTTCCATGTATGCAAAGCGTACAAACGTTCGAAATCCTGGCTGCTGCAGTACGAAATTGTACATACATTTCAGATTCATGCATTTTGAGATAGGGTATCCAGTGATGTTTTATTTTTTGTTTCCATGTACGCAAAGCGTACAGACGTTCAAAATACTGCCTGCTGCAGTACAAAATTTTACGTACTTTTCAGATTCATGCACTTTGAGATAGGGGTACCCAGTGATGTTTTATTTTTTGTTTCCATGTACGCAAAGCGTACAGACGTTCGAAATACTGGCTGCTGCAGTACAAAATTGTGCATATGTTTCAGAATCATGCATTTTGAGATAGGGTATCCAGTGCCTTTTTTTTTCATGTACGCAAAGCGTACAGACGTGCGTGATACTGGCTGCTGCAGTACAAAATTTTGCATATTTTTGAATTTCATGCATTTTAAGTAAATTTTTGTACTTTAGCAGACAGTATCACGCACGTCTCTACGCTTTGCGTACATAACAAAAAAAAGTCACTGGATACCCCTATCTCAAAATGCATGAATCTGAAGCATATGCACAATTTTGTACTGCAGCTACCAGTATTTCGAACGTCTGTACGCTTTGCGTACGTGAAAACCAAAAAAAAAAAATCACTGGATACCCCTATCTCAAGATGCATGAATCTGAAACATATGCACAATTTTTTACTGCAGCAGCCAGTACTTAGAACGTCTGTACGCTTTGCATACATGAAAACCAAAAAAAAAAAAAATCACTGGATACCCCTATCTCAAAATGCATAGAATCTGAAACATATGCACAATTTTTTAATGCAGCAGGCAGTATTGCGAACGTCTGCACGCTTTGCGTACATGAAAACAGAAAAAAAACATCACTGGATACCCCTATCTGAAAATGCATGAATCTGAAATATATGCTCCATTTTGTACTGCAACAGCCAGAATTGCGAACGTCTGTATGCTTTGCGTACATGAATTTATGATCAATTAATTTATAAAATAATTTTGAAATTGTTTATTTTATACTTTAACGGTCTGTCATTAGTTATTCCGTAGAATAAGTAGTTATTTCACAGAATAACTAGGTAAAGTATGAAATTTTTTATCTATTATATACTTTAACTGACTTGTTTAGTTATTTCATAAAATACCTAGATATTCTATGAAATAACTGAATTATATAATTTAACGGTAACATATATATATATTCAGGCAAAAATTATTACGGTTTTTATATATAGTATATATATTAAAGATTTGAAATCTTTGTATTGTATTTTCATATTTTGTTAAAACTTCTACAGATATTTAAGAAAAAGCTTTATATATACATATATATATATATATATGTGTGTGTGTGTGTGTGTGTGTGTACAGGGTGATTAGAAAAAAACCTCGATGTATGAGACCATAGCTACCATACCGTTCCGAGAAACTGAATAAAAATTTTGGGGAAGGTATTTTGAGGTATGTGCTCAAGAATTATATAAAAAACAACAGTTAAACTCTAACTGTTACGGTTACAGTGACAAAATTTCGAAAATTTCAAATGGTAACACCTACTTATTTTTATTGAAATGTAATCTCCATATCAAAAAACTATAAATAGCGTTGGAACAGTAACTCTAGCATGAAAATCACCAACGCTAGCCATACTAAGAAAAAAAAAGAGAAAACAGCTGTGATGTGCCTACCAGAGCACGACTTACATTTTCTTAATGACGTCACATTTCACACTGAGTCTTCGGCTCTCACTAAAGTCTACTGATTCTGCTTCGAAACGAGAAGAATAGACCACGGTATCCTTAATTTCATGTAGGTCTACTGAATAAGGGTTTTAATTTCGTTGTTAGTTGTAAGACACCGTCATGAGTGACGTCATCACACTAAGTGAAAAATAAGGCATTTTGAAATGCATGATGTGTATCTTGGCTTCCTTGCTCTGTGAAGAATATGCTGCTAAACTGGGAAGTATCATTATCATCATCAAAATCGGATTTGATTGCCATTTTACAATGCCTTGTTTTTCACGTACTGTGTGACGTCATCATGACAGCGTCTTACGACTAACAACGAAATTAAAGTCTTTATTCAGTAGCCTTACACGAAATTAAGGATGCCTTGGTCTCTTCTTTTCGTTTCGAAGCAGAATCAGTAGACTTTAGTCTGAACCAAAGACTCAGTGTGAAATGTGAAGTCATTAAAAAAAATGAAAGTCATGCTCTGGTAGGCACGTAACAGTCGGTTTTTTTCTTTTTTTGTTAGCCTGCTAGCGCTGTCGATTATCGTGATAGAGGTACCGTTCCAACGCTATTTATGGTTTTTTGCTATGGAGATTACATTTCAATAAAAAAAAAGTAGGTACTACCATTTGAAATTTTCGAATTTTTCTCACTGTAACCGTAATTGTTAGGGTTTAACTGTTGTTTTTAATATAATCCTTCAGCGCATACCTCAAAATACCTTCCACCAAATTTTTATTCAGTTTCTCGGAACGGTATGGTAGCTATGGTCTCATATATGGAGGTAGTTTTTTATTCTAATCACCCTGTATATATATAGATGTTTAATAAAACCTACTTAAAAGAATTGAGGATAGATTTTACAATATTTTTAAAACAAAAAATTAAAACATAAAAATATAACACAAACTCTTTTTTTTTTTTTTTTTTTTTTTTTTTTTTTTACAAATTTTTTACATAGACATGCTTTTTTTTTTTTTTTTAGTTCTTTATTAACATAAAAATATATGTATGAAGTCTATCCTGAAAGATTTGTGGAAGTTTTAGCATTTTGAAGATCAGGAATTCATTGAAAAAAAAATGCAAACTAAGAAAAAGTTATTTAAAGATTTCAAATCTACAAAAAAAAAAAAAAAAAAAAAAAAAAAAAATGTAATAAAAACCGTAAGAAATGTTCCCTGAATACATATTTTATGGGAGAAACCCAATATAGTTCAATTTATAAATATTCTCGTTTATTCCAAAGATTATTATTGAGAAAAATTGAATTATTATGAGTTTAAAAATTATTTTTTTTCTTAAAGTTATGTTAAACTCAATAAATGATTTTATAAGAAACATGGCATCCAAATTTTATGTTCAGATTTCTATTTGTTTAAAAATTATACGCAAAAGAAAGCAACTATCTAATAGCCTTTTACTTTAATTTTTCTCGTCAGGGTAGAAAAAAGAAAATCGCTAAACCTTCCTTACTAAGAGATTTTTGCTTATACACAAACACAAACACTAATATTTAATGTTAGATTTAATCTTATTTAGCAGAATAAATACATAAATAAATAAATACATTCGATTTTTTATACTCTTGAGTAATTCAAAAACCTTTACACATTCCCTGCCGCTCTAAATTATGATTAGTTTTTTTGCTCTATACTGACAAATTACGATAATTTGGTCCTATTATTGACAAAAATGCAAAGAAAATAAATTAGCTCTATTAGTTCAATAATTATAAAATGGTGTGAAAATGCGCCAGCAGCAGAAAACATTTAAAAGTATAGTCACAACCAGATATTGATAAGACAGCGAAACAAAAGTATCATTTACATGAATTCTTTAAAACATGAGTAAAAATTAATGAAAATTCAGATTTTAATTATTTATGAAATGTTTCAAAGTACTTAGCATGTAAAATTACCCCTGACACTTATTCTATAGCTAGCAGCGCCATTTCTCGGACTGTACAAAAACTAACATAAGTATCAAGCTAGAAAAAAAAACTATTATTTCACGATTTTTTTAAACAAAAAAAAATATTGTGGCTGGTGATGGAAAAAAATCAGTTCGTTAAAACAAACTTTTCTGTTTTAAATAAAACATTTCTGTTGATCAAAATATTTATTTTCCTAAAAGAAAAAAAAAAAAAAAAAAACATTTAAGATAAGGGTGCGTTTTCGCACCATCAGCAGGGAATGGGTTAAGTATTAGAAATGAAGTTCATCAAACGTGAATATTTACTTAAAAGTAAACTGTGTAATGTTAAATATTTTATGCTAACTATGTGGGAAATGCCAAAACCGGGAATCGAGTCCCGGCACTCCGCTGACCGACCTGGCTGTTTAACAACTCGGCATATCTCACTCATCTCTTAGCTGACTTTAATACTCTCGATGATTTTGCCAACGGATATTATATTATGTGAGAAATACCAAGTGGGTAATCAGCCTGGGTGGCTCCCTGGTAGAGCATTCACACTGTAAGCAAAATGCCCGGGTACGATTCCTGGCTCTAAAATTTATCATATATGTTCGTATAAAAATTTCCACTTCTCAAGATTTTCAAAAACTTTTGAATAACATTACCAGAAAAGTCATTTACTACCTTTCGGACAAAGGCACGCGTTACAATGTGTAAATTCTCTCTTTTACTCGCAGGCTTTAGATAAGCTCTCGCTGCACTGCAACGCTCTTGGTTGCGGTATGTAGACTGAAACTGATAAATACCTGGGATAAAAATAAAAATAAAAATAATTTAACGGATTAGACAGCATCTCAAACATCCTTATGCTTTACAAACATTTTATTTTTCCTTTTCAAAAAATAAATAAATAAATAAATAATAATGATAATAATAATAATAATAATCTATAAGTATCTATAGTTTAAGAGGATTTACTACCTCAAATAATAAATTAATAATAATAATAATAATAATGGTAATAAATATCATTTTTTAACCATCATAAAATTTTCCATACAAATAACAATATTTTTCTATACTAATTCAAAAAGTGCAAATTATTTATCAAAATTATTTCCCATGATAAATGCAGACGATTTTCACCACAACGGTATATAACATTAAATCTCGAAAAAAAAAAAAAAAAAAAAAAAAAGTCAATTTTGTGACCTACAGACAACATTTTAAACTTTTTTAAAAGCATTTTTGTAATGAACAAAAAACCAAGAAAATTTTTTTAAAATTATCATACACGATCAGTCATCCAATAGTTTTAAATTTACTGACGATTCTTATGGAAAAAAAAAAAAAAAAAAAAAAAAAAAACTCATGTTAATACATCTCACTCCCCCTAGAGATAGGTGGGAGAATGCGTTGTTCATACATATACTTTTCTTTTTCCCAATTGACTATTACTATTATATATTTTTTGATTTAACAATGATTGGTTAAAAATATTTCCCACTGTATGAAAATTTGTCCTAGACTGCCATATTCAAAATTATGAAATAGATGAGGCCAACGCCACTTGTTGTTAAATTAGAAAACAAAAGTGGGTTACAGGCACTAATGTATGTCAAGGTGAAACTACGAATAAATTCATATGAAATTCTATGCACTAGTTCTTTAGATAAAGCTGCCACAATCTTTTTGCCACACGCGCAGGCAGAGACACGTTTTTAAAAAATAATCAAAACGTATTCTGCATCTCTCAGAATCTATAAATCCATATATTTATGGAAAACTGTAAATCGAAAATATTTATGAATCTATTTTCTTCTGGTGTATATAAAAGAAGGTAATAATAATAATCAATTTAAAAAAGTACTTTTGGTTATCTTAAAATAAATAAATATCTTTGTATGTAGTTAGGTATGTCTTAAATATCTTCCCAAATGAATGAACCGATTTAAACAAAACTTTATGCAGACATTGCTTATGGCATGTAACAGTGGGTGTTTCAAATTTCTAGTGCATCCGCAATGCGAGGGGGAGGAAATCCTCTCGATAATTCATATTTTTGCATGATTTCTACAATAGTAATTTAGATAGATACTTCAAATTTGATATATAGGCTATTTCTAATGCATTTATTCTCACTAAGTAAAGGTTTCTAAAAATTTGAAATGAAAGAGCAGTGAAATAATTTAAATAAATAAAAAAAAAAATTAAATTGCGCTTTCATCAAAATTCCATACATACATTTAAATATTTTACTGGAAATAGTTCAAATAATGTAGTGTTTTAGAATAATTAAAATCAAGGTAATTTTTATACTTTGTTAGAATGACGTCACTTTCAGAAAACCGCTCAAATGAAGTACTATCATCTCTAAAAAATGAGGTCATTTCTTATATGTCATTGGAATGGAGAAGTGCATTTTAGAGCAAAAAACTGTTACGTTTTACTATGATTGCGTGGCTAATTTATTCATTAGAATTAAAATAAGTTGTAAGAAATATTAATCTTAACTCCAGATTGTAATACAATTAGCATTTCTACCTCTTCTTCACACCGGGGCAAATTAGAAAAAAAAAAAAAAAAAACTGAAAGCAAAACTAATTATTTTGACCTGCTAGCGAAAGTGTTTTTAATTCTGAGATCTGATTAGACCAAACTTTGTTCAAATCTGTTGAAAAATTCTATAATGCGGCTATTAAACATGAAAATTTTCACACAGCTTTTATTTGAGCCAATTTTTGATCCAATTTCTGGAGACCACAATCCGAAAGAAAGTTGCAAAAGTTGAGTCAATGATTGTCCAAAAAACAGGTGCACCTATTTATCACGCTTTTCTTGGACCTACGCGAAGTCTTCGAGTAGTATAAAGGGAATAATGAATGACTTTCCGTCGCCGGTCCCGTATTTTCTTGGCGCGTTGGTTCATCTCATTGGTTTATCATCGGATAAGAAATTGCTCGTACAAAATACTTTTTATGAACAGCTAGAAAATATATTCGTATTCCCAACTCCTATTACACTTGGCGTTCAGGCGATTTGAGTAAACAAAATTGGCTCAAATTAGCAATCGTCTAAAAAGTTGTGCGAAAATTTGCTTTGTGTAATACAATCAATAGAATTCATTGTGAATTTCCAAGAGTGAAAAACAGGTGGAAATGGTAAGCACCTCCTCTTACGCCTGATCTCTAATTAACAGTGACGCCATTTTATCGGACTCGGATCCTGAAAAAGAGTATATAGTGAGATAAAAAATAGTTTTTCATTGCAATACGAAACTTTGGAACTTGGAATGATATTTTTTATACTCAAAATGAAACGAGTCAATAAATTAAAGGTGTAATGATTATATTATTTTCAAATTTAATATAAATTTTTCTGACATCGAAAGCGCTCTTACAATTTTTAGCGCAGAATCGAATCAAAATATGGATAACTGGATTGAAAATTTTGAATGTGTTGGTGGTTTATTTAATTTAGCAGAAGCACAGAAATTCATTTTTTTGGGATTTTTACAAGAAATTGCTTCACTTTTTATTTGTACTGAAGCTAATATAACTTCTTGGCAAAATTTAAGACCTGCTTCATTAATAAATGATATTTCTGTTGTGGTGAGTTCCACTGATTTACACGAATCGTCTTACCAGAGAAAAATGAAGGAATCGTAGTCTGTGCAAGAATATTTTTGAAAGTATTTAATATTATTGAATATTTCTATAATGTTGATTTAACACATATTGTTTATAAAAATATTAAGACTAACATCTATAACTGAATTTAAAAACTACACACCTATCAAATCCAAAAGTACAGATCTTAAATTAGCTATTGTTTCGAAAGATGACATTGTTGTTTATCATAGTACGCCTCGGATGTCTTTGGGTGAAAAACAACTATTGTCAAATAAAACTGAACAGCGTTTGAAAGAAATCTCTACTTCTTTGGCAGATTTCTACTCGAAAATCTGCCGTTTTGCAAATCCTTATTCCCAAAATAAAGTTTTCTTTCCTTCTTTCAGTTCAAGCATACCAAAATTACAAAAATTGAATTTTTGCACTCAAGTCTAGTCTCCTTGTATGCAGTATCTTCACTGTGAAGTAATTTGAAGCTGAGTTGTGTTCGCAAACGTGTTCTTGCCATCTGAGCCTCGGGTGAAAAGGGTTTGGGAAATTTCGTAAAAATGTCTCCTGTTTTGAGCATTCTCAGGTTATGGGCACCCACCATATATTTTAACAAAAAACAAATATGGTGGATTTGAGTACTGTCAAACATGTATTGCGATAGTACACAGTTTTTGTGCTAACACCGAAGTGAATAGACCAATTTCTTAGTAAGTGCTAGCATCGAAAAAAAAAAAAAAAATGACAAAAACGACACAAAAGAGATTTGTGAATATTTTCAGAAGGCGATAAATCAAAGTGAATTAATTCAAAAATGTAAATGCAAGGTATATTTATGCAATATACTCATTATATTTTGTGATCCAATATCGAATCTAGTGAAAATGTGGACCGAAATTTGCTTTTTCTGCCATTATAAAAATGGCTGCCATTCCCGGTTGTGAGCACGCTTGTTTTTTACATTTAAAATGTGTGTTTGACTTACAAACTGTCAAATATGGTCGTTTATATCAAAATAACATAATTGATTAGTGTTTCTATATATGTTTAGGCTTTTTTAGCAATGTCGACCCTGAAAAAGTCAACCGATCCAAAAGGATGACTTTTTCAAAAAAATCTAATAATCCAGGATGGATTTAAATGCGCTGGATAAAGCCATTTAGGATTACTTAGTGGATAATAAATCCATAAAATCAGCTGCCCGAGAATATGGACTTCCTTGCAGCTTTTAAGTCCCTCCAGAAGAAGCCTAGAGAAATTAAGGCAACTACACCTTTCAAAGTTCCGGCCAAATGCTCTAAAAAATGGAGTCTCAACAATCTGGCGATTTCGATTTCTGTGTCATCCGTTGGAAGCATTTGCCACTATGCCTAGCAAGAGTCATCTTAATTAAATGCAACGCGTGTAATCATTTGATGTATATGAAGTGTGCTAATATATATGCAAATTATTTTAATTGCAAGCACTGCACTTCTGATTTGAAGGACGAAGAAGATAGCGAATAAAACTGGAAAAATGCCATATACTGTTATTATTTCGGTCTCTAAATCCTTTCCAAAAGAAAATATTTTTTTTTTTTGTTTTCTGTATTTATGGTATTTTTCTCATTATTTTCCTCTTTTGAGCGGATTTTTCAAGTGTGCCCACCACCGGGTACAAAAAATTTTTTGGCCAAAAATTAACGTTTCGCAAAATTGGTAATAATTTTTTCCTTGTTGATGAAATCAATACAGTTACTTCATCAAACGTTATCTAAGGGTTCTAGCTTTCCATTGTTATTCCTATGTTATTCCTATCTACTATATCAAAGTTATAAGCCGGAGACATTCCCCTAGATAAAAATACTTTAATTTAGTGACTTTTCATTTTCGCTTTAATTCATAAATGATATATTTTATAAATTAAATGCAAATGTTGAGTAATATAATTTCCATTTTATACATATATAAATAGCTTTCTTAATATATTACCAAATTGCTGACGACCGTTCGTGTCTGTCATGTTATACCCCATGTCTAAAAGTGCTTCTATTGAATGCATTTGTACTGGCGAATGGTAATTCATCTTCTCGCAACCCATAGGTCCTCCTACATTGTGATAACCTAAAACATAAATAAAATTTTATGATAAGTTTTACAATAATACAATGCCTACTTTAAATGTTTTTGAATGACTGGAAGAAATGTTCGGTTAAATTATAAATAAATAAAAATATATTTCAGTATTTCATCCGAAAAAATAGAGTGCTTCAATTATAACAGCACTGTTTGGGAATAAAAAATACTTTAATTATAAACCACAAACACTATTGTAGTTTATACACACAAAATTATTGTAGCTAACCAATGCAATTAAATTGATATTTGTTTAAAAATATTTTATTCTATGTATTTTAAAAATCTGGGAGCAGATAGAGAAAGTGCTAAATTAAGCCTTTGCTGGTCCAATTTAAATTCACTTCTATGGCCACTGTTTAAAAATTTAGGGACATTTTTATTCAATATTCACCATTAAATTTTAAGCGTAACACTTGTCTAATAACTTCAAAGGTTATTCGTCCATTATATATATCAAATATAACTCCTCAAAAATATTGGCAGTAGTTGAACAAAAAAGTCCGTAAATATTCCAACATTGTTTAGAGGCTTTAGCGCTTTAGGTCTAGAAAATGGTTAGAATAATATTTGTAATACACTGAACAAAATGTCCACAAATTTTCGGTAATTATATTTAAACTATTTTCAAATAAAAATAATTGAATTTCTCAAAATTTATTGCGTATTTTCAAAGTTTTACATATATAGTTCTAATAAGAATTAAAAATTAATGTTGCGGTTTTAGAAAAATTATTGTAGATCTAATTAAATTAATATTAGCTTAAAAATATTTTATTCTATTTGGAAAGCAGCAATTCTGAATTTTTCGGCAGCACATGTGAGATAAGTACTGCGTTATTCTAAATTAGGTTACTTTTAAATGAAAGAAATATGTAAATAGGATTTGTTAAATTTAGTTTTTTCGACTGTTATTTCTGTTCATTAATCGTAATTAATATTCTAAATATTGATAATCACGTAATTATTATAATGATTAAGTAATAGTTATCAATATAATTATTATAATGAATTTTAGGTATCTGGCTATAGATGCATAATTTCCGTAAACACGTACATTTTTTAGTATGACAGGTCGTACTAATTCTTTCAGAAAGCGATTTTGCATTATCGCCATTATTATAATACACCTTGAATAAACCTGCCAACATTTTTGTTTTTATTTGAAATTTATAAATCTTAAAGCTGGCCATTGTATGTGTATTATTAGATTTTATCAAAAATTGGTACACCTATTAATAAGGATAGAATCCAGCTAAAGCTGTATTTTTAGTTCAATTGGTTAATTAATTCAAAAACTATTAGAGTAAAAACCTCATTTTAACTTTAAAATTTTTTAAACGAAAAAACAAATTGATGCCCAAATTAAATGAATAAATATTTGGATTATTTTTTATTTATTAAGCTATTGTATAGCTTTTATCGCGGGCTTTGAGCGCGGCGACCGAATCAAAAAATTCCGTAACGAAAAAAAAACCTAACACAGTTCGGCAGACTTCGGCTGTACGAAGCTCGCACGGATCGAGACGAGCTGCTCCGAAATCGGACGAATACGTAAGCAGCTGTTTGTGAGAAAGTATATAGGTGTATAGGTGTCTATCATCTATGTACAACAGTGTATAGCTGTACGCGTAAAATTTGTGTATAAAGTAGATCAGATAAAACTTGAATATCCCCATTCGACTTGCAGGCCTTTAAAACCTATTAAATACCTTTTCTCTATTAAAATTTGTTTTCTTATCGGTCACCACGCTCAAAAAGTGTAACTTGAATTAATATCAAAGGAAAAACTTGAATATCCCCATTCGACTTACAGGCCTTTAGAACCTATTAAAATACCTTTTCTCTATTAAAATTTGTTTTCTTATCATTATTGTTATCTTATTCATTAATATCAAAGAAAAACCTTGAATATCCCCATTCGACTTGCAGGCCTTTAAAACCTATTAAATACCTTTTCTCTATTAAAATTTGTTTTATATCGGTCACCACGCTCAAAAAGTGTAACTTGAATTAATATCAAAGAAAAACTTGAATATCCCCATTCGACTTGCAGGCCTTTAAAACCTATTAAAATACCTTTTCTCTATTAAAATTTTTCTTATCATTATTGTTATCTTATTTATCAATATCAAAGAAAAAACTTGAATATCCCCATTCGACTTGCAGGCCTTTAAAACCTATTAAATACCTTTTCTCTGTTAAAATTTGTTTTCTTATCGGTCACCACGCTCAAAAAGTGTAACTTGAATTAATATCAAAGAAAAAACTTGAATATCCCCATTCGACTTGCAGGCCTTTAAAACCTATTAAAATACCTTTTCTCTATTAAAATTATTCTTATCATTATTGTTATCTTATTTATCAATATCAAAGAAAAAACTTGAATATCCCCATTCGACTTGCAGGCCTTTAAAACCTATTAAATACCTTTTCTCTATTAAAATTTGTTTTCTTATCGGTCACCACGCTCAAAAAGTGTAACTTGAATTAATATCAAAGAAAAAACTTGAATATCCCCATTCGACTTGCAGGCCTTTAAAACCTATTAAAATACCATTTCTCTATTAAAATTTGTTTTCTTATCATTATTCTTATCTTATTCATTAATATCAAAGAAAAAACTTGAATATCTTGTTTTCTTATCGGTCACCACGCTCAAAAAGTGTAACTTGAATTAATATCAAAGAAAAAACTTGAATATATCCATTCGACTTGCAGGCCTTTAAAACCTATTAAATACCTTTTCTCTATTAAAATTTGTTTTCTTATCGGTCACCACGCTCAAAAAGTGTAACTTGAATTAATATCAAAGAAAAAACTTGAATATCCCCATTCGACTTGCAGGCCTTTAAAATCCTATTTAAATACCTTTTCTCAAAAAATAGAGTTAGATCATTCAAATTTGGTACATCGAGGTTTCGATACCTATAAATCGATTGCGGATATTTTTGATATATTCTCATTGCGGATATATTCTCATTTATTCAATAAAAGAAAAAAATTTGTTTTCTTATCGGTCACCACGCTCAAAAAGTGAAACTTGAATTAATATCCAAGAAAAAACTTGAATTAATATCAAAGAAAAAAAATACTGCATAAATAAAATAAATAAATAATTATAATTGCATAAGTTGATAAAAAATGCTATGCAATAGCTTTACCGCGGCAGTCCTCGAGTGGCACACGTATTTTTTTTTATTTATTTTTTTTAATAATTAAAATAAAATTCAAAAAAATCGTGTAAAGAAAAAGAAAACAGCTTGAGTATAGAATCCCTTTATGAAATTAAAAATCTGGCACCGAATTAGCTCGGACGTTTCTCGCCAAGGTTTTTACGTACGCATTTCACATAGCCATTTTAGTTCATCGCCGAAACGACAGTAAAAATTTAAAAGCTGCCAAGGAGCTCCTAAGATAAAGCTATACCAAAGAAATTTTAAGAAATAAATATTGTAACTTGTGATAGGGAATTAAATACAGTTACTGCATGTCTTTATAACCTGTCGTACAAAATTAAATAAAAAAGAATGTAAGCAGTTTTTTTTTTTTTTTTCAATTTTCTTTCTGTCTTTCTTTTTCTTTCTTTCTGTCTTTCTTTTTTTTCTTTTTTTTTTTTAATGACGCTAGGGTTAAGAGACAATTTGTACACTTAAATCGCTGATTCAATTCTTTAGCCAATCCGACAGGGAAATTTACTGCATTAATTTACATCATTATTTTAGTCTTAAATAGTTTTGTTGTTAGAGGAAAGATATAAGAAGATATGACATGTCTGGGAAAATATGAAGCCAAAATCGTAACCGAGAAATCCATTATGTAACACAGTTATAAGAAATTCTGCTTTGTTATGGTGCAATTATGTAATATGAATCATTCGAGATGAAAGTCAGTGCAACTTATTGCAGCGGCTTTCCTGAGTAAACAACAGCTGATTTCATTTGTCTTGCCTTGCTAACATGCAGTATGACAAATCCTCTTATACAATTCTTCCAAGGTTTTGTCTTGACGTGCTAAATTTAGTTTTTTTACAATAATTATTGTAAGTAGTCATTATTAACGATTAAAAATTGGTTTCACACACGCATGCTTAGGGTTAATTTGTGAGATTATTTTAGATACGGACCAGAAACAAGCTCAGTACAGCAGGTTATTTCTTAAACTAAGTCAAATATGTTTTTGTTTATTATTATTATTATTATTATTATTATTATTTTAAGCTACTAATAAAGAAATGTGCGCCATATTTTTTTTTTTTTTTTGGATGTTTTCCTTGTCTGTGAAAAATGACGCAATGGTTAAAAAGCAATATATATTTATTTTACATATACAGGGTGATTCATAATTCATTCCGGGATTAAATGAGGCTATAGCAGAAAAACTAAGAAAAGGCAATAAATATTTATTTTACATTTACAGGGTGATTCATAATTCCTTCCGGGATTAAATGAGGCTATAGCAGAAAAACTAAGACGTAAACAGCAAAAACGAATATTCACTATATTACAGAAAAATTTCAAGTTTTGTATACTAGTAGTCGTGAAAGCAGAATTTGAATTAAAATAGCGTGCACGGAAAAACGGAAAAGTTTTCTATTTATTAAAATTTACTGAATCGAAGTCAACGTTATTGATCGACGAAAGCAAGCCACACAACGCTACGCGGCAGTCTAGAGTGCTGCTAGACCGAAGCCTAGAAATCAGCGGTATTGTAATTTCATACAAAATGTGGATACAAACGCACACTGACAAGACAATTCATTTGCTCATCATGTTAAACTAAACAGTTGATGGTGCCATGCTGAGTAGAATATGGCAGGAACTGGATTATGTATTCATGTGTACCGTGTAAGCAAGGGTTAACACACAGGACGCCCGTAAGGTCTGTGATAAAATAAAATTTTAAATGTTTGTGTACCTAGTGCAAGATTTGTTTTTGATGGAATTCTTTTTAGTTTTTTATCGTAACCATCTGAAATCTCGGAAAGAATTATGAATCACGTGTATGACAAAGTGTTTTATTTCCTCGAATTGATTTAATAGAATCAGATATTTGCAAAACAGCCCCCTACCCCAAAATAAATAAATATAAATAAATATAAATAAAAAAGTAAAAATAAGTAAATACTTTTATTTTTACCCGAAATTACGTTTAACGTCAAGGATATTTAACCTTATAAAACTTCAAAATGCCATTTACTGGAATATATATATGTATGAATTTATGCTTGCAAAAATTGCAACACCCTAAATGAATTGTCAGAAATTAATGAAATTTAATACACAAACGAATGGTATTGGTACAAATAAATGATTAATTATACAAAGAAAAAAAAATAAGTGTCCGAAATCTGTATTTTGTGTAGCCACAACACGCTGTATAGATGTGACATACAGTTAAACAGATTTTAAATGGCTGCCTGGGGAAGAGAATTTCATATTGTATATATATATGTGGAACCAAAGTTCATCTGTAGAAACTGTAGGACGAAGATCACAAGAGAGACGCCTACCAACGAAATAAACACATGTTCAATAAGTGAAATATCCGGCGTATAAGCTGGCCAAGGAAGTAGCTGTACATTTTTTGCTGAAAAGAAGTCTTGAGCATTTTTTGTAACATGTTGTCGGGCATTATTCTGTTGAAAAGTAGATCCAGTAGTAGATTAAAGGAAAGGGACGACTTCGGGCTCCAGCACTTCACTGATGTATCTGTTTCTGTTAAGATTATCCACAATTCGTAGCAGTTGAGATCGTCCATAATACGAAATCGCTTCCCAGACCATAACACCAGGTGTTTGTTTACTATGACATTTGATAATGCACTTCAGAAGGTAGTATTCAACGGCATTGCATCTAACACGTATACGGTCATCATGGTACCACAAATTAAAGTGGGATTATTCATAAAGAACAACTTGTTGACAGTCTGCAAGCAAGTCTATATGTCCATTAGTCCATTGCAGTCAGAAGCGTCGATGGTTTAGGTTGAGGGGGATCCTGTTCTTGCACGCAGTCCATGGGGCAGCAGATGTCGACAAATTGATAAAGTAGATAAACCTGCAGCAGTGGACCAAAAGGCTGTCAAATATCTAGATGAATCTTTATGGTCCATCAGCGCTATGCAGGCCAAGTGCCTATCATTGCTCGTTGTTGTCATCTTTCGGGATCCACATCCAGATTTTCCAGTTGTCTGATTCTTTTAAGCCCGATGCTTCCAAACTCCCATCATTGCCTGTCGTATTCATCATTAACTTCAATTCCTGGTTCAAAGCTAAAGCTTGAAAAATGTCTAAAGTCAGAGTGCAGGGATACAACAAAGTTTGGTACGCTGCTTCTGCCATCTATCGTCGAAGATTTCATATAATTTTTGATTGGTTATTTTCAGCTAAAATAATCTGAAAATAACAATGACGTTAGATCGTAGATGGTAGAAACAACGCACCAAATTTTGGTGAAAAGTTGCACCATGGACTTTATACGCATTTTCAGTTTTCGTGTTCAAGCGGGAGTGGAAGTTATTGGTGAATACAGCCGTGTGTTGTTATTACGCTGCACACGAGCTCTTACTGCACGATCGGAAAATCCTCTTTCACGAAGGCCAGTGATTCTTCCCCGTTCTAACTCCGCAAGTTGTTGAAATCCCACCCTCTTTCATCGAAGAGGCATGGTTATCTAATGTTTATCACTAGCTGAAATCCATAGACTATTTTCAACGTCCAGTTCAGAGGGCGCTGCTCCGGCTACGCATGCATCATGATTCCGAGATGTTAATCATTAGCTTAACATGCAATAATTTGTATTTTTTGAAAACTTCAGCTCAATCGCATCATTCCATCATGGTGTTGTAATTTTCAAAAACATGATTTTTTAAACCGATATATAAAAAAATTATCTGGTGGACACACCACACTCACACGACTTTCTCTTACCCTGAAATTTAATACTATAGATACAGGTTGCAGATTAAGAGGTAATATAACAAGTACTGTTATGTAAACATGTGTTAAACAATTCAAATTAGGCTTCGGAAGAGTTTTATATGATAATTAGTTCTGTGTGAGGGAGGCTACCGCCCCGCTCAACCTCCCGTTTCATTAATGCAACTATATTTATATAGAATTCAATTCGGTTATTAAAAAATAATTCTGTATGTAAAAAACAATTTATTAAAATTTTATTATTTAAAAATATTATCTTTTATGATAATGCAGACGATTTCCATGTTAGAGAAGTAGTATAACACTATAAAAAAAAAATGTTGAATTTATTCTCAATATTACATTATTATTATTATTATTATTTGTTAAAAATGAAAAAAAAACTATAACTTTTATTTAAATTATCGCAGATCGATCGTTCGTTTTAAAGGTATTGGCGAGCTCTTTTGAAAGATACCCTTCATGAAAATTTACTCCCATCGAGGGGGGAATTACCCCCCCTCCCCCAGGGGGGAGGCGAGGCTGCTACATACACAAAAAAATTTTCCCAGTTGACTATTTCTATTACAAAAAATATATATTCGTTTCATTTGCTTTGGTGCAGTCTATAGATGTTAAACTCTACTTATCTGCAATTTCCCCCATAGACGTAATGCATTTGAATAATTTTGAGTGTCCCTGTACACGAACCATTTGCTTCATCTCAACGAAAAGCTTACAGTAGCATCCCTATATGATACACATTTAGAATACCGAGTTTGGAATTTCTGCTACTATTTGTTCTTGAAATATGCTGATAACAGACACACAGACCATTTGCTAAAAACAGGATGTTCGTATTCAGTGGACCTCAGAACATGTAAATATAACAAAAACGCACGTTCGAAAATTTGACCCTAAAACAATACTTTCAAGACCCTATGGGTAAGCGAAAGTAATAAGGTAAGCAGATATATTATATTATATATATATATATATCAGGGCGCGAAATTTCCGCTAGCCAGCTCGCCATTGGCGAGTGGAAATTTTACAGTGGAGAGTAAAATTTTGGTGTAAATGAAAATAGAATTCTTACAATATATAGTATTACCCCCCCCACAAAAAAAAAAAAAAAAAAAAAAAAAGAATTATCGATAACTCTCCAAAGCATATTATGGTTTATGTCTATTCAGATTCTTCGAATCACAAAGAAATAAAAGTATTCCCTGTATTTGTACGATTCTTTGACCCAGAACACTGAATCACTATTGAAATTGTCATGAAATCATAAGAAGGTGGTGTTCCGGTTGATACGCAGTGGGTTAATGTGTGTCCTCACTTTTGCATGAATAATAATCCTCATAAAAATAGGCCCACCAGTGACCGAGCGGTTCTCTCCTCGAAGATGGTATATACGTGAAGGCTGGGTTCGATACCTGGCCTTGCTCGTTGGCTTAGTTGTTAGGAGTTTTCCGTGGTTTTCTCCGAAACTAGCAAAAATATGGACTAGGACTTCTTAGAAAGATTCCACGGAGGACTCTCCTACTCATGCCTAGAGCTCTAGAGCAGACAATTGGCCATAATGATAACACTACCACCACCTCACAAAAATATGCAAAAGTTAGTTGAATTCATTTTATGTCCTTCTGGCAAAAATGCTTCCACAAAGCGACTGTTTTCTACAAAGAACAAAATGTAGACATGTGAAAAAAATCTTCTCTATATGCCTACTCTAAAACTTATTAACTACTAAGACTAATATACTTTATATTTGTGAGAACTTTTATAAAAGATTGATAAAGAATGACTGTTCATTAAAACAAATCGTTTCATCTGCCGAATATTATTTTTTTTTTTTTTTCCCGTTTGCCAATTTTATTTTTTATCATATGATTATGGTTTAAATAAAACAAAATGTTTTCTAACTTGTTTAATGTAACTGCATGAAAGTACCACAAAAAGAAAAAAAAAAAAAAAAGTGACAGCTATAAAAAAAAAATTATAAGATTAAAAAAAAAAAAAAAAAAAACTTTTTATGTGTCTTGTTTTAAATTTTCTGATGAATCATAGAGATCTTATCAATGTGCATAAAATTTTTAAAATGATAATGACGTCAATTTTTGTGAGATGCATAACTTAACTTTTTATAATTTTTTAACGTTCACGTTTAATTGAATGTATTTATGTCAAAAGAAAATGAACTCTTTTTTTTTTTTTTTTTTGCAACAATTAAATTATAGCTAATATTTTAATGGCTATTTTAACGCTATTAGGATGTTATTATTTTCATATTTTAATTAATTATAAGAAAACTAATCAAAAATTCGAAAATCGGACTTCGAAGTATTGTGTTGTCACCGGTTTCTGAGCTACTGTGAAAGTTTCAAATGTCTAGCTAGAAAGGAAGTTTGTTAAAATTCGATTGCAAGATTTGTACCGGGCAAACAAACAAACAAACAAACAAGAATATAAGTTAATAAAAGCATGGGAAATTAGGAATTTTTTCCTCTCGTATCCGTATATATTATTAATATAAATTAAGGTGTACTGATCAAAATTCCTCATTTGAGATAAAAATCTTACCACCACTTGTGTAAAGTAGCTTTTGAATCGGTTTTCATAATCATTTTCATTCAATTTTATGTACTCTATAATGACTTCTTTTTCAAAATTGGATGTCTTCTATTTTCTTATAAAATAAAAGGCATTGCGTAATTTCTCCTCTTTTTCCAATAAAAAATTCTGGTCACCTTATACATAAAAAATAGTGTAAGTTAATCATATTTTGTGGCGAGTAACTTTTTTTTTTCAGCAAGTGTAATCTAAGTTGAAATTTCGGGCCCTGTATATATAGTATATGAAATGCATTGGTTAAAATTTGACGCCAGATGAAGTGTGGATTTTAATTATTTCGATCTCAAATAATAGTTTTATGTTTCCTAATGTATGATATTTTCTAAAAAAAAATTGATTCATAAAGTATAATTCTTCTTAAAAATTGACAAAATAAGTAGAAAATAAGTGAAACATATATATTGCCCAATGAAGAGGTAAGTGAGAACAAAAGTGAAGGGATGTGGGCATTCGAAGAAACAAATGATGAAAATGCTTTTTCATAAATGAAAAGGCTTAATAAATAGTGAAAAGGCTTTTTAATAAATAGTGATAAGGATAAGTATATTTATTTGAAACCTTTTGATATTATCACTTTAGTGTAGTTTATAATGCATTAGCAATTTAAAACAATTAAAACTGACACACTCTTTAAAAAATTCAATTCAGAGTTCTCCATTTTCAATGCAGAACATCCAATAGTGGACTTGAATAACATATTTCAATTAAGATTTGTGTAAAGTAATGGTATTAAAATATGATTTATAGAAATATACCTCTCATCGGGCACAACGCTTTGGAATGCTTTTGGCAGTCCCTGTACACAAACCAGTAAAGGGTTTGTGTACAGGGTCACTCCATTTTCAATAAGGAATCTGATAGTAAACTTGAATAATATATATCAGTTTCAAGATATTCCATAAATATTTACGGGAGTTAGAGCGCTGACAGATAGATAAACCGAAGTCATTAACATTTTTTAACCTTATTGGTAAGTGTAAAAAACATTTAAAAAATGGGGGAAAAAAACGATTAATATGAACAAAAATACAATTCCAGCAAATTTCCAATAATGCCCATTAATGTAACTGAACATTTTTGTGTGTCCCTGTAAATATAATGCTAATCATACTGTATTCTATGGAAAGCATTCTTTTGTGCATATGAATGATATATTTTTATTTTATTACGATTTGTGTAAAGTAAAGTTCATTAAATTTGGTTTATAGAAATAACTCTCACACAACACAGTGCTTAGGAATACCTTTTGCTGTCCCTGTATACAAACCAGTGATGGTATTTACTCCATTTTTAATGAGAAACATGCGATAATGGACTTAAATAACATGTTTCAAATTCATTAAGATTTGTGTAAAGTAACGTTATTAAAATATAGTTTGTAGAAATGCCTCTCATAGGACAAAATGCTTTGGAAAACTTTCAGGTGTTCCTGTATACAAACCACTGATTTAATTCACTTTATTTTCAATGAGAAACATCCAATGATGGACTGGAATAACATATTTCAATTTCATTAAGATTTACGTAAAGTAACGGTATTAAAATACGGTTTATATAAATGCTTCTCATGGGACGCAATGCATTGGAAAAGTTTCGGGTGTCCCTGTACACAAACCAGTAAAGGTGTTCCCTCCATTTTCAACAGGGAACATTTGATAGAGAACTTAATTAAGATATATCAGTTTCAAGAAGTTTCATAAATATTTATTGGAGTTAGAGCGGGGACACACAGATAGACGGACAGACAGACAAACCGAAGTCATAAACACTTTCTAACCTTGTTAGAAAGTGTGAAAAAGAAAAAAAAAAAAAAAGAAGAAAGAAAGAAAGAAAGATAAATGTGGATGTAGATGTGGGTTTCAATAATTTTTCTGCCGACTGTATACGTATGTTAGGGTGAATTGGAGGGGAAAGAACTTGTGCTATCCTAAATGGATACATGTCATTTGCTGTATATTGGTTCAATGAACAAATCTTAAATTCTTTTTTTCTTATCGTGTTTAGGTTGCGCAAAAGGGGTATGATTCTGTAATTTTTTTTTTTTTTTTTTTTTTTTGCGATTTTTTGCGTATTATTATTTTTTTTTTAACAATTTGTATTCTCAAAACAAATGTTTAAAATTAAAAAAAAAAAAAAAAAAAAAAATACGTACGCTTTTTTCTAAAAAAAAAAAAAAAAAAAAAAAAACTTTAAAATAATAAAAAGTCTCGAAATTTAAATCACAGTCGCAAATTGAAAATTTTAAATTTGTGGCAAGAAAAAAGAAAGTACTCTGTTTTTTCAACTTATTTCTATTATATTAACACTACTTCAAATTTATTTTGTTGTTACAAATTGCGGTAAAAAATTACAAAAATATCGTAATTAGAAAATTTAGGCCTCTTTCGCAATTTGAAGATGATAACAAAATAATAGTAATAATAATAATAATAATAATGCCAACAAAATTGCCTATAAGAACAAGCAGCAACTGATGTTAGCTACCAGTTTTCGATTTGAAGTTTTTTTTTTTTCCTATACACATTAATATACATATTTTCTGAATTAATTAAATCCTGCATACAATACTTTACATAGTGGTATGCTTGCTATGTAAGTTATGATACTTTTTAGAACATAATTAAGATTTCTAGAGATTTTAGTATGAATTATTTCTCATATATAGGTTACAAATATGGTATCTAGTTTTCTGTTTACCCAAGGATCAGTTACTAACAATTAAGATTATAATTAAGACGAAACACTTAATAATTTTGTTTATTATTGGATAATCGTGAGATTTTAAAATTACATTTTACAAAATGATTCATATACTATTAATTACTTTACACTCACCTTCATCCACTTCATTTATATTTTTATTATCTTCCAGTTTTTTGAAATATGGTAAGACTTCCTCATAACTCCAACCTTTACATCCTTGACGTGCCCATTCATTGAAATTTTCTTTATTTCCTCGCAGGAACAACATAGCATTTATGACACTTGATCCACCTAGCACTTTTCCACTATTCCAGTACACTTTCTAAAACGGTAAAAAAAAAAAAAAAACTATAGATGAAATTCTGCCTGTGACAGAATTTAGTAGGACAGGACTACTTACATTTGTATTTTAACACCCTTTCAGAAATACTACTACTACTACTACTAGTAATAATAATAATAATAATAAACGACGCTCAGTAAAATTTTTAAACACATATTCAAATAATGTATTGATTTTTAATTTCAAATAAATTAATGAAATTTTAATGCATTAATTGTACCTAATACACTTACCCTAATTGCTCAATACACATTTACTAAATATTTGAATTAGTAAAATAATCTTAATAACAATTTCGTATTTATCATTAATAATTAACAGTTTCAATATCTACAGAACAAAACATAATAATAATAATAATAATAATAAAACTATAAATCAATTATTCGATATTTAAATTATACTCAAAATTCATCACAGATTAATTAATATTAATCCATTAATTTCTCAAAAACATGATTAATACGAATATACTCATTTTATAAATCGGAAAATAACACACATTAAATAAATTTCACAGTTTTAGTCTGCAGATATCTGAAAACACTAGTCTAAATAATCAGGAAATATTTAGCCAAGACCCGTTGGTTCTGTAGTCTGAGTACACAACTACGAAGCCGAAGGCTATAAGTTCGATCCTCACCGGTGGGAAGTGAATATATATATAAAAGTTTTTGCGGATTTCACAAAATATTTTAAGATAGAGTAAGGAATTAAATGGTAAAATTGAATATTGGCAGGCATTTTCGAAGTGGAACTCTATAAAATGGCAACGACGCAAAAAAGCAGATTGAAAGAAATAGTCCCGTCGTACTAAAAAAAAAGGGCAAAAATGTTTTAAAATTCAAAAAAGTTGTTGATTCTTGTTATTTAAATCAGGGAACGGTGGGGAATATGGTGTAGTCTGGTAAAATGGAACACCTCTATAGCTAATCTGTACAGAGCTGCAGCCTATTAAAAGCACGTCAAACGTCTCTACTGGAGCTCAAACATCAAACGATCAGTCAAGTATGATAAGCAACAAGCAATCTGTTTCTGTTTCTAATATAATTCATAACTTTTTCAAAAAATTGGTGTACAGATAAAAAATGCAAAGATTTATTTATTTATTTATTTTCTGTAATTTTTAGCTTATACAATTTATTTACACCAACCAAACATCAAAAAGATTTATTTAAAGAAATGTAATTTAAAATGTAGTTAAAAGAATATTAATAATGAATTTATTGACTTTTCAGAATAAACAATGAATATTAACAATTAACAATGTTAATAGTGCCCGGAAACAAAATAACTTTCGCGAATCCACAAAACGTAGCCAAAACTGTACGAAAACACAGTAATAGAAGGTCCTCTTATATTAATTTATGGTTATTAATATAAATTCTAAGATTAAAAAAACACTTTTATTGTATTTTCATATTTTATATGTCAGAAATACAAATCAAAATATAAGAATTAATATCTGATGCTTGTTTATCTAATGAACACGTTGGGTACATATGGCAAGCTTAAGGCAACAAAATGCCTGATGTGCCAGCTCGTATATATAAGAGCCTTATTTCTTACTCCTTCTAAACATCTTTCTTTCCTCGAAAATTACCGATTTTTAGTTTTTATTTATTTATATATGTATATATATATATATATATATATATATATATATATATATTTTTTTTTTTTTTTTTTAACTTAAGATACAAAATTGTGTAATCTTAATAACTTTATTCTAAATTCATGTGGCTTATCAACTCATCTTGATAGCAGCTGTGAATAAAGTATTTAGATTGCTATGAAAACGGTGTAAAAGTGTTAAATATTTTAAGATTTAACAGCTGAAAAATGAATTAGGAAAGTAAAAAATAGGGTTTCTAAAATTACTTTGGATAATTATATTCAGGTAAGTTTGAAGTACATTTGAATGAAGACTGATATTGATTGATAAATAAATCCGTTAGAGAAAATGGGTTTTAATTTAAAGATTGTTATTTAAAGAGAGAAATAAAAACTCGTGTTTTAGGATTTTTGGTGGGGGGAGGGGAGGGAGGTTTGAGGTACAAAATTTTGAAATCAAAAATACAACCTTGAAAACCTGTTGTAATGACGTTTTGGGGGTTAGGAATCCATCGCAAATAATTTTGAAAGCGTAGAATTTTAAGAGGAATTAAGGAATGGAGGAGGGGGTAAAAAACATAATAAATATGTAAAATATATCTACGGCGTTTGAAAATTTGTGTTTTAAGGTTCTTGAGGATAACGAATCCAATCTGCATAGTTTCAGAAGTGTAAAATTATTAAGGTGGCAGATGGTGGGAAATTAAAAAATATAATATAGAGCTATGGCCTTGAAAGTGTATGAGATAGGATTATTGAGGGAAAGGAATTCATTGCACATTATTCGAAAGTGTGAAATCATTAGGGAAGAAAATAGGGGGTTAAAAATTGTAAAGTAAAGCAACGGCTTTGAAAATTCGAGTTATTTCGTTTATGGAGTTGTGAAATCGATTGTACCTACTTTCGATGTTGAAAAATAAAACGAAGGACGGGCGCACGGATATGAGAAAGGTGAGGGCTTCCATCATCAACCGTCACAGGCTCATTTGGTCCGCTGCTAATGACCCCAAGTCCATTTGAAATCTCGTAAAAGAGACAGCACCCCACCCAAGCGTAAGTCTCTAGCCACCCTACTCTTACAAATTACTTCAGCCAAAGCGCACTTGATGTCCGACCTCACTAAAAGCCGGAATGGTACTAGAAAAGTGCTACGAAATGGGTTGAAAGTTCGTTGAACATTTATAAATCTCCGACGACTGCATAAAATCTCCCAGCACCCAAAGACAAACGCAGCTACGAGGTGTTCCAGCTCTTGGGGACAACAAACCGCAGTCTGCAGCCCCAGAGAACCGGGAAAGAGTAAGGGAACTGCTTGTTAATTATCTCCTCTGAAGAGCACAGAAATAATCTCACACCCATAGGCAGGTTCAGTTTCAAGGGGTGCCCGGCCCTGTAGATATAGATGTATGCCTGAGTCTCCATACCGGATAACCGAAGAGAAGAGAGGCGCTGCTAGCAATGCTCTGGTGAGTATCAAAAAAAAAAAAGTATTCTTAATGCACAAGTACACTTTTGCTTACGTTACTCAAGAGCTCCCTAGTTGTGATGCGGAAAGTTGTGGTTTATTCTATGATCACATTGCGTATGCACAATTGAACTCGCTTCAAATGCAACTTTCCCCATACTCTACACAAGAAATTTTTCAGCTCCTGTAATGCAAGGAATCTACAATACAATAAAGTAATTGGCCTTGTTAAGTCTTTTCTGCTGGATTGGCTAGGAATAAGCTTAGGCTCGTCTACTGCAGTTGCTGTCCTTCAGGAAAAACTCCCGGCAATTTGTTTGACATATAAGCAGCTTCCGTTAGCTTGTCGATCTGTGTTCATGCTCCCGAGGGAAATCATTTTACAGGTCGAGGTTTGCTGATATCTGTACCACATAGGCCTGACTCTCGGTTATTCGATTCATTTAAGGGGAAATTTTGGGACTACAAGGGGACACCCCGGATCGTGCGGGTATGCGGTGGTGCAGGCTGTGGGGATCCGAAAAAAGGTTTTCGCCGATCATAAAAGAAATTTTTTCAATATTTTTTATGTTTGATCTACAAAAAAAATCTGGTGTGAAACAACCACATGACTTCCATTACCCACTATTACGCATATTATATGCATTTTTTGGAGATAATGCGATCAGAAGATATAAAAGTGACCTAAATAAGTAGAAAGCTAACATTTTTCTTGTAAGATAAACTTTATACGGCTTTAAAGACATATAAAACGAAGCTTACATCTAGCGAGGTAAAAAATAAGAAAAAAAAAAAAAAGTAGTTATTTTTTGAAACACCAATTTCCAAGATCTACCTAACCTTCTGGCTTACCTAAACACCTGGCCTACCATTCTGGCCTACCTAACCCTGTTAATTTTCCTCTAATAAGTACGTGATACATAAGAAAGAAATGGATTTATATAACAATTTTCAAGAAAATCGTTAGAGTCGTTTTTGAGATACCAACTTTTACCAAAATTCAATTATTGACAGGAAAACAATAATTACATGCAAAATAATATTTAAAAACGAGTTAATATGGCGAGTTTGAAAAAAATCCGTATAGCCGTTTTTAAAGGAACGCCCTTGGGAGACCTGAAATTGAGCTATTTATATAGGATGCCATTTATATAGTTAGCTATTTATATAATAGAGTGTTTATATATCAATTTTGAAGAAAATCATTAGAGCCGTTTTTGAGATACGGACTTACGGTCACACTTCTGGTTTTCGATGTCCCACTTCCGATTTTTCAATTTTCATCGAAATTTGGAAAATTTATCTGTAAACCAGAGTTGTTTTAATTCTAAAGTTTTGTAGTTCTATCTTTATTAGTTTCCGAGATATAATAGCCAGAAGATGTCCCCCCCCCCCACACACACACTGCCAAAAACTACTTTTTTTGGACTCAGGGGACCTTAAAACGTGTAAATCAGGTGAAATCTCGATATCGAATTTTCAGACCGAATACAATACTTCCATTACCTACGGTAGTAGGGTAATGGAAGTAACGGTAGTAGGGTAATGGAAGTAATATAGCGATTCTTTACGAGAGACGAAATTAAATGGGCGCGTGCAGCACGCATATGTATGCGCTGCCGAAGACAGTGGTGAATAGGAGCGAGGTCTACACCGATTTTAAAAGAAATTTTGAAAAATATTTAATAATTCATTAATAACACTCATTCGTTTAAAAATAGAGTACTGCTAGCGAGCGAAACTCGTTAATTATTACTGTTAAAATCTCATTAATTATTACTGTGAAATTGTTTGCTGTTTGTCTATCCCGCTATCAATATGCGTGTAAAACTACGGCCTCAATTGTTATATCGACCTTAGATCGATACTGTCGTACGGAAAATGTATTGCTGCAGAACTTTAACTAATTATGAAATCGATTCGATCTTAATTAGTGGAGATATTAATTAAAAAATTAACGTATGTTAATTAAGAAGCGAGTCCATTCTGAGTTTAAAGAGCGTTTAAAGAACGGTAAATTGCCATATAAAATAAAAATCAGCACATTTTCTCAATATCACACGACGGCGATAAACATCTGCAAATTTTTTATGAGCAGGCAGTCGCTAAAACTGACAGTAGTGATACGTTACCAACGTAGTGCAAGTAGGGAACACGCTGCTGGTTGATTTCAAATAATTTTTTATTTTATTTTATTATAATTATTATTTTTATTTATTTATTTATTTATTTTTTATTTATTTTTTCATTTATTTATTTATTTATTTTTTTTTTTTGCTTATAAAAATGAGATGAAAAATTTCAGAAACTCGATAATTCATTTTTAAATTTTTAATATGCACTTTTAAAATTCATTTAAAAATAGTGACCCGCTAGAATAGGCGAAGCTCACTTTTCTCTTATATTATTAAAATCTATGCGCGTGTGTGTATCCGTCTGTGTGTATGTGTGTGTGTCTGTCTCTGTATGAGAAACGGCTTAAAGCAGCAAAAGATCGGCCGCTAATGGTCGCGCGGACTTCGGACAGGTACCGTAGGACGGAGAATTTATTGCAAATGTTCGTTATCTAATTTGCTAAACGATGCGACACTAATATGCGGAGATATTAATTAAAACGTCGACATACGTCGAACGAAAAAAGATTCAAAATGGCAGGGGACCGTCATTTTCGTCCGGAACCGCGTACCTCAAAGAAAAAGCAGAGAGAAAAAATTTCATGGGTTTTTGTAAACACATAGCTGCTGATCTGTTGGAGATATCGAAAATACACCTGTACCACGAGTAAGAGCATTTATTACCGTTTTTTACTGTACATTTTTTTTTTTTTTTTTTAATTTTTTATATTTTTAAAAAAAGTTTTAAAAAGTGTCCAAAATTACTCTTTTTCTCGATCGTCTTTTTTGAAACGCCCTGTACGAAAGAATAACAGACCCATTTCTTAACAACTGGCACATTTGGAAAGGTCATTTAATCTTCTTTCGAACCATATAAAAATTTTAACAAAATACGGATTAGCGATCCATAGTTTTAGATTTTACGAAACATCGATTTTTTCACAAAACATTTTATAACTCAAAACCTTTCAAAGATAAATCATTTCTTTTTTCCTTTTCTTTTTTGTTTTTGTATATTGATCTTGGTTCTTGATCTTATTTTGTTTTGTATATTGATCTTGACAATTCACTTCTCAAAGATTGAAAGATTTTTTTCAAAAACTGAAGGAGTTATAATTTTAGGTTGATTTCTTTAGAAATCGACCAATTGCAATCACTTCGTTTATCTATATATCTGTCTATCTATACATATATATATCTGTATTAATAAAATCAGAGTTTTGTCTGTAAATTTGTCGGAATCGAAAAATTTTGCGATATCTACACGTTTTACACCCCATGAAAGCCGAAAATACTTTAGAAAATTTTGCCTGTGTGTGTGTGTGTCACCGTGTCCGAATGCCGCTTTTTTTGTCCGGGCATCACTTGAGAACAGCTGGACGGAATTTAGGTCTTCACCCAACTTAAAATTATATCTATCAACTTTTCAGAAATTCCCCCCCGTTCCACCCCTAGGGGGTAAAAGACTAAAACACGTTTGTCCGGGCATCACTCGAGAGCGGCTGGACGGAATTCAACGGCGCTTGGCAGAAACTTAGGTATTCACCCAACTTGAAATTATATCTATAGAAATTCTCAAAATTATGATTAGTGTTTAAATTGTGGGTAAAAAACGCCTGCGCATGCGCCATAAATATTTTTTCACTAAAATGCTTTGAATGGAAAAATAAAATATAAAAATAAATTTTTAAATTAAAGACTTTTTTATTCGCGTGATTTGCACTACAAATTATGAAAAGATTGAAATGAAGTGTTGCCATCTAAGTTTCATACTTTAGTTAATTTTAAAAAATTTAATTGTCGTATCGAAAAACTGTTTACACCCCAGGATTCAGAAAAATCACCTCTTTCATTTGGTACTGAATTTGTAATGATAGGTCTGATATTTCTAATTTATTTTTCCCTTTTCTGTTTTTCCGTTGCCACTTAAATTTCATACTTTAGTTATTTTTTAAAAATCTAATTGTCGCATCGAAAAACTGTTTGCACCCCTGGATTCAGCAAAATCGCCCCTTTCATACGGTATTAAATTTATAAATATAGGTCTGATATTTCTAATTTATTTTACCCTTTTTCCGTTGTCGACCCAGATTCGATATGGAGCAGCTTAGTATTGGATTCCTTTGGCAAAATTTGAAATTCGGCGCCGAAGTAGCTCGGACGTTTCTCGCCAAGATCTTTAATTTCTCAATTGAGATAGCCAATTCAGTTCATCGCAAAAATGGCTTAAAATATTTAAAGTCACCAAAGGGTTCCCATACTAAAGCTGTGCTTTTTGTATTTATTTATTTATAATATTTTCTATTAAAGACTTCTGTGGTCACGAAATTTGGTGCGTAAATTGTTTGTATGCATCCGGCACTTATTGTAACTGGATTTCACGAAATTCGAAATACATCCCCCCCCCCCCCACACACACACACCACCTTCTCGGAGTCGGAGGGCAAAAAACATGTGTAAAAACATGTTTTTCAGTTTGAATTCGCTTTGAATCATCTTAGAATGGCGAATTTTCGTGTGTGGATAATGATTAAGTGTACGCATTATGCACATTAGAGGGATTTTGCAAAACTTCGAGCTCACCCGCTGAGGGTGGGGAAGTAAGAAGTGGGTAAGTTGTGCCGAAGACAGTGGGGACCCAGACTCACATTGGGAGCGAGAAAACCTCTACCAATCACAGCGAGAACTTAGGTTATTAATAAAGATATGGCATTTTGACAACTCATTTAAGTTTAATGTCCAGCGAAGCGGGCAAAGCCTGCTAGTATATATATATATATATAATGAAAATTTTGTCGTCACGATAACTCCCGAAATAATACTCCAAATCGAACCAAATTTGGACAGTGAACTGATCTTATAAATATCTTGGATGTTGGATCTTATAAATATCTTGGATGGAAATATCTTTAACCAAGTTGTTCCGACTTTTTGTTTTCAAGTAGCAGCCACTTGAATATTTCTAACCCCCATTGTAAAAAGCGTACTTAAAGCAAGATTTGCTTGAATTTTTATGTAAATCTAGACTACATAAGGGTCTAAATGAACTTAAAAATGTGGCGGATATCTTAAGTTAAGTGGGGCCACTTGAAATCAGGCTACCACTTGAAAATTTAAAATCAGGATAACTTCTGAAATAATACTTCAAATCGAACCACATTTGGACAGCGTCTTAACTTGTTTTATGAATATCTTGGATGAGTTTCTTAACCAAGTTGCTCCACCATTTTGTTTTCAAGTGGAGACCACTTGAAATTTTCAAATTCAAATTGTAAAAAGCGTATTTCGATTTCGTTTGAATTTTGATGTATACATAGACTATAAAAATGTCTCAATGAAGTTTATTAATGAACGTATCCGCCATTTTTAATAAAGTGGCAGCTATCTTAAATTAAGCAGGGCCGCTTGAAATCAGGCTACCACTTGAAAATTTAAAATCCCGATAACTTCCGAAATAATATTCCAAATCGAACCAAATTTGGACAGTGTCTTAACTTGCGTTATTATGAATATCTCGGATGAGTTTTTTGGATGAGTTCGTTAACCAAGTTGCTCCGACTTTTTGTTTTCAAGTGGCAGCCACTTGAATATTTCTAACCCACATTCTAAAAAGCGTATTTAAAGCAAGATTTGCTTGAATTTTTTTGTAAATCTAGACTACATAAAGGTCTCAATGAACTTTATTAATGAAATTTATCTGCAATTTTTAATAAAGTGGCGGATATCTTAAGTGGGGCCACTAGAAATCAGGCTACCACTTGAAAATTTTAAATCGCGATAACTTCCGAAATAATACTCCAAATAGAACGAAATTTGGACAGCGTCTTAACTTGTGCTATGGATACCATAGATGAGTTTCTTAACCAAGTTGCTCCACCATTTTGTTTTCTAGTGGAGACCACTTGATATTTTCAAATTCAAATTGTAAAAAGCGTATTCTGAATTTGTTTAAATTTTGATGTATACATAGACTATATAAGTGTCTCAATGAAGTTTATTAATGAACGTATCCACCATTTTTAATAAAGTGGCGGATATGTTAAGTTAAGCGGGGCAACTTGAAATCAGGCTACCACTTGAAAATTTAAAATCACGATAACTTCCGAAATAATACTCCAAATCGAACCAAATTTGGACAGTGTCTTAACTTGTGTTATAAATAACTTGGATGAGTTTCTTAACCAAGTTGCTCCAACATTTTGTTTCCAAGTGGAGAACACTTGGAAATTTCAATTTCAAATTGTAAAAAGCGTATTCCGAATTTGTTTGAATTTTGATGTATACATAGACTATATAAGTGTCTCAATGAAATTTATTAATGATCTATGGATTTTCGCGCCAAAAATGTCGCCAAGTGGAAAAGTCGCCAAATTTGGCGCCTAATCCATTACCTGACATTTTGGAGCTTTTTAATGCGTTTTTAAGGGGAAATTAGGGTATTTTAACGTTAAAACAAACTAGAAATGCAAAAAATTAACATTTAATCAACTTATTAAGCCTCTTTGAAAGAATTTCTGCAAAAAAAAAAAAAAAAAAAAAAAATTGAATTATTTTCAAATTTGCAACAATATCTTAGATTAATTAATTCACTGAGCACCTTTCTCTGTCATTTTGATCTAAATGGCAGCCACTTAATTTTTCAACACGATGATTTCTGCGATTCTGAATTAATTCCAACTACATTTGTACAGTAGTCTTATCTCACAAATGCATTTGATATATTTGTCAACTTGGCCCACCATCTTGTTTCCAAGCGCCGGCCACTTGAAAAGTTTAAATTTACATAAAAAGGTATTTATGAACCGATTTGCTGAAAACTCCATATGTAGATAGCCTACATCAATATTTCTACTAATTCGATTATAACTTGTAGCCGCCATTTTGAAACAAAATGACGGCTGCTTGATAAGAAAAAAGAAATCAACCTACCCTTCCGAATAAGCCAGAAGGACTTGTTTCATTTTGCAATTTTAAAATAAAATATTATAAAAATACATTTTTAAAAAAGGTCCGTCAGTTTACAATTGGGAATTTTCTGAATGTGAAAACAGAATTTAAAAATATGTACTAGTTAATAGGTTATTTGTAAAGAAAATTTCCCCATAGAATAACATTGGCTCGTGCTTCCGGTGACGGTAAGTGAAGAGGGCCGTTAAGAGTAATGTTAATGAGTGATAATATACAATTTTGTGAATACATTCATTATAGATTATCATTTAAAAATACTGACCCGCTAGCGGGCGAAGGCAGAGTTCACCCGGTGTGAGTTTTTACCCAATCAAAAATGATTTTTTTTTAATTCCTTTTTTTAAGAATAAATGTTTATGAGTAATAACATGGAATTTTGAGCAATCATAAGGGTGGTGAAAGAATACACTTGTGCAGCGCTCATATATATGCATTCGTTCGCGTGCATTGCGCACAGGTCTACGCTGCCGAAGGCAGTGGGGACCCGATTCGATATTTTTCCCGACCAGAATTTTTTTTTTCTCTTTTTTTATCACATGATAAAAATTAATGCAATTTTGAGAATTCAATTATTATAAGTGATTCATTTAAAAATAGTGACCAGCGAAGAGGCATAGCCTGCTACTGTATAATAAAATATTTTTAAAAAGCAACATACATAAAGATGCTCGTTTTCTCTGCCAACGGCAGACAAATCCTATGTTATTGGAGAAATTTGTTATGAGAATTGTTCATTATCTAATGATTTATTTTACCATGTTTTTATTAACTTCGATTCTTGTGTGTTTGACAGGGACAAATCTTGCAATCGATTTTTAGCTAACTTCCCGACTAGCTAGACATTTGAAACTTTCACAGTAGCTCAGAACCCGGTGACAACACAATACTTCGAAGTCAGATTTTCGAATTTTCGAATAGTTTTCTTTTAATTAATTAAAATGTGAAAATGATAAGCTCCTAATAGCAATAAAAATAGCCATTAGAACATTAACTATAATTTAATTGTTGCCAAAAAAAATTTACGAGTTCATTTTCTTTCGACCTAAAAATAAATACATTTAATTAAACGTGAGCGTTAAAAAATTGTTAAAAGTTAAATTATGCATTTGGCAAAAATTGACGTTGTTATCATTTTAAAGATTTTCTACACAATGATAAAGTGCTAATGTAGTTCATGATGCAAATATATGTTGTTTGGAAAGGATTAATATTTTATTTTTAAAACCAACTTTTTTTTTAAATTCAAATTTCCGGTAACTCTTTAACCAATCACATTAGAACGTCCATCTTTGGAATATCGATAATAAGAATTTTCTCGCCAAAAGTCGCCAAAAATGTCGCCAAGGGCAAAAAGTTGTCAAATTTGGCGCCAAATCCATTACCTGCCTATTGGAGCTTTTTAATGCGTTTTAAAGAGAAGTTTAAGCTATTTAAAAACATGGTATATAAAAATTTTTTTTATCTTATAATTATTTGTCTTTTTTTCCCCAATTCTGTATTTACATTCAGAAAATTCACAAACTTCAAATTCGTTCTGGTTTTTCAAAATCAGTTTGATTTAATTTTTAATGTTTCATTTTGTACTTATGAAGCGCAAAAAGCACTTAGATGATTTTTTCCCCTGCTTCATGGCTTTATGTAGTGTTAAAAATTAAAGAAATTTTGAGAAAAACAAAAACAAATTTAATTATTGTGCAACTTTTAGCTCAAAAAGGGAGAACCTTCGTTTTATTGAAGGATCGAAATTGTGGTGGCAAGTCTTCGGATCACCCTTAGGGGCGAGTCCCAGACTGTCGCCAATTGATAATAGCATAGCAATAGTACAAAATAAAATCCTCTGGATTTTAGGTTGATTTCTTTAGAAATCGACCTATTGCAATCACTTCGTTTATCTATCTATCTATCTATCTATCTATAATGAAAGTTTTGTCACCACGATAACTCCCGAAATAATACTCCAAATCGAACCAATTTTGGACCGTGAACTGATCTTATAAATATCTTGGATGAGTTCGTTAACCAAGTTGCTCCGCCGTTTTGTTTTCAAGTGGCAGCCACTTGAAAATTTCAAACCCACAATGTAAAAAGCAGATTTAAAGCAAGATTTGCTTGAATTTTGATGTAAATACAGGCCACATAAAGGTCTCAATGAAGTTTATTAATGAAGTTTATCCGCCATTTTTAATAAAGTGGCAGATATTTTAAGTTAAGCGGGGCCACTTGAAATCAGGCTACCACGTGAAAATTTAAAATCATTATAACTTCAGAAACAATACTCCAAATCGAACCAAATTTGGACAGCGTCTTAACTTATTTTATAAATATCTTAGATGAGTTTGTTAACCAAGTTGCTCCGCCATTTTGTTTTCAAGTGGAGACCACTTGAAAATTTCAAATTCAAATTGTAAAAAGCGCAATCCGAATTTTTTTTAATTTTGATGTATACATAGTTTATACAAGTGTCTCAAAGGACTTTATTAATGAACTTTATCCGCCATTTTTAATGAAGTGGCGGATATCTTAAGTTAAGCGGGACCACTTGAAATCAGGCTACCACTTGAAAACTTAAAACCATGATAACTTCCGAAATAACACTCCAAATTTGAACCAAATTTGAAGTGTCTTAACTTATCTTATAAATATCTTAGATGAGTTTGATATCCAAGTTGCTCCACCATTTTGATTTCAAGTGGAGACCAATTGAAAATTTAAATTGTAAAACGCGTATTCCGAATTTGTTTGAATTTTGATGTAAATCCAGACCACATAAGGGTCTCAATGAAGTTTTTTAATGAACTATAGCCGCCATTTTTAATAAAGTGGCAGATATCTTAAGTTAAGTGGTGCCATTTGAAGTCAGGCTACCACTTGAAAATTTAAAATCATAATAACTTCTGAAATAATACTCCAAATCGAACCACATTTGGACAGTATCTTAACTTATCTTATAAATATCTTAGATGAGTTTGTTAATCAAGTTGCTTCGCCATTTTGATTTGAAGTGGAGACCACTTGAAAATTTCAAATTCACATTGAAAAAAGCATATTCCGAATTTGTTTGAATTTTGTTGTATACATAGACCATATAAGGGTCTCAACCAAGTTGATTAATGAACTTTAACCGCCATTTTTTGGAAAGTACCGGATATCTTATACTAAGCGGGCCACTTAAATTCAGGCTCCCACTTGAAAATTTAAAATCACGATAACTTCTTAAATAATACTCCAAATCGAACCAAATTTGGACATTGATATTATCATATAATTGTCTTGAACATGTTCTGGGCAACTTGTCCCGACATCTTGTTTCTAAATTGCAGCCTCTTGAAATCACACTGCAACTTGAAAATATGGCATCAAGATAAATTTTAAAATACTAAACTAATTCAAATGAAAGTTGGATAGTGAACTTATCTTTCAAATATCTAAGATAAGTTCACTTGGTGACTTGATCCGCAATTTTATTTCCATGTGGGGGCTACTTGAAAACTTGTAATTATGGTAACTTTAATAATACTGAATCAATTCGCATCAAATTTGGATACTGGATTTATCATTCAAATATCTCAGATAAGTTCGCTGGGCTTTTTTTACCAAGTGGTGCCACATGAAAATTTCTTATGACGATAATTTTTGAAATACTGATTTAATTTAAACTAGAACTGGACAATGAACTTATCATACAAGTATATTGGATGATTTCGCTGGGCAAGTTGTTTCGTCATTTTGTTTTCAAGTCGCAGCCACTTAGACTGCCACTTGAAAATTTGCCATAATAATGACTTTTGAAAGACGGCGCTGATTTGAACCACAGTTGGACAGTGAACCTATGCTTCACATATCTTGGAGTGTTTGCTGAGCAATTTGTTCCACTGTATTGTTTCCAAGTGGCGGCCGCTTGAAATTTTGTTATCACGTTAACTTTTGAAATACTTAATCAATTCAAATCAAAGTTGAAAAATGGATTTATCATTCAAACAACAAAAATCTAGAAATATCACGTAACTCGCGAATCAATCACGTTATTGCGTCTACCTTTGGTATATCGATAATAAGTATTTTCTCGCCAAAAGTCGCCATGTGGGAAAAGTCGCCATATTTGGCGCCAAATCCATTACCTGCCTTATTGGATATTTTTAATGCGTTTTTAAGGGAAAATTAGACTATTTTAATGCTAAAACAAACTAGAAATGTAGAAAACTAACATTTTATCAACTTACTAAGCCTCTTTGAAAGAATTTCTACAAAAAAAAAAAAAAAAAAAAAAAAAAATTCAAATCTGCAACGATATCTTAGATGAGAAACTTTCTCACTGCCATTTTCATCCAAGTGGCAGCCACTTAATTTTTCAACACGATGACTTTTGAGATTTTGAATTTATTCGAACTATATGTGTACAGTAGACTTATCTCACAAATTCATTTGATGTATTTGTCAACTTAACCCACCTTTTTGTTTCCAAGCGCCGACCACTTGAAAATTTTAAATTCATATAAAAAGGTATTTATGAACCGATGTGCATAGCCTACATCAATATTTCTACCCATTCCATTAATAAACTGCAGCCGCCATTCTGAAACAATATGACGGCTACTTGATAAGAAAAAAGAAATCAACCTACCCTTCCGAATAAGCCGGAAGTACTTGTTTTTAATCATTAAACCACTGAATACGGCGAGCTTCATCCCGTAATGCAATTCAGCAGGCAAGTCGTTTGCGTTCGTTGTCTGTTACCATGACAACCCATTCACAGACATTACGATGTCTGGGGAAGAAACAAATATTTTAACAATTGAGATCACGCGTTTTTTCTACTAGGAATAAAAATTGCAAATTTCAAAATGCTTCAATTTTCTTCAAAATTCTTTCAAACTTATTGTGCACCGTTAACAGCACAATGGAGAGTTGCAGTTCAAATTTCATCGATTTTGGAAAAAAATTACATTTTAATTGCAAATTAAATTTTATTCTAATACTCGTATTTCAAATTCTAATTATGATTAAATTATTTTTAATACTTCATTCGAAAGATATTTTAAAGTTCTTTTATATTATCGAAAGTAGAATTCGAAATTTCACCTGATTTGCACGTTTTGAGATGCCCTGAATCGGTTTTCTTTTGTATCTCAGCTACTAATTAAAATAATTTCATAAGTAATACATCATTAGAAAGCTTTGTTCATTTGGAATCGAACAGTAGATTACAGAAATTTGTACCACCAGATGGCGCTGTAATATTTTAAAATTTCAATATCTCAACTTCAAATTATGATTAAATTATTTTTAATACATCATTCGAAAGATATTTTAAAGTTCTTTTATATTATGGAAAGATCTCAACAGATTTACACGTTTTGAGATGTCCTGATTAGTTTTTTTTTTGCGTCTCAGCTAATTGAGTTAGACCGTTCAAAATTGGTATATGCAGGTTAATTAGGAAGGGCTGAAAGGGTGGAGAAGAAATGGGTGTGCACCGAGCGCGCATCCCTAACTTGTGCGCGCTGCGTGCGCACGGGTCTGCGCTTTCGAAGACAGTGGGGACCCGGTCCGACTTTTTAACCTATGAGAAATGATTTTTTTGATTTTCTTTTTTTAAGAATAAAAATTTGGTTTGAGAAGGAATATGTGCGCGTGTGTCTGCGTTGCCGAAGGGAGTGGGGACCCGGTGTGAGTTTTTATCCGATCAGAATTGATTTTTTTACGGGGCACGAAGGGTCGGAAAAGGAATACGCGCGCGCAGTGTGTGTATCCCTTAACTTATGCGCGCGCACAGGACTGCGCGCGCACAGTCGGGTAGAATGTCGTACCCGGTCCGACTTTCTACACTGTAAAAAAAATAACTATTACCAGCTGCAAGAAACTCTCTGTGATTGGAGAAAAGAAATATTTTCTCCAATCACAGAGAATTTCTTGCAGCTGGTAATAGTTATATATATATATTTTTTTACAGTGTACCCGTTGAGAAATGATTTTTTAAATTTTCTTTTCTTAAGAATAAAAATTTGATTTGGGAAGGAATATGTGCGCGCAGCGGACGTATACCTTCCTACGTGCGCACGCAGCGCGCATGGGTCTGCGCTGCCGAAGGCAGTGGAGACCCGGTGTGATATTTTACCCGATCGGAAATGATTTTGTTTTAGGGGCACGAAGGGTCAGCGAAGGAATACGGGCGCAGCGCGCACGGGACTGCGCTGCCGAATGCAGTGGGGACCTTGTGTCACTTTTTACCCGATCAGAAATATTATTATTATCTTTTTAATTTATTTTCTTATGAATAAAAGTTTCTGTTAGTGATTCATTAATTATAGTGATTCGTTTAAAAATACCGACGCGCTAGCGGGCGAAGCTCGCTAGTATTATATTAAAAACCGATATTTATTCAGAATTTGTATGTTACTTTATGTATTGGCAAATTGATTAGAAATTCTACTACACGCACACTGACATTTTAATTAAAACACCTACTAGTTTTATCTAAACAAGAACATTGTTTTTGCATAACGGCAATGTTTACATGTTTCAAAACTTTAGGTGCTCCAATGTATAAATGAAGATTTAAAAAAAACATTAGAAAATTTCTTTGCTATAAAACTCTATTTTATATAGAGAGAGCTAGATTCTATTAAGGAGAGTTCACGACATGGAAAATTCAGATCGGGTCGAAACGGCGCAGGATTGTAGTATACTATGAAGGTAACAACGTATTAAAGCACCACTAGCCAAAGAATTTGTAGAAAAAAGCGTTTAAAATTTCAGTAATCTTTAAATACAAGTTATTTCACGATATACATAGTGTTCCAGTGGCGTGGTTAGCAGAGTAAATGGCTGCAACGCACAGGGCCTGGGTTCGATGCATCCGACGGGAATGTTTTTTCCCCCCTTTATTTATTTAATCTAAACATTGTATTTAACTGTTACTTTCTCTTATAATTCAATTTAAAATATGACAATTTTAATAAATTATTTAATTTTTTTGAACTTAATAAAAGAAAAATGAAACATGTATGTTTTAAAATATTCTATTTTTTATGCTTATAATTTTCTATTAATAAATAAATAAATAAATAATAATAAATAATAATAATAATAATTTTTTCAACTGTATTGTTTTAACAAATATAAAATAAGTAAAAATAAACAAAACTTTTTTTAAAAATCTAAACATTTTATTTCATTTTCGGGGTATTTAAAACAATACTAAACTTTGTTTTGTGAATTTCAGAATATATATATATATATATATATATATATATATATACTTATATATATATATATAATATTATAGAGAAATAATGATTATAATTGTACATATAATTACAGCCCAAACAAATTAACTAATTACTTCTCAAATCATTACAGCTTCTTGAAAAATTATAATACGGGATTCCTATTATATTAAATCATATTATACGAGGACAAATGCCCGAAATATACATAATCTTTAAATGTAGATTTTAAACATTAATCAACGTACATTTTTCTTCGACAATCTGTTTTTTATCCTGCTATGCACGAAATAAAATTTCAACTGCTCTCTAATATTAACAACCTCAAAACGGTTAAGTAATTCATATATATTAAAACTATACCAGGAATATTAAACCAAGATTTAAACACACCTGCATGCTGTTTTACGCTTCTGTTTATTTTTTAATAATTTATTTTTATTTGTTTGTTTATTTTTTGTCTATTTTGTCTTTATTTTTATATTTGTTATTCAGGGTTTTGTTTGCATATTTATTTTATTTATTTTTATTTGATTACTGCATCAATTTACTTATTTTGCTATGAAATCTGCAGTTGTCGTAAGAACAAATGATTGTAAAATTTAATCTTTTGAATAATTAAACCTGAAGTTAAAAATAAAAATAATAATAATGAACAATAATTATTGAATTTTTATTATTTAAAAAATATGTTGGTTATATAGTTATAATTTTGTGCAAGTAATATTTATTATTTTCTATAATTTAAAAAAATAAATTCTTGCTTGTTTTAATTAAAAATAAGGTAAAAATAAAATAAAATGCTTCGATAAATAAACATACATATATAGATATATATATTTAATAAAAGGCTCCATTTATTTTTTTTATTTTTATTTTATTTTATAATTAAAACAAAACTAAATTTTACTTTTTAAGTTAAAATTTTAAAATCTGCATTTTTTTTTTTTTTTTTTTAAGTTCAAGGAAAAAAAAAAAAAAAAAAAAAGTAGTTACTATTTATTAAAATATCCAAATTTTGAATTGAATTATAAGAGAAAGTAACAGTAAAATAAAATGTTTAGATTAAATAAACATAAGGGAAAAAAAAAAAAAATTCTGTCGTTAGCATCAAACCTGGGCCTTCCGCGTGTCATCCATTTACTCTGCTGACTACGTCACTGGAACGTTGACTATATTGCGAAATAACTTGTATTTAAAGATTACTGAAACATTAAACGCTTTTTTCTCGAAATTCTGTGGCAAGTGGATCCTATTGCTTTAATATATTGTTACCTTCATAGTATACTACGGACCTGCGCAATTTCACCCCGATCTGAATTTTCCATGTCATGACCTCTCCTTGTGAGTACAAAGTAGATAATTTTATGCGATATATCGTCGCTCTCGTGACAATGAAGCGTAACTTAAAAATCACGATTTTGGGTAAAACTACTAAAGAAAAATTTCGATTAACTAAAAAAATCGTGATTCTGAATTACGCCGTCCTTTTTCTTTGTAATGCGCAATGTGATACTTATAACATTTTCGAAGTGGTATAGCTATATTACTGTTAGATGCTTAGTTATAAGAGATTTATGGTTTTTAGTAATTTTGAGTTACGCCTTTTTGTCATAAGAACGGCGATAGGTATTTCATTCAATGTGTGACGAAACACATTACAAATAATGCCAATTTATGCAGCCAAAAAAAAAAAAAAAAAAAAAAAAAAAAAAAAAATCGGACAGCGGTGGCAGTAACTTATTACCATGTTTTTATTAACTTCGATTCTTGTTTGTTTGTTTGTCCAGTACAAATCTTGCAATCGATTTTTAACAAACTTCCCGACTAGCTAGATATTTGAAACTTTCAGCACAGCTCAGAACACGGTGACAATACATTTTTTTAATACTTTTAGTCAACTGTTTCAGGTTCCGCTGTCTTCGGCAGCGTTTATATGAATCGACAAAAAAATTTATTTCACTAACTTCTCGACTAGCTAGACATTTGAAACTTTCAGAATAGTTCAGAACACGGTGAAAATGCATTTTTAAAATATTTTTAACCAACTGCTTCGGGTTCCTGCTGCCTTCGACAGTGTTACCAATACAAAAGCTTGCAGTCGATTTTTCACTAATTTCCCGACTAGCTAGAAATTTGAAAATTTCAAGATAGCTCATAGTACGGAGACAATACTTTTTTTAATACTTTTAGTCAACTGTTTCAGGTTCCTACTGCCTTCGGCAGCGTTTATATGATTAAACAGAATATTTATTTATCTAACTTCTCGACTAGCTAGACATTTGGAACTTGCAGAATAGTTCAGAATACTGTGAAAATGCATTTTTTAAATACTTTTAGCCAACTGTTTCGGGTTCCTGCTGCCTTCGGCAGCGTTACCAGTACAAAGCTTGCAATTCATTTTTCACTAACTTCCCGACTAGCTAGACATTTGAATCTTTCAGGATAGCTCAAAACACGGTGACAATACATTTTTTAAATACTTTTAGTCAACTGTTTATGTCCTTACTGCATTCGGTAGCGTTTATATGATTCAACAGAAAATTTATTTAACAAACTTCCGGACTAGCTAGGTATTTGAAACTTTCAGAATAGTTCAGAATACGGTGAAAATGCATTTTTAAAATATATTTTAACCAATTGCTTCAGGATCCTGCTGCCTTCGGCAGCGTTACCAGTACAACGCTTGCAATCAACTTTTAACTAACTTCCCGGCTAGATAGCGATTTGGAACTTTTATAATAGCTCAAAACACGATAGCAATGAATTTTTTTAATGCTTTTATCCAATTGCTCTGGGTTCCCGCTGCCTTCGGTAGCGTCTATATGATTAAAAACATGGTATATAAAATTCATTTTTATCTTTTAATTATTTATTTTTTAATATATAGAGAAATAGAAAAATCCATAATATTTTTAATTTTAAATTATCATAGATCGATGGTTCAACCATGCGTTTTAAAGATACTGAAAATTTTTGTTTGGGAGGTATCTATGTTAGAAATTTGTCCTCTCTCGAGGGGTAAGCGATGTTCCTACATATGCAGTCGGTAACAAAAGTCTCCGCACACTGGCGAAAATTCCTATATAAAAAAGTACACTTAATACAGTTTTGTTAAATAAATCCTTGTTGAATCCTATTTTTAGACTCACTAGGAACAGAAATCGACAAGGATTTATTTAATAAAACTCTATTAAGTGTACTTTTCTTTATATAGGAATTTTTGCTAGTGTTCGGAGACTTTTGTTATAGGCTGTACAAAAATGTACAAAGATTTTTTACTAATTGACTATTACTATTCTAAATAATTCTTTTTATTTTGACAGATATTCGTTAAAAATAATTCTGATTGTGACATTTATACAAAATTTCGTCATGTACAGCCATGCTGAAAATTTCGAAAACACGTGTTTGTAATGCCACTTGTTGGGCTATTTACACCAAAAGTTGATAGTCCAAAATTTATGTCAAGTTGCAATTACATATCAATTTGTAAAAAATTCTGTGCAGTTATTTCTGAGATATAGCTGCCACAATATTTTGTCTTACACACACACATAAAAATATTTTCTAAAAATTGTTAAATTGTGTTCTAGACGTCTGAAAGCGTGTAAATCCATCTAAAACCTGAAATCGAAAATTTTTACGAAACCAATGCCTTCTTCAAATTAATATAAAAATAATCTGGTGTGTCACTCACACGACTTTCTCTTACCCTGAAATTTAATACTATAAATACAGGCTGCAGATTAAGAGGTAAGATAACGAGTACTGTGATGTAAAACTGTGTTAAACAATTCAAATTAGGCTTCGGAAGAGTTTTATATGATAATTAGTTCTGTGTGAGGGAGGCTGCCGCCCCCCTCAAGCCCCCGTTTCATTAATGCAACTACATTTATATAGAATTCAATTCGGTTATATAAAAAAAAATTCTCTTTTTTAAAAATAATTTATTAAAATTATTATTTAACAAATAATATTTTATCATAATGCAGACGATTTCCATATTAGAGAAAAAGTATAAAACTAAATAGCAAAAAAAAAAAAAAAAAAAGTTGAATTTATTCTCAATATTACATAATTTTTTTTTTTTTTGTTAAAAATGAAAAAATATCGATAACTTTATTTTAAACTAGCAGGCTTTGCCCGCATCGTAGGTCACTGTATTAAAATGATTTCTTTTTAATTGAATAATTGAAACGTTTAAGTAAATATATTTCGACTGGCGACAATTTTCGCCACAGCCTTAGTTATGGGATTTCCTCAGTGACATTAAATATTTTTTTTAGCTTCTCGAATCTATACAACAAAACTATTATTAAAACGAATATTCTCGAAAACAGTCCAATAGTAAAGCTTATTCTTCGACTATTCTGGAAACAGTTGAAGCTGTTACTCATATAGCAAAATTCACTATTCAATGAATGTTCTGATATGCTCTGAAAAACAATCACTTGTTCCACAGGAGTAAAGCAAATAACATCAAATACTCCGGAACATAAATCTTCGCAAGCTCAAGAAAAATGTTCATTCGCTTAGAGCTCAGACCTTAAAGTGCAATCAATCAGAATATGTCCCTGAATAACTCTGATTCGCAGTGAGTACATAACATACTCTCCCGCATAAATCAACTCACTCCTATTTATAAATTTTTACGATAATTCCATCGTGAATCCCATCCCCAATGATTCCATCGAGTCGGAAAGCTCGAGATCTGTGCTCCCGTGTGTCGGAGATCTTCGAAACTTGGGGAATTCTTAAGTACTATTTTTCATCAAACTTGGTTGCCCTCTCACCAAATTTGGTCACCCACTCACCATGTTTGTCGCCAAGGCTGACACAACTGAAAGTGAATGAATGAACTGCCCTTTTATTTTCACTTCGCCTGTAAAACTGCTTTCATTGCAACAGTGCTAATGATGCGGGGCAAAAAACTAATCCCTTATAACAATATGCTTTGAGCACTATTTCTGCTGCATTTTAGACAACTAATATTTTTATGGTTATATATATTTCCCATTAAACGTATTCTTATTCTTATTTTTATTTATTTATTTAAGTATCTCTATATATTAAGAAAAAGTAACTGTCGCTGGCGTCAATTTTTTTTGTCTGCGACAGCATCTTCTCGCGGAGGGCAAAGTGCTCTGCATCATGAGAGGTATCAGTGTATTCCGACTGCTTCAGAGAAGGCATTTCAGCTGCTTAGAAATTTCTATCATTCTAATTAACGAAGTTATAACTAAAAACGTCGGATTTATAAAGGTACTCTATTTGCCACCGGAGTGAAAAGTTTCTCTTATGGCGTTTTTTTCTGTGTTTCTGACGTCACTTTCCTCAGGAAAATTAAAATGAGATCAATGGTGTAAATAAGAAAAATTGAAAAATTGGCATATTTGAGATGCTCGAGAGAAGAAAAAAATTATTTAGAATAGCAAAACATGAAAATAACCGATATTTAAAAAATATTGAGTAAAAATTTAATAAAAATGAAATGAAAATTAGTTTATATTTTTAATTTAGTTTATATTATTATTTTATATTATTAGTTAAGTTTATACAATTAGTTTAGTTTATATTATTAGTTTTTATTTTAACGTTAGGCGAAAAAGATTTAGTAATGAATATAATTATTAAGTTAAACAACGATTGGTATAGAATTAGAGGTTAAGCCCAGAAATTGGTATAACTTCTGTATAACCCCACAGCTGAATTTGGCGATTTTCCTTTGGCGCCGTTTTGAAGGATAACGATATAGTTCTGGACTGTTTGCGATATAATATGGCAGCCTATATGTTGTTTATTTTGGCTTCATGATTTTATGTTTTATGATTTTATCATTTATCATTTATGATTTTTAGATTTATGATTTAGCCGTAATCGCCAACAAAAAATCGCCAAATATCGTTGTGGCGTTATACTGAAGTTGTTCCAAAGATACTTACGTATTAACGCCACCACGGCTACAGATTAAGTGCCGTCAATCTACACCTAAAATTTTTGCGACAAATCATAAAATAAAACACTTTATTTAAAATCAAAACACTTTATTTAAAGCAAAGTAGTCAATCTGATTCGGTGGAAAATGGGCCGATATAGAGTTTAACATAGATTCAAAACTGTCTCTATTATCTTTCACCTGAGGCTGTCGCCATATGAACTCTGATAAATAAGATTCCAAAAGATGTCTTGCTGCCCCCCTATGTCTCTTGTGTGCGAACAACAAGATTGCTCTTTATTGGCGCATTAGCGCAACTTCTGCTGCTGTGGCGTTATACGTAAGTACCGAAAAAAAATATAAAATAGAGCAATAATAATAATAATAATAATAATAATAAAATTCGCAACCTATTTTTGTTTTTTAAGCATTGATGTAAAACTTTGCAGAAAATAGAATTTAATTTAATACAACAGGACTTTTTTTTTTTTTTTTTTTTTTTTTTTTTTTGTCTATTTTTCCATGTAATGGAATGAAGTAACTGCATTGCGAAAATGTTTTAGTTACACATAATACAGGACCTCACTGGCAGATTTTAAATTTTTCATTTATTTTGACGACGACTTAAATTATCTATCTCAGTTATGCATTATTAGAAAGAAAATGACTAAAGTAGTTTTTCCTGTACCATTGATGTCTCTATAAATTAAATTATCCAATATCATTATATTTCATTCTCCACACGCATTTTTCATTTTCTAAATTCAATATTATATAATATATATGTAAAAAAATCAAGGTGTAATCAGTACATATCCAGAAGATGTAGCCCAGTAGATATCGCCAACAATAATAATTATTCAGAAGATATCGCCAACAAGCATTCAGGAGCCATCATGAATATTTATTCAAATTGTCAACAAATATTCAAAAGCCATCCAATTTAATGGGTGGCCACCAATCCAATGAATGGTGATGGTCTATCTCGAATACTCCAAACCGGCAATTCGTTATTAGAATATAATCAAGGATGAATTTTTCACTTATCAGTAGGTTTCGAAAAATGTGATTTTTTTTTTTTTCCGATTTAACTTAGTATGTAATATTGTTTAAGAAATGGTAAAATCAGATATTGACAGGCATCTTGGCAAATTCATGGCGACAATGCAAAATTGCTGCCTGAAAAAAATTGTCCTGTCGTACTACTACTAATGAAATGTTTAAAATAATTGCAATAATCACATAAGATATTTATTTTCAATGGATCCGACTAAATCATATTCTAGGAAAATGCACTTTAAATGTTGCATCTTTACTGTTGTAAGCACCATTTTAAACCTTGCTGTACATTGGAAATAAATGCAGAGTGTTACATATTGCCCTAAATTAACTAAAAAAATTCAATAGTAAAAAATATAGGCATTAGAAAAAATAAGTTCATAATTTCTTTAATCAAGCAATAATACCCGAAAAATTCATCGTCAAACAGTGACAAAAATTTAACAAGTGGATCGTATACTAAAGCTGTAACGCTAAATCATTTAGATGTTAAGAATTTCTCTCTGTTCTAAACAGTTAGTGCTATCGTTGTTTATTTTGTGTGTCTAGCTGTCTAACATATGTTTTCTCTCAAAATAATGGCAAATTGTTATTGAACTGTCGAACGTTAAGACAGATTTTTCACATACTAGAAACAATATAATATTAAATATTGTGTATTTCAATGTGATACCAAATATGGTGGATTTCTATAATATTTTTAAACTTTTCTCTTGTATTATGTATTATTAATATTCCAATTCAATGAAAGGCAAAGTTGAGAATAGTCGGGTAGAATGCAGCAGGGGTTAAGGGGGTGCATCACGGATCGTCAAGGTCATCCAAAGCCTGTGTTATTCTATGGCGAAATTTGTTTATAGAATTACACATTACCTAATGAATTTTTTTTAATTCTGTTTTCACAATCAGAAAATTCACAACCATACACTGAAGACCCGTGAAACAAAAACTGTTATATTTAATTTTTAACCCTTTATTTTTAAGCTGTAAAATGCGAAAAATACACTTGTGTTGCTTTACTAGCCTCTAACTTATCAACAAATTGCAATACCTGAAATCTGTATAGCGTGTCCCTTTCTCAAGAAAACCAAGCTTTTTATTAAGTTTTTTATAAATTGTTTTATTTAAATCTCTATTAATGAGAATATAAGAAACTTTAATTTTTAAATTGAAAAACCTCAATTTTAGCAGATTTCTCCGCCTCCCATCGGAAACGCCCCGCGAAACTTACGGGAAGTCATTAAGGTTGATTGATGATATCGTTCATGTCGAAAGGGGAAGGGGGATAATGGTGTCGTTAAAACATACTTTCTGGGTCCACACAGAATTTTTCTTTTTCAGAGTCCAAATGCATTAAAGAAAAAAAAAAGAGAGAGAGAGAACTCTTTGCTTAAAAATCTAATATTTTTTTTTTATATATATTACCAAAAAAAAAAAAAAAATGTTTGTGTCTCCGATAATAGTTTTAGAATTATTAAATATTTAATTAAAAATATAAAAATAAATAAATAAATAATAATAATAAATAAATAAATGAACTTATGAGTTTATTAATTAATTTAATTAATTTATTTTGTCCTTGGCATAAATTCATTTACACGTGAAAAATAAAAATAAAATAATAATAATAGTAATGATAATACATACAAACATATATATATATATATATATATGTACCGGTACGATTTGATTGTGAAATTTTTCTCAATTTGGTGATAGCTTTTCCTAAGCAGAGCAATCGTTAGATTTTTTATTATTATTATTATTATTATTACTAGGGTGCTCTGCCCCTTACTCGCTTCACTTATTTACCCCTGCGGCACTCTGTACGTTTATTCGCCGCTTTACCTTTCACTGAATAGGGATATTACTAGTGCATAACATAAACCAAAAGTAGAAAAATGAAATTCAAGAAATCTTCATATTTATTGTCTAATTGAAATATATAAGTACTATTTAAAACTTTTTATTACGAAATATTATTCTAAAAATCAGTAAGTATATATTTATATATAGATATATATATTTAGAATAGAAAAATAAAATAAATAATCGTAATATCTAGACCATTTTGCGTTACACCTTTAGTATACGACCCCTTTGGCAACTTTTAAATTTTTGTTTCGATTTAGCGATGATTTTTTTCGTGTAATTGTTCTTCTTATCTCTCTCTCTCTCTCTCTTTCTCTCTCTCTTATTTAAAAAAAAAAAAAAAAAAAAAAAAAAAATCTAGGATACCTACTTTTTCTAATACTTTTTACTAATAATCTTATAGTTAATTTGGGACGGTATATAATGCTTTCTATATATTTTTAATGTACAGTTAGATAATTTTACCATTTCGAAAACATCTGGTAAAAAAAAAAAAGTCCATTACCTACTATTACATTTATTATATGCACTTTTTTGACATAATGTAAGGTCAAAAAACGTAAAATTAGCCTAACAAATTAGACACTTAACAATTTTCCAGCGAAAGAAAACTGATACATGTGTAAAGTTATACAAACAGAGTTTACATACCAAGTTAAAAAAAAAAGGTAGAGCCGCTTTTAAAAAATACTGATTTCCGAGATCTAAAACTGACCTACCTAATGAGGATGATTGTCAATTTTCCTGTAATAGCCACGTAATATATGCTAAAGGATATCTAAAATGAGATTTATGTAGCAATTTTCAAGAAAATCGTAAGAACCATTTTTGAGACATCGACATCCACCAAAGTTTTTCAAACTCAATTATTGACAACAGTTACATACGAAAAAGTATCTAAAAGAGATTTATTATGGCGAGTTTGTACAAAAATTACTACAGCCGTTTTTAAAGAAATGCACTTGCGAGACCTCAAATTCATTTTCATGAACTAACCAACTATTACATACGAAAGGAAATCTTATATGGTGTTTATATAGCAGCTTTGAAGAAAATCGTTAGAGTCGTTTTTGAGATACGGACTTAGGGTCCTACTTCCGGCTTCATATATCTCCCTTCCGGCTTTCCAAATTTTAACCAAAAGTTAAAATTCATCGGCACATCAGACCTAACTCAATTCTGAAGTTTCATTGTTCTACCTTTATTGGTTTCACAGATATGACAGTCAAAAGACTCACCCCATACATGCACACACACACTGACCAATTGCCATAAACTGCTTTTTTGGACTCAAGAGACCTTAAAACATGTAAATCAAGTGAAAACTCGACATGAAATTTTTGAACCGAATACAATACTTTCATTACCTACGGTAGTTGGATAATGAAAGTAAAAAGTTTATTATTATTATTATTACTTTAATTTGGGAAAATCTCCTTCAATTTTCCGTGCCTAAAGCTTGAAGTTTTAATTTTCTATCTACTTCTTAAAATAACAAAGGATAAAACCTACTCGATTTTTACTTCCATTACCCGACTACCGTAGGTAATGGAAGTTTTGTAATGTTGTTTTTGTCAATAAAAGTTTATTTGTGTATAGCTTTGAATTCTTTTTCCTATTTATTTGTACAGCAGTTTTATTTTGTTTGATATCTTAATAAAAACAAATGTACAGAGAGTAATTAACAAATGCTTTTGCCAATATTCATACTTGTAGTTTAAAATGTGCGCATATATATACATACATACATATATATATATATATATATATATATATATGTATATATATATATATATATATAATACTTACCAAATTGGCTTTTGTGTGTTGTGGCAATTTTTTCATCTGTTTATTTTTCGTCTAATTAGGGACTATCTATCATACTAATGAATGTATCTGTGCGAAGGGCAATATATATATGAAGGATAAAATTTATAAACAAAATTCTTTCCTTTTTAATATTATAGTTGAATATAAAACTTTATTCTATGTTTTCCTTTTTCAAAGAAAATTCCAAATTTCAGTCACGATACAAAATATTTAGATTATGAATATAAATATTTTGAAATCAATATACTATTTTATTTCTTAAATTTCAATTTTTTTGCTGATATTTTTTTCAATTAAAGTATTTTTAGGTTTTAGAGTTTGAAAAAGTCTGTTCTATTGCCGTGCACATACAAAGTATTTTAGTATGATAGGGGTTGTGATTTAGGTCTTGTTAATATTAAACCGTAACTTAGCTTTGTTTCTTATTATGTTCAAAAATAAGAATATTAAAAAATTAACATGTCATTATTATTTATTATTATTATTATTATTTGTAATTGAAGTATTCGTAACTTTCAATGCTTCTCCTCTTTTTTACTTTCTCTTACCCATAAGGTAGAGAAAGTATTGTTTTTGGGTCAAATTTTCGAACGCGAGATTTTGTTATATTTACACGTTTTGAGGTCCCCTGACTACGAAAATCGCGTTTTTAGCAAATGGTCTGAGTCTGTGTGTGTGTCTGTCTGTTATCAGCATATCTCAAAAACAAATTATGGCAGAAAGTTCAAACTTGGTATTCTAAATGTGTATCATATAGGGATGCTACAGTAAGCTTTTCGTTAAGATCAAGCAAATGGTTCGTGTACAGGGACAATCAAGAGAATTCTAATACATTACGTCTATGGGGGAAATTGCAGGTAAGTAGAGTTTAACGTCTATAGACTGCACTAAACCAAATGAAACGAAAATAGATATATTTTTTGTAATAGAGATAGTCAACTGGGAAAAAAAAAAATTGTGTATGTAGGAGCCTCGCCTCCCCCACTGGGGGGGGGGGGGAGTCCCCCGTCGAGGGGAGTAAATTTTCATGATGGGTATCTTTCAAAAGAGCTCGCCAATACCTTTAAAACGAATGGTTGAACCATCGATCTGCGATAATTCAAAACAAAGTTATCGATTTTTTTTTTTACTTTGAACGAAAAAAAAAAGCTTATACCTCTACTGATTTGTGTACAGGGACCCCTAAAATATTTCAAAGCATTGCGTTCTATGACAGGCATTTCTATAAACCCTATTTTCATACCCTTACTGTACAAAAATCTTAATGAAATTGAAATATGTTAAACAAGTTCACTATCGGATGTTTCCTGTATAAAATGGAGTAAATACCACCACTGGGGGGGGGGGGAAGTCCACCCTCGAGGGGAGTAAATTTTCATGATGGGTATCTTTCAAAAGAGCTCGCCAATACCTTTAAAACGAATAGTTGAACCATCGATTTGCGATAATTTAAAACAAAGTTATCGATTTTTTTCACTTTTAACGAAAAAAAAAAAAAAAAAAAAATTAAAAACTTAGAAAAAAAAAAATCTTTTTTTTATTTTTTTTATTGAGAATAAAATGGACTTTTTTTTGGATATTTAGTGTCATACTACTTCTCTAATATGGAAATCGTCTGCATTATTATAAAAGATAATTTTTTTAAATAATAATTTTAATAAATTATTTTTAAAAAATAGAATTATTTTTTAATAACCGAATTCTATTCTATATAAATGTAGGTGCGTTAATGAAACGGGGGGTTGAGGGGGGCGGTAGCCCCTCTCACACAGAATTAATTATCATACAAAACTCTTCCGAAGCCTAATTTAAATTGTTTAACATAGGTTTACATAATATCGTTATCTTACCTCTTAATCTCCAACCTATATTTATAGTATTAATGTTCAGGGTAAGAGAAAGAGAAAGTCGTGTGAGTGACACACCAGATTATTTTTTTTCTTTTTTTTTTCAACATTCCGTTATTTTTATTTATTTATTTTTTATTTATTTATTTATTTATTTTATTTATTTATTTTTTTTAGAATGCTTTGAAACTGATATATGTTATTCAAGGTAGCTATGGCACGTTTTCTATTAAAAATGATATAAATAACGCAAATCTCCGGCAAAATAATAATAATAACAATACAAAAGCATAAAATTCTAACGGAATAATTATTTTATTTTCATTTTGTGTCCATTTCAAATTATGGATATTAATTTTTATTAAATTTTTTATTATAGTATAGTGTTGTAATTATGACGTCCCAACCTAAAACAGAGAATCTGAACCTGTATTGCATTTGCTGTAAAATTAAAGCTATTATAATTAAAGCTATTATAATTCGTATTCATTATTATTATTATTAATTCAGAAAAAGTCTAGGTGGAATGGATTCTGTGAGAATCTTTTTAAGGGGTCCTAATCCATATTAACGTGTGTTTTGGAGAAAACGATGGAAAACTCCTAGTGCTAGGCTGACGAGTGCTGCCTTGAATCGAACCAAACACTTCTCATGGCTTAGAGAGTAAAATCTTTTGGTTAGTGGTAGGGTTGCTATTCAAGAAACTGTGTTAATTAAATTAGTAATTCAATGAAAATCGAATAAGCGAATTTTTTCTTTGTATATTTATACTGTGCTTCGAATGGGATATTCGCAGTATGCTGTTATGTCGTATGTATAAATCGTTGTCACAAAAGTTGCGCCAAATGGGTGCAAGTTTATGCGGATCACGGAAAAAGGGGCACCTGGGGAAAAAAAAGGGCACTTTTTCGATTCGCAAATTAAGAAAAGTGCCCTTTTTTCCGGATCGCGGAAAAAAAGATACCGGAAGAAAGGGCACTTTTCTTAATTGTTTCTTGTAAAATACTTCTAAATACGAACAATAGCAAAAAATTTTTGTTTTTACGAGGGGAAGGGGGGGGGGGGAAGAGAGACAGATTAAACAAAAAAAATTTTGTTTCAGAACCCATGCATCATTCATAATTTATAAAACATTTTCCCCATTACTATGACATTTATATATATTGTAAAAAAAAAAAAAAAAAAAAAAAAAAAGAGTCAGAGGTTGATTTTTATATAAAAGGAAGTTACTAAAATAAATTAAAAATATGCATAGATAAAGAAAGATTTTCCAGCACTTTTGTGCTAAAAGAATTAGCTATCGTGGGTGAAATTGATAAAATATTTTTGATTTGATTTGACAAATTTGATTTTGTTTGTTATATCAGTGTCAAACAGCAGACAAACCAACCCATCATAGAGACATAGACGGTAGAAAGAGTCTGATTTGAAGTTTTTTCTTTAATATCATAAAGATTTTCTTTTTATTATTTAACTAATTTTATGACTTTAAAAAATTGTAAATTGTAATGTCTGGACATAACTTTAAAATAATAATAATTTGTTAAAAATAATTAAATAAAGGAATGAAAAATAAAACTATGGGTTAGGAAATATATAATAGTGCCGTTGGAGCGATGAAATTGTGAAGTTTGGAAGAGCAGAATTTAGAATTGCAGAAAACAGGGGAGCTTTAGAATCACCTTGGAGGGGATCTCTGCATTGGATTGATTTTACTTAAAGTTGCAAGTAGAAAATTATTGAAATTATTAATTTTGTTATCCTAAATGTTTTATAATTTATTGCTTTTCCTTTCTGCAGAGATGTAAATTATTTTGGGAAATAATAAGGGCGGTGGGGGATGAGGTTCTAAACTAAAAGCCTTGTAAATATTCCAACTTCACGGGTGTTATTTATCATAGATCCACAGTTAAAATATCAGGAAATGAACGTATTATTTTACTTTTTAATTTTTAAAGTTTTCTTAATTAAAGTATTTGCAGCTCTGCGTGTGTCGGATTATATTCCATCAAAATTCGAAAATTACATTAAAATTAGACCCAAAAATAAATAAATAAATAAATAAAAATTTTCCTTGAACTGTAATTCTACTTAATTAAATCTTAAAACTGTTTCGACTCAAGACTAAAATTTTAAGGGAGGAACAGGAAAATGTCATATTGTAATAAAATAATGAAAGAAAATTATATTGAATATTTACTGAAAATTTTTAAAAAGGTTTTCATTATATATATATATATATATATATATATATTGCATATTAAGTTTTAAGATCAATAACATACGATAATAAAAATAATGTACTTAAAAAAAATCTAAAATTGCGGAACATTTTTAGAACATATGGAACAGTTTTATTTCACATGTATTTCTTTGTAAGAGGGATACTCCCCTCCTCCATCAAACCCACTTATTTATAATGCGTAACTGTAAAAATAAACAAATGAATAATAATCAAGGCTGTTACTAATTTGACTTCAAACTTGACAACCTTGCTCAAAATTTTAAGTGGCAACCTAATACGAACTTCAAAATACCACTTTTGAATTTCCTGCAGTTATCTGTTTTTATGTTATTCTGATAACAGATATATATACAGATCAACCGCTAAATAATGGACTTTTATAACCAGGGAACCTCAAAATGTGATATTATGAAGGAAAAAAAAAAAAAAAAAAAAAAAACTAGAGTTGAGAATAAAACTACTAAAAGTAATTCGTTTACATACAGTATGGATATGAAAAATTAATTTTGCTTCGTGAGCAAGTGTTCGTCGGCATAATAAAATATAGCAAAGCACTTCCATGAATTACATTCAATACAAAAGAGCGTTTAGCTTAATTTTGGGTAGCTCTGCATATTGTCGATAAACAATGTTGTGTATTTAAATTTATTCTTACTTGAAAAACTTCTAACACAAAATTAGTTATAATTCAAGGAATTTCCAAGTATAGCCTCAATATATCCAAATACTTTGGAGCTCTGTAAACGAATGATGAATGATTTCTATACCACAATCTACACAAAACATGCTTTTATGCATTTAAAAAAAATTGTTACTCACTTTTGTTTAATCAGCCTATTGATGTTAAATTGTACTTATCAGAACATAATTTATTTGAACTTTGAACCCCATAAACATCATGTATTTGAATTTTCTTGGATATTCCTGTACGTGAACCATTTGCTTTGTCTCAAGGAAAAAATTTAGTGTAGCATATTTATATGAAACCCATTTAAAATACCAAGTTTGGACTTTCTGCTATTATTTGTTCTTGATATATGCTGATAACAGACAGGTACATACACAAACCAACCGCTAAAAACATTTTCCAATTCAGAGGATTTCAAAACGTATAATTATATAATAAAGAAAAAAAAAACTCAATTTCGAAAATTTGACCCAAAAACAATACTTTCTTTACCCTGTGTATACGTGAAAGAAAGTAAATAGTTAGAATTAAAAAAAAACTTTTGAGTAAACATATTTCCTATTAAAACTTAAGAAAAAAAAAAAAAAATCAACCACTATTTTTTAAAACACACTATCGTGGGTTTGAATCTTTCGACAAGAGAGAGAGCTATTTTATGTACTGTCTGAAACTATATATGTAGTATAAATAATTCAATAAACATTTTTTTTTATAATATTCATATATTTTATGCATGTATTTATAATTAAAAAAAATATTTTCTTCTGTTCCGAAACATTTTGTGTAAAGAATTTTCATTTATTCATTTAATAAGATTAAATTTCTTGACATTAGAATTTAAATCTTAAATCTATTTATTTTAGTGATTTACGTTTCACAAAATATTTCATTGAGCGATGCGATAGTTTGTATATTTTTTTAGCGGCGTTCTTGTAGATAATTGAATACAGGTGGGAAACTGTCTCTTATCACCTGTGTCACCCCACAGCTAGAAAAGGAAGTGTCAAAATAATTAAGGTAGTCAAGAAGATAATTTTTCAACTAATAGGGGAATTCTACTATTCACTGATTGGAGCTGTAGGCTGTCAGTTTTTAAAGTTAGGCCAACCCCAATTTTTTCTTAGAACCTGGGCGGCCATGTTGAATAGAAATCTTCATTTCCGGATGCACGCCCTTAATGAGAGAAGCAAGTCGGGGTGAGGGAAAGCCTTCCTTGGGGGTTGGTGAACGGAGCGAGCAGGGAGCAGAGCCCCCTAGTTAATTTAAATTAATCAAATATTTCTGCCGGACAGCGTGCAGGTACAGTCACACACATCAACTCGTATATTTGCATTATAAATTAGCGTAGTGAATGGTATATAAAAAAACAAATAAATACTATGTAAACATTATCGTGCTACACAACTTTATTGAATCTCTCCTTTGGCGGGTTTGAATTTTTGTCACCATATTAGTGATGATTCTATTCTTTTATATAATTTCTTGCATAAAAGGGGGAAACCTATTTTGATGATACTTTTATCGGATACCTTTTCGTTAATTTGTAAGAATTCTTCATATTCTGTTTATATTTTTAACGGTTCTTAGGCTGAAACTTGTGCTTGAAATAAATTTTCTCTTTTTAATACTACATGTTTTTTTTTTTCCCTATAAAATTATCTATTCAGAGAAAAATAGATCATTTATGTGACTACTATTTCGGTTTAATTTCTTTAAATGGCTATTTCTAAATTAAACGTCTTGGCGATAAACATTTGGTTTATTTCAAAGCCAAAATTTAAAAATCGCCCAGTACGATTTATAAATAATATTGATAAAATAAATTTACAGTTCATAGAGTTTATTGTAGTAAAGAAACGCTACGCAGTCAAATGTGACATCATGGGCAGTTTTTTTCTTCTTTTTTCTTTTTAAAAACTTTACAGTAAAAATCTACAATAGTTAAAAAAAAAAAAAAAAAAAAAAAAAAAAATAGAACAACATATAATTGTACGTAAACTATATTAACACTATATCAATTTGTATAAAATTTTCAAAGTCATACTGAATGCATAGATATAGTAATAAGACATAGATTGATCAGCGAGGCCGAAAAAGTGATGCCTTTTTTTTTCGGGAAAAGACGGCCATTTTACTCTCTTGTGGATGTCTTTCCCCGACTGAATATACACGGGAATACACACAGATAATTTAGCAAATAAAATTTATGAATAATTTATGTACTAAAGATGAATGAAAAAACTCCAGATACTTGTTATTCTTTCCTTTTTCTTTTCTTCTTCTTCTTCCTTTTTATTATTATTATTATTATTATTTTTTTTTTTTGTATCGAATAACGACATTTAAAGAAATTTATCGTTTCTGTCTACCATTTCTGTCTGGTTAGAAGTTTTTATGGTCGAAAAAACTACTGGACTTATCCTCATCTTTTGAGATATTAGAGTTAACCCTTCAATTGCCAATCGCAATGCAGTCGGGCACTTTTGTTACCGACTGTATAGAGTAGAAGTTTATGTTTACTCGGAAATGGTTATAAAGATATTAATAAAAGTTTGGGATAAGTGCTTTTTAGAGACCTAAAACAATTGGAACATCCTTAGCATCAAGAAAATTAGTGTTAACCCTTTAACTGCCAATCGCAACTTGTAGTAGAAATTGAGTTTAATCAGAAATGGATATAACGATTTTGTTTAAAGTTTGGAGTTAAGTGTAATTTTTTTTTTTTTTTTTTTTTAAGAACTGAAACGTTTGGACATATCCTCATCTTCAGAAAAATTTGCGTTAACCCTATAACTGCCAGTCGCAACATATAATAGAAATTAGGTTTACTCGGAAATGGATATAACGATTTTTATAAAAGTTTGGGATAAAGCTACTTTTACCCGAATTAAAAAATTATCTTTAATCTTTGATAATTTTAAAATAACTTCAAAATTTCATCTGCTGAATATAAATGCTTGTATTTTAACTGAAATATGTGATGTCACACTTTTTGTTACCCCCTCCCTTGTCACAAACTGTCACAATTTCATGAACCCCTCCCCCCCCCCTCCAAGCGTGACATCATTTATGGACGGCCCCTATATATATATAGTATAGACATATATATATATATATATATATATATATATATACAGTTGAACCTCGTTAACGTGAGTTACTTTTAACATGAACTGTTACCACAATCCCCGTCAAAATGAAGGTTACTTTAGTTATATGACGATCAGTTACTGATAGCATGAACTACTGATAACATGAACAGATTTTTGCCCTTGAGATTCACATTAACAAGATTCGACTGTATATCTTTTCATGTCTGCACAAAAATGATTTTTTTCAGTATTTATTATTATGCTACTTTAAGAAAAAAATCGTCTGCATTCATCATGGAAAATATCTTTAATAAATTATAACTTAATAAATAATTTGTATTGCGTAAATTTGTATAGGATTATATGGAGAAGAAAGTCTTGTGGTAATACTAGTTATAATATATTAAAACAAGCGGGTTTTACCTCTGCCACTGCTAACTACATTTAAAAGAATTTTGAAAATTCGATATTACTTACTAATATAAAAACTTAAAAAATATTAAAATAAAAAAAAAATGTATTTCATTAAAAATCAAAACAGTATTTAAACCATAATAACAAAGCAACTGATTATAAAGAATCATATTTTTTCATAAATTAGTTAAATTTAACTTACTTATGAAAACTTATTCCACTTCCTTTCATAAATTTATTTCTACAATTAAAAGCCGCGCAGTACTTCGGCATTTTCAATATATATCAACCATGTCTTATTACTATATCTTTGATATCAACATTCTATTCCATTATTGTTTTCGAGTTTTATACTCTCTCATCATGGCTGATGCCAAAAACTTTTTCGGCATCAAAAATTTTTGCACGTTAACAATGGGATGATAGATCTATATATATTACTATATCTATGACTGAATGTAAACGTTTTTTTTTTTTTTTTTTTTTTTTTTTTTTTGGCAACAATTAAATTAAGGATAAATTTTTAACAACGAGATATATATATTAGAGTGCTGATTCAATGGATGAACGATTAGCTTTCCGTGGCTCAAGATGAATCACGTGACATGCTCCAATAGGTTGCTGTGTTTGGCCCTTTATCTCTATTTTGGCATTTAAAATATCAGTTCGATAAATTATCATTATTATTAGGTAACATGACAGTCCTATGACCGAAATAAATTGTTTTTAAAATAATTTTACATATATTTCATGCTTTAATAAATAATAAACTACCTTTTTTTTCATCGTTTCCCAACAAAGTTTAAATGTGTTTATAAAAGAAAATTTAAACTTTTAAAGGGCTAAATTTAACAACAAATAATAATTTTTTGACTATTTTTAAGCATTTTGTCGGTTAAAGTTCAACTACACGAAATAAAAAAGAAGTAAAATCAAAATCAAAATGATTTAGAACATAAGAATATTAAACTACGTAAGTAAACAAAAACATTGAACAATCTCCAAACCGTTGCCATAGAAATTTACTGAAAATAAGCTGTTACCAAGGGAACCACCGAATACGCAGGTGCAAGGAGAGCATGTCACATGACTCATCTTGGACCTTCTCAAGGGTTGCCATTTATCACTCTACTTTATATATCTCGTTGATTTTTAATGACTATTTTTGCAGCTATTATGAAGTTAATATTTTCATATTTTAATTAATTAAAAGAAAACAAATCAAAAATTCGAAAATCGGGCTTCGAGGTGCACAAGGACCCCTCGGAGGGCACCTTTATGTCGAAATACGTGACTGCCCGAGCTACCGTCTTTGCGCTACGCTGTCCACACACACACAAACATTGCCTTATATATATATAAAGATTTTCTAATTTTTCTAATTTATTTTCCTCATTTTAAGTAAACGTACTTTTTTTTTCTGTCGAAATAAAATTGGCAACAATTAAATTATAGATGAACTTAAAATGGCTAATTTATCAGAAATTAGAAGGTTATTATTTTCACATTTTAATTAATTAAATGAAAACTAATCGAAAATTCGGAAGTCGGGCTTCGAGGTGCATCAGGAGAGGTCATTACGAACCACCATACAAATGTGTATAGCTCTCCGATCAGCCGTTTTCCTAAAAAGCTCTGGATATACATACAAAATGACACACACACACGCACAAACATCTTATTTTATTATATATAGAGATTATCGCAGATCGATGGTTCAACCATTCGTTTTAAAGGCGAGCTCTTTTGAAAGATACACTTCATGGAAATTTACTCCCCTCGAGGGGGGACTTCCCCGTCAGGGGAAAGGCTGGGCTCCTACATACACAAAAAATGTTTCCCAGTTGACTATCTCTATTAAATATATATATACTAGTATATAACCCCATCAAAAATGACGGAATGTAAACGATAAATCTTGAAAACAATGTTTAGATCATGAAGATTACCACGTGATCATTTAAATGTATTTCAATTTTTGTTTATAAATCAAATATGTTTCTATATTTTATAATTTTCGTTCTGAAAATAAAAAAATTCTACCCGATCAATAAATATGAATGACAATAAAAAAACTGCTGGTGGACAAAAAATATAGGCCTGACAACACAACAGCAACAACACATCCCAGTGTTCCGTTAAGTGCTCTATTTAAAGTCTTCATAATAAGAATAATCTGGTGTGTCACTCACACACCTTTCTCTTACCCCGAAATTTAACACTATCAGTACAGGTTGGAGATTAAGAGGTAAGATAGCGAATACTGTTATGTAAACCTATGTTAAACAATTCAAATTAGGCTTCGGAAGAGTTTTATATGATAATTAGTTCTGGCCCCCCTCAACCCCCCGTTTCATTAATGCACCTACATTTATTTAGAATTTAATTCTGTTATTAAAAAATAATTCAGTTTTTAAAAAATAATTTATTAAAATTATTATTTAAAAAAGTTATCTTGTATGATAATACATACGATTTCCATATTAGAGAAGTAGTATACCACTAAATATCCAAAAAAAAGTTGAATTTATTCTCAATATTAAAGTAAAAAAAAAAAAAAAAAATGTTAAAAATGAAAAAAATCGATAACTTTATTTTAAATTATCGCAGATCGATGGTTCAACCATTCGTTTTAAAGGTATTGGCGAGCTCTTTTGAAAAATACCCATCATGAAAATTTACTCCCATCGAGGGGGGACATCCCCCCTAGGGGGGAGGCGAGCCACCTACATACACAATTTTTTTTCCCAGTTGACTATCTCTATTACAAAACAATATATATTCGTTTCATTTGGTTTAGTGCAGTCTATAGATGTTAAATTCTACTTACCTGCAATTTCCTCCATAGACATAATGTATTTGAATACTTTTGGATGTCCCTGTACACGAACCATTTGCTTCATCTTAACGAAAAGCTTACTGTAGCATCCCTATATGATACACATTTAGAATACCGAGTTTGGAATTTCTGCTAGAATTTGTTCTTGAGATATGCTGATATCAGACACACAGACATCCACACAGACAGACAGACACAAGCAGAGACCATTCGCTAAAAACTTGAATTTCGTATTCAGGGGACCTCAGAACATGTAAGTATAACAAAAACTCACGTTCGAAAATTTGACCCTAAAACAATACTTTCTCGACCCTATGGGTAAGAGGTAGTAAATTACCATTCACTTCATTTTACCAAAATACTTTTTTTAGACTATCGAAGATCCTGTTTTCAAATACGCAAGCGAAGTGTGACGTCACCGACCGTCCGTGGATGCAAGAAAAATATTCCCTATGTTAATCGTCCATTGGAGTTTTTGTAAAAAAATTATTAAAAATCGAGGAAAATTATTTTCAGATTTTAATACTCGTAATTTGGTATAGATATGCTATTGTATCCATGTGTTAGATTGAGTTATTTTTCTGTCAATTTGACAAAATTTTAAATTTAAAAACTGTGTTATCTTTGGCGATTTTTATATTTGGCGATTAAAAACATATTACGAAAATATACATGCCAGATGTTTATTTTCGTAATATGTATTGCACGAAATATTGTTTCATTTTATTCATCGCTCTCTTAAATTGTTAAAATAATATATTGTTATCTATAAGTTGTTAAAATAACCATGATTTTTGAAAGGAATTAAATATGTTCGCCAAATAATTTGGCGATATTTTTTTTTTCCCGCCAAGGATGACAGATATATTAAATCTATTCCGCTGCAACATATAAGTATCTTATATCAGACACTTTACTTAGACATTTGAAAACAAATTTGACTTCAAATTATTATAGAATATTTATCATTTTCCTTTTAGTTAGTATATTTGGATATTTATTGTGTAAATATCATCCTTGGAAATGAAATGTTTATGTTTTCAATCGAATATGGAAGTTTGCCACATTTTTCTAGAGTTTTGAAATTTAAAATTTAAATTTTATCAATTTTACAGCAAAAACAACTTAATCTAACGCATGCACACGATAACTAATACATATCTATACCGAAATATGGGGATTAAAATCGGGAAATAATTTTCCTCAATTTTAATAATTTTTTACAAAAAATCCAATGGGCGATTAACATAGGAAATATTTTTCTTGCATCCACTGACGCCCAGTGACGACCTCACTTTGCTCTCGTATTTTCTAACTAACTATCCAATAATTACAGACACTCCATGCTAACCCAAATTCACCTCTACTCGATACTTCCAACCAGCTATCTCACCCACAACATCGCCAAAATATCCAGGATCCAGCCAGGGACTTTCTCATTCTCAACCGAACATTTTATCTTGACTCGACATTATCACTTTAGACTACTCTACTTTCAATACTCATTTCAACTGGTGACCTTTACTTGCCCAACCAAACATTCTATCCCAACTATAACTTTACACTAATTTCAAAACTAAAATCAACTGGCGACATTTACGTTCTGAACTCGACGCCAATCATACCTTACAATGTAAATAAACAATGAAGCTTGATAAAAATATTTAAAGACTTTAATTTTTTTTTTTTTACAAATATTTAAAGAGTTTTAAGGCTTTAATATGTTTTAGAAATATTTTAAGCGTTTTTTTTAATGAAAAAGTCAAAGAGTCGTTCATTCGGAATTAAAGAGTTGTCCATTTGGAATTTGTATTTTCTGAATGGCAACAGTTTTGGTTTGTTTTTATTTGGTATTGCGTTGCTTATAATTATGAAGTTACATAATTCTATTTATAGGTTCATGTTTAAAATAGCCAGTAATCTGTTATATTTAATTTAGACCTTTAAACATTACAATTAATTAGTTTTTCAATGTTTTAAAGGAAATAATTAAGAATACGTGCGATACAAAACATATAATACGTATGTTTCCGTAAGTTGAACCAGCTCAGTGAGTTGAACCACGGCTTTACTAGATCACTCCTCGGCGCCAACACGCCAACGTCGTAAGCGGCCGTAACAAAACTGCAAAGATCAATGCATGCCGAGGAATCGATTTTCAGGGTCGGCAACAAGCGCCATCTACTTTCCCAGGCTTTAGCAAACGTGGAAAATGCCAAGAAACATTAAATATTCATCCATGGTTCAACAAAATTTAAAATTATTTTTATAAAAGTAGTAAAAGTACAGCCGAAGTACGTTCCGATTGTATTTTAATGACACCCACTTTCGCTAGAATTAATTTTAGGATAATAATGGGAAAATAGAAATATATATATATATATATTATTTATTTATTTATTTTTGTCTTTCTAATTTTTATTTATTTTCTTTCATGCAAAACAGAAATTGGAAGAAGAGTATCTTTTATTTAAGAGAAAACGACTAACATCATTTATCATTTTTCAATGAATTAGTTTAAAATTATTGCCACAATTATTTTTATGATTCATATATTTTTGCGTATCGAAAGACTGCACTTTGAATTTAATTAAATCAATTTGAATGCTCTGGAAACGGAACAAATTTATGCAGTTTCATATACAAAACTAAGTTAGTTTTGCCGTGGTGGCGCTGTGCGCCAACCCTAACATCCAATGCATTTGATTCCGGAAAAATCGTCGATTGTTATGGCCGCTTTCACGACGTTGGCGCGTTGGCGCTGAAGAGTGATCTAGTAGGGCCGTGGTTGAACAAACGGAAAAAAGAAAATGCCTGCCAAAAGTTTCTGCTTTGAAGCGGTCTAACCGGAATCGTTCATGACAGATGAGGGTCATTATTATTATTAATATATATATATATATATATATATTCGTTTAATTTGGTATAGTGCAGTCTATAGATGTTAAACTCTACTTACCTGCAATTTCCCAAATTGACGTAATGTATTTGAATACTTTTGAGTGTCCCTGTACACGAACCATTTGCTTCATCTCAACGAAACGCTTATCCGTATATGATACACATTTAGAATACCGAGTTTGAAATTTCTGCTACTATTTGTTCTTGAGATATGCTAATAACAGACACACAGACATCCACACAGACATCCACACAGACATCCACACAGACAGACAGACACACATACCATTCTTTAATAACATGATTTTCATATTCAGGGGACCTCAGAACATGTAAATATAACAAAAACTCACGTTCGAAAATTTGACCCTAAAACAATACTTTCTCGACCCTATGGGTAAGAGAAAGTAAAAAATAAAAAAATTATTTCTCCATGCAAATGTTATGTCTGTCACAAACAGAATTATTTCCGCTTTTACCAATAATTTATAACAATAATCACCTTCCCATGTTACAAGGAAAAAAAAATGCTTTAAATGTAGAATAAATTATTCTGTAGATAATAGTTGTAGAAAATCTTACCTATGAAAAAAATAAATAATAATTAAATAAATGAAAAAGTAAAATTATAAGATTGCATGGTGTAATTTTACGGGAAAGGACCGTTTTGCTGGCGAAATGGTCAGAGCCCTTTAGCTGGTGTCATGAAAGGATAATTTTGGAATATTGGCATAACGGCAAAAGCCGTTAATCTACGTAACTTGTTCAAATCTGCCATCAAAGAGTATTTTTACGATTAAGTCCCTTCAAATATACGTGTTAGCTTTTCATGACGCTATATAATGATCACTTCATACTTGAAATTGAAAATATAATTGTATTTATTTTATTTTATTTATTTATTTATTTATTTATTTATTTATTTGGTTGAGAGAGTTTATTGATACATTCATAGAAATAGCGATTCATATAAAAGAACTATAGTTTTTCTAATTTAATTGGAAGAATTTAATTCAAAATTGTATATTTGTCACAACGTACAATTACGGAGCGTACATGATTTATAGTCAAAACGTTTTTTTACGAGATTTGTCCTGGAATCTCTGTTGCCGGGTGTTGCCCGTAATCTTGCTTAAAATTTTCTAGCTTTGTACCCTTTTGCATGACTGACACTGCTTTCTATCGTGGAATTGCTTGATATTTTTTCAAAACTTTTTGTTCATATATTAAATTTTTGAGGTGGTTTAAAAAAAAATAAATTCCTTTAAAAAAATACATACACATTTAAAAAAGATTTGTATATATTTTTAACCCCTGTTAACTTCTTAGCGATTGCGATGAGTGTTATAGATTGTAATTAATGTATAGATAATGATGTAATAAGGATGTCAAAAAAAATTTTTGTCACCAAAAATTTTTGCATGATAACATGGGGAAGATAGATCTATATATATTACTATATCTATGGTTTCACCTTAAACTTTATATATCTTTTTATGCATAGATATAGTAATAATACATAGATTGATCATTGGGGGAAAATTTGATTCCATTTTACTCGGAAAAAAGTCCACAATATGGCCGTCTTTTTCCGAGTGAATTTTGGCTCTCATAGCGTGTAAAACGTGAAGATATCGCGCAATTTTTTGATTCTGACAAATTTACAGACAAAAGTCTGATTTTATTAATATATATATACATATATATATATATATATACACTCACTGGAGTAGTTAGAAACCTATAAGAGTGTCTACAAATGCTCGCTAGCGGCGTAAGTATGCAAAACCTTTTATCATGGTGTGTGGTCTACTGGTAAACAAGTGGTCCTCTGGGGTTACATAAGTGTAAATAAAAAGTCATGCAATCCCTGGGCATTTTAGCAGATCAAGTGCATCTTGCAGTGTTATATTTTTACTCCGAGTAAGGTGACGGATACTTCATGGACGATAAAATGAAACTATGCATCGTGCAAGGTTTTTCCAGATTGGTCCAATGATGATCCAATGGTCTGGCTTCAAAGTGCTGCTCTAGTCGCAGCAAAGCCCAGATTTTAATTCAATAGTAAATGTTTGGGACATGTTGGAAATGCACATTCGATAGCAATCTCCTCTTCAGTCCAATTTAAAGGATTTTAATGAGCGTGTAGCTAATACGGGGCATTCTTTGGACGTAAATGCACTCCAGAAGCTTGTATAATCTATGTCCTACGAATGGGGGCTGGCATCCGTGCAAAGGGGTCCAATGTATAAAAGGAGGTCCAATAAAATATTAACATTACTAAATTTTTTTAAATATAATATATTGCTTTCGAGGAACACCTAAAGGCCATGCCCTGGTATTTTGTCGTTGTTTGTGAACACACGTATGCAAAGGATTAAGTTTTAATAAAGATAAACTCATTACTTCATCTTTTGCATTATTTTGTCAAGGGAAGGTATTTTGATGAAAATGGTAAAGATGACATTGCTACAGATAAATAACTTACGTTATCTTCTTGTCCAAATGAAGAATATTTTTGAGGGGCTGTATAATAATTCCAATCAATCTCCGTTCCCAGAAATGCTCTTCCGAATCCCGGAACTTCCGTAAGTACAGGTTGCTCTCCTCCTGCCTCTAAAAGTAATACTTTAACACAAGGGTGCTGTGATAAACGACTAGCCAGAACTGATCCCGCAGTGCCTCCACCAACTGTAAAAAAAAAAAAAAAATCGAAACATACTTCAGTATTCCTTAATGAATTTAAAAATTGTCAATTTTTTTTTCGATGTTTAGATAGAGTTAAAGAGAAAATTAATATAAAAGTGAGCACAAAGCTTTTCATTGATTAAAAAAAATGTAACACTAAACAGCTATTAAGTATTTTTTTTTTTTTTTCCATATTGGATAGTTTAATTTAAACGATAATTTTTTGTGCGACTCTAATAATTCATTAAGAAAAAATGAGTGTTAAAATTAAAATGATGATATCATTTTTACTTTCCGAACATACGTATGTAATGAAAGTATTGTAATCATGTCAAAAATCCGGATTCGAGATTTTGGTGTTTCTATATGTTTTGAGGTCCCCTGAGTCCGTTTTCACTATTTTTACGATGATGTATGTATGTGTGTGTATGTATATGTGTATGTATGTGTGTGAGTGAACACGCTAGCGTCTAAACGCTTTGCTCGAATGAGCATGTTGGTACGCATGTTGCAAGTCACCGTAGCACGAACCCTATTGATTTTGATGAATCTAGCACTTATAGTGTTTTAAGAAAAATTCTTTATCATTATGGCCTAAGGGACCAAAATTTTAAAAGTGCGATAGCATCTAAACGCATTATTCAATTCAGCAAAATATTTATACACATAATTTAGGTCACAGATGCTCAATATGTGTAGATTTTGGAAAATCTAGCACTTATAGTTTTTTTACAGGGACTCAAATAAAAAATATTTATCATTATTGCTTATGGGACCAAATTAAAAAAAGGGCGACAGCGTTTAAACGCCTTATTAAACTGAGCAAAAAATTTATACACATATTATAGTAATAGTTGCATGAACTGCATAGATTTTGGTGAATCTAGCACTTCTAGTTTTTTTACAGAGACACAACAAATAATTCTGCATCAATATGGCCTATGGGGTAAAATTATTTAAAGTGCGATAACATTTAAATGCCTTATCCGTTGGAGTGGAAAATTTATATACGAGTTATAGGCCATCAATACGCAAACTATATAGATTTCGGTGGCCCTAGAACTTAACGAGTTTTACAGGGACACAAATAAAAATTATTCATTATTAAGACCAATAGGCTCAAATTATTTAAAGTGTGAGAGCGACTAAACGCCTCATTGAAATGAACTGAAAATTTATATACATTTTATACGTCACCGTCACACGAACTTTATGAACTTGAGAGAATCTAGCACTTATGGTTCTTTTTCGGGGACAAAATGCAAATTTCTTTATCATTGTTGCGTATGGGCTCAAACTTTAAAGTAAGATAATGTCTAAATGCCTTATCGGATTGAGCTGAAAATTTATATAAATGTTATAAGTCACTTTTGCACTAACTACAAACATTTTGGTGAATCTAGCATTTGTAGGTTTTTACAGGGACACAACAATATATTCTTTATTATTATGATTTAAGTGTTCGGTAAAATAGCGTTAAATTAAACATCACGTACTATATAAAGGTTTATTTAACGACCCCTCTTACTTTACTTTATCTACAGAACCATTAATTACTCAATGTTCGGAAAGTCGAGTGGAGACCAGATTTTTTTCTCAAAATAGTGTCAAAGGGGAAATAACACGTGTTTCTTTTATAAAAAAAATTAAAATATTTCTCACTGACCATACAAATATACAGGGTGGCCATAATTAGACATGGCCTATTGAACGCTATCTGTACCTGTAACAAAACGTGGTTTGAGTTGAAAATTTGTATATAGATAATTCAAAAGACACGCTCACAGATTCTCCAAAAATACAACATAAATAAATAAATAAATAAATGATAATAATAATTCCCACAAAGAGGGTGAACATACATGAAAATACAAACAAGCTATAAATTTCAATGACATTTTTGTTATTTTCTAGAGACTGTTTAGCAGTGTAAAGCATATTGTTCAATGTAGCCCCATCATTAAATTATAAAATCTACAGGCGATGAGCAGTGTGTTCAACAAATGACCACAGCTGATCACCAGTGATTTATGCAGTCCTCCAATTCAGCCAAAGTTACAACATTTCCATGATAAACCAAACTCTTTAAATGGCCCAATGGACAAAAATTACCCGGATTAAGATCTGGATAATGGGTCGGCTAAGCAGTGAAGAATAAATGGCTAATTACTGTCATCTAAAATTTTGCAGCAAAAGTCTTTGCAAAATGTAAGAATAACAGTTTTAAATGTTGTAATATTTGAAAATGTTAAAATGAACCATAGTTATTTATTGCATATTATATCAAACATTTTAACAGCTATAAGCCCCCCAGCGGAAATTTCAAAAATTTAATTTTATTTTTTTTTTCTTTGCAAAAACTTTGGGAAAATATTTTGAAGCGTTTCTATATAAAATTTCAAGTCAATTCGAATTTTAGTTTCAGCTACAGAGTGCTACGAATAGGCCAAGTGTAATTATGGCCACCCTGTATTTTAATCATAATAATTTGCACTCAACACATTCTTAAAATCAAACCAAGACATTAGGAACATAAATTGAATGTGACTCATCTGTTACATAAAATGTTTGGCTAGAATATCAGCAACCATTTATTTAAGTTTCCCATATTATTGCGATTATTGTTTAACTTTTAATGTTGGAAACTTTAAATATTCTTATATTTTATTGCTATGTTTTAAATATTGAAAGCAGGAAATATTATCACATTTTTCGAAAGATGGACTCTTAATATAGGAAATTTTGAAAAGCAGTTATAAACTTTTCTATATGAATCAATGCATATTGAAGGGACACTGTTAAAAATGGTTTCTCAAAAAGGAGCACAATTGTCTCAAAATAGCTCACGAAACAATATATACTTAAATTTGAAAACCCATGTACTCATTTTTGAGTATACTGACAAGCTGAAAAATGAGGATATTGGGATTCTTAGTGGTCAATCCCATTTTGAGCATGTCAGTATACTAAAATAAGAGTACATGGGATTTTCAAATTTAAGTATATATTATTTCGGAGCTATTTTGAGACAATTTTGCTCATTTTTAAGAAATCTTTTTTAACAGTGGCATTAAAAAAAAAAAAAAAAAAAGAAGAAGAAGAAGAAGAAGAAGACTTTACAGATGTATTAGAAATTAAACAGTTTTGGTGTAACTCAAAAAATAACGATGTTTATTAAAAAAGGTTACATAAAATTTTGAATAACTCAAAAAAAAAAATCTCCATCTTGAGCTTCCTTGTTTATTTATTTATTTATTTATTTTTTGAATGCTCAAAGTAGTATCTATGATATGTCAAAGTGGCATAATTCAATTCCTATTGGTTACCTACACTGTAAAAAATTTGCCTTTTTTGCTGCCAGAAATTCTCTGTAATTGGAGAATATACGTGTAATTTACGAAAAAAGTACGTTGTCAAAAAGTATTTTCTCAAATTACAGCGAAATTCTGGGCAACAAAAAAGGCAAATTTTTTACAGTGTAGTTATAAGGAATTTATCATTTGTACTTGAAATTTAGTATTCTTGAGTAACGCCTATTTGCCATGTGAGCGACAAATTAGGCGACCAGGTTCCAATAAGGTAATAAATTAGTTTTCATTGGAAAATTATTATTATTATTAATATTTCTTTAATAATAAAATATAAAGAAACTTTTCTTGATTCAGGCCATAATAGGATCAATATTTCTTTATTTATAAGTCATTAAACTCATGATTCATTATGACTAATTTGAAAATTTGTAAAATAACCTTTTTAATCTTTTAATGCCCAGATTAAAAAAAAAAAAAAATATATATATATATATATATATAATTATACAGACACGACATTATTTCATTATTTAAAACATGAAAATCTGACATTGACACATTTTAATTTAGTGCCAGAGGCCTACTGCTAAACTTGTTAATTTTCGCAAATTCTTCTTTAGTTAATTCGTGACGATCTAAATTCCATGATAAAGTTTTCATTAAATCAAACCAATGTGTTTCAGCTGCAGATACTGTAACAAATGACGTTGGAAGTCCAAACTGTCTTATAGCCGCAAAACAACGTTTTTTCTCTTTTTCCCAATGAGGGGGAGGTGTGCCTTGTGGGGGACTCATGTCAAAGGTGTATCTTGGGGGGGGACTCATGTCAAAGTTGTACCTTGGGGGGGGGACTCATGTCAAAGTTGGGCCTTGGGAGGACTCATGTCAAAGTTGGGCCTGGGGGGGGGGGACTCATGTCAAAGTTGTGCCTTGGGGGGACTCATGTCAAAGTTGTACCTTGGGGGGGGGGGGACTCATGTCAAAGTTGTGTCTTGGGGGGGACTCATGTCAAAGTTGTTCCTTGGGAGAATTTTTTATATTTTTTAAAAACTTGTAACCTTCGTTATGAGTAATCAAATTATCTACAAAATCTTCATTCAATAAATCCCCATTCAATAAACCGACTGAAATAGGCCCTTAGCACTATTAAGAGTGACGTATAAAAATTCGACAACGCTGTACCGACTGAAATAGGCCTCTAGCACTAATAAATTAGCTGTCAGATTTATGTTATTTTGAACTATTTCTTCAAGTTTATTTGTTAATGAAATGGCAGTTTGTTTATTTATATATATCAACCAGGTGAGTTAAAATTAAGAAAGTTATTCCACTCAACTTTCTGAACATTAAGCAATTAACGATTGCTTAAGTAAAGTATGAGAAAGCGTTAAATACACTTTCTTGAAATTCTCTTAAAAGTGTGATAGCGTCTAAACGCCTTATTTATCTGAGCAAAAAAATTGTACACATGTTATAGGTCACACTTGCACCAACTGTATAGATTTTGGTGAATTTAGCACTTACAGTGTTTTTATAGGGACACAAAGAAAAATTCATTATCATTATGGCCTATGGGACCAAATTTTTAAAAGTGCGAGAGCATCTAAACGCCTTATTCAATTGAGCTGAAAACTTATATGAATATTATAAATCACTGTTGCACTAACTATAAGCATTTTGATGAATCTAGCATTTATAGGTTTTTATAGGGACACAACCAAAAATTCTTTATCATTATGATCTATGCGCTCAAAGTTCAGTAGCGTTAAATAAAACATTGTGTAATATATGGAGAAAAATACTCAAACACTCTATTATGGTCTTCTCTCTTTTGTTTGTTTAACAACTCCTCTTTCTTTACTTTATCTACAAAACTGTTAATTACTCAATGTTCGGAAAGTCGAGTGGGGTCACTCCAGATTTTTTTTGTTTGTGGTAGTATGAAAGTATATAAAAGGAATTGTATGGTGATAATTGTACTAATAATTTGTTAATAACTTAATGATTGAAACCTAAGGGAAATCTATGATGTTTGTAAAGTGTAAATAACAGGCTTTAAATAAATTTTTAATTTTAAAGGAAACTTTTTATCTGTCTGTTTACATTTTAATCTTTCCTTTTTACTAGCTAAATTTTTGATTTATTCCATTATGGATAAATATTCTGGTTTGTCTAATTTTAGAGGAATAAAAGAAAGTTCCTTTAATGGAAGCTTTAGCTTCCCTTCGAACTTGGGATAATTAATTTTTGTACCATCAGAGTTCAGCAGTAAAAAATTAAGTTTAATTAATTCCTTATTTGTTATCTTTGTGCTTTAAAAATTTGATTTTTTTTTCTGTGTGTGGTGATTTATGCATAACCTGGAATATCTCTTTTGAGAGTAAGATTTAAGCTTGATTATGTTAATGATATTTATTTTATGTGAAAATTAAAATTGGTATTTAAACTTTAGAAATTAGAGTCATTGTTTTGTGAAATATTCCATATCAATTTATCTGTTTTCTTTCTAACTCTTATGAATTTTTAAAATGTGAATAATTTTGGTTCTTCAAGTAATTTCACCTATGGTAAACCTAATCTGCATGTCTTACATAGGATCTGATGAATGTAAACATTACAATTTAGATTAGGTGATTTTGTGAAGATATAGAGGTTATTAAGTGTAAGATGATTTTACTTATTAATTATTTCTGTGAGAAGTAATAAGATGATTTTTTTAGTGGAAAACTTGGAAGTTAATTTTTTAAATTTTAAAATGAGGATTGAATTGTTAGTTTTAATATATTCGCCAATTCCTTTATATATATATATATATATATATATATATATATATATATATATATATTATATATTTTTGCCTCAAAGTAATTAAGCAAATAAATATATACTCTTGGGATTTTTATTATAGGGGTCAAATGTTTGATTTGTTTTATAAATTGGCTCTCTCTCTGATGGTTACATATCTCATGTAATGCACATATTTTACTAAAACAATTTTTTTTTTTTTTTTTTTTATAAAAGGCCACTATACAGTTAAAATTTATGAGAAAGCAAAAATCCGATATAATACAGCCAAATTATGTCAAATTTCGAAGAATCATTCGTGAAAAAGTATAATAAGCTGAATAGTTTTTAATGGTGTTTACAATCTCTATGGTTCATTTACGGAGATACACAAAAGTATTTCATGACACAAGAGCTTATGAACACATTTTTATTTATGCGCACTTTATTGCGTTTATGCTGCATTCACCATAATGGAATTAAGATACATTATAAAGATGCCTAAAAGCATGTTTTCTCTAGAAAAAGGATATGTATAGTAACTTATTTACGGAACCTCACAAAAGAATTCCGATGACGTACTGTAACCATCCAAATGATGTCAAATTAGGTTGAAATATTAATGAGTTATAATTAATTTAATAGGTGTATTGTTTTTGCGTATGGGGATCATTTTCTGGGATATATAAAAGAATTTCGTACTATTATGGTCTGTAGTCGATATTTCTTAAAATTGTATTTTAACATGCTTACTCCTCATTAAATATAATGAAAATTCATTATAATCTTAAAAGAATGTTTTTAAGCAGAGAAGTGTGGGCGTTGAATTGGTAATTCATTTACAAGATTACACAAAATAATTCCGATATGTTATGTAATCATTTTTCATGAAATTTGGTACAAGTATTTATGAATTACAGGGAATTAATACAAGACAATCAGTTATTAGGGATACATATATATACATATAACATATATTTATACAGATACTTATAGAAAGAGATATAGCGGAAGGTTCAGGGGGCGGTAGCCCCCTCAGAAACGTTTCTGTTTATGTAGTAATTCAATCGATTCAACACACACACACATGCATATATATATATATATATCATAAAAAACAATACTATTGTAAAAGTCACCCCGCCCAGCAAAAACTCCTACCTTTCTTAAGCAGCCAAAAAAAGGATTGCTATCAAATTTTGCCGCCGCTGTTGAATCCCGGGTACTCAATGCCTAGCTTAATGAAGATCTGCCAATAACACTGCATGTATCTTTCTAATATATCCTAATCTCTTTCAATATTCTTTGTTATCTATGTTACATGTTAGCTTTTTCGCTGCATTATAAAGTTATAGTTTAAAGTATTTTTACAGCGGGGTGCGTAATAATATTTTAATCTTTACTGACTAAATTTTTTATTAACTAAAACTTCTACAGAGCACGCACCCCGCCGTAAAAATACTTTAAATTATAACTTTATAATGCAGCGAAAAAACTAACGCAGATAACAAAGAATGTTGAAAGAGATTAGGATATATTAGAAAGATACATGCAGTGTTATTGGCAGATCTTCATTAAGCTAGGCATTGAGTACCCGGGATTCAATAGCGGCGGCGAAATTTGATATCAATCCTTTCTTTGGCTACTTAAGAAAGGTAGGAGTTTTCGCTGGGCAGGGTGACTTTTACAATAGTATTGTTTTTTTTTTTTATGAGATATCACTTCTTTTGAAGGTTATGTATGTGCTTCTATAAATTTAATACGTATGCATAATGAATATATTTGTGTAATAGATCAATAAAAATCGTGCGTGTTATGCATAGATTTAAATATAGTGTTATATATTTCTAAATAGTACTAGTTCTTTTTATGTGATTTCTTTCTAAGAGATTTAGTCACATTAAAAAATGTCAATTTTTCGCATTTCTAGCTTGTTCCCGCGTTAAAAACAGATCCTTCTCCGTTAAAAACACACTTTATCAAGGCATGTAATAGACTTGGCGATGAATTTGGTGACTTTATCGAACCTTGACAACTATTTTGACGATCTTGGTGAAAAAAACCTTTATTATCGATAGACCCATTGTCCAAGCTGTAACTCGATTATTAAGTGCAGTTTCCACTGAGGTTGGTTGGAAGTCGTTTCGAGCGGCGCTATTCAGAATCCTTTGATGTGGTCAAGCGGTTGGTATGCTTTGACGGGTTGGTTCGACCGGTTGGAAGTCCCTGACCTAACCCCGAGCAGAGATATTTGAGGGGCCAGAGGCAGATATCTTTGTCAATTTCGCATGCTTTCCTTTGAAGTAACTGCGCAAACTGATAAAAAAAGGTTACAACTGATGACAAGACATTTGGTTCTTTGTGTCGGGAGCGTGATTAATGGTTTTTTTTAACCTCGAAGTTCCAACTGCAATGGAAACCGGACATACGGAAGTTACTGTAAAATTCAGGATTAATGGCGGGCTATAAAAGGAGTCCTGTTCCGACCACTGGGGTGAGTATCTCGCTAAGACTTTACGAAATAGAAAGTTTTGCTTGACTAAGTCTCTACCATTGAATTGTAGTTTGTTTCTGTATGTTATGACTATGGTATCGTTTGTGCTGTGATTTATATGTTGTCAGCTGTTATTTAAGCTGCGTTTTCTGGTGAAATTCAAGTTGATACTGGGTTTCACTAAGGTGACCAAATTTTTAAACCCAATTTGAGGACAAATCATCGCAGCGTCCTCAAATTGAAAGAACATTTGAGGGCAGAGTTAATATATGCTTTAATTTGCGGACATTTGAGGACAAATTTATAAATTCGAGAACATTTATCCTCAAATGATTTTCAAATTGGTAAAAATGTATTGTCAATGTGTTCTGAGCTATCCTGAAAGTTTCAAATGTCTAGCTAGTCGGGAAGTTAGTTAAAAAGAGATTGTAAAATGTGTACTGGTAGCAGTAACCCGAAACAGTTGGCTAAAAGTATTATAAAAATGCATTTTCACAGTGTTGTGAACTATTTTGAAAGTTTCAAATGTCTAGCTAGTCGGGAAGTTAGTTAAATAAATTCTTTGTCGAATCATATAAACGCTGCCGAAGGCAGTAGGGACCTCAAACAGTTGACTAAATGTGTTAAAAAAATGTATTGTCACCGTGTTCTGATGTATCCTGAAAGTTTCGAATGCCTAGCTGTCGGGAAGTTAGTTAAAAATCAATTGCAAGCTTTGTGCTGGTAACGCTGCCGATGGCAGCAGGGACCCGAAGCAGTTGGCTAAAAGTAACAAAAAAATACATTTTCTCCGTGTTCTGAACTAGTCTGAAAATTTCAAATGTCTAGCTTGTCGGGAAATTATTTAAATAAATTTTCTGTCGAATCATATAAACGCTGCCGAAGGCAGTAGGTACCTGAGAGAGTTGACTAAAAGTGTTAAAAAATGTATTGTCACCGTGTTATGAGCTATCCTGAAAATTTCAAATGTCTAGCGAGTCGGGAAGTTAGTTAAAAAGCAATTGCAAGATGTGTACTGGTAATGCTACCGTAGGCAGCAGTAACCCGACCAAAAATTTTTTTGATTGCAAAAGCACTGGTTCAGGTCAGAAGGAATGTCTATGCAAATTTTCAGCTCATTAGCTGTAGAACTCTAGGCTCAATCGCCGTCAAAAGTTTTTGTCTTAAAAATTACCAGAAGAAGAAGAAGTAGAAGAAGAAGTAGAAGAAGAAGAAGAAGAAGAAAGTAACAGGGAAATTTCGGGTTTTCAAAGTTATTTAACTCAGGCCCCTTAATTCGGAGCGAAATGGAAATTTGTATGTTTTGTCTTAAGGGTATGCTTAAGGTCTGTGCAAAAAAATCATATGTCTTGGGGGTCGAGCTGAGATACAGGTAGTCGAAAAGTACGAGATGCTACGTCGACATAATATACACTTGTAGCGTTCACCATTGACTTCTTACTTTGTAAATTTCATTTTTATTTCTCTTAATGTTTGTTTTAGCTTGGCGGGTGTTTGTTTTAGCTTGGAGTTCCTTGATAATAAGGAATTTAAAAAAATGATCTGTGGAATAATGCATGATGCAAATGAGACATTGAGGCTCCTGATCTGCAGATCCACTAGCGGTTTTTGAGTTTATTTTGGTTTTAAAGTCTAAAAGAATATATATTTTCTCTCTTTTTTTTTAATACGATAAATTTCTTTTATTTAAATCTTTAAGCATTTAAAAGAACAGTCTTCTTGTAATTAATATTTTATAAAATTTGCATTAAAAAAAAAAAAAAAAAAAGGAACATTCAGCCGGTGGATCCTGGTTCTTAGAGACCTTTCAAAAATGTGGTGGACATGATCTGTTAAAAAATATATATATATATATATATTGTGTAAATTGACAATTTTTTTTTATGCAAATTTTATTTTTATTGTAAATTAAAATATTTTTCATAATTGTATAAATAATTATTACGAGTTTTATTTATATAAAGAAGCGCACATCTTTGTACGTAAAGGATTTTAACTCCATTCTGCATTTACTACTGCTACATTAAATTTGCTTCAATCATGGCGGATATTGAAGTCCTAGTTCTTCGATTTTTGATTTGTTTCTTTACCAATAAAACAAGAACAATTTAAATCCATTATGCATTTTTACTTTCTTCTATATGTAATATAGAGAAAGTATTGGATTCGCGAAAATTTTCGACCTCCGTTTTTTGACGGATCTACACGTTTTGGGATGTCCTGAACACGAATTGATAGTTTTTAAAAAATGTCTGTCTGTGTGTCTGTCTGTCTGTCTGTGGTTTAGTGTTTTCACCGTATCTCACGAACCAATGAATGAAATTCAACCAAACTTGGTATATAGTTGGACCCTAGCAGGGCATTGTGCTGATTAGATTTGGGGATCAATAGACCTTCAGGTGGCGCTGTGATCGCATATTATGTAAATTTTTAACATGGCAGTATAGGACAAATTTTCGTATTTTTCACCGTATCTCACGAACCAATGAATGAAATTCAACCAAACTTGGTATATAGTTGGAACCTGACGGGGCATGGTGCTGATTAGATTTGGGGATCAATCGTCCAGCCGGTGGCGCTGTGATCGCAAAATTTCGTATGTTACACCGTATCTCACGAATCGATGAATGAAATAGAACCAAACTTGGTGTATAGTTGGACCCTGACATGGAAAGGGTCTGATTAGATTTTGGGATCAATCGCCCCGCAGATGGCGCTGTGATAGCATTTTATGTAAACTTTTAACATGGCAGAATAGGACAAAATTTCGTATAAATGTACATAATGAGCGTTATTTTAAACTTGTGATTGTAAAATTAATATGAATTATTGATAATAGTAGTAGTTAACTACGAAAAAAATTTTATGCATATGGGGGCACCGGTTCCCCCCCTGGGGGGGAAGTACCCCCCCGGGGGGGGGGTAAATTTTCAAGATGGGTATCTTTCGAAAGATCTTGTCAATACCTTTAAAACGAATGGTTGAACTATAAATCTGTGACAATTTGAAACAAAGTTATCGATTTTTTTACTTTAAACAAAAAAAAAACAATTTTTTTTTCTTTTTTTTTAAACGAAACTTAACTAAACTTGGTATTTAGTTGGTCCCCGACATAAACTGGTGCTGATTACATTTAGGGATCAGTAGCTCAACAGGTGGCGCTGTGATCACATTTTTTCTAAATTTTTAACATGGCAATATAGGACAAAATTTCGTATAAATGTACATAATGAGCGTTATTTTAAACTTGTGATTGTAAAATTAATATGAATTATTGATAATAGCAGTAGTTAACTACGGAAACAATTTTTTGCATGTGGTGGCACCGGTTCCCCGCCCCGGGGGGGGGGGGGGGTAAATTTTCAAGATGGGTATCTTTCGAAAGATCTCGTCAATACCTTTTAAACGAATGGTTGAACTATAAATCTGTGATAATTTAAAACAAAGTTATCGATTTTTTTTACTTTTAACAAAAAAAAAAAAAAAGAAAAATTTTTTTTTTTTTTTTTTTTTTTTTTTTTTTTTTTTTTAATATTGTTACTGTTTGAATATGTATTACTTTTACCAAAAAAAAAAAAAAAAAAAAAAAAGAAAAAAATCGTAATTTATTTATTTATTTATTTATTTTTTTTAATATTGTTACTGATTGAATATGTATATAGGAAAATATAGAAGAAAGTCTTGTGGTGGCCACAACATACTAGTTTTTTTTTTGAAGCCTATTGGAAATTTGCACTTTGAAAAGTGTTCTAGTGGGTGTATTAAAAAAAATAATTAATATAACTATTAATGAAACTTTGAGAATTATGTTTGATGGGATACACATAAATTAAATCAACGTAAAAGTAGGCTTTTATAAAGAGAATAAATTAATTACTTACTAATTATATAGTCATATTCACTGTCAAAATTTTCTCTTCCCTTCACTACATTTTCTCGAAACGCGTTCAAAAAAAGAGAAAACAGTGTCAAATTGGCAAACACTCCAGTCAGGGTTTCTTTACCGACAGCATCGTTAAAGACATCCCTGTTACTGACTGTACCTATCAGCTGTGATCCAATTTCTTCAGCTGCACCTACTAACACATCCATTTCTTCTATAAATGAAAAATGAAAAGTAATATCACTGCTTAATGATATAATAATATAACACTTAACCAGTCTCGTTAAAGTTACATAGGAGTAAACACATATCTAATTCAAAATAATTGTTAAGCGTTTATTTCTTAGTCCAAGAGACACATAAACGTACTTCCATTTACAAACTTTATTCAGAATAGTTTTCGTATATGTCATTTTTTTGTTCAAAGGGATATATACAAATTGAAATTCAAAATTTAATATGTACTTTTCCTCCTTTGTTATCACTTATATTTAAAAATATATATATTGTTCCCAGTCTAAGGAGGAAATGGAAAAAAAATCCTATTTTTGAAGTGAAAAATTCCATGAGCTACCGCACTGATTTGAGCATTTTTCACCAAGTTTTAAGGAGGTACATGCGAAATAAGGTTTATAATTAGATTAGGGGGCTACGCCCGCTTCGCTGGTCACTATTTTTAAATGAATACCTATAATTAATGAATTCTCAAAATTGCATTAATTTTTATCAAGTGAGAAAAAGAGAAAAAAAAAAAAAATCTGATCAAGAAAAAAGTCGCACTGGGTCCCCATCTGACATTGTGCACTGCGCGCGCATTTATGTTCGACACTCTTAATGAATCACTATATTATCGTAAGGGAAAAAAATAAATATAAAACACACAAAAAAAAATTTTTCTCTCATTGGTGGAATAATCGGTACGGGCCCCCACTGTCTGTAGCAGCGTATACACGCGCACACGGCGCTCGTGTTTCTTCGTCCACTAATCCCTCTTCTCCTAATTATTTTACACTTTCAAATATATCCGCAATCGTTTTCTCGGGCTTTTAAACCTAATAATAATAATTTCCAATGTCCTATCTGAATTTCTTTATTTTTGCCACTGCGCACGCCCCCTTCCCGACCCTCGTAATAATTCTACACTTTCGAAAATATCCCCAATCGATTTATCAGGCCTTAAAACCTAATAATACTAATTTTTAACGCTCTAACTCTTATTTATATATTTTTGTCTCTTCGCCTATTCCACCTTCTTGTCTATCCTAATCATTTTGCAAATTAGAAAATGTCTTTAATCGATTTGTTGGTATCAAAAACCTCTATGTACCAATTTTGAAAGATCTAACTCTATTATTTTTATTTATTTGCTCATCTGTTACTCCTTCCCGCCCCTTCCAATAACTTCACAAATTCAAAAATATCTGCAATCGATATATAGGTATCAAGAACCTCTCTGTGCCAATTATGAACGGTCTAACTCAATATATATTTTTTCGTCTTTCCATTCCCCCGACCCTCCTAATAACTTTACACTTTCGAAAATATTCACATTCCACTTGCAGGCCTCTAAAACCTATCTCTACCAATTTTGAACGGTCTAACTGTATTTCTACTTTTTTTTTACCCCCATAGTCCCTCCCTCCCCTCCCGCCCCACCTGGGACGTATTTCTAAAATTCCAGATATTAGTTTTTAGGTATTTGTGTGAGCTATATTTTAGAGCTAAAATCTCACATCTTTTTTTTTTCTTTTTTAAAGATATGAAGGATTATTTGAAATCACGTCCCCCCCCCCTTGGGGGCTGAATTTCTAAAAATCCAGAAATTTATTTTTAGGTATTTGTATTAGCTATATCTCAGAGAAAAAATTTCACGTATATATGTTTTTTTGTTTGAGATACGTAGGAATATGTAAAAAGACATTTTGCCCCCTTTCCCACCTTGAGGAACGAACTTCTAGAATTCCAGAAATGGGTTTTTAGATATATGCGTTAGCTATAATTCAAAGCAAAAAATTTACGGATATCTCTTTTTTTTGTTTGATATACTAAGGATTTTGTGAAATCGCGTTTTGCCCTCCCTGCTCCCATTGGGAGGCGAATTTTGTAAAATCGCTTCTTAGTGGATGTCTATATCATAGAAGGAACATTGTTACAAAATTTAATGCTTCTAGGTCCAGGGGCTTGGGATGGGCGACTCACTCAGGAGAAACGATTTTACACTATATATATTGAATGACTGATTGTAGAAACGAGGCATGTCACAAAAGTCTAATTTTACAGGAAACACAAAAAACTGTTTTTACAAATTTTGTGTGAATTTAAAGTTCTGAAAAAAATTACATAGTATTTTTTATTGCTATCTCTATCAGAAATACTTCCAATTTTATCTATATTACAATTACTTCCAATCTCTTCATTGAAAATATATGTACTGCTTTATACTACACAGCATAAGTAGAATAAATAATAATAAAAAAAAGTACTAAATTACACTTAATTACAGTGGTTGGTAAAATTCTTAATGAGTTGGCCATTCATAAAGTTTGAACCAAAAGGCACGTACTTTCTCTTCTGGAATGATCTGTTTTAGAATTTTAAGGTCTTTCAAGTTATTGGTGTTCATAGGATTTTTCTGTAGTTATACTTTCTTAGACATTATTTTGAGAAGACGAGAATCATTGTGCCTTTCGTAAACAAAAATGATTGAGGATGAATCCACCAATAAACTCAGACGTTACAATAGTAGGTATTTTTGGACGAACATTCAAAATAACTATACGAAGAAATCAAAATTTTTTTCCAGTCTTTGATGCACGAGCTCCTTGATTAAAGTGAGATGGTACTATTGGCGTAGCAAGTAGGAAGCTAGTGCTGATAGTCAAGAACTATTAAAGAACTGACTGTGATCATTCTGGACTTAGCAGCTACGTTTGAAGCATTTGCTACTGCATTAATGTACTTGTCGAGATTATACATCCTATCAATATTTTTAAATTTTTTTTTCATTACCCAAATTTTCGGTCGTAAGGTAGGTAGGGGTAGGAGTGACTTCTCATTAGAAAAAAAAAAAAAAAAAAAAAAAAAAAAAAAAAACTTTGATTTTTTAAAAAATTTTTTGAGTTCCACCAATGCCATTATGGTCCGAATGAATGTGTGGATTTGTTCTCTCTCCCACCCCCCTCCCTCCCCTCCGCGCAGTTGTCACAAAAAAGGTAGATGTCCTCAACTTTTGAGTAGTGAAATCTTTAAGTTCGTGCAGAAGATATTACATCATCAGATTATTTTCTTGCAACTCCCCCATGATATACATAACTTGTAGTGGTATTGTCACGCGAATTACGATTATTGAAGTTTTGACACCAAGCTGTTGGTAGTAATAAAAATCCTTAATGGGTGTTTTAGGTAAATCAAAAAACGCCATGAACTCAAAATGCTTTGCTGCCCTCAGTTTGGGAAGCTTCTGGTTTCTTATTTTGTGTACAATTAATTTGATCACAGCAACTCATTTTGCAGTTTCATTTAATGAGGGACGCTTAATTTTATTGCTTAGTAATTATTAACTTTAGGGCACACATAGAACACGTATGCTGGGGAGGTATCTTGAAGCCCAATGAAAACTTTTGACGAAAGTAGTCCTAGTAGAAGTTATATTACTTTCCCTTGAAGATGTGGATATATTTTCAAAAATAAATAATGCATTATTTTTGCTGTGAGGTTTGACGCTAGGCACTTCGTGAACCTTGAAGAATATTACGTCGATTTCAAAGGGAAGAACTGAATATGGTCAATTGTCAAAGCATAGTCGTGAAAGTCATAGAATTCACACTCCTCTTAAATCATTTAGTAAATCACCACTTGTGAGTAAGTTTGCAATTCTCTCACCTCGTTTTCTGCTAATGTTATGCCCATTCAGAGAAGCTATTCTGCTTACATGTAGACGTTGTTGCTGAATACGAATATGACATATTATAAACTTAACTTTTGGCTTACATTGGTTATCTGTGATTGAACTTATTTGGATAGAAGACAGTTACATCATCCAGAAAGAATGACGTAAGAAAAACCCTAATGTCCCGTCACTTTCACTTCATTGAAAACAGAAAGGAGTCATGTCCAAGACATGATTCTTTTTTGCCTAAAACTCTTTTCTGGATTTTTTTTTGTCAGAACTGAAGGATGATTTTCTTTTTTACAGAAAATATGTGTCTATATGTTAGGAACACGCTGGTGGCATTAACTCATTTTCGCTAAAAATTGGACATGTCCCCTTTCTGCAATCAGAGGTTCATATATAGATAACACTTCAAATGCTTTACGTTTGTTTTACCAATATACAGCTATATTTGACTATAAATTATCATTTAGCTAGAGCCCTTTTCATAGTGCATGTTTGATAGCTTTTAATGACCGATGGCAATGTTTTAATTTGAAAAATACTGAGGTTTAAATGTTAATTGATGCATTCTTTCTAATATATTTTGACAAAGTGGCAAAATGTTAAACATCTCAGTTAGTTTATTCACCTATAAATTAATCTACCTAATTTTTATAAATATTTTAAAAATACTTTAGAACTTGCTGTGTTATTCAAGTTTATTATGGCAAGTTCTTTATTTAAAAGTGGAGACTCACAAAAGACTTCGAATACACTATGACTCTGAGAAATATTTTTTTAAAGCCTTTATTAATTTTGTTTATATTACGAGTAATATAATGGAATGCATATACATTATTCAGATACACAAAATCATGTTTTCTGTAGAGTGTGGTATAATTAACAATAAAAACTGGTTTTTAGGACTACACACAATATTCAGACACATTGTAGAACATGAGGGGAATTTGGTCCAAGCGCATTTTCACTTAGGATATGCGATTGAAAAATATTTATATAAAGTAAAGTGTGCTTATAACTTCGGTTTATCTGTAGTTCTACAGGTCCGTAACTTCATTTCAGTAAATAATTTTAGAGTTCTTAGAAATCATGCATATAAGTTAGATTTTTCAGCATTACTGTAGAAATATTAAACATTATCTCTAAGAAAAAGTTAATTAAACACCTGTCATTTGTTATTTATACTAAAACCCCTTTAAAAACTCGTAAAATTAATTTTTATTTAACCCTTTCGCTACCAGAGTCATATATATGTCACGATCCGATTTTGTTAGCTGAGCCCGGCGTCACAAATATGTGACAGGTGTTCATTATCAGTTTATGATAATTGTTTGCATCAAATCGTGTCGCACACAGACGGGTTATGTTATAAAACAATAAAATAGATACAGGATGCTATTGATTTTAGTTAGAACGTTATAGATACATCCCACAAAAGTAAATGCCAATTTTATCATATTTAAATAGTAAGATGTCTGGGCTGTGGTGGCGGTTTTTCCCCTGAGGCTCTAGTAGCGAAAGGGTTAAAAAAATTTAAAAATATTATCCGAAGCTTTTCGCTTTGAAATTCTAAAGTGAAATTCCATAAAAATCGCTGAGGATGCTTTGGAATTTTAAAGCGGAAAGCTTCGGATAATATTTTTAAAATTTTGTAAATAAAAATTAATTTTACGTTTTTTTTAAGTGTTTTTAATAAAAATTAGTGTAGAATGTTGCAATTGAATGTCATAAATGTAACAAAAATGCTTTATATACAGGGCCTTACAATGAAAAACTTTATTACATTACGGTCTAAGTGAGATATGTTTTAAGCACATTTCAGCAAGTTTAAACTGCAATAAATATAACGAAATTACGATACATTTTCCAGGTGATATAAAGTTCGTTTACTTTTGAAAACAATTCGTTTGCAGTACCAGAAAAAATATTCCGTTTCTTAAGGGAAATTCCTTAAGTTTATTTATTTTATTTATTTATTTATTTATTATTTTTTTTTTAATTTGCGTTATGTATTTTATTTACTTTTTTTCTTTTAAAGAAAGCTGAAAAGTTATTGCGATTTCATTTTGCTTGTCTACCTACGGATGCTCTAAAAGATGCAGTAAAAGAAAATAAATAAATAAATAAAATTCTAAACATAATACATAATACATAATACATGCCATGTAAGTTAGTATATCGTATTTTAAATTAAAAAAAAAATATGCACACTAATATTGATTTGTATACAGAAATACACGAAAAAATCATAAAACTTTACAACGTATCAGAAGTTTTTCTTTCAAAGATGTTTTTACACATTAATACTAAACAAAACATACCGATATTTTAACACACACAGGGATGGAACATTGGTGCAGAACTTATACCGGTATTTGTTTAAGAAATTTATCTACCCATAATATCGTAGAATTAAGTCGTAAAAGTTTTTGTTATATTCAAAGTGGTATGAGTTCTGCGCCCGTGTTCCATACCTGCACACACTTTATAGATTTAAAAATAAATGTTTCTTATAACATTTTATTCGATTAGCATTAATGAATTTATACACGCATACATATATATAAATTCTATGAGTAATTCAATCTATAATTGCTATTCGCAACTGATAAAATTATGTAAGTGTTTTTCCTCTTCGGTGTTTTGGTGTTTATTAATTATTTCTTTTTTCTTTACTTTTCCTTTTTTTTTTTTGGTAAGTGTTTTTTACAATATTTTTACAAGTTTTTATATTTATATTTGTATACTGACGTGCAATTTTGTTAACTGTTCCTTTGTATTTAATTAATTTTTCTTTCGGAATTTAGAGCTTCAATGAATAACGATTTTCTTTCTTTTTTTTTAACACGCTTTTATGAGCTTGACCTGTATGTAAAACCACAGTAAACTCTGAACGGTTAGGCAAACAAACGCATTCAGCTTACGAACTCGATATACCAGATTAAAGATTTCTTCAAAAGAAAACATATACATGTTGTTGACTGGCCAGGAAACTCTCCAGATCTTAACTCCCTTGAGAATATTTGAGCTTTCATCAAGGAAAGATTAAGAGAATATTCTCTAAAAACTTGAAAGTTTTAGAAAGGCCTCGTACAGATTCGTAAAAAATAGTTAAGAAGCCAATAATTTATCAACAAATTCATTGAGCCTGTGCCTAAAAGAATTTCCGAAATTTTAAAACCTAAAGATGACTATATCAGTTAGTAAATAATATTTATATATATACAGGGTGTTCCAAACACCGCGCTTAATTTCTTTACTTGTTACAGATAAATGGGCAATGTAAATTGAAAAAAAGTTCAAATTAAGGTATGAAAGACGACTACATTAAGAAAAAAATCCCTCCCATTAACTTTTAAACAGTTACATTTTTTCAAATTTTTATACAGTCCCTCTACGCAAATCTTGTCAATTACACAATGTTTGTATTTCTCATTCAACAAAACCATTAGAAAAAACTGCATAACTATATCTTTAAAACCAACCGAATTATGATACAGAAAAAAAAAGTGACTTATGCCATTTTTCCATATCATTTAAAAGGCTGGGCTTTTCGGTGAAAATAGGGATCATTTGCAAATTGATAACGGAAATGTTTAGATCAAAAACGTAATGTGTCGAAAAGTTCTCAAATGCATTTAAATTAATCCTTACAATTTTAATGCAATTGCTATGATACGTTTTATCTTTTTACAATATGTTACAAATTTACATTTCTATTTTGATATATGGTCCCTATAATCAGAGTTCAGTTTTCAGTTAAGCATAATTCATTCAGTTTTAAAGATACAAGAATGCGATTTTGCAATGATGTTGTTGCATTGAAAATAAAAACTTTCTAATTGATCAAATTTGTTCAGAGGGGTCGTATAAAAATTTTAAAAATGTAATTTTTTGAAAATTAATAGGAAGATACTTTTATTAGCGTAGTTTTATTTCCTGTCTTATTTTGTACACCTTTGCAATTTACATTACCTTCTCATCTCGAACAGGTAAAGAATTAAACCGCGTTTCAATCTTTTTATGACAACCTGTATATTTTCACCTAAGAAGTTTTAAATGCAAATATTATCTACATAAAACAAACAATTTAATTTAAAAGTATATATATATATATATACTTTTAAATTAAGATAAATAAGAAAAAAGAAAGATTATAAGAAAGAAAGATAATAATTCAAAGTAATATATATATATATATATATATATATATATATATATATATATATATATATATATATGTATGTATGTATGTATTACTTTGAATTATTATCTTTCTTTCTTTCGATATTAAAATATATTAAAATTATGATTATTTTAACACAGAATTTTCAGAAGAATTAAAAACAGCCAAAGTGGTATATACATACATTAGATGTTTTCAGATTTCTCATCTATTAAAATCCAATATTTTCTCTATCTCTATATATTAAAAAAAAAAAAAAAAAAAAAAAAAAAAATGTTACTGTCGCTAGCGTCAAATATTTTTGTCTGTGACTGCATCCCTTCGCTTCCAAAGAGATATCAATGTTTGCTGAATACTCCAAGGAAGACATTTCAGTTGCTTAGAAATTTTTATCATCTTAATTAATGAAGTTAGTAATTAAAAACATCGGGTTAATGAAGGTACTCTATTTTCCTTCACGAAAATATTTCTTCAAATTGTTGTTCTTTCGGTCTTATGACAGCATTTTCCACAGGAAAATAAAATGTAATCATAGCTGTAAAAACAAATAAATAAATAAAATAAAGTAAATGTTAATGTTAATGTTGTTATTGATAACAAAGAAATTAAACATAAAGTAAATGTTAATGTTAATGTTGTTATTGATAACAAAGAAGTTTTTCGTCTGCAAAAAAATAATATAAAGCGATGTTTCGATATTTTCAATAAAAAATTAAAACTCGGAATTGTAATTCGTCGTATAAAATTAATTTTCTTACTGGCAATTTCTTATGTTATATATATATTATTTTTTTTTATATGTTCTTTTTGTGTGTGTGTGTGTGTGTGTGTGTGTGTGTGTGTGTGTGTGTGTGTGTGTGTTATGTGTGTGTGTATGTCTGTAAATAATGAAGTATTGCCGTGCCTGTATAATTGACTGTATTTCATTTTGTCTTTACAGTGTATTTATATCTTTTTTATTTAAAAACAATATTTTAAAATACTTCGGATATATTTTGGAGTGAAAAAAATATTTTAGATTCAAATTCAATCTCATTTATAAATAACAGTATCTTCTAATTTAGCTTTGATAATTTTTTAACATTACAGAATTACATACTTTTGTGATACATTTCATACATCTAATTATGGCAAGAAAAAAAGTAGTCACCTAATATTCTCATAAGAAATTGAGTAGGTTCTATCCTTCATTATTTTATGAAGTAGGTAGGAGAAAGTAAACTAGTATGTTGTGGCCACCACAAGACTTTCTTCTATATTTTCCTATACATATTCAATCAGTAACAATATAAAAAAAAAAAAAAAAAAAAAAAAAAAAAAAATTTTTTTTTTTTTGTAAAAATTAATACATATTCAATCACTAACAATATTTAAAAAAAAAAAAAAAAATGCGAATTTTTTTTTTCTAAGTTTTTTTTTGGTTAAAAGTAAAAAAAAATCGATAACTTTGTTTTAAATTATCACAGATTTATAGTTCAACCATTCGTTTTAAAGGTATTGACGAGATCTTTCGAATGATACCCATCTTCAAAATTTACCCCCCACGGGGGGGGGGTATTCTCCCCAGACGGGGGAAGCGATGCCCCTATCACAGCGTATATTGAGTCTTTTGGTGCTGTGATTAACTTTTTCGTTTTTCAAGAAATTATCTTTCGCAATTAAAGAAATAATTTAACAGATATAATTAATCTTTCGTGCTGGGATTCAATTTTTCCTCCTTTTCCAAGAAATTTTCTTTTCCAATTAAACAAATAGCTTAACAGGTGGGGGTGATTAAATAAAAAAAAAAAAAAAAAAAGAAAAATGTAAATACATGTTAAGAAATATGTAAAAATGCTTAGGAAAATAAGAAGAATAGTTTGTATAGAGATAATCCGAGGGTGAGAGCATCCTTTGTGTATGGGATCAAGATTACAAATTCCATGGGGGAATTTGGGTAAACAAAATATATTCTAGAAAGTATGTTGAAAATATGAGATTCTTTGTTCCAGTTTCACGAGCAAAGCATTCATTTTGTTAAGCTGCTTTGGGAAACAGCTGTAAATGCCATCGTTCTGGAATGCATATTGCATCTGCATAAGGAAAGCTAGTATTCAAAAATCCTTTCTCTCTTTTCCTTTTTTATCGAAGTGAAGCGTGAAACGTGACCTCGAAACAGATGGCTGAAGAAAACAGCTGATAAGCGGGGATCCCCCCTTTTCACTCCGTTCTGTGACGTGAGCACAAGAATTTCCATATGAAAATCACAGGGGAGGGGTCACAAGCTGTACCTCGTGGTTTTTCTACGCATTCATTCGGCGTAGTGGGTTTGCTGATGTATCATGGGGAGAGGAAGGCGGGGCGACTGCTTTCCCCTCCCGGTTTGGATAAAAAGTGGACATTTGTAGTTTTTGGGGAAGAAAAAAAGAAAAAAAAGAAAAAAAAAGATGAGATGAGTCTTCTCGTTTGGGAAGTAGTGAGTACTTGATCTGATTGAGACTCGCTGGTTTAGGCGAAGTGTGGTCATAAGATAGTTCTTTTATGAGAAGAGATTGGAGGCAGGTTTGGTTCGCTTGCTCGTGATAAGCAGAGGCTGATGTGAGATCTCTGGACGCTAGTTTTTCCTCGTGATATCTAGTGGTGGGCTGAAGATAATGATGAAAGGTCGAGCGAATCTTGGGTAGTTTTTTATGAGACGGGTCGTAAGGAAGGTAGAGCAGCGAGTTGTAAAAGAAGGAAGAAGAAACGAAGAGTGTTATGAGAAGGGAGTGAACCGTACGAGCTATGCATGCCGGTGGTGGTTTTTCGAAAAAATTAAGCTGGTGCTATTAAGTTAATGGAATCGAGCTATATTTTTCCCTGAAAGCAAAAGTTGTCGGAGCCCTTATAAAAGAGACGAGTGAGCGTATGGCTGAAAAGCTGGATAATTTCGCTGTTCCTGAACGAAGGTACCCGGAGTGTAGAAGTATTGACGTTTCCCGATGGATGCTTTGTCCTTAAAGTGGTTGTGAAAAAACTCTCCTCGACGCTTGGCGGAACTGTTGCAGCTAAAATACCAAATGTTATGTAAGTCAATTATTATATTCATGTCTTTAATTATTCCTGCTTCTTGTATATTGTTGCTTCACTTAAAATGTATTAATTTTTTTTAAGATAGTAATTTTGTGTTGGTATGTAAGGACGAATGGTCCAGTTCAACGCTAGCTTCTGTATCATGATGGTATATTTTCCCTTATTCTGCTGAAAGTTAAACGTTAAGAAATATAGTGTAATCCTACTGTAGTCTAATTAAAAATTGGTATATGTTAAAAGCTCAAATTTTAGTGTTGGTGATCCTTTGTGAAAGTATTGTTTTTTTTATTTAATTGTGTCAGATAAAAGATAACAATGAAAAATTAATTACACTAGAGAAACAAGTTTATTTTCTTTATTTACTCTTGTCTGCGGGTAGTGTTTACCCATTTTTTCTGAACTAGGGTTGTGCGATAGAAAAGTTAATAAGTAAAAGATAAATTTTAAGAACACAACGCGAATTTATCTTTAATGTTTGTTTTTGTTTAATTCTATACGATCACCTTATCTTTCTTTAAGTTACAAGGAAAATTATAATTGGATAACTTAAACATTTTTTTTATTATTAAGGAAATAATTACATTTGTTTTTATGTCGTTATTATTTAAAATCTAGTAAATAATCACGACTTTAGGTTTAAAGTTGAAGCCAAAGGCAACTTAAACTAAATGAATATTATTTTAAAGTTAAATAGATTTGAATCTTAAATTTAAAAACTTAGCCTAAATAAAAATATGATAAATGATGCCGTGCCCATTTGGTAGTCAGGAGTAATTATTTGTTTCTCTAGCGGTAAGTTTGGCACCGCGCTTAGGTCTTAAACTAGATTAATAATTAAATGAATTATTTTAGTGTGTACTTTTGTATTTTTTTCAAGTCTACTCAGAATATTTTTTTTCTCTTTTTCTAACTCATGTGTTATGGAGCCACATTGATGAGGAAAAATGTATGGACCTGTGTTGTGACGAGTGAGGATGTATTTCCTTCTGTTGCCCTGTGGTGAGATCATGAAATTTTTGTTTTGATTTACATTCTATTTAAGGGTGAAAAAATTACTTGTGTATTTTATATATATATTTTTTTTAATTGGAAAAATTTGGCTTTTATGTATTGTGTGAAATGAAATTTTATAGTATACATTTTGCTGGAAGGAAGAATTTTGTCAAATGTAATCAATAGATCTGATAATTAAGTGCAAAATAATTATTTCTTGTTAGAGAAACTGTAATCAGGAAATTTATTTTTTTTTTTGGAAGGGCTTACGAATGTTGGGAAAATTCAAATTTTTTTTTTTAAAAAGTATTTTTGAAGAAAAAACTAAATAAATTAGTTAATTGATCTGCAGAATTCTTCTTTCAGCCTATGAATTGCAATTATTTTTTTGTAGTGTTACTCCATTTTTCTTGTGCTAAAATCAAATTTACATATCTTTAAAATTTTGCTTGTGATATTCATATGTATACATTCATTTGCATTATTTTTTTAAGTTACTTGTGTAGTAGAAAATTGAGTCATAACAAAGAAGGATTTTTTTGTGGTTAAAATTATTTTTCGGTGTAAGACAAAATTTTGGAAGTATTAGGACTGGTAATTCATTGGTTTTGAAATTTTGTTGCTTTTAAGACAACTTATGGCTGGATTTATAGGCCAACAAAAAATTTGGAAAAATAGTTAACTTATAAAGTGTAAATAATTTAAAGTTTTTCTCTCAAAAAAAAAAAAAAAAAAAAAAAAAAAAAAAAATCCTTCTTATATTTTGCTTTGCTTTATCATTACTGTATTGCTTATACATGCTTATACACATATTTACAAAACAAGTACATTAGGGGTTAAAAAACATATGGAATTGGTATTTGTTAACACAGTGTGATAATTAGATACAAGACTTTATTACATTATCAATTTGATATATGTTACAGACATAAAAATGAGTACCCATGTTTACTGTTTGTTATATGTAAATTTTATGACTCAATTTAAGTAATTTTTTTTTCCTCTCACTTGGTTTTCTATGCTGCTATATTGTATAACCTTGTTTTCTGCTCCGTATTTGTATTGGCTAGAACATTGAGTTGGTTAGGAAGAATTGTGTTTTTTTAAATTTGAAAAGAAACTGAAGGTTTAGCTGTGGCCTTGACGGTCAAGGGGTTAAAAACATTATTAGACAGTTAGTGCTAAAAAAATTCGCTAGTGTTAGGAATTTTTTTTTGTTGTTGTGTGTTGCTTTTGATTTAATTGGCAGTATGGGTGAAAAACCGGAAACAGGGGTTGAAAATAGCAGTAGTAAGGAGGCTACTCAGCCAAATGGTTCCATGTACAGGCGTTGGAAAATTCCTTGCTATCTGTCGCAAGAGGTGTTTATATTTTGGGGAACTATTTTTTTTTTAAATTGTGAATTTTTGTATATACCTTGGTATGGGTTAGGAAAAAGGAATTTTTTTTAGTTTATGCCCCCTCTGGCAGATGTAGTCACCAATCTGTTTAAAGTTTAAAATGTCTGGCCTAGATCAAAAATTATGTTCAATTCTTGAAAAAAAAAAAAAAAAAAAAAAAAAACTGCTGTTGGCAAGGGAAAGTTCAAATTTGTAATTCTTATTTGTGGCCTAGTGCTTTTGGGTTTACCTTAATAGTTCGAAATACAGATTTTAAAATTGTTTAGAGTAGCGTTTAACTTTAAATTTTTTAACTTTGAAGAAAAATTCTTAGGAAATGTATTGAAGTTGGAGTGTAGGCGAGCAATGCTCTATATATTTTATTTTCTCTGTCACTCTGATTGGGTTCAATTTTTTTTTAAATATTGCTAGGAGAATAGTACTTTTTGTTAGTTTATTCTAAATGCTTAAAAACATGTCTTCGCTTAACTCAAAATTCTTGTTTTTGGGGTTAGTTATGGCATGTTATCACTATAGTTAGTAAAGTTTAATAGTCAGGTAGAATTTTTTTTTTCCATAATGTTTCTTTGAGATTTTTGTTGTTGTCATGTAGTTGCATATTTTCACTTTTTGTTAAAAATATTTAGTTCCAAAACCTGTGCAATAACTCTATAGACTGGAAAAAATGAAAATAGTGGCGTAAAAATTAAAAATTTCCCCTTAATTTCAATTTAATTGCTTAAATCAGGGTGATACAAAGCTGAGTGCAATAATTGTTCTAAAGGATTTTCTGCCAAAATTCTGGTGTTGGGGCTATCTTGGTGATTGAGATAGTGTTTTTCTAGTAAATTGTTGATTCCCCACAAGGTTTTCGTTTAAAATAATACTTAATAGGGAGATAATGTCCAATTTTAAAAGTTACAAGTAAGAGATATAATTGTACCCTTTTACGAGTAAAGTGCTGTCTTTTCAAGCTTTGTTGGGAATTGTGTTATAAAAGTTTGGTTGATCTTAGTAAATCCTGCTATGTAAAGGTTGATTTAGGTGTTGTTTTGATTTTTGTTATAAATGTTTTTGCTGCGGTTTGAGAGCAGTTTGGGGGAAAGATGCAGGAAAGTTGATGTTTTTGTAGCTACCTAGGGTCAAAAAATTGAATTATGAGCTTGAAAATACTGTTTTAAATATAAATTTCAGGCACTTTATATTGTTAGCTTTTAGTTGAGGGTTTCTGCATCAGAAATTTTGGCTGTACTGTGTAAATAATACTCTGAAGTTGAAATTGATTAAAGAATTGAACATGTGTGAGTACTTCTGTGCTCTTTTAAGTAACGATTTCTGGGGTTATATGTGTTTAAAATTAGGATTTTAGGTTGCAAACAGTTCTAAAAGTTTTTTTTTTTAGATTCCAGGCTAATATTTTGTTATACTGTAGGCAAATTTTTTATGTGGGTTTAGGTGTTAAAGTGTTAATTCTATCTTTTTGGGGGGAAAATGATTTAGAACATTTTTCGCAAATTCTTGTAAAACTGTAGTAATCTGGAGTCTGTTATGGTTTTGTTTACATATTTCAGTAGTATTTGTAGCATGTTTAGGACGAGTTGTGACTGACCTGTAATTCTGTTATCGCAGATTCATTTAATTCTGTTATAGTTTATTTATAAAAGAGTTAGGGTCAGGATGGCGCTTGTTCGCTCGGTCGTTTCACAATTCTGCCCTGTTTTAGTTGAGGTAAACTCTGAGGGGAAATGAGTTTTGTGATTGATGTTTGTTTAGGAGTTAATGTAGATTTATTGAGAATTTAGGTACCTTGTGTTTTGAGGAATTATGGAAATTTTGCAAAAGAGTGATAATTGTTTTTGTGAAGTGTTCCAAAAACTGTGTTTTGCAAATAAGGATGTCTCTCAGAGTTGTGTTTGCCTTTGTATCTGCTCTTGCTACTTATAAATTGTGTAAACAATCACTCAGATTTGTAAAGTCAGGAAAATTATTTGGATTTAAAAAAAAAAAAAATAAATAAATAAATAAAAAAATAAAATAAAATAAAATAACCTGTTATAAGATCATAGCCCACCTTGTGTACAATTTTGGGTAAATTTCAGAGAAGTAAAATACTCGTAGGTTAGGAAAATTTTTTTATTTAGCAAGCTTCAAAGTATTTTCTCTGTTTTAAACTGTGTTTAATTTCAATGTTTCTCCAAATTTTTTTTTTTGCATGTCGTTATCTTATCAGTATTGGATTGGTTTCGGTTAAAATTGTATGATAGATTGCTATTTGTTCAAAATTGTGGGTCAGAAATTGTTTTGTGACTAAAAGTTAGTGTTTAGGTATTCTATTACTTTTTATTGGCTAAGGCTCGGTGTTTATTACATCTGCCAGAGTGGTAAAAGGTTCTCGATGGTAAAGCTTGAACAAATTTGTAAATATAATTTTTTTTTGTAAATAGTTGTATATTTGTTAGTATATTTTTGCATATCATTCCTTTTTTGTAGTATAACTAGTAGTCTTAATACTTTCGAAAAGGTGCTCTCAGTGGGAAATATTAGGGTAAAAAAAAAAAAAAAAACAGTTATGGGGGCTAAGAAAATATTGGGCTCTGAAGCTGTTGAGCAGACGGTCAAAAGTTTTTTTTTATATATTTTCTCCTTTGCCCTGTATATGAGTAAGGTTCGGCTGTCCTCGAGCAATGTTACAAAAAAAAAAAAAAAAAAAAAAAAAAAAAAAATTTTTAAGTGTAAAAATAGAAAAATGTAAAAACCAAAAAAAAAAAAAAAAAAAAATTGTACAATCGCGGCAGCATGTGCACTTACTTAATAATCTAGTGTGATATATTTTGTGTAATGTATTTCTGGGCGCACAATTTTATGTCATGGCGTTCTTTTGACGTTAGTAGTACCGTGTGCCAGTCAAAGTGTTTGCACTGTTAGAAATTATCTCGGGGCAGGTCACAACTTTGGGGTAACCATGCATGGTGTTATTTGCATAATGAGCAGAAAGCAAGGTTGGTCAAAATTTGTAAAATGGTGTATTTAGTGCTTGTCTATATCATCTGCTCAAGACTGTGTTTACTCCAAGAAACTGTGTTATAAGACTGTATGTATAATTACACACACTGTGAACTGATATTACATTACGTATTTTGGACAATTATTTTGGAACTGCTACAAGATATATATGAACATTTTTATTGTAATAAATATAAACTTTAACACGGAATGTCAGACTTCCGCGTCCAGCAATGAACAATAGTGTATCACATTATATTAAATTTTGGTTGACCTGTGTAATATTTCCTTAGTTATATTTTTTTTTTTTCTCAAAACTGTGTGTTGAAAAATAAGTGCTGAAAGTATATTATTAAAAGCAATTGTGTATTTCTAGAGAAAAGGCTCAATCATGTAAATTTTTTTTTTTGAAGGAATATTTCATTTTTTTTTTGGTTTGCTGTGCTTTTGATGTATCATGTAAATAGCTGTAACAGTTTGGTCATTATGTGGAGTTTTTCCAAAAACAACAGAGGCCAACCCAGTGTTCTCCCCTTTATTTTGATCTAATATTTTGAGGTGAAAGGAGTATTCCTGTTTTCAGTAAATTATATGTCAGGCGGATGGGTATGCAGTGAATATTGATCTGTAGAGTCTTTAAGTATCTCAATAGTAACTTTTTTTTAAGTTGGCAATCTTTATACGGCAATAGTGTAGCTTGTGTGTTCATACTGTCCTGGGAAATGGTAGGGTGTGTGGGAAGAGCGATCGGCTTTCCACAGGCTCGGCAGGAACTGGTGATTAGAGGTTTACATGTCTCGGGTCGATGTTTGATCTGCGGTAATGGGAGTTCTAGTTGCAGGTTGTTGGCCGTTGCAGGGATGGTTTGTTGCAAGTGTGGTTTCTAGTATTTCATTTTACAAAAAAAAAAAAAAATAAATAAATAAATAAATAATAAGTGTCATTAGTTAAAAACAACTAGTAGTTTAAAGCTCTCATTTAAAAACTTTTCTTGCTGCATACTCGGACGCTGGTACAATATGTGGTGTTCCTGGCTGTGTCTGATTTATTTATTTTTTTTTTCTCTGTGACGGGAGGGTAGTTATCACAGCGTATATTGAGTCTTTTGGTGCTGTGATTAACTTTTTCGTTTTTCAAGAAATTATCTTTCGCAATTAAAGAAATAATTTAACAGATATAATTAATCTTTCGTGCTGGGATTCAATTTTTCCTCCTTTTCCAAGAAATTTTCTTTTCCAATTAAACAAATAGCTTAACAGGTGGGGGTGATTAAATAAAAAAAAAAAAAAAAAAAGAAAAATGTAAATACATGTTAAGAAATATGTAAAAATGCTTAGGAAAATAAGAAGAATAGTTTGTATAGAGATAATCCGAGGGTGAGAGCATCCTTTGTGTATGGGATCAAGATTACAAATTCCATGGGGGAATTTGGGTAAACAAAATATATTCTAGAAAGTATGTTGAAAATATGAGATTCTTTGTTCCAGTTTCACGAGCAAAGCATTCATTTTGTTAAGCTGCTTTGGGAAACAGCTGTAAATGCCATCGTTCTGGAATGCATATTGCATCTGCATAAGGAAAGCTAGTATTCAAAAATCCTTTCTCTCTTTTCCTTTTTTATCGAAGTGAAGCGTGAAACGTGACCTCGAAACAGATGGCTGAAGAAAACAGCTGATAAGCGGGGATCCCCCCTTTTCACTCCGTTCTGTGACGTGAGCACAAGAATTTCCATATGAAAATCACAGGGGAGGGGTCACAAGCTGTACCTCGTGGTTTTTCTACGCATTCATTCGGCGTAGTGGGTTTGCTGATGTATCATGGGGAGAGGAAGGCGGGGCGACTGCTTTCCCCTCCCGGTTTGGATAAAAAGTGGACATTTGTAGTTTTTGGGGAAGAAAAAAAGAAAAAAAAGAAAAAAAAAGATGAGATGAGTCTTCTCGTTTGGGAAGTAGTGAGTACTTGATCTGATTGAGACTCGCTGGTTTAGGCGAAGTGTGGTCATAAGATAGTTCTTTTATGAGAAGAGATTGGAGGCAGGTTTGGTTCGCTTGCTCGTGATAAGCAGAGGCTGATGTGAGATCTCTGGACGCTAGTTTTTCCTCGTGATATCTAGTGGTGGGCTGAAGATAATGATGAAAGGTCGAGCGAATCTTGGGTAGTTTTTTATGAGACGGGTCGTAAGGAAGGTAGAGCAGCGAGTTGTAAAAGAAGGAAGAAGAAACGAAGAGTGTTATGAGAAGGGAGTGAACCGTACGAGCTATGCATGCCGGTGGTGGTTTTTCGAAAAAATTAAGCTGGTGCTATTAAGTTAATGGAATCGAGCTATATTTTTCCCTGAAAGCAAAAGTTGTCGGAGCCCTTATAAAAGAGACGAGTGAGCGTATGGCTGAAAAGCTGGATAATTTCGCTGTTCCTGAACGAAGGTACCCGGAGTGTAGAAGTATTGACGTTTCCCGATGGATGCTTTGTCCTTAAAGTGGTTGTGAAAAAACTCTCCTCGACGCTTGGCGGAACTGTTGCAGCTAAAATACCAAATGTTATGTAAGTCAATTATTATATTCATGTCTTTAATTATTCCTGCTTCTTGTATATTGTTGCTTCACTTAAAATGTATTAATTTTTTTTAAGATAGTAATTTTGTGTTGGTATGTAAGGACGAATGGTCCAGTTCAACGCTAGCTTCTGTATCATGATGGTATATTTTCCCTTATTCTGCTGAAAGTTAAACGTTAAGAAATATAGTGTAATCCTACTGTAGTCTAATTAAAAATTGGTATATGTTAAAAGCTCAAATTTTAGTGTTGGTGATCCTTTGTGAAAGTATTGTTTTTTTTATTTAATTGTGTCAGATAAAAGATAACAATGAAAAATTAATTACACTAGAGAAACAAGTTTATTTTCTTTATTTACTCTTGTCTGCGGGTAGTGTTTACCCATTTTTTCTGAACTAGGGTTGTGCGATAGAAAAGTTAATAAGTAAAAGATAAATTTTAAGAACACAACGCGAATTTATCTTTAATGTTTGTTTTTGTTTAATTCTATACGATCACCTTATCTTTCTTTAAGTTACAAGGAAAATTATAATTGGATAACTTAAACATTTTTTTTATTATTAAGGAAATAATTACATTTGTTTTTATGTCGTTATTATTTAAAATCTAGTAAATAATCACGACTTTAGGTTTAAAGTTGAAGCCAAAGGCAACTTAAACTAAATGAATATTATTTTAAAGTTAAATAGATTTGAATCTTAAATTTAAAAACTTAGCCTAAATAAAAATATGATAGCCCCCCCCCCATGCACAAAATTTTTACTTTCTTCTATATGTAATATAGAGAAAGTATTGGATTCGCGAAAATTTTCGAAGTCCACTTTTTGATGGATTAACATGTTTTGGGATGTGGAGAACACGAATTAATAGTTTTTAGAAAATGTCTGTCTGTGTGTCTGTCTGTCTGTCTGTATCATTTTTTTGTGGACGCTGTATCTCACGAACCAATGAATGAAATTTAACCAAACTTGGTATTTAGTTGCACCCTGACATAAACTGGTGCTGATTAGATTTTGGGATCAATCGCTCAATAGGTGGCGTTGTGATCGCATTTTATGCAAATTTTTAACATGGCAGCATAGGTCAGAATTCCGTATAAATGGGCATAAAGAGAGTTATTTTACACTTGTGATTGTAAAATTAATATGAATTATTGATAATAGTAGTAGTTAGCTAGGAAAAAAATTTTGTGCATGTGGGGGCATCGGTTCCCCCCCCCCCCCTGGAGGGGGAAGTACCCCCCCGGGGAAGTAAATTTTCATGATGGGTATCTTTCGAAAGGTCTCGTTGATAATAGTAATAGTTAACTGGGAAAAAAATTTTGTGCATGTGGAGGCATCGGTTCCCCCCCCCCCACCGGGGGGGAAGTACCCACCCGGGGGGGCAAAGTTTCAAGATGGGTATCTTTCGAAAGGTCTCGTCAATACCTTTAAAACGAATGGTTGAACCATAAATCTGTGATAATTTAAAACAAAGTTATCGATTTTTTTTACTTTTAACAAAAAAAAAACAGAAAAAAATCGCAATTTTCTTTTTTTTTTTTTTTTTTTTTTAACGAAATTTAACTAAACGGTATTTAGTTGGTCCCCGACATAAACTGGTGCTGATTATGTTTGGGGATCAATAGCTCAACAGGTGGCGCTGTGATAGCATTTTATCTAAATTTTTAACATGGCAGCATAGGACAAAAATTCGTATAAATGTGCATAATAAGAGTTGTTTTAAACTTGTGATTGTAAAATTAATATGAATTATTGATAATAGTAGTATGTAACTAGGAAAAAAATTTTCTGCATGGGGGGGGGGATAAATTTTCAATATGGGTATCTTTCGAAAGGTCTCGTCAATACCTTTAAAACGAATGGTTGAACTATAAATCTGTGATAATTTAAATCAAAGTTATCGATTTTTTTTTAAATATTGTTACTGATTGAATATGTATAGGTAAATATAGAAGAAAGTCTTGTGGTGGCCACAACATACTAGTTTTCCCAGTTACGTACTACTATTATTAATAATTCATATTAATTTTACAATCACAAGTGTAAAATAACTCTTATTACGCACATTTATACGAATTTTTGTCCTATTCTGCCATGTTAAAAATTTAGATAAAATGCTATCACAGCGCCTCCTGTTGAGCTATTGATCCCCAAATATAATCAGCACCAGTTTATGTCGGGGACCAACTAAATACCAAGTTTGGTAAAATTTCGTTAAAAAAAAAAAAAAAAAAAAAAAAAAAAATACGATTTTTTTTCTAAGTTTTTTTTTTTTTGTTAAAAGTAAAAAAAATCGATAACTTTGTTTTAAATTATCACAGATTTATGGTTCAACCATTCGTTTTAAAGGTATTGACGAGATCTTTCGAATGATACTCATCTTCAAAATTTAACACCCCCGGGGGGGTACTTCCCCCCCAGGGGGGGAACCGATGCCCCCCCATGCACATTTTTTTTTCTAGTCAACTACTACTATTATCAATAATTCATATTAATTTTACAATCACAAGTTTAAAATAACTCTCATTATGCCCATTTATACAGAATTTTGTCCTATCCTGCCATGTTAAAAATTTTCATAAAATGCGATCACAGCGCCACCTGTTGAGCTATTGATCCCCAAATCTAATGGGCACCAGTTCATGTCAGGGTGCAACTAAATACCAAGTTTGGTTAAATTTCATCCATTGGTTCGTGAGATACAGCGTCCACAAAAAAAATGATACAGACACACAGACAGACAGACAGACGCACAGACAGACATTTTCTAAAAACTATCAATTCGTGTTCAGGACATTCCAAATTGTGTAGATCCGTCAAAAAACGGAGGTCGAAAATTTTCGCGAATCCAATACTTTCTCTCTATTACATATAGAAGAAAGTAAAAATTAAAGCTTTAGGAGATTTTTCCAAATTAATATAATAATAATATATTTTTTTTTTTTTTCGAATATATTCGAATGTGTAAAATTATTATCTAGCTGTACTTTAAAAATATTCAGAGCTATACTTTAAAAATATTCAGAGCTATACTTTAAAAATATTATATAATAATATTCTAAATTAACTAAAAATTTTAATAGTTAAATACATAGGCATTAGAAAAAATAGGTACTAGTTTTTTTTTTTTTTTTTTTACAAACAATTATACCAAAAAATTATCGCCAAATAGTGACAAATTTTAAAAGTCTACCTGGGGGAGTCATATACTATAGCTGTAACACAAAATTGTGTAGATATTACGATTTTTTTTTTTTCTATTCTAAAAAAAAAAAAAAGAAAAGAAAAAGAAAAAAAAAAAAAAAAAAAAGACTGTTTTTAGCATAATATTTCATATAAATGGAATTAAATATTACGTATTTCAATTTCACATTGAATACGAGGATTTCTATAACTTTTTCTGCGTTTGTGTTGTATTATGCATTATTAAGATTCTTATTCAGAGCGAGGCAAAGTAGCGATTAGGCGTTCAGAGCGCCGTAAGTGTAATAAATGAAATGAGTTGGAGGTTGGTGAAGCCTCCTTCGGGCGTTGGTGAGCGGAGAGAACGAGCAGGGTATAGCCCCCTGGTATTAAAAAATGAAATAAATATGTTTTATAGAAATTCTTTATGCATATATATATTTTTACTTTTAGATTTAAAAAAAGAAAATCATTATCCATCAGATAAAAAATACTGTTTTTAGGTTAAGTTTTCGAATTTGATTTTTGGTTATATGTGCACGCTTTAAGTTCCCCTTAATGAGACAATCAACTTTTCAACGGTTTGTAAGTCTCCCTATGCGCTTCTTATAAACATATCTCTAGGACAAATAACACCTGAAAATGTAAACACGGTATTTTGAATCCGTGTCACAGAAAGAGGCTACTCGAAACATTCTATTGAATTTGTACAAATGGTTCTCATAGAAGGACATGCAAAATTACATAAACTCATTATGTCGGTAGGCGAACTTTCTGGTAGATACAGTTTAAGCTCTTTAGACTGCACTAAACAAAATAAAATCATCATAGAAACTTTATAAGCGCAAAAACGGTTCTCATAGAGACTATGGTCCAAAAAGTGTTTGTCCTTCGTTTACAGGACCACACAAAAGATTTTTAACATTTATTCCTCATGCAGAAATGTTTGTCTAATAAAACATTTTCTAAAACTGTTTTGGAATGCTGTTTAAAACAAAGTAAAAAAATACGTATGTATACATATATATTCAGATACGATACTTCATAGGTTACACCGCAAACTGTGACTAATGTCGGGTAAGATGTGAGTGCCCCTTGAATTAATTTATTTCTTTCTCTAGCCGCATATATTTAAATCTGTTATATATTTTTATTAAGAGTTAATCTATAAATAAGATAAAATAAATCATTTTTATTATACATAAATTATTTAATAAGAAATTTGTGAATATTTATTAATTATTAAACTAAGGAATCAAGTAAATTTTGTTGCGATTTAATGATTTTTTTTTTTTTTTTAATAATCACGGCGTCTCTTTTATCATTTTTTAAACATGTAAACGTATGTAAAGCCTTAAGTGGATTTATGAAATTCAATGTGATCATGTAATGATTCAAAATGATAATGTTGATTTGTGAATGACCCCTAAAGAGGAAACCAATTTCGCTGATGGTTTTTTAAGGGCTTAATCTTTATGCGTACTGCTTTCTGATTTTCAATGATATTTGTCAATGCTTACGGTGTGAGGTGGACAAAATATTTGATTTCCAAATTAAGCATTATATATGTATATATATATATATATATATATATATATATAAGAAAAAATTTAAATATAAGATGGAGTAAAACTTGAATTATTAAATATATAGAACTAGAACAGAGTTTTTATAAACCAATGCGCAAATGCAGCAAAAGGAAATATAAAATTATAATAAAGAAGCAAAATAACTAAAATGAAAAATTAATCCCAAAACACATGGGGGGCCTTCATCAGGAGAGATCCCCCGTGTAGGGCAAGAAATATGCAAACCCGAGAGCTATACAAATCAAGCAAAACATCGGAGAAGCTTAAAAGTGAGGATTATAAAAATGTTAACTTAAATTGTTGAATTAAAAAACTTTAAACTTAAAATGTTGAAAACCTGCGCAAAAGCAGCAAGGTGATACAAACTTTTCTAAAATATAAGATATGGTCTTGTTTCCATCTGTGAGAAGTTAGGGGCTAGAAATGTGTTTTTGTTTAAATTACCAGAGTTTCGTCAGAAACTTCTCATATTCATTTCTCTACATGGGGGAGTCCCCTGATGAAGGCCCCCATGTGTTTTGGGATTAATTTTTCATTTGGCTTTAGTTATTTTGCTTTTATATATATATATATATATATATTATTCGTTCGAACATGCGAAGTTAAAACTCATCTTTGTAAAAATGCTCGTAGTTAATGATACATTTAAATTATTTGTATTCTTATTGCTGAATATCGTTTTAAAAAAGTTTCATCAATTTATCTAAAATTGGCGATAATTTTCATTGAAAATTCTGCCTATTATAAATAAATTAATCTGGTGTGTCACTCACACGACTTTCTCTTAGTCTGAAATTAACTACTATAAATACAGGTTGGAAATTAAGAGGTAAAATACCGAGTACTGTTATGTAAAACTATGTAAAAATAAATTCTAATTAGGCTCCGGAAGAGCTTTATATGATAATTAGTTCTCTGTGAGGGGGGCTACCGCCCCCCAACCCCTCGTTTCATTACTGCACCTACATTTATACAGAATTTAAATCTGTTATTAAAACACAAAGTTCATTTAAAATTATTCAGGCAACTTTCACACACAACATTCCTTACGACATATCAGTCTCAATCAATTTTTTCCAGCAACAAACTTCATTAACTTGAAAAAACAACTTTTGCATACCTTGAAATTATTCGTTATGAAGTTATTCTAAGAGACACAGACAAAGATCAAACGCTAAAACACTTGACTTCAATAATCAGGAAGCCTTAAAACGTGTAAATATGCAACAAACAAGTGACGAATATTTAGCTTAAAAACATATATTATTTACCATGTGTCTATGAGGACTTCATTTCAATTCCAGAGCAGCTTGACGAGACATGGTAAAATATTATAATAAAGCACTTTAACAACAACAACAAAAAAAAGAATGTTATCGCTTAAATATTTGCAGCCTGTATATCTTTTGAAGGTTATTTACAGACCACATGGTGCAACTAAATAATGTCCTATAGTAATATCACTTGGTACAACCTGAAGTACATTTTCCTATGCAACATTCCTTGAAACTTATCAGTCTTGTTCAAACTTTTCCAGCAACATTTATATTAATTTGAAAATACAACTTTTGGATCTCCTAAAATTATTCCTTTTTAAGCTAATCTAAGAGACACAGACAATAATCAAACTTTAAAAAACTCGACTTTGGTAATCAGGAAACCTCAAAACGTGCAATTACAACAAAACCAAGCGATGAATATTTAGCTTAAAAACGTACATTATTTACCATATGTCTATGAAGAATTCATTTCCATTCCTGTGCAGCTTTCCTGGATACGGTAAAACATTATAGTAAAGCACTTCCACTAACAATAGAAAAGAATGTTATCGCTTAAATATTTGCAACCCTGTATATCTTTTGAAGAATATGTACAAACCACATAGTGCACCAAAATACAATCCTATAGTAATAATATACGGCACAGCCTGAAATGCACTTCCATCAATTTTCAGCTATTGCTCCACTTTAATCTAGTTCTTTTGTGTAGCCCTGTAAATGTACAGTGAATGATTTTCCTGCCATATTCTACATGAGGCATGTTTTTATGCATATAAAAATATATATTCATTTTATTTGGTTTAGTGCAGTCTATAGATGTTAAACTCTACTTACCTGCAATTTCCACATAGACATAATGTATTTGAATTTTCTTGAGTGTCTCTGTACGCAAACCATATGCATCATCCAACCGAAAAGCTTAGTGTAGCATCCCTATATCATACACATTTAGAATATCAAGTTTGGACTTTCCACTACTATTTTTTCTTGAGATATGCTGATAACAGACAGACAGACAGACAAACACACACACCATTCGCTAAAAACATTATTTTCGGAATCAGGGGACCTGAAAACGTGTAAATATAACAAAAACTCACATTCGAAAATTTGACCCTAAAACAATACTTTCTCTACATTATAGGTAAGAGAGATGACCCTAAAACAATACTTTCTCTACCTTATATGTAAGAGAAAGTAAAGAAAGATATGCTGTTTTTTTTTTTTTTTTTTTTTTTTTCAAGGTCTTATATAAATGCTTATACATTTTTTATTTAACGTGCTATCGTTAGACAAATGCAACAAAGCATTGTACAGGGTCTTTATTAACATACGCTATAGTTACAGATAATTTTGTTTATTTAAAGACACTGGGTGATCGCAAAGTAGTTGATTTTGCTAAATTTGTTGCCGCAGCAGCCTAATTATTGTCATAACCTAATCTTCACTCACAAACGGGAGAGCGACCACATTCTTTATATATCCAGTCTTTTTTAAATATTTCATCAAGAGTAAGATAAATTTTTAATTTGAAAAAAAAAAAAAAAAGACTGATTGTTTGCAAATTTTGCTAAACTTTTGAGCAGGAGCGCATTAATTAGTTTATTACGTTTTCAATAAATATTGCTTCAGTAGATTATAACTTCAATCTAGTAATTTTTTAAAATTATTTCCTAGTTTCTCTTCAGAAAAATAGCTATAAAATCATTTTTTTACTTCTGTTATTGATTATTGTATGTAATGGAAGTACTGTATTTAATCAAAAAGTTCGATATCGAGTTTTCAACTGAATTACATGTTTTAAGGTCTCCCGAATTCAAAAATATGGTTTTCGCCAGCTATTCAGTGTGTGTATGTGTGTATGCGAAGGGAATTTTCAGACTATCATATCTCCGAAACAAATAAAGTTAGAATGACAGAATTACTAGTGTGCAATTGATTTTATCAATGTTTAGTAAAAATTGGAAAATAAGTGGAATTCTAATCGTAATTCCGTATCTCAAAAACGGCTCTAATAACTTTCTTCAAAGTTGATATATAAACACCCATTCAGATTTATTTCGATTGTATTAGTTAGTTAGTCAAGAAAATTGAAAAACCTCACATATAACTAGGTAAATTTCAGATCTTCCAAATACACTCCTTAAAAACAGCTCTAAGACTCTCTTCAAACTCGCCATATTAACTTCCTTTTAGACATCCTTTCGTATGCACATCTCTATTTCATGTAAATCAAAAGCGCTATAAGTCATTTACCATTACGTCTACTCTTAGAATATCTAATGCTACGTCGACTCTCAGACTATTCTGTTTAACTCTGCCAGGAAAAAATCCCGCTGTGTGTCGAAACAAGAATGTCATGCGCTAGCTCAGCTGTGCATACTTGTCATATTGTTATTTTGGTTGTTCTACATTGAAGGATTTAATTTGTAACAACGATTCTTTAATTACAATAACCTCAAAATCACCATAAAATAGTGACCCTGAACTAAAATACTTTGTTATTTTTTCTGATTAATTATTATGCACAGCTACTGTTTTGTTCTGAATTCGTTTAGCGAAATCGAGACTGAATCTAAGCTTTTTATTGGGTCACTTTAAAAATTATTATGCAATTTTCAGTATGGACGAGTTTATTGGTGTTAAGATTCCCATTTTAAATCCATTGGACCCATCAGTGTGGTTCACAATGTTCAAATCTATCTTCGAACTCGCTACTCCGAAACCAATAACTGAATCCAAACGGAAGACAACCCTTCGTGGCGAATGCACCACCGGATGTTGTAAGGAATATACGTGACATTTTTATTTCACCTAATAAGCGAATCATTATGGTAAATTAAGAAATGATGTAATTCCTCAAAACGATGAAAGTAAATCTCAAGAATTTCGACACTTACTCATCGGTGAAAAATTAGGCTATCGCAAGTCTTTTGAACTCTTACGCGTAATGCAAAGACTGGCTGAAAATTATAATTTCGCAGATAAGCTTTTGTTAGAGTTTTTCAATTCCGTTTTATATGTCGTTACAGAACGTATAAGTTTTCTCTTCTAGGAGAATTGTTCACTGTCCAATTTGCTTGGTCATTTATTTGTCTTCTAACCACCTTATCTCCAAAAAGTGCATTTAATATGTATAATAATGAGTAATATAAGTCGTGTGGTTGTTACTCACCAAATTTTGTTTAGTTAAGTAAACTCAAAACTGTAATTTTCGATCTCGAAAAGAAATACTTACATTTCTTCTATTACTATTACTATTATTATTTTACTTTCTGTGAAGTACACGGAAGTATTGTAATATCGATTTACGAAACGGATTTTTTATCTCACATAGTTGAAAAACAAATGGTCGTACGATGTTATAAATTTACATTTGTGACTGTCATGACGTCTAGCTCTAAATCTTTAGCATTGATCTTGTCGCGTTCTCTCACCTTAGAGATATTAAGGCTCCTATATAAACGAGCTGACGCATCCGGCATTCTGTTACCTTAGGGTTGCCACATGTACCCAGAGCGTTTCTCTGATAAACAAACGACATTTTTTTTTTATCGTATTAAGTTACTTTAGAGTAACTTCTTTAATTATATTTCAATATTTTAGCTAAGTAAACTATGATATGGGAGTTTGTTTAGCGAAAAACTGCTATAATCATTTAAGAAGAGATTATAAAGTGTTCACAGACCTTCTATTACTGTGTATTTGAGTTTTGGCGACATTTTGTAAAAGAAACAGAAACCACCCTAACAACACATCTTACCTCAGAAAATCCATCTATCCTCAGAAAAAAAGGACATCCTGAGAATGTACTGTGAAAAAAGTGTGTTTTTAGGGATATTATTATTGCTTATTGCTCTTATCTTGACCGGATTAGCTTCAGATCAAAATTTCTTAAAATCATTAGTGAAGCGATAAGGACGCCAATCGGGAATGCTGTCCTCTTCGGAGGCAAAAAAATGGCGGTGATGCGCCGGCCTATATATTTTATTTAAGGGGCTCTAGAGGTATCTACGATTTTACAAGACTTTTCGAGACGCCTGCATGTGTGTGTGTGTGTGTGTATTTCGCATAACTCAAAAACGGTAGACCTCGAACGTTCCAAAATTGTACACTAAGCGGCAAAAAAAAAAAAAAAAAAAAAAAAAAAAAAAAACGCACTTTGATATTTCCCTTTTCGCCTTCTACAACCGCCAATTTTATCGTTTAAAAAGAAAATTTTCGAACAGATTTTATTATGTTATCCTCCACATACACTTTAGCTTTGAGTCCAGTGTTAAAAACAAAATGCAATTGTCAGGAAAATTGTAATTTTAGAAATTTTTTCAAAAATGGTAAGAATAAGGCAGTTAACGATGCCACAAAAAGTACTAATTTTCGAATGAAAATCAAAAAATATTTTAATACGTGAGATGGCGAAATAACTAAATGTTAACGAAATATTGGTAAAAGGGTTTTTAACAAAATATAAATTTTTTTGGTCGTTCAAACTGTAAATTTGGCTTTAGGCGGCCATGTTGCTTATCCAAGCAAGATAACAGCAAGTTAAAAAGCAAATGTTTAAAAAATCGATATGTATCATGTCCAGAACTTAAAAAAGATTTTTAAAAACTGTATAGTAAATTACTTTTTTCAAAATTACTAATAGTAAATTACTTTCTTCATTTGGTGACCAAATTTAAATTTATAGGTGAAAAATACGTCTAACGACTGTTAATTTTGAACTCTGCAGGTAATCTAATACAAATATCAAAATGCCAAGTTTTAATTGCTTCCAGTGATTTGTTTTAAAGTTATGCTGATAACAGATATAGATACGGATCAACCGCTAAAAACTAGACTTTCGTAATCAGGGCACCTCGAAACGTGATATTATAAAAAATATATATAGATATATATAGTTGAAAATAGAACTCCAAAAAATATTTTAATTACAGTATCCACATAAAAAATTAAAATCAATCAATTACATTCAATAACTAGTATGTTGTGGCCACCACAAGACTTTCTTCTATATTTTCCTATACATATTCAATCAGTAACAATAAAAAAAAAAAAAAAAAAAAAAAAAAAAAAAAAAATACGATTTTTTTTTCTAAGGTTTTTTTTTTTTTTTTTTTTTTTTTTTTTTTGTAAAAATTAATACATATTCAATTATTAACAATATTAAAAAAAAAAAAAAAAAAAAAATGCGAATTTTTTTCTAAGTTTTTTTTTTTTTTTTTTTTTTTTTTTTTGGTTAAAAGTAAAAAAAAAATCGATAACTTCGTTTTAAATTATCACAGATTTATAGTTCAACCATTCGTTTTAAAGGTATTGACGAGATCTTTCGAATGATACCCATCTTCAATCAATAATTCATATTAATTTTACAATCACAAGTGTAAAATAACTCTTATTATGCACATTTATACGAATTTTTGTCCTATTCTGCCATGTTAAAAATTTAGATAAAATGCTATCACAGCGCCTCCTGTTGAGCTATTGATCCCCAAATATAATCAGCACCAGTTTATGTCGGGGACCAACTAAATACCAAGTTTGGTAAAATTTCGTTAATAAAAAAAAAAAAAAAAATCGATTCTTTTTCTAAGTTTTTTTTTTTTGTTAAAAGTAAAAAAAAATCGATAACTTTGTTTTAAATTATCACAGATTTATGGTTCAACCATTCGTTTTAAAGGTATTGACGAGATCTTTCGAATGATACCCATCTTCAAGATTTAACCCCCCCGGGGGGGTACTTCCTCCCCAGGGGGAACCGATGCCCCCCCCATGCACAATTTTTTTTCCTAGTTAACTACTACTATTATCAATAATTCATATTAATTTTACAATCACAAGTTTAAAATAACTCTCATTATGCTCATTTATACGGAATTTTGTCCTATGCTGCCATGTTAAAAATTTGCATAAAATGCGATCACAGCGCCACCTGTTGAGCTATTGATCCCCAGATCTAATGGGCACCAGTTCATGTCAGGGTGCAACTAAATACCAAGTTTGGTTAAATTTCATTCATTTGTTCGTGAGATACAGCGTCCACAAAAAAAATGATACAGACAGACAGACACACAGACAGACAGACAGACGCACATACAGACATTTTTTAAAAACTATCAATTCGTGTTCAGGACATCCCAAAACGTGTAGATCCGTCAAAAAATGGAGGTCGAAAATTTTCGCGAATCCAATACTTTCTCTATATTACATATAGAAGAAAGTAAAAAAGAATGTTTTGCTTAATTCTGGGTAACTATGTATATTATCTGTAATCAATATGCACTGAAAACAATGCTATGTATTTCACTCTTTTATTACATCCTAATATTGCCCGCCATCTGTCCCCTGTTTTTATAACTAATCTCTTGCTAAGGGTGTGGCTTAGTTGCAACATAGCTGGAGAAATCACACCTGGTGACAGCTGGCATCATTAGTGAGAATTGAGCAAATACTGGAAATGACTTATCTCGTCAGTGACGATTTATAGCAAGCAGACGGCTAACGAGATAACTCGTCAGTGGCAAGGAAAATGTTAAATTTTGTCTTACTTGAAAAACATCCACCGCAAAAGGAATTACAATTCCTGCAATTTCCAAGTATAGTCCTAATATATCCAAATAATTTGGGTAGCCCTGTAAACGAATGATGTTGATTTCCGTACCACTGTCCGCTAAAAATTAGACTTTCGTAATCAGGGCACCTCGAAACGTGATATTATAAAAAAATATATAGAAATATATATAGATGAAAATAGAACTCCAAAAAATACTTTATTTACCGTATCGGTATGAAAAATTAAAATCAATCAATTACATTTAATAAAAAAGAATGTTTTGCTTAATTCTGGGTAACTATGTATATTGTCTGTAAACAATGTGCACTGAAAACAATGCTATGTATTTAACCCTTTCAATACATCCTAATACTGCCCGCCATCTGTCGCCTGTTTTTATAACTAATCACTTGCTAAGGGTGTGGCTTAGTTGCAACATAGCTTGAGACATCACAGCTGGTGAAAACTGACATCATTAGCGAGAATTGAGCAAATACTGGAAATGACTTATCTCGTCAGTGACGATTTATAGCAAGCAGATGGCTAACGAGATAACTCGTCAGTGTCAGGGAAAATGTTAAATTTAGTCTTACTTGAAAAACATCCACCGCAAAAGGAATTACAATTCCTGCAATTTCCAAGTATAGTCTTAATATATCCAAATAATTTGGGCAGCCCTGTAAACGAATGATGAAAGATTTCCGATCCTCTGTCTAAACAAAATATGCTTTTATGAAGGTAAAAAAAAAAAAAAAAAAAAAAAAAAAAAATTCCTCCCGTTTCGTTTATGACAGCCTATAGATTTCACTCTATACTGACCAGAAATTTTGCCATAGACATAATATATTTCAATTCTCTTGGATTTCCCCGTACTAGAATCATTTGCTTGATCTCAATGAAAAGTTTACTGTAGCATTCCTATATAATACACATTTAGAATAACATGTTTGGAATTTCTGATCTTATTTGCTTTTGAGATATGCTGATCAAACAGACATACACGCACAGACAAACACACACTCACACACGCATACACACACACAGGCCAACCGCTAAAAACATAATTTTTGGATTCAGGAGACCTCAAAGCGTGTAAATAAAACAAAATTTCGAATTTGAAAATTTGAACCAAAAAACAATAATTTCTCTACCATATATGTGGGCAAGAGAAAGTAAATAATCTGGTATGTCGCTCACACGACTTTTTATTACCCTGAAGTTTAATGATGTAAATAATTTAACTCTTTTTTAGAGGTAATTTATATTAAAAATGCAGTCTGGAGATTAAGGTGTAAGATAACGAGTACTGTTATGTAAATCTATGTTAAAACAATTCAAATTAAGCTTCGAAAGAATTTTATATGATATTTAGTTCTGTGTGAGGGGGCTACCGCCCCCTCAACCCTCTTTTTTATTACTGCACCTACATTGATACAGAGCAAGCAGTCTCTGCCTGCTTCGCTGGTCACTATTTTTAAATGAATCAATATAGTTGATAAATTCTCAAAATTGCATTACTTTTACCCCCTCTCCCCTCTCTTGGGGGCTGAATTTCTAAAAGTCCAGAAAATGGTTTTTAGGTATTTGTATATATATTTCTACATATTAGAGTAAAAATTTCATGCATATCTGTTTTAGGTTGATTTCTTTAGAAATCGACCTATTGCAATCACTTCGTTTATCTATATATATATATATATACTAGCAGGCTTTGCCCGCTTCGCTGGACATTAAACTTAAATGAGTTGTCAAAATCCCATATCTTTATTAATAACCCAAGTTCTCGCTGTGATTGGTAGAGGTTTTCTCGCTCGCAAAGTGAGGAATCTAGGCCTCCACTGTCTTCGGCACAACTTACCCACTTCTTACTTCCCCTTCCTCAGCGGGTGAGTTCGAAGGTTTGCAAAATCACACTAATGTACATAATGCGTACACTTAATCAATATACAGTCTGGGTCCCCACTGCCTTAGGCACAACTTACCCACTTGTTACTTCCCCTTCCTCAGTGGGTGAGTTCGAAGTTTTGCAAAATCCCACTAACGTACATAATGCGTACACTTAATCAATATCCGCACACCAAAATTCGCCATTCTAAGATAATTCAAAGCGAATTCAAACGGAAAAACATGTTTTTACACATGTTTATTGGGAACGACTTCAGTATAAACCCACAACGATATTTGGCGATCTTTTTTGTTGGCGATTATGGCTAAATCCTAAATCTAAAAATCATAAATCATATATGATAAATGATAAAATCATAATCTAAATCATAAATCCAAAATAAGCAAAATATTAGGCTGCAATATTATATCGCAAACAGTCCAGAACGACATCGTTATCCTTCAAAACTACGCCAAAGAAAAATCGCCAAATTCAGCTGTGGGGTTATACAGAAGTTATACCGTTTATTGCCCTCCGACTCCGAGAAGGGGGGGGGGAGATTTCGAATTTCGTGAAATCCAGTTACAATAAGTGCCGGATGCAAACAAACAATTTACGCATCAAATTTCGTGACCACAGAAGTCTTTAATAGAAAATATAAATAAATAAGTACAAAATGCACAGCTTTAGTATGGGAACCCTTTGGTGACTTTAAATATTTTAAGCCATTTTTGCGATGAACTGAATTGGCTATCTCAATTGTGCAATCACAGATCTTGGCGAGAAACGTCCGAGCTACTTCGGTTCCGAATTTCAAATTTTGCCAAAGGGATCCAATACTAAAGCTGTTCCATATCGAATCTAGGTTGAAAACGGAAAAAGGGTAAAATAAATTAGAAATATCAGACCTATATTTATAAATTTGGTACCAAATGAAAGAGGCGATTTTTCTGAATCCAGGGGTGCAAACAGTTTTTCGATGCGACAATTAGATATTAAAAAAATAACTAAAGTATGAAATTTAAGTGGCAACGGAAAAACGGAAAAAGGGGAAAATAAATTAGAAGTATCAGACCTATCGTTACAAATTCAGTACCAAATCAAAGAGATGATTTTTCTGAATCCTGGGGTGTAAACAGTTTTTCGATACGACAATTAGATGTTTTAAAATTAACTAAAGTATGAAACTCAGATGGCAAAACTTCATTTAAATCTTTTCATAATTTGTAGTGCGATTCACGCGAATGAAAAAAGTCTTTATCTTAAAAATTTATTTTTGCATTTTATTTTTCCATTCAAAGCGTTTTAGTGAAAAAATATTTATGGCGCATGCGCAGGCGTTTTTTACCCACAATTTAAACACTAATCAGAATTTTGAAAATTTCTATAGATATAATTTTAAGTTGGGTGAAGACCTAAGTTTCTGCCAAGCGCCGTTGAATTCCGTCCAGCCGTTCTCGAGTGATGCCCGGACAAACGTGTTTTAGTCTTTTACCCCCCAGGGGGGAACGGGGGAGAATTTCTGAAAAGTTGATGGATATAATTTAAGGTTGGGTGAATACCTAAATCCCTGCCAAGCGCCGTTGAATTCCGTTCAGCCGTTCTCGAGTGATGCCCGGACAAACGTGTTTTAGTCTTTTACCCCCTAGGGGGAGAACGGGGGGGAATTTCTGAAAAGTTGATAGATATAATTTTAAGTTGGGTGAAGACCTAAATTTCTGCCAAGCATCGTTGAATTCCGTCCAGCCGTTCTCAAGTGATGCCCGGACAAAAAAAGCGACATTCGGACACGATGACATACACACAGACACACACACACACACACACACACACACACACAGGCAAAATTTTCTGAAGTCATTTTCGGCTTTCATGGGGTGTGAAACGTGAAGATATCGCAAAATTTTTCGATTCCGACAAATTTACAGACAAAACTCTGATTTTATTAATATAGATATCTATCTATAATGAAAATTTTGTCATCACGATAACTCCCGAAATTATTCTCCAAATCGAACCAAATTTGGACAGTGAACTGATCTTATAAATATCTTGGATGAGTTCGTTAACCAAGTTGCTCCGACTTTTTGTTTTCAAGTTGCAGCCACTTGAATATTTCTAATCTACATTGTAAAAAGCGTATTTAAGCAAGATTTGCTTGAATTTTTATGTAAATCTAGACTACATAAGGGTCTAAATGAACTTTATTAATGAAATTTATCTGCCACTTTTAATAAAGTGGCGGATATCTTAAGTTAAGTGGGGCCACTTGAAATCAGGCTACCACTTGAAAATTTTAAATTAAGATAACTTCTGAAATAATACTCCAAATCGAACCAAATTTGGACAGCGTCTTAACTTGTGTTATGAATGTCTTCGATGAGTTTCTTAACCAAGTTGTTCCACCATTTTGTTTTCAAGTGGAGACCACTTGAAAATTTCAAATTCAAATTGTAAGGCGTATTCCGAATTTGTTTGAATTTTGATGTACACATAGACTATATAAGTTTCTCAATGAAGTTTATTAATGAACGTATCCGCCATTTTTAATAAAGTGGCGGATATCTTAAGTTAAGCAGGGACACTTGAAATTAGGCTACCACTTGAAAATTTAAAATCAAGATAACTTCCGAAATAATACTCCAAATCGAACCAAATTTGGACAGTGTCTTAACTTGTGTTATGAATGTCTTGGATGAGTTTCTTAAACAAGTTGCTTCACCATTTTGTTTTCAAGTGGAGACCACTTGAAAATTTCAAATTCAAATTGTAAAAAGCGTATTCCGAATTTGTTTGAATTTTGATGTATACATAGACTATATAAGTGTCTCAATGAAGTTTATTAATGAACTATGGATCTTCTCGCCAAGAGTCGCCAAAAAAGTCCCCAAGTGGAAAAGTCGCCAAATTTGACGTCAAATCCATTTCCTGCCATATTGGAGCTTTTTAATGCGTTTTTAAGCGAAAATTAGGCTATTTTAACGTTAAAACAAACTAGAAATGCAAAAAATTAACATTTAATCAACTTACTAAGCCTCTCTGTAAGAATTTGTTTGAATTTTGATGTATACATAGACTATACATAAACTATGTATACATAATGACATGATGTATACATAAACTATGAATTTTCTCGCCAAAAGTTGCCAAAAATGTCGCCAAGTGGAAAAGTAGCCAAATTTGGTGCCAAATCCATTACCTGCCATATTGGAGCTTTTTAATGCGTTTTAAAGAGAAAATTAGGCTATTTTAACGATAAAACAAACTAGAAATGCAGAAAATTAACATTTAATCAACTTACAAAGCCTCTTTGAAAGAATTTCTGGCAAAAAATAAAAGAAAAAAAAATTGAATTATTTTCAAATTTGCAACAATATCTTAGATTTATTAGTTCACTGAGCAACTTTCTCTGCCATTTTGGTCCAAATGGCAGCCACTTAATTTTTAAACACGATGACTTTTGAGATTCTGAATTAATTCCAACTATATTTGTACAGTAGTCCTATCTCACAAATGCATTTGATATATTTGTCAACTTGGCCCACCATCCTGTTTCCAGCGCCGACCACTTGAAAATTTTAAATTCACATAAAACGGTATTTATGAACCGATTTGCTTAAAACTCCATGGAGTTAGCCTACATCAATATTTCTACTAATTCGTTAATAATTTGTAGCCGCCATTTTGAAACAAAATGACGGATACTTGATAAGGAAAAAGAAATCAACCTACCCTTCCGAATAAGCCGGAAGGACTTGTTTTTGTTTGAGATATATAAAGGTATGTGAAACCACCTTTTGCATATATGAAATCACGTCTTACCCCTTTCCCCCCTTGGGGACCGAATTTCTAAAATTCCAGAAATTCCTTTTTAGATATATGTGTTAACTATACTTTAAAGCAAAATTTTTACGGATATCTCTTTTTTTCTTTGAGATATGAAGGTTTTTGTAAAATCACATTTTGAACCCTAATCCCCCTTGGGGGACGAATTTCGCAAAATCGCTTCTTAGGGGATGCTTACACTATTTGTTCTATAATCTGACCCAGTTTCGAGTCAGTGGCCCAAGTAGATGTTGCTGTGCGTTGATGAGTCAGTGAGTGAGTGAACGAGTGAGTGAGTGAGTGGAAGTACTCTTTTATATGTATAGATTTTAATCTGTTATTAAAATTAAAAGTTCACTTAAAATTATTCAGATATCTTTCACACGTAACATTCCTTGAAACATCAATCTTGATCCAAATTTTTCTAGCAACAAACTTATATTAATTTTAAAATACAACATTTGAATCTCCTGAAATTATTCGTTTATAAGTTACTCTAAAAGTCACAAAGATCAAACGTTAAAAAACTTGACTTCAATAATCAGGAAGCCTCAAAACGTGTAAATATACAAAAAAAAAAAAAAAAAAAAAAAAAAAAAAAAAAAAATCAATGAGTATTTAGCTTAAAAACATACATTATTTACCATATTTCTATGTAGGATTCATTTCAATTTCTGAGCAGTTTTCCTGGACATGTTAAAATATTTTAGTAAAGCACTTTCACTAACAATAAAAAAGAATGTTACCGCATAAACATTTTCAGCGCGGTATATCTTTTGAAGATTATGTACAGACCACATGGCGCACCTAAATGTAATCCTATAGTAATAATACACAGCGCAACCTAAAATACACACCCTGAATTTTCAACTATTGTCGCACTATAATCTAGTTCTTTCGTGCAGCCCTGTAAACGAACAGTGAATGATTTCCCTACTATATTTTACGCATGAGACGCTCTTTTACGCATATAAAAAATATATATTCATTTCATTTGGTTTGTTGCAGCGATTGATGTTGAACTCTACTTACCTGCAATTTCCCCTATAGACGTAATATATTTGAATTCTCTCGGGTGTCTCTGTACACGAACATTTTGCTTCATCTCATTGAAAAGATTAGTGCAGCATCCCTATATGACACAATTTGAATATCTAGTTTGAACTTTCTGTTATAATTTGTTTTTAAAATATACTGATAACAGGCACACACGCAGACAGACACACAGACAGACACATACGCAGAGACCTGCCCGTAAAAACACGATTCTTTGATTCAGGGGACCTCAGAACATTTTTTATTTAATTTATTAATTTATTTTTGTTCATAAAACGATAGAGGAAAGAGTTTATTTTAAATATAGGGACCAACAATGCGAGAAAAGCCTGCATATATAGATTTGTGGGTTTGGGGAGAACCAATTTATCTTTTTCTAAAACAGAATTATCTAATTTTATTTAATCTATACATATACATTATTTCATTCATTATTTATTTTGTTTTTGTTATTTATAAGTAGTTATACTCGAAATAAAAGGTAAAAGTAAATAAATAAATAAAGATTACATACTATTTAAATAACAAAATTTACTAATTGTATTACACCATTGTCTCTCTTAGTTACTGGAAAAATCTAAAGCAATTTTATACAACATTCATAACCGTTAATATTATCAAAGAAAATATTATTTCATGTTATTTAATGAAATATAATTCAGTCTGCATTAATCAGTACTAAGCATCAGTACTAAGCATTACTCTGCATTAATCATTATGTTTAAATCACAAATATGCATAATATTAATATATTTATAATAAATTTCTTTAATTTTGGAGTTAATTTATTATTTGGATGTGGCTGTACCGTGATCAAAATTGTGCTTTTAATTTTCGCTGTGAGAAATCTACGACAGTATTATCAAATTGCAGAGTGAATGGCATAAGAAGAAATCAAGTATTAGAATATTTTAAAATATTTTACCACACAGCTTGGCACAACAAAATTTATGAATTTTTGTTTGAAAAAAGCCCATCTAATGCAGAAAATTTATTTATTTTATTTTATTTTATTTAAAATGACTTTTTCTTTTTTTTTTTTCGGGGGGGGGGGAGGGACTTATCGAATTTATTTTATATCACTAATTAAAATCTCCATTTGAGCCATTTCAGATAATAATAATAATTATTATTATTATTAATTAAAGCAAATATATATATATATATATATAATTACAAGTATTAATGTTTTGTTTAAAATTTACTTAGATAAAAATAATAAAATTTTACTGAGACATAGAAAAATATTTCGCAAAAATATTACTATTAATAATAATTAATATCTTTCAAAAATATTTTTTTTATTAATTATTTATGTAATATATTTAGTTTACACATATTGAGATATTTATATCTATATTTTTTTCATTATATTATATATTTTTATGCTTAAAAATATGCTAACATAATTATCGAATAAAAAAGTATGTAATTAAATTTAACAATCAACGCATATTTAATTTACTTATATAAAGACAATAAATAAATAAATAAATAAATAAATAAAATAAAATAAATAAATAAATAAATAAAAATAAATATAATATATTTCTATTAATTGTAAAATATGTTAAGAAAAATATAAGAATTGGTTTATATTAAGGAAAACATATATGAATTAACCACAGAAACAATTATTATTATTATCATCCTTATTACTGTTATGATATTTTTTAATAATAATTACTCTTTTAATAATCTTTTAAATTGTACACATGTTATAAATTGATTATTATTTATTATTATTTTTTTTTAATTTACCTGAATATACTTATAATTTAATATGAATTTATTTTAAATTTGCCTGAATATACTTATAAATATTCGAAAAAAACATAAATTAAAATCTTTCAAAAATTTATTACCGTAATCTAATAATTTACGAGAAAATAATAATAAATACATTTTATTTTACAATTTAATATATTTTTCTTTCTTTTTATTGTCTACGAAAATTATGGTAAAGTTTTAGAGATTTCGTTCTACATAAAGCCACACACACCGACCCTCCCCCAAAATAAATAAATAAAAATAATTAAATAAATAAAAGAAAACAAATACACAAATAAATAAAAGAAAAAGGGGCAGATTAAATTTTTTGAAGAATTTTTATTTTATTTATTTATTTACTTATTATTATTTTAAGTATAAGATGACATAATGATATCTAAAGTAGAATAATGTACATTTTTTTAATCATAATTTTTAAATAGTATTGACTAAATTAAAATCAAAATTTGTTGAATTTTTACTTACGTTTTCCAAAGAATAAAAATTGGAGAAAAATATTATATCTGCGTATGTTTCTGCAACACGCAAGAAAATAACTATACGTAACTAGTTTACCAATTCCGCAACGTGTCGGTTAACCAGAAAAATATCGGAATAAATTATTGAAATCATATACAAGCTGTTTAAACTCTGATGCATGCAAAAGTGCAATGCGTTTTGCAGTTGCATTCTGTGGAAGCTACCCTGATTTATGCGTAATTTCAAGTATGATTTTCTTCTATTTATATACGGAGCTGTTATTTATGGATAAATAAATACGCTGTGAGAGAGTTTTATCAATTTTATCGAAAGCTCAGCACCTAAAGATATTTAATTCATTGAAAACTATTAATGTTTAATTGCTATGCGTGGATATTTATGTCAGTCAGATTGTACCATGTCGCATAAATTATACCCCGTTTGCTTCAGGTAAAGCATTAGGAGATCTTCTTTTAAAATATATTTTTAATAGCTTTTATTTTAATCATTGTTTCTTTTTCGGAACTTCAAAGTATATGATCACGGTAGAATTCATGCTTAAATTTGCTACACATTGTTGCTTCCGCAGACACATTCCGTTAGAACTTCCGCAGTTAAATAACGGTATTCTTTTTGAGTACATATCAAAAATAGTAACATGATAACGGATGTATAGAGTTAATTTAAAGGGAAGGTGATCAATAATTTTAAGAAATGTTTATTAATACTTTTTAATGTTAATTTTTTATATTTTATTTTAAACCATTCTAATTTAATTGCCAAAACGTCAGTGGAGGCCCTCTGTTGAGACACAAAACGGTTTGTCTGTGTGTTCTTTCGTTTGCTTGTTCGTCTGTCTGTCGCGCGATAGAGGCCACAAAAACCACGCTATTTGCTTGGAATTTGGTACACATGTTCATGAGCCCAATGGAATCAGCTGTATAGGTTTGGATGTGTATTCCATTTGTAGTTCGTGTACAGGGACACGTCAAAGTTTTTCTTATCATTACGGCTTATGGGAAGCATTTCTATGTACAGCGATAGCGGCTGCAATAATCACGCCATTGACTTGCAATTTGGTATACATACTTCTGAGCTCAACGGAATTAGCTATATTGTTCTAGGTGTAGTCCTATTTGTAGTTCGTGTACAGGGACACCCCAAAGTTTTTCTTATCATTACGGCCAATGGGAAGAATTTGTACGTACCACGATAGCCACAGCAAAAATCAAACTATTTTGACTTACAATTTTTGCCGAAACGTCAGTGGAGGTCCTCTGTTGAGACTCAAACAGATTTTGGGGTATGTCTGTGTATCTGTGAGTCGCGCGATAGCGGCCACAAAAATCACGCTATTGACTTGAAATTTGGTACACGTGTTCATGAGCCTTACGGAATCAGCTGTTTATTTTTGGGTGCGTATTCCATTCGTAATTCGTGTACAGGGACACACCAAAAGTTTTCTTATCATTACGGCCTATGGGAAATATTTGTTTGTACTACGATAGCGCTCGTAAAAATCACGCTGTTGAGTTACAATTTGGCACACATATGCATGAGCAAATTGGAATCAGTTGTATAGTTTTAGGTGTATATTCCATTTGTAGTTTGAGTACAGGGACACAAAGTTTTTCTTATCATTACGGCCTGGTGAAAGAATATGTATGTACCGCGATAGCCACCGCAAAAATCAGACTATTGCCTTGCAATTTGGTACACACGTAATTTGGTACACACATTATGAGATACACGTAATTTTAGCTGTATAGATTTGGGTGTGTATTTCATTTGTAGTTCGTGTGCAGGGACACACCAAACTTTTTCTTATCATTACGGCCTATGGACAGAATTTGTATGTACCGCAATAGCGGCCGCAAAAATCTTTCGATTGACTTGCCAATAAGCTCACACATTCAGGCTCTCCATAGAAATAGTTGTATAAACTTTTATGTCTATATTTTTTATGGATTGTGTAAAGGGACGCGTACGAATTCTTATTATAACAGAATAAAATTTGTCTAAACGCATTTTGACATCATTACTTTGCAATCAATAAAATGAATTTAGAGTACATTAGGGAGACACTTAAACTCATGTTTTCTGTAGAAAATATGTACTCTTAGGCTTCCTAATACAGAAGTGTTCTGACAATGCAACGTAATCAGCCGAATTATGTCGAATTTTTCGAACAATTATTCATGAAAAACGTAGAATAAGCTGAATAGTTGTTACTGATGTATACAATGTTTATAGTTCGTCTACGAAGACACGTAAAAGAATTTCATGATATTATTGTCTATATACAAATTTTTATTTAAGCGCATTTTAACGTGTTTATGCTGAATTCAACATAATGCAATCAACATACATTATAAAGATGCTTAGAATCATGTTTAGGGCAGAAAAAGGATATGTATAGACTAAATAATTTATTTACGGGACCCCACAAAAGAATTTCGATGACGTACTGTAATCATCCAAAAGATGTCAAATTAGGTTGGAAATATTAATGAGTTATAATTAATTAAATAGGTGTTTTCTTTTTAGTGTATAGAATTACTGTGGCTCCTTTTCTGGGATGCATAAAGAATTTCGTACTGTTACGATCTATAGTCAATATTTCTTAAAAGTGTATTTTAACATGGTTACACCTCATTAAATATAACGAAATTTTATTAGAATTTTAAAAGAATGTTTTTCAGTAGAGAACTATGGGCATAGAATTGGTAATTAATTTACAGGGTTACGCAAGATAATTCCAATATGTTATGTAATCATTTTGCATGAAATTCTGTACAAGTATTTATGAATTACAGGAAATTGATACAAGACAATCAGTTATTAGGAATACATATATATACATATATGTATACAAATAGTTATATAAAGATATATACAGCGCGTCATTGAGGGGTGCGGCAACCCCCTGAAAACGATTCTGTTTATGTAGCAAACCAATCGAATCAATATATATAATATAACAAGGAATAAATAAAAAAAAAAATGATTTTTTTAATAATTCCTGATGCAAATAGGACGTTGAGGCTCCTGATCTGCAGATCCACTAGTTTATAAAACTTATATTTTTCTACGTTTTTATTTATTTCCGACGGAACGTTCATTGATTATTTTAAATAATTCAGCTGAAAATCTTTCCTTAACTGGTATAAAAAGATAAAATATCCGAATGGTGTCACTCAAAGAACACTATTAAAAATGAAGCATTCTAAAATGAGTAATTGAACATAGTCAATTTCGAAGTGAGTCATTTTATTTCAAACAGAACAATCAAACCTGTATCCTTAATGAAACATTGCACGTTTGAAAACTGATAGCTGATTAAATTGACGATAATTTATGATAAATATACTAAACTAAAAGAAAATCTTGTATATACTATCTATCATGTATTTGGACACTTTCGAATTCAGACGTTTTGTGAAATACCTAGAAAAGTTCCTTAGGAATCATCTTGAAACTTTGGTAGCGTAAAGAACATACGCCTCATATGTTTCAGTAAAAGTTGTGTCCTGAAGAGGAAAAGGAGACCAGTATAAAATTAAATAAAAGTGAATATGTTTTGGATCACCCTGTAAAAGGTAATGCTTCAAATGCAGTTTGGCTCTAGCATGTGATTGGGAGGTTTCTTTTCATTATCTGTATACTATTTTATGAGGCTACAACATATATTCATAGAAATATAACAGTTTCAAAAAAAAACTGCAAAAAAAGTTTCCACTTTTTTAAATATAACACATAGGGTATTAGATCCAGTGCAAAGATATTTTTAAATAATAATCTCGTCTGTTACTCACACGACTTTCGCTAACCCTGAAATTTAATATTATAAATACATATTGGAGATTATGTTGTAAAATAACGAGAACCATTTAGTAAACCTATAAAACAATTCAAATTAGGCTTCAGAACAACTTTATTTGTCAAATAATTTTGTGTGTGTGTGGTGGTGGGGGGGGGGGGGGGTTCCGCCCCCTCACACCGTTACATTATTGTACCTATGTTTAAATAGAATTCAAATCTGTTATTAAATTTTAAAGTTCATTTAAAATTATTCATACAACTTTCACACAAGCAACTTATCAAACTTTGAAATTTATCAATCTTGATCAAACTTTTCCAGTAACAAACTTTTTAACTTCAAAGTACAACATTTTGTTCGCCTGAAACTATTTGTTTTTAAATTACTCTAAAAGACATAGACAAAGATCAAACGTTAAAAACCTGACTTCGGTGTTCAGGAAGCTTCAAAAAGTATAAATAAATATATATATATATATAAAATCAAGCGATGAATATTTAGCTTAAAAAAACAACAACATTATTTTTCATATGGCTATGAGGGATTAATTTCAAATCCTGAGCAGCTTCCTTGGACATGGTAAAATATTGCATTAAAGCACTTTCACTAACAATAAAAAGAATGTTGTGTCTTAAATATTGGCAGCCCTGTATACTTTCTGAAGGATATGTACGAATCACATAGTGCACATAAATATAATCCTATATTAATAACACACGACATAACCTGAAATACACTTCCATCATTTTTCAAGTACTGTCACACCATAATCTGGTTCGTTTGTTTAGCCCTGTAAAAGAAGAGTGAATGATTTTCATATGCTACATGAAATGTGTTTCTACGCATATAAAAATATATAATCGTTTCATTTGGTTTAGGGCAGTCTATAGATATTAAATTCTCTTTACTTGCAATTCCGCCATAGGCATAATGCATTTGATTACTGTTGGGTGCCCTTGTGCAGGAACCACTTGCGTGATCTCAACGAAATGTTTAGTGTGGCATTCCTATATAATGCACATTTAGAATACCAAGATTGGACTTTCTGCTATTATTTGTTCTTGGGATATGCTGATAAGAGACATACACACACATGCAGACACACAGACAGACACACACACAGACACACAGACAAACCGCTAAAAACATGACTTTTGGATTCAGGGACCTCAAAACGGTTAAATATAACAAAAACTCAATTTCGAAAATTTAACTCAAAAGCAATACTTTCCATACCATATATATGGGTAAGAGAAAATAAAAAAATGGTACACTACATTAGACACAGCTTATTGCAATCAGAATGCAAAAATATCAAATATGTTACGAAATATGAGCATTTTTACTAAATAATTTTAACTACGCATGCACTAGCTTTAAAAAAAAAATCATTTGCATAGTTTAATAACAAAAAGTATTGAGCAACTTATATAAAATCCCCAAACAAACATCGTGTAAATTCAAAAAGTTATAAGAGATAGAATGAACAGAAATCCAGTTCTCTCAAAATAAAAGCTAAACTATATGTTTAACTCCCATTTTTATTTTTATTCAATCAGTTCCCCATGGTAGCACAATGTTCGCTAATAGTAAATAAATCTTCACAAAACCCCCTATCATCTTCCTTTTTCTTTGAGAATAACTGAAATTCTGTTCATTCTATCTCTCACAACTTTTTGAGTTTACACGATATTTATTTGGGGTTTTCATAAATGATGCTCAATATTTTTGGCTACTAAATTATGCAAATGAATTTTTTTTAAAGCTAGCGCATGCGCAGTTAAAAATTATTTAGTAAAAATGCTCATATTTCGAAAGATATTTGCCATTTTTGCATTCTGATTGCTGCATGCTATGTCCAATGTAGTATGTCAGTTTTTTTCTGAAAATAGCTTTGCAGTGGGTGTAATACCCTACGTGTTATAATTAATAAAGTGAAACATTTTTAAAAATAATTTTTTTAAGTTATATCTCCACGAATATATGTGGTAGCCTCATAAACATTTATGCAGATAACGAGAAAAATCTTCATAATCACATGCTACTGCCAAAACTTATCTAAAGTATTACTTTTTACAAGATGATTCAAAACATTTTGACTTTTTAAAAGTTTTTCACTGGTAACCTTTTCCTCTTCAAAACACAACTTCTGTTGAAATATAACAGGTATAACATATTCTTTTCACTACCAAAGTTTGAAGATGATTCCTAAAGAATATATTTAAATATTTGACAAAACGTCTAAATTCGAAAGTGTCCAAGTGCTTATCGGTAGATAGTGTATAAAATCTACTTATTTAAACGGAAAGAGTTTCAAAAATTATCTTATTCCCTAAAATCTTCAGAACTATATTTTGGGGCGGTTTTATGCTGGTGGGCGGAAGAAGGCACAATATCGGAATCAATGTTAGGGATATTGTGATTTCGGATCGTCGCCAGCAAGTAAATATTCTGAAATGTTTTCAATAAATATTAAATTTGAGTTAATTTGTTTTGAAGCTATAGTGAGAATGTGATATACCTAAAACTGACATATATATGTGCTTTTTTATTTTGAGAAATCATTTTTTTTTTTTCAATGATGAAATTGTTAAGAATTTCTTTTCCTTAACAGTTTTTTTTTTTTTTTTTTTAGTTTTTGCTAGTAAGTAAAATAGAAATGGAATAAATAAATAATATCTTAGTTTTTTTTTTTTTTTTTTTTTTTTAATCAAAACGAAACTTAAAAATTATCTCTGGAGAAATAAATTAAAAATTAAAAGAAAAGCATTTTTTCCCCCTTACTTAAATTCTTCTATCTGCGTTCGAAGATATGTCATTTTTTCGACCACTCCATTCTTTTATCAGGAAGGCACGTGAGTACATGAAAGGAGGAGAGTTGACCCTTTCGTCATTCAAGGTGAGTTTGTAACAGGGGGAAAAATACGATTTTAACGTGATTAAACTTATTTTTGTACTATTAGTTAAGTTTAATATTTCATTCAAAAATTCTCTTTAGAGTATTTGTTAGAGTCCCACTAAAATTAATGAACAAAGGAATGAATGAAAATCTATCTTTCATTTTTTTATTTTCTCTTACTCGATATATGGTAAGAAAAATGTTGTATTTATGTAAACTTTTCAAATTTTAGTTTTTCTATATACAGATGTTTTTAGGTCTCCTAAGTCTGTAAATGAAGTTTTAGCGGTTGGCCTGTTTCTCTCTCTATGAGTCTGTCATCAGCATAATTAAAAAATAAATATTAACCGAATGTCCAAATTGGGCATTCTAAATCTTAGAACATATGGATCTTTTCCTGGAAATTGTTGTTGAGTTTAGACCAATGGTTCATGTACACTCCGCAACAAAAAGATAGGTACAAAGGTTTCTTTTTAATTTTTCATAAAATAACAATACCTTAATTGTGCTGATCATTTATTATTATCAAAAACACACTAAATATTTGTATTATATTCAAAATATGTACACTCTGCGACAAAAAGATAAGTACAAAGGTTTTTTTTTTTTTTTTTTTTTTTCTTTTCTTTTTTCGGAAAATAACATTATCTATATTGTGCTGATCATTTATTATTATCAAAAACATACTAAATATTTGTATCATATTCAAAAATTAAAAAAAAAAAAAAAAAAAAAAAAAAACTCTGTACCTACCTTTTAGTCGCGGAATGTAGTCTTAGACAAATTTTAGTCTTAAAAATTTTCTAAATTAGTCTTATAAAAAAATTAGTCTTAAATTAGTGCCTTTTTTTGATAATAATAAATAATCGGCACAATTTATGTAATGTTATTTTATGAAAAATAATATAAAAGAAACCTTTGTACCTATCTTTTTGTCGCGGAGAGTACAGAAAAAATATTTAAATACATTACAAACTCTCTAGTTACCACATTCTAACATTTTAGCTTACACTAAACAAAATGAAATTTACATATAATTCAGAGTTGCCACACTGTTAAAAATTTCAACAGAAAACTGCTGGTAATCATTTATCTTAAGTTTTATGTAAATATACAAAGAAAAATAAACGAAGTCGTTAAAAATATATGCTATATATGCATTATAACAACTACTATTAATTCAATAAATTATTGATGAGAACATATTTGTGTCTTAGGAGGATTTTTTAAAAGGTGAAACAGGCTAATTTTTCTATATAAAATAATAATTAAAATAAATAAAAATACAGAATAAAGATGGAAAACCTCAATTATTTTAATTAAGAATTATTGCAAATTTACAGAGAACCTGCATAAACATTTCAGTAAATTTACGGGATTTTTTACAGTGCATCATTTGAATTTATTTCGGAGCGTTTTTAGCCCCGCCTTGTTTCATATAACTCTCTCTCTCTCTCTCTCTTTTTTTTAAGAATAATCTTTTCTTTCTTATTTTATCATAGTTATATATATGAGTAAATTACTCTATAAATAAAGTGGTGCAAAATAAAGACGGGGTTAAAAATGTTTCGGGATAAATTAAAATGTTGACAACTATGTATATTTTTATATGAAAAAAAAAAAAAAAAATATATATATATATATATATATATATATATATATTGTACGAAAAGTATTCATCTTTCGTTTGCAGGGGTACACTGAAGAATACTAATAGTTTTAGGCTGGTGGTATAAATGCATTTCAGGTTTTGTTATCATTTTTTCTATGATCAATTTAAGTGCATCACTTGGTAGGTTCGTATTCAATTTTTAGGCATTATTTAGGGGTACTCAAAATTAGTAAAATAAATTTCAGTTAGTGATATGGGGGAAATTTCTCTAAAAAAATTTTCATTTTAAGTTTAACATTAATGTTTTATAAATAAAATAACTTAAATATTTTATAAATGTAGCTACAGTGTTTTAATGGGGTTTGAAAAGAAGGTTCGTGGCTCCCTTTCGTACAGATATGTATTTCAAATAAAAATGTTTATAAAACTATTTTGAATTCTTTTTAATGTATCTATGCAGTATTCAAATGCAACGAAACTTCCTTCTTTATCTGTAATAATCTTAATATATATAAATCTCGTGTCACAATGTTTGTCCTCAATGGACTCCTAAACCACTTAACCGATTATAATAAATTTCGCACACCATGTGCAGTTCGATCCAACTTGAGAGATAGGATAGTTTAAATCTCAAATTATACTCGCAATTTTAATTTATTGCTAATTATTTGTCTGTTATTATTTGACAGTCACAATTATCTGTTAACTCCAAATGATTCTAACAGATGTCGATACCTTTCGACTGGGTTGAAATGAAAGCTGAAATATATTTGGTGCTGCCATCTACACAAAGAATCTTCAACTTTTTAACCTATTAATAAATTTCGTATAATTCAATTATTTACACTTAACAGATGTCGATACCTTTCGACTGGGTTGAAATGAAAGCTGAAATATATTTGGTGCTGCCATCTACACAAAGAATCTTCAACTTTTTAACCTATTAATAAATTTCGTATAATTCAATTATTTCCACTTTTTAAATTTTTGGTGTTAGCATAGCCGGCCACGTGTTACTTAGACTGAAGTGTAAATTGAATTCATATTATAATGAAGATAATACAGTGAAATTAATCCTGTTTTTTACTTATTTGTGCTTCATTGATCAAAACTTTATAATTTAATATAATATATATATATATATATCTTTATATATAAAATTTATTATGTTTGTCCGCGATGAACTCCTAAACTAATGAGCCGATTTTAATGAAATTTGGACACTGTGTGCAATTTGGTCCAACTTGAGAGATAGGATAGTTTTTATTGCAAAATTCGCCTCCCAAAAGGGGGGGGGGAGGGGCCAAAACATGATTTCACAAACAAACAAACAAACAACAACAACCAAAAAAAAAAAAAAAAAAAAAATAGAAATGCAGATAGACTGTTCAAAATTGGTATAGAGAGGTTTTAGAGGCCTGCAAATCGAATGAGGATATTTTCGAAAGTGTAAAGTTATTAGGAGGGGCGGGTAAGGGGGCGGAGGGGCAAAAAAATAAAAATAGAGTTACATCGCTAAAAATTGGTACATAGAAGTTTTTGATACGTACAAATCGATTGCAGATATTTTCGAATTTGTAAAATTATTAAGAGGAGCGGGAAAGGGGGGGGGCAGAGGAGCAAAATATAAAAATGGAGTTAGATCATTCAAAATTGGTGCATAGAATTTTTGATACCAACAAATCGATTGCGGATATTTTCGAATTTGTAAATTTATTAGGAGGGGCGGGAAGGGGGGCAGAGGGGCAAAAAATAAAAATATAGTTAGATCGTTCAAATTGGTGCATACAGGTTTTTGACACCTACAAATAAACTGTAGATATTTTCGAATTTGTAAAATTATTTAGAATAGTGGGAGGGGGGAGGGCAAAGGGGCAAAATAATAGAAATAAGAGTTAGAACTTTGAAAATTAGTATTATTAAGTTTTAAGGCCCGATAAATCGATTGCGGATATTTTCGAAAGTATAGAGTTATTAAGAAGGGCGGGAACGGTGGATGAAGAAACGGTGCGCATGGTTTGCGCAGGTATACACTGCCGCAGGCAGTGGGGGTCCGAACAGATTATTCCACCAATGAGAGAAGATTTTTTTGTATTTTATATCATTTTCCTTTCGATAATATATGGATTCATTATGAGTGTCGAACATTTTTCCCGATCAGATTTTTTTTTTCTCTTTTTTTTTCACATGTTAAAAATTAATGCAATTTTGAGAATTCTTTAATTATAGTGAATCATTTAAAAATAGGGACCAGCGAAGCGGGCTAAGTCTGCTAAGATCAAGGATGTTATCAAGGATGGTCTTTATTCGTAAATAATAATTTTAATATATTGAATATTTTACTACATTATAATTCAACGTATAACATAGCCACAGCAACGCGTGGCCGGGTCTGCTAGTATATCTATATGAATATATGCTATTGTAAAGTAATGCTAACTCCGCCCCAGAGTAAATATTGAATCAGCTTCATGGATAATTCGAATTTTATGAAAACTACACAATTAATTATATATATCATATTTCTTTGTCTCTAATATTATTTTATATTGCCCATTGACAAAATAAATAGTTCAGATTCCAGTTATTTTATTTAACACATGTATATAGCATATTTAAAGCTTAAAATTAAATTAGTTCTATTTACATTCATTTACCAAAGTAAATAGAGAAAGTATGATTTTGGTTCAAATTTTCGAAATTGGGTTTTTGTTATATTTACGCAATTTGCGATCCCCTGAATCCGAAAATCACGTCTGGAATAGTTATTCTGCGTGTCTGTCTGTGTGCCTGTGCGTGTATGTGTATGTGTGAGTGTGTGTGTTAGCATTATCACAATACCTGAAGAACAAGTAACAGCACTAATTCTAAACTCGGTATTCTACATCTGCATCATATAGCGATGCAACACTAAACTTTTTGTTGAGATCAATCAAAGGGTTCGTGTACAGAGCCATATAAAAGAATTCAAACACATTATGTCTATGGGTGAAATCCTTGATAAGTACAGTGTAACACATATAGGCTGCCATCAAAAAAATAAAATTAACATATATTTTTTCATATGCGTTAAAAGCATGTTTTGTGTATATTGTATCAGTACAAAAACCCTTAACGGGTTAAAAGTTTGTGACGCAGCTACTTCATCGCTATAAGAATCTGAAGTATGGGTCTTAAAAATAATGATATCAAATTTTAAGTGACGCTTTACTATTAGTTAAAATATACATAGATTTTCTTATTTGATCATTTGCTTTTTTCTTTTATTTATATTTACAATGCAAACATAATATTTTTAACTTCAAGATAAGACAAATATATAAAATATACTCACTGATGATTTTCATTTGCACTTCAATTTCAAAATAACAGTTTCAAAAGGAATGATATAAAAATTCCAGTGACACCTCGGTGTCATTTTAAACGATTTGTCTTTAGATTCCATTAAAATTACCTTTGCTTTGTCTAATAAAGTATATTTACAGATTGAAACAGTGCTTTTAATTTTCAAATATACTGTCAAATAATCACACTTTCACTGAGCTTGCATTATAAATTGAAATTATTTATTTCAATAAATTGATTTGTCTTTTGCGTCACGCTATCCAAAACTGCAAGTGAAATTTGTACAAATGTTTTCTTTGCATCACACTATCTCTTTGCCCAAATTTTCACTTAGTTGGATACTATGATACAAAGCAACATTTACATAAATTTTACTTGCAGTGTTGGATAGCGTGACGCAAAAGACAAATCAATTTATTGAAATAAATAATTTCAATTTATAATGCAAGCTCAGTGAAAGTGTGATTATTTGACAGTATATTTGAAAATTAAAAGCACTGTTTCAATCTGTAAATATACTTTATTAGACAAAGCAAAGGTAATTTTAATGGAATCTAAAGACAAATCGTTTAAAATGACACCGAGGTGTCACTGGAATTTTTATATCATTCCTTTTGAAACTGTTATTTTGAAGTTGAAGTGCAAATGAAAATCATCAGTGAGTATATTTTATATATTTGTCTTATCTTGAAGTTAAAAATATTATGTTTGCATTGTAAATATAAATAAAAGAAAAAAGCAAATGATCAAATAAGAAAATATATGTATATTTTAACTAATAGTAAAGCGTCACTTAAAATTTGATATCATTATTTTTAAGACCCATACTTCAAATTCTTATAGCGATGAAGTAGCTGCGTCACAAACTTTTAACCCGTTAAGGGTTTTTGTACTGATATCATTACTTTTTAGAGGTTATTGATCAAAAAATTAAAACAAGTCCTTCCGGCTCATAGGAAGGTTAGGTTGATTTATCTTTTCTTATGAAGTCGCCACCATTTTTTTCAAAATGGCAGCTACATTTTATTAATCAATTTCGTGGATTTATTGAGGGCTATGTATATATGGAGTTTTAAGCAAATCGGTTCAAAAGTTATTGTGATAATTTTCAAGTGGTCACCATTTAGAAACAAAAGGACAGAGTGACTGAAATGCCCAGTGAACTTATCAAAGATACTTGAATGATATGTCAACTGTGCAAATATGATTCGAACTGATTCAGTATTAGAAAAGTTATTGTAATAAAAAAAAATTTAAGTGGCCGCCACTTGGAAACAAAATGGTGGAGCAAGTTGCCTAGCAAGCTTATCCAAGATATTTGAATTGTAAGTTCACTTCCCAACTTTGATTTGAACCAGTTTAGTATTCTAAAAGTTATTGTGGTGGCACATTTTCATATACCAGCCTGATTTCAAGTGGCTGCAACTTGGAAACAATGTTGGAACAAAATTCATCCAAGATATTTGTGTGATAAGTTCAATGTCCAACTTGAACTGATTCAGTATTTCAAAAGTTATTCTGATGATAAATTTACAAGTGGTATCCTGATTTGAAATGGCCGTACTTAAGATATTGGTCATTTTGTTAAAAATGACAGATAAAATTCATTAATAAATACTTGATTGAGACTTTTATGTGGTCAATGTAAACATCAAAATTCAAGCAAATTATAGTCTTAACTAAGCTTTTTCAATGTAGATTTGAAATTTTCATGTAGCTGCCACTTGAAAACAAACAGCAGAGCAACTTAGTTAACGAACTCATCAAAGATATTTGTAAGATAAGTTAGCTGTAAAACTTTGGTTCAATTCAATTTTGAGTATTATGTCGAGAGTTATCGTAATCACAAAATTTCCATTATATATACAAAAAAATCCAATTTATACATCTTTTAAATTTATACGTGCTTTTAGTGAAGTCCTGATTCATTCCTATTCATAAAAATATCTTTGTTTATAAGTTACACAATATTAGTTATGTCTTTTCACTTTTCTAATACTTACAAAATTTCTTGACCGGTCATTCTTATAACCATTCTAAATATAAATTTTGATGAGTATGTGAACTTTGATATCAATATCATGACTTCGGAGCTATTCACAATCTATTAACTAATTAAAAACAAATTGTTTAATGCTAATTTAAGTGATAATGATGTGGGATGTGAAGAAGTTATTCTTAAGAGAGGACAATACCTAATCTTGGCAACAGCTATGGCCTATGTTATGGGAAGATTTATTTTCATAATTACTCAGTACCAAATGTATTTTTTAAATTCCGTTTCCACTTTCAGAAAATTCACAACCATTAAATTGGTACTCATTTTCGAAGATATTGGTTTTTTAAAAAATGTATATATTTTTTTAGTTCAAAAATGCGAATTTTCACACAAATTGCTTTTTTTAACCACAAAATGAAATACTAAAAATTTAAAAAATCAATTTTTGGAAAATGGGTACTAATTTAACGATTTAGAATTTTCTGAATATGAAAATGGTTTTTAAAAAATGTGCTTGCTAACGATAATCTGTTTTAAAATTTATTTTCAATTTCATTTTGAGCACTGAAAGAGTGCTTGACAGAAGTGCAGTAACTGGAATAAACTAAATTTAATAAATAATATCAGGGTTGGCAGGTTTTTGACGGTTTAAACCACAGTTTAAACTGCCACATCAAAAACCTTAAATTTGACACTTTTTGGTATATTTTAACAATGAAGTAGTCATATTTATAGAAATAAAAAACTAATAAAAAAGTGCTTAGTTTATAAGCCTCCCATGGTTAAAAATAATTCTTAGAAGTGTATTATCTGTTTCTTATGAGTGCTAATGATTTCTATTTAAGTATAAAAAACAGATATTTATTATCTTTACAAAACACAAAAATTCAAATATAGGAATTTGTATATTCTAAGGTGAACCACTTATTGCCTTTTAAGTTATAAAAATTTTATAAAGTCTTATTAAAAAAAAAAAAAAAAAGTTCTATTAAATTATATACTGATTGATAATTAAAAGATACCGTAAGTATTTTACCTCAATGAATGAAATTACTGTGCTATTAAATAATGCATTATGTTCTTTCATTTTGGGTTATAGTCAATAGCATGTTTTAATGTTGTACGATTAAAACTTAGAGGTATTGCATGACTTGTTGAACTAAATTTTAATATGAATTACATAATGCAATTCTATTTTTAATTAAAGAGATGATGGACAGTATATATCTCTTTTAAATTACTGCCATAAAGGTATGAAAATTTGCATTTATATGCATTGAAATTTAATATTATATTAAAATTTCAAGTGGAGTTACTCCAGTTTTTTTTTTTTTTTTTTTTAATATTGCTAAAAATTTCATTGAAATTTCAGCATTTAACATAATTTTAAAAATAATTATAAGATAGAAAAAAAACTTTTTTATATGTAGTGATGTGGGTTGGAAATTTTTCTTTTTTGGAAAATTTTCTACCATGTTTTTCCGGAAAATTTTCCAACCAAAAAAACAATTTTTTTAGTAAATCTTTTGCATGATATATTTAAATTTTCTTTTATTAGTCATAGTAATGCTATATACAGTGTGAAAAACAAAAGTTTCTGATTAAAGTCATCATTTTGAAAGTTACCAGATATATGTTTTGAGCAACTTGAATGAGAAATAGGTTATTTATTATAATACAAGAGATCTATGGTTGCTAATCAGAATTTTAAATGTCTATTCAATACGTTTGTAAGAACATAATTATAAAGCATTTGGCAACATAACAAAAAAAGAATATATTGATAAATTAATGCACTACTATACTGCTGAGCATGTGTATCTATTTTTCAAAATATTCATTTGGTAAATGATGATACGACGATTTTTTTCAAACTCAGGCAGCAATTCTCTTAAGTCACCTTATTTATGGTCTCTGATTCTGAGAGTGACTCAGAAAGTTACGACATTGTCATAATCTTCGTTAAAAATTCAATAATAATATAATAATAATAAAAAAAAATTGCTTTAATTACAAAATTGGCATTGTTGAAATTTTAGAGAAAAACCTTATATAAAAACATATTTTTTAAAATAACTTTTTAAAACTAATTTCTAATGTGGAAAAAAAAATGTTTTTTTATGCAAGCAACAGGAAATACAATTAATTGCCTAAATATAAACAGCAATATTTTGATTAAAATTTAAGGAAATCAAATAGATAAAATGAATCACATCATATCTTGTAATTGGAGGTTTAGTTGAAATAACTCAATATTTCTTTACTTGCTTAAAATATCCAAAATTGAATTGTACTTGAAAAATCTCATAAAGGTGTTACATTTAAAGTTAAATAATAACAACAATAATAATAATAATAAAATCTCAAACTTCCAGATTAATTTTTTTGAATAGAGGATTACATCCATTATCCAATACCACCAACTATTAAAAAATATGATTTCGTATTCGCAAACTGTGCTTAAAAATAGAAGAAATCGAAAAAAGTAAAAATCAAAAGAATTTTGATGAAATGAACCCTTTCATGGTCTGAGCCATACCTTATTAATTACCTTGTACAGTCGGCAGCAAAATTATTGATGCGCTAGCAATAATTTCTATTTAAAAGATGTACACCTAATACAATTTTGTTAAGTAAATATTTATCGAGTCATGATCTTAGTCTTATACTGTTTATAAAAAAATTAAGTTCATGATAAAAATTAGCGATAAAACTAAAGAAAAAGAAAAATATGAATGTGTGTTTCAATAATTTTGCTGCTACTAGCAGCCAAACCTCACATTATTCTAAAAAGAAATTCGTTATGATAATTACCTCTTTTTTTTTTAAATTCTGTTTAGTTTTAGAATATTCACAATTAGTGCTGCACCGAGTAGCACTTTGGCCGAGTACCGAGTACTCGGCCTTTTACTACTCGACTGAGTACCGAAGAAAGAATAATTGATGTATATATGAAGAATTTTTCGCATGTTGAAATTGAAAATAGGCCTTTTGAACACAAAATTAAGTTAAATGGCAAACAGCATGTTTTCATGAAATGTTCCAGAACTTTTGTAGTGTATAGTATACACAATTAGGTTCAATGTTATATTTGATACGTCCAGATTAGTGGATTATTAAAACCATAATAATTGATAATTTCATTCTTTATTATATAGTCTTTCTCAGATGCGAATCATTCTTAGATAATTCTTAGAGAATATAAGTTCCTATATACTCAGGCATATTTAAGATGTATGAAATGAGAATATTAAAATAAATATTTTATCATTTCAAACATGATAGACTTCATTAATCTTCAAATTCTAGAAGAGTAAAAAAAATAGGTGTTTTGGGCCATAATTTGCAAAACAACAAATTTGATTATTAAAATATATTTTTAATAATATTTCAGGGTATTTATATTTTTCATAATTATTTTTTAAATTAAAAATCAATCTTTTCTTACAGTTTTAAAAGCGTCTTACTTTTATTTGCACAAATATGTAACTAATGTTTTATCTACTATTTTAGTATTTATTATATAAGGGTTCTTTCTTCTAAAATATTTTATTTTTGTCTATTTTATAAATACAATTTTATGCATTTATACTTAAAATAATAATAATAATAAATTAATCAAAAAATAAAAACTTACTTAAAACAGAACAAACAGTAGAAAAAAGTTTTTAATTATCTGCTGGCAAACTGATTTTTGAAATAAGTCAAATACCATGTAACAAACAATGTAAGATTTTTTTTAAGATGATAAAAACTAGCATTTTGTAAATCGTAAATAAAATGTTTATTATGACAAAATAGATTTTTTAAAATCTGATCAAAAGTTAGGAAAAAAAATGATGCCTGAAGGTGATTTCATGCTATTTTAGGAAGCTTACGGTTTCCATTTTCATATAACCAGTGTCCGATTTTATATAATACAAGTCAATGTTTATATAGGTATACAAAGGTGAATAAATAATGTTAAACTATCACTTATTCGGATACAGCCTATCGCTGTTTATCTGGTATTTTAAGAACAAACAAAATGTGAAAAGCAGAAAGGGGGAGGGGGGGGGAATTAAATAGAGTAAAGGCACTTTTACGATATATATATATATATATATATATATATACAGTGAAACCCCAATCTATCGTTCACGCATCCATCGTTTTCCGCATTGATTGTTTTATTAATTCCTTTTCTTAAGAATGAAAGTTTATGAGAAATAACATGGAATTTTGAGAAATCATAAGGGTGGTGAAGGAATACACGAGCGCAGCGTTCATATACATGCATTCGTTTGCACGCATTGTGCACGGGTCCACGCTGCCGAAGGCAGTGGGGACCCGATGTGACATTTTTCTTGATTAGAATTTTTTTTTCTCTTTTTTTATCACATGATAAAAATTAATGCAATTTTGAGAATTCATTAATTATAGTGATTCATTTAAAAATAGTGACCAGCAAAGCGGGCGTAGCCTGCTAGTGTATAATAAAATATTTTTAAAAAGCAACATACATGAAGATGCACATTCAATTTGGCAGATATGTGATCAATTTACTGCTTTTGTAAGAGTGACAAATAATTAATACTGATAATAATAAAACAAAAATTCAATATTTGGTAAATTTTATCATGCAGATTTTCACAAAATTTTAAATGCAATATGCAATTTTACAAGAGAGAATTTTTTTTTACTTATTTATTTAATAATCTATGAATATTTACAAATATTACACATTCTACTTATAAAACTAAATGTGATGTTATAAAGTATTTTTGGAAAGCTAATAAATTAAGAGGCACACTAAATTTGGCAGATATTTGATCAGTTCAATCTTTCAATGCTTAATATAACAGTGACAAATAATCAATACAGATATTTACAAAACAAAAATAATATTTAATATCTGGAAATTTTTCTCATACAATTTTTCACAAGATTTTCTATGCAATTGCAAAAGTGAGAATAATTTGCTTTTGAAATAGAAAACAGAAAGAGATATCATAACTGAAGAGAGATTTCACTGCTTTTTTGTAACAATTGGCAGCTTTTTTATAACAATTGTATATAATAAATACATATTTTATTCAAAATACTAAATAACAATTTAATCAATGTAATCTTTTGAAAATCAGTGTATATGAAGATGCATGTATTGAACTTTGACAGATTCTCTTTGACAGATCAGTTTATTACTTTTATAACTGTGACGAGTAATAATAAATAAATATTTACAAGCAAACACTAGAAATGTAGAAACCTTTCTCCCACAATTTTTCATATAGATTTCAATGTAAATTTCATATGAAGGATTTTTCTCTTAATATTATAAATCAACATAAAAAGTTGCACATTATCTTGAATTGATATTTGATGAAGTCATTTTTAATAAAAAAAAAAAAATAATAATGCAGTACACTCCCAGAATGAATATCTGTAAATAAATATATTTTATTTTTTTAAGGCAAATTAAGAGTAGGTAATAAATGCAGTAAAAATATAAAGTTTATATCCGCAAATTAAAATTTACCCCACAAATCCAAATTATAAAATGAAGTATAAAAATATTTAATGCAATATATATAAATTTACAGTTTTATTATAATTGAGAAATATAGATATAACTGACTTTTTTTATGCTTAGAATTTTTTCTTGATTTTTATAGTCATTTTTTTTTTTTTTTTTTTTTTTTTTGGTTCAAACAAAAATATTGTTGCTTAAAAAAAAAAATTACTTAGGGTAAGGTGGGGTAGTGGGACCCCTTATCGGCATAATTTGACTTTAGCTGAACATAGCACCGGTTGTAATAGGCCTATCAACTTTTTTTTTTGGTAGTTCATTCATAGACCTATTATAAGAGTGGGCAGAGCATTCTATTATTAAAGGAATATAAGAAAAGGTGCAAAGATGAAACCATGTTACTGTTGAAAAAGGTTACCTTTTTTGGCATTTATCGCGTTATTGGCGATTTTTTGTTCTGAACATAAATATTATTATTATTAAAAGATACAGCAAGAAAAACTTGCGTAAAATGAAACAGCTGCTGAAATTTATTTTTACCTTGTTATTAACACTCTCCAAAAAGTTCAAAAGCGTTTATAACTTCATTTTGTCTATACTCGCTTTAACTCTCATAAACAGTGTCCGAAATTAGGAGTCATTAGTTGTCAAATATGACTAAATTATTGCATTTGACGACTATAAAATTATTTCCAGTCGTCAAATTTAACGCCTAGCTTTTTTTTTAAAGACTTATTTTTGTTTAACTTTGAAAGGTCCAAGTCCATATCATATTTTCCCCCCTACCGCACAGGGACTATGTCGTTTAGACACCTGGGCATTTCCAGCATATTTCACCCCCGACCCCCTTACAGAGATAAAAAAGAAAAAGTTTCCTTTAATCCCTTTTAATCTTATCAATTTTTAAAACTGCAATTTGCAACGCTCTCGCCACACATGCATACAAATAACCTATGGAACCAACACATTTATCTGTGTGCACATACTGATGTAATGTGTAAGAAAAATACTAGTGCTGCACCAAGTAGCACTTTGGCCGAGTAGCCGAATACCGAGTACTCAGCCTTTTACTACTCGGCCGAGTACCGAGTAGTTGTAAGAAATAATAATTGATGCATATATGAAGAAATTTGCACATCTTAAAATTAAAGAAAAAGGCTTTTGAACATAAAATTTAGTTAAATGGTAAACAGCATGCTTTCATGCAGAACTTTTGTAGTGTACATACATAATTAGGTTCATTGCTATATTTTGATACTTTCAGCATAGTGGATTACTAAAACCATAACTGATAACTTTACTCTTAACATCTTTTTTAGATGCGAAATTATCATACTCAGATAATTCTTAGAGAATATAAAAGTTACTAGTCACTAAGGCTTAATTTAAGATACATGAAATTCACATATGAAAGGGTAACATTAAAATATTTTATAATTTCAAACATGATAGGCTTCTTAATCTTCAGATCGTAGAAATGTAAAATGACAGGTGGTTTTGGGAACAACAGATTTGTTAATGAAAATAAGTTTCAAATAACGTTTTAGTGTATTTACCCTTTTTTATATATAACGTAAAATGCCATAAAAGCCTTTATTTGGTTAAATGCCCGCTCCCTACTCTTTTTTATTATTATTATTTTTTTGTTCTTAAAATACTAAATAAACGCAACTTTTGCTCAACGGTACACTGTATCCGAATAGGTGATAGTTTTTTATGTTATTTTATAGTATAAAATTCAAAATCAATCTTTTCTTACCAATTTGAAAGTGTGTTAGTTTTATTTGCACAAATGTATAACGAAAATTTTGTGTTAATATTACAAAGAGGTTCTTTTTTTCCTAAAATATTTTATTTTTGTCTGATTTATAGATACAATTTCATGTACTAAGCATTTACAAAATAATGCATATTGATATTACATGATAGTTATAATTAAAAGCTCAGATCATGAATCATCTCTATACTAAGTTTGGTAACAGCCCATTTTAACTGCAGAAAGCTGTTATAGCAAAAATTTTAATTATAATGACTCTGTATTTATATTTTCATATTTTTTTAGTTCAGTTGTAAAATAAATATCTCTCATTAACACATTTCTATCAATAATGCATAAAAATAGTGAAATTTTCACAACTACTCAGTATTGGCTGAATACATAGCCTAAATTTGGCCAAGTAAGCCGAGTGCTGAGTATATACCAAGTACTCGGTACAGCTCTAAAAAATACATATAATATATTAAACTAGAGCTGTACCGAGTACTCGTTATATACTCGGTACTCGGTCAAATATGGACTAAGTATTCGGCCAATACCGAGTAGTTGTAAGAATTTCATTATTTTTATGTATTATTGAAAGAAATGTATTCATGAGAGTTGTTTTTTAATAACTAAACTTAAAAAATATGAAAATATAAACATAGTCATTAAACTTTTGCTGCAAACAGCTTTCTGCAGTTAAAACAGGCAAGTAGATTGCCACTAAACTCGATATAGAGACGATTCATGATTTGAGCTTATCCATTTTAGTTACAAGACTTTAAGTATAACCATCTTGTATGTGTGTAATATGCATTTTTTTTTTTTTTTTTTTTTTTTTTTTTTTTTACAAAAACTTTGTACATAAAATTGTATTTATAAAACAGACAAAAATAAAATACTTTAGAAAAAAGAACCCCTTATATAATACTACTATAGTAGATAAAACTTTAGTTACGTATTTGTGCAAATAAAAGTAAGACACTTTTAAAACTGTAAAAAAAATATTGATTTTTAATTTAAAAAATAATTATGAAAAAGGTAAATACACTAAAATGTTATTAAAAATATATTATCAAATTTGTTGTTCTGGAAATTATGGCCCGAAACCACCTACCTTTTTACTCTTCTAGAATTTGAAGATTAATGAAGTCTATCATGTTTGAAATGATGATAAAATATTTATTTTAATGTTCTTATTTCATATGTAAATTTCATGCATCTTAAATTAAGCCTATAAAGAACTTTTATATTCTCTAAGAATTATCCGAGAATGATTCGCATCTGAGAAAGACTATATAATTAAGAATGAAGTTATCAGTTATTATGGTTTTAATAATCTACTAAGCTGGAAGTATCAAATATAACAATGAACCTAATTGTGTATATACACTACAAAAGTTCTGAAACATTTCATATAAACATGCTGTTTGCCATTTAACTTAATTTTGTGTTCAAAAAGCCTTTTTAAAATTTCAAGATGTGCAAAATTCTTCATATATACGTAAATTTCAATTATAATTTCTTACAACTACTCGGTACTCGGCCGAGTACTCGGTATTCGGCTACTCAGTCAAAGTGCTACTCCGTGCAGCACTATATTAAACTGTGTTCCAGAAATTTTGACGTGTAGTTCAGAAAATATTGTTTTACTCATAATCACTCTATTAGTCATGTTAAAAGCGAATTTCAGAAATTGCAACTAGAAATTTCAATTTGACTCCTAAAATATTTACAGCAGGCATCATATGACGCCTTCCCTTTCCTTTCCAATTTCTATCACTGCTCATAAATAATCATTGACATTTTTGAAATGGTATAAAGTATAATATATTCAAACTAATTCAATTTAGAGAATTAAGTATAGCAATTATAAACATTTTATAAAAATAATTACTTAAAAATAACGAAATAATAAAATATTAAAAAGAATCTTACCTGTGAAAATCCTTGTTTTACATAATTTCTAGTTCTTTTAATATCTAATTACAATTTCTTGGTATAAAATTCTTTTTACATTCAAAACAATATAACTTTTAAAGAGAAATAAAAATTTTAAAAATAATTTTCAAAGAAAACGGAAAAATATCGCCTGCTTAATAAAAAGCAGAGTTTAGAGCATGGCGAGTAAATTTCAATATTGGCCAGTTTGGCGTCCTGTAGATCAAAAGTCACATGACCTTTTTTATGAGTTATCTTTGCCACTAAAAAAGGCTGCCATTGTCCCGTCCACTCTTATAATAGGTCTATGGGTTCATTCTCTCATATGTTGTTACTGTACCCATGGCAACCTTGAAACAAATTGGCAAATGATGAATTAAAAAAGAAATGTGGAACAGCTTTACTATTAGGCACATACTGCTGTTGCCGATGTACAGCTCACTGGATGAATCGATACTCTGAATCATTACAAAACTTAAAAAATACATTTTAAGAAAATAAATTATTTTTTCACTCAGGTGCTTGTTTTGAAATTCACTGAAATTAATTAAGCATATTTTTAAGATTAATAAAACAAACATATAAAACAGTAATAGAAATTTGAGTTACTTCACCACAAAAAAAATTTCGAACGGCTTTCAATCTTTAGCACATAAAATTCACTGTTGATCCCAGTGGCAGAACGTTTTGTAGCTGTCTGCAACAGGCTTTTAAAATTTCATAATCTGTCTGCAAAATTTGTGTGTAATCAGGGGAGAAAATGGCTTACACTCAAAAAGCCTGAAAGCTGATTGGAGGGGGGGGGGCTTAACATCAGTAGGGATCTCGTGCAACAATACACAAATACAATTTTACTGCAGAACAATATAGTATAAACAATTGTGTGTATTCATTCAATTCATCTCATTCAATTATATATTTTATAGCAATGTTTGACACAACACAATATAAATAATTATAAATAATAAAAGTATTAGTTGTAGTTTTGATACAGAATTTTTTTTTTAAGTGAATTGTTATTCGAAAGTTGCAGACAAATTTTTTTATCAGTGCGGACAAAAACTGTCCACAAGCCGTTTTTCTGTGTCCGCGACTATGTCGCCGTGTTTCTGCCACTGGGCTGTTAATAATGACAAGCACATAATATTCAGTGGAAATAATGATGTTAAATATATAACTCGAATATTTTCTACAATTTTTTAAAATTACAGGCTTGCATGAAATTTTGTGCTGCAGTGGTCAGTATCCCGATATTAAAACCAAAAAAACATCACTGGATACCCCTAATTTGTAGCGCATGAATCAGAAAATGTATAAAAATCTGTACTGCAGCAGTCAGGATCCCGATATTAAAAAAAAAAAAAAAATCACTGGATACCCCTAATTTGTAGCGCATGAATCAGAAAATGCATGAAAATCTGTACTAGATCAATTACTAACACGCACTATTTTTTCCCTAAATACTAATTCCATTTATTTAAAAATAATAATAAAATACACTTGAAAAACTAATTTTTAAATCTTAAAAACACGTTAAAAAAAATCATTCAGCTGAGACGCATTACGATAAACACACATGAGCTTTCGGCACAAAAAGAAAAACAAAGTTCCGATACAAAAAGGTTACTATTAAAAAGTATCGATCTCGATATACTAAATCGGGAGTAAATTACGTGATTTTGGTCAAAGCTGAGAAAAATGTACCTTTCTTTATCATTGGGGTTAAGTTTTCCAACTCCAGACAAAACATAGCGACATTCGTTTTATGCCGGGTATCGGTCTAAAAGACCACATTTTCCCATGGAAAGTTGTTGAAATCCCTCTAATTAGAAAACAAAGCAAACTAGCTGACTAGTACTTTTTTCTTCACTGTTTGTTTTAAAACAAAAGAAACTATCGGATTTTGCATCACATATCAAATTTTGCTTGTTTGCCATCTCATCTATTAAAGATGACGAGAATTTTTCGAAGCTATTTAGATTGTTCGATTCTTCCATCAGTCTTTCTTCTATTAAATTAGTAACACCAAGTTCACCACTAAAGGGACGCAGGTATCTCTGCAAGTTTAAACTAATTAAAATAATAAAAATAACGCTTAACAGTTGGTGTGAGGCTTATAGCAGAACAGGAATCAAAACCCATTTCTCTCTGAAGTAAACAGTTCAGTAGAGAGAATGTAAGTACGAGTTGTTTTTATTTGTGCTATTATCACTGCACTACACATGAACTGTACAAGGGAGGATACACACATCACCATACAGTCATCAAAGCGTCAAACCACCTGACGAATCAGCAAACAGTACATTATGGCCACAACTCCAAAGCGTGTCTGTACAGATACATGCGAGGATCGTTTTGTTTACTTATGCTACACCATTTCTCACCCGTAGAAAACACTTGTGTGTAGATTAAAACCAACATTGTGTATGTTTCTTGCTATAAAATGTGTGAATTGCATCAACAGGAATGCACAAATAAGTTACTCTTCTTTGAAAATGTGCTCATTTAAGATGACAGATTTTGCTGGGATGACTAAGATTTTTGTGAATGTACCAATTTTAGCTGAATGATTTTTGTGAAGGTACCTTTTTTGCCAGATTGATTTTTGTGAAGATACCTTTTTTGCCAGATTGATTTTGTGAAAATACCTTTTTTGCCAGGTTGATTTTTGTGAAGGTACCCATAAAAGGTAGTAAACTCGACCTGTATTAACCCCTGTTTTGGGTAATTTTCGAACATACTTGGGCTTGCATTTTTATCCAATAGTCGACGATTTAATCCTTTTTTTTAAAAAGCAGCTTTTCAAAAGTCTCATTTCATCTTTTTTTCTACTTAAAACATTTTCAATGAAGCTTTTATTTCTTGCATTGCTTTCTTGCTGAACAGACAGAGGCATATTATTAAAATCACAAAATGAGTCTGAAGAACTGTCTGCCGACGAATCTTCACGCTTCCTTTCAATACATGGCTTTTGAAGACTCGCATTCATCCAATAGTCCACGATTTAATCCTTTTTTAAAAAAAGCAATTCCTGATATAGTAATCTATTGCTTATGATAGCAATCGCAACAACATAAACAACACACTGCGGATTAATACAGTGTAAACAATTAGCGACATTAGCGTAGTGTCTACAGCAAGCGCGAATGATCTACGCATCCGGATGTAGTACGCATGCGCTTCAAAGACCATGGACCATGGTATAAATTCGTATTCATGAGTACTTTAAATTTTTTCGCTTTAAATTTTTTTTATTTAGTATGAATAACGATGAAATAAAATATCTATAACTAAAAAATATTTCTTTTATTTTAAATATTATCTAAATACTTTTTTGATGAAATAGGAAATTTTAAAATTAAAAATATTTTCTTCATAGCAAAAATTTATTGACTGCATTCACGTTGGTCAGCCAACCAACGTGAGCAACTGAAGCCTTGCAAGCAAGAAGTAATAACCGCATCACGGCCTTTTTAGCCGAAGAAACACATGTAATTGGCGTAGTAATATAGTTCCATATTTAAAGCGATTTATATAAAAAACAAGAGTTTTCCTGGAAAAAACGGAAACGTTACTAGATTCAGAAAGATTTTATTAACAACATATATTAATTATATGAAAATCCTTCGAGCCGTTTTAGAGATATTTTTCAGAATTTCAGTCCATTACTCCAATCGTTTTCCCATTTTGGCTTTAAATTGAGATTCAGATCTCAAAACATATTGCATGTAGAAATGTAAAATTTTCAGGATAGATTAAGACCGAAGATAAAAGACTATTTTGAAAAGAACAGAACAAAATACGGCATATTTGCTGAGATATTAAGTGTCGGCTTTTACAGATCTCTTTGATGTCAAACTAGCCGTATATAAGAGTTCGCAGCGTTCAGTTTGGGCTTCCGCTTGCGTCACTCGAAAAACTGTCGTTTTTCATGATAAGGAAATCATCCATCATTCGTTTACAGGGTTACTACTAAATGTATTTGAATATGTTTGGGCTATACTTAGAAATTGCTGGAAGGGTGCATTAAGTGTTTTTCATATAACAGTAAATTTAAGTACACAATGTGGTGTTTATATAATTTATAGACAATATACAGGGCTACCAAAATTAAACTAAACGTTCTTTTCTAATGAATGTAAGTAAAAAAAGTGCTTCGGAACATTTTACTATGTCGACGAACACTGCGGAGAAAGAAAAATTAATTTCTCTTAACAATACTGTAAAAAAAAAAAAAAAAAAAAATCCTTTAAAGTCTTATTTTCCACTCTGTCTTTTGTATAATATCATCTTCAAAGACTCCCTGACTACGAAAGTCAAATTTTTAGTGATTGATCTGTATGTATTTTTGTTATCAACATAACTCATAAACGAACAATTGTAAAGAATCCAAGTTTGGTATTTGTAAGTTCGCATTAGGTTGCCACTTGAAAAATTTGATCAAGATGGGCAAGTTTGAAGAACAAATTGAATCTATATCTATATCTCTCTATATATAGATATAGATAAATGGATACATTATTCAGTAGAAACGTAACATTACATACATTATTAACGATACTTTATTCAGTAAAGTAAATATATAGGACGTCCGTTAAAGTTCTCACTCATCTCTTTAACAACTGAATGGCTGTAGTTATATTCATAAAAATGATATCCAGATTGAAAATAGCACAAAATAGAGAAATATATGAATTACAGGGTTGCAAAATGTCATCGATTTAGTACAAAAAGACATCTCACTCTAAAAAATATCCGTAAAATTTGTAGAGTTGACAGTTAAATTATATGGCCAGTTCAAATCTCCGTGAAAAAAGTCCAGTATCTGTATTTGTAACAAATGGATGCACAATTCAAAGTGTTGACCGTTTATTAAAGGTCACTTCCCTTCTTCGAGAAAAATATCACGACAGATTTACGGACTTAACTGTATTTTTACAGTAAGTTACTAGAACACATTTTCCTGGTTACTGACCGTAGTGTGCAAAATTTTACAGTGCTTGTAGGTATGAAAGCTAAAAACAGAACGCTTTGTTCTTTTGGTATTTCTTATACTGTGACTTGAAGAAACAAGGGGGAGGGAGAGGAAGGGGGAGGGAGAGGAGGAAGGAGAAAGTGAGAGACAGCTGATTTTCCCAAGCTACCTTTCATTTCGAAGTTGAAATTTCTGTCCGTCAATTGCAATGTAAACCTGGACCCTTGTTTGAACTTTACGTAGCATACGTATTACCTGCTACTTTAAGAGTTTGCAGTGTAATGTTCAAAGGGTCAAAATGAGCATTTCCGCTGACGCAAATTATTCATTTATTAAAAAGTGTCCCAAGTACTTTTCATGATTTTTTCAACAAATTATGGAACATATTATAAATTTTAAAACTTTTATCATCAGTTATCCAAGAAACAAAATATGAACATTTGAAATTAAAAGCAATTCCTTTTATTTATTTTAGTACTACAGAAATGTAAGACATTTATCTAAAGATACATTCATCAATGTACTCGCACTTGATGGGCTCCATGGATATCAAAAGTTGCGGGACACGATATTCTTCTTTGCATCATATCATAAGCTTTTTCAGCAATCATCATAGTAGGGACGTTTGTGTTACCAGAAGTAATTATGGGCATTATAGCTGCGTTGACAACTCTTAAATTGTTCACTCCAATCACTCTAAAAATTTCAAAAATGTAAAAAGAATAATATTAAATAGGATATAAAAGCACTAATTAAAAATTACATACATGCTATTTTTAAAGGTGCGTTAAAATTAACGTTATTTCTTTTGTAGACAATTACAATATATGAATTTAAGGAAATTTATCAGTTCTAATATATTAGTTTTGAGTATTCAGTGATCAAAATGTTAATAAAAGAAATGAAATATGCATATTGTTATCATTGCAGGCTCACCAATGTATCTAGTCGAGTTTCAGAAGAATTTTACACAGTGTTAAATATTTTAATATCTGAACAAGACATTCTTCCATTAGTTGGTAATGTGGAAGTTATATGTTCTATTTCAGAGATATTTAGTTGTGTTATCATGGAAGTTTTCAAAATAGTTTGTGTTTTAAGGAAACCTTTATAAATATACTATATCGTTTTAAACATCATTCTAACGCACATTAACTATACTTTAAATAAAACTTGATATTCTTCGCATGAACAATGTATGCGACAATGTAGCTTATATTATATACATATATCCCAGAAGTAAAAAACACCATGTCACAAAAATGTAATATTTGGGTGAGCAACCTTATTTTCATCTCTAAATGCATGTTTAAATGCACTTCTTTTCAACTCGCTGTAATCTATTAGTGATGACTTTAATACATTATTAAGGACATAATCAGTGTTGTGCACGAACGCGTTCATTTGAACGCGTTCATGAGCGTAGCTCAAAAATTTTGAGTTTTGAGTTGAACTTCGCTCGTTTTTTAAATTATGAACTTGAGTTGAGCGTAGTTCGTTTTTTACACGAACTTGAGCGTGAAAAAGCATTTCAAGCTCAAACTCATTTTAAATATTTCTGTCTGAAATAGGAAAAGGAAAGTAGAAGAAAAGAACAGAAAAGAGAATAATTGCTCAAAATGGATCCCGGAAAAAAAGAGAGCTTGGAAGAAAAGGGCACTTGGGAAAAAAGACACTAGTAAGAAGGGCACCCCCCCCCCCCCCCACAAAAAAAAAAAGGACATTTTTGCAATTTGCAAATCGCAAAAACAATAAACATCAAATAATGAAATTAAAGAATGATTTTTCCTAATACATTTTTAGAAATGTCATTCAATTAAATTAGTACCACTTTCACTTAGTATATACCTGGGGGATGGGGGTCTAGGAGCAGATTGAAAGAAAATAGTTGTTTTTATATCACTTTCTTATTGATTTTAATGAAACTGCGTCTAATAGTCACTTGCTCTTCATGAAAAAAAAAAAAAAAATAGTTTCCACATATTTTGGTGGCCGAAGGCGAGGAGAGGGCTGGGGGGATTTTTTTATAACATCGACCTGAGATCCTGCCTAGTAGCTTCGAAGGCATTTGTACATAGATTAATTTGCAATTTGAATGTAATATTACAGTGATATTTAATTACATTAAAAGTTTTTATGGAAATTACGTTATCAAAGAATGGCAAAATCTCGTTAATTGTATATTTTACGAAATATTCATAAATTGTCTGTATTTTACGGGATGCTCTTTTTTCTTTTTATAAATATTTACGATTAAAAAAAATATTTTATATAGATTCAGTAAATTTTTAGTTACGAGAAACGATAACCATATAATATAAATAAATTTTGAAATATTTAAGTAGAATATTTTATGGAATAATCATCATTTTTGTAAAATTCTAATTTTAGTTTTAGGAGCTTTCTAAGATGAAAATGGTGATAAAAATTTCCTGCTTTCATACATTTCAATAGTTATTTCTTAAGACAAATAAAGAAATAAGTAATAATTATTTATTTAATAAAACAAATAAATAAATAAGAAACCATATAAATATTATGATGCGCATTTTTCAGCATCCCCCCCCCCCCCCGTTCTTGCGCTTTGTATGCCCTAACTAAAATTTGAAGGAATCTAGAATCGAATCTTCGTTCTTCTTGGTCAAGATATTTGTAACATCGCAGAGTTTTCCTGGAAACAAAACGGATCCAGTGTATTGAGAACTTTGACTATGTACGCCTTTATGTTTGCATAAGTAAATCGCAGGGAGAGACTTCTTGTGTGGGCAATTCTGGTACACAAAAGCAATTGCCTAAAGCCCTTTCCTTTTTTCATTGATGAGAAGAATAGTTAATGGTTAAAATGAGCGTTATCGCGTGGGAATAAATATCACACAGAAGTCGTTTGAAATGAAGTAGGTTTTTGTATCAAATAAAAATAAGTTACTTCTTTGCTTAAATGAATATTTTTAATGTAAAGTATTTAATTTAATGATTTAATAGAAATATTTATATATATACACATATATATCAATAAATAAGTAAATAAATAAATAAATAAATATATATATATATATAGAGAGAGAGAGAGAGAGAAATAAAGTGATATATATATATATATAATTTGAATAATTTATTACCATTGTAACACTCAGTAGACAAAAGATAGATGAAGATACTAACATAAAATTAAAATTAAATTTATTTCGAATGAAAATTATCACGGTAATATTTTAATTTGAGTACCAATGATTAGCAAAAACATGTTAAAGTACTTACGCAAAAGAGAAATGACACTAACATAACACATAAGCCTAACGATAGGATAATTTGTAAAAACTATGAAATATTAACAGTCAACACATACATAACATTGAAACAGAGGTTATTTTTATTGCCTGAGAATGAGAAAGTGCAGTGCAGCAATGTAAAAATGTGACTTATCATTCGTGTTAAATTGTTTTTACTTTTCTACGTAGAAGTTTAAAAAAAAAAAAAAAATTAATTAAATAAAAGTAAAAAAAAAAATCTGCCTTAGCAGTTTTTCTTTCTAACAGTGAAGACGAATTTAGAGAAATATCTAAAGTAACCTACTTTGTGTAGGATAGAAAATAGTGCAGAATTTTTTACCGCTTCGAATGTTTCAAATTATGAGCAAGAAATATGACTAATATATACAAATTGAAATTGTGATTAGGTTTAGTTTAGGTAAATCTAAAATACATAAAATTCATAAATTTTAATATTGTGAAAAACAAATTTCAGTGACAGGTATTAATTATGAAAATTGCATTTTCTTTTTATTGTTTAACTGTATGTGTGTGCATTTGTATATGTCTAAAAAGACGGGCATTCTTAGTACTAAGCCATACTGACTGATTGATTTTTATTTCAGCAATTTGTTTGATTAGAAGAATTTCGTCTTTTTAAAATAGAGTTTTGTAAAATAAGTAAATGAACAAATACGAGTGTAATTCATAATTTCTATAATTATTAAAACTTACATAGCTTTACTTGCTCGCGTATTGAAAAATTTCTCATTATCTAATGAAAACAAATAAATACGAAAATTATAATAACGCTTTTTAATAAAACGTCATCATAATCATTATTATTATTATTATTATTACAAAAGGAAATTTTGTGACAAATAATTACTAAATAGTAGTTATTCAAGAAGGTTTTTTTTTTTTTTTTTTTTTTTTTTTTTAAGTTTGAATCGCAATTATATATATATATATATAATGATATGAAGCAGGCTGTGTTCTATATAAAATTTAATATGATTATGACTGTGGAAAAATGTATTTTTTAAATAACAAAAAATGCAATCAATATTAATTTAATCATGTTTTTAATTAAACTGTTTATAAAATAATAAAATGTAACCATTTTCATATTATGCATCGCTTTATTTATCTCTATGTTAAATTATATTTTCAATTCGGCATGCTTATTACTTTCTCTTACTCATGTATGGAAGAGGATGTATTGTTTGGGGTGGAATTTTTTTAACTGAGTTTGATATATTTACGCGTTTTTAGGTTCCCTAAACCCGACAAACAGGCTTTTAGCTGTTTGTTCCAAAGTATATGTGTCTGTCTATTATCGGTATAACTCAAGAACAAAGATTAGCAAAATGTTTAAACTATGCATTCTAATTCTTTTTAGTACGCAAATGTTATTTGGAAACTTGTACTGAAGTAGGACAAATGAAGTATGCACAAGGACATTCAAAATTAATCAATTACGTCTATGGGTGAAATTTCAGTTAAGTACAGATTAACATGTATTTAGACTGCACCAAACAAAATAAAATAAATCTGTATTTCTTATAAGCAAAAAAATGCATATTTTACTTAAAATGTGGTATGATAGACTAAATCAAGCGGTTTTAATTAATTAATTTATTTATTTATTTATTGGATATAACTGTCGAAATTTGCAAAATTTACCTTGTGAAAGGAAATTGCTTGAGAATGATAATTATTTTCGCTTACTTTTATGTTACACAAAACTTTGTTTAGAGTTCTATACTTCACGTTGCCTTTATAGGATGATTTCGCATTTTGAGTTGCCTTGAATATAGAAATAAAACTTTTAACAGATCCTCTGTGGTTCGATTAGCGCAATAAATGAAAAGAAATAAATTCAAGAAATTTAAATTTAGAATGCTAAAGATTATCTGGAAATGTTACTCGAAATTTTTGTCTAAGATCAGTAAGTTACTGATACTCTAAATAACTTGAAATGCCTATTTTAAAATTTCCTTACAACTTTAAGTTTTTTTTTTATGAATATTTAAATAATTGAATGGGGCATTGGGGGGGGGGGGGGGAAATCCCGTCACTCAGAAATATAATATATATAAAACGATTTATACAAATTCAGATTTCAATTTTTAATTTCATTAAACTTATATACTAAAAAAGTATTGCTATTTGCTGAATTTTCGAAAATAAGATTTCACTACCTTTACAAGTTTTAAGTCATAAATGATATTTTTTAAAACTGGATTGACCTCTGAGATAATTTGTTCTTGAGATAATTTTTACGCAAACTAACAAGTTGACACACATGCTTATTCCTGTATAGTAAGCTAAATAGCAAGCGAAATTTTCTAGTGATTTATCCAAGAACTCAAAGCCGACATTGACTGTGGCGCAATCAAACAAAGATTAATTAAATGAAACCTTTAGACTATTTTTAAAATAGTATTATATTTCAAAACAACGGAACCTGAACCTGCAAATGATGGAATTTGTCTCCTATTAATAAGTTTTCTCATGTGAATAATCAAACGCATTGGAAATTTGAGAATAAAAAACCACGCAAAAACAGTGGGTCCACTATTCAGAAGTGCCCGCTAAATAATTTTTACTACACTTAAATTAATAAGTTATAATTAAGAATTATAAATTTCTAAATTTAATTAAGCATTAAATTAAAAATAACATTCGTGGTAATTGGTAATTTAAAAAAATGTAAATTACCTATGAAAAAGGAGATCTATTTAGAAAAAAAAAAAAAAAAAAAGCACTTAAAAATGAACTTTTAATGAGTTTCGCTCCTTTTTAAAAATGAACTTGAGTTGAGCGCGTTCATTTTTTCAGACATGAGTTTGAACGCGAACTAACTCGTTTTTTGCACGATGAACTTGAGTTTGAACTAGCTCGTTTTTTTCGTGAACTTGCACAACACTGGACATAATGCACTAATGCAATAAACAAAAAATGCGCAGCAAGGACATGGTGCTAACTTTTTTCACAAAAGAAATATGGGTATGGTGTCGTTTCACAGATGTGTAAATTAGATTTTTAAATTTCTGTATCAAAGACTTTGTTGTTTTAAACGCATTTGCTAAAATGTTGCATTATTTAGACACATTTATAATGGAAAATTCATGCTAAAAGATTTGGGGGTAAAAAAACAAAATTAGAAATGTATGAAAATACTAAAAACGGGATAAAATATTAAATAAGAATTTCTTACAAGATAACAAGAATAATTTCAAGAATTTAGTTTTAAAATTTGCATCGTGTTTACTATTTTCTTGCACAAAAAGATCTATTTAACATTGATCTTGATCTCACAGATTTAATTAGAAGTTTTAATTTTTTATAGACCACTTTCAAAATCTATATAGACAATAAACATAAAATAATATATTCTGCAACGCAACTTTTAGGTATAAAATAAGTAGCGAATTATTCAACTATGATCAACGTAACTTTTCGAAGAAGTTAAAGCAATTATATTACGTATAATTTCAATAAAACCGGCTTATTGTATAAATATTTATAACAGATAGTATAATATTTGCTGTTGTACACTGTTAAAAATTTCAGTTCAAACTTGAACCACTATATGGAGTAAAGTTATAAAGAATTCTATAATATGGTTCAACCTCACTTTTTACATATTTACTTCATGCAATTAAATTTCAATTGCACCAAAACATGGAGCTAACATACATCCATTCACAGGGGAAGAGTTTCGGCGTACATGCAATTGTAAATCCCTTTTTATTCCGGAGATGGCGCCACTGGGGCACTAAAAATCACCAACTGTGCAGTCAACAGCAAAATAATTGAAGCGCTACAAATAATTCTTATTTAAAATATAAGCACCTAATACTCTTTTGTTAAGTAAATATTTGGGAATCATGATCTTAGTCTCATGCTGTTTACAAAAAAGTAAGTTGATGATAAAAATTAGCCATCAAACTAAAAAAAAATTATATGAAAAATGTGTATGTGTGCTTCAATAATTTTCTGCCGACTGTAATCTGGGAGTAAAAATGAAAATAAAATCTGTGAAGTGAGATCACGTGTGATTATGTCATTCAAAACCAACATTCATTACAAGAAAAAGAAGAGTAATTTATTCAGTTGATCATTAACCAAATGTAACTCTAAAAAAGTTTTTTGAAGTGTACCCTCTTCAGAAGAGAGAAAAATCTATTATCAAATTAAAGATCGTGTTCGAAAACGTAGGGTAAAGTTCAAACTTTGTGGAACAAATCACCCATGTGCCAAGATAAGACCCTAGGAAATTTAGCCCATTTTATCAGAATTAATGAAACAGAATCAGCGGGCAAGAAAACATGGCACAGTGCCAGAGTATTTGACTCAAGACAAGAAGGTCTTCAGTTCGATTCCCGTCAAGGTCAAATATTTAATTCTTTCAATTTAAAACATAATAGTACCAATATTTGGTTCAACATAACATTACCAAATTATGGTAAAAGATTAAACCATCGGATGGTCCCAGCTACTTCAGTACTAGGTTTTGGTTCAAACTAACTCAAAAAATTTAACAATGTATCCGTTTTACGCACGATTAATGCCAGTAGAAATGGAGGGGGAATATTCAAATTAAAATCAGTACACAGACAATATAAGTTTAAATTAAAAGCAATACATATATATATAGATACCAGGTGTCCCATATGTCTACAGCATTTTAAAAATTCATAAAAGTTCAAGGAGTTCGTAGAATCGAACGCGGTTTGCAAAAATGGTGTTCTTCTGAAGAGAATTTTTATTTATTTATTTTTTGTATAGAAAAGGAAAGTTAAAATTTTCGTCAATAGAGGGCGTTTCACAGACGCTTAATGGGAAATTTGCAAATCAGAGTGTCATACATTACGTGGTTTAATGATCAACTTCTCACTTCTTATTTTCTCTCATACTTGTGCATACATGAAGTTTCGATTGCAATATTAATTTGGTAGGGAAAAAGAGCACAATTGGTAAAAATATTTTACATTAGCTAATACAGCAGTGCTGTGCGTGAAAATCGGCCCCAACACCATTTTTAAAAATTCTTATGTAAAATGACCTCCTGAATCCGAATATCACGTCCATTTTGCCCTATCACTCACCTTTTTTTTAATCGCTTTTCGGTAATTTTATGGCTATAAATTTGATTTTTAGGGTAGGGAAAGGATTATTTTAACTGTTAAATATATTCTGAGGATATACAGAGTTGGAAAATTCAAAAACATGAACATTTGTGGCAAGGGAAAAATTTAGGGAAGGGGGGGGGGGGGAATTTGCCACCGCAATTTTGTATTACATTACTTATATATTTATTTATTTATTTATTTATCTATTATTAACATTATTTATTAATTTTTTTTAAGTGTTAAATTAATTTTTTTTGTTCTCCAAATCAAATTCATGGCCATAAAATTACCGAACAGTGATAAAAATTGGGGAAGGAGGTGGTGTTCCGAGAAAACGGTGGGTGACTGGGCATAATAGGAGTCATAATCGGATTCAGTCGGTCATTTTATATCAGAATCAGCAAGAATGATACCAGAGCACGAAAAATAACTTTATTTTGCAGCGCAGTGTAATCGCCGACTGAAGTTGCAGATAGCGGTGCTGTAACTCGTTTTATAACAGTAATTTGCGGTGAAGGCAGACACTTAGATTAAGTTATATGTTTATAAACATTTGCATGTAGAAAACTTTCCATGGAAATCTGAAATTTGCTCACGTGTATCGCCCTCTATCGACGAAAATTCCACCAAAATTTTTTTCTAGAAAAAAATAAAAATAAATAAATAAAAAAATAAATAAAAAATTCTCCATTTATGAGAATAACATTTTTGCAAACCGCTGTTAGTTCTACCAAATTTTAGTCCGTCTAGAACATTTTTCTAGTCCGTCCAGCCATTTTTACATATATCTGGACAAAATAAAGGGTTACCCCACCTGCTCGCACACAGCAAAATATTCTCCTTTATTTTAACTTCCTTGATATCTGAAACATAACAATATCACAATGTGTTTCCATTCTTCGATTTTACTGATAAGTCTTAATCTTAATGCACAAGAGCAAAATATTTTTGTCTATATATCTAAATTTAATTAAAATTTCGAAAATTTCCATAGATATAATTTTTATTTGGGTACAGGCTGAAACCCTTGCCAAGTGTTTTTCAATACCATTCAGCCGTTTTCACTTGATATCCGAAAAAAAAAAAAAAAAAAAAAAAAAAAAGGCATTCTAGATTTCCTTTTTTCTCGACGCACAGTGGATCGAAGTATAGGCAGAGGCGAACATAGGAACGTTATGGTATTATTATTATATATGTATGATGTTTTTTGTCACATTTCGATTTAAATATGTATATATGTATGATAGTTAAAGCGATTCCATGCTTTTTTTTAACCCTTTATAAGGCCGAGGGAATATTTTCCTCACCAAATTCGTTATCGTTTTATTCACCTGGCACCAATTTTTTAAAATAATGATTCCTGTGTATCATTTTTCTGGAAAAACATCAGCATGAAAATTATTTTGATAATTCTAGTGGGAAAAAATTTAAAAAGTAGTTGTTTGTGACAATCCAATACGATGGGTTGTGAGAAGTATGCGATTGACTAAGAGAATAAGATGCCAAAAGTAAAATTAATTATTTCTAATAGGCTAAATGAATTTTTTACTTTACATCAAATTTTATTCGTGAAAATAGTTTAATGTGCCATTTGAGGAAAAAATGGTTTAATAAAGGGGTTAAGCGGTATCATACTTTTCTGCTGCAAATAGGTATTTAGAAACATACCTGGTAAAGAAACAAATGTTGTATAAAAGAAGAGAATAAAAGAAAATAAATAAAAAATTCGGGAAGAAAATCTATATTTGTAACACAATTAATTTAGCACACAATGATAAATATATCATTAGATTACTGCTTCTTTTTTCTTTTCTTTTTTTTTTTTTTTTTTTTTTTTATGTAGTTTTTCAATAGAAAATTCATGCAGGCATTTACTGACAAACTCTATGAAAAAAATCACTTTTGTCTTTATTTTACTAAAGATTTATGGAAGGCAGGCGATCAATAATTAATGAATTTTTTTGATAGAACTGGATTTTTCATTTGTTTTATTTTGCTATCTGAAATAATTTTTAAACAAATAAGCAAATAAAGTGAATTCTTATCAAAGAAACTTTAAAAGACGTTGTTTCTAGGTTCTGTTATTTTTAGGAGGAGAATTTTGGAAGGCAAATTTAGGAGACAAATTTGGAAAATTTGCACTGGAAACAGCGAAACAATGTGTCTCAAAATATGTGTGGTACTATATGCCAGCTTCAGTTCACAAACTATTGATTCATGGAAAAGACGTAATAGAATTTTTTTCTATTCCAATTGGACAATTGTCAGAAGAAGCTAGCGAAGCCCGAAATAAAGAGTTTCGTAAATACAGAGAATATCACACGAGAAAAATCGAAGAGCGTGTAATGAAGATTTGCTACATCACTTGTTATTAACATCTTACCCCCTGATTTCAAGCATGAGAACGAAAAGAGAAATGTGCAAATGAAGGAACATTTTCCAGAAACACAGGAACTTTTACTTTAAATCGTAATATGTAATTACATTATTTAATTTAACATTTAACTATTTAACGTTAAACATTTACTTAATTTTAAAATTTTATGACATATCACGGCAACCATTTACATTTCCCCTCTTTTTGGGGTACAACGGTACTTTTCAGTACCATTAAAGTAAAATTAATTATTTTATTAAATATTAAAAAAAAAATAATAAGAAGTAATTTCTGATTTATTAAATTTGTTTTAATCATCAAAATTTTATAATATTTTCACTATAAAAATTTTAATAGATTTTCTGTCGTTAATGAATACAGTTATTGAGATAAATTTCTCGATTGATAATTTGCGGGTAGACTGAATAAAAATATATTTTTCTCTAAAAGTGGCGATTTGTGGCGAAAATCCTTTTCACAGATTAAAATGTATACTTTCGGGAGCAGTAAACTGTGTTTGAAATTTTGGACAATTTTGGACAAAAAAGTTACATAACTTATAAATTTAATTTTGTTGTTAATTTCATATTCACATCTCATGCGTGAACCACAACATAAAAAACCAACAAAATGTTGGCAGAAGTACCTTAAACTTTTATTAGGACATTATTGAAAGTATTTTTATTTCGTATTTCTTCATAGTTATCTTAAGTGCCACTTGATGGCTATTCAAATAAAGTCACTGAAATTCATGGAAAAATCTTATTTCTGAAAGTTATCGTTTTGAACTTATTTATATACAACAAAACTTCGTGTAATTGAAGAAATAACCATATATTTGTATTTTTTAGACATTCTTTTAAATTATTTCACTGCAAAATATCAGTTATTTAGAGGTTGATTTTTGAGCCTATGTTCGTATTCTAACCCGATCAAGTTATCGTGGGTCGTTGGAGGCCCGAGCCATTTTTCTTTTGTCTCATACCTAAGAATCCATATATAGAAGAAATACCTATCCATCGTGTCCATGATTTTTTCCGTAAAAATACGATTTTTAAATTTTATTATGCAATCTGAATTTTTCAAATATCTCAATTTGTTCAAAAGTTATGAATAGAAGACCCATGATAAACTGACAAGGTGCCGAAAAAAGCGATAACCTGATCGGGTTAACATTGTTCGATCCACTGTGCGACGCAGCGAAAAAATATTATGAAAGCATCTTTGCCTTCTTTGATGTCTGAAACGCAAAGGTATCGCATTTTAGTTCCCCATCATACTATAGGTATGGGGAACTTAGGTAATCGTGAAAATTTTCGACCTCGGTTTTTTGACTTTTTTACCCGTTTTCAGGTGTGAGGAATCCGAAAATGACAAAATTTGTATGGTGTCTGTCTGTAGGGTGCCTGTTAGTGTGTCAGTCCGTTAGTGTGTCAGTGTGTTAGTCCGTTAGTTTGTTAGTCTGATAACACGATATCTCACGAGCATCTGATCGCAGAGAGGTCAGATCAGTTTTAAAATATTACTTTCGATACTGGCAAGAACCCTGTTCATTAACAACATTCGAATTAAAAAACTTCGTAAGTTATTAGAAATTTACGATTTTCTTAACTTGGGAGAATAGGACAAAAATTCACTTAAACGTGCATTAAATGGAAACTTTTTACTGTAAAAATGTCAGACCAGCTTTAAAATATCAGGTATGATGCCAGAATGAACATTAGTAACTATAAATGTGCTACTTTGAAAATTTCGCAAGTTATTGGAAATTAACGAATTTCTTAACATGGCAGTATAGGGCAAAATTTCACATAAACGTCAATTTTGAGAGATATTTTCATCGTAAAGATGTCAGACTACTTTTGAAATATTATTTAGAACACTGGCATGAATATTAATGACTATGAATTTTCCAATATAAAAATTTCGTAAGTTATTGGAAAATTATGAATTTCTTAACATGGCAACATAGAGCCAAATTTCACATAAACGTCAATCTTGAGGGATATTTTCATCGTAAAGATGTCAAACCACTTTCGAAACATTATATAGGATACTGGCATGAATATCATAGACTATGATTTTTCCAATTCAAAAAATTCGTAAGTTATTTGGAATTTACGATTTACTTAACATGTCAGAATAAGGCAAAATTGAGCATAAATTTTCATTTTGAGGATCATAAATACATTAGACAACTTCAAAATTACATTTATGATATTTGTTTGAACATGATTGAATACAAATATTCTAATAGGAAAATTTCTTAAATCATTCGTAATTTACGATTTTATCAACATAGCGAAATTGTAAATTTTTCATATAAGTATGAATTTTTAGGATTATTGCATTGGAAATAGTAGCATGAAAACTAAACAACGGAATTGACCCTGATAAAATAAATTAATAGATTAGAATAAGATATATATATATCGAAGTTAACGGTGGATAGCCTATTAGTCGGGGATTTCATTCTGTCACTATATCAATCTTTGGTCAAATTCATTTCTTTTAACATGATTATAATATGTCTCGCACTAGAAATTTATGAGAACATAAATATGATGGGGAACTGAGCAGAGTCCACCTATGCCAACTAGTTTTATTATTATTTTTTTTCCCCCATTCCACGCGTTATACTAATAAAAGCTTTAGTGAGCACGCGCGAGCGTTTTTCGCCCATATCTCTAAACCTAATTAAGTTTTAAGTTGGGTACATGTCTAAACCCATTCCAATTTTCATTCTATTCCATACAACTATTTTTAAAAGAATATCCAGACCAAAAGAAAAAAGTTCTAATGCCCTTCCTTTAACCAGTTATACACACATAAAATAAAGAGCTTGTTTCTAAATGGCGTTAAGTCATTTTTTTCAGTTCTTGAAAAAACGCGATTTTGTTATGAAAGATTTACTATCGAATTTAAGAAAAATATTTTTTTCCCCGGTAATCTATGGTTGAAAATAACACTAAATTACTCGTTTAAGAAAAACCTGACAGTATAGTTACTTAGAAAGAAAAAAAGAAAAAAAAATGACTTAACCCCTTTTGTAACAAAACTATGACTTACACCCTTTTGACACAAACAAATAACGAAACGAAATGACTTACTTCCACTTGAAAGTAATCCAAGTATTTTTTTTTTCTCGTGTGAATACTGTATAAATATTAGCTATACATATTTGGAAGGTAGTTACTACAATTCTTCATTTACAAATTCTATTTCTCCATCTTTATCATTATTTTCACTTATGTTAGCGCTAGCAGTATCATTGCAAGATTATTCATAAAAATAAAACATTTGCGCAATTTGTTAATTCCCAAAGCGCTAAGTAATTTTAAAACATCTGTTTTTCTTTGCTTGTTCCATATTGTTTTTTAATTTTATTTCAGAAGGGGCTCACGGGAGAATTTTTCTCTCTCGTTTCAGGATCTTTTGACGGCAAAACGAACCACAGTACGTTGTCTTGATTCCCACATCTCACTTCGTAATTTCCAGTATTTTTTCCTCTCAAATCAAGAAACCTTGTTTGATTTTCAGACGTCTATGAGCAAAATTTTTCCAACCTAAAATATTCCACTACTTCTTATACTCGAAAAGATTTCCAACCTTAGAGAAATGTTCAGAATATTCATTAGAGAGTGAAATTGTATTCACTTTGTTTAAACTAGTCTCCCGTCGGCCGAATGTTCTATCTGCTGGTAAGTAGGAGTGACCACGCAGTGGTAAATAGTATGTGAAGATGAGGTCCTTTTGAGCAGCCACTGCTGAAAGCATTTCTAACATGGTATAATTTTTATTTGTGTGGTAATTCCTGATTTTGCATCGGTCAAAACATATTATAATTTCATCTTCTTCTATAAGCTTTTCCATAAAAGTGAATAAAATTTTTTGCTCCGGTGTTTATCAATCAAAAGTTCGGTTAACAGGATCTTTTCTTTTTTTCTGTACATTTTTCTGAATTCATTTGTATTTTTTTCCTAATACAGAAAGAATAAATGTCTTTTTTTTAGGGTTCCAAAACCAAGATTAAAATCGTTTACAAACACATTATAATAAAGTTTATAAGTACAGTACATTCTTCTTTATATTTTTCTATGGGGAAAAAACAATCTATCCCAATGTGAAAATCTACAACAACATTCTTTTCCTTACTTTTCACTTTTCACCCAAGACCAGACAAACCACGTGATCGCAAAGCACGCTACAATTGGTTAAACTTGACTCAATCCCTTTTGGTACAAAGCTTACTTGTGACTTAATTCTTTTCCAAAAAAAAACACGGATTTCACTTTCTGTTTTTTTCTTTTTCTTTCTTTTTTTTTTTTTTTTTTTTTTGTTGTTTGCTTTTATGCTTGAAACATAAAGATACCCAAATATTTTTCCATTCTGCGCATTTAACTGACAAACAATTCTTATAATGCATGTGCAAATGTTTTCTGCCTATATGTGTAAATTTAATTGAAATTTTGAAATGATACATACATATAATTTAAACTTGGGTGCAAGCGTAAATCCCTGGCAAACAAGTATCATTGAACTCTGTCGAGCTGTTTTTACGTAATTTCACCTCCCCCCCCATCCCCCCATCATACCTTTAAATCTAATGAAATATTTGAAATGTTTGATAGATCAGTTGGGTAAAACCTTAAATCCTTGCCAAGTCTCATTGATTTCTGTCAAGCCGTTTTCATGCTACATCGGATTAACAACAAGAAAAAAATTATTTTATGGGTTCTCCCCCAATTTCTCCCACACCACGCTCTACATAAAAAATAATCTGAAACCGTTTTGGCTTCCTTGATGTCTAAGATGTATAGATATTGAAAAAAAAATTCTATTCTATGCGTTTTAGTGGAAGGGGGAAAAAAAAAAAAAAAAAAAGCTTTATTGTGCATGCACATCCCCCTTATATCTCTGAATCGAATTAACATTTTGAATGTTCCTTATCCAATTCTTTATTTTGTCAAAAACAATTAGAAATTAAATTACTATTCTAGGTACATTTTATGATTTTTAAACATAGTATAACAAGGAAAATAATTTTCAATATATAATTTTTATTCTGACTTAAAGTGAAATGCTTGCCTTAACATATTATAAATGTTTCGTTATTGACGATGGAAGGACCTTAACTTCCACTGCTTGATATAGTGCTTTATATTTATGCACATGAAACATCTTTTAAATTTAATCAACCGGATCTATCACCAGCGATAACATTAAAAAAGTAATATAGGATCTTTATTATTATTATTATTATTATTATTATTATTATTTTAATTTATTTTTTATTTTATTATTTTTTATTTTTTCAGATTTTATGCTTGCACGTGTCTCTCAATTTACGAACCTATCGGCGAATTTTTAAAAATGTTACTCAAATTTTTAAAATTGTAAATCAAATTTTACAAAATTCAGCAAGCATAGTCTCAGTTTTCATTTGAAGGTTTCAGTTAAACTGATTGTTTTCTTCTTTGTAAACGAACTTGTTTACTTTTCTACTTTCAGATTTCATTTTTAATTTAAAATTATGGTTGCAATTTTATACTTAATAAAATTTTAAAGCACGATCTATAATTTACAAGATTTTTCGTAATGTCTGCATGTACAGGGTGCACACAGAAAAATGAAAAATCGAAACTTGTCAAGAGACGTGCCATCTTTGTGACACTAAACGTTTGTCAAGTACATTGACAAATTTGCACAAAATTACGCAAAATTTTAAACATTCACAACACTACCTGACAATCCCATTTAGTCATGAGACACAAAAGTCGTTTTATTTTACCATGTATCTTTAATGTGCTTCGTCTGATGATTCGTTTTGGCTCTAAAACTTGTCAGATGACTAACTTCCCAGGTACAGTTTTCATTTTCCTCAAATTTGACCGGTTAGTCAGATGAGAGAATAAAAATAAATTATTTCTATTTTGTCAATTGACTAAGAAAAATTTGTTTGGCTAGTCCAAAAGCTGAGCATTATTTTTTTTTTTTTCCTTTTTTCCTTTCTTTCTTTCTTTCTTTTTTTTTTTTTTTTGTTATTTGTTTATTTATTTTTTGTCTCCTTCTGATAACTTGAGTTAGTCAACCGAAATCGAAAAATAAACCCATCGAATTTCGCGGGAAAGTGTCAGTTTCATTAATTCTGAAAAAGAAAATTTCTCTTAAAGTTATTTGCGAAACGCATATTTTTTATAAGAACTTTGTGTCATGCTAATCCCAGTTTTTGTATTTTTAAATCTAATAAATCATTTTCTAAGTATGATATGAAACTATAGCAAAGGAGCACGGCAATTTTTAATAACAGATAGAAAAAGAGTTTTTTTTTTTTTATTAAAACAAACATTTAATTTTTTACCCCAACTAAAATTAAAAAGACTGAAATCTGTATTCCATGCACGAAAACTTAAATAGAAATATCTTTCCACTGAGAAATGACACTAAGCGGCAAAATTTGTTCCAATGTATTAAAAAAAAAAAAAAACCTGTGTTACTTAGATAAGATATTTTTAACTATAAGTAAAATTTTGTGACCCCCCCCCCCCATCTCCCAGAAATTGAGCCAGGCCCAGTCTAGTTCGAGTAATAAATTAAAATAAATATATAAAAAAAAAATTAAACCCAACAAAACTTATAAAGTTCATCTTAATGTTTATAAATACTGCGTTATACACGTGTAAGTATACGCTCTCTAGTACCCGTTGCTGTAGCCGAAAATATAGTTTTAAAAGTTAAAATACTCAACGATGTGTTTATGTAGCTTATAGTATGTGTTTCGTCTGCTTGTTTTAGGATTTTCTGATAAGGAAAAAAAAATCATTTTCAGATTTTTTCAACTTTTCCTCGCTTAATTATGCCCACCAGCGGCCGAGCGGTTCTGCGCTGAAAGCCGGTAGATGGGAGGTGCCGGGTTCGATCCCAGTTCGCACTCATCGACCTAGCCGTTCGGAGTTTTCCATGGTTTCCCCCCGAAACTCGCGTAAATTTGAGCTAGGACCCCTTAGAAAGACCCCCCCCATGGACGGCATTCCCCTTGTATGCCTAGGACACATACGGAGTCAATCGGCCTTAAATCCTACAGCCAACCAACCAACCAACCTTACTTAATAACTTTTCATTCATTTTAATTACATATTTTAAAAAGTGTGTTTCTGCTAAAAAAAAAAAAAATCTGTAAAAAATATGATACAAATATTTAGAAGGATACATACGCTGTGGTAGTTAGACTTTAATGTTTTATAATTAGAAATTAAGCCTTGATGCTAGCAGTATTTGAAGAAGTATTGTTTCTACATATAATGATCAATAAATAGCGTCGTTTAACTGTGATTTTCTTTTTTAATTAGAGTTATATTTTGTTAAGATTCCTGTACATTTAATAATATTAACCCCGATCAGGTTATAGTGGGTCATTGGATACCCGAGCTATTTTTCTTATTTTTCATCCGTCAGAATCCACGTATAAAAGAAATACCTATCTACCGTGTCCATGACTTTTTTCGTAAAAATACCATTCTTAAACTTTATTATGCAATTTGAATTTTTCAAATATCTCAATTTGTTCAAAAGTTATAAATTTTTAGTAGATGCCTGAATTTTATAGAAACGAGTGTATTTCTGATAAAATATGAAATATTTGTTAAAATTTATTTTGCAATATTCATTGTCTGCCCTTAAATTAGAAGTATTCAAGAATTTTATCACATTTTCTTTCATTACAATTTACGTGTTCTAACATTGCCCGGGTTCTTCAGCAACCTATGATAAACTGACAAGATGCCGAAACATACGATAACCTGATCGGGTTAATTTCTATTCTCAACTTGTTCTTCTGTAAATGCCTTAATTACAGTATCTCCTCCTCGTTTGAATTTTTCATAAGCTTTCTACTGAAAGAAACAAACTGAAGAGCAAAAAGTTCATATTAGTGGTTTAGGATTGTGCAAAATTTAATCTTATGAATTTTCAATGAATTTGTTTGAATCTAAATGAAGTTTCAAAGTGTGGTGTTTAATAAATTAATAGTTATGTTTTTTTTTTTTTTTTTTTTTTTTTAATGAGACACAACTGAAATTCTGTTTGTATTTTTATTTAGTATCTGCAATATTTATTAGAATGTAAGTAGTAGAGTAGCATCGTCTATTAATAAATAGTATGTATTATATAATGTTTATATATTTTTTAATAGGGCATGCTTGTGTATTAAACAAGAAAAAAGATCGAAATCACCCAAAAGAACCAGAAGATCGAATATAAATGCCAAGTGCAAAAACTTAATGTCAAATGAAGCTAATATAAATCAATGTGGAGTTTATAATTTAATCTCTAATTATGTATGCGTAGTAAATAATTGAAAATAGTATGCTTAATAAATAAATATGTTGTAAATATTTTCTTTTGTTATATTGGATGAGTTCTTGATAAAATATTCAAAAATATTTTTTCTTCTTCTTAATGTATATATATATGTTGTGTAGAAACTTTTTTAATTTTAAGATTCTTTCCCTATGCTTTTGAATTCCCCTAAACAAAAGTTTTTCTAGGAATAAGTTCACTCACAAAAGTTTTAGGTGTGTAGAAAGAAAATTAAAAAAATTCATGTTGAATTAAAAATGGAGGAGGGGGAATCTTTTTGCAAAGAGTCTTATATCCCATTAGAAATATTAAAATTTTATTTTTTAAATATATTTTGTTCCTGTTTTATTCTGAATAATTTCATGTTCAGTTTTACAGTCTCATATTTTCTCATACTTAAATAATATAATGGCATTGATTTCATATCTGAATTTCCAGATTTCGCAAGCTTTTTTATAAATCCTAATTCAAGATTCAGTCAAACAAAATTTTGAAAGTAAAAATATTACATATTCTTTAACAAATAAAAATCTTCAAAACTCCATTTATGAATTTTCTGTATTATTTGATATAAATTCTCTCTGAAGTAAAAAAAGTTACACAAATAAAAGAATAACTTTATAAAGTACTATAGTAAAAGTTAGAAAAAAATATCTTGAATACAGTAGTATCTCATGTTAACTCTAGGAATTGGTAACTATCTTTGTAGACGACAAACTACTAAACAAATGTTTATGTATGTTTATGCATTTGAAATATGAAGATTTTTTTTTATCAATGCTATATTAAGCATAAATAAGTTTTATTTTCGTGATGAAAGCCTTAATTTGATGAAAAAATGTCATACATCTAAACGTAACTCTAGGTTCTAAATACAAATGTTATGAACTATAGCTGCCACATAATTGCCACCTTTTATATAGTTATTTCTTGCCACTAAAGTTTTGACTTATTTAATAAATGAGAAATTTTTGTTAAATTTTAGTGGTAAATGAAAGTTTAAAAATGCTAGAAAAGAATATTTCTAAATATCAATTTTCTAAAAATTTGATTAGTAATCATATTATTGGTGATTACTCATATTGTTACATTTGAGAGGCTACGTTCATGAAGAGACAAGCTAATGTTAATCCATGGCAGCAGGTTCTTGGAACATTTTTTAATTGCATAATATTTTCAATTTCATGTGCAGTTTTTTTTTTTTTTTTTTTTACCTCAGAACAGAAAAACTATAACCAAAATTGAAAAACAGTGCAATCAAATAATTTATCAAGCATACGAACTCGTGGGATTAACAGCTTGTGAGTTTCTTTTATGATATGAGCATAGTCACTTAGCCCCCCCCCCCCTCATCAGTCAGCTCTATGATTTCTTTCATAAATTCTAATCCTATGGTTGTGGAATGCTATCGCAATCTCAAAAACTATCTCCTCAATGAATGCATATTGTTAACTATACTTTTTGTGACATCTTAAAGGGTGTTTTTTTTTTTTTTTTTTTTTTTTTAATATTTCTAAAACATACACTTAATTTTGTATTTGATGTATTAAAATTACCGAAGTTAACGATTTTAACAATTCAAATAAAAATGTACATTTTGGAAATATTTTGCAATGATGAGACTATAAGAGACATGGTTTAAGAAGAGTATGCAGATTAACAGTTAAAAATATTCATTTTTGAATATTATAGACATAGTTTGAAAATACAAAAGCATTTACGTTCAGGTTTACCATTATAGTAAACAAAATCGGAAAGCTGATAAAAGGCTTTAATAATATTGACCTCTATTGGAAATCTATCTGTAATATTCATACAAATTCTATTTTTTTTCAGGGGGGGGGGGGTAGAAAATTTTGCATATAATCATATACTTGTAAAACAGAGAATTGTATATTTTTTTATACGTAATCCTTTTTTTTAAGGAGACGTGGTACTTTTTACAGCAGTACTGCTGTAGGTGTCAGATAAAATCTTATATTCCCACTTAATATTTATAAATGGAACTACATTAGGCTTGTTCAATGAAATATATATTCAGGCAAAAGTTCTTATTGTTTTTTATGCTTTTTTTCCCCCCAAGATTCGAAATATTTAAATTGAGTTTTCTCAGTTTGCATTTTTTTTTTTTCATGAATTCATGATCTTCAAATGCTAAAATTTCTATAGATATTAAAAAAAAAAAAAAAAAAAAAAAGATTTAATTTTTTAAAATATATATTTAATAGAACCTATTTAAAAGAATTAAGTATGAGTTTTGCAATATCTTTAAAATAAAAAATATTAAAAATAAAATATAACAAAAATCTGTTTTTTTTTTTTTTTTTTTTTCTTCTTTCCCTGAAATTTTTACATAGACATTCACTTTCTATTTTTTATCACGAAGACTAATCAATAAATTTCAAAATCATTCTTAACTCTTTTAAGTACGTTCTGTTAAACGTTAAAAGAATTAAGTCTCTTCTTAAATATGTGAAGCAGTTTTAGCATTTTGAAAATCATAAATTTGTCATAAAACGAAAACTGAGAAAACGCAATTTAAAAATTTCATAGCTGTAAAAAATATATCAAAAACCATAAGAATTGTTACCTATTTCATTGAATAAACAGACGTAATATAGTTCCCTTAATAAATAATAAACTTTTATATCAAACATAGTTTAGTGCTGCCGTAAAAGATACAAAACTCCCTCAATTTAACGAGCATTAGTACTTTTTTTTTTTTTTTTTTTTTTTTTTAACATACTGAACAGCCTTCTAATTTTACGGGCAATACTATTTTAACACACAAGGTTCTATTTTAATTTTACGGGCAACACTACTATTTTAACATACCAAGATGCCTTCTAATTTTACAGGCAGTGCTACTATTTTAATATACCGAGCTCTCTTTTAATTTTACGAGCAATACTACTTTTATTACAGGTTGGCTGTATGTTTCATCGCAACGTAAAATTACTGGCGATACGTCATTCATCCTCTAAATGTTTTTTTACGGGCTTTGTCTGGAATCTCTGCTGCCGGGCTTTGCCCGTAATTTTACTGCAGCATTTTTTACAGTGTACATAGTCATAATTTTACATATTTTTATACTACTTGATTGTTAATTAAAGAATTTATTTTTTGAAAACATGTAAGTTAAAAACTGAATAATAATAATAAAAAAAAATCACATTAGCTTTAAATTGCAAAAAATCAGCTTTAAATTTCTGAAATGTTAAAAAAAAAAAAAAAACACAAAAATTACTTTGTTTTTTTATAGTTTTATTTGAGTATATTTCAATAAATAAATAGTTTATTAGTTTATAGTTTAATGTGTTTATATTTTAATTCTAAATTAAATCTATTGTATTTCTATTTTGTAATTTAATTCGCTAATTCGATCGTCGTTTATTTTCACTAGCGTACAAATTGCATTTTGTATGTAATTACGTCGTAAAAATTAATTTTTAATAAATCTCTAAAATCCGAAAAATTCCGAAATCCGGAATCACCGCGGTCCCGCCGATTCCGGATTTTCGAGGTTCAACTGTACATATATATTGGATTAATCTTCCTCTTCAAGTATTATTAGACAGCTAGTCAAATAAAGACTAATTTCCCTTTTCATATGTTATCAGACATGCTAGTCAGGCAAATAGCCTTGATTAACATGCCTCTTCAAATATTCATTAAAACTGACTCGCTTGCTTAGTCAGATACCTGGTGGCTGCTGACTAACCATCTGAATCAAGTGTAGATTCTGACTAACTTGCCTTGTCTGGTTAAAGTGGTTGATGTGGTTGATGACTAATCTTACTGGTCAGATAGTTTTGATTGTGGACTAGCCATCTTTGTTTGATAATATTAACCTTCCTAGTCTGGAGTAGTGTTTTGATGACTAGTTCAGCAAGTGCACTTTTTAGTTTTTGAGACTAGTTCAGCAAGTACACTTTTCAGTTTTGATGACTAGTTCAGCCAGTACACTTTTCAATTTTGGTGACTAGTTCAACAAGTACACTTTTCAGATTTGGTGACTAGTTCAGCAAGTACACTTTTTGGCTAGTCAGCTTTTTTGGTTAGTCAGTTCTGTATTGTCAGTTGAGCATTTTGCCAGGTCACTGTGACCAACTTATTTTTCTGTGTGTGACAAGAAATAACTTGGACACACATAATACGTTATAACTTTAATGCCAATGAAAATATTACGACCAAACTTCAAAATAAATATGAATACATTATTTTGTCTAATATATTTACAAATTTTTAAAGTGGCTACCTTTAGGCTTAATACAGAGCTTTAAACGTGTCACAAAATTTTCGGCTATGGCCCGCAACTCACTTACTGATATTTTATCCCATTCCTTGCATAAGAAATTCTTTAGGGATGCCAAAGTTTTATGAGGTTTAGCACACACCCTTGTCTCCAAGGTGTACCAAACAGAATAATCAATTGGGTTCAAATCTGTGGAATACGGTGGCCATTCTTGAGCTCCAATGAAGTCAGGAAAATTTTTCTTGCACCAATCTCGAGTGCGTTTAGCTCTGTGTGCAGGTGAGGAATCCTGTTGGAAGGTCCATCTTTTGTTTCCAAAGAACTTTTGCGACCAAGGTAAGACAACATCTTCCAAAATGAGTTTGCGATATGTTTGTTGATTAATCTTTATCCCTTGATCAACAAAAACAAGTGGTGTTTTCCCACTAGCACATATCCCACCCAAAACCATTACAGATTGGGGTCGTTGACGCCGTTTAACAATCCAAGAATGTCCAAGTGCTTCTGCTGACCAAACTCTATAATTATGGATATTGTGAGTTTGTTCAATCGAGAACAGTTTCTCATCTGTGAAGACAAACGTTTGCCATCGATCACCTGCAAACCGCTTCATCAGTTCTCTACACCTTTGAAGTCTTGTGCGTTTGTTCTCTGCTGTTAGCTTTTGAGCCTCTTTTATTTTGTAAGGGCGAAGACCAAGCTCTACTCTTGCCATCAAACGTGCGGTTTCTCTTTTGATCTTCATCTCTCTAGCAACCTTTCTCATTGAAATCCTAGGATTTCGTTGAACTTGGTTTTTGATAACGTTCCTGTTTCTTGATGTGTTAACTGTGCGCTTTCCTCCTCTTCCTGGACTGTCACCATCGTGTCCGAGTTCTTTAAACCTTTTGATTGTGTATAAAACTGTCTCCTTAGACACTTTCAATAGTAGAACAATTTCACATTATTTCTTTCCTTGCTTATGTAATTCAAGTATGGCATATTATTTGTTAACCATAATGGTTATCACAACTAACTTACTTACACCTGTTTAGCAGCTTTCTAGGATCAATACTTAATGAAATAAATATTATAACTTTAGTGGTAGTTACAGATATTTCGTTTGAAACTTCGTCCAAGTTATTTCTTGTCACCCTGTATATTCTCAAAACGATTTTGCGTAGAATCTTGAAAATTTGTATGTAGATTTGTTGAAATATCTAAATGTTCACCTCCTTTTTAACCGACTTCAAAAAAGAAGGAAGGTTCTCAAGTCCTATTGTAATATCTTTACGATCTAAAGAAAATACAGGGTGCCCAAAAAAATCAGTCCCAACTCTTTTAGCTGTTAAACGGCTGGAGTTATAGTGATATAAATGGTACGTAAGTATAGCAAAGTGGCCATGAAGTAGAAAGTTAAACGGCTTGCAGAGCCACCTGGTGGAAAATAGAGGAGTTAGTGTTCCTATCTCGAAAACGGTTCTAGAGAAAAAAGTTAATTACAAAGTTGAAGAGTATCATCGATTTAGTACAAAAAAATTGTTTAGACATTCATGCTAGCGTTCCTATCTGTGAAACGGTTCAAGACAGAAGGAAAAAGTGAATTATAAAATTGCAAAGCATCATCGATTTAGTACGTAAAGATAGTTTAGACATTGATTCTAAAAATACAATGCTAAAAACGTGCAGTTGTTTGTTCGCAGTTTCTTACACTATGTACACTTGAGCAACATTGCACACGTTGTAGCGTAGCTGGTGAAACATACGCTATATAGTTCAAAATACGGTTACTTGATACTTTTTGTTTTGTTGTAAAGATCTTGGTCTGAAGTAGGTTCCATTGTAATATATTTACAATCTAAAGAAAATAAAGTGCCATCTGATGAAAAACAGTGGAATTAGCGCTCCTATCTCAAAAACGGTTCAAGATGGGAGAAAAGTTAATTACGAAGTTATAGAGCATCATCGGTTTACTACGAAAAGAGAGTTTTTAGACATTATTGCTAAAAATAGAACGCTTAAAACGTGCAGTTGTTTGTTCGCTATTTCCTACACTGTGCACACTTAAACTGCATTGCATACTTTGCAGCGTAGCGGATGACATGTATACTCTGTGGTTCAAAGTACTGTTACTGTAAGCGGTCACATCGATTAGCGCAAAGTCGTTTTCGACCAATTTCAGAAAGGAGACTGTTCTTAATTCGAGCTATGTGTTGTTGTTAGTGTTTGTAAGCTTATAACTTCGTAAGAGATGCTCTAATTAACCGACTTCAAAGAGGAGGAGGTTCTCAATACAAAGCGTATGTTTTTTTGTTTTTGTTTTTGTTTGTTAGCTTATAACTTCTGAACGGATGATCCGATTTTGATACTTTTTGTTTTATTGTAAAGGCCTTGGTCTGAAATAGGTCCCATTGTAATATCTTTACGATCAAAAGAAAATACATGGTGCCCAAAAAAGTCAGTCCCAGCTCTTTTAACTGCTGAACAGTTGCAGCTATAGTCATAAAAATGGTATGTAGGTATAGTAAAGTGGATATGTGCAACGCAATTCAACCGCCTACAGCGCCACCTGGTGGAAAACGGTGGAGTTAGCGTTCCTATCTCGGAAACTGTTCAAGACAGGGGAAAAAAGTGAATTATAAAATTGCAGAGCATCATCGATTTAGAACAAAAAGATAGTTTAGACATTAATGCTAAAAAAAAAAAAAACGCTTAAAACGTGCATTTGTTTGTTCACAATTTCCTATTTTGTGCACACTCGAACGACATTGCATAAGTTGTAGCGTAGCGGGTGACATTTATGCTATGTAAAATTCAAAGTATGGTTATTGTAAGCAGTCACATCGATTAACGCATAGACGTTTTAAACCGACTTCATAACGGAAGAGGTTCTCAATACAAACCATGTTTCTCATTGTTGTTTTGTTGTTGAAATTTGTTAGCTTATAACTTCGTAAGAGATGATTTAATTTTAATACTTTCTTTGTTGCCGTAATGATCTTGCCCTGAAATAGGTTTTATTATGATTTCATTAAGATATAAACAAATTACAGGATACTCACAAAAGTCTGTTCTCCCTCTAACTGCTGAACGCATGCAGCTACACTGGTAAAAGCAGTAGGTAAGTATCGATGTTGAAACTTCTGTCCGTCAGCGGCAGTTCTTTGTTTGAACTTTACGCTTCGCAATTTCCAGCGCAGCGGGTGACACGTATTCACTGTAAAGTTCAATATATGTGCCTAACAGAATTTTTGATCGCGAATACAGAGTATCCGTTCTTTATATTTCAAAAGACATTTTAATTTAACGTATGTTCATTCAATAGATAGCCTTTTGCTCATATCCGATAAAGGCAAGAAAACTGACACAACATAAAAATGCAGCATTTGAAAAAAATCAACTTAAAAATAACTTGACTAAAATAAAACTGGCACAACTGTCTCTCGAGTGGATAACTTTGTAGATGGAGATGTAACTTTTTTGTTCACATTGGGTGCGTTTCATGTGTTTTTCAGTGACATAATCTGTTTTTTGAGTTCTGCCACTTTTCTTGGAAGTTGTGATTTGTGAAACTGCCGTCGAACGTCTTCTGATGTTCTGCTACATAAATAAGTTTTCACTGAAAAGATAAAAATAAATTATTTTTGTAAAAAAGAAGAACCGACTCCAAAAAGCAACCGCTACTCAAACAACTAAAAAAAAAAAAAAAAAAAAAAAAAAAAAAATGGTACGAAATGAAACTGTAAATTGCGCCTAAAAGTATAAAATAATTTCCTTTGCCAAACAACCTATAACACTACAATTAATCGGTTCTATTTTTTTACAAAAAGATTTTAGTTAGTTTTAATAAGATTATCCATTTCCAAATATCCACGAAAAATCAGTTTTTGCCCATTATATGACCTATCGTCTCAGAGACTTCAGCAAAAACTATGTAATAGGACTTGTAATAATTGTAAATATACCACAAAGATGTAACTCTTTCCTTTATTAAAACTTTTGGAGTAAAGATACATGTAAAGATAATTATAATTATAATTTTCTTTAAAATTTAATAATAATAATTAAAAAAAAAAAAAAAAAGATGATCTTGATCAGAGTTATAGCTTAGAATTTTTTTCAATTATTTAATTAATTAAATGGTTTAATTATTACTACAGCATTTTAGATTGGCTTAATAGTTGTATAAATGCTGATTGAAAAATATTTAGCTTTTCTTCTCTTTCATATAACAAATAGCTGGAACCCGTCGACTTCGACGGTCACTTTATTGACCGTAATGTATCAAAAATCATCGTATCATTATTTAAATGTATTTCAAGTTAAAACATCTAATATAATTTACAACATTTCACTTAAAAAAAAAAAAAAAGAAATTCGGAAAAATGGTTATAAATTGAAATACTATATATGACATCACTTTCTACAAAGTACTGTCAATGTGACGTCAAACTGACTCCAGATAAAACAGTTGCTATCTTTTATTTTCTGTTTCTTTTAATACTAAGGCTACATGTTAGCTGACCCACCCGGCGTTGCCCGGACCCATGATAATAAACTTAATTGAACCTTACATTTGTATGATTTTATATCTTTAACTCGATTTTGTTTGAATTTCTATTTTTAAATAAAGGCATCGCGAAAAAAAATAATCAGCTGTAACAAAAAAAATTACCTCGAACCGAACTAAACTCAGTCTTGTGACACCGGTGTCTGCGGCAGCACATACGTGAGCCGCTAATAACAAAAAAACTAATTCCCAAAAATTAACCTGCAACCGAAAGAACCCGCCCGGTGTTGCCCGGGCCCATGATAATAACCTTAAATGCACCTTAAATTTGTATGGTTTTATATCTTTAACTCGATTTTGTTTGAATTTCTATTTTTAAATGAAAACATCACAAAATAATAATAATAATAATAATAATAATATTAATAATCATCTGTAACATAAAAAATTACTTCAAACAGAACGGAACTCGGGTTCGTATCCCAGTGTCTGTGGCACGTATATGCAGGCCGCTATTAACATGAAAAAATTCTCAAAAATTAACCTTGAACCGAACGAACCTCTGACTCGTGTTACCGCTGCCTGTGGCTGCGGCACCGTATAGCAGGCATGCTACGCACGCACTGCAAAATCCACTTTTCTCCAACAGGGAGCGCAGTAGCGCAGTATGTTGTATACGAACATCACCAGTCACCTTGAATTTCCAAGACCTTCCAAATAAGGTGTCACATGGTGGTGTCAACTACAAAATCCTTTAGTTGCACTTTCCACCGCCAGGGGCGCAGTTTGTTCTGTACGAACATCACAACCTGTGAGGAAATACCAAGACCTTTAAAATAAGATATAACATGATAGGGTCTACTACATAATCACCTAGTTCCATTTTTCACCACCAGGGGGCGCACTATATTGTATACAAACATCCCCAATCAACATGAAATTTCAAGTCCTCTATCACCAATCGCCTTGGATTTCCAAGACCTTTTAAATAAGGTGTCACATGGTTTTGTCAACTGCCAAATCCTTCAGTTGCATTTTCCACCGCCAGGGGGCGCACTGTGTTCTGTACGAACATCACCAACGGTCAGGAAGTACCAAGACCTTTAAAATAAGATGTAACATGATAGGGTCTACAGCAAAATCACTTAGTTCCATTTTTCACCACCAGGGGTTGCACTATACTGTATACAAATATCCCCAATCGACATGAAATTTCAAGACCTTTAAAATGAGATGCTACATGTGTGGGTCTAGAACGGATTTCCCTCTCAAACTAATTTCTCCCCTTTCCCCTCCCCTCCCCTCCAAATCTACTTTCCCCCTTTTTTTTCCCTTTTAAAATCGAAAATTCCAAATTCGCAGATATTGATTTTTTAGTATTCGACTCTAGTCCCCATATGTACAATTTCTTCACAGTGCAGTAATTTGAAGCTTAGTTAAGCTCGTAAACGTGTTTTTAACCCGAAACGGGTGGGAAACGGTTTTCCCCCCCGGGGGGGGAGGAAACCGTTCGACTTTTTTTTATTTTTCGCTTCTCATAGCACATCTACAGACCAAGAACTTTTTTTAGACACCTCAACCAAATTTTTACACCAAGTAGTTCTCTCAATATAGTGGAGGCAGACAAAAACATGTTTCAAATTAATATATAGATTTTCTACGAAATGATAATAAATATCCTCCCCCCCCCCAAAAAAAAAAAAAAAAAAAAAAAAAGAAAGAAAGAAAAAAAAAAAAAGAAAAGAAAAGAAAGAAAGAAAAAAAATCTAACATAAAATATTATAGATTCCGAAAATATTAATCTGATTGAAACTTAAATATTTAATTTACATAATAATCTCCAAATATTAATTTTAAACATAAAATTATGTAATAAAATATTGCAATTTTTTTATCATTTTATAAACTTTCCTGTACTTTTTACTATATATAGCAAAATAATTGGCATTGTAATTACGGAATTGTCAGTAAAAAATAAATAAACAAATAATAGAAAAAGGAAAAAATAAATTAGAAATTAAAAATTGGAAAGTTTAGGACGTCTACAATTTATTTAGTCTTGAATTATTAAATGAAAGAACACTCAGAGAAAGAATTTGGTTAAATCTGCAAAATGTCATTTGTGAGGTTACTTTGTCCTATAACATAAAAATATTGTTGACAAATTTCTAAAATTTCGACAAAATGTGTAACAAAAATTTCTTTTGGTAAACTTTACAACAATTTATATTTATGCAAAAGAAAAAAAAAAAAAAAAAAGAAAGATAAAGGAAAAGAAAAACATTTTGTTCAAATTGAAACAAAAATTATTAACAAAATCTAAACAAAATTTAAACAGACATCTTTGTCTTGCATACCAAAGTTTTGCAGATTCAACAAAACATTTCGAAAGTTAACCAAACATTTAAACAAATATTTTTTTGTGCATACCAAAGTTTTTTTTGGTTCAACAAAACTTTTCAAACATTGCGAAACAATTCGAAATCTAAACAAAATTTAAACAGACATTTTTGTCTTGCATACCAAAGTTTTGTTGATTCAACAAAAGAATTCGGAACACTCTGAAATCTAAACGAATTTCTATAGACATTTTTACTCTGCATGCCAAAGTTTTGTTGATTCAACCAAACATTTCTCTGAGTGAATTGCTATTGAGGAATTATTTCATTTACTTAAGCTCTGGATCAACAACAGATCTAGGATCATCAGGATGACCCATTCTTGCTGTTCCCGTTGGATGCCAGATTGTGATGGTGTAGGATCTTGCAATGCAGGCTAAATATTCATCCTCATTTCCATTAAAACTTTCACAACCCGGGTAATCTGTTCTTTGGTGCTCTACCCACTTTGTTTTTATTTTTTGCATTTCCGGATGTCTCGCTATTGCGTTGCAAATTTTCATGGCTGTAAAAAATAAATAAATAAATAAATGACATGATATGACACATACATAATTCCATAAAAATTAAAACTGAAGTCATAGTTTCGTCGCTCTGTGGCTCAGTTGGTAAGAGCGTCCAGTTAGTAACATATCAGAATGTATATTTTATTGTTATACCTTTGGGAGTCACCGAAGCGGAGGAGCCCTTCGTGGAGGACTAAAATTGTGATGACATGTCTCCGGATCATCCTTAGACATGAGTTCCAGACCGTCGCGAATTGTTCAATAACGCAGCGCTAGTGAGACATTCTACCCAACCTTTCCAGAATGTGTTTTATATCAATATTAACTTATCTGTGTATTTTAGTTTCCATTACCCATATATATTAGAAAAAATGTTGTTTATGGGACAGATTTTCGAAAGATTTTGCTATACATACAAGTTTTGAGATCTACGAAATCCGAAAATCAAGTTTTTAGAGTTAAGCCTGTGTATTTCTATGTTTAAGAGAAACTGCGCTCAGCATAACCCAAGAACAAATATTAGCAGAAAGTGCATATTTAGTAAATTTACATCCGCATTATATTGAGGTGCTACCTGGAACATTTTATTAAGATTGCAAAAATGGTTCGTGTACAGGTACATCCAAAAAGAATTCTAATATATTACGTCTATGGGCGAGATTTCTGGTAAATACAATTTAACATTTCTAGACTACACTAAACGTAATGAAACTGACATATATTTTTTTTATTATGCCTTAAAGCATATGTTACATAGAATATGATATCAATAGTAATTATTCTTACTTTACAAGCGAGACAGAATAATTCTGATACATGCGTGTTATGTTGTTGTAAATGGCCCGATGTGCATTTCAAATAGAGTCGCGCATTTTCTTTTCTTCTAAATTAAACTATAATAATTCTTGCGAATATGATTTATAAATATGGCTACCTGATATTAGTCGAATAATTTTGTAGTAGGGGCAAATCTTTGAATAGTTTGAAAAATAGAAATAAAATTTAATAACAGCCTTAATTGTTTTATGAATGTAGCTCTACAAAATCCAAACAGCACGTTAATGGATGCGGTAGCACCTCTCACACTGAAATGTTTATGAACTAAATTTTTTTTCTAACACTATTTTAAATAGTTTTTACTTCCATTACCCTAATACCGTAGGTAATGGAAGTATTGCATTTGATCCAAAAATTCGATATCGAGCTTTCACCTGATTCAAACGTTTTAAGGTACCCTGAGTCCAAAAAAATGGTTTTTGGCAATTGGTCAGTGTGTGTGCGTGTGTATGTGTGGAATCTACTGGCTATCATATCTCCGAAACTAATAAATATAGAGCTACAAAACTTCACAATTAAGACAGGTCTGGTGTACGTATGAATTTCCCAAATTTTGGTGAAAATTGAAATACCGGAAGTGGGACCGTAACTCTCCTGAATCTAAAAATGTAGTTTTTGACAACTGGTCAGTGTGCGTGTATGTACGTATCTGGGGAATCATCTGGCTGTCATATCTCCGAAACTAATAAAGATAGAACTACGAATTTTCAGAATTGAGACAGATCTGGTGTACAGACAAATTTTCCAAATTTTGGTGAAAACTGGAAAAACAGAAGTGGGACTGTAAGTCCGTATCTCAAAAACGGCTCAAAAGGTTTTCTTCAAAGTTGCTACATAAACACTTAATTAGACGTCCTTTCGAATGATATAGTTGGTTTGTCCAGGAGAATTGATAGGAGTCCTGTATAAACAGCTGAATTTCAGGTCTCGCAAAGCCGTTCTTTTAAAAACGGCTGTGCGGATTTTTTTCAAACTCGCCTTATTAACTCATTTCTAAATATCCTTTTGTATGTAATTATTGTTTTCCGGTCAATAATTGATTTTTTGTAAAAGTTTATGTCTCAAAAACGGCTCTAACGATTTTCTTGAAAATTGTTATATAAATCCATTTCTTTCTCGTGTATTACGTGGTTATTAGAGGAAAATTAACAGTCTTCCTGCTTAGGCAGGTCATCTTCAAATCTCAGAAATTTGTGTATCAAAAAATAACTCTACCATTTTTTTCTCTTATTTATTACCTCGCTATATGTAAGCTTCGTTTTATATGTCTTTATAAGTTCCTCATACCGGAAAAATTTTAGCTTTCTACTTCTTTAGGTCACTTTTATGTTTTCTGATCACATTATCTCTCAAAAATGCATATAATACGTGTAATAGTGGGTAATGGAAGTCATGTGGTGGTTTCACACCAGACGTTTTAATGTATATTAGAAAGGCTCAAATACAGTACCTCATGAATATATGAATAGCAATTATATGAATATATGAATTTCGTGAATATGTGAATAGTAATTATATATGAATAGTAATTATTCTTACTTTACAAGCGAGACAGAATAATTCTGACATATGTGGTTGTAAATGGCCCGATGTGCATTTCAAATTGAGTCACGCATTTTTTTTCTTCTAAATTTAACTATAATAATTATTGCAAATATAATTAATAAATATGGCTACCTGATATTAGTGGGAAAATTTTGAAGTAGGGGCAAATCTTTGAATAATTTGAAAAATAGAAATAAAATTAAATAACAGCCTTAATTGTTTTATGAATGTAACTACAATATCCAAACAGTGCGTTAATGGATGCGGTAGCACCTCTCACACTGAAATGTTTATGAACTAAATTTTTTTCTAAAACTATTTTGAAAAGTTTTTTTAACGTATATTAGAAAGGCTCAAATACAATACCTCATATCTTACACTATACACTGTAATAATAAGTCTTTGTTAATGAAAATTAAGAGAAAGTAATTTGAGTGGCATATCAGATTAGCTTATATATAAAATGGAATATTTTATGTAATTTAATAGAACAATTTTGAAGAACAAAAATTTTTTTTATCAATTAAAATACTAAAAACCTCTATAGAGATATATTATATATAGTGAATTTATTATATATTTATCATGCTTTTAAGTAATAGTAATTAATAAAAAATCTGGAGTGACTCCACTCGTCATTCCAAACATCACGTAATTAACAGTTGTTTAAATAAAGTGATAGAAATTGTAAAAAAAAAAAAAAAAAAAAAAAAAGTTATAATAGGGTGTTTGAAGAGTTTTTACTCAAATAGTATGTTGTTTAATTTGACAGTGTTGCACTGCAAATATTTTGAGTCCATACGTCAAATTGATAATTAATTTTTTGTTGAGTCTGTCCAAAAAACTATAAGTGCTGGATTCACTAAAATTCATGCAGTTTGTGCGATGGTGACCTGCAATATATATATTAAATTAAACTCAATCGAATAAAGAATTTAGACGATATCGCATTTTAGGCAATTTCAGTCCCATACACCAAAATTATATTGAATTTTTCCTTGAGTCCCTGTTAGGACTGGGCGTTATATCGATGTAATGCAAAAATCGATTTATAGCTAAAATCGGCGATCGGATTTAAAGATAACATCTACTACGAAATTTCGGAATGACGATATTAGACGATGTAATGTTGCATCGATTTAGAGATAAAAATCCGCTGTTAACTAGGCATCAAGTTTCCTCGTCACGCTTGCGAGTTCATGTATTAAGGGAAGTTTTATCGATTTAGCGAAAATGATTTAACAATAAGTGCAAAAGCCGTCTTACGATTTATCTAATATGAATTATGCTACGTGCCGGCTTTTCATTTCAAAGGAGATACCAAATAGATGATGCGCTGAAATCGCCTGTCGTCTGCTCCATTTATTCCAAAGGAGAGACGAAGTACTGCGCTTGCGCTATGCTAAATCGGGGAGAAAAGAAAATACGATTTTAGATGAATCGTAACTGTTGCAAAAATTTAACTTCTTGCGGTTTTATGGAGACTCAAATTGGTTTGCTAAGTAATGATTTCTTTCTTTTTGCAATAAGTAATTATTTTCGGCAATTACAGTATGCATTGTTGTAAAAATATTAATATAAGTACATAGATTTTTTTTTTCATTAAATTAAATAGAAAATAAATTTATTTTTTACAATATTTAAGGATACAGTAAATCACGATATAAATAGTTTCATATTGCAATACGATATATATGTTTGTCATTATTATTACTTATTCAATAATTTGGCTTTCTCTGACACTTCTGTTATTAGTATTTTGTAAGAGGGTGTGAGGGTTTTGATTTTTAAAGAATGTAAACAAGAACTTTTAAAGGTGCTCCTTATTACGTACTTTTTATTACGATCTTTATAATACCATTAATAAGCTTCAAATGTTACTTTACTGAAGTTAATAAAATCCACAATGTTAATACTTTAAAATACTATTAAATGGAAATAGAGTTTAAATTTTTTTCATCATTTAAAATTAAATTTCTTTTTCAAATTCTGCTACCTATTTTATCTAACGAACAAATTGGTCTTAATTTTTTTTTCTTTCAGAATGACGTGTGGTTTATTTATAGGCAGATTGGATATTGATCACCAGAATATAAGATATTTCGGAAATATGACAAAAAAAAGCAGAAATTTTGTTAAATTTTAATAAAATGATAAAAAATTTGGGAAACAGCTTTCAAAAGTTTTTTACTAAATTATTACTTAACTGGGCAGTTGTTTCAAAAATATCCCGTAGAATTTATCAATCGACTTGAATTTTTTTTTCTTTATAAAAAACATAAATTTAATTTACTGACTGTGATAAAAGACAAATTTTATAAATCAAAATACAAAGTTCAATATTCCATCTTATATGAAGAACACACAAAAAAGGGCTAAACAATTTAAAAGAAAAAAAAAAAAAAACTGTTGTGCCAAAGGCCATCAAAAACCGTCTTTAATATCAATATTTATAACAACGTCCCCTAATGTTAATCATCCAGAAATGTTTAATTAACATAACTTTTCTTAATAAAAACTTTACAGTTTGAACTGCATAATTTAAAATTTTAATTTTAAATTATGCAGTTTGACGTAATTTTAAGCCATAGATGCTAAGTTATAGCAATATGGGAAATTGCAGACAATAAAAGAATAATAGCAGCGTTGTTTTTCGGTCATTATACTATTGATTAAATGACTTGTATATGTAGGAGAGGTAGGGAGAAGGTATTTTCTAAATCAGTGTTAAATCGATTTATCTCTATATCGTGATATTAGATGGAAGATAAATCGATTTATAGAATAACTACATCGCCCAGTCCTAGTCCCTGTATAAATCTATAAGTGCAAGATTCACCAAAATATACACAGTTCGTGCAATGGTAACCTATAACATGTGTATAAATTTTCAGTTTAATTGAATAAGATAATTAGACGCTATCGCACTTTAAAATTTTGGGTCCGTAGGCAATAATGATAAATAATTTTTCTTTGAGTCCCTGTAAAAGAATAATAAATGCTATATTCACAAAAAACAATAGGGTTCGTGCTACGGTGCTCTAGAACATACGTACAAACTTTCAGCTCATTCGAACAAAGCGTATAGACGCTATCGTCCTCATTCACAGACATACACAGATACACACGCACACACACACATACATATTTATATATATATTTCTTTTGTGCGTGTGTATGTCACTGAACTCATCCTAAACGGCTGGACTGAGTTTAATGAAATTTTTTGTGTGTCTTCAGGTGGATTCGAGAATGGTTTAGATTTACAAATGAAAGTTGTAACTTAATTAGTTCTTTCTTAATTAATTTTTAACCAACTCTTTCAACAACTTTTCCACCTAGATGGCGTGAGTTGTCGTAAACACGATGTCAGAATTTATTTAGAAATGAAAAATGAATTTTTAACCGTATCTTAAGAAGTGTTTAAAATATTTTTTCAAAATTAATATTTTTAGAATCGTAACCGTATCTTACGAAGTGTTTAAAATATTTTTTCAAAGTTAATATTTTAGAATCGTAATTAATATTGTTAAAATGTTAAAATTAGTTAAAATGATATATTCTTTAAAAAAATTCGTCAATATCCGACGGAGTTATTTTATGTTAAAATGAAAAATGAATTTTTAGGCCATTATTATTTGTGCAGATGGAAAATGTACTAAAAGTTTTCCGAAAAATTTCACGATCACAAATGTTGACGGATATCCAATATATCGTCGAAGAAATCCCAAAAATGGCGGAGAATCTTATCATCTATGGCGGTCATCTATGTCAACAACATAGATATTGACATTGATAACCGTTGGGTGGTCCCATATTCGCCTCTGCTGAGCAAAACATTCAATGCTCATATTAGCAGTTCAGTGAAGAGCATCAAATACATTTACAAGTATGTGAATAAAGGCAGTGATATGGCTGTATTTCGAGTTGAAAATACCAATGTGAATACTCCTCCGGTGAATAACAACGATGAAATAACACTTTACCAAATTGGCCGGTACGTCAGCTCCAATGAAGCTGTTTGGCGTATCTTTGGTTTCAAAATTCATGCACGGGATCCAGCAGTTCTTCATTTAGCCGTCCATCTTGAAAATGGCCAGCGCGTATATTTCACGAGCGAGACAGCGATTGATCGTGCTACAAATCCACCAAAAACTACACTCGCCGAATTTTTTGAATTGTGTAATCGTGCGGATACTTTTGGTGCTTTTGCACGGACATTACTCTATACAGAAGTACCACGCTATTTCACATGGGCTCCAACAAAAAAATGGATGCCCCGTAAGCAAGGCACGCCGATTGATGCATGTCCCGGTTTATTCAAATCAAACACCTTGGGACGAGTATTTACAGTCAATTCAAGGCAGACTGAGTGCTTTTATCTTCGACTGTTATTGGTTAATGTCATCGGCTCTTTGTCATTTAAAGATTTACGTAAAATGAATGGACAACAGTATCCAACGTATAAAGATGCATGCCTTGCAATCGGCTGGCTGAAAGACGACAACCAGTGGGAGTGTATGCTTGCTGAAGTAGGACTGAACTGTACACCAAAACAAATTCGTCTACTATTCGCTATAGTGTTGACTACATGTTTCCCGGCCCGAGCAGAGACATTATAGGATAATCACAAAGATTCAATGACTGATGATATATTGCATCAACATCGTTCACGGTGCAACGATCTAACGATAGTATTCAGTGACACTATGTACAAGGAAGCATTGATTGCTACTGAAGATCTTTGCATTATCATTGCCAACTTACCACTCAGTCATTTCGGTATGCATTCAACAAATCGAAATGCATCTGATTTAATAAGCACTGAACTGAATCGTGAACTACAATACAATACTGTAAAAATGGCAGCGATTGTTGCTCGCAATGTCCCACTAATGAATGAAGAACAAAGAACCGTTTACGACCGCATCATGCTCGCAGTTTTGGCAGGACAAGGTGGATTCTTTTTTTTTTTGGGGGGGGGGGTGCACCAGGTGGAACTGGCAAAACATTCCTTATTTCGCTAATTCTCGCCGAAATACGATCAAATAATGGCAACGCATTGGCTGTTGCATCATCTGGCATTGCGGCAACTTTATTGAATGGAGGCAGAGCAGCTCATTCATTATTTAAACTGCCACTAAATATTCAAAATAACCCAGACGCAGTGTGCAACATAAAAAAACAATCGTCCACGGCCACAGTGCTGAAATAGTGTAAAATTCTTATCTGGGATGAAGGCACTATGGCACACAAACATTCGATTGAGGCGTCGAACAGGACATTGAAAGATATAAAAAACAACGACAAACTATTTGCCGGCACTCTGTTACTCTTTTCAGGTGATTTCAGACAAGCACTTCCAGTTATTCCGCGTTCAACATACGCTGATGAGATCAACGCATGCTTAAAATCATCGTCATTGTGGCTTAATGTTGAAAAGGTACAACTGAAAGTAAATTTGTGCGTTCAAAAGCTTCAAGATCCATCCGCTGAAACATTCTCAAAACAATTGTTAGATATCGGCGATGGAAAAGTTACTACAGATGAAACTGGATGCATAAAATTACCGACCGATTTCTGCACAATCATTGATTCTCAAGATGCTCTTATTGACCAGATATTTCCCGATGTACACAGACGATACACAAATCATGAGTGGCTGGCAAAAAGAGCAATTTTAGCAGCAAAATATGTGGACGTCAACGAATTGAATCTCAAGATACAACATTTGTTACCAGGAGACTTGGTGTCATACAAATCTAATGATACAGTTTGCGATGCCACCGAAGCCGTAAATTATCCAACAAAGTTTTTAAACTCATTGGATTTACCAGGCATGCCACCGTATATTTTACAACTGAAAGTTGGATCTCCGGATATTTTGCTTCGTAATTTGAACCCACCACGGTTGTGCAACGGCACGCGATTAGTCATAAAAAAATTAATGAAAAATGTTATCGAAACCATCATTTTAAATGACAAATTCCGAGGTGAAAATATATTACTACTGCGAATCCCTATTATACCCACAGATGTGCCAATTCAATTTAAACGCCCTCAATTTCCAATTAGATTGGCATTTGCAGTGACTATCAATAAGTCTCAGGGCCAAACGATGTCTGTCTGTGGCTTAGATTTGAGCACATCATGTTTTTCACACGGACAATTATACGTGGCTCTCGAGTGGGCAAACCATCCAGTTTGTTTGTATTGGCGAAAGATGGGATAACAAAAAATATTGTACACTCTGTTGCATTAAGGGATTGATATTGTTTTTTAGTAATATTGTTATAAGTAGCGATATGTATATAATTTTAAAGAATCAATTTTAATAAATTAAAAAAATAAATGATTGGTGTTTTGTTATTTTTATATTCTTTCACCGTTCACAGCGCTCCATACATCTTCCACTTATATACCACATCCTTACACACTTACAATAAGTTAGTTATTTTTTTCTAGCAAAATATTCTCTAGAAATAAGTTATATGACAAAACAACGTTTGTCGGGTCAGCTAGTACATATATATATCACCACAAAATTATCAAAAATGTACTCCGGGGACTTCGAAATGTGCAGAAACACCAAAATCGCAAATCCGGATTTTTGTCATGACTGCAATACTTTCTTTACATAGTATGTTTGGAAAGTAAACGTAAGATCTTTGAACTAAATATAGGGAATTCGTTAAGATATTCTTCAAAATAGAAAGACAATTGCAGTACATATTTTGATTTTAATATATACTGTTGTCCATTAAAATTGCAACACCAAGAAAGAATTTGAATATCAGAATGATATTTATTGGTACATACAATATAGTAGGAAGAACAATTGATTAAGTTTTCAGGAAGTTTTGAGTAATATATCCTGAAAAAAACACAACATAAAGCAGTCTTGCTTTTGCCTCCAAGGCAGTAGCACGTGTTTTTTGCACCTAATGAAGGAAGGCTACGTCCTTTCGAAACCGGTTGTGCTGGATTAAAATTTATGGTGTGTGAAGAAGTCTTATTGTCTATTTAATTGAATTTTGCTGCAATTAAAGAGCTGGCTTAAGTCATTGTTCCATATTACTTAAAAGGCTTTTTCTTCAGTGAAAATAAGTATCATATGCAAATTGATAATATAAATTTGTAGATAAAATATCTATATGTATAAATGGCTAAACGATATCCTTGGACTCTGTTTGTCTGTGTGTAGACGCATCGAGTAATACTCTAAAGCCTCCTTCTCTTTTTCTACTTTATTCTCTTTCTTCTTCTTTTTCTTTATTCTCTTTATTCTTCTTTTTTCTTCTTCTTTTTCTTCTTCTTTTTCTTCTTTTCTCTCTTCTTTTCTCTTTCTTCTTCGTCTCCTTTCTTCTCTTTCTTATTCTTTCTTTTTCTTCTTTCTTCTTCTTCCTTCTTCTCCTTTCTTTTTCTTTTTCTCCCTTTCTTCTCCTTCCTCTTCTTCTTCTTATTCCTTCTACGTCTTCTTTTCTTCTTTTTTCTTCTTCTTCTTCTTTTTCTTCTCTTCTCTTTTTCTTCCTTTTCTTCTTGTTCTTCATTTTTGTTTTGTTTTCTTCTTCTTCTTGTTTTTCTTCTTTCTCTAAAGATTCCTTATTTTCAACCTTGTTTTCTATTCTTTTCTTCTGTAAAGCTTTCTCTATTACTGAAAGAAGTGTAGCTTCTAAAAATGGTTTTGTTAACAAACTTTGATCTATCAGCATCAGACCGAGTTTTGTACATTTCAAGTTTGGTTTTAAAAATTTTCCCGAATTCGGAATTCGGTTCGTTCCTGGACCGGGACTTTTCTAGTACAATAATATTTGAAAAATAAATATATAAATATATAAATATATAAATAAAATAAATAAATAAAAAGGAGAGAAAAAAAAAATCAACTGCACTATGTATCCCTGAATATCTAATTTTTATTTTGATATTTACAACATAAGCTTGGTTGAGCTGTATGGAAAAAAAAAATTATACTGCAGAAAAAATTAGAAAATTGGAATTAAGAAACTAGAGGGGGAAATTTTAGTCATTGATCAGGTTTTCGTAGAATTTTCTGTGTTTCGAAAGAAACATCTAGAAAATGTGTGCTTTTATATCTGACAATCTGACATTTATCAATTTTCGAAAGTGAAATCGAAATTCTAAGTTTAATGATTTTAATTTATTTTTATATTCATTCCATGACATAAAAAAAAAAAGATAGACCTTTATATTAATTAAGGTTTCGCTTATTAATTAAGGTTTCATGACCCATGTAGGCTGCCCCTTATATAAAGTTACAAACTTGAATGGGATATAGGATAAATCCATGGAATTGAGAATTACTTAAGACTGGAAAATTCCTACAAAAATAGTTGGAAATGTACAAGAAATGAAAAGGCACAGGAGAAAGATTAATAAACATTTCTTTCTTTATTTTGAAAATTAACAATGAAACTGCACCATATTTAATAGTAATTTGTTTACAGTAATTATATAACATGATTTTTATAAATGTGTAAGTTATTTAATTTTATATATATATATATCAAAATTGTTTTATTTTGATCTTCGTTTTTATGGTTTTACTATGGGTGTTTCGGGCCTGTGAACAAAGAAATTCTTAGCTTTTGCTTTCTTTGTGACAGAAAAACATCCATTTTTTAGCATATTTGCATTCTACGAGGCCCTTGAAAACGTTAGAATGCAAATTTGCTTTTTTCTCATTCCAATTTCCAATATTCATTTCGATTTTTCTTTAATTCTTTTTTGATTTGATATGGGTAGTCTTCGCTTATGATCCGAATAATTGTTTTAATACTGAAGTTATATCATCTTTAAATTTCAAAAAAATTTTGCACTGATATTATTGTATTACTATATATATATATATATATATATATATATATATATGTATTACATGTTTTTAATGGAAAAGAAAAAAATTAATAAATACTGATGCAAGACAACATAATTTTATAACATCAACTAAAAAGTCTAGACAATTAAATTACAAAAAATAAATTTTTTATGCTAATTTCATAAAAGAAAACTAGAATATTGTGGCCACCCCACAAATTTCTTCTATATTTTCCTATGCAAATTTATTGAGTAAAAATACTTTATTAAAACTATTATTTATTAAAATTATCTTCCAAGATGAATGCAGATGATTTTCATTTTAAAGAAGTACAGGGGTCATTGTGTGTAGGATTTATTTCCTGATTTCAGGAATTTTTGCTTAATATATTTCTTGATTTCCTGAATTTTTTTCCAGTTATTTTTAAGTAACTGTTGAGGGAAAATAGTTATATAATTGAAATTTAGATACATCTTTCTAATTTACTGGTATTTTTTAAGATTTGCAGAAACCTTACATTTATTTTATTGGTTACAATCATAAAAAAAAAAAAAATAAATAAATAAAATAAAATAAAATACTGATTGCACTCTGGATTTTTTCTTTTAGTGTAATTTCAGGATTTTTAAAGCGAACTCGCAATCAGCCCTGATAATATTAAATATCTAAAAAAAGTTTATTATCACAGAATGATGCTTTAACCATTCGTTTTAAAGGTGTTGATGAGCTCTGATGAAAGATACCCTTTGACCCCCACTGGGGGGGGGAAGAAGCTTCTACATACACAAAAATGTTTTCCCAGTTGACTATCACTATTATAAAGAACTCATTTTAATTTTGTAATGTTTCTTAAACAAGAATTCTCTTTGTGCACATTTATACGATATTTTGTCCTACACCACCATCTGTTGATCCATTTTCTCCAAAATTTCATAGGCACTAATTTATGTCAAGGTGCAACTATATACCAATTTGAACGAAATTCTATGCAGTAGTTTCCGAGGTACAGTTGCCACAAAATTTTGTCTGTCTCTATCTTACTCACACAGACAGGCATTTTCTAAAAACTTCGAAATCGTGTTCACCAGCTCTCAAAAAGTGTAAATCCATCGAAAACCAGCAGTTGAAAATTTTTACGATTTCTATACTTTCTTCTATTGAATATAGAAGAAAATAAAAATATCTTCAATGTATAAGATGCGCCTCATATCCAAAAAAGCCTTTTTATGAATACTAATATCGCCCACTGGTCGAAACTCGACCACTTTTTTGCAAAGCAAAATAATTGCCTTCTTGTAAACGGAATTAAATTTTAACGCAGCTGCGCCAATTGTTTGTTGATAAGCACGCAAACTGAATTATCAGAGTTTTACTTAACATATTTCTCAAAGTTTGGTACACTGTAGATATTGAGCCTTTCCTGAAATGTGAGGAAATCGCAACGTGGAAACACCCCCTGTTGGGTGATATAGTCAAAAAGCTAATCGGCATCAACTCAAACCAAGGTCCAACCAAATATCAAATTCGGTTAAATTAAGTCCATTGGTTTATAAAGTGCAGTGTTCAAACTAAAAAAAGACGGATATATTTTTTAAATGGTCGGATTGAGCTCAGGAAATCTCAAAACGTGTAATTTCATCGAAAATAGAAAATCTATTTTTTTTTCTGAATCATATACTTTCGTCTTTTATAATAATAAATCCACTTTTTTAAAAATAAGTAGTCAATAAATTCATCGAAAACTGGAATTCAAAATTTTTTCCGTATCTTCTACTTTCTTCTTATACATGCAGAAGCTAGTAATAATTCCACTTTTTTCAAAATAAGTAATCAATTTCAGTTAATTGAAATGCAAGGAAATCTCAAAACGTAAATTCATCGAAAACCAGAAATCAAAAATTTCCCCAAATCCATTAAAAAAAAAAAAAAAAAAAAAAAAAAAAAGTAGTCTATTTCAGTTAATTGAAATGCATTGTGTTTAGTTTAAAAATATGTCTTTAAATTAGAGCTGACGTAAATCATACACACACAATAAATAAATAAATAAAATATTAATAATAATAATAATAATAATAATAATAATAATAATAATAATAATAAAAGAAATTATATTTTAAATAAATGAGAAAAATTAGAACTTTCATAAATCTTTTTTTTTTTTTTTTTTTTATTGGGTATATATTTAATAGTATAAACTTTCTGTTTACCAATCTTTCACTCAACTTTCTACTAGTGTAATGGCTGTTGTCTGTTAGAATGAAAAATCTGTAGTCGAGAGAATAGTGTTGCTACATCTTCACAAATTATTGCGTCTATGATTTTATTGAGAAATTGCCAGATTTAACAACTTGCAACTTTAGGAATTTTTTAATACAAAAAAATACGTGTATAAAATGAAAAAATGCATAAAAAAACAAAAATATTTTTAAATATCTTCTTGACATCGTAAGAAAAGGATTTTTGTATTCTGCAAATCTGTTTCATCATACCTCTCGAATGGTACCTTTTTCAATCCTGTACTCCCATAATTAGTACGTTAAAAGTGTACCACAAATTTCCTGTTTGCCTCTTAATATAGAGATAATTTATTAAATCTGTATGTGAAATTTCAGAATTTAATTTAAAAAAAAAAAAAAAAAAAAAAAAAAAAAAAGATAAAAAAGAAAGCCAACTTAAACCACGTTTCAATGTATTGACATAAATTTTAAAAGAGAAAAAAAAGTTACTATTTCTCATTTCAACACAATTTATGATGAAATAGTAAGTTCGGGACACTTTACTCAGCTCTATAAATTCAGTCATCTAAAAAAAAAAAAAAAAAAAATTATCAATTTTATGGTACATTGTAGTACCTTTGAAATAGTAAACCCTGATTAAATTAAATTTAGGTATCTACTGCGCATCGACCTTCATCGTCAGGTTAAAATGTTGTAGTTACAAAACTTCAATCTCCTGTGGTATCCGCGGAAAGTTTTAAGTGCCGTTCCCTCCGCGGGACGTAGGCTCGGGAACAGAGGGGGAGAATGTAGCGCTAAATTCAAACTCTTACGAATATATTAAATAGCCTATCGATATTGAGCCATCTTCCCTATCATTTAAAACAATATAGACGGCGCTGTCGCCATTCTTGCCAAAATATCTAATGATATTTTGCCGATTTATAAAGTGAAGTGAAAACACTTTGATTTCAGAAGTCAGTCAGAAGTTCGTCAGTGCTTGCTGAATGATGTAGACGTTTTTCGTGTAAGACGCCTGTGTGGCCATGGGCCACAGGCCTGTAAGAAGTTATATTCGTCTTATGTAACCTGCATTTATGTTCTGTTTACTGCGCGCGATGTATATAGTTATTGTAAGTGTGCTTTATTATAATTAAAATATTAAATAATGGAATTCCAGAGTTCGTTCTTAAATGTTCTATCGTGGACATTCCGTTATAACATTTTTTTTTTTTTTTTTTTTTTTTTTTTTCGTATTTATCTGAGATTAATATTTATTGGGAAATAAAACCGAGATAAACAACCAACTTTATATTTATTCGAATTTACTTTATTGCATTGTGTGTCAGATATTTTACATCTTTATTTTAAACTGTTGTCCAAAAACCCGTAAAACGCACTCAAATACTTTTAAGTGCTATTTTATGTTCAGAGATAAAATAATTTTGCATTATACATGTTGACAATTTTTAAAATGAAATAAAAAATCACCTTCCACCACATTCTGTACATCTCTAGGATCCATAAAATAATTTGGATTGATATGAGGAAACTCGTGTGGATCAATAGAAGTAACAGTAATTTCACCACGGCCGTAAGGCTGTAGCAGTTGAGCGTAACAAAACATAACAGGACTGAGTAGGTATGGAGTGAAAACTTTGTCTAAGATCTGAAATAGATAAAGAATTAGACCCTCTATATAGAAATGAATAACAATAATAAAAACAATTTTAACATTTAATTTTTCCTAACGTATTACTAGGATCTCATCTGTTCTTCGGACAAAAGATAAATAAAAATTTTTACGTTCCAAAAGTCATGATATTTGTTTTAGCCTTAACCCCGTGCAACTTGAGCTTTTATTATTAATAAGAGAATATGTTAAAATAGCAATTTACTTAGTTAAAGTGTTTTTGATGTAATATTTTTACGTGCTAATAGTGATAAATGATGTAATAAAAAATTTCAAGTTGTTAAATAAGTGCAACAAAACACGTTTTCAGTGCAAAGTGTTAGAGCCGCATTACACAAAGATTAAGAAGTTATCAAAGGTTTGTGAATTGATCTTATTTCTGCTTTACTTAAGGCTTCTTTTCCGACTAATTTCATGCTTGGTCACACTTGGTACAAACAGTGAATGACCTTCAAATTCTTACAGTTTTTGGTATATTGCAATTTCCAGGTCAAATATTTATTTACGCCAAAAGCCAACCACACATAGTTTACTTTATTTTGGGTATTTTTCATCTTTATAGTTCACTTTTCTCAGAAGGTGATTTGGAAGGTCATAGATGCCCAAATATATATACAGGGTGACCCATAAGTCGGTAGACATTTTAAAAATTCATATCTATCGAATAAATTGATAGAATTGAACGCGGTTTGCAAAAAAATTCTTCTCGTGAAGGGGGATTTTTTTTTTTTTTTTTTTTTTGTAAAGAAAAAAATATAATTAAATTTTTTGTCGACGATAGTTACACAGATAATTAAATTTTTCGCATGCATGTGAAAGAAAAATATGCAAATAAAAGTCCTAAAAATTGCACAATTTTGCGATTAGAACAATTTATTTCTTATTTTGCCTCCTACTTGTACATACAGGAAATTTTAATTGCTATTCTGACTTGATGGATACAGCGTTATTGGTGACGAAGTTTTTCCTCAGGTAAGAACCGCAGAGTGAAGCTGCAGTTAGCAGTGTTATAACTCGTTTGCAAACTGTGATTTGTGGGGACGACGGACACATAAAATAGGATGTATATGCTTGTAAACATTTGCATTTAAATAAGTACAATTTTTCATGAAGATGTGTGATCTGCTCACGCACAGCGCACTCTATCGACAAATAGCTTAATTATTATTTTTTCTTTACCAAAAAGAAATCCTACTTTACGAGAATGATTTTTTCGCAAACCGCGCTCAATTCTATCAATTCATTCAATAGTTATGAATTTTTGAAATGTCTACAGTCTTATGGGACACCCTGTATACACATACATACATACATATATATATATATATATATATATATATTATACCAACAGAAAAATCATAGATATTATTGCAAAAGATTTAGATATAAATATAGTTAGCCTATAGAAGATTTTAAATTATGGACAAAGACAATTGTGGAATACTTTGAAAGGGATTTAACATTTTATAGGAGTTACTTTGGAAAGAAAATTCATGAAGATTACAAAATAGACTTAAAAGAAAATATTGAAAACTTAAAGAAAAAATGTATTATAGTCACCGTTGATAAAGCTGGAAATAATTTTGCCATTTTTTTGTAAAGTTTTTACAAGATGTTACTTACCAAAGAATATTCCGGTAATTGTTCTTACAAAAAAAAAAAAAAAAAAAAAAAAAAAAAAAGAGCTCCCACTCTCTATTATAAGAAAAAGGATATTGGCTTTTGATAAAAAACTCAATATTAACAGAAACAATTTTAATTTTCCATGCCTATTCATTAATGTTAAATTTCATAAAAATCCCATTAAATTTCGTTACGTTACTTGCTTATAATTACAAGGCCGGTAAAAAGCTTTTTTATTTACTGAATAATATCTTAAACACTTTAGAGTCAGACGATAATTGCAGTATCATTAAAAATAATTACCCAATTTTAAAATATTAAAAAAAAAAAAAAAATCATAAAATATTTTTACAATTAATACTTACTAGCTGGAACCCGTCGAATTCGACGATCACTTTATTGACCGTAATGTTTCAAAAATCGTAGCATCATTATTTAAATGTATTACATGTTAAAACTTCTAATGTAATTTACGACATTTCACTTAAAAAAAGAAAGTCCGAAAAATGCTTATAAATAGAAATACTATATATGACATCACTTTCTACAAAGTACTGTCAATGTGACCTCAAACTGACTCCAAATAAAGAGATGCTATCTTTTATTTTCTATTTCGTTTAGTACTAAGACTATGTGTTAGCTAACCCGTCCGGCGTTGCCCGGGCCCATGATACCTTAAATTAAACTTAAATTTGTATTATTTTATACCTTTAACTCGATTTTGTTTGAATTTCTATTTTTAAATAAAAGCATTGCGAAAAAAGTAATCAGTTGTAACAAAAAAAAAAATTACCCCGAACCGAACGAAACTCTGCCTTGTGACCCCGGTGCCTGCGGCTGCGCATACGCGGGCCGCTAATACCATGAAAAAATTCCAAAAAATTATCCTGGAACGGAACGATCCCTCCCAGCATTGCCCGGGACCATGATAATAACCTTAAATGCACCTTAAATTTGTATGGTTTTATATCTTTAACTCGATCTTGTTTGAATTTCTATTTTTAAATGAAAACATCACACACACACACACAAAAACTAATAATAATAATAATCATCTGTAACAAAAAAAAAAAAAAATACCTCAAACAGAATGGAACTCGGGTTCGTGACCCAGTGCCTGCGGCACGTATATACAGGCCGATATGAAAAAATTCTCAAAAATTAACCTTGAACCGAACGAACTTCTGACTCGTGTTACCGCTGTCTGTGGCTGCGGCACCGTATAGCAAGCATGCTACGCACGCGCTGCAAAATCCACTTTCCTAGACATGAGAGCGCAGTATGTTGTATACGAACATCACCAATCGCCTTGAATTTCCAAGACCTTTCAAATAAGGTGTCAGATGGTCGTGTCAACTGCAAAATCCTTTAGTTACACTTTCCACCGCCAGATGGTACAGCGTGTTCTATACGAACAACACCAACGGTCAGGAAATATCAAGACCTTTAAAATAAGTTGTAACATGATAGGGTCTATTACAAAATCACCTAGTTTCAATTTTAACCACCAGGTGGCGCACTATATTGTATACAAACATCCCCAATCAACAGGAAATTTCAAGACCTTTATCAACAATCGCCTTGAATTTCCAAGACCTTTCAAATAGGTGTCCCATGGTGGTGTCAACTGCAAAATCCTTTAGTTGCACTTTCCACCACCAAGGGATGCAGTGTGTTCTCTTTCGAACATCACCAACGGTCAGGAAATACCAAGACCTTTAAAATAAGGTGCAACATGATAGGGCCTACAACAAAATCACCTAGTTCCATTTTTCACCACCAGAGGGAGCCCTATATTGTATACAAACATCCCCAATCAACATGAAATTTCAAGACCTTTAAAATGAGGTGCTACATGTGTGGGTCTAGAACGGATTTTCCTCTCAAACTAATTTCCCCCTTCCCCCCTTCAAATCTACTTTCCCCCTCCCCCCCTTTTAAAATTGAAAATTCTAAAATCGGAGCTATTGATTTTTTAGTATTCGAGTCTAGTACCCCCATGTACAATTTCTTCACTGTGAAGTAATTTGGAGCTGAGTTATGCTTGCCAACGTGTGTTTAACCCCTGCCCCCAGGCGGGGGAACCGTTCGACTTTTTTTATTTTTCTCTTTCCATAACATATCTACAGACCAAGACCTTTCTTTAGACACCTCAACCAAATTTTTACACTTAGCCGTTCTTTCAATTTAGTGGAGACAGACAAAACACGTTTCAAATTAATATATAGATGATCTTGAAAACATTTTTGGTAGTATCCCACATTACTTGGTTGTAGAAATTTTTGAAGAAATTTACGAAGAGTTTTGTCATGTAACAGACTGCGAAAAAGTTCACTAGATTAACCTTATTAAATTTTGCATCTTCGAAAATGTTTTGTTTAACGGTGCTGATCATTTTTCACAAATTCACGGTATCCCGATGGGAACAAGTTACTCGAGTGCCTTCGCCAACATTTTTTTGTTTATGTTTGAAAGAAAATTCAAAGATATTAAGTTTTATAGGTATGCTGATGACGTAATAGCAATAAACTGTGTAGATTTTGCGAAATACGCAGCTGAAATCTATCCCTCCGATGTTGTCTTAAAGCGTACTGACTCAAAAGACCAAATTTCTTTCCTGGATTAAAAAAAAAAAAAAAATAGATAATAACTGGTTTATTGATATTTATGATAAAACGCAAGATTTTAACTTTAAAGTTTGTAATTTAACAAATTGGTTCTCCTGTATTAGTTTTAAAGTTTTAAAAAATATTATGTTCACCCAAATAAACAGAATTAAAATGATTGGCAATAACAATTTAGACCTGAATCTGGCTATGAAAAATCTAAAAAACATAATAACTTTTAACCGCTATCCTCTTTTTTTAATCATTAAACATTTCAGTATTCTTGATCACAATCCCACTTAAGGTTTGCTGTTCCATTTTGGGCGACATTTAAGTGCTGGTAAGTGGTCCTAGTAGCTGAAGCGGGTTCTATGTTTATAATGGGGGGGGGGGTCAATTTTCCATATTCTAATGACTATTCGAGATTTTTCAGGTATGTATTTATATATTCTTGTATTTTATATTCATGTATTATATTTTGTGCTTGATTTCTGAATTTAATTGCATTTTATGCTTTGTATTAATTAAAATTCGTTTGCTGTATGGTCTTGCTTCCATCTGTGAGAAGTTGGAGGCTAGAAACGTGCTTTTTGGTTAAATTACCAGCGTTTCGTCAGAAACTTCTCATATTTCTTTCCCTACATGGGGGAGCTCCCCTGATGAAGGCCCTCATGTGTTTTGGGATTAATTTTTCATCTGGCTTTAATTATTTTGCTTATTTATTATAGTTTTATATTTCCTTTTGCTGCACTTATGCATTGGTATATAAAAACTCTGTTCTAGTTCTATATATTTAATAATTCAAGTTTTACTCCATCCTATATTTAAATTTTATCATATATATATATATATATATATATATACATATATTGTAGAATTTTGAATGACCTTTCGAATATACTGTAGAACTTTGAATCAGTAATACAAAATAACTGTCAATACAATAGTTTGCTTTCTGCACAAAAAGTATTTTCTTTTTTAAATTGGTATGATTTTCGCAAAAAAAGAGAATATCTTTATCTTCAATCCCTAAAATCTTAAGCTTTTTTTTTTTTTTTTTTTTTTAATAATAAGACGCATGTCTATTAATTTTGCACAGACATAATACGAAAATCACAAAATTCATATTGTGTGTGTCAGTTAGTCAGTTTAGTTTATTAGTTAGTTTTTTATTTCTTTATTCTTTATAAACAATGTCTCAAGAACAAATAGTTGCAAAATAACAATAATAATAATAATTATTATTATTATTATAAAATAAAAAGGTCGAACCAATTGTTTAGAATATCGCTAACGAAACTGCCAAGAACACTTTCAACATTCTAATTTAAATACGTTAGATACTTTAAATTTACGATTTTCTTAACGTGCGAGAATACGGCAAAATTACGAATAAATGTGCATTATGAAGAATATTTTATCATAATAATATTTTACAAGTTTTAAAATATTATTTATAACATGACCATTATTGACTATGAATATTATACTTCGAAAACATCCTAAGTTATTAGAAGATTAAGGTTTGTTTAACATGGCAGAATAAGGCAAATTTTCATATAAACCTGTCTTATGAAGATTACTTTTGTGAAAGGAGTCCAATCAGTTTTAAAGTATAATTTAGAATATTGCAATGAAAATTAATATAAACATTATGGTTTAACAGCTTTTTAATGTTATTCGAAATTAAAGATTTTCCTAGCATGGTAAAATACGGTAATATTTCACATAAATATACATTTTCATGATTATTATATTGGAAATATTAAAGATTTGCATGAAAAATAAAATACAAAAATTGCCCAATAAATTAGTCTGTAAATTAAAATAATGTAAGTGTGTCGAACCGGAGAAGGGGTAACCTAATGGGTGAGGTATTTTCTATCTGTGGTTTTGACGGGAAATAGGTTTTGGAGAATTATAAACTCTGAAATCCTTTTTATATATTAATCGAGAAACTTTCTATTTGAAGTACAAAATATTCTATTTTTCAGTTGCTTTTGTACGCGTATCGCAACTGCTCGTTCTGCGCTTTTTCAAGTCTTCCTCTGCGGTTTTCAAAGTACATGTAGACTTATTAGTCTTTTGCTTCTTTTAATTTTTGATGTAGTTGTTTGAATATCAAAATGGAAGAGAGAACTCTCCAAAAAATACATAAAATTTTCTTAATAAATATCCAAGATATATAAGAAAATTTTTCAAATTATTTCTTCAAAACACACATATCCCAGGTAGCACATAACGTTGGTTAACGTTGTTATAACCAATTTTTCACTGTTCAGGCTTATTTCCAACGCTATAACAACGTTATGTGCTACCTGGGATGTAAATGGTTTAAATTAATTCAAAATATCAAGATTTATTTCAGTTCCTTTAAGGATATAGTAGATCTGAATGTTGCATACTTGTTGAATCAGAGTGACTGCAACCTTTACAAAATTGGTTATGTTCGAGTTGTTCATCCAAGCCGCATTGTTTCACAGGTAAGGGCAATTTACTTACCTACACCTCTGCATGTGGTGCTTATTTTATATTAAAGCAATATAAATAAATATAATTAATATTCAAAATAAGGGAGGAATAAAGAACATTATGCAGTTTAAAATAACAGAAATAGGTAGTTTTTATTTCTATTAACATGAATATAATACACCCTATTGTAGAAATTTACGAGAAAAATATATTATGGGAAACTGAGCAGAGACCTCATTATTTCAGAGTTTTCATTTTAGTCCTTAAATTTTTCAATATAATCTTATAAAGTTCAATGCTAAGACTTCTGCACAGAGCCTGATTGGGGGAAGCACACATTATTTATACTTACACCGTTAGTTTTTAACAAATACTTTCCTCCTATAATAAACAGAAAATTCTCATTAAAAATTATTTTAAAAGAATTCTGGTGTCTAATAACGGTGAGTAAATTGGATTGTTTTACACCGTTCATTTTTTATAAAAAGTATTTCCTTGTCAAAGCGTGGAATTTCTATGACATGAAGTAAAAAATAATTGTAAAAATATTCCGGTGAGAGCGGAGATAATGTGTGCTTCCCCCTTAATCAGGCTCTGCTTCTGCAGCAATCATATTGCGTAATTAATGTATAGTTTTGAAGATAGAATAAAAACAAAATTTACCTCCTGTTTTAAATTGAGGGTTCTTAGAGCATCTTCTGTGGCATAATCATTGATATATATTTCTTGCATAGGGAAGTCCCGATAAGGATTTGTATTATTATAACCATCTGTAAATGCTAAAAGACTGACTTGAGAGGAGGAACATAGAGGACCTAAAAATATTAAACAGTAATTTAGAATTTTGTATCAAAGTTCGTAAATAAATTTCTCTTTGAATTTTGGTATCAGACGAAAAATATTAGTGGTATCAGGCAAAAGAGACAGAATGCTTGAAACCACTATATAATTTTATGAAAAGTGAAAGTAAAAAGGTAAAATTAAAACAAATATTGCTTGTAACATAAACAAAGAAAACTAAGTGAATATTGCAGAAAGATAATTGATTCCGGGTGAAAAAGAAACGAATAGATAAGTAATAAACACCGGTAGTAGTGGAATGTATAATTCAAAGATACAGTTAGTAATAAATAAATAAATAAATAAATAAAAAATGAAATAAAAAAAAAAGAATTATAAATTTATGATATTAGAAAGAACAACGACAAAAATACGACTAAAGCGTAATAATAATAAAAAAAAAAAAAAAAAATAAAAGAACTTATGATGCCCTGATTAGTGGTTTCTGCTGGGGTCCCAGCTTTCCTCAGAACTGTTTCTTTGATGAGTGCTGTCCTTCAAGCTTTTTTTTTTTTCCCAACTTCAAGAATTAACGCCACCTTGTATCTATTTTCTGTTTCGTTCTATGTTATTGCACGCTTTTTCGTCAGTATTCCCATTGTTTCACGTTCCATTGCGTAATTAAAGTTGTCATATTCTGCCAATTATTTAATATTCTCAAAATCAAAGTTTATTTTTTAGTCTCTATATGTTTTAAGAGCGGTGGTCATTTTATTATATTTTATATCATTTGAAATTTCTTTAATTCTTTTAATAGTTTTTATTTAATCATTCGTATTTTTTCTGCTTGTTTTTCATCGTCTTGATACGTTATTTTATACATAACTGCATGTTTCTAAGTGATCGATTTGTTTTTTAATGTCTTTATATGTTATTTTATAAAAATCTACCTTTCATAAAGGATCTATTGAATCTTTGTTGCTACGAATGCGCAGAAGCATGTTTATGTTTGGTTTTAAAATAATATTGATATTCATTTTTGTGGCCTCAGCTTTAATTTTACTAGAAGCTGTTTTGTTTTATAGGATTGACGTTGTATATTTGAATTGTGTTTTTTATAAAATTTCACTTGATTAAGTTTATAAAATATATTTTTATATAAATTATTTATAACACTGAGGGATTATATATATATATATATATATATATACCGCCTTCATCTAGAATGAATAAATGGTTATTTTCTAAATCCCTTAACTAGAAATACATATTTCCGAATTATGCGTATAAGGAACGCCTTGAAAACTGAATAGACTGAATGATCGAGAATTTCTAGTCTATGCATTTCTATATGGTGAAACAATATTCTGAATATTCTGAATATTATGGACAATTTGTAATGCAAGAAATTCTCGCTTAATTTTCTAGAATTGGGTCATAAACCAGGATTATAGTTGCTAAAACTCGCCTCTTGCGTTCACATTTATTTACAAAGAATTTTAAATAAGTTTGACCTCGATAATATAGACAACCGCTCTAGAATTCTAATGTGGGTTTCTAGAACTTACTTTCAAACAGAGACTAGAATTTATAAGTATGACATGAAACTATTTGTACTACAGCTACATTTTAGTTTCTAAATGTCAGTTACAGAAATTTTTTTCCATGAAGGATTTTATTGTAAACAACTTTTTGTATAATTTCTGTTACTTCATTAAATTTATCTTTTAGTAAAGATTCATTGGAGTAGATGTTAATCATTCGCTTTATGTAAGATTAGAATAATACCATTCAATACTTTATATAGGGTAGGCTGGTCTAAGAGTACGCACTTAAGAATCAAGCTGTTCTAAAATAAAAACAAATAATCCTAATCAGCTTAACTTTTATTTTGTTCTTAATTAACACATCTTTTATAAAATAACATAAAACATAACAAAAATATACCACATTATTGGAAAAATTAAAAACTAACAAAAGTAAGAATTGCGTACTTTTACAAGTGCTTTTAGATAAGAGTACGCATATGAGTTGGCAAGAGTACGCAGGAAAAATGATCTGAAAATTCGCGCCTACATTACTTGCAGTGGTCAGAAATAAAGTTTATTGCTAAAGCTTTATGCCACCATTCTTCGTATTTTGGGCATCCTATTCAGTCTTCGTCTGTGGAGGGGGGGGGGTGTCTAACTGCATTCAAACATATGGTGGACATTTCCATGTTTTCTTTTTGGGTGTCTTCTTTAGAACTTGAAATCAATTTTTGGCCCCTTTAGTAGTTGGTTTTGGAATTATTTTTGGTTTTTTCTTTGGTACCTAGAGGCGAAATCCTCTGCGAGAGCCAATTTGTATGGAGACACACTCCAAATGTTTGATTTTGTTGTTTTGCGGTTAGATCTTGAGAATACTTCTGCTTGTTGTAGGGGGACTATATCTGCAAGCGATACGCGAGGTGATTTAATTTCTTTATTTTTTATGCAGGCAGGTGGTGTATGCGCTGTTTCTCTCAAAATATTTTGACTATGTTTAAATGACGTGTTCCCACCCTGCAATTTGCTTGATATTTCATTTGTTGTGCATGAGGACAGTGATGAATTGCCCGATACATTGTTGTTAGTAGCTGGAACAGTAATTTCCTTTGATGTTTCATTGATAGTTTTGCTCTGCTCCTGGTTGGACTATTCAATCCCCCCTAAGTTGCCAGCCTGAAGTTGCTTTATCATATCATTAGTCCGATTCCCATTATCGTCACCAACTATGTCAGGACACGACAGATGTAGCGTTTTCCTCACAATCAAAGTTTTGTACTGGATCCTGAACTGGATGGGAATTTTATACATCTCGAGTTTCCGGCAAAGGCCTTTCTGTCACTGCACTGGGTAAGAATCGTCTTCTCCAAAAATGTCTGGATTTAATGGTTGTATTCCTGATATCGTGAAAATTTGTATGGCATTTGCGGGAGTAGCTGCTTTGAGATAAGCCGGAGTGAAATTTTCAGAAATTTGGTAAACTGTTATCACTCGACCAGAATGATTACGCGTCTATTTTTCCCATTCCAATGCGTAAAAAATCTTAAGGCTTTTATGGATGCAGCGATCAACTGACTGAGTTTTGTGGCTGCTGTGAGTAGGTATTGCAAGAGCGGTTACCCCGGAAGAAATTAACTGTCTATAAGGTGCAGTGTGACGTGAGGTTATCTAATCTGAATAGTACTTGGATTGTCTTTGCTAGGCCTCGTGTGATCTTTAAAATGATATAACCAGTCCACAAACAAAGCGGTACTAATGTAGCTCGTGTTTGACATCATTTCTATAGAAGTAGACGAAGCCCCATCCAAAAGTTCAACCTTCATACGCTTGCGAGAAAAAATTAATCTTGGTGGAATAAAATTCCAGAAGCATTGGCCGCATTTACGAGTCTTACGTTGATACCACTTTCAGCACGGAAATCTTATTGACGCAGTGCTTCCCCTTTGTTCAAATCACCTTTGGTGGTTTGTTTGGCACCGTGGAGAGGCCAGTCTCGTCCATTTTGTAAATTGCGTGAGGAGTAAACTTGTAGGTATGCTACAACTTCGCCAGATTTTCAAAGAAGCGATCGCTAAGGCTTATTAAAGCCTATCGCTCAAGCAACACTTCTTGGTGTGGGCGTAGGCAACGATAATTCTGGAGGCTTTTTCATAAATAGTCGAAATCGCTCCATACAACCGTTTTCTTTTCTTTATTAAAACGATGTTGTAATCCATTAATCTCTGCAAAATTAAAAGCAACTTCTCGTTTTTTCTTTTATTTTTTTCTGGTTAGTCCGTGCAACATGCTATCTACTTTTTTTTATGTGCTCGCACAGTTCTAATTCCATTTCTGGAGAAAAAGTTTGAGAGTATTTGCCCAAACTTTTTTATCCTTTCGCAAAGTTACTTCATGCATTCCTAACGATTGAGATAGAGCTCTCTTAATTTCGCCTGCCTCGATGTGTGTTTTTGCCTCCAGCCATTGTTCTGGCGTACAAAAATATCTTTGAGTACTTTTTTGTCGCCTAAACATCCTGTGAAAAGAAAAAAAGATGATTACGGTGAATGTAAAAACTATTATAAAAAAATTGCATGTAAGAGTACGCGCGTACTCTTGTAACATACACAAGTGCGTACTCTTGACCACACTGACGATTATGTAATCAAACGAAGTGCAACGCAGTTTATTGACATGGACTAAAATCACTCTCGCTCTGAGACTTGGGTTAGTTTCTTGTAAATCGAACCGCATAATTCTTTTTCTTTTTAAATATTTGTAGTTTTATCACAATAATACTTCAAAAATGCTGTAAATATTTAAGAAAATAAGTAAAAATATTTAAACTTACGTAATTTCTTTGTTTTTGTAGGTTTTTTTTTTTTTTTTTTTTTTTTTTTCGCACAGCACCTCCCACTAGCTTGCACTTCAAAATAATACTGAAGTTAGACGCATATCACAAACAACATCATGACTGTTGGGGTTGCGTACTTTTATAGGATGCTGTTTGTCTATTTATTTATAGGATGCTGTTTGTCTATTGTTGTTTATAGGATGCTGTTTTAACTGTTTGTCTTTATAAATAAAGCTATAAAAATAAAAATATACAATTTTTTTTTGTAAATTTCCTTACTGTATAATTCAAAAGAAATTATATTTTTATAGCTTTGGTGTTTTTCGATTGTGCACAGGGCTACATAAAAAAAAAAAAAAAAAGAATATATATATGTACAGTCGGTAACAAAAGTGTCCGAACACTAGCAAAAATTCCTATGTTAAAAATGTACACTTCATACGGTTTTGTTAAATAAATCCTTATCGAATCATGTTCTTAGTAAGTCTAAGAACAGGATTCGACAAGGATTTATTTAACAAAACTGTATGAAGTGTATTTCTTTTTACATAGGAATTTTTGCTAGTGTTCGGACACTTTTGTTACCGACTGTATATACATTTTTTTTTTCCTTTTTTAATAAAGTAAAGGATATACAATCGGCAGCAAAATTATTCGAGCACTAGCCAGTAATTCCTATATTAAAAAAGTACACTTAAGACTATTTTGTTAATTAAATTCTTTTCGATTCATGTTCTTAGTCAGTCTAAGAACATGATTCGACAAGGATTTATTTAAAAAAGCTGTATTAAATGTACTTTTTTTTAATAGGGACCATTACTAGTGCTCGAATAATTTTACTGCCGACTATATATATTTTAAGTTTTCTTCTTTCGTATTTAAAAACTAGATGTACTATAAGGTATCTCCACGGAAGTAAAGCACACTCGATTTTAATGTGGAGTGAAATGGGTTTAACAGCACACTATACCTATGCATTGGACAATTGCCATATACGATACATTATCGGCAAAGTTATCGTATAACTATCGTCTTCAATCATGGTAATGAGTTTTTTCTGAAGCAAAGGAAATGCTGACTCTGAATAATTATGACGAATTGAAAATTAATTTAGTCTAACTTAAAATCTTTTCATTCTGATAAACACACATTTATAAATTGATTCTTCAGAAAAAGATTTGAAAGTCATATCGTTTAGAGTACTAGCAGATTTTTTGTGTTTTTAGTTCATGTCAAAATCTAAAAAATATATGAAAAATAGAGTAGCTGGAAAATGTTCATAAACCATATATGTTATTCTGAAACAAACGCGGTTAGTTTTATTGTAACTGATTAAGGAACAGAAGCCTATAAAAGAGGGTCGCACTGGATGCAGACTCTAGACAATTATTTACGAATAAAGCATATTTTTCTTTATTTTATTGCAAAAAAATAATATAAAAAGTATTATAAGATAAAAGTGGTACCGAATTCTGTATCCATATCGACCCAAACTAATATCTTAACCAACGATAAACGTTTCCAAATGGCGTTAAGTCATTTTTTTTTTTTTTTTTAGTTCTTGAAAAAACGCGATTTTATTATGTAAGATTTATTACTGAATTTAAGGAAAAGATAATTTTTCCCAGTAATCTATGGATGATAATAACACTAAATTACATGTTTAAAAAAATCCTGACTGTATAGTTATATAGAAATAAGAAAAGAAAAAAATGACTTAACCCCTTTTGGAACAAAACGATGACTTGCGTCCTTTTGGCACAAACAAATAACGAAATTAAATGACTTACTTCCATTTGAAAGTAATCCAAGTATTTTTTTTTTCATGTAAATGCAGCATAAATTTTAGTTATACAATTTTGGAAGGTAGTTAGTTACTACAAATCTTCATTTACAAATTCTATTTCACCGTCTTTATCATTATTTTCACTTATGTTAGCGTTAGCAGTATCGTTGCAAGATTATTCATCAGAATAAAAACATTCGTGCAATTTCTTAATTCCCAAAGCATTAAGTAATTTTAAAACATCTGTTTTTCTTTTGTTGTTTCATAGTGTTTTTTGTTTTTATTTCAGAAGGAGCGCATGGCAGATTTTTTTCCCCCTCCTCTCAGGATCTTTTAACGGCAAAACGAACCACAGTACGTTATCTTGATTCCCACATCTCGCTTCGTAATTTCCAGTACTTTTGCATCTGAAATCAAGAAACCTTGTTTGCTTTTCAGACGACTATGCACAAAAATTTTCAAATCCAAAATATTCCACTGCTTCTTATACTCGAAAAGATTTCGAACCGTAGAGAAATATTCAAAATATTCATTAGAGAGTAAAATTGTATCCAGTTTCTTTACACTAGTCTCCATTCGGCTGAATGTTCTAGCTGCTACTAAGTAGGAGTGACCATGCACTGATAAATAGTATGTGAAGGTGAGGTCCTTTTGAACAGTCACTGCTGAAAGCATTCCTAACATGGTATACTTTTTATTGGTGTAGTAATTCCTGTTCTTCCATCAGGTCAAAACGTATTGCAATTTCATCTTCTCCTATAAGCTTTTCCCTTAAAAGTGAATAAAATTTTTTGCTCCGGTGTTTATGAATCAAAAGTTCGGTTAACAGGGTCTTTTCATTTTTCTGTACATTTTTCTGAATACATTTGTATTTTTACTTTCTCTTACCCATAAGGTAGAGAAAGTATTGTTTTTGGGTCAAATTTTCGAACGCGAGTTTTTGTTATATTTACATGTTCTGAGGTCCCCTGAATACGAAAATCATGTTTTTAGCAAATGGTCTGTGCGTATGTCTGTGTGTGTGTATGTCTGTTATCAGCATATCTCAAAAACCAATTATGGCAGAAAGTTCAAACTTGGTATTCTAAATGTGCATCATATAAGGATGCTACAGTAAGCTTTTCGTTAAGGTCAAGCAAATGGTTCGTGCACAGGGACAATCAAGAGAATTCTAATACATTACGTCTATGGGGGAAATTGCAGGTAAGTAGAGTTTAACGTCTATAGACTGAACTAAACCAAATGAAACGAATATACATTTTTTGTAATAGAGATAGTCAACAGGGAAAAAAATGTGTATGTAGGAGCCACGCCTCCCCCCTGGGGGGTAGTCCCCTCTCGAGGGGAGTAAATTTTCATGACGGGTATCTTTCAAAAGAGCTCGCCAGTACCTTTAAAACGAATGGTTGAACCATCGATCTGCGATAATTCAAAACAAAGTTATCGTTTTTTTTTTACTTTTAACAAAAAAAAAAAAAAAAAAAAAAAAACCCTTAGAAAAAAAATATTATTATTATTATTATTATTATTATTATTATTTTTAATATTGAGAATAAAATGGACTTTTTTTGGATATTTAGCGTTATACTATTTCTGTAATATGGAAATCGTCTGCATTATCATAAAAGAGAATTTTTTAAATAATAATTAATATAAATTATTTTTTAAAGACAGAATTATTTTTAATACCCGAATTAAATTCTATATAAATGAAATTCTACATTAATATGAAACGGGGGGTTGAGGGGGCGGTAGCTCCCCTCACACAGAACTAATTATCATATAAAACTCTTCCGAAGATTAATGTGAATTGCTTAGCACAGGTTTACATAACAGTACTCGTTATCTTACCTCTTAATCTCCAACCTGTATTTATAGTATTAAATTTTAGTGTAAGAGAAAGTCGTGTGAGTGACACACCAGATTATTTTTGTCCTATTACAGAAGGAACAAATATCTTTTTTCAGGTTCTAAAACCAAGTTTAAAATCTTTTACAAACACATTTTAATAAAGGTTATAAGTACATTCCTCTTTACATTTTACTATGGAAAATAATCTGGTGTGTCACTCACACGACTTTCTCTTACCCTAAAATTTAATACTATAAATACAGGTTGGAGATTAAGAGGTAAGATAACGATGTTATGTAAACCTATGTTAAACAATTCAAATTAGGCTTCGGAAGAGCTTTATATGATAATTAATTCTGTGTGAGGGGGCTACTGCCCCCCTCAATCCCCCGTTTCATTAATACACCTAGATTTATATAAAATTTAATTTGGTTATTAAAAAATAATTCTGTTTTTAAAAAATAACTTATTAAAATTGTTATTTAAAAAAATTATCTTTTATGATAATGCAGACGATTTCCATATTAGAGAAGTAGTATAACACTAAATATCCAAAAAAAGTCCATTTTATTCTGAATAAAAAAAAAATAAATAAATAAAGTTGACACAGTTGACTATCTCTATTAGAGAATATATATATTCGTTTCATGTGGTTTAGTGCAGTCTATGAACGTTAATCTCTAGTTACCTGCAATTTCCCTCATAGACGTAATGTATTAGAATTCTCTTGATTGTCCCTTTACACGAACCATTTGCTTGATCTTAACGAAAAGCTTACTGCAGTATCTATATATGATACACATTTAGAATACCAAGTTTGGAATGTCTGCTACTATTTGTTCTTGAGATATGCTGATAACAGACAGACACACCCACAGACACACAGACACACCCACAGACACACACAGAGACACACACAGAGACACACACACAGACACACAGACATACACACAGACCATTTGCTAAAAACATGATTTTTGTATTCAGGGGACCTCAAAACGTGTAAATATAACAAAATCTCGCGTTCGAAAATTTGACCCCAAAACAATACTTTCTCTACCTTATGGTAAGAGAAAGTAAAAAAAAAAAAAAAAAAAAAAAAACGGTCTCAATGTGACAATCTACAAAACATTCTTTACCTTACTTTTGACTCTTCACCCAAATCCAGACAAACCACGTGATCTCCAGGCACGCTACAAATGGTTAAACTTGATTTAATCCCTTTTGGCACAAAACTTACTTGTGACTTAATTCTTTTTGAAAAAAAACGCGGATTTCACTTTCTGTTTTTATTATGACTAAACTTCGTATGGAACTTCTACTTATTGAATATGTATTGTTAGACGTGTGCTGCGACCTTTTGCATCGAAAAGTGAATTTTTGAAATTTTTGACGTAACGCCTTTTGGAAACAAGTTCTTCAATTGTGGTGGCATGCCTTCGGACCATTCTTAGGGATGAGTCCCAGACCGTTGAGAATTGCCTATTGCGCAGTAATAGCTCGACGTTAAGCTCACCCAACCACCCATCCGCACTCAGCGTTCTCTGAAAGAAACCTAACAAGGAAAATGGGATTTTCGTAAATACTTTATTTACAAAAGGTTTCACAAATAAATTAAAAATTTAATATAAAAAAAAATTACAATTTTTTTATTAGTGTAAAGTCGGCATCAGATTTATTCGAGCTCTAGCAATAATTCCTATGTAAAAAATGTACACTTAGTACTGTTGAGTTAAATAAATCCTTGTAGAATCATGTTCTTAGACTGACAAAGAACATGATTCAACAAGGATTTGTTTAGCGAAACAGTATTAATTGTGCTTTTTTTTAGATGGGAATTATTGCTGGCGCTTGAATAATTTTGCTGCTGACTGTACGTATTTTTCAGAAATGCAATTTATGGCCGTATTCTTCCATAACTCGGAATCGGAATTTCATACGGAATGCCGTACGCCATTCCGAAAAAACGCAATTCTCCAGACAAAATACGAAAAAGTCTCTATATGAACATAGCGAGATATTCCGATCTGATTTTGAGTGGAATGGATTCCGGTTCCGTTCTGTATTTCGAATATGGGAGAATATGCCTCAATATGTCCAAAACTGCGTTTGTCATTATAGATAAAAGCATCTTTTGAATAATACATTAATAATAATTAAAGAATTATTAAGATAGTCATTGATATAGTTATCAAAAATAAAGAAGCTATATGTTTTGAAATTATAAAAAATAGATAACATGAATAGTCTTAAAATACGAAGAAATTGTATAAAATCGTAGAATCTTTTGAATATACATTGGCTCTTTCAAAATTGCGACTTTGTACAGTTTCCTTGAGCCACGAAATCCATCAGAAAATCAAAGATGCGAGATCAGGGTGCAGTTTGATATCAATGTTGCTTATCTGCAAAACGACCACACCACAACCGGCATTATATTAAAATGTTTCTGTGGGATAAGATAATATTTCTAGGCAGTAGTTGCACGGTTTTTTTTTTTTTTTTTTTAGGAGAGGGACGTAGAAATCGGACCCCAATTTCCATACAGTCTATACCGCACCACTGATTTTCTGTCTGCTTTCTTGGTTCAAGGAAACACTAAAAGGACACCATTTTGAAAGCAGCTTCTGAGGTAGTTTAAAAAACAAATCTTAGTGAATGGTCCTTTACATATGTTTAAAAAATGAACGTTGAAAAATGAACGGAACGCTGAGAAAAGGAATCGTTGCTTACGGACGTTACTTTGAAAATTAGAAGCATGGAACGTACTAAGGGCCGATCTCAATGGCTTGCTGCTATTCTACTGTTTTTGCAGTGAGGAAAAAGTACTTTAACAGCAAAATTTCTTAAAACAAGATTGATTTTCGTAGTTTTCCAACTATGGTTCAAGTTTAGGAAATCCCATTTAGCAAATAAAACATATTGCAGGCTTAAAAATTCACTGCGCTAGCAGTTCTTGGTTTGTTTTTCCTAAAACATTAAATTGATAAATTTGTAAACTAAGAATAAACTTCTTTGTGTACCAAAACGATAAATAATTACAAGATAAATAGAACTTTTGATATAGCACGTTTTTAAATTCTAAAAGTTTCAAATGTCTAACTAGTCGGGGGAAGTTAGTTAAAAATCGATTGCAAGATTTGTACTGGACAAACAAACAAGAAAGCTAGTTAATAAAAACGTGGTAATTTGTTTTAAAAAAGTATTGATTTTATGTAGGCTGTAACGAGCATAGCGTGTACTTAATACTCGTCGATTTAGGCTTGAATTACTAAGCTTAAAACAAGCCAGACAAACAAATTACAATGCTTGATCTTGGCTTACATCAAAATATCAAGTTTAAAATATCAAGTTTAATGGAAGTTCTCTATGTTATGTGGGTACTACATAGTGTGCTCACCAATCTCTTTGTAATAGAAGTTGAAGGTTTTCCTTGAAGTTCACAATTTTCAAAATTTTTCTTTCCTTCTAAAAATGTTTTATGCCAGCTTTCTTGCCCTCGAGTTTATAACGTTAAAAACAAAATAACTCACCTATCATGCTGTCAAAGTGTCAGTTACCAATTTTTGCAAGAGAATGCAAAATTTAATCGCACAACACTGGTTAAAAAAGTTTCCATTTCAGTGACCTGACAAAATAATGTACACTTAATACTTTTGTACGTGAACCCTATACGCCTTTTATAAACTTCTTTCGGTTGTATGGACAATATATTTTCTTTTTATCTTCAAAAGTTATTATGAGTGGTCTTAAAATAGTAAAATTAGTCATTACTTAACACTTTACCTGCATATAATTAAAAGTAACGGTAATTTCAGAGATACCATTGAGAAGTGTAACATGCATGTATTAGTGAAGTATATAAAGTAAATATTATTACGAAAGTCCATTCACATAACAGATATTCAGCAACATTAACATATTTACCTAAAGACATATAAGTTAACAATTACTAAAAGAAATTTTCAATTTACAACAGTCACATGTCTACAAATTTTTTTTTAATTAAGAGACAATAGCTAAATTTTGAATGAACTGTAAAAATGGTGATATTAGGTTTTTTTTTTTTTTTTTTTTTTTTTTTTTTTTAAAGAATAATACTAATAATAATATTTATACATAAAAGTATTATAACAATGTGTACAAAATAAATCAAATTATCTGAATTTTAAAATAATATGTAAAAATTGATTTTAGTAAGTTTTTTGGTGGCACATTTATTTAAAATAAAAGATTACTATTATTATTATTATTATTATTTCGAATGGCGCGGCACTTGCGACATTGGCCGGGGGGTCGCCGAACTGATGACCATTTGTGAAGGGGCACCCAATGGGCGTTAAAATAAAATAAAAGATTCTTGATATCAAAACAGTAATATGTTGTATATATATATATATATATATATATATAAAGAACGAAGAATTACTTACCTTTACGTTCAAACACATACTGTGCTACATCGTCTGGTGATATTTGTTCAAATAAACCTTGTTTTAACAATGGATCTACCGTGTAGAGCAAACCAGCTGCGTAATGATCCATCAGATTCTTACCGACTGGTAAATCAGCAATCACAGGTATCTATAAATTAGTAAATTCAAATATAATTGCAAATAAGTTTACCTGAAAAATGCCAATACATAAATACACACACTATCCTACATCGAAAATGCGAAAATAGAACACCATAAAAATTTGGGTGAAGAAATATAAAAAAATTGAGGGAATACGCAAATAAACAATATATGCAGCTGATATGGTGTATAGAACACCATATAACTATACCTCGAGATAAAAGGGAAGAAAACGATGGGTGAACCAGCTACTTCTACACTCGGACACCTATGGAATGCAGTCATGCAAGCTCTACAATGCTTAAGGATTATATGGTTTAGGAAACGCATGGGTTACGGCACTGAAAGCAGTTTCGAAAACTGGTTGATTTTACGAAAGGTCAAATTGTGGAGATAGGTACAGTCGGTAACAAAAGTCTCCGAACACTAGCAAAAATTCCTGTATAAAAAAGTACACTTAATACAGTTTTGTTAAATAAATCCTTGTCGAATCCTGTTTTCAGACAGACTAAGAACAGTATTCGACAAGGATTTATTTAACAAAACTGTATTAAGTGTACCTTTTTTATGTAGGAATTTTCGCTAGTGTTCGGAGACTTCTGTTACTGACTGTACGACTGGTTTGTCTTATCAAAGTATCTCTGCTGAAACGCAAATAAATATTCCCACCGTATATAAGATTTAGACAAGATTTATGGAAGAAAAAAAATGTAAATTGTCATGAGACACTAAATTCATCTAGACCTACAATAGAACGTATGGATAAACGCTTCTGAAGGGATGCGATGGTGAACTCTATTTATTTGCTTTTGACATTTTAAGGAATGTGCAAGGAAATTTGGATGCTCCATTATGTAGTAAACAGTTTCATGACGTTTAACTGAAAATGGCTTGTATTCATGTTGCCCCTTACGAAGAGAGTCATTGACGTCGATTCACCGACGTGAAAAAATTGCGATGATTTTGGGATTGGGCTACTTTGACAATTGAATGGTACAATGTAATGTTCAGCGGCGAATATAAGTTCTGTTTGTCTAATGATAGTTGCCGGATAAGAGTTTAATAACATGGAGAGATAGAGGAATTCCATAAACTAGTTTTTAACACCATACTGCTCGTGAATATGGCAAATGTTTTAAGGTGCCATCACAAAATATAGCAGGTTATCCCTAATATGCATCAGAGTTGGAAACGACGGAATGACGATATGATTACCCCATGCTGCAGTCGTTTGTACTACCGTATATTCAGGGGATGCAAACTGATATTCTACAGCAAGAAAACGTGAGACCGTACTTTATACTCATTAGCAGAGAGATCTTGCAGCATGTCAGTACATCTTTGGTCGTCATGGTCTCCTGATTTCAACCAATTGAGAATCAATAAGAAATAATTTATTTGTGTTACTTTATTTGCAGGTTTTAGCAAATAAAGAGGCCTTTATTTGTTTGTTCTACCCCATCTTCAATCTGTGAAGGAATTATGGGGAAAGGTTGAAAATATATAGGCTTACATTCCTCAGAAAACTATCCGCACGCTGATTGAATCTGTACTTTGTATGGTTTCTGCTTGTATCGCCCCGAGAGTGATTCCTATTTTGTACTGATAACCCCGTATTACGCCGTTGTACATAATAATCTTTTTATAAACGAAATCACTCATTTATATAAGAATCGGCTGTCTGTGTATATTTTGTTATCACATTCTATCCACTTTTTCATTGTGTTGCACTTTCTGTATCGGATAGTGCATCTATAGTTAGGAAGAGAACGTGCAGTTTAACAAGATTTGAATGGAAAATAAAAATTTAATTGTAAAAAGCATATTGTATATGTGAAATATTTCATATATCATGTAAGATATTTGTAAATATATATGCATTAGCTGGTTTATTCGCTTCTACAATCCCAAAATCTAAATGAATTTTCAAAATTGCATATGGCGCATTAATATAAAAATCTCAAAAAAAAAAAAAAAAAAAAAAAAAAAAAAAAGCCGATGGAATCTTCTAAAACTGTGATTTATGACAACAGCTATCCCGCCTGAACAATGCTGAGTCCAACTGTCTTATTCAAGTGAGAGCGCGGAAACAGTTGTACTATACACACAAAAAATTCGGTGGGATTCACAATGCCTTCATCAACGTCTTTCTCACTTACACTATCTCGGGTCAGGTTTCCCTTCTGTGTGCGGTAGTCCTATACACATACGCGTCATTCTAAATCTACTCATTCAAATTTGCAGACATGAAAGTGCAATCAATTCTTAGACCGAAAATAGTCCCTACAACAAAAATTGGCCTTCCTGAGATAATTTGGTACAGAGTTATTCTTGAATATTTTATATTTTGCCCTTTCCCCTTCCAAAAGAAGTGGGGAATTTCCTAAAATCCCGTCAAAGTATATGCTGTGTACGCAAGTCAAAGTGTAAGCAAGACGTATGTTGCGTAACAACACCCACGCAAATAAGCTTGTCATCCTGAGGTAATATGGAGCAGAGTTAAACTTTAAAGCGCGTTCCCCTTGCTTCAAATAGGGTAGACGAAAAAATTCCTCAAAATCAATTCATAGTCGGTGTTAGAAACATATAGCCAACCCACACACCGAAATTTGTGGCCGCAGTTCGAATAGATTTCCCAGGACAAATTTAACGCAAAAAGGAGGCTGTCGACTTTGTCCACGCCTTCAAATTAAAAATTGTAAAATCTTAAATGAGATTTTCGAAATATCTTCTAGAAAATGTACAAATATTTGTAAAGACTTAGTGTCATTTTCGGTAGTATTCTACCCGAAAAATTCGGGTTATATAAAATTTACACAAAAATCGATTCCATTTTTCTGCTTGTAAAATCTAAAATTCCAAATTTGTCTATTTCTTTCTTTCTTTCTTTCTTTCTTTCTTTTTTTTTTTTTTTCGCAAACGTGTTTTTGGCATATGTCCTCAGGAGGGAAAAGATAGAATTTCGAAAAACTCTATCTGAGTGGAGGATCAGGGATAAAAAACCAACCTCTAAACCAAAATTTGAGATTCAATCTACCACGGAATTGCTACGGATTTGTTGAATGGCAGTCAGTCAGTCAGTGGATACCCTTAAACAAAAAAATGCCAACACATTTTGTGGTGAATTTACAATATTTTTGTAAGTTATTTGTGCTGTACATTTACTGTGCTGCTATAAAATGTTTGATTAAAAAAAAATCGCATACAAAAAGTCCAATTAGACAGATATTTTGTAGCTTTGAAACAGAGAAAGTGCAATGTGATATAAAAATTAAAATTTCACTATAAACAGCAACTTGTAACTTACATAGGCGAGCGGTTTACCATCAAAGTTGGTATTTGTTTGATTCGTGAGATGGACTCAAAGAAATAAAGGGAAAAATAGCTCAAATGTTCATTAGGTAGCGCAAAACATTAAAATACAAAAAATATAACAAATGAAATAAGATATCTGGAATGTATAAACAATTTGAATACTTGTCTCTTAATTTTTGATCTCATGTAGACCATTCTATTAGTTAAATTTGTTATTCATACAACGCGCTACCTGGTGAACACATTTTAAACCTTTTCTTACAGCATTTCATGAATCGTATTATTTTATACCAAATTTGAAATAGATATAATTCCCGATCTTACCAGCAGGATGCTGTTTATCAATGCTTAATAATAACTATCCTTTAGATATAATCAGGAAAGGAATTTAATAAAGAAGCACCACAAAACTGGCGTTGTAAAAATTATTACTTACAGACTTTGAATAAACACCATAAAATGCAATAAACTCGCAACAATTGTTTCGGGTCGAAAAAACACACGACCCTTCATCAGGCGAATAAAGTAAGCACGAGTGCTGCAGTCAAAGCGGCAACGCACCAACGCAGGTGCGTTGCCGCTTTGACTGCAGCACTCGTGCTTACTTTATTCGCCTGATGAAGGGTCGTGTGTTTTTTCGACCCGAAACAATTGTTGCGAGTTTATTGCATTTTATGGTGTTTATTCAAAGTCTGTAAGTAATAACAGGAAAGGAATTATATATAACAGATAAGAAGTAATTGAATCGAAGAGAAAAGAAAAAAAATAATGTAAAATTTTACTCCTAATTCTTGAAGATGTTCCTTAGGTCCAATTCCAGAAAGTATCAGGGTCTGAGGCGTCCTGGTGGCCCCGTTGGCTACAATTATCTCTCCGTGTCCGCCGTCTATTGCACTATTGCTTCGGATACGGACAATGCGAACTTTGTTTTTATATTCAAAGACGACGGCAAATGCTCGATATCCACCTCTTTTAGTTATTAAAATCTGAAAAATAAAGGCGGAAATATTACATTAATTTGCAAAAAAAAAAAAAAAAAAAAAAAAAAAAAACTCGTGTTTCATACAATGCTATAAAATAAAATTCTTTGAAATTTGTGAAGCATTTTACCTTCTCAGACGCATTTCTCCCCCTCACAACCTGTATGCTTTTATGTCAAATATTCAAACTGAATCTTTGATATATTTACACTTTTTGAAGTGCCCTAAATCTAAAAACCAGGTTTACTGCGGTTGGATTGTATGTCTGTCCGTAAGACTCTTATAAGCCTCACAAACGAGTATTTGCAGAAACACCAAACTAGGTTTTCTAAATTACTATCATATAGGGTTCTATTCGAATCTTTTCATTGAAATTGAACAAATATTCTTATACAGGGATATTCAAAAGTAATCAAATAGGTGGCGTCTATGAGTGAAATTTCTTATGATATAGTTATTTTTTAATTTAAATTTTAAATTTAATTACAACCTTAAATTATTTATGAATGCCCTCTTACTCAAAAATATATCACATATACATCTGTTTCTAAAAAAGTAGGGGAAGAAAAATAAGTGTGAGTGCCACAGTAGATTATTAGAGTAAACTTCGAGAAATAAATATTTTAAGAGATAATCTCTTTAAATCTACATAAATAAAGAGAAATGTCTGTGTATGTATCTGTGTGTGAGTATCTACGCATTGGAGCTCAGGCTATTGATTAAAAAAATTACATAGCTTAGGCCCTGAAGGGATGCACCTCATCGAGATATTTTCGATTTTCAAATTTGAATTTTAAAAAAAAATCAATCTTTTCCATTAATTTTTCTGTTTTATTTATTTATTTTTTTAATTTATTCTTTCATTTTAATCGTCTCCGTTAAATAGCCACGGCTGTTTTTAGGACTGAGGACTATTAGTCTCAATGTGGGATTTTTGCGGTGTCATTTTTCGATAGTTGGACATTTATAGAAATATAAAATTTATCGAAAATATAATTGAATAATTTGAAAGCGATGTTATAATAATAATAATAATTAAAAAAAAAAAAATCTAATAGTTCTACGTCCTATCAAAAAAAAAAAAAAAAAAAAATTATTTTTTAAAATAATTTTGAATTAGGAAATAAAAAGTGCGCGTGCAAAATTAAATAAAAATAAGTAAAAAAAAAATGAATTTAATGATTTAATTTTTATATAAAACATGATCGCGTGCTATTCTAAAAAGTAGGCGTAAAATTTAAAGTTTATGTGGTGCGTGTGGCATCTATAAAAATTGTTTTAAGAAATAGAATAGAATAAAGAAAGCAACGTTGTTGTTTGCATTTTGTGATATAGTTTGAATTTTTAAATTTTATAGAAATAATTTCTACCGTAGCGTTTTTTTTTTTTTTTTTTTTTTTTTCATTTATCTGTATAATTAATAGGCATACATGAAATTTGTGGTACACATTTAACATATTAATTATGAGAGCAGAGTGTTGAAAATAATATCATTCGAAAGATATGAATAGACAGATTTGCAGAGTACAAAAAATATTATTATTATTATTATTTTTTTTTCCAACTTTTACTCAATCATATTTTGACCTACTTTCGGTTTTACTACAGCTATATTCTGTAATACTGAAAAATGTTTATTCTGTGAGTAATATATTTGTCCATGCTATATTAAGGCCCACTTCACTCACCGCCTCCGGAAGCCGAAACTAATGTTATTCTATGGGAAATTTTTCTTTGCAAATAACTTATTAACTAATACATATTTTTAAATTCTGTTTTCACATTCTGAAAATTCCCAGCTGTTAAATTGACGGGACTTTTTTAAAAATGTATTTTTTTATTTTTTAATATTTTATTTTGAAATTGCAAAATGAAAAAAAATTCCATATTGAAAATTCGTATTTTGCAGCTTGAAAATAAAATATAAAAAATTAAAAAAAATAAATTTTTAAAAAAGGTCCGTCAGTTTAATAGCTGGGAATTTTCAGAATGTGAAAACAGAATTTAAAAATATGTATTAGTTAATAAGTTATTTGTAGAGAAAATTTTCCCATAGAATAACATTAGCTTCAGCTTCCGGCGGCGGTGAGTGAAGCAGGCCCTTAATAGGATTCGTTTTAAAAAAGAAAGAAACTAAAATTACGCATTCCATGCAAAGCCTTGAATTTAATTAAATATTATTTTCCTAAAATATCTTATTTTCAGTAGAATTAAATATTCTTGAACTTTAAACCTATAACCACCATTCCATAACCAAAAGTAGCCATCCCATAGTTAATAATTCCCGATAAAAAAAAAAAAAAAAAAAAAAGCAAACAAATGTGATTATTTTTTTCTTCTTACGCAGCCCTGATTTTAATTAAATTATATAATTTTTTTATCTTTAATTTTCAACCATTTCAGCTTCTTCCAAACTTCTGATTTTCCAAGAATTTTTATTTTCTAAAATCAAATATATTTTTTATTTACATCTAATTCTTTACACACACACACACACACTCACACACACACACATATATCTATATATATAAAAGAACACTTCCTGAGTGAGTGAGTGAGGGGGTGATCTATCAACGCCCAGACCAAACCCCTGGACCTAGAAGCATGAAATTTTGTGACAATGTTCTTTCTATGACGTAGGCATCCACTAAGAAGCGATTTTACAAAATTCGCCCCCCAAGGGGGAGAGGGGGGCAAAACGTGATTTCACAAAATCCTTCATATCTCAAACAAAAAAACAGATATCCGTAAAATTTTTTCTTTAAAATATAGCTAATACAAATGTCTAAAAATCAATTTCTGGAATTTTCAAAATTCGGTCCCCAAGGGAGGCGGGGGGGGGGGGGGGCAAAACGTGATTTCACATGCGTAAAACGTGATTTCGCATAATCCTATATGTCTCAAACAAAAAAAATAGATATGCGTGAAATTTTTGCTCTAAAATATAGCTAATGCAAATATCTAAAAACCAATTTCTGGAATTTTAGAAATTCAGCCCCCAGGTGGGGCAGCAAGGGGGGGGGAGGGGGCTAAGGGGCAAAAACAAATAGAAATACAGTTAGGGCGTTCAAAATTGATACAGATAGGTTTTAGAGGCCTGCAAGTCGAATGAGGATATTTTCGATTGTGTAAAGTTATTAGGAGGGAGAGGAAGGGGGGAGGGGAGAGGGGGGGGCAAAAAATAAAAATAGAGTTAGATCGTTCAAAATTGATATATGGAGGTTTTCGATACCTATAAATCGATTTCAGATACTTTCGAATTTGTAAAATTATTAGGAGGGGTGGGAAGGGGGGCTATGGGGCAAAAACAAATAGAAATACAGTTAGGCCGTTCAAAATTGGTACAGATAGGTTTTAGATGCCTGCAAGTCAAATGGGGATATTTTCGAAAGTGTAAAGTTACTAGGAGGGCCGGGAAAGGGGGAGGGGAGAGGGGGGGCAAAAAAAATAAAAATAGAGTTAGATCGTTCAAAATTGGTATATAGATGTTTTCGATACTTACAAATCGATTGCGGATATTTTCGAATTTTTAAAATTATTAGGTGGGGCGGGAAGGGGGGGGCTATGGTAAAAAACAAATAGAAATACAGTTAGGCCGTTCAAAATTGGTACAGATAGGTTTTAGAGGCCTGCAAGTCGAATGGGGATATTTTCGAAAGTGTAAAGTTATTAGGAGTGCCGGGAAAGGGGGGCAGTGGGGCAAAAAAAAAAAATAGAGTTAGATCATTGAAAATTGGTACATAGAGGTTTCCAATACCTACAAATCGATTGCGGATATTTTCGAATTCTTAAAATTATTGGGAGGGTGGGTAGGCGGGGGAGTAGAGCGGCAAAAAAATAAAAATAGAGATATATCGTTCAAAACTGGTGCATAGAGGTTTTTGATACTTACAAATCGATTGCGGATATTTTCAAATTTGTAAAATTTTTAGGATAGACAGGAGGGGGGGGGGCGAAGTGGGAAAATAATAGAAATAAGGGTTAGAGCATGTTGGGAATTTTTTCCGAAGGCAGTGAGAACCCGGTGCGACATTTTTCCTAATCAGATTTTGTTTCTCTTTTTTTTCACGTGATAAAAATTAATGCAATTTTGAGAATTCATTATAGTGATTCATTTAAAAATAGGGACCAGCGAAGCGGGCTGTGCCTGCTAGTATATATATATATATATATATATTTCTAAACATCTAGAAAGTAAATGTCTATTAGAAAATTCCTCCTTTGAACTGCTACTATATTTAACAATACGCAGTTGAAAAACAAATGTTTCTGGATTTTTGTTTATTATTATTTATTTATTTATTTTTTAATATGTGTTGCAACAAAATTATTTGAATCATTGTTATTACCTTTCGAACAAAAGCATTTGTCAAAATGTGCAAGTTGCCTCTTCCACTCGCAGGTTTCAAATAAGCTCTGGCAGTACTACAACGTTCTTGGTTGCGGAATGTCGACTGAAATTCATAGACACCTGGCGTTAAAAAGAAAAACAAATGCATTAGAGAATGTGCCAAACATCCTCGGTTACTTCTGAAAATTGGTCGTGCGAAAAGCAATCAAAGGTAAAATTGTGATCAAAGCGGTCAGCTGGAAATCTCATAATTTTCAGCAAACCAAGAATGTAATTATTTTATTTAGACAGCCTGGCCTCAGGTAAATACCTAAAACATTTATAAATACTGAATAATTAAATGAATTTTTAAAATAAAATTTTCAGTGGAAAACTGAATATTTATGTAATTAAAAAACAACACAAAACACAGTATTTTATTTTATTTTATTTATTTATTTTTATTTTTTATTTATTTATTTATTTATGTTTTGCTATATTACACAACAGTATTGAAGCAGCCTACTTATCACAAGTACGTAGAGAAATGTTCCTAGCTGTAACCTTACACTCTATGCTCCGTTTATACAGATACAGCTGGTAACTTTTCTCTTCGTGGTTGTGGTATTTCTCTACATGGTAAACTGTCTGAATACTGTTATGTAATATTACACACATTTTTTTACAGTGAGCTGGCTTTCAAAAATAGTAAGCATAACACTTTGAATAAACACAATAAAATACAAGAAATCGATGCTCTTATTTCGGGTCGAAAGAAAGCACGATTGTTCGTCAGTTGAAAAAAGTAGGCATGAGTGTTGCAAACAAAGTGGCAACACATCTACAATTGTTTTCAATCGAAAAAAACAGGACCCTTTGTCAGGCTAAAAAATAAGCAAAAGTGCTGTAAACCAAGCAGCAATGCATGCCGCTTTGTTTCCACGTTTCCATGTCTCTTTCTTTACAGCACTCGTGCGTACTTTGTTCGTCTGACGAAGGGTCGTGTTTTTGACCAGAAACAATTGTAGCGAGTTTTGCATTTTATGGTGTTTATTCAAATTATTGTACTTATTATTAAATATTTATATTTCTTTTAAGAAAATAAAACAAACACATTCATATAGTCGAATTGCGGTTACGGCACCTCCGTTTATTGCTTAATTCATACTAAAACATACTTTTTACCATATTTTTATTAACTTCTATTTCTGTTTGTTTGTTTGTTCGGTGCAATCGAATTTTAACTAACTTCCCTACTAGCTAGACATTTGAAACTTTCACAATAGTTCACAACCCGATGACAACACGATGCTTCGAAGCCCGATTTTCGAATTTTCGAATACTTTTCTTATAATTTTAACTAAAATATGAAAATAATAACCTCCTAATACCTTATATATAGCCATTAAAATATTAGCTATAATTTAATTGTTGCAAAAAAAAAAAAAAAATTACGAGTTCATTTTCTTTCGACATAAAAATAAATACATTTAATTAAACGTGAGCATTAAAAAATTGTAAAAGTTAAATTATGCATCTCACAAACATTGATGTCATTATCAATAATAATAATAATAATAATAATAATAATAATAATAATAATTTACATCGGTAACAAAAGTCTCCGAACACTAGCAAAAATTCCTATGTAAAAAAATTTACACTTAATACAGTTTTGTTGAATACAGTCAGGGGAAAGCTTACAAGAACTGGCATCAAACATCCAGAGGCTTTCACATTTGGCTTTCTCAGACTGTCATCCTGAAACACGTAATGATCTGGCTCTAGAATATTTCATTGATGCTGTCGGAGATACAGATATTCAAAAAGCCCTTAGACTCTCCGGCGTGAAGGATGTGGAGTCAGCCTTGGTGTATGCCCTAAAGCTCTAGACAGCCCAACAAGCCTCCTGTAAACATCGCCAGAACAGCACAGCAGACAAAGTGAACGGCTCTCAAGATGATCTTAAGGAGATTCAGGGAATGACTGCAGAAATTAACAGAAGACTACGCATTCTTGAGAGTAAGAAAGAAGGGAAGACTCCAACAACTAAATGCTGGGGCTGTGGAAAAGACGGGCATATCAAACGAAGCTGCCCAGTAAGAACACCTAGAGACGCAACTAAGAATGTCTCTGAAGTATTCCACCCAGGAGGAGCTCTTCGGGAAAATCCAGGTGCCTTCTTGCGGAAGCCTCCATATGAAGATCATAAATACAGCTGTAAAGCCGATGATAGACCCCAAAGAATACAGCCAGTTGCTCGCCAAGTTACTGTCTCCACACCATCAGAACAAGATCCCGATCCATGGAGTGACGAAGAACTTGGACAAGCCCAGTTGGAAGATCCTGACATAAAGCCAATATTACAGCTGAAGGAGACGACCAGCAACAGACCTACCTGGCAGGACATTTCCAGATTCAGTCCCATTACGAAAAGTTATTGGGCACTTTGGGACTCTCTTCATATCAGAAACGGCGTATTATACAGAAAGTGGGAATCTGATGATGGGAAAAGCTTCAGATGGCAGATTTTATAACCAAGATAAAAAATTTCAGCTGTTTTAGAACAACTGTATAGTAGCTCTACCGGAGGCCATTTTGGGGTAATGAAGACTCTGCAGAAAGTTCGGGAACGCTTCTACTGGTGCAAGGCAAAGGAGGATGTGGAGAAATGGTGTAAATCCTGTGATGCTTGTGCGGCACGTAAAGGCCCGCAGAAACGAAGTCGAGGAAGACTGCAACGGTATAACGTGGGAGCACCATTTGAACGGATTGCAATCGACATCTTGGGTCCTTTGCCACGGACCTCCAGTGGAAATAAATACATCCTCGTCGTGATGGACTATTTCACCAAGTGGCCTGAGGCATATCCCAAAGTGAACCAAAAGTCCAACTGAAGGTGGTGCACTATAACAGGCTAGCCAAGTACCACAATTAACGGTAATATTAAAATTTGAAATGTAAATACTGGTAAAATTTGCGCATGCGCACTGTAGATATTTGTATATAAATATTTGTACATATTTGTGAATTTTGTAAATATTTCTCACTTAATTTATATTTCTATGTTATCTTTATGTGCAACTTAGTTTTTGTATTTTAGATTGTGTAAATTTGTTTAGTTTCGCCTCTTGACCAAGGGTTGCACTGCCCGGGACGTGCAGTCTTTGGGACGGGGGCAGTGTTACGTAAATGTAAATAATTGTATTTATTTTTGTATAAATTCTTTTAAAGAGGCTTAGTAAATTGATAAAGTGCTAATTTTGTGCATTTCTAGTCGTTTTAGCGTTAAAATAACCTTATTTTCCCTTAAAAACGCATTAAAAAGCCCCAATAAGGCAGGTAATGGATTTGGCGGCAAATTTGGCGACTTTTTCCCACCTTGGCGAGAAAATCCTTATATGGGATATACCAAATATGGAAGCTGTAAGTTGATTGGTTGACCACTTTCTAGAGTTTTCTCGAAAAATCTGGGTTCCATGGAACAATATATAAGGAGCGCTTCTCTTCAATGCAGTGGGTCAGTTCAGTTCAGTTTTCAGCCAGCTTCGCTAGTACTTGTATTGCTCTGAGCCTCTTTGAGAGAGACTTGCTTCAAGTGTTATTGCTATACAGTTTGTACTGTGGACTTGCTATTGACAGCTGTTGTTTAAGCTGTGTTTACTGCTTGAATTGAAGCTGATAATTGGTTTATAGACCTGTAATTTTCTGGAACTTTCTGTGAATAAATTACTGAATTTTTGTAAAAAAAAGAAAGAAATGTTACGTACTTGTTGGGTTCGTGAGTTGTCCGAGAATGAAAGGCCAAACTTACAAAAATTCAGTAATTTATTCACAGAAAGTTCCAGAAAATTACAGGTCTATAAACCAATTATCAGCTTCAATTCAAGCAGTAAACACAGCTTAAACAACAGCTGTCAATAGCAAGTCCACAGTACAAACTGTATAGCAATAACACTTGAAGCAAGTCTCTCTCAAAGAGGCTCAGAGCAATACAAGTACTAGCGAAGCTGGCTGAAAACTGAACTGAACTGACCCACTGCCTTGGCGAGAAGCGCTCCTTATATATTGTTCCATGGAACCCAGATTTTTCGAGAAAACTCTAGAAAGTGGTCAACCAATCAACTTACAGCTTCCATATTTGGTATATCCCATATAAGGATTTTCTCGCCAAGGTCGCCAAAAAAATCGCCAAGGTGGGAAAAAGTCGCCAAATTTGCCGCCAAATCCATTACCTGCCTTATTGGGGCTTTTTAATGCGTTTTTAAGGGAAAATAAGGTTATTTTAACGTTAAAACGACTAGAAATGCACAAAATTAGCACTTTATCAATTTACTAAGCCTCTTTAAAAGAATTTATACAAAAATAAACACAATTATTTACATTTTCGTAACAATATTATGTAAACCACGTATAGTGTTGTTTATATGTAACTGGGATACAAATATAAAGTTATATATAAGATTCCATACGCATTGATAAAATGATAATGCAGTTTGTTCTATAGCTATGATTCAACAAAAAATTTAAAAACATGGTTTATAAAAAGTTTTTTATCTTATAACTATTTAAAATTAGAAAATAAAAGAGCAAACATTCATTTTTTTTTAAACTCAAATTTTATATAGTTGCTGGCATCTTTCAAACTTTATTTTAAATTATTTCTTTTTTTATTAAACTCCACAGTTATACTTTCAAAGTGCTTGTCAAAATTTATAAAATGTTTTCTTCTTTTCACTCTCACATCACTAAAGTTTCTTGCTTTTATAAGAAATAATATACATTTAATGATATTTTCTTAAGACAATTTATCAATAATTGGACATAAGGATAAGTTAAATGGATACATGAAAGGTAGACGTGGACGATTTTAGCAAGAAGACCAACTTTTACACGACTGGTCATTTGTCTCCAAGGCAATGGAAAATTTCTCAAAGAAACTTCTAAAATACATTTGATATTGACGGTCGTCATCTAACTGATGAACTCTTGTAAACTTAATGGATGACAATGGCATAAAGTGTACTTCTCAGGTATAAAAGGTTTCTTTCTCTGTCTTGCATTGCATTGTATTTATTTTATTTATTTATTTATTTATTTATTTATTGGCGTTCCAAATCGGTACTCTTATTTTGCTGCATCCTGCATATGTTAATCTGATTTAATTCAAATAATAAATAATTTAATTAATAAATAATTTTGTAGGTAAACATTATAAATTGCATAAACGGCAATAAAAGTGCAACCCTTAATAATGTGGAGGAAATATTTTCACGAGTGCATCATCAAAGCAATAAGGTTCACTAGTGGTACTAAGAAATTTCCGCATGTGTCTTCCTCTGAAACAGCATTTGATAAATTTTGGAGTAGTGCTATTGTCTACTATACAGAAAAGGACCAAATGTTTAAAAATTATTTTATTTTTAATTGTTGCATAAAAAATGCTTGGTTTCAATGTGAAACCAATGAGCTTTAGAATGTAGCAAGATTTGATTTAAAAGTCTAAATAGAAAGCAGATGTTTTTTAACCTTTTATCTACTGGCAATACGTTAAAGTACCATAAGATTAAAAGGCGTATGAAATTGAATTTATAGAAAAAATGTCAAAAGTATTTATAAGAATAAAACGTATATACCTCACTTTAATCTCATTACAAGTCACTACACAGTTAAAACTTTCAGTTCAAGGTTCAACCAAAACTTGGTACTACAGTAGATGCAACCATTAGATGGTGCAACCTTCTACCATGATTTGTTACTTTTTGATGAACAAAAGCACCAAATCATGGTAAAATGTCATCCCATCTTATGGTTACAACAACTATAGAACCAAACATTGGTAGAACCAAGTACCAAATCATGGTAAAATGTTTTACCATCTCATGGTTGCAGCTACTGGGCTTCGTGTTTTGGTTCAACCTAAGACGAAATTTTTAACAGAGTACACTGTTAAAAAAATGCAACTTTGCTGCCAAAAATTCTGTGTAATTTGAGAAAGAAGTTTAAATTACGGAAAAATTACGTTGGCAAAACATATTTTTCTGTAATTGCAGTGAATTTCTGGCAGCAAAGTTTTATTTTTGTAACAGTGTAGATACAGCGTGTAGTGGTTTTTGTTCCAGAAAGGAATTTACCGTGTGCTTTCGTTGTTTCTGCTTAGCATTTTTTACGATCTTCAGGTGTGTTATAATTAATTCCTATATTACCTCAAAAATCTCCCATCAGTCTTAGAAAAATATATAAGGAACATTTAAAGTAATTCTTTTTTACACTCTTTTAAGGTTCAAATATCTTTGTCGACCTCTGTGTACCAGTAGTATACTACACTGTTATAAATTTGGTGTTAGTTTGAACCAAAACTTGATAGTGAAGTAGCTGCAGTCACCCGGTGATTTAGTCTTTTATCATGATTCGAAAATTTTATACTGAACTAAATATTTGCATAAAGTTAAAAAAAAAAAAAAAAAAAAAAAAAAAAAAAATCAACATTCAACATTCAACTGAGACGGGGATCGAAATGAAGATCTTTTTGTCTCAATAAGTCTAAAACTCCGGCCGCACTTTCTTGCCTTCTAATTTTGTTTGGTTGATTTTGGTAAAAAATACTTCTTGGTAGACATGATACTTTAATAATCTTTCTTATAGTAACATCTGGTTAGTGACCAGTTGAATAAACAGCTCTTTTTTTTCTTGTAATGTATGTTGGTAACGACATAATCACATGCGAAAACTTACTTCACAGTTTTTGTTTTCCCTCTCCGCCATACAGCCAGGGAATTTCAGCGCGCTAGTGGCGCCATCTCCTGAATACAAAGGGATTCCCAACTGCATGTACGCCGAAACACTTCCTCTGTGAGTGGGTGTACGGTAGCGCCAAGTTTTGGTGCAATTGAAATTCAATCGCAAGACGCAGAAAACTAAAAAGTGAGGTTGAACCATACAATGTCATTGCTTATAATTTTACTCCATATAGTGCTTTAAGTTTAAATTGAAATTTTTGACTGTTTAAAGTACAACTATACAAAATTAATTTCTCATTAATTACTATCCTCATTAACTACTATGATGCAGTGATATGAATAATTTTTATAACACATATCTTTAAAAAATACTCTTAAGTAACTAAAAAAATATGTTTCTTTTCTTTTCTTTTCCTCTTTTTAATCTCTTTCATAATGTGTAGATAAAAAGTTAAAACAGCGGTTGCAGCCGTTCTTATACGAATATGTTTCTAAAATATTCCCAAAATGTAGATTGAGATATAAGGATCGTTTTAGTATTAAAAAAGCAGAAAATTCAAATTCAGCTCATTTATGTGATATATATAAAGTAATATTTTAATTTAAATTTCCTTAAAAGGAGCTATTAAATTATACAATGGGGTTAAATTTTTCCTTACTTTCTTAATTTTACTCGCGTGATGTTTTTCTTCTTTTCATGAAGAAATTTTCATTAATTTAACTCGATTTTTTTTTATGTTATTATTTTATTGTTATTATTATTATTATTATTATAATTATTATTTTGAGTTAAATTGTAGTGTCAGATATAAGCAAAAAGATGACACATTCGGACAAACGCAGGTGACAGACAGAGCGGGTATAAGAAAAGGTCTTAAAAAATGCAACTTTGCTGCCAGAAATTCTCTGCAATTTGAAAAATAAAAGTCATAAATTACAGGAAAATTATGTTGACAAAATGTATTTTTCTGTAATTATAGAAAATTTCTGGCAGCAAAGTTGAATTTTTTTTTAAAGGTGTATGTTTCTAAAATATTGCCAAAATGTAGATTGAGATATGAGGATCCTTTTTGTATTAAAAAAGCTGAAATTCAACATTTTTGTCAAAGTTTGAAATTTAAGAAGTTGTTGTCTTAAAATATTTAAAGTTTTGGTATTTTTTTTTTTCCTTTAAGCATATCTGTACTGATAAGTATAAAGGATTTAAGTCCATATTCTTGATTTTTCAGAAGGCGAAAAATAAAGTTAAAAAAATTCTGTATAAAAATTTATCCGTTCAATACAGTTTTAACCAGGATATTATCATAATATACTATTTTGTGAATAAACTGCATATATTTAATTTTAAAATTTGTTTATGTTTAACAGATTTATACAGTTTTGATTTTTATAGTTTTATATAGTTTTTTTTATGCCAAACATGAAAGCTGAATTTCTGACTTGAATCTTTTTTTCCAATGGATTTTCTCAAAGACTAAATGACATGGAATTAAATCCTTTATGCCAATCAATAGAGAATTTTTTTTCTGAGTCTATGTACTTAACTCAAAATCGACATTTTTGGACTTAAACCCTTTATACTTATCAGTACAGATATTATCATTGTCCTAGAAAGGATTTTCATGTTAGAAAACAAATAAATGAAAATCTGGGATTTTAAATAATAAAAATATTTATTGCTATTTTTAGGAATTAATTTTCCATCTAATTAATTCGCTATCTAATAAATTTATAATTATTTTTTGGAAATTAGAGTACAATAAAAAAGGAGGTTTTCTGTCTTATTCAGAAGAATTGATCAGATACTTTTTCTGTTGAGGTGGTCGCTATTATGAAACATAATGAAAAATCCAAATTTGAAAGGAACTTAAATGTGGTTTCGATATTTGCAATGTACCATACATACTTAGTTTCCTGCAAATTTTTTTATAAATACGTTTCTTTCTTTATTATTATTTTTAAATTTATTTTTTTGTCTGTGTTTGAAACTTTCAAGTGATCGCCCTTTTGGCGCATTATGGTGGATCAAATATAGCCAACGAACTCCTAAGATATTTCTTACAAACTAAATAATTGCAAGCTAATTTCTAAAAATAAATAAATATAAAATTTTATAATACTTCTATTAAGTAGGGGAGACCGGGACTAGTAGCAATGATTTTGTCATTTTTGATATTAGCTTTAAGATTTGAACTGAAGTGAAACATTTAATATATCATATCATAGAGTAGACCTTGTGTAAAATATTTATAAAACTGTCAGATTAATATTATTAACGTTTTTCATAAAATGTTTTTCATAAAATAACGTTTACCATAAAATGAACTCTGCGTAACGTCAGAATTTGTCACAACTTGCCCAGTAGCGGGACTAGTAGTGACATGCTTGGGGCACATTGTGACATACAAATTACACACACAAACAAGTTGTAGCATACACAAATTATGTGAAAAAGATAATAAAATGCGATATTTTAAATTAACAATGAAAGTTTTATTCACCTATATCGTTCTTAACACAATAAAAACACTTTTTTTTTTTTTATAACTTTGTAAACTCCCCCCCCCCTCCAAAAAAAAAAAAAAAAGTTCTATTAGTGACATTTGTAAACTCTTAGTCTTTTATAAAGCTACATTTAGAGACTTTTAACAATACAAATAAAGGAAAAGAAAACTATGTTAATCAGAAAAGAATTAAAAAGTAGGCTAACAAAAATGTTTGGACATATTGAGCTTTGAGTCGGTAGCTTACTACAATGCGTATTTACATCCTATTTGCCTACCTACATTTTAAATCATTCATTGTCATCGCTTATTTCAGCGTCTGATTTGCAGTTTGCAGTAAATATAAATACAGGAGGTGCCGCTTAATGTAATCACTTTGGGACAGATACTATTTGATAACAATAACCGATTGATAACAATAAACGAAAAGTATCAGGAATACAAAATTTTAATTTTACTACGTACGTAACATTTATTTTTGGAACTACAGATAAAAGACAATGATCCATTTAAACGCTATATTGAACAAATCGTTAAAATAGGTCAATTAAAAGTCTTCCAACGTTGTCTGTCTTGATTTTTGTGTCAGCAAATTATTGATAAAACTTTCATACCTGTAATGTTCGTGAAAGTCTTCAGAAGCGTCTCTTTGTTGCACTCCGAGTCCCAAGACATGCAGAGCCTGTCTCATTTCAGTAGCAGTTGGAGGATTCTCAACAATGTTTTCATCATCATCATCATCCTCTTCATCTGATGCTTTTTCATCTTTTTTTTTTTCCCGATAGAACAAGACACAGCCCGGCATACGCATTCATGAGTCATTGTGGTTGTCTCCTGGGCGTTCTCATCTATAGACATCCATTCTGTAAAGTCATTTTCAGTCATGTCTGATGGTACGAGTACTGTTTCGTAGAATTCCGGTATGTTCATACCTTCGTCAGTTTCAATGAATCCGCCGTGCGAGAAACAGTTTTTAATTATTTCTTCGGACACTCTATCTCATCCCACAACATTGAACAGATACGTGTGTTTTGACAAGGCACGAAAATAAAGTGCGCTTTCATAAGCATTGCAGATGCTGTTGGGTGAATAATGAGCGATTATTTTCGGTCATTCCTCGGAAATCCATTTTTCTGCAGCTGAACAATCAGCATCTTTTTCTTCTCCATGGATACGTTTGAACACAATATTCTCTCTTTTTCGCCAACGATTAAATCACCGTCTGTTGCGGTTCCTTTGTTCATTTCCTTTGTCCATTTTACAAGCAAGATCTTCAGCTTTCTGCCGCATTAAAGGACCGTTTATGCGCGCATCATTTTGCCTAACATTGGCAAACCTCAGTTTCCAAGCAGATTCGACTTCCCCATCTTTTCCGGTACGTCTTCGCTTACAGTTCAAATTTGCGTTCATCTTCGCTTTATTGTCAATCTCGTCACGATTCTTTATCATATTTTACAGAGTAATGGCTGAGAGGTTTTTAGTGCAGCAGCAACATTCTCTGACTCATCTTGGGTAAATTATCAAAGTGTTTCAAAATGTCAATTTAGTCCTTAAGAGTTAAATCCTTGCGTTTTCTTTCCATAGCTAGAATGTTTCTATTATAAGTGAAAATGAGCAGAGAGAAAAAATTCAGAGAGGCCTTCTATTCTTTTGGGGAGTCTCCCTTTGACTTTATAGTTTGCAAATTTTGTTGACTGAATATATTTAAAAAAAAAAAAAAAAAAAAAAAAAAGAAAGAAATCAAAAATGGTACTTGAAAGTGATAACAATAAAAATTGATGATTACAAAAACCGATTTTTTTAACATGTGTTAATATACAAGCGTTCGGGACTTCGTGGTTCTGATAAAATTATCCGCGATCACATTAAGCGGCACCTACTGTATAATAAGGTTCATTTCCGGAACATTTGATATCAGCCCATCTTTTACATGCCATGCAGTGCACCCACTTTACTCCGGGTCTAGAAAACTTGTATTGCTCTTAGCAAACTAGACGTAAAACGTGATAATCAACTGAAAAAAGTGTTGACACTCACTTTTCACCTGAAGTTGCTGTAATATGTCATAGCGAAACGATTTGTAAATATGAATTTTAACTTCCAATATATTTTTAATCAACTTTAAATATATTTTTAATTGACTTATACGGGATTAAATGTGCATTTACAATATGTAATTAATTACACGTGTTTTAACAATTATCTTCATTTGTTAGAGAAAATGTTTCCTAAAGCAAAATATTTAGTTAGAAAAAGAAAACAACTTTTACTATTTTGTTTTTAACTGGTGTGTATAGTGCATTAGAGTAGTGAAATCCCATTAATGCTTTCATTCAAAATATAATGTATTTCATAATTTATATGCAAGCGTTTTGTAAGATAGTTTGCATTTTATACCTACATAAATTAAATTATTTTAATATATTACCGAATTGTTGACGACCGTTTGAATCTGTCTCTGGATATCCCATGGCTTTTAGCGCTGCTTTGGAATGTATTTGTATTGGTGAATGGAAATTCATCTTCTGGCAGCCCATAGGTCCTCCTACATTGTGGTAAGCTAAAATATAAATAATATTTTGTGATGAGTTTTACAACAATACCATATCGACTTTAAACTTTTTTCTTGTAAACAATATATGCATAAAAAAAAAAAAAAGTTTTGGCTAAATTATAAATAGAGAATAATAGATAAATGGAAAAACATAAATAAAGTAAATAAATAAATAAATAAACGCTCTCACATTTCAGAACTTACTAAAAACTCCAATTTATTAGATTTGGATGATATACGTGTATACAAAATTTCAACTCAATCGAATAATAGGTAGTGGTCTGGAAAATATGCTACATATTCAAGCTTTTCATATACTTCTATTTAAAAATTATATGAAATTTTATACAGGTGAACCTCGTTAACGTGAATCTCAAAGGGAATAAAAAATTTGCTCATGTTATCAGTAGCACATGCTGTCAATAACACAGAGATTTACCTGTTATAAGTGCTGAGGAAAATACATACATAGCAATTGCATTAAATAATATCCTCTGTTAAGTTGAAATTATATTACAAATATTTAGTAATCTCAAAAAAAAAAAAAAAAAAAAAAAAGAGTAATTAGAGATCTCGGAAAGAATAGGAATAATTAGCAACCTGAGTAATGTAATTACAACTAATAAAATACACTTACTCTTGAAATAATATTCATTCCTAGAATCACAAACATAAATAATTACATTTTAAATGTATAAATATATATTTATTTATTTATTTATTACCTGTGATAATTTACTTCTCTCGACAATTGATTTTCAAAAATCCTTTAATTTATCTACGGCATCAACAAAGATCCGCGAATTTTTTTCTTTCTCTTACCCATAGGGTTGAGAAAGTATTATTGTTTCAGGGTCAAATTTTCGAACGTGAGTTTTTGTTATATTTACATGTTCTGAGGTCCCCTGAACACGAAAATCATGTTTTTACCGAATGCTCTGTGTGTCTGTCTGTCTGTGTGGTTGTCTGTGTTTCTGTTACTAGCATATCTCAAGAACAAATAATAGCAGAAATTCCAAACTCGGTATTCTAAATGTATATAATATAGGGATGCTGCGGTAAGCTTTTCGTTGAGATGAAGCAAATGGTTCGTGTACAGGGATACTCAAAAGTATTCAAATACATTATGTCTATGGGGAAACTGCAGGTAAGTAGAGCTTAACATCTATAGACTGCACCAAACCAAATGAAACGAATATATATATATATATATATATATATATATGTATATGTAATAGAGGTAGTCAACTGGAAAAAAATTTCTGTGTATGTAGGAGCCTCGTCTCCCTCCCCTGGGGGGGGGGGGAAGTCCCTCCTCGAAGGTAGTAAATTTTCATGATGGGTATCTTTCAAAAGAGCTCGCCAATATCTTTAAAACGAATGGTTGAACCATCGGTCTGCGATAATTTAAAATAAAGTTATGGATTTTTTTTCATTTTTAACAAAAAAAAAAAAAAAAAAAGTAATATTCAGAATAAATTCCCCCCTTTTTTTAGGATATTAATGTTATACTACTTCTTCAATATGGAAATCGTCTGTAAAACATAAAAGATATATTTTTTTAAATAATAAGTTTAATAAATTATTTTTAAAAAACAGAGTTATTTTTTACTCATCAAATTAAATACCATATAAATGTAGGCGCATTAATAAAACGGGGGGTTGAGGGGGCGGTTGCCCCCTCACACAGAGCTAATTATCATATAAAACTCTTCCGAAGCCTAATTTGAATTGTTTAACATAGGTTTACATAACAATATTCGTTTTCTTACCTCTTAATCTCCAACCTGTATTTATCGTATTAAATTTCAGGGTAAGGGAAAGTCGTGTGAGTGACGCACCAGATTATTATGTTTGCATCACCGTCTTATGCTTTTTAAAGAACCAAATAGTTCTTCTTATATGAATATTCTTGTTCACTTTAACTTGATTAATTAGTAAATTTGAATTTGAGAGTTGGATAATTTTATTCAGAGTGAAAAATGTGCTAACCAGGAGTCAAACACTTGATTTACGATTAACATGCAACTGTCATAGATTGTATTTCTTTTTATTGAAGTCTTAAAATGAAACATGCGAGAATAAAATTGACATTGAGGGACGTATGCCGGTTATAAATTTTACAGGATAGTTCAGTGATAGATCACCGCCATTTCAACTTCAAATTTATTAACTAATTTTTATATTAAGTTTTTACATTCTGATAATTCGTCATAGTCTTCTTCACCTGTCTCTGAAGAAGATTCCAAATCATGTTTTGAGTTACTGCGTTTGTAAGATTTAATTTCATTAACGATTTCATCCTCTGTATCAAAATTTGCTGTTACTGTTTCGTCGTCCATTAAAATGCATATTTTGGAAAGGTACTGCGGTGCTTTAATTTCTGAAAAATCGGAAATTATTATGTTTTCTGCTTTCGTGTGAAATTTTAAATAAGACTCCTTTGAAGCATCCTACTTTATCGGAAGCAATTTTTAGTACTTTTCATCAGGGGTCGTAGTCTCCGCCTTTTTTCCAGGACACTTAAGAAATGAGATTTTTTTTTTTTTTTTTTTTCCTTGCCACCACTATACTTTTGTACAATAATTCCTATGACGTTTAATCACGACATATTACTTAAAAATGCAACAAGGATTTCTCTAATAAAAAAGTTGTGACAGAAAAGGAAAAACTTTTTTTCATTCTTGAAAGTGTCTTAAATAAAGACGGAGACTATGACCCCTGCTTTTGGCGCATAGATACAGGGTGATTACAAGCAACGTTTTTTCCCTGATTCTTCCAACAGTATATTTCTTTCCAAATTTTTAATTGTAAAATTTCACGATTAATTAAGGGAAATATTATCATATAAATATGTTGGTGTAGATGTCAGGGTAGAAAGGCGTGTCTGTAACCACCCTGAGATATTTCTTTTCCTGTAGATTGAGGTGTGTTTAATGTGTTTAATAAATTAATTTAAAAAATAGAAAAATTTTGAAGAAGAATTTCCTTTCTGTAGTAAACATTTATATATCATAATCTTTTTATCAAGTTCTTATAATTTTGGAATCTAGTTTAGAAATCCCAACTGGATAGTTGTAAATCCGGAAATGTTACAATGAGCACTACAATTATGTAAGATCAAAACAAATATATTGTCTTTTTCTTTTATTTTTTCTTGTTTATTTGAACCATTTATTAAACAAATCTATGGTAATACACACTTTTTTTGTCAAATCATTTAACAGTGGAATGTTTTATTTATTTTATTTTATTTTACTTTAAGTTTTTTAAACAACAAATTTTTTATGACTACTAAAGGCTATTTTGGTGATATGACAAGTGTCTAAAGAAATTAACCTTTTTTATTACGTATTACACTGAAGTATTTAGTATATTTTATCCTTTATAGTTAATGGCTTTTGAAAACAAAGAGGACTCATTGGAATTAAAGATATCTGTTGGGGTAAAACTGATTCCAATTTATTTCTTCGAAAATATTAGCATGTCCTTTAAGCAATCTTTTAAATCAAACTCTTTAGATCAAGTTTTCTTGAAAATATAAAATTTATGAAGATTATGGAAAGATTACATAATTTTCATGTCTAATTTTAAATCACTGGAGCTATCCTAAAGAACACAAAAATTTACTAAAGCGAAAGCATTGGTCAAGAGACGAACTATTTCTTATGAAGTCGCACGAAAATTGGAAGATTCTAACTTCGTTCCTTTTTCGTATTTATTCACCTAATTAATGCGGTTTTCACTTGATCGTTACTAGCAATTCTTATTTTCTTTCGGTTTGACTCCAATTTATTTAGCACACAAGCTGTTAAAAATTTTTATCGGCTTTTATTTTACTTTATTTTTTTCCTTTAATAATTGATACAGTACTCTTGGGAATTCTGTATTTATTCGTTGTTTCCATTTTTACATTTTTTCCGAATATAGATAATTTAAAATACAATTTTTTTTTTTTTTTTTTTTTTTTTTTTTTTGTAAACTCAAAATTGCTAGTAACTAACACCAAGGATCTCCAGCAGAATTAACAAGTGCGAACAAAGAAAGACAAAAAAGTATTGCAGAAAAGTCATGGATGTGTGAGGTGCTCAGATGATGGGGATGGTGAAAGTGATTTCTCATAACAGGAACGATTGTTAATGAAGGCATGTTTTAGTCTTAATTTCATTAAGCTATATAATTTCTATAACTATTCATTCACTTAACTCCAAAGAAAATAATAATAATAATAATAAAATTATTCCATTGGAAAAATTCAGGGCCTGATTAAGGGGGAAGCTCGCTCTTCACACATTATTTATACTTACACCGTTATTTTTTAACAAATACTTTCCTCCTATAATAAACAGAAAATTTTCATTAAAAATTATTTTAAAAGAATTCTGGTGTCTAATAACGGTGAGTAAATTGGATTGTTTTACACCGTTCATTTTTTATAAAAATTATTTCCTCGTCAAAGCGTGGAATTTCTATGACATGAAGTAAAAAATAATTGTAAAAATATTCCGGTATGAGCGAGCTTCCCCCTTAATCAGGCCCTGGAAACATTTCTTCAAACCTAAAGGACGCCTAGAAAAGTTCATCCTCAGCGAAATTTCATGTTAAAGCCATATCACGGGAGCATATATACTCAACACAACATTATGGCCATATCACACGAGAGACTTTCGTTCAGCCTTTTACTAAACACAGCATTATACCCAACATACTCAGCCTGATTTTGTTCAAGGACAGCAAGTTTTCGGATGATCAACTTTTACGAAACGGTTTAAAAAAAGCTGAGTATGTTGAGAAGGCTGATTAAAATTGACCAATAGGAGGAATAAACAGCATTTTTTCCTGGAATACCTTTAGAGAAGGGAATACATCACGCTATCAATTCCGGGGAACCCTACGGACAGCTGACCAGTTTCTCGTTCGTTCAGCATCGTGAACATGTTGCGTATAACGTGTTGAGATTATATGCTCCCGTGTGATATGGCCAACGCAACATGTTGACTATGCTGGCTGAACGAACGAGAAATTGGTCAGCTGTCCGTAGGGTTCCCCCGAATTGATAGCATGATGTATTCCCTTCTCTAAAGGTAGTCCAGGAAAAAATTCTGTTTATTCCTCCTATTGGTAAATTTTAATCAGCATGCTCAACATACTCAGCTTTTTCTAAACCGTTTCGTAAAAGTTCATCATCCGAAAACTTGCTGTCCTTGAACAAAATCAGGCTGAGTATGTTGGGTATAATGCTGTGTTTAGTAAAATGCTGAATGAAAGTCTCTCGTGTGATACGGCCAAAGCAAATTCATGTAAAAAGGTGAAAAAGCATTATTGTTCATATCAGGGGTCCTACTCTCCGCCCTTTTTTCAGGACAGTCTCAGAAATAAAAAAATTTCAAATATATTGCTACCACTATATTTATACTGTAATCTCTACCCTCCGTAATCGGGGCACATTACTATAAATGTATCCAGAATAATTCTATATGAAATTAGTGGTGGCTGAAAAGGTGACATTTTCTTATCTGTAAGAGTGTCCTGAAAAAAAGGCGGAGAGTACGACTCCTGTCATATTCATTTTGACAGGAATTATGGAAACAGTTCATGTTAAAAGTAATTCAAGTTAAGCAAGTTCACGCCAACGAGGTTCGACTGTATACTATACTTTAAGAATTATTGTTTTCAGTTTTAATGGCATTATGCACTTTATTTTTTATTTTTATTTATTTATTTATTTTTCTTTTTTCGATGAGGAAAACAAAAACCTGTGTACTAGATAGGTAAGACACGCCCATTGTAGTAATTTCACACTATCAGGTGGTAAAGGAGGAGATGAGTATGGGTTCATTATATGTAACAAAAGATAAAAACGTTTTTCTACATGTTCTGAAAGGATTAAATTAAATACATATTAGTAGAATTCCTCTATGATAAACACATACTATTAATTTTTAAAAGTAAAGATTGTCGCACAGTTATAAAAATTCAAAACTGAGTAATTTTTTAAAGCATATTCAAAATTGCATTAAATCCTACATCTAGTATTTTATATGGAAATATGCTTGGTATGTAAGTTTTGATACTTTTCAGGACATACATTTTTAAATCATTCAGTGAGATTTTAGTGTGAATTCTTTTTAAAATAGAGATTAAAAATGGTAGCCTGTTTACGGTTGTCATTAAGAAATAGTTTCTATCAATCATCATTGAAATTATTTAAGCATGCTCACTAAATAATTTTATTTATTATTAGATAACACTGCGCTGCAAAAGAAAAAAAAAAATCGAGCTTTGATGCCATTCTTGCTGATCTCCTCAATCCGAATATGACCTCCATTTTGCCCAGTCACCCACCGTTTCCTCGGGACTCCGCCCCTTTCCCCAATTTTTGTCACTGTTCGGTAATTTTATAGCCATGAATTTGATTTGGAGAACGAAAAAGTATTATTTTGATACTTAAGAGGAAAAAAATATTATGTGTAATAAATAATAATATTAATTGATTTATAAAGTATAATAAACGTAATTTATAATTTAGTGGCATATCCCGCCCCCCTCCTCCTCCTAAATTTTCCTCTTGCTGCAAATATTCATATTTTTAGAATTTTTCACTTCTGCAGCTCCTCAGAAGATATTTAACAGTTAGAATAATCCTTTACTCCCCTACAAAACAAATGTATGGTCATAAAATTACCGAAAAGTAATAACAATAGGGGCGTCCGCAAAACACTGTGGGTGATATTGCAAAATGGGCATCATATTCGGATTCAGGAGGTCATATTACATAAGAATTTGAAAAAATAGTGTTGGAGTCGATTTTTCATGCAGAGCAGTGCAATCGGAAGGTTCTGAAAATACTTTCTGCGAAAACATTTATATAATATTGACTAATTTGATCTCACATTTATCCTCTTCTTTCATTTCATTCATATTGTAATTATCTTCCAGTTTCTTGAAATATGGTAAGACTTCCTCGTAACTCCAACCTGTGCATCCTTGACGAGCCCATTCATTGAAATTTTCTTTATTTCCTCTGACGTAAAGCATAGCATTTATGACGCTTGATCCACCTAATACTTTTCCACTATTCCAGTACACTTTCTGAAATAGCAAATAAATTACAAAAATGATATTTAAGTAACTTAGTAAAGCGTGCCAATTGTCGTTTTTGAAAAAATATTTTTGTTTAATAAAGCCAGGTTATATATTTTGCATCATAAAAACTGTTTATTAATTATTTTGATAATTAATGTCGCCTTACTGTTTCAAAAACGTACACATAAACCCCATTTTTATATCAGTTGCTATTTTTCATATTTTTCATTAACTGATTTTATACTTTTAGAGACAAAGAAAATGTTTATGTGGTTAAGTTATTTTCATATGCATATATATATATATATATATGTAAAGAAATATTACTCTGTCTCTCTCTCCCTATATATATGTATATATATATATATATATATTGGGCGAGTGCGAAAGTTCTACCCGATTTTGGATATGCAAATTTGCAATGGAATTGACGTCACACATGACATTGTAATGACGCAAATCGTTAGCCAATCGAACGTGTAAATGCCTCACATATAAATGCATCGTGTCTCACAAAGTTAATCATCTAAAAAAAAAAAAAAAAAAAAAAAAAGAAATCAGAGGGTGTAAGATGGAAAGCGAGAAGGAGCATATATAAGACATTGTTGGTTATACGAGTTCGATAAAAAGTGTACGGTAGCCATCGCATATCGCAATGTCTGCCAAGTTTATGGAGGATATGCAATAGACGAAAGCACATGTCGTCGATGCTTTCGTAAATTTAGGGAAGGAGACAGAAGCTGCCAAACTCAGGCTAGGAGTGGACGGCCATCACACGCTGGAGACGACGATATTGACCAAGCCATAAGAAACAACCAGAACTCAACCGTGCAAGAATTAGCGGAGACCTTCAACGTACACCGGACAACGGTCAAGAGACAGCTGGTTAACCCGTTAGTAGCCGCTAGTTGGTCGATTTGCCGCCCATCTTTTAGTGTTGCCAGATTTTTTTATTCAATAGCCACCAAAAATTTTTAGAAATAGCATTTGATATACATAAAACGCGAATAAAATCGAAGAAACGTCGGTCACATCACTTCTTAAAATTATTGGTGACAGTTAAATAAAAAGTGTGCAATTTTTAATAGGTGGCGCTGTTTATAGCGACTACTAACGGGTTAAGTTCGATTTTACGAGAAAGTTGAATCGTTGGGTTCCACATAACCTGACAGCTAATCAACGGGACAGCTCTTCTTTATGGGTAATAAAAACGGGTAGAACTTTTTTGCCCTCACCCAATATATATATATATATATATACATATATATATAAACTAGCAGACCCGGCCACGCGTTGCTGCGGTTAAGTAATACGCGGACAATTTCATAAGGTATATAGTATTTCCCCACAACTGGATTTGGCGATTTTTTTTTTTTTTTTGGCGCCTTTTTGAACGATAAAGAAGTCGTTCTGGATTCTTTGCAATAAAATATGGTAACCTGCATGCTTTTATTTTAGATTTATGATTTAGCTTATGATTTTATCATTTATGATTTTTAGATTTATGATTTAGCCATAATCGCCAAATCCAGTTGTGGGGAAATACTATAGTTGTTACCCACAACTATAACTTATAATATAACTTCAGTAATTATATTCGGAAAATTATAACTTCAGTATATCCCCACAGCTGAATTTGGCGATTTTTCTTTGGCGCCGTTTTGAACGATAACGATGTCGCTCTGGACTGTTTGTGATATAATATGGCAGCTTATATGTTGTTTATTTTGGATTTATTATTTTATGTTTTTGATTTATGATTTAGATTATCATTTATCATTTATCATTTATGATTTATGATTTATAGATTTATGAGTTAGACATAATCGCCAACAAAAAATCGCCAAATATCGTTGTGGGGATATACTGATTAATATATTACTGAAAAGATTAATATATTTTAACGAAGTGGTGAGAAGATTCTGAGTATGTTAAAATTTTAATAGTAAATTCATGTTAATCAAGAAGGAAAGCATTGAGGATTAAGATAAGAAAATTGCAAGATTTTAAGATCGCATTTTCAGCAATAAATATGAGTCAAAATTTAATGCAAAATACATATATAAATCACAAATTTAATCAGGAACGTTAAATTTGTAAGTTATTAAAGAAAAAGTAAAGAAAAATAAGAGAAATAATTAATTAAAGTTTCGAACATCGATCATATAGATTAGCGTTACAAAACAAATAAACAGACTTAAACTCTTCCAGACTTTTAAATAAGTTTTAAATTAAGTTTTAAAATTTAATGTTAAATAAAACAGACTTTTAAATAAGTTTTAAAATATTGAAATGGTTACTTTTTATTTAGAACGTTAAATATAGATCACAAATTTCTTAAAGAAAACGAAGTGATACAGATTAGAATAATGCAACAAAAATTGAAAAAGCAAGGTTATGTCGTAAATAAATTTTAACACACGTGTTACATGAAATAAATTGTAGCATATACATAATGTATCTGATATAAGATATTAACATGTTGCAGCGGAATAAATTTCATATCTATCATCCTTGGCGGAAAAAAAATAATATCGCCAAATTATCTGGCGCACACATTTAATTCCTTTCAAAAATCATGGTTATTTTAACAACTTATATTAAGAGAGTAATGAATAATATGAAACAATATTTCGCACAATACATATTACGAAAATATACATCTAGCTTGTATATTTTCGTGTTACGTTTTTGATCGCCAAATACGAAAAACTTCAAGGACGGCAGAGCTTTGAAATTTAAAATTAAAATTTTGTCAATTTGACAGCAAAATAACTCAATCTAACGTATGCACATGATAAATAATACATATCTATACAAAAATATGGGGATTAAAATCCGAAAATAATTTTCCTCGTTTTTTAATAATTTTTTACAAAAAATACAATGGGCGATTAACATAAATCTTTTTCTTGATTTCACAGACGGTCAGTGACGTCACAATTTGCTTGTGTATAACTACATACTTTATCAATGCGAATAAAATCTTTAAATTGATTATGACGTCAATTTTCGTGAGATGTATAATTTAACTTTTTATAATTTTTTAACGTTCACGTTTGATTAAATGTATTTACTTTTATGTCGAAAGAAAATGAACTCGTATTTTTTCTTTTCGGCAACAATTAAACTTATGGAACTCACAGATATTTTGGAGCAACTGTAACAAAGGTCTATAATTAACAAATAATTGCAATAAAACAATATTGTGACAATAAATTGAGATAAAAACTATCCTATCTCTCAAATTGGATCAAACTGCACACAGTGTGCAAAATTTCATTAAAATCGGTTCCTTAGTTTAGGAGTTTATCGCGGACAAACATCGTGACACGTAATTTTTATATATATACAGATATTGTAAAATTCCTCATTTCACCTTTTAGAAAAAGCATTATAAAAAAAAAAAAAAAAAAAAAAACCATAATTAATAGACAAGCCGACGATGTAATCCTGCTTAAGATAACTTTTATCTTATTTTAACAAACAAATTCTCAGCTAAAATCAAACAATATTGATAATTGCTTTTATTTATTTATTCATTTATTCAAATTATACTATCCTATAATTTCAAATATTCATAGTAGATGCGTAAAATATTTTATTTGTTAAAGCAAGTAAAAATTAATTACCATAGTTTGGGAAAATTGAATTCAATTAAATATTAAAATGTGATGTTATTTATATATTTTTCCACGTTGTGAAAAATGAAATTAATGATACATAAACTAAATACCTGTTACACTATTGCTGTGATTCTTCTAAATATACCCGAAAAATAATTTTTAATTTCAAGTAACTACATTTTATAAAAGTAAACTTTAGATTTGTGATTTCTGCGCTATTTTATAACAGTTAATATTTTAATTTATTCCGGAGCATTTTTAGCTCCACTTTTATTTTATCTCCTATATATATGTGTATCTGCAATATATTTTTAGTTCCAATATATAAGTATGATAAAATAAGAAAAGTTTGTGCTATTTAAAAAAAAAAGTGGTATGGAATAAAGGTGGAGCTAAAAGGGCTTCGGAATGAATTAAAATATTGGCAGTTATGCAATTGGTATAATACAGGGTGGTCCGAAAAACATGATAGAAAGTAAGCGATCATTGTGGAAAAAAGACAATATGCAAGAACATGAAACATATTTTATTGAATAAAGGTATGAATGACATTTAATATACAAGATGCTTAAAATGTCTACCGTCCCCGACTATAGTGTTATAAAGCCGGTTCCGAAACTCTGTCATAATGCGCTGGAGTGTGTCGTAATCAAAGTGCATCAATCTGACTTCTGATAGCCAATTTTAGGTCCTCCAGTGAATCAGGGCTATTCCTATAGATTCTAATTTTGATGTAGTAACCCTATAATAATAAGTCGCACGGATTTGGGTCCGGACTGTATGGGGTCCACTCTATCCCGTGCCCCGTGAATTTCTCTGCATCCAATGCAATCAAACGCTCACCAAACGTCGTTTCAAGCGACGTGAAGACGTCAGAAGTTTTTTGGGGACGAGCCCCATCTGGCTTGAACCAGTACCGGCGTGTCCTGTTGAGATGGCCCGCATCAGGGCCAAAGTGACGCTTTAGCGTCGATTAACTCTCGATACTTTACTCCTGTGACCACACCATCAATAAATATCGGACCAATTATCTGCTTCGACGATATGGCACACCACACCATGACCCTTTGTGGATGCAGTGAAGAGATGGCACTGAGATGAGGATTTTCCGTACCTCAGTGGCGCCAGTATTGTTTGTTCACGAAACCATTCAACTGAAAATGGGTCTCATCACTGAACCAGATCTTGTATTCACTGATAGAACCATTTTTAAGTTCCTCGATTAAGTGGTTTGCGAAATCTCTCCGCTGCACAGTATCCCCCTTCTCCCCTTTAGCGGCTGATACATTTGGATCTTGTATGGATACAATTTTACTGCTTTCATTAGCCTTTGTAATGATGTTTTGGATATGCTTAATTGTTGGGCCGCCTGTCGAATGGAAGTGGTTGGCTGATCCTCAAAGTATGCACGTGCAGGCTCCCTGATGTCGTCAGTAACAACTGCTGATTTTCGTCCCGACGCCTTTCTTTTTGCATCCTAAACACTCCCTGTAGATTCATATCTGTCCATCAACCTGTAAACAATGAAAATCAGTGGAAAATTAGGACCATTACATCAGTCATCTGATGGCTTAAAAATCACTGCGACTTTAGAGTGCTATAACTTACTGCGCGATTATCTCTTCACTAAGCGTCATTTTCTTTTTGAACTCTGAACGACATGCCCGTCGAACGGGGACATTACATCGGTTATTCTCATAAAATTTTCCTACGATATATAACCGATCTTAAAAGGTTTGTGATTCTATATTGCTTATTCTTTATTTCCGGTAATTAAGCATTCAACTGAAATGTCACTATATGTGCTATTATAATATGGAAGAAATATATTTGCATCAATACATTTGAAATCAGAAACTTAAAATACTTTCTATCATGTTTTTCGGACCACCCTGTATATATAATGAAGTAAAAAAATATACAAAAGCAAGGTATTTTTATATTGTTATTAAATATAGTATATAGCATTTATTTGAAAAATGAAAAATGAAAAATTCTTTTCCAAAGATAGAATTAGAAAAAAAAAAAAAAAAAAAAATACTTTTTCAGTTTTTTAGTATATTTTAACTTCTGATATAATTAAACTTTTAATTTTCAGGTCTTGAATTTATAACTATTATTTTTGCCCGTGTTTATGACAGATGTTATAAGTCATATTAAAATAAACAAAATGACATTATAGTCAAATCACTTCGGCATTTAGAGCATTTATTTCACAGCGCTTTGAGAGCTATAATTACAATGACTTTTATCCCGATTGATTTACATAGTTTCACAATAACAATTCACAATTTCTTATATATATTTAACACAAAAATAACACCACAAACATCCATCTTTGAATTGGATTTCGAACCCGGAACGTTAAACGCCAGATGGCAACGCCCTGCTGACTGCACCACCACGCCGTCAAGACTTCGGCATGTTTTCCAACTAATATGCTTGCTTGTTTGTTTGTTTATTGTTTACATATACAGTCGGCTGCAAAATTATTCGAGCACTAGCTAATAATTCCTATATTTAAAAAGTACACTTAAGACTGTTTTGCTAAGTAAATCCTTGTCGAATCATGTTCTTAGACTGATTAAGAACATGACTCGACAAGGATTTAATTAAGAAAGCTGTATTAAGTGTACTTTTTTATGGCAAGGATTATTGCTAGTGCTCGAATAATTTTGCAGCCGACTGTATATCAGATTTGTACACTTGACTCGAATTCCGCTCGTAAATATTTCTTAAGATGAGAACAGAAAGTACATCATAGGATTACAATACCACGAATTTGAAAAACGTCCAGGACAAGCGCTTGATTCGAACCATTGCTCTCTGATTACTGACAGAGAGGGCAAATTTCGGACATACTCTCGTGAGCTCGAAGGTTATTAGCAGTTTGGCGATACTGCTTCTCGGCCACGGAGGTCCTAACTAATATGATGCAGCCATTCAAACATTTTAATTTATTCCATGGCACTGTTAGTACTCTAGTGAAATTTTCTTCAATTAATTATGATTAAATAAGAGGAAAGAATATTCTTCAGAAAAGTGATGTGATTAAAAGGGGATACTAATTCTAGAGCATATATATGACTAGAGAGCGCATTCAATACTAAAGTTCCAATTCAAAGGATAATGAACACTGAGGATGATTTTCATGGGTCACGTGACGAGTGAAACGGCCAGAACGGCATCGACTCAGTAGGATGTAGGTCCACCGCGGACAGCGATGCACGAAGAAACACGTCTAGGCATGGAGTCAATAAGAGTGCGGATGGTGTCCTGAGGGATGGCTCTCCATTCCCTTTCAACCATTTGCCACAGTTCGTCTTCTGAAAGAGGCAGGGGCAGAGTCTGCAAACGGCGTCCAATCACATCCCACACATGTTCGATTGGTGACAGGTCAGGAGAGTACGGTGGCCAGGGAAGCATCTGTATACCTTGCAGAGCATGTTGGCAGATGCGAGCACTGTGTGGTCGGGCGTTATCCTGCTGAAAAATTGCATTAGGTATCCCCTGGAGGTAAGGGATTGCCACTGGCCGCAGTACATTATCCAAGTATCGTTGGGCCGTCATAGTGCCCTGAATATGAACTAGAAGTGACATGGAATTATACGCAATAGCGCCCTAAAGCATTATGCCACGTTGTCGCGCGGTGGGGCGTTCCACAGTTATTGCCGGATTAGATCTGTCTCCACGTCGACGCCACACATGTGTGCGGCGTCTGTCACTGGATAAACAGAAGCGTTACTCATCTGAGAACACGACGTTTCGCCATTCTGTCATCCACGTCGCTCTAGTCCGGCACCATTCCAAACGTTGGCGTCTATGCTGTGCGGTCAATGGCAGTCTTCTTAGCGGACGCCGTGAGTGCAGGCCACGCGCAACCAATCGACGGGAAATGCTTCTGGTCGACACGGGAACATCCAGGGCATCTTGCACATGCTGCAGAATCGAGGTACAAGTGACTTGCGGGTCTGCCACAGCTTGTCGGCGAATGCGTCGATCCACGCTTGCTGACGTCACTCTGGCTGCACCTGCACCCCTCAATCTTGCCACATTTCCTTGTTCCAACCATGTTCGCCACAGCCGATGCACCGTGCTCGCATCCATGTGGGTATCAGCTGCGATGTGACACAAGGACTAACCCCCCCCCCTTCTCAGTCCGATCACCATACCCCTCGTAAAATCGTCTATCTGCTGAAAGTGCTTTCGTTGACGGCGGCCTGGCATTCTCTTCTATTACACGTATCCTCCGAGACAAAAACAAAATTTCCTCGATAATTCGTCTGGCAGAAATAACGACACGAATATTGCACATTCTGCAAGTTCCTTCCCTTATATCTTACTTAGGTGCGTCGTAGAGCTGCGCATTTCATATCATTCGCATAACTGAGTGACGTGCGTCTACTCTAAAATTTGCATAAATTTCTGACCACTCCTTCTTGGTGTTGCATTTTCAATGTTGAGCAGTGTATAAAGGTTATTTTTTTCATTTCGAAGCAAACTAAATTGGGTACATGACACTTTGGTCCCGCCAAATTGGTCCCGCCACTTTGGTCCCGAGGAAATTTTGGTCCCGCCATTTTGGCCACGCCATTTTGGTCCCAATATCAGTAATAGTTAAAATATTACAGAAAAAAAACGAAATTATTTTTCATATTTCGAATTCTTGTCATTTGACTTGAAAACATGAGGGGGAGGGGGAGGAAAAGTCAAAATTATAATAATAATTATTATTATTTTGCAACAGAAAGTGGTAGTCTATATAAATAATGAGAAGTGTCTGTGTGTGTGTGTGTGTGTGTCTGTGTGTGTGTATGTCTGTCTGCGCTCTGGTGCTCCCACTACTGATCGCAGAGCTACCAAATTTGGCATATAGGTACCTGGGACCCTGCAGATGTGCACCTCATCGAGATTTTTTCGAATTTCGAATTTGAATTTTTTAAATTAATGTTTTTCCGATTTTAAATATTGGCTTCTTTGTTTCATTCTTCATAGATTTATTCTTTTGTTCAACCGTCTGCGTATCTTAGCAACGGCAATTACGCAACTTATTTTTATTTAATACGTTCATTTAAAGGCGAATTATTTTTTTTTAATTTGTAATATTTATTGAAAATAAAATCGTAATGCAGTAGAAAAAATTAAGTATAATGAGTTTTAAATTTAAAAACGTATTTATAACAGTTATGTTTAATTTTTTATAGTAGAACTTCTTATTTTTATTTTTTTAATTAATTCCTTTAAAAGAAAAAACTTTTATTCATTCATTTTTTTTATTTACTGTATTTATCGGGGAAAATGGTATATGATACATAGTAAAAAGTATTAAATTGCTTAAAATTTATTTGTTTATATATATATATATATATATATATATTAATCTACTTTTTATTTTATTTTATTACATTGGTCGGAATCAAATCGTAATATAGTGTAAATAGCATGGACTATAAAATACATGGTTCAAAACTAAAATATATAATAGATGCTGAGATACAGTCATCTTTAAAATCGTAGTTTTTAAATAGTAGCAGATCCCCCCTGTCGTCGATAAATATCCAGATTGAAGTGCCCGGGAAAGATCTCCCTGCAGGCAAAACAGACCTAGACCTGATGCAGTGCGGGCGGGAAAAGAGCTGCCATAGACAGCGGGTACCCGAAGCAAGGTTTGGTTCAATTTCAGTTTCTTTCTTTTTTTTTTTTTTTTTTTTTTTTTTTGTCTATAATGCGGCGTAAAAAAATAAATATTAATTCAATTCTTTCGAAAATTCATTTAAATATAGTGACCAGCGAAGCGGGCGTAGCCTGCTAGTAACAAATAAAATTGAAAATACTTCTAAAATTTTGAGATTTACATTTATTTATTTTTTATTTTATTTTATTTTATTTATATATTTATATATTTATTTATATGTTTGTCTTTTTTTTTTTTTTTTTTTGTATGAAAGGACAGCAAATACATGAAGGAACTTCGGGCAAAAGAGATCTTAGAGGTTTTGTTTACAATTGGAGGGTTAAATATCTACAACCGTTGTTGAAAATGATGTATCTGTAGGACACATGGAACAAAGATTTATTATTTCGGATCGAATTTTGAATGATAAAGGGTATTAGTTATCAGCGAAGATCTAAGCATTGTTAATTTATTTAACTCCCCAAACTTTCAGTTTAAATAAAATACAACGTTTTTAATATAAAACACTGTAATGCGGTTCTTAATTATCACATTCAAATTTAGAATGTTCGAATACAAAATTTGTAGTAAATCGATGCTTTAACCAAGCATCCTCTAAATGTTAAGAGTTTAATATTAAAAGAAGATATGAGGGGCGAAAATAATGATCTCAGGATTTAATTTGTAGAGATCTGCTAAACTTGAATCATCATCTTCTCTGTCAATCCGAATATATTTTTCAAACACAGACAATAGTTATGTATCACACAGGATTGGAAAAGCATTTTTCTTCCATTATAATCCCTTACAATATCGTTTAAGAAAATTTCGATTAACCGCACAACCCTCCCCTTTTTTTCCCCCTTTTGAAATTCGTTTTTACTGTTCGTGTGAAACGAATCCAAGTGGGGGTAGAGGGTTCAGAAAATTTTAGTGCAGGTATTGTTTTTAGCTATATGGACATATCAGACAGATATATTTATTTATTTATTTTGAAGACATAAGATTAAACTAAAAAGACAAAAAATTGTGCATCAACATTTTCTAAACTTTGATGCTTGCAATGCGTACAGTTGATTAAATATTGGACAACTTAATTTTTTTCACTTTTAAAATAAACTCAATGTAATTGAAAGAAAAGTAATTTATATACATACTTAAATGGTTAACATAATTAAATATCACGGACAAACAAACATACATGTTATTATTATGATTATTAATATAACACATATTTTGAAATAAATACCTCTTAGATTAATGATAAAAATTAAATCACAATCAAATCGAATGAAACGTATATATATATATATATATATATATATATATATATCACGCATACACACACCTATATATATGATTCAATTCATATATAAATTCAAAAACTTCATAAATGATCACAAGCTTATGCTTATGAAGAAGAGAGAGCAGGCCAATAATTAGTTCTTTCAAAGAAATAGCATTCTGACACTAAAAGCAAATTATGTTTAATATCCTAAGATTTTCTTTCTTTCTTCCCTTTTTTTAAACAAAATTAATTCAGACTTTATCAATAAATATATTCAAAAAGGGATTCTTTTTTAATAAGAAGGTGCAGTTTGCTATTGCAGAGCTTCCAACCAAATCCGGCAAATTTTTAGTACCGCCGCTTTTCCTACACCACTTAATTTTTAAAGTAATTCCCTTTAAATATACTTACGATGAATGAAGAAAACAAATACTCTAATAATTAAGTGCTGTAGAAAAAGAGGCGGTACTAATAATTTGCCGGATTAGGTTGGCAGCTCTGCTATTGTTAACAATACTTTTAAAATCACACAATTTTGTCACAAATGGTAAATTTAAAAGCAAATTGCAATTAAAGTAAGTTAAATCGAAATCAAATGAAAAAAAAAAAAAAAAAAGAAAAAAAAAGAAAAAAAGAAAAGAAAGAAAAGAAAGTGCAATTGCATTAAAAAAAGATGAAATATATTAAATTATCGTAAAATATCAGTTAAAACAAAATTCTCAGAATCTCAATGACCAGGGATCAATCATAATTTCGAAATTTTATATATTTACCTATAAGATATTCCTTTATTAAAGATAGTCTAAGAGCACTTCAATCTTCCCGTATCAATAAATATGCTATTTTATTAAAAAAAACTGTTATATATTTAAAATATAGCAAAAAATTAGTGGGACCAAAATGTTTCGGGACCAAAAGGGCCAGGGACCAAAATTTCCTTGATACCAAAACGGCAGGACCAAAGCGGCGGGACTAAACCGGAGGGACCAAATTGTCCTGCCTCGAACTAAATTATTGAAATGTGATCAGCCAACCATTTCATTTAAATTTTAGTGGTGGATAATGAATAAAATTTCCCGCAATCAGGAGTGTGACAAGTGGCCTTCATTGGTTAAGACTTGAAAATCACTTGTCATGTGATTTATCGCTCGTCCTGTAATATTTTACGTTGGTTAAATTCTTCGATGAAGGATGCGCTTTCTTTTTAAATATATGCTCTAGGACACTAACAATGATATGGAATAAATTAAAATGTTGGCATGTCTGAAAATGCCAGTCAAGTCGGAATGTGACATTATAATGTTTACGAGATTAAAGGGGTTATTATACTAATACAATATAAATATACTTTATTCACATTACATCAATACACATTTATTTCACAATATGGAAGAAAATAATAATATTAATATCCATCAGTATTTGCATGTTACTTTATGTATTTTAAATTTTATATTACAATTTATACGATACTGACGTTTAATTGGATGGATTTCCAATTTTATTTCAACAGGAAAAATTTTTTGAAATGAGTAATATTGTTTGTATATTTCAAAATTTTAAGCATTTCAATGTTTGAATGAAGATTTTACGAAATTTTACAAATTTTGCTAAATGCAAATGCCTGTTTATTTATTTGTTTATTTATTTGATTTTTTTTATAGATTTAAACTGTAACTCTAAAAGTCGAAATATTAGCTATATACGATATATAAGGGTATCATTCAAAGTTATTAAATGCGTAGTTTAATATAATACTATGGATTCAACTTCTAGAAAATGCAATAATTATTTAAGAAATCTCATAATGTTTCACATGACGATATGTTTCTTCACCAGGTTTAAAAGTATGTCCTACCTTTAGAACAGCAGTAAACAGGCAAAGCTTTCTGAATAGTATGGTGTTTGAAAAATTAAAAATCTAAAGTGTGTGCAGATTATAACTTTTAATCACTACGGTGAGTATTACAGATAATAAAACAATATTTATATATCCTTAAATTACTTTTGTATATATATTTACAGAATGCTATGTAATAATATTTACTATGTTATACTGGTGAAAATAATAAACATTGTTAAAATATTAATATTTTTTAAATTTTGTATGTAATATTTAAATCGTCAGTTATCCATTAAGCATGATTAGAGATAAACATATACAATTCATCTTTTTCATTTATTTATCAATCGGCAGATATTTTGTAAACAAGGATAAAGAGGACAATGCCACAGACGAATAACTTACGTTTTCTCTTTGTCCAAATGAAGAATATTTTTGAGGCGCAGTGAAATATGACCAATCAATCTCCGTACCCAGAAAAGCTCTTGAAAATCCCGGAACATCCGTGAGTACAGGTTGCTCTCCTCCAGCTTCTAAAAGCAATACATTTACACAATGGTGTTGTGATAAACGACTAGCCAAAACAGATCCAGCAGTGCCTCCACCAACTATAAGAAAGAGTGAAATATTCTTCATTACTCCTTTATGGATTTAATATATTAAGGATGGAATTAAAATCATGCTCTGAATAAAAATTATGCAACACTTTTTCACGTTGGGGGAAGCTCCCTATTATGTTTAAATGTGTAAATTATTCACAATTTTTTATATTAGTACAGAGCTAAACATTTAGATCAAAATCGAAGGTTAGTCCAATGTCTTGTACTGTTTATATAATATATATATATATATATATATATATCACAAAATATCCATTAAATGTGATAGTGTAATTTTTGTATAATTAGTTAGCTCAATTTAAAAAAAAATATTTTTGGTACAATACATAGGTCTAGATTTGCCAACCCTCCAGAAATTTTCATACCAGTATTTCTGGAAAAAGTTGCTTTTATCTTCTTTAATCACATAATTTTCGAAAATAAAGAAAGAGAACAGTTCTATAAAAAAAAAAAAAAAAAAAAAATATCGAGATTAAAAATCTGGAAGGTTGTCAACCATACATCACATTAATATTACATTGAGAGTGAATAAGTGTAAGAAATATTAAAGAACACAGCATTTCTACCCGATATACCGTCTATTAAGGAAAAAGCATCTGAAAAACATTAAACAATTACTTAAGTGTCCTAACAAACACATATTTGACTATAATAATTTCCGTGCAATAAATTTTTAAAATTTAAGACATTATGTTAAATCACTATTCACGTCACAATAGTTATAATTATTCTTTCAAGTTTGATACATTTTGACTATAGGCGTTTTTAAAGCAATAACAAAAATTCCGTTACTGTTATACACTGCAAAAAATAAACCCGTAAAAGTACAGGAAAAATCTAGCAGCTGGGGTGCCAGTATTTCTCCGTCAAATATACAATTTAAAACCGTAAAATTGTATCACTGACACATACTTTACGCAGGAATCCTGTAAATCAAACAGGTTTTTTGCTAAAAGTGCAGTTTTGTCCTGTATATTTGATGGAAAAATACTGGCATCTCAACTGCCAGATTTTTCCTGTACTTTTAACGATTTTTTTTTTTTTTTTTTTTTTTTTTTTTGCAGTGATACTTGAAATATTGGTAAAAATCAGGAATATTTACCACATTTATAGAAAGATTTATACTTAATGAAGGGAAATATTAAAACATGTTATATATTTTGCTTTTTGAATCAAAGTATTTACAAATTGAATGAAGGAAAAAAAAAAAAAAAAAGGAAACTTCGTAAATATATGAGAAATTAAACAGTTTTGTTTTGAAAACAACAATGACTTAACATTGTACAGTTTTATTGTATATACATATATCTGTTGCAAAAAAGTTACTTCTAACCAAAAATAATGGGCAACTAGAACAAGGCGGAACTTTCACTGTTTGTGGGGAAAAGTGTGCTATGATTGATAGTACTTCCTTGTTTGTGTTTTAAATTAAGATTCCTATAGGTTAAATGGAAGAAAAATCGTCATCATGTCATCGAATGACGTCAAAGAGTCATGTCGAATATTTTGTCATAACTACGAAATTTAGCATTTGTATTGTATTTGCGCCTATATATAAATAGATTGTCAGAACATTTTATTAATGCGTAAAAACACAAGAAATGTTCTCTTCAACAGCTGATTAAGATATAAGAAGTTTATCCAAAATATACAACAGAATAATCTTTAAGGAACAGCCGGTAACAAAAGTGTCCGAACTCTAGCAAAAATTCCTATATAAAAAAAGTAGAGTTAATACTGTTTTGTTAAATAAATCCTTCTCGAATCCTGTTCTTAGACTGGCTAAAAACAGGATTCGACAAGGATTTATTTAGCAAAACTGTATTAAGCGTACTTTTTTTTATAGGAATTTTTGCTAGTGTTCGGACACTTTTGTTACCGACTGAATGTAATCAACGAAGGTGTTCCGATGTAATTAATCCTAGCCCTAAAGCACCAACTGCTAAATCAGTTCTGAGATAATATAAGACGGTTGAAATCCTCTATCCAATATTACCAAAATGTTGGAGATTGTCACCAATAGCTCTCTAGACAGTTCTATTGTGAGGTTAACCCAATCCAACACAACCAATAATATTTAATTAGCCAAAGATCTGGAGATCTAGTAGACATCTATGAACATTAATACGTCATAAGCACTTTTATAATAATGGGGAAAAATGTGTTGTAGTATATATTGTCACACCAGCTATAATAGCCAAATGTCTAACTTTAATAAAGATTATATTTGAGTGCTTCACCTTTCTTCTAGCCATACGTATACGGTGATTATCAATATTGAGTGAAAAATGAGATTCGCTAAACATGACATTCTTGTATTCTGCAACTGTTCAGTTTGATCCCACAGGTCGACATGTAAAATTTTGATTTCGTAATTTTGGCTGGTATTTATGTTTTTTGATGTGCTGAAACCGAGAATGAAGCCAGTTTTTCTCTATCACATACAGATTTTTACCTTTTTATCGGAATACAGGGTGCCTACCTATACAATTTCTTCCATTACTCTTCCACCAGTATAATTATAGGGCAAGTTTTATAGCATGTTTCCATGATTAATTAATCATGGATACCTGTTATTGTAATAGCGCATCACTAGTGCGACGTAAAAGTATACCAACGTACCAACCAACCTATTGTTAGGATGATATATATAAGTAATTGTGTCTGTAAACAACCTGTATTGACAAAAATCTATACGTGATAGAGAAAAATGGGCTGCATTTTCGGTTTCAGCACGTCGAAAAACATAAAGATCAGTTAAACTCACCAAATCAAAATTTTCACTTCATTTTTGTAGGCTTATGTCATTATCGAAACCATTTAAAAAAACACTAGATATGGAAACGAAACAAGTCATAAGCATCGTCATAATAATCGTCCATTCCTAAATTATTCTCTGCTCATCATCTCTGAATGGGAGCCTTTGACAATAAATATACTTACGATTTGGCCCAAAATTATTGATAGAGTCATTGTCAGAGCAGCTGTAGCTTTTCTCCTTACTTCAAAAAACATCTTACGCACTGGTAGTGTAGATAAGATCAGAGTTATTGTGAAAACTGCGTGTTTGTACTTCCTGTGAACCACTACTTCAAACCTCAGTCAAGTACTGTATCGTTTTGTCAAATATACCAGCCGATTTGTGTATGATATCCCATCAGCGTCAAATAATGCTCTAAACTTTACGTATGTAAGGTTTACTTGTCAATGTCATGAATCGAACCTGTCAATAAATCTGGAAATATCTATCACTGAGCACACCAGTTCTTGTAATATCTACCACCGTCAATGATTATGCCAGCATCGCATACTTCTATAATACTTAATAAGGCTACACGATTAACCTTCTTTATAGTTTGTCAAAACATAGGTATAATTACTAACTTAGCACCTCATGGCTAACGAAAAATGTTATTTATTTATTATTTTATTTTACTTTATCAGTGAAAACCGTTACAGTTCACTGATTGAATAAAAGAAATATTTCTACTAAAGTTTTCCGATAGCTAAAAAGTACTAAGTTGGCAACTATGGACATGGGTTGCATGTCCTATTTTATCACTGTAGCTCAATTCTTTCTGGATGCATATAATTTTTGCAACAGAGTGTGCATAAAAAAAAAAAAAAAAAAAAAAAAAAAACGAATCATATTTGATAGCTTGTGCTAGATTATTTTTCAATCAGTTTTACAGATTTTAATACCACTTTTTTTTATTATTATTTATTTAGATTTAAATTTATGAAAAAATAAATAAATAAAGATTTAAAAAAAAAAAAAAAAAAAAAAATTAAAGTTTAAAACTATCATGATCATTTCAGTCTTACATAAATCTACACTGTAAAAAATATGTCGTAGTATTTGGTGCTAGAAATTCTCTGTAATTTAAAAAAAAAAAGCTTAATTTACGAAAAAATTACGTTGTCTGAACGTATTTTTTCAAATTACAGAGAATTTCTGGCAGCCAATAAGACATATTTTTTACAATGTGCAAAAGCTTTATATCACCTTAAAAAATCTAACATTCTTCCAGCGATTTTCAATTTGTATAACTGAGACTCATTTTCATATTTAAAAATTTAAGTTTATGTAATTACACCCTATTTAGAAAGAAAGAATGCAACGCTTATATTCTTGAACACAGTTTAGAAAAAAAAAAAAAAAATAATAATAATTTAATTTCTTCCTTTGAGCAGACTAGATTAAAGGATAATGCATTTCATATGCCAGTGAAATTTTATAGATTATCTGAAATAATTATGTCCTAGTTTTACACTAAACAAAAGAAATATAATTCATTTTATGGGTTAGGATATGGATAGTTCTAAAATTTATTTCTCTGCACTGTTTCTTTTTGTTTAAAACGTACAACTACACTGTAAAAAATTTGCCTTTTTTGTTGCCAGAAATTCTCTGTAAATTGAGAAAATACGGGTAATTTACGAAAAAAATACGTTGCCAGAACGTACTTTTTCAAATTACAGAGAATTTCTGGCAACAAAAAAATGCAAATTTTTTACAGAGTATGCCATAAAACTTAAAATTAAATTTTCTGATTTCACATTTATTTTCCAGTTACATAATAAAAGCTAATGCAATTATTGCGTGCGAAAATGGGTTTAAACAGAAAAAGAACAAAATAATGATTTCCAGAAATACTAAATGCCGAGTCGCAGTACAAAAGCTATAAAAATTATTAAAAAATGAGTTCATGTTTACAGTATTTCGAAATGAGCGCCTTACTTTGCGGAAACAGTTAAAAAATATATTCACAACGACCGAAAAATAACGGTAGCCTCATTGTTAGACTGCTGAGCTCGAAATCAAAAGGTTGCGGGTTTCTCATTCGAGTCGGTCAGATACCGTCGTGTGCATTAATAATGTCTAATACTTGTGAAATCTATCGTGGCTCCAATGCCCTCCATATTTCGTAAAATATTACCTCTGGGGGTTACCAAAGCGTGGACCTATCTATCCCCTCAAAGGAAGATCAAAATTGTTATGACATACCTCCGAACGACTCATGTGGGTGAATCACAGACCGTCACCTATGGGCGACTGGAAAAAGCTCTCAGTGCTTGTGCGGGAAAACTTCTCGGCTTTTTGTGGATTAAATTTAAACTTCTATAGGTTACAGGCCTGTTCAACCCAAAACACTTGGTGGGCCGCATTAGAAATATATTTTATTCATTCGGGCCACACTGTATGTACAGTCATAAACAAAATCCCCCCCCCCCTGCTTTACCGACTGATTCCGCCGTAAATTAATGTAGACACTTGCGACTGGTGTCAATCGATTAGTAATAAGGCCTAGTTTAGACGATTTGGTTAGATTTTGCTTAAGAGATGTATACATATTAAAACTGGCATCAACTTCATTTTCTTTCTTTCTTTTTTTTTTTTTTTTTTTTTTTTTTTTTTAGGCAACCCGCAATTTCGACAAGCTTTTTGGATTAAAAATTAGATGTCATTACCAATCGTTAGGCATCAGCTGCTAGTTTCTACGATGATTTACGGCGAAATTAGTCGGGGAGGAAATTATTACTACTATTATTATTATTATTTTATGACTGTACATATGCGTATGTGTATATATGTTTGTGAGTATATGATTCATGTATGTATATACTTTTTTCGGAGAAGAATACATTAATTTAAATTATTTTCATTCATAAATTAACAATAGAATTGTAAAAACAAATTACGGTTATATATTAAAACTATAATAAAAAGAATGAATAATGGATCTAATAACATTCCATTACAACAGTTCCTTATCTACCATAAACTTTGAAAGGTATTTTCACTTCGAAAAGTCATAACGTATTTATTAATTTTTGATTCGTTAACCAAAATTGTCAAACTTTAAATATCGTTATTCTCCTCGCGGGCCGCAAGAAACTACGCGGTGGGCCGCGTGCGGCCCGCGGGCCGCGGGTTGGCCACCCCTGGGTTAAATGAAAGAAAATCGTTATCATGACCACGAATGACGTGAGAGAGACATGTCGCCCATTGTCCAGTGCAAATATCTGTATTTTGCTGCAAAAGCATAGGCATAATGCATTATCAAACAAGTCATAAACAATAAACGTTTAATTTAAGCCATAGATTTAGTATGTACTTTAAAGATAAAAAGGATTTATAAAATTTGCAAATCAGCCTATTTCCCTTGCTTCATAATAGTTTATTCCTGCAATGTCATTAATTATGAACACCAAAAAGGTAAAGAGAAAAACTGTTTACAATTATACTTCTTTTTTTTTTTCCATGAAAAAAGTTGTTATAGTCTGAGACGCTATATTCTTTTCCAAATTTAGATTTTAAGATTGTGGAGCATGAAATATTTTAGCGTAGCCAAGCAATCGAAAAATACCATTTTGCGCAACAAAGGTTTAAACAACCTATAAAAAGATTATTTCAAAAATAGGTAGAAGCATTACTCTTATATGTAATTTGTTAAAAATTACTGAAAATTGCGCGCAAAGAAGTCTCCTGAACGATGTAACGTTTTGAATGCATGTATTGAAATTACGTATTGAAGAGCTATTGTGAGCATTTCGTCGAATTCTGCATTGCATGCATAGAGTTTAGCAAATGAAATCGGTGTTAACATAGATTTTTTGAGTGTTCAAAGATTTTTAAACAGGTGTTTAACCATTGAATGTAAGAACATAAAGAAGGGAATTTTAACCGAATTGCACAAGTTAAGATTTTACAAGGGAGCATTGTCGTGAACTATAAAATGGAAAAGAGTTATTTTATCTAATGAGAAAAAGTGTAAATTGGATGGACCAGACAGCTGCGAAAATTACTATCATGATTTGTGTAAAAAGGTACGTATTATTCCATGACAAAAAATGGCTTGTAGTTTTGTCATGATCTGAGCAGAGATTGCTATCATTGAAAAAACTGATATAATTTTCCTTCTTTATTTTTTACAAGGACATTTATTACCGAAGGCTGCCATTATACAGTCAGCAGCAAAAGTATCCGAGCATTAGAAAAAATCCCTGTCTAAAAAAAGTACTTTTAATACTGCTTTGTTAAATAAATCTTTGTCGAGTCTAAGAACATGATTCGTATTTATTTAACAAAGCAGTATTAAGTGTACTTTTTTTATCTCGGAATTACTGGCTAGTGCTCGGATTCTTTTGCTGCCGACTGTACCTTCACAATATCTTATTTCCTAAAAAGATAATGCCGGCGTTCACACAGTCAATATTGTGAACGAATCGTTTAGTAAAAACAATTGTGATTCTTCATTGGCCAACTAAATCTCCCGATCTAATATCATGAAAAAGTTTTGGAGCCACCTAACAAGAGAAGCCCTAAACCCCGCTATAAAAAATTTTGAGAATTTTCTACAACAGCAGAACTTAAACAATTACCAAAAAAAAAAAAAAAAAAAAAAAAAAAAAAAAAAAAGTCTTCAAAATTATATAAAAATAAAAATCTTTGGAAGTTCACCTGTTAGAATTTTTGAGATAATCAAGGTGAATGAAAAAGGCATTTATTTTTTATTTTTATTGTTTAATTTTAATTTTTATAATTAATTATATTGTAATTTACGATTTTTATTAAACAGAATGTAATATTCTGTTTTTTTTTTTTTTTTTTTTTTTGTCGTTCATAAAAATTCAAGGTGGTTAAGAATTTTTTATTTGTAAAATAAAAATTGTTATCATATATCCTATAAATGTTTAGTTTGTTTTTGATAATAATAAATGATCACGTAATTTTACGAATTGTTATTTTTTAAAAAAATTGAAAAAAAAAAAAAAAAAAGAACAAAACTTTTTTCCGAACATTTTGTCTCGTAGTTGAGTTTGATGTAAAAATCCACAAAACTTCAAAATAACAAGCAGTTCTTCTCATATTTAAAGAACTTAATATTATATTTTAACAAATTAAATTTAACTTTTCGCATAGTACGTCCTCTTGTTCGCGATACATTTGAATGAAAACTCTTTTCACCGAGTTTCCCAGACCGTCGCAAATTACGTAGCTCTAGTGAAGCGTGAAACTCTCTGAACCACAACTTGTACTTTTTACTTAACCGTTTTCAACAATAAATTATGCATTACAAATTCATCTTGAATACCAAAAACTCTACATGGCATATTCAATTCATCTCAATCAGTAACACAATGTAAAAGTACCTCAACTTAATAAATATTTGAAACTTTTCAATTGCATGATAATTAAAAATTTACAAGAAAAGTACTAATGTAAATTACAAAATTTCAACAAATGTTTCATTTTTGGGTTTCTAAATGGCTATTACCCATTTAGAGCTGCCAAACCTGTGAAGCATCACTGCGTAAGTGAATGGCAGAGAGAGTGGGTTTTACGTCGTACTTGTACTACATTATGAGCAATTACTGGTAGTCTGGTTTGGATGGTTAGGTTTTACCTTGCACTAGTGCTGCGCAGATGGGCAATTTGCGACGGTCTGGAAACCCCCCTAGAGTTTGTCCGGAGACATGCCATCATAATTTTGATCCTCTACAGAAGGGATGGCTGTCCCGCTTCAGTGACCTCCAGAGGTATAATTTTTTATGGGAACATGGTGGGCATTGCAGCCATGACAGATTTTACATGCACCAGCCACCATTAGTGTACACGACGGTCTTTGGCCGGCTCAAGTTCCGAACCCGCAATCTTCCAAAAACGAGGCCGGCGCTCTGCCGACTGGGATACCGCGGCCCGTGGTAGTCTAGGAAACAGAAGCATCGTAGAATTCAAGAAAAAAAAAATGTTTCCTGTATTTCATTTAAAAATTTATATGCATATTTGGTTTGTATGTAGCAATGTCTTAAAATCAATTATTATACTTTTTTATGCATAGCAAATGAAACCGATTTATATATTGATTCATTTTTCAACCTGAAATTAAAGAATTATAAATGAATTGAATGTAAATTAAGAAAAGGATATGAGCGCCAAATATATTTTTAATAGCAAGATCGTTGAGAATTAGTTTTACTTTTATGAATGAGGAAGAATATTTCTTCCAAAAAATGACATCTTTTTTTTACGAAAGGTTTCGTCCATATTTTTAGTGGTTGAGTGGGTTTAATATTCACTCGAGTTATACATCAGAGATTAAGTGGATCAAACGTCGCACTAGCGCTGTGCTATGAGCAATATGTGATAATTTGGAACTCACCCTAGGGACAGTCCTTGAAAAAAAAAATTGTTTACTTACTAATTATATAGTCATATTCATCATAAAAATGTGGACTCTCCTTCACTACATGTTCTCGAAATGTGTTCAATATAATAGATAACAAAGTCAGATTGCTAAGTACTCCACCTAAGCTTTGTTTTCCGACGTCTATGTTGACGAATGTATCTAGTATCTCAGATCCAAATAATTCAGCCGTACCTGCTAATCCATCCATCGCTTCTAGAAATAGCAAATAAAAAATAACGTTAGTACTTAATCAGTAGTATTTCAGCTACATAAAAGTAAAAATACAAAATGCTAAGTGTGCTTATAAAATAATGAGACTGATGCTTTTTCAGAAGAAGTACACATGCTACAAACGCAAAGGGTAGTCAGCTGTATAGCGTGAAGTCTTCTATTTCGAACGCGGCTCATCCCGTGTCTGTACGCAAATTAGTCTGGCTGTGACTTGTTTGTATAAGATCTGTTATTCTGTTTTGCCGGAAAAATGATAAGTGTCATAATAAGAGCAGGGAATAGTCGTAAAATTTCACACGAAACTTAGAAAAAGCACTACTGAAATTTATCTTTTAATAAAAGAAATGTAGAGCAATGGATGCGCGTGCGCACATTTTCGAGTATTTACAAGATAGCCGAGATGATTTTGAAGATGATTTACACACGGGTCGCCCGCCCTTCCATGTTGAAAATGGATGAAAATATTGAAAAAGTCAGTAATCTGATTCGATCTGACCCTTGTTTACTACTTTGATGGCCTTGCTTAAGGCTGCACATGAGTGTAAATCCGCCTTTCTTCCTTCCCATGTTATCCCATAGGATTTTTGTTGCTTAGTTTTATAAGGATATCTCATTTAAAGATGAAGTTTTTCTGATTCTGTTGTTTAAATATTACTCTTTGAATAGGTCGCCTTTTAGCTTAGAGAACAATTAAAAAAAAAAAAAAAAAATTAAATATTTTATTTCAGTAAGTAAATTTAGAACTATGAGTTTCTATCGCTAAATGAAATATTTATTTATTTATTTATTTATTTATTTATTTATTAAAAAAAAAAAAAAAAAAAAAATCGTTAAGCTAAAAGGCGACATATTCAAAGAATAATATTAAAAAAACAGAATTTGAAAAATACCATTTTTGAATGAGATATTCTTATAAAACGAAGCAACAAAATCGGACTTTTGGAAAACACGGAAAGAGATAAAGAGGAAATCTGACCCCTTTCTAATCTCAAAAAAAAATTCCCAAACTGTGAAAAAACAAGTCACGGATTCTCCCTGAAGACAACGCACTGACTCATTCTTCGATGTTTGTCAAGACGAGTCTAGCTAAACACTACATCCCACTTTTTGACCATCCACCTTATTCACCTAACCTTGCGCCATATGACTTTTATCTGTTTCTCGAAGTCATATGTTTATTAAAATGAACAAGATTTCCGTCCGTTGAAGCTGTGAAAGAATAAGTGGCACGCATTATGAAGGAGTTCACAGCAGATTTCCAGCACTCTGTCGAACAATGGAAAATCTGCATGGAGTGTTTTAGGGATAAATGTATAAACTGAAGATGAATATGCTGTAGTAGACACACCTCGTAGATGACAAAGGTGAAATGTAGCATCATATATTTACATCAGTCTTTTTATTTTAGGTCCAAACCGGGTAATAGAAGTTTTTTGTAGAATGGAACATAAACACATTCTTATTCTTGAAGCGGACATTATGTAGAAATGCTTATTAAAGAATTTGTAGCAATCCCACATGCAAACTTAGGGAGAAAGGTAATTAAACTTTTCTTTTTTACTAAGAGGATTAAGCGAGTCTTGCTATCTTGTAATCTTACCATTGGAGTTGCAGAGTTTATTTATTTAGCGAAAATTGAGTCTCTTTATTTCAATCACAATATGCGTTATTAGATTCTACTTATTTTTTCTACATTTCATGATTTTACAAACATTAATCTTACTCCATTTAATGATGCAGTACAGGAGGAGTCTCACCGCAAATAGAGAAAGAAGATGACTATTTCTGATTAATTTTTATCCTTGTCATTTTTTCATCATCTCCATCATTTGTAGGTATGGAGAGATCAGGTAATTGTGAAAATATTCAACTTTGGCTCTTTGCGTTTTTTACACGTTTTAAGGTGTGGTGAAAACATAAATAACAAAATTAGTGTGGTGTCAGTCAGTATGGTGTCAGAGTGTTAGTTTGTAAACATTTTAGTCTGTTTGTTAGTCTGTGAACATATTTCAAAAATAAAAATGGTCGCAAAGAAATCAAACTAGTTTTAAAATATCATTTCTAATACTGGTAAGAACTCTATTGATTTGCGTCACTCTAATTTTAAAACTTCGTTATTTATTCGTAATTTATTCTTAACATGGGAGAATAGAGCAAAATGTCGCCTAAATGTTTTTTTTAAAGAATATTTTTAATGTAAAAATGTCAGAACAGCTTTAATATAGAGTACTGACGCTTTCATGAACATAATATAGTTATGAAAATTCAAGTTTAAAAACTTCGTAAGTTATTTAAAATTTACGAATTTCTTAACATGGCAGAATAGGGCTAAATTTCACACAAGCATCCACTTTGAGGAATATTTTTATCGTCTACCCATCTACTGGGTAATATATCTCAGAAGTTAATCAGCACCAATTTAAATCAATGTCTGACCATTATCAATCACACTTAAATTCCGTCCACTCTCTCATGAGATATATTAATTTGGTAACGTAGTACACACACACACAGGCAATTAGTCATGTTCTAAAAATAGACAAATCATATTTAGGACGTCTAAAACCGTGTAAATTCATGGAAAATTCGTGAAGTTGAAAATTTTTACGAATCCAATACTTTCTTCTACATTATTTTATATATCAGCGCCCCTTATCGGTTAAAACGAACAAATATTTAATCAATATATTTTCTCACAATTACCATTTATATATACAATTCTGCGCAATTTTTACCAATAGATGTTGAGATATAGTCGTTTGAGAAACCGCAGAAAGTAATACCAGCGCCACTTTTCGGCCTATATCCACCAAAAATAAATAAGAATATTATTTCATAATATATATCACACCCTGATTTTGTGTATATAGTGTAGAAGCTGAGATGTAGCTTTCACGTCGATGGAAAATAATGCAGAATAGAAGCGCCATCTGTCGACCCGATAGGCGTAAAAAGTGAATCATCGGAGTTTTACCTAATATCCGTCTCGTATGCTAAGCTTTTCATACACCTCTCTCTTTCTCTGTCTCTCTCTCTCTCTCTATTTATATATATATTCATATATATAATACTAAGTTTGATACACAGTAGATTCTGAGCGTTCCCTAGAAACATGGTCGCACCATTTGTGATATAGTCTAAAAGCTAATCAGCATTAATTCAAACCAAGGTCCAAAAAAAAAAAACTAGTATGTTGTGGCCACCACAAGACTTTCTTCTATATTTACCTATACATATTCAATCAGTAACAATATTAAAAAAAAAAAAAAAAAAAAGTACGATTTTTTTTCTAAGTTTTTTTTTTTTTTTTTTTTTTTTTGTTAAAAGTGAAAAAAATCGATAACTTTGTTTTAAATTATCACAGATTTATAGTTCAACCATTCGTTTTAAAGGTATTGACGAGACCTTTCGAAAGATACCCATCTTGAAAATTTATCCCCCCCGGGGGGGTACTTCCCCCCCAGGGGGGGAAGCAATGCCCCCCATGCAGAAATTTTTTTTCCTAGTTACATACTACTATTATCAATAATTCATATTAATTTTACAATCACAAGTTTAAAACAACTCTAATTATGCACATTTATACGAATTTTTGTCCTATGCTGCCATGTTAAAAATTTAGATAAAATGCTATCACAGCGCCACCTGTTGAGCTATTGATCCCCAAACATAATCAGCACCAGTTTATGTCGGGGACCAACTAAATACCAAGTTTGGTTAAATTTCGTTAAAAAAAAAAAAAAAAAATTGCGATATTTTTCTAAGTTTTTTTTGTTAAAAGTAAAAAAAATCGATAACTTTGGTTTAAATTATCACAGATTCATCGTTCAACCATTCGTTTTAAAGGTATTGACGAGATCTTTCGAAAGATACCCATCTTGAAATTTTGCCCCCCCGGGTGGGAACTTCCCCCCCCCCCGGTGGGGGGGGGGCAACCGATGCCCCCACATGCACAAAAATTTTTTCCTAGTTAACTACTACTATTATCAACCTGATCTTTCGAAAGATACCCAATGTGAAAATTTACCCCCCCTGGGGGAGTATTTTTCCCCTAGGGTGGGGAAGCGATGCCCCCCCATGCAGAAAATTTTTTTCCTAGTTACATACTACTATTATCAATAATTCATATTAATTTTACAATCACAAGTTTAAAACAACTCTAATTATGCACATTTATACGAATTTTTGTCCTATGCTGCCATGTTAAAAATTTAGATAAAATGCTATCACAGCGCCACCTGTTGAGCTATTGATCCCCAAACATAATCAGCACCAGTTTATGTCGGGGACCAACTAAATACCAAGTTTGGTTAAATTTCGTTAAAAAAAAAAAAAAAAAAAATATTGCGATATTTTTCTAAGTTTTTTTTTGTTAAAAGTAAAAAAAATCGATAACTTTGGTTTAAATTATCACAGATTTATCGTTCAACCATTCGTTTTAAAGGTATTGACGAGATCTTTCGAAAGATACCCATCTTGAAATTTTGCCCCCCCGGGTGGGAACTCCCCCCCCCGGTGGGGGGGCAACCGATGCCCCCACATGCGCAAAAATTTTTTCCAAGTTAACTATTACTATTATCAACGAGACCTTTCGAAAGATACCCATCTTGAAAATTTACTTCCCCGGGGGGGGATTTTCCCCCCCAGGGGGGAACCGATGCCCCCCCATGCACAAAATTTTTTTCCTAGCTAACTACTACTATTATCAATAATTCCTATTAATTTTACAATCACAAGTGTAAAATAACTCTCTTTATGCCCATTTATACGGAATTTTGTCCTATGCTGCCATGTTAAAAATTTGCATAAAATGCGATCACAACGCCACCTATTGAGCGAGTGATCCCAAAATCTAATCAGCACCAGTTTATGTCAGGGTGCAACTAAATACCAAGTTTGGTTAAATTTCATTCATTGGTTCGTGAGATACAGCGTCCACAAAAAAAATGATACAGACAGACAGACAGACAGACAGACAGACATTTTCTAAAAACTATTAATTCGTGTTCTCCATATCCCAAAACATGTAAATCCATCAAAAAGTGGACTTCGAAAATTTTCGCGAATCCAATACTTTCTCTATATTACATATAGAAGAAAGTAAAAATATATCAAGGTTAGTTAAATTAATTTCATTGGTTAATGAGGATTAATGCGTGTATAATTTTGCTATCTAAAAAAGAGAGACAGTTTCAATAAGTGGTCGCATCTTGCTCAAGAAATCTCAAAATGTGTAAATTCATCAAAAACTGGAAAGCGAAAAATTTTCTGAATCTTTTACTTTCTTCTCATGTAAGCAGAAGATAGTAAGTTCACTTTTTAAATAATGATTAGTCGATTTCAGTTAACTGAAATGCATTATGTTTTACCTAAATATTATGTCTTCAAATTAGAGCTGATGTAAATCATAAAAATTAAATTAGATAGGAATAAATTAGAAAAAAAAATAGAACTTTCTTAAACCAAATCCTTTCCTAATTTGTGCATCTATTTACTAGTATAAAGTATCGATCTACCGCTCATTTACTCAGTAAGCATATCTAATACTATAACGGCTGTTGTCTCTTAGAACAAAAAAATCTGTAGTTGAGACTATAGGGATTCTACATCAGTAGAAATTACTCTATATATGGTTTTATTCTTTTTTTTTTTTTTTTTTTTTGTCAAACTCAAATTAATCAAACCTTTCGAACGATATCACTTTAAATCCTCTACTACCATAATTAATATTAAAACTGTACGAAAAATTTCATATTTGCATATTAATATGTAGATATAGTGGTCAGCAAAGCTTGCAAAGACTGTAAGTTTATAATAAAAATTGATTTAACATAAGGAACTTATAAAAAAAATTTAGAGTGAAAAAATATGAAAATTTTCAATTAATATTTCTTTTTATTGAATTTTATTAGAAATATATCTTTTAACTATCATGCATTCTCTCTCTCTCTCTCTCTCTCTCTTTTTTTTTTTTTTTTTTTTTTTTTTAACTGTTATTACTTAAACATTATTTACAAAATTAAGGTACAATGCTAAGGTACCATATTAAATTAAGGCAAAATAAATTAATTATTTATCAAATTAAATGTATGACATTATTATAAAATTAATAAGTGTATTTATTTTCTATTCTAACATATTACACAAAAAAAGAGAGCTTCATAACATGTACTTCTTTTGCAAAAAAGTACAATAATAATAATAATAATAATAATAATAAAATCATAAGTTTTTCGTTGCCTCTGTATCTTTAAATAACTGTAAATAATCGCATTATTTCATGCTCTTGAAGCGGAACAAATCGAATTTATAGACAAGAGCAGAACGAAAAATGCATTAGTTACAATTCAGTTCATATATAAAAATTGCTATTTTTGTTATGAAAAGCATTAGTTATAAAGACTTTGTACGGTTACATTTGCATTGCACTTTTGCAGAAATATAACCTTCAGATAAATTTGTATTACAGTGTACTTAAAATAATTACCGCTACGCACTGTTCAGATTTTATGTGTAAGTAGTTCACTAAAAGGTTTTGAGGAAGCTTGTGATATCATGAAAAACGAAACGTTTTACAATGTCATAATTTTTATACATTAAAAGTATAGTAGCTCTTTACATTTGTTCTTGATTACGCTTAAAAAGTATGTTATTAATTATATTTAGCAACCAAAGCTACATGTGTTAATTTATCTAATAAATAAAAAAAAACGCAAGGTATATCGTAGGAGACATTTGATAATTTAAGAATTTTATAGTAAATAATAATTTAGAAATTATACTGAACTATAGTAAATATTTTGGAAAATTATCTTAATAAAAAAACTGTTATTTAGTAACAAAAACTTATTTTAAATTAATTATTAGTTATTAATTCTTTCTTATTTATTTAATATTATTTGAAAAAATTATATATATATATATATATATAATTATCTAGCTACATAATCTGGTACAAACGGTACTCCCCCCCTCCCCCAGTTTTATCTCTCTACTTTTATCTATTTGTATACATATATATATATATATATATATATATATATGATTATCTAGTTACATAATCAGATACAAACGGTTACCTACCATTTCATCTATCTACCTATATCTATCAATCTATCTATCTCTATATATATATCCTCATAACTCTTAACTGTGTTAATTCATTGTACCTCATAAATTATTGTACCAAACTTGATGTTAAATGATTATATAACGTACCAGATTTTTTATTTATTTATTTATTTTTTTTTTTTTTTTTTGTGTGTGTGTAGCTCTTGTACACTAATTACATATTCTGTGTCTCTTATTTCCTAGAAAAACACGATTTAAAACTTTCTAATAATATATGTTAGTTTTATTACGCTGAATGGAGAGTAACCATGTTAAATTACCTTAATAGAAATTCTGCCTATAGACCGTGATTGTAGAAAATTCTTCTGTATCTTAAAATACATGATCCACAAACATTATTTAACAAAAAAAAAAAAAAAAAAAAAATCACAGTTACACCTAATTTAATGTAACCCATACATATTTGTTCCTAATTTAACTTTATTTGGTTGATTGTATAACGTTAGGGGAATTTTTTGTGTAATCCTGTAGATAATTATTAAGTATATGAACATTATTTTTTTAGACAAAACATGCTTTTAAGCATCTTAATTTTGTATGTTAGTTTCATTATGCTAAATGCAATGTAACTACGTTAAATTGCGTTTAAATGAAATTCTATCCATAGGCAGTAACAACTTATCATTACTGATAAGAAATACTTTTGTGTCGTCTTGGCCACGAATGGTAAGAATCATAGACACCAAAAATTGTACAGATATGTTTGTATGGCGCGTAAAAATGTGCACCAATTTGCTAGTCAATCGTGTTGTATTTTGCGGTCGTTATAGCAGTACAATACAAATTCTGTCCATAACCATAGTCTTAAAAAAACTTTAAAGTGTCCATTTACAACAAACAGAATAATGCACACGCATAAACATACAGCTACTTCTGTCTGGTTCATATGCACTAATTTTCTAGTCAATAGTGTGATTTTTGCGGTCGCTATCGTGATACACACTGTCAAACCAACACACCGTCAAACAGAAACCACACATTTTTTGAGTTTAACTAGGGAAGTCGCCACTAACATTTCGGCAAAATTAATTTGGAAAGCCTTAATCATTTTAAATTTATATACAAATTCATATATATATATATGTATATATATATTTTTTTTTTGCAGTCATATATATATATCTATATATATATATATATATATATATATATGCACTGTAGATATAATATTTATATAAATTATTAAAATATATATGATTTAAATTAGTATATATTACTTAATATTATTTTAGTTGTTTGATAATCTAACTTATTATTTAGTTTACAGGGTTTTATTTTAGAAATATTTTATAGGTTTAAGAATGTGAAAGAAAGAAATAAAATCTTAAATTGTATGTTGATTTCTCATAAGAAATAAAACTAACAAAATTGTTTTTCTTAAAAATTTAATTATGTATTTTCATTAAAAGCAAATCTAAACACGAATGAAAAATCATGTACTTCGCTAAGATTATTAACTCTTTTCAACTGCACGTACTCTTTTCATTATTTAAACTTCAACATACTTTACCTACCATACGAATAAAAAATGCCAATTTCATTATATTGTTGAATGGGGCTAATTCGGAAATGAAGATAACGATTTTGATGGAAGTTTGGGGTTAGGTATCCTTTTGAGTGCTAAATTGGTTGGCCTTTTCCTCATCTTCTGGAAAATTTGCGTTCGCAGTTCACCATTTATCCCTCGGTCGCAAAATAAGGTCGCAATGGGCTTTCTCGGAAATGAATATAACGAGTCTGATGAAAGTCTGAAGTCAAGTTTTTTTTTTTTTTTTTTTTTTGAAGAGGAGGGGTGAGTTGAAATTATATATTTATATAAATATATATATATGTGTAATTAATTGCAGCCTTTATCAATTCACTCCAGGATGAAGGCCTTTCCTAGGTAATTCTAATCTGCATTGTTTTCTGCAATTCTTAAGTATTTTTAAATATTCTTAAATGTTTAAAGATTTTTGTAGGCCATAGTACACGAAGCATTAGTTCAATTTTAATAATTAAAAAATTAATAATAATAGAAAAAAAATAATAGAAACTATAAGGAATTTTAATAATGATTTTTAATACCTAGTTTAGATTTCCTGATAATATTTGTACTTGAGTTATACTGATAATAAACAGTCAGACAGATGTAAAAACAAACCGCGAAAGGCATTATTTTCAGATTAAGGGGACCTCAAAACGTGTATATATAGCAAAATCTGAATTTCAAAAAATTAACCAGCAAAACAGTTTTTTCTCTATTTTATGAGATGAGAAAGTAGAAAATGACTTTTTGCAATGTTCATATGCCACTATTAATAATGCCTAAAGTTAGCTCATGTTTTAATTTATATTCAATTGTAGTTGGCATTATTTTCGCTTCCGGAAACATTCGATTAATGGATGAAAAATGTACAAAAGCATGAAATTGGATGGAAAACTAAATTTTACTTTGACGGGTTTCTTCTTCCTACATATTTTTCTAACTTCCTAGAAAAGAAATTCAAATTTAAATTTTAAATCAACTCCCTGAGGCTTTGTTTAAATAAATTGATTTGTTCACTTTTGTTTACTCCAGACGAAAGTTAAAAAAAAAGAATTATTCCTTTTTATTTTAACATACTCTGTCAGAAACAGGATAACAAAACTTGCTGTCTCATTTATCAAAATTAAAAATATTTTCCTAATAATCATCAAAGCGTTGGAAAAAGCAAACTAAATAAAAAAAAGTGTAAATAATCATTTAACAAAGAATGATCAATAGCACACAGATTAATGTTACTTTCCCATTAAGTTAAGCGTAGAAAATGGGTACTCAATTGTTTCAAAAGTTGCTTAATTTTGTGTAACTAATCCTTATATATATATTTATTTTAGAGAGGGGAAAGTGTTTGAAATGTACGTACTACAATTAAAAGATAAGATCTTGTAACAATGAACAGTAACCGACATAAGTGAAGGAACAATTTCGAATCTAGAAGTTTTTGTTGATTATCTAAAAAAATACTTTATGAATTCACTTGAAAGTTTAAGGGTGAAAATAAAATGTTATTCCACCATGTTACATTCCATCGAAAATTTTGTTCCGAAAGCTGAAAAGAAATCAGTCACAAATCAATTTAAAAACATAATCTTTGGGATCATCACTGTAGAAAAGCAAAAAAAAAAAAAAAAAAAAATCTAAAATAGGTACAATTTGTAAGATATTTGGGTAAAGCAATGTTCCAAATTGGAAAGTTCTGTTTATAACCCAAAATGGGTCAGAAAATCTATCTATTTTGAGTTTACAAACTTATTATGTATGGTTCACTACCTTATTTTATATTTTTGCCTATAATAAATAAAGACGTTGTACAAAATATTGTACCACTCACCTCTTATAAAAAAATAAATCTAGCATGCGTTGATGATCTAAACAAAATGTAAACATTTCGTATGTATACGTATGTACACTGGAAAAAATAAACCCCAAAACAATTCTATCCAAAATTGGTCTCGTATACAATTTAGGCCTTTTAAAAGGGGCTCTTACGAAATCCTATGGTGAAGCGTTACAGATGCTATCACAGCCCCTTTCAAAAGGTTAAAATTTTGGGCTATAAACAGAATTTTCCAATTTGGAACATTGTTTTACCCAAATGTCTTACAAATTTTTACCTACTTTAGATTTTTTTTTTTTTTTTTTTTTTTTTTTTTTTGTTTACAGTGCATGTAAAAAACAATGCTTCCAATGAGTTAGTTCTAGTATAATATTATTATGAACCTTTTTCTTTAAGAGTATATATATAAATTTATATGAGCACTGCATTTATATTAACAGAGCTAAAAGACTTCTTTTACAAAGTTGACAATTTTTTCGTAAGTTTCTTGCTTATAACATTCAGGGTTTTAAAACCAAAGCAATGTTAGTTTCCAAAAACTTTAAAAATTGCATTAGACACAACATGCTGCAATCAGAATATAAATAATTATAAGATAAAAAAACTTTTTATATACCACGTTTTTAAATTTTCTGTTGAATCATAGCTATAGAACTACATTAGCACTTTATCAATGAGTATAAAATTTTTAAAGTGATAATGACGTCAATTTTTGTGCGATGCGTAATTTAACTTTTTATAATTTTTTAACGTTCACGTTTAATTAAATGTATTTATTTTTATGTCGAAAGAAAATGAACACGTATTTTTTTTTTTTTTTTTTTTTTTTTGGCAACAATTAAATTATAGCTAATATTTTAATGGTTATTTTTAAAGCTATTTGGATGTTATTATTTTCATATTTTAACTAATTAACTAATCAAAAATTCAAAAATCGGGCTTCGATGTATTGTGTTGTCATCACGTTCTGAGCTATTCTGAAAGTTTCAAATGTCTAGCTAGTAGGGAAGTTAGTTAAAAATCGATTGCAAGATTTGTACCAGACAAACAAACAAACAAGAATCGAAGTTAATAAAAACATGGCAAAATATCAATTCTCATGAAATATGAGCATTTTTACTGTATAATTTTTAACTCCACATGAGCAACCACTACGAAAGTTCTTCTGCAAAGACATCAGTATTCGCAACTCTTAAAATTCGTACCAGAATTCGCCACCATCACAAAAGACATCTTAAAAGTAAGCGTTTACTAACATCTATGAATTTAAATCCGCCCGCGCTAGATTCCAGAACCAGAGTATGTCGCTCAAGTGGATTCAAATTCATATGTAATATTATTACATGTCTTTTGGGAGGCTGGCGGACACTGGTGCAAATTTTCGGGGTGACGAACACTGCCAAATGTGTGGAATCCTAAAAAAAATCCCAAAACAAATATAGTTGAAACTCAGAAAGATATTGTGGATAGAAAAGTTTATTTTCAAGTACTTTATAAAAAGATTCAAAGCGCTAAGAGGATTATACCTATATTTTCATATTGAATCGGTGAATAGTCATGAACGAGCAGTCATGAATATAAATGGAGGCCACTATGGATTTTTTCAAAAAAATGGGGAATTTTTTTAGATTGTTATTATTTTTCAGGGGCACACACTCAAAAATTATTTATCATTGCGAATTATAGACTCAAATTATTTGAAGTCATTAACATCTAATATCGAATACTATATATAATGAGGTAAGAAAACTAATAAAGGTAGAACTAGAGCCCCTTAAATAAAATAATAGGCCGGCGCATCACCGCCATTTTTTGCCTCTGAAGAGGACAGCATTCCCGCTTTGCGTCCTTATCGCTTCTCGAATGAATTTAAGAAATCGTGATCTGAAGCTAATCCGGTCAAGATAAGAGCAATAAGCAACAACAATATTCCTAAAAACACATTTGTTTTTCACATCAGGATGTAATTTTATTCTGAGGATATCCTATGGATGTACTGGGGTAAGATGTGTTGTTAGGGCGGTTTCTATTTCTTTTACAAAATGCCGCCAAAACTCAAATACACAGTAATAGAAGGTCTGTGAACACTTTATATTCACTTCTTGAATGATTATTGCAGTTTATCGCTAAACAAACTTCCATATCACAGTTTGTTTAGCTAAAAATATGAAATATAATAAAATAAGTTACTCTAAAGTAACGTAAGACGATAAAAAAAAAATTGTCGTTTGTTTATCAGAGAAACGCGTTGGGTACATGTGGCAACCCTAAGGCAACAAAATGCCTGATGCGCCAGCTCGTATATATAGGAGCCTTAGGTAGAACTACGAAAATTTAGAATTGAAACAAGCCAGGTGTACAGATAAATTTTTCAAATTTTGGTGAAAATCGGAAGTGGAACATCTGAAACCGGAAGTGGTCCATATCTCAAAAACGGCTCTAACGATTTTCTTCAAAATTGCTGTATAAACACTCTATTAGATATCCTTTCGAATGATATAGTTGGTTAATTCAGGGGAATTTATAGGCGTCCTGCATAAGAAGCTGAATTTCGGGTCCTGCAAGTGCATTCTTTTCAAACCGGATGTATGATTTTTTTTTTTTTTTTTTTTTTTTTTTTTCTCAAACTTATCATATTAACCCTATTTCAAATATCCTTTTGCATGTAACTGTTGTTTTCTGTCAACAATTAATAATGTCAAGCTTTGGTAAAATTCAGTATCTCAAAAACGGCTCAGACAATCTTCTTGAATATTGTTACATAAATACATTTTAGATATCCTTTCTCATGCTTTACTTGGTTATTACTGGAAATTAATAGTCATCCTCATCAGATAGATCAGATTTAGATCTCGGAAATTGATATTTCAAAATAATAATAATAATAATAATAATAATAATAATAAATAAATAAAATAAATAAATAAATAAATAAATAAATAAAAATAAATAAAAATAAAAAATAAAATAAAATAAAAACTTTACCAATTTTCTTTTCATTTCTTTTTCTTAAAAAAAAAAAAAAAAAAAACTGTGTAAACTGTGTTTTATGATTTTACACGTCTATTAACTTTCTCTTACCGGAAAATTTTTAGGTGTCTGTTTCATTAGGTCAATTCTGTGTCTTCTGATAACATTATCTCCAACAAGTGCATACAATACATGTAACAGTGGGTAATGGAAGTCGCGTGGTTGTTTCACACCAGATTATTTTAATCAGGATACAAAATAGAATTTTTATACATTGTTGTACACTGCAGCTTATGGGTTCAAACTATTTAAAAATTCGTTGCAGTAATGGTAAATTGTTTAAACTATAAAAAAAAAAAAGAAAAAAAAAGAGCAAATGTATATTTGATATTGCAATCAATTACAGTTCATTACATTATAGAACATTATAGTTCTTTTACAGGGATGCACAAGAGAATTTGGATATATTACGATTAAACGTCATACAAATTGGGGAGAAATACTTCTGTACATTTAACGAATTCTCTCATTTAAGTTTTTTTTTTTTTTTTTTTTTTTTTTTTTTTTTTTTAAGAAACGCTAATTACTAATTGTTCGGAAAGTCGAGTGGAGTCTCCAATATTTCTTTATTAATTCTAACACATTGTAAAGAAGGGAGACTTCATTTCATTAACTGTTTGAACATAAGAAAATGGTAATGCTGTAAAAATATTTTTCAGTCTGAATATCAAATTCACGACGGGCCTGTTCTTGCATTGCATTTTTTAAAGAAATTAAAATTATGTAAATTTGATTTTTAAACCTCTTACGTAAAATATAACGTACACTTTTTTTTTTTTTTTTTTTTTTTTTCTTGAAACAGTTTCAAGCTAATTTATCAAAGTGTTGAAACTTTGAAATCATATGAAAATAAAAACTATGATAAATAATGGAAAATTTAATTTAAAGGAAAAATGGAAGATAAATGTTTGGTAAAACAAATACAGCAAGCGTAGATATAAGAATATGTTTTTATAAAAGTTAACACAATGTGCTTTAAAATCTGATGGGGATTTAACAGAAAAAATTTTAAAATCGGTAATTTAGTCGAACTTCAGTAATTTAACTATGCTGAACCTTCCCCCCCCCCCCTCCACCCGAAAAAAAAAAAAACAAACAAACTTACATTGAAGTTGATACAATGAATTCTATTCATTTAACTAAAACTAAAACACTTTTCTATCTTTGAAGTGTTAACGAAAATATTGTTAACTTTCTTTAAAAAATAAATCATAGATAGATGTTGATTTTGCATATTTTAAAGTTTTACAAATCTTACAGTTTATGACAGGGACAAGAATTTTATTTTTCTTTTAGAAGTAAATTGTTAATATGATACCTGTATCACGGAGGTAAAGGACATCATGTTCGTTTTTACTTTCTCTTACCAGAAAGGAAGAGAAAATATTAATTTTTTGGTCAAATTTTCGAAAGTAATGTTTTGTTGTATTTACACGTTTTGAGATCCCCTGAATCCAAAAATCATGTTTTTTGCGGTTGGTCTGTGTGTGTGCCTGTTATCAGCATATCTCAAAAACAAATTATAGCAGAAGATCCAAACTCGGTATTCTAAATCTATATCATATGGAGATGCAACACTTAACTTTTCGTTGAAATCAAGTAAATGGTTCGTGTACAGGGACACCCAAGATTATTCAAATACATTACGTCTATGGGGGAAATTAAAGGTAAGTAGAGTTTAACGTCTATAGACTGCACTAAACCAAATGAAACGAATATATATTTTTTATATGCATAAAAACATGTCTAATGTAGAATATGTTAGGGATATCATTCACTGTTCGTTTACAGGGCTACACAAAAGCACTAGAAAAAAGTGCGACAGTAGTGGCAAATTGGTGGAAGTGTATTTCAGGCTGGGCCGTGTATTATTACTACAGGATTATATTTAGGTGCACTATGTGGTCTGTACATAATCTTCAAAAGATATACATTGCTGCAAATATTTAAGCAATAACATTATTTTTTGTTGTCAGTAGCTGTGCTTTAATATAATATTTTATCATTTCCAGGAAAGCTGTTCAGAAATTGAAATGAATTCTTCATAGGATACGGTAAATAATGTACGGTTTTAAACTAAATATTCATAGCTTGTTTTTTGTATATTTACACGTTTTGAGACTTCCTGATTACCGAAGTCAAGTTTTTTAACGTTTGATCTTTGTCTTAGAGAAACTTAAAAACGAATAACTTTAGGATATCCAAATGTTGAATTTTGAGGTTAATACAGTAGACTCTCGTATAACGCGGGGGATACGTTCCGTGTAATAGGAAATCGCGTTATAGGAGACATACATTGAGCAGACGATTTCATTCCGCAATGAGACCAAAAGCGTCGGGTGTTGGCATAGTAACGGAACAATCCTTATCTGCAGTGTAAAAGTAAGTAACCTTGAACAGGTTAAAAGTAGAAAAGATGTCACATGCTTCCTTTATTTTACGCGTTATACGAGACTCTTTATCGCGTTGTATGAGTAATAGTCGCAGATTTTTCGTCGCGTTATACGAAATCGCGTTTTGTGGGATCGCGCTGTACGAGACTCTACTGTAAAAGTTTGTTGCTGGAAAAGTTTGATCAAGATTGATAAGTTTCAAGAAATGTTGCGTGTTAATGTTGTCTGTATAATTTTATAAAACTTTTAATTTTAATAACAGAATTAAATTCTATATAAATGTATGTGCAGTAATGAAACGTGGGGTGAGGGGGCGCTAGACCCCCTCACACAGAATTAATTATCATATAAAACTCTTCCGAAGCCTAATTAGAATTGTTTTGACATAGTTTTATATGACATAACTCGTTATCGTATACCTTAATCTCCAACCTGTATTCATAGTATTAAATTTCAGGGTAAGAGAAAGTTGTGTGAGTGACACACCAGATTATTTAAAAAGAGTTTGTACATTGTCTTTTAAGTGCATTTTTTGATTTATACAAATGCATTAAACACTAATGTCAGTTACTATACAGGAAATAAGGCAATAGAAAATAAAACCATTGCCCATTTTTTTTTTTTTTTTTTTTTTTATTTATGACAAATGTATTTCACTGTGGCACATCAAAGACATGGTAGTAATTGCTTTCGCAAATGGACATGTGTCCTTTAAATCCGGGGTACACGTATATATTAGTTATGAATAAAATAAGCATTTTTTGTTCCAAAACTACTATCATTGAACAACTTTATTTTAAAAGTTTTAAGTTACTTGTAGAATTACTTTAACTCTCCAAATTTTAGAGTTTATTTTAGCACTGTAAATTCACAACACAAATATCTTTGTACCTTGTTTAAATCAAAAGAAAAGTCAGATATGTTTATTTTTTCCTAACGCGGTTATTTTCATTAAAATACAATTTCAAATTTCTCTCTAATATCAATAGATAATATGTCATTAAATTTAAGTTATGTTCTATGACCTACATAATTGTATAATTTTAATTTGTTTACACATTGTTCCTCTTTTTAGAAGCTTTTTATATGAAATTAACTTTGTCATCGTATCTTCGTGCCACGCTAGTAAACAAGGCGTTTTCATTTTAAAATAAATATAAGCCATTCCGTTAGTCGCTCCTAAAGTCCAGTTGGTTAGAGCGTCACGTTAAAAACTCGGCGGTCGAGAGTTCGGTCCCCAGAATGTCCGACATGTTAATTTTTGCAGATAATTGGTAGAAAAGGCGTCAATTGATACAGGAAAATGTTTCTTTGCTTACGCAATATCCTAAGAATATTTTGAGGACTTCTTTAAGAAACTTTTTTTTTTTTTTTTTTTTTTTTGGGGGGGGGGGGATATTAAAAATCATAAAATATTTTTGATAGTAAAAAAAAAAAGCATCAAATAAAATGTTTTAAGTAAAAAGTACATAAATAAATATTTTTTTAGAAACTTCTTATTTTTGATATTAAATATTGTCATCGCGTCTTCCTTTCATGCTAAAAGAAACAAAGCGGTTCCACTTTAAAGTAAATGTAAATAACTTTTACATCGTTCAACAGTTCACAAGGGAAGTATGAATGAGTAAAGTTCCCATTTAAACCAAATCAAGCTTACATTAAAGACCATGGTCGAAAACATAGGATAGCGTTCAAATTTGCTGCAACAACTCCCCATGGGGAAAGAAATGACCCTCAAACTTTTAGATGCTTTTTATGAAAATCGCAAAAAGAAGACTCCAGCTCGCAGAAGCGTTGTGCTATGGCAAGGTCTTGGATTCGTGTTACGCAGTTCTTGCGTTCGAGCCCCGATGGAACACTTACCTTTTTTTTTTCTTCTTTCCCAAATATGCATATGCAGATGTATTATATGCATACTTTTTTTTTAATAAAATAAAGGAAAAAATAAGGAAGATAATTATTAAATTTAATTAAAAATATATTTAAATGTTCAATTAAATTATTATTATATTTTTTTTTTTCAACTGAAAAAAAATATTTTAAATTTTTCTTTGTAATTTATACAAATGACGAGTTTAAGAGAAAATAAATTTTATTTACACAATTTTTTTCTTTCGTAAAGTTTCAGTTAATTTTTTTTATCAATATTTTACGTCAAAGCCGCTAGTAGCAAATGATGATCGTCTGCTTTTAATTTTGCTATTATTCGTACATAAAAATGAATAGTATTTCTAAATTATTAAAACATTTTATTTCAAGCGAAAAAATGCTTTTAATTTTTCTTTCTAAATTAAATAAATGAATAATTCAAAGAAAAATATTACCTTTATTTTATTTATATATTTATTTTTGCTTTATATAAATTCTTAATTAATATTTTTTGCCAACGCTGCTAAAGCATAAAGCGCCTCCAAAAGCTGATCGTCTGTTTTTAATTGAATTATATTTCATGCGGAAAAAGAAAGAACTTTCAATTATATAGTCGTTATTGTGATAAATTTTTGCTTATACGTTGCGCTTATAAATTGAAAAATGCTTATGTTTTGATATTTTTTTTTTTTTTTAATTTCTAATTATACTCATTATTAACTTGACACTAAATTTGTACATTTAAGCATATATATATATATGTATATATATACATATATATGTTTTTTTTTTTTTTTTTTTCGTAAAGAGATAATTTTACCCTATATTCCTTAATAATATCTTTGTATAGAGTATATTTATTTTTTATTTCATAAATAAATTTCATAATTATTTTCTCTAAAATTATTCATTTATTTTAATATTTTGTTTTATTTCATTTATATATACTAGCTGGCTTCACCAGCTAGCTGGCCAGAGACCCAAGAAATTTTTTTCCAAAAAACAAGCTCTCGGGCGCCTGCGACGCCAATCGTAATTTGTTCTCTCTAAAAGTCGCATAATATAAAAATATTGAAAATTCAAATATTTTTAAATAAAATCTTAGGCGCCTGCGGCGCCAATCATAACTTGTTCTCTGTAAAAGTGACTTAATACTAAAATATTAAAAATATAACGATTTTAAATTAACTCTTGGGTGCCTGTGGCGCCAATCGTAACTTCTTCCCCTATTCTTAGAACATTTGTATCGCTCTTTTATTTTTTAAGAAATAAAACACGTAAAAGGAAATATATAAGAACAAAAACACTTAGAGATGATAATAAATTTGTTGTTGGGTGAGTACACTGTGGGATATAAAAGTTTAGGGCTGAATAATTATGTTATTTTTACAAATTTATAACTATACATATATTTTATTAATCATCAGAAATTTTAATAAATCATCACATTTAAATAACTTTCTACTGCAATGCTATAAATTAAAGAATTTTAACTGTTAATATTAAAATATATTGCAGCAAACAAACAAAAAATGTGCTACCATTTTATAAACGCATAAGAAAAATTTATTAACACATTAAACGCATAAGAACAGTGCCTGAATTGCATTAGTCCAAATCGAAGCTGAAATTTAAATCTTCTGCATTTTCATTAAAACAGTAATCCATTTCTGTAGTTCTTGAATGGTTTAAGATATCTTTCCAGACGATATTACGAGTATGGCATTGATTTTCTATCGGCAAAAGTACTTTTAATGATGTTTTTCTTTTACCTCTTGTAAAAGCTACATAAAGCATTCCATGCATAAAAACTGGTACTCTCAGATCAACACCTACAAAGTCAAAAGTTTGGCCCTGTGATTTATGCACTGTCATAGCAAATGCTGCTTTTACAGGAAACTGATGTCTAGATATTGCGCAACCAAGTTGACCTTTTGATGATTGAAGTGTGATTCTTGGTATATGTACATCTCGGCCACAGTGTTCACCAGTTATTATTTTTGCTTTAATAATATGATTGCACAGCTCAGTAACAATTAATCTTGTACCATTGCAAAGGCCTTCTGATACATCTATATTACGCATCAACATAATAATAGCATTTTTTTCCAGTTTAAGTTCATGAGGTGGTAAATCGGAATTTTCAACAGAATTTAAAAAGTCAACAGTAAATTGAAGTCCTCCTTCGGGTTGGTATCGTAACTGTGATAAGTTTTGTACTCTCCGGGTAATTTCGAAATAATTTCAGTATTTAATCTGTCAACATCTTTGTTAAGAGGAGCAAGTATAGCTCTATTTTTCATCTCTTCATAATTTTCATTGATAAAGCAAAAAGCAAAAACCTCATCAATGAGATTTCCATTCGAAATTATGTCTTCGGGTAGCTCAATCTCATTTAAAGACCTAATCGGTAATTCTCCATTACCAACTTTTAAAATATAGTTTGCAAAGTCTCTTTGTTCTGGATCAACCCGCATATTCTCATCCAGTGAATAATTCCTAAATTTACACCAAAGCACACTCTTTTTAATTGATAAGTCAATAAGTTCTTGTTTATTCGCTCGCGGTTGAACTGGAAGACACTGTCTGAAATCTCCTCCTAAAACCATAATTCTTCCACCGAATGGCAAAGTTGCATTTCCAGTTTTACGCAGAATTTCGTCCATTGCATGCAATGCATATTTAGGAAGCATAGGTGCTTCATCCATGAGAAATACTTGAACTTTAGAAAGTTTTTGAGCTTTACAGGAGCCCGGTTTGATTGTGGAACTTGACTCTGGTGAAAGGGGCACCTTCAATCCAAATGTTTTGTATGATGTGCGTCCTCCAGGAAGTAGAATCGAAGCAATGCCTGTAAAAGCCATACACTGCACATTAAAGTTCCCTCCTCGCAGAAGGTAATACAAAGTCTTGTATATGAAAGTTTTTCCAGTACCACCAGGTCCGTCAATAAAAAAGCAATTTGATTGAATATTCTCATCATTGACTGAACGAAAGATAGCATCCACAATTTCAATTTGTTTCCCTCTAAGAAGTTGATACATTTGTTGACCAATAGCTGCTGATTCATTGACATTTGACAATTCTTGATTCGATTCAGTTTCATAATCATCAATATCATCAAATGAAAACTTTTCAACCCAATATTGAAAATTTCTACCTTCTGTCGCTTCTGAGTCGAGTTTATGGGCAATTACACGGTATGCTCGCTTGATAGAATCTTCAATTGAAATTCCAGTTCTTTCACCTTCATGAATGAAATCTTCTGCGAGATCTTGCTTAAACATTTCCCACAGCCGTTTTGGGTTTTCTGGTGAGCCTAGAATCAAAATCTGTGTAAAAAGTGTTCTCATTGCCCTTGGCAGTTTTGAGCTTGCAGATTCGGACAATCATTCAATCCATTGTTGGTCATCATAGCATAATCCTCGTGCTAGACGAGCTTGCTTGTATGTCGCATGTTCAATATTATTCACTGTCAGTAAATCCTTAAAGCTCGTTGCATCTTTTACATGATACAATAACAGTCGTAAGTGATATAATTCAGGCTGTACAACAAAATTGACATTATGTATTCTTCCAAAAACTTTTATCTGTCGTACTCTTTGAATCCATTCACTGTTTCTTGCATCCCATCTAAAGTGTTCAGGCATTTGCCAGTAGTAATAATAGATTGGCTCTTCCTCCTTGTCTCCATTTGATTATCTAATTTCATGTTCTTCCTTAGCCTTTTTATTGTGCTTGAAATATGCTTCCAGAGTCGAACCTTTTTGTCCTGTATCAGCTAAATTTTCCTGAGCCTGATCTAAATTTACAATTCTGTACTGGCCAGGAAGGTGAATTGATAATCGTAGCACACTATAACTCTTCTTCTGAATTTCATTTCCAAATAAACGCCAACATGCCTCTGGTGGAGTGATGCATCGACCCTCAACATAAGTATTTGCTTCATTGTACATGATTTGTCTTCCTCCTTCAACAACTTTAAGTGAAGCACAATCAAACCCTTTATATATGTACTTGTATAGATACTTCACAGCCATAATGCTTCCAACATATTCAACGTTTATATGACAATTGTACTTTTTCAGTAAATATGCATTATAAGGAACAACATGACGATTATCTCTTGTTATGCGGCTGCCATCAACACTCTTGCGATACACTGCACTTTCATGAGAGAAATCTCGACTGTGAGGGTCCAATTTGGGATCATAACGCCTTCGATAATTTGGTTTTGCATTGTCTGCCAATGAAGATACATCCTCAAATGATTTTGGAAATTGAAAGCGGCACTTCATACGTCCACTTTTATTTACCATGCATGCAGCGTTTGGGTTCTGTTCGTCACAGGGGTTATGAATCATCCACTTTATTACAAGTTCTCTCAGATCTGTATCTTCAAAGTCGGGAATCTCTGCAGAAATGAGATCATCCAGTTCTTCAGGATTATGAATCTTGTCTTGAGAACACATAATTAGAAGAAGGTGAATGTGAGGAAGACCTCGCTTTTGAAATTCAATTGAATATACATAAGCAGCAACTTTTCCAAATATCTGCTTCTTATCAAAATCTTCAATTATTTCATCAAATTTCAATTTTGCAACTCGAGTTACAACATCTGGTCGGTCTTGAGGAAGTTGTTGTATAAAAGATCCATTTTTTAACTGAATGTGCAAAGCGTTTTTTATTTCAGGCCAGTTTGCATTACATGTCATTGTTATGAAGAAATTTGGAGAACCAAGACGGCGAACAATTGCCATGGCATCTTCAAATTGTTCAGTAGAATAGCGTGTTGACCCTGGGAAAGATGATGGAAGAATGACTTTCTCTCCAACTGTAGCTTTGTTTTTTTCTACTAAGTCGTTTATCAAACGTGTGACTTCTGTATAATTATCAGCAAGAATCTTCTTTTGATTTGCTTTAATCCACTGAATACGATCTCTTTCGACCCTAATAAAAGTGTCGACAACATACTGTTGAAAAAGTCTGCCACCAAAATGCAATGCATTAAATTGTATTTGTCGCAAGTCATGACCTGTAGAATTCATTCTTGTGGACAAATAATTTATTACTTCAGGTCGAAAAGCAAGTCTGTTCTGAGCCAACTCAAGGCGTGTTGCATGATGCCGCGAAGAATAAGGTGTAGTCAATGGTATATCAAGCGAAAAACCATCCGTACCCTGTGGGTAAAACAGTGGATAAGTGAATGGCTCAATACGTTTATCAATATTTTTTAGAATAACAATTTCCTTGTTTCGCCGATGTACAATCATTTCATTTTCTGGGAAACTCTGATCGGCATTAAGTGTGAAGACAGCGCAAACTTCATTAATGGATGGTGTATTAAATCTTCTGTAATCACTTTCCTGAGGAATTCTGAACAAAAGTTGAACTTCAGGTGCAGCTAATCCTTGTGCAGTAGCTTGCTGTTCAACTTCATACTGAACTTCTCGCATCATCATATAACCCTGTGCATAACCATTCTGTGCCCTTATTACGTGCTCTAATAATTCCATGAGTTCACGACTTATTCCATAATTCAGAGGATGATGTAATCGTTCGTCAACAGCATTATCAGGATCCAAAAAATACATCTGACCGTATTGAGGTTTTTCAAATTCTCCATGTATGTCTTGAGTCGGTTGAGCAGCCAAGTTCATTTTGTGGTATACTTGTCCACATGCAATAAAACTGTATATGTCATGACTGTTGATGGTTCTGTCTTCTGACACATTGAAAGAAGAAAAAGCAAAACAGGAATTCAAGTTTCTGATTCTTTTATGAAATTCTTCAGCAAGTGGATGGCAGTGCAAAAACTGTCTTGCTAACTCGTTCGCAAAATATGGTGCTGGCAGTAATAATCGTCCATGAAGACAACAATCACCAAAAGAGTCTCTATGAAGACGATTGCAAACACGTTCCTCTGGAAAATGTGATGCTTTACAATGAACGCATTTCACATTGAATTCTCCTAAAGTACTATAGTTCACATCTCTACAAACTGCTATTTTGTATGTTGGGCACCGATTTCGCAATGCCACTTCATATCTTGCTTGTCGACGTCTTTTCTCTTCTAGGCGTTGTCGTCTCTCTAGTGTACTCTCTGATGCCCTACGCTGAGAAGCTCGCTGTCTTAGATCTTCAAGTCGCTGGATTCTGTCTTCCGTGCTCTCCCTTGCTCGATGCTGAAAAGCTTACCTAGATATACTCTCAGAACGTTCCTTTCTGTACATCTGTCCTTTTTCCCTTATGTTTTGGCGACATTTAAATTTTGATGCACGGATAGGCCTAGCTTGATATAAGGAAGTACGATTAATTAGTTGGTCTGCATTTGAAGTACTTTGTTCTTCTGGATTAACTGGTATCACATCATTTGATCGTTTCATCTTAAGAATATTTATTTAAACTTTTTGATTTCTAAAAACTCGTATTTAAATTTTAAATGAAAGTTGTTTTTGATTTTCTTGCATATAACTTGATGCCACATATCAGTGTTTCAGAGTTTTTAAAATGAACGTGTTTAAATATCATCCTTTGAAATAAAATGTTTATGTTGTAGTTTGATTTTAAAGACTTACTAATAACTCCCTGTTTAAAATAATCAGAAGGTTTTTCAATTTATACTAACTCAATCACAAAACAAAAAGATTTTTTTATCAAAAAGAACAACACTTTCGTTTTCACATTTTTTAACCTCAGACACCTCTCAGTTCAGTTCGTATTTATTCTCAGTAAAGTTGAAAATGTTTTTTCAGTTCAGTTCGTATTTATTCTCAGTAAAGTTGAAAATGTTTTTTTAGCTCAGTTTTTTTAATCAAATTTCAGTAAATTTAAATGGCTTATTTATCAGAAATTAGAAGATTCTCATTTTCACATTTTAATTAATTAAGAAAAAACTAATCATCCGATTGATAAGCTGTTTAATGCATCGGATTTACAAAAATTTTCCCTTTCATTTGGTATCTTATTTGTAACGATGCGACTGATATTTCTAATTTATTTTCTAATATTTCTGATTTATTTTCCTCATTTTAAATAAATGTGCGTTTTATTATTATTATTATTATTATTATTATTATTATTATTATTATTTTGTCGAAAAAAAAAATATTGGCAACAATTAAATCATGGATAAAATGCTAAAATTTAAATGTCTTATTTATCAGAAATTAGAAGGTTACTATTTTCACATTTTAATTAATTAAGAAAAACTAATCATCCGATTGATAAGCTGTTTAATGCATCGGATTTACAAAAAATTTCCCTTTCATTTGGTATCTTATTTGTAAAGATGCGACTGATATTTCTAATTTATTTTCTAATATTTCTGATTTATTTTCCTCGTTTTAAATAAATGTACATTTTTTTTTTTTTTTTTTAATTATTATTATTTTGTCGAAAAAAAAAATGGCAACAATTAAATCAATAAAATGCTAAAATTTAAATGTCTTATCCATAGAATAATAATAAAGGTAAATAATGATCACTTATTATTATTCTATGGTCTTATCAGAAATTAGAAGGTTACTATTTTCACATTTTAATTAATTAAGAAAAAACTAATCATCCGATTGATAAGCTGTTTAATGCATCGGATTTACAAAAATTTTCACTTTCATTTGGTATCTTATTTGTAACGATGCGACTGATATTTCTAATTTATTTTCTAATATTTCTGATTTATTTTCCTCATTTTAAATAAATGTACGTTTTTTTTTTTTTTTTTTTTTTTTTTACTTTCTTCTATATGTAATATAGAGAAAGTATTGGATTCGCGAAAATTTTCGAAGTCCACTTTTTGATGGATTTACATGTTTTGGGATATGGAGAACACGAATTAATAGTTTTTAGAAAATGTCTGTCTGTCTGTCTGTCTGTCTGTATCATTTTTTTGTGGACGCTGTATCTCACGAACCAATGAATGAAATTTAACCAAACTTGGTATTTAGTTGCACCCTGACATAAACTGGTGCTGATTAGATTTTGGGATCAATCGCTCAATAGGTGGCGTTGTGATCGCATTTTATGCAAATTTTTAACATGGCAGCATAGGACAAAATTCCGTATAAATGGGCATAAAGAGAGTTTACACTTGTGATTGTAAAATTAATATGAATTATTGATAATAGTAGTAGTTAGCTAGGAAAAAAATTTTGTGCATGGGGGGGCATCGGCTCCCCCCCGGGGAAGTAAATTTTCAAGATGGGTATCTTTCGAAAGGTCTCGTTGATAATAGTAATAGTTAACTTGGAAAAAATTTTTGTGCATGTGGGGGCATCGGTTGCCCTCCCACCGGGGGGGGGAAGTTCCGACCCGGGGGGGCAAAGTTTCAAGATGGGTATCTTTCGAAAGATCTCGTCAATACCTTTAAAACGAATGGTTGAACGATAAATCTGTGATAATTTAAACCAAAGTTATCGATTTTTTTTACTTTTAACAAAAAAAAAAACAGAAAAATATCGCAATTTTTTTTATTTTATTTTATTTTATTTTTTTTTTTAACGAAATTTAACCAAACTTGGTATTTAGTTGGTCCCCGACATAAACTGGTGCTGATTATGTTTGGGGATCAATAGCTCAACAGGTGGCACTGTGATAGCATTTTATCTAAATTTTTAACATGGCAGAATAGGACAAAAATTCGTATAAATGTGCATAATTAGAGTTGTTTTAAACTTGTGATTGTAAAATTAATATGAATTATTGATAATAGTAGTATGTAACTAGGAAAAAAATTTTCTGCATGGGGGGGCATCGCTTCCACCCCTGGGGGGGAAGTACCCCCCCCCGGGGGGGATAAATTTTCAAGATGGGTATCTTTCGAAAGGTCTCGTCAATACCTTTAAAACGAATGGTTGAACTATAAATCTGTGATAATTTAAAACAAAGTTATCGATTTTTTTTTACTTTTAACAAAAAAAAAAAAAAAAAAAAATCGTATTTTTTTTTTTTTTTAAATATTGTTACTGATTGAATATGTATAGGTAAATATAGAAGAAAGTCTTGTGGTGGCCACAACATACTAGTTTTTCTGATTATTATTATTTTGTCGAAAAAAAAATTGGCAACAATTAAATTATGGATAAAATGTTAAAATTTAAATGGCTTTTTTATCAGAAATTAGAAGGTTACTCGTATTATTTTTACATTTTAATTAATTAAGAAAAAACTAATCAAAAAATCGAAAATCTGACTTCGATGTGCACAATGACCCTTCGGGGGGCACCTTTGTGTTAAATCTCGTGACTGTCCGAGCTACCGTTTTCGAGATCAGTGAAATATACACATATTGCTCACTTAATAGTATAAGATTAAACATAATATTAAAAAAAAAAAAAAAAAGACGAGCAGTCGCCTGGGTTCGATCTCACGACCTTTCGCACTGGAATTGAATACTCTAACCACTGTCCCACACCGTCTTGCAAACGGAGTTTCTTTCGTTGGCTTTTACAGAAACAACTAAAACTTTTAGAGTCGTTTTCTCCCTCCATGGGGGGTTGTTGCAGCAAATTTGTATGCTACCATAAGTTTTTGACCATGCTCTTTAATTTAAGCTCGGTTTTGTTTAAATCGGAATTTTACTCATGTTGATGGCGTGATAGTGGTGGGTGGGTTCGGTTTTCAAAGGCCGGCGTGTTACATTTTTGTAGATAATTAATAAAAAAGATGTCATTTTTTAAAAACAACATCTTTCGTGGCCTACTCAGTATCCTACGAAATTTTGATTAGTTTTTTTTTTTTAAGAACCTTTTTTTTTTTTTTTTTTTTTTTTTTTTTTTTTTAAGAACTAAAAAAAAAAAAAAAAAAAAAAACGCCGGAAACTTCTTGTTGTGGAGCCTTGAAAAGCATGAGATAAAATTTCATTCTTGCAGAGACATTTTATAAAAAATAAAAGAACCAACATAAGAAAATTTTAAAGATGTATGTAGATATTTCACTTTTACACGAGATGAAAATTCTTAAATATTTAAAGTATTTCGAAAAGCATTCAAGAACAATATTTTTTTTTCATTACTTTTCTAGCATGTGCTATGACTTCTTTTGACTGTTCTTTGACTTTTAGTTAGAATGGCATGCTGATAACGCGTTGGTCGTGGGTTCGATCTTCAAAGGCTGACTTGCTATTTTTCTTTCTTTCTTTTTTTTCAGATTAAAAAAAAAAAAAAAAAAGAAAAGAAAAGAAAATGTCAGTATCTAAAAGAAAATCTTTAGCTGTCTACACAGTATCCTAAGAAATTTTGATTAGATTTTTAAGAAGCTTTATTTATAACTAAAAAGCCCAAAATAAAAATTTAATTAAAAAATCATTGTTTTAAGATTAGAAGCTTTTTATTTTGAAACCCTAAAAAGTATAAAATAAAAAAATATTGAGGTAAAGACATGCTATAAAAAAATGAAAGTTTTAACACTAATGAAATTTTAGAGAAAAATATAGATAAACCCTTTTGCAAGAGATGAAATTTTTAAATATTCAAAATATTCTAAAAGCTTTCGAAACCTTTGAAATTTATGGCTTAATGAATAATTATACAAAAAACCAATGACTAAGAATATTGTTCTCGAATGCTTTTTAAAATATTTTGAATATTTAAAAACTACATCTTTTGCAAAAGGGAAATATTTATATTTTTCTTTAAAATTTCATTAGTGTTAAAACTTTCATTTCTTTATAGCATATTTTTACCACAGTCATTTTTTATTTTATGCTTTTTAGGGCTTCACAATAAAAGCCTCTAATCTTAAAAAATGATTTTTTACTTAATTTTTTTTTCTGTATGTAATGTTTCACAGAAAAAAAAACTAGGATATTGTGGACATTACAAAACTTTCTTCTATATCATACTATATAAAATATTGCCCTTTATTTTTCTGCTGCACAAATTTTAATCCTAGTTTTTCTTAACAAATATTTTACATATACAATTTGGAACAAATTTAATCAGCAAATGCTGGAATGCATCCATTTGAAAAATCACTGACGGTGAGTAAATGTAGCGCCACCTATCGGCCAATATACACTCAAATTAAGTCAGCAATTGTTTGATAATGGTTATCTGAAGTATCTAATTCAGTGCATTTATACGCCATAGATAGTAAATTTCAGAATTTCCATTCACGGGTAATTTACAGCAATGCAGTGCTATCTTTTGGCAGATATGCACTCAGATTTAATCAGTATAATGTTTATAATGGTCTTATTGTATCACAAGTCCTACGTAATTATATACAATATAATCTGAGATGAAGCCTTCCAGTTAACGAGGAAAATTGCTGCGTAGTGTAGGAATGGGACTAAATATTCGGCGCGGCCGTTTTGGTGCAGTCATATACTATTAGTCCACATTTACCGGTAGAGTGGTAGGTACTAGATTATTCATTACTGATATACATATGTTTTTAAAATATGGTTTGTCAGATTGGAAAGAAAATCTATGAAAAGAATTATGTATTTTAAAAAAAATCATACAACTATTTTTACGTATTTTGTATTTTTACAAATACATTCAAAATACATTTGTTTTTGTTTAGAAGGTGAATTTGAATTTTACCACAAATTTTATTAGCAACATAAAGAAAAAAGTATACAATAGTTAGGGTGCTATAATAATTGACATTAGTAATAAGAAGTATTAATTAGTTAATTTATTTAATAACTTATCAGTCAGTTATAGTAGTTGTATGCTTGTTGTAAAAAAAATCTCAATTGAATAGATGATTTTTTTCTTGGTGAGAAAAATATTTATCTGATTTTATCAACGAAAGAAAAGTTGACCTTGTTTTTAGTCAGGTGCATCTGTTACTTAAATATGATTCCTAAAGAAGAAAGCACCTATATTTCTTTTGAAAAAGCTGTCGAAGCTGTCTGTTAATTTATGTAATTACCAAACTAAATACTTTTTATTGAAGCCATATTTTTGTGTTTCATTTTCTAGTATGAAACAGTATCTATTGCAAGTATTTTAAAACATTAGTTCATTAACCATTTAGCCGTGTAGCAGTTTTTTAGTGTATCTGTTTAATAACTAACAAAACAATAGTAAGTAGGAAAAAAATAATATAATAATAATTAAATAATATAATATAATATAATATAATATAATAATAATAAATTAAATATATATATTAACTCTATGAATATTCAGCAGTCCTATTTTCTATTAAAAAAAAAAAAAAAAAAAAAAATTATTATTATCATTTGAAAGATTGTCACATTAGACTTTTATTTCAACTATTGAGTGACAGCAAAAATGTTTGTAACGGTTAAAGGGTTAAACTGATCATGTAATTTAAAACCATTTTCATGCTGTCAACATTGCTTTACTTTTTTCAAAATATTGTTCTTAGAAATGTCTGAAAGAATGAAAATTTCATAGTAAATAATATTAGAAAAACGAGAACTAAAAATTTTAAGATATGTCCCGAAAGTTTTTTGGATAAATTAAAATAATAATAATAAATAAATAAATAGGGATTTTATTTTCTCTGAAGGAGGTAAAAACCATGGATAAAACCTGTTTTGGCCTAGATGATAAAATCCGGCAAAACCCATTACACGGTAAATACCATACCAACCCTGCTTTATTTATTTATTTTTTTTTTCTTTTAATAACTTACTTAAAACTCGCATTGCCTCTCTAAATGTATTGTAACTTAATGACTCCCCACAGTTAATATGTAGACTTAGGTTCGTTAATCACTAAATCAGTAAAAATGAACTGCACAAAGAGAAGAATAAGCAATTTACTTTTAGCAGTGCCAGATGAAAATAGCCTGTACTTTTAAATATCCACTAGCTAGTAAAAAAAAATAATGATAACGATAAAAATAAAAAATAAGTTTTGATAAAGTTTTCATTAACTTACGCTATCGCTGTTATTCTTCTTCTTCTTTTTAATATCTATTTATTTTATTTATTTATTTATTTATTTATTTATTGTTACACAAAATTTAATTATTATAAAGATTTGTATTTATTTTTATTTACAGTTTGCATATTAAAATTTCTTATATATTAATATTTATTTATTTTATTTATTTATTTATTTATTTTTTGTTACACAAAATTTAATTATTATAAGGATTTCTATTTATTTTTATTTACAGTTTGCATATTAAAATTTCTTATATAATAATGCTAGCTGAGGTAAAATAAAAGAGCAAGAAACAAGATAAAGAAAATGTATGCATTCTTTTAACTAATTCTTAAACTGTCTTCAATTAAACAAAGTCAATAATGATAGACCTACAAGTTTATTTTAATCCATACAATAATAAACAGTTATAAAATTCTTGAATATTTCCGAATATTTATTTTTTTTACCGGAAAAAGAATAATATTTCTTACACTCAAAAAGTTCAGAATGTAAACATCTTGCGCCGAATCTGCCAGCGCCGAAACGGCCGCGCCGAATCGTAACAAACCGATAGTAGCAACATCTATCAGCCAATATGCACACAAATGAAATCACCATGATGTTTCTTAATGGACCTTTTAAGTACTAAGATTTTTCGATTATACACAATACAACCTGAGATATAGTCTTCTCTTAAAAGAGAAAAACTGAAGTATGGCAGCGTCATTTGTCGAGCGATTTACATTAATAGTTTGCCGGCACTAACATACGCCAAGGTTTAATTACATGCAAATTTACATGAAGTTCTTTGCAACAGTTCCTGAGATACAATTACATAGTTGCCGAAACGTAAGTGGAGGCCCTCTGTTGAGACTCAAAACGGTTTTGGGCTGTGTCTGTCTGTCTGTCTGTTTGTCTGTCGCACGATAGCGGCCGCAAAAATAGCGCTATTGACTTGAAATTTCGTACACATGTTCATGAGCCCAACGAAATCAGCTGTATAGTTTTTGGTATGTATTCCATTTGTAGTTCGTATACAGGGACACGCCAAAGTTTTTCGTATCATTACGGCCTATGGGAGGAATTTGTATGTATCGCGATAGCGGCCGCAAAAATAGAGCCATTGACTTGAAATTTGGTACACATGTTCATGAGCCCCACGAAATCAGCTGTATAGTTTTTGGTATGCATTCCATTTGTAGTTCGTATACAGGGACACGCCAAAGTTTTTCTTATCATTACGGCCTGTAGGAGGAATTTGTATGTATCGCGGTAGTGGACGCAAAAATAGCGCTATTGACTTGAAATTTGGTACACATGTTCATGAGTCCCACGAAATCAGCTTTATAGTTTTTGGTATGTATTCCATTTGTAGTTCGTATACAGGGACACGCCAAAGTGTTTCTTATCATTACGGCCTAAGGGAGGAATTTGTATGTATCGCGATAGCGGCCACAAAAATCACGCTATTGACTTGCAATTTGGTACACATTTTCATGAGCCCAACGGAATTAGCTGTATAGTTTTAGGTGTGTATTCCATTTGTAGTTCGTGTACAGGGACACGCCAAAGTTTTTCTATCATTACGGCCTATGGGAAGAATCTGTATGTACCGCGATAGCCACCGCAAAAATCAAGCTATTGACTTCCAATTTTTGCCGAAACGTCAGTGGAGGGCCTCTGTTGAGACTCAAAAGTATTTTGTGTTCCGTCTGTCCGTCTGTCTGTCTGTCTGTCGTGCGATAGCGGCCGCAAATATCACGCTATTGACTTGAAATTTAGTACACATGTTCATGATCCCCACGAAATTAGCTGTATAGTTTTGGGTGTGCATTCCATTTGTAGTTCGTGTACAGGGACACGCCAAAGTTTTTTTTATCATTACGGCCTATGGGAAGAATTTGTATGTACCGCAATAGCGGCCGCAAAAATTCTCCGATTGACTTGCAAATTTACACATATATTCAGGCTCGGTATAGAAATAGCTATTTATTTTTTTAGGTCTATACTTTTTATGGCTTGTATACAGGGACACGCCAAAATACTTCACATTACGGCGTATGACGTGAATTGCGTATAAACGCATTTTAACATCTTTACTTTGCAATCAAGAAAATTAAACTAGCGTACGTGAGTAAGATGTATAAACTTATGTTGTTTGAAGAAAATATGTGTTCTTAAGCTTTCTAATTAATGTACAGGACCTTACAAAAGTGTTCTGACAATGTCACGTAGTCATCCAAACGATGTTAAATTTGGAACAATTATTAATTTTAAACGCAAAGTAAGCTGAATAGTTTTTACTGGTGTATACAATGTTTATGGTTTGTTTACAGAGACACGCAAAAGAATTTCGTAGCATTAAAGCCTATGGACAAACTTTTATTTAAGCGCGCACTTTAATGCGTTTATGCTGAATTGAACTTAATAAAATTAACATACATTATAAAGATGCTTAAAATTATGTTTACTCTTCAAAAAGGTTATGTATAGACTAAATAATTTATAGGACCACACAAAATAATTTCGAATATGTACTGTAATCATCCAAATGATGTCAAATTAGTTTGAAAGATTAATGAGTTATAATTAATTAGATTTATTCTTATTATTGGCGTTTATAATGACTGTGGCTACTTTTCCGGGATACATAAAGGAATTTCATACTTTTATGGTGTATAGACGGTATTTCTTAAAAGTTTATTTTAACATGGTTACACCCCATCAAATATAATGAAATTTTGTTATAATTTTAAAAGCATATGTTTTCTTGTTGATAATTGTGGGCATAGAATTGGAAATTAGTTTAAAGGTTACGCAAAATATTTCCGATATGCTATCTAATTTTTTTGTATGAAATTTGGTAGTTATGAAATTTGGTATTTATGAATTTCAGGGAAATAATACAAGACCGTCGTTTATTCAGAATATATATTGTTGCGTACTTCGGGGTCCGTAAGTTGTCCGAGAATGAAAGGCAAAACTTGCAAAAATTCAGTGATGTATTCACGGGAAGTTCCAGAAAAATACAGGTCTATAAACCAAGTATCAGCTTCAATTCAACTAGTAAACAGAGCTTAAACAACAGCCGTTAACAGTAAATCAACAGTACAAACTGTTTAGCAATAACACATAAAGAAAGTCTCATCTAAAGAGGCTCAAAGCAAAGCAAGCATTTGACGAAACTGACACAGATCTGAGACTGACCGTCTTGGCAAGAAAATGCTCCTTTTATACTTTTCTGTCGAACACAGACTGTTCTGGAAAATTCTCGTATCTCATAATGAGATTAGAGCTTCCATATTTGGTATATCCCTAATAAGGATTTTCTCGCCAAGGTCGCCAAAAAATTGCCAAGGAGGAAAACAGTCGCCAAATGTGGCGCAAAATCCATTTATTCCCTTATTGGAGCTTTTTTAAGTGATTTTAAAGGAAAATTAGGCTATTTTAACGCTAAAACGACTAGAAATGCACAAAGTTAGCATTTTATTAACTTTACTAAACCTCTTTGAAAGAATTGGTACAAAAATAAATGCAATTATTTACAATTCCGTAACACTTTATAAGATATGCAAGTAGAGACACAGAGAGGGGGTTGAGAGGGGCGGCAGCCCCCCTCAGGAACGTATTTGATTATGGTAACAAGTCGATCGAATCAATATATACGATTATATAGTAAGGAATAAATAAAAATGACCTATTGAATAATGTCTGATGTAAATAGGACGTTGAGGCTCCTGATCTGCAGATCCACTAGTTTAGTTTTTGTCTTATACATATATTTTCTAAAAGTGGACTCTCAAAACGTCTAAATCCATAAAAAACTGGAAGTCAAAAATTTTACGAAATCAATACTTTCTTCTACTAAATATGAAAGAAGAAGAAAAAAAAGAAAAAGAAAAAGAAAGAAAGAAAGAAAATAAAAGGAATAAAAGAAATAAAAAGAAAAGAAATTATAATTTAGTCTTATGAAATAATAAAATTTCTTTATATATATATATTAAATTATTTTAGGATATCTAAATCAAGGAAAACAACCCGTTGCAAATGACATTTAAGTTAATTTGATTAATTAACAGATTAAGGTCACTATGATGTAATATTATTCCATCGAAAATACGAAATTGATTAATGTTGCTGATATTAATGAGAATGTACCGAATCACATTATATTCTTTGAAGAATGATAATGATATATCACAACCATTATTCAGTGAAAGTTACATAAGAAATAAATATCCTTTGAGAATCATAGTTCATAACCAGAAGTATACATTACATCGTTGTAATCTATAATAGTTTTATGCAAAAGGCACCATTTACTATATCCGGGCTCATAAAAATAAGAATATGAATGCTTTATAAAAACAACTACAACACTCAGCTCACTTTGTAGCCTGAAACGCTATATGATCACAATACTTACAGTTATTTTTCCTACATTTTATGCATTTTTTCCTACCTTTATCTAGCTAAAACATAACACAAAAACTTCGAAATTGCAAATGTAAATTTATCTTTCGTCTACTATCGAGGAAATAATTCATCCATAACAGGGTTTTAAATACATATCTGGGGGATTAGTGCACTTCGACAATGAAATAAATTTCCGTTTTTCTGCAACTTCCTCGAGGGAAGAAAATGAAATCACAGAAAGATGAATCTGCATCAGAAACAAATATACTTTTATAGGAGTAACTCTCAAGGTAAGGTTCTCTTTGTTTATTTTATATTTTAGTATTTTTAACAAATGCTCGCATGAATATAAACACCTTTTAAAATGTTTTGTTTGTTATTGTGTCAATACTTTATGAAAACCTAAATTTTTATGAACATAAATATTACTGTATAACTGTATTATTTTTGCAATGTATTTTATAAGCCAAAGTTTATAAATCAAACTAACATGGAAACTATATTTTAAAATTTCTATGAAAATTGAAAATACTAATTACCTTAATTTTATTTATGAATCTATCTCCCTGGATGTTTCTCACTCCTCGGTGTAGCAGTTGTACAGATTTTTTTATTTCCAAATGAAATAAATATATGTTATTGGGGTTTGTCAAAGCATATACACATCTGAAAACGACTTATGCAGCATTTACTGTTGATATTACAAAGATATATGTATAACAGACGGTTATACTATTGAGTATGGTTCATAACTTTTGAAGTTTAATTTAAACGCATTAAATAAATAAGATATAATGAAATTAAAGCACATGGTTGAGGGTTATCATAATATTTTCCGCATGAAGCACTACCTAAAACAAACCAGATACGCTAATTTATCTATGATTCAGAATTATAAACAATATTGACTGTATGAATGCCTTCAATTGTGCTATGAGTTTTGACTGAACTAAATTTTAGTATTAAGTACAAAATTTTAAATAAACACCATAAAATGGAAGAACTCACAATTATTTCGGGTCGAAAGAAGATACGACCTTTCGTCAGAAGAACAAAGTGGGTGCGAGTGCTGCAAACAAAGCAGAAACGCACTATTGCCGCCTTGTTTGCAGCACTCGTGCCTACTTTGTTCACCTGACGGAGGGTTGTGTCTTCTTTCGACCAGAAAAAAATTGTTGTGAGTTATAGCATTTTATGGTGTTTATTCAAATTTTTGTACTGATTACTTTTAAACGTTAGTTCTGTGATGTTTTTTTATGATAATAAATACTAGTTTGCTATATGGTGCGTATGGAATTTATGGAAAACATACAATAAGTAAATAAAAATAAAAATATATAACATTGATTTCCTTCAAATGATTACTGAAAGTACTGTGAAGAACATATTTTCTATTTTTCAGCTAAAGAAAATTTATTTGATTATTTAAATATATAAAACCGTAAGTAGCAAGTATTGCATATAGCAGTTGGAATACATTTTGTTGGTCTAGAACCAATTATTATTTAATTATTTTTCAATATTTTATAAATAAAGAATGCATATGAAAATCCTTAGGAGGCAATGTACCCTATCAACTATTGATCGCTGGCATATTATTTCTAATTACAAAAATATTTTAAATGCGATAAACATTTGAGTCATAGCATATTTAAATTTAAGATTTTGTAAAAATTTTAAAATATACTTTATAGCAAGAAAAAAAAAAAAAAAAAAAAAAAAAACGCACTAAGAAGGAGTAATGCAAACTGGTCATAAATTGACATACTTACAGATTTTGGTGGAAAATGCAAAATTTTAAAGTTTGGCTGCCATTGAATGAGCATGCGACACTGCAGCGCATCTTAACTGCTCAATTGTCAGAATATTAAAAATGAGAAATTTTGATTCCAGGTCAGAAATTTTTCGAAAGTTTTATTCCGTCTACTCAGAAAGACAGTAACTGTGTCTCGCACACAGGTGCACAAACAACATGCACAGATGTCAGCATTTGAGTGTGGTGTGTAGTTGGGCTCAAAGAAGCCGCTTGGTCTAATCTTCGAATTTTATGACAATTGGATAGGAGAGGTACCACTATTAGATGATATTGACAGGAATGGGTGAACTATGGCCGGACACAGCATCAGGGAGGAAGTGGTCGGCCTAAAGAGAGGACAGAAAGTGAGAACCAGTCAATCCCAAAGCAGTACTCAAAGCTCCAATTCATCATTATCGTCGATCCTACGTGCAATTGGTACTTCAGTGACTTCAAAGACCCTTAATAGGTGGCTCAGTGAAATGGGGTTGTGCTTAGACCCCGGATCGCTATTCCACTGAGGATGTATGGAACGTCATAAAAAGAGTCCTACAGCCAGCTCGGGGTTTTGTCAATATAACGCACTAATTGGACAGAATTTGGCACGATACTTCAAGATACTACACAGGAGAACATCTGCCAACTCTCTTAATTAATACCAGGCCGAATAATTGCGTACATAAGGGCCAGAAGTGGACCAACACGTTATTGACTTGTTTACTTTGTGAGGTCCTTTCTTTTGATTAAATCATTCAGATTTTCTGAGAATCTAATCAATTCATTTTCTCCACATGTACATCGTATCTAGCAATTTTTCTCCCATTCAAATACTCCTCCTTAGTGCGTCTTTTTTTTTTTTTTTTTTGTAGAGTGTATAACATATTATTCAATGTCCCCTATGTTTATATTTAGTAAAAGTTTACACTCATCCTTAAAACTGAACTACTAAAATATACTACTTTTATTACTAAAATATAACTACTTTACTACTTTTTTATAATACTAAAAATATAAATACTTTACCATTTTTTTTTTTTTTTTTTTTTTTTTTTTTTTATACTACTAAAATATAAGAACTACTAAAATATAAATACTTTACTATTTTTTTGTATACTACTAAAATATAAATACTTTACTATTTTTTTATACTACTAAAATATACATACTTTTGTAATAAAAATTGACCAAGTTATGTAAGTTCAGTGTTTAAGATTTTTATCATATTTTTCGACCTTTATTATCCATTCGGTTAAAAAAAGAAAAAAAAATCATTTAAATAGTTCAAAGAAGAAATCAGGGCAAAATACTTCGACATTGCAAAACAGATGGATGTAAACTTTTACAGAAAATAATTATAGGGCATAAAAACCCTATTAAATAATGATTTCCTATAGTTGTAACGTTGACAGTTTGTACAATCGTAATTTATTTTATACAGTTGCAATTTTTCTAAAATTCAACTTTAAAGATAAAAATACCTAGCCATAAATGTTTGCGCCATTTCATGCATTTTTATATTTAAAAGTATATGTATTTATTTGATAATTATGCAGATAGATCTTCTAAGGATTTTTAGATCTGCTCTATATGCTTAAATATAAGGAATTTTCTTTAAATGCGAAGTATATATGTATATACTTTATCACATGCACAAACACCTACGAAATGTTTCACTGGTACAAAAAAGAAATAAAATGCTATATCTATGTCTTATTAACTGCATCCCATCTGCAAAATTAATGATTTTGAAGGGTGATAGAAGATAGAAGGGGTGATAGAAGGTGATAGAAGAGTATGTGTGTACATGAAAGAAATGTTTTGTTAAAACAAAGAAATTTTTATTTAAAAAAAAAAAAAAAAATGTTGAGGTTATATTAACAAAACTATTTAGTTAATATAAGAATTTTTTTTCTTAAACACAGCAATAATAAACAATTTATTGAACGCCAAAGGAAATAATAAAGTAGCGGACAGCAGTTTGGGGGTAGCATTTAGCGTACTGTCATTAGTGCATGAAAGAAACGAAATTAAAGTGTCCCTATATGTAAAAGAGAAATCGGATTCTAAGATTGTTTAACCAACCAATATAACTGAGCGGGATATGGGGTTATTAGGTAATAGGAAACTGAGAAACGTAGTCGCGGAAAATATAGAAAAATTTAAGAAAGTGTGAACTGGATGTAAAATTTCCAGCAAACAGACAAAGAAAGGTACGACGAAATTGCAATTTTTTTTTTCTTTTTGCGATCCTTATAAATGTAAAAAGCATCAAGGAAAATGAGTTTAAGTGTAGATTTGGGTCTGAAAATTATTTCAGCTGTATGAAATTTAAAATTATGGTTTTTCTCCCACCAATGCATAAAAATGGCCAATTTGCTGATTTGTTGTTTCCAGATGTAACTGATGCATTTTTTTAAACCGAATTTCAGACAGCATTTGTTTGATCAATATCAGGGCCCGACTAAGGAATTTTTGTGCCCAGGATACTTTCAATTTTTCGTGCCCCCTTAGAATGAATGAAAGCGTAAAAATTATTAGGGACATAGAAATGGGTAGGAGCAAGAAGGTATATTTCACTCCCCCCCCCCTCCCCATACACACACACATGAATCGGTTTCTATATTAACACAATTTTCAATAGGCAAAGGGACTAACTAAAAAAATTTGGATGAATGATGACTCTTTCTCGGTTTTCATCCTCAATTATAGTTAAAATTATTCTTGTTAGCCAAACAACAAATTCTAACTTAAATTTTATTCACATATGTGATACACAGTTGAGTTAGAGGAAATCTATAGAATTTAATTTAAATACTCTTAACTTTTAATAAAATTTTGTGCCCCCATAAAAGTTTCGTGCCCAGGGCACGAGCCCCGAGTGTACGGGCAATAATCAGGCCCTGATCAATATAGGACGAAATTGAAATAGAAATACGAAATATTTCCTTATTCTGTTGGTAGATTAAACAGTAGTAGAACCCGATTCCTTTCTTATACAGAGGAGACTTTCATTTCGTTTCTCTTATGCACTGATGACGGTATGCTAAATACTGCCGAAACACCTGTCAGCTTGTTTATTATTTCTTTTGGCGTTTAAGACATTGTTTATCTTTCCTGTGTTTAATTATCTAGTGCCAAATCTCTAGTATTTTATTTTCAACGAATTGTATTGTTGAAGTAACATAAACTTCGTTAAATCAACTTTGTAAATATAGCCTCAACATAAGCCTCCCCCCCCCCTTTTTTTTTTCTTTTTTCGTGTGTGTGTGTGAGAGAGAGACAGAAGGTGTAGCATAAAATATGATAGCAACACTGACCTACCTCCAAACGCTTGCCAGTTGTAGCAGATAGAAAAAGACAAACATACATTTTCCCTTTTCAAAAAATACAAATTTTTGAAGAATCTAAGTTATGTATATGCAAAGTAAGCGCATATGAGGAATGAGAATAGTTCCTTATTAGGTTTTTCCCTTTTCTATTCTAATTAATTAAAATTCTGAATTGTGACACTGTATATATTATGATATCCGAAATAAACGAAAAGCCAGAGATGTTTAAATATTGTCAAATTTTAAAACCGAATTATTATCAAACTTATTAAGTAACATACCCCCTTCCCCAGAAACCCCATTTCTTCAATCAGCAAAATTTACTAATAACTAGCACATTTCTTCCGCTACCGATTTAGCTTACAATGAATCATATTAATTCACCAGTTCAGGAGTAATTAAAGGAACAAAGGATGATGAAAATTATCAAAATCGATGAAATAAAAAATATCCAGATAGTTTTTATAAAATATACAGTCATTAAAAAAAAAAAAAAAAAAAAAAAAAAAAATGCCACCCCTTGACTCACTGTAAATAATTGTAGAAGCATGCGGTTGATGCCGATCGATTAGTAATAACTCCTAGTTTATAGCAACATAGTTAGAATTTACTTACGGGGTCACCTACATATTAAAACTGGCATTAATTTCATTATTTTCAATAGAAACTCCCAATTTCGACAACTTCTTCTTGGGGTTATTTGGATGCTCGCAAAAAGAGTTTATATATTGCTCTCAATTTTTCATAGAGTTGGAGAAAATTGAGATTTCACCAAAATATGGGGCTTTTAACCAAAAAACAACAATAACAACAAAATTAGCTGTTACATTTACTTGAAATTGCATATTTAAATTAAGTACTATCACTTCTTTATTTCCTTCCTTTATTTTCTTCTTTATTTCTTTATTTATTATTTGTATGCGTGTGCGTGTGCTTTGGAAGAGCTAATTTTCTTTTCTATAACAGAATTATCCAATGTTATTATTGTTATTTTTTTAATTATAATATTTGATTTCAATTTTCTTTTTTCTTTTGTTTATGTTATATAATGCTTAAAATAAAATGTGAGAAAAAAAAAAAAAAAAAAAGGCAATAGAAAACTATTTAAATAACAAAATATACTAATTATATTACAGCATTGCCTTTCTTAATTACTGAAGAAGTCTTAAGCAATTTTATGCAACATTCAAAACAGTAAATGTTATCGAAAATTATTAATGAATATTATTTAATGAAAAATGAATCATGTTGCATTAATTATTATTAAGAAGTTGTTTAATTCAGAAACATATATACTATTCCGATTCAAAAAATTTGAATAATGAAAGAAAATATGGTCAAGGGAATTGCGAATCTAATTTATCGAATAAATAATCAATGATATCAAATATAAATTATCATAATATAAATCTGCATATGTTGTAGATTATAAGAATGTAAACATTTTACAAAGAAATAAACAAATATATATTTAAAATAGCAAGGGAAAAATTCAAAATATTAGAATACTTTATAACATGATTCAAAAAATTAGAATATGCAACTATTTTCGTATTGGCTTAGAGAACAGCTGTAAATTTCATGAACTGCGGGTCTGACATGTGTTCCGCGGAAAATAAAATGTAGTTTAGCATTTGATTTTAGTTCAGTATTTGCTTAGTATAGGATACAAGAGCGACTTATCTTAGGCTGTGAAATTTCGTATTGTGCAATTGCAGAAGGAAAGAAAAACACAATTGTTTATAGCAAAGGAAGTGAAATGTTCTCAAGCAAGTGCAAGTAGACTTTTCAGAGATTATTCTAATAATAAGTGTTTTAAAAATTTACACTTTAAAAGTGCCTTCTACTCCATTCTATCAGCAACAATAATAATAATAATAATAATAATTTCCTGGTTGATGAATTGACTGAATTGACTTTAAAAGGGGTCGAAAGCCAGTAACTTCAGCAAGAGATGAAAGAAAATTAAAAAAAGATATTGAAAAAACATTCGCTTTCGAAATGTGAGATATTAGCAGAGAAAAGGAAAAGAAATCGGTACAAATGCCTCTAAATCTAAAACATTACGACGACTTCACAAATTAGGTGTTAGATCATGTGTTCCTAAAACAAGGCCACTATTATCATCTAAGCAAATGACTGCTAGAGTTAAATGGTGTAAACAAACGCTATTTTGTGGTCAAGATGACTGGAAATAGGTATTCTTCAACGATGAAAGCATGTTTTGTGTCTCCCATGGGGATCAAGATATACGTAAGGGATACGTCAAGATATACGTTATCGTCTCCGAAAGCCGAAGCCAATGTTATTCTATGGAAAAATTTGCCCCATTATAATTCATCAACTAATACATATTTTTAAATTCCGTTTTCACTTTCCGAAAATTCACAACTATTAAACAATTTATCGCTTTCTAAAAATTGATTTTTTTTTTTTTTTTTTTTTTTAATATTTCATTTTTAAGTTCAAAAAGGAAAATTTTCACATTGGGAAAATTTGCATTTTATAGACCAAAAATAAAATATTAAAATATTTTTTAAATTTTTAGAAAGCGATAAATTGTTTAATAGTTGTGAATTTTTTGAAAGTGAAAACGGAATTTAAAAATATGTATTAGTTAATGAATTATAATGGGGCGAAATTCTCCATAGAATAACATTGGCTCTGGCTTCTGTGGACGATAAGTGGAGAGGCCTCTTAAACAACAAGCTTTTGATACAGAGTGTTCAAAACGTTCGGTTTAATTTGCGACCTCTTTCATGCTATGGCATTGCATGACTGCACAAGGCACAGGTAGGCTGTGTATTGTTTACACAAAAGTCAATTCAGAAGTATATCAAGAAAATTCTTGAACACTTCATGATACTTTCATCTGAGAATTTATATGATGACGATTTCGTGTTTCAACAAGATTCAGCTTCTTGTCACACTCTCAAATCGACAACTAAGTGGCTCCAAAAGAAAGAAAGAAATGTACTCCCATGCAGTGGCGTATCCAGGATTTTTCCAGAGGGGGGGGGGGTTCGTCCTTCCAAATTTTTAATTAAGTTTAATTAAGTTTATTTTTAATTAAGTTTAACAATCTTTTAAAATATCATAATTACTTGCTGAAAATAAGATTAAGAAAATGAAAAATAGTAAAACAAACTCACCAACTAGAAGATCAGACAAAAAAAATCTTTAATTAGCGACGAATAACGTAGAGCCTGTACAAACTGCTACACAAAACATAAAATTCAATACATAGTTGCGCAAAATATTTCATTGAATTTTCTTCTTTACAGAGCGAAGTCTAATCGACGAGACGTTTTCGCTAGTTCATTTAAAATGTCTTCTACTGTTGGGGTATTGTTTGGGTCACTCTTTCAACGTCACTACTTCAATGGTCACCCCTTCCCCATATGGTCGACCCCTCTTGTCCTTGAGTATGAACTCGTAAAGGTGAAATCCTTTCAGAGAATTGTTTTCAGGGGAAACATGTTTCGCGCCGCGCAAATGAAGTGGTTTAGTTATTTTCAGGAGGGTTTATCGCAGAGTAATGAAAAAAAAAGTTAGTCATAATTTTAAACCACTTCGTAGAAAAAAATATTCTACGCTTGCCATACATTTTTTCCGCCTGAAATGTGAAAAAAAAAATGTAAGGAACAGCCTAATTTTTCTTATCATACATTTTGTCAAAGGGGATACCCCCCCCCCTTGGATACGCCACTGCTCCCACGGCCTTCGAACTCACCCGATCTAAACCTTATCGAGAATTTGAGGGGAATTATGAAAAAAAAAAACGACTTCAAGAAGTTGCACCAAGAGAAAAAACAGATCTTATTTATAGTTTGAAGAATAAATGAGTGAATTTCGACAAAAGATTTGTGAGCCTTTAGTCAATACTATGCCAAACGGTTTAAGAGCTCTCTTTAAAGCTAAGGGTGGTGCAACAAAGCACTAATTTTACCATGTGAAAACTCTTCGAATTTAAATTGTGTACAATATGTTTATATTATTCTAATTTTTTGAACCATGTTATAAAGTATTCTAATGTTTTGACATTTTTTCACTTGGAATTTTAAATGTATTTTTTTATTTCTTTGTAAAATGTTTACATTTTTATAATCTACGAAATATGTTGATTTATATTATAATAATTTATATTTGATATCATTGATTATTTATTTGATAAATTAAAATTGCAATTCTCTTGACCCTATCTTCTTACATTATTCTATTTTTTTTTTTTTTTTAATCAGAGTAGTAATATACTAGCAGGTCTATCCGGTGTTGCCCAGGTAGAAGCAGTGCTTATAGAATTTTGATATCAATGAAAGAATTGAACAAAGGTAAAGGTGTAAAATGGAAAGACAAATGCATGAAACATTTCCCGAAGTCTTTAACAGAAAATATGACAAATAAACAAATACAAAAGGCATAGCTTTAATAGCGCCAAGGTATACCTTGGCGTCTTTAAATATTTTTAGCCATTTTTTCGATAGATTGAAATGGCTATCCCAATTGCGTAACTAAAGACATTGTTGAGAAGAATACGAACTACTTCGGTATAAATTAAAAAAAAATTCTCAAAGAGTCCAATACTAAAGCTGTTCCATGAAAAAAAAAAAAAAAGAAGAAAAAAAAAAAAAATTATGATATTTACAAATTATATTTTTAAAAAATCTTAATAAAATCCTTACAACTATTTAAAATTAAGGAGAGAACATAAAAGAATCCCTGAAGTTACACATAAAATAAAGTATATAAAATATCAATAAAACCGAAAAATTTTGTTTTAATGTAGAAAAGTCCATTACTTAATTAAATAAAAATTTTGAGCTAATGTCAAATATTTCTATGAAAATATTTATCTACACACGAATTCCTGATTTCTAATTTTCGTAACGCAACTAAGTTTTATTTTATTTTTTATTTTATTTCTATTTTTCATTATTATTTACGCGACATAAAAAATATTTTATTTAAAAATATATAAATAAATAATCGTATATTTTATTTATTTATTTTGGTATCAAATATTTCTTTCTTTTTAATCATTTTAAAGTTAAAATGGAGTTTTTATTTAATATCTTTTTGATCCATCTATCCGACTAAACTAAAAAAAAAGGCCTTAGCTAGGTTTCGTAAAGGTTAATAAGTATACCACTTTTCGTAGCGGTTAGTTGAACGAAGTAGTTTTGTATAGCGAACTAAAAAGCCGGACAAATAATCAACCTTATATATAAATAGATTTATTATGCGCTTGCTTTATTTTATTGTTAATTTATTATTTGAATGTATCTGTATCGTGGACCCTTTAAATTTCTTCGCAGTAAAAATTCTACTATAACATTATGATATTTCAAAATGAATGCCGTAAGAAAAATAAAATTATTAGAAGGTTTATAAAATAATGAAAGACACAGGTTGACACAGCAAAATTTATTAGTTTTTGTCCCAAAAACATATCTAATGTGGATTTATTATTATTATTATTATTATTATTATTATATTTTTATATTTTTTTCTTTTTGGTACTTTATAGGATTTATTACTTCCATTACCCTACTACCGTAGGTAATGGAAGTATTGTATTCGGTCTGAAAATTCGATATCGGGTTTTCACCTGATTTACACGTTTTAAGGTCCCCTGAGTCCAAAAAAGTGGTTTTTGGCAATTGGTCAGTGTGTATGTATGTGTGTGTGTGTGTGTGTGTATGTATGTATGTGGAGAATCTTCTGGCTATTATAGCTCAGAAACTAATAAAGATAGAGCTACGAAACTTTAGAATTCAAATACGTCTGGCCTACAGATGAAATTTCCAAATTTTGGTGAAAATTGAAAAACCGGAAGTGGGACATCGGAAACCGGAAGTTGGACCGTAAGTCCGTATCTCAAAAACGGCTCTAACGATTTTCTTCAAACTTGCTATATAAACACTCTATTAGATGTCCTTTCGAATGATATAGTTGGTTAGTTCAAGAAAATTGATAGGCGTCCTGTATAAATAGCTCAATTTCAGGCCTCCCAAGGGCGTTCCTTTAAAAACGGTTGTATGGATTTTTTTCAAACTCGCCATTTTAACTCAATTTTAAATATGCTTTTGTATGTAATTATTGTTTTCCTGTCAATAATTGAGTTTAACCGGAAATGGGACATCGGAAACCGGAAGTGGGACCGTAAGTCCGTATCTCAAAAACGGCTGTAACGATTTTCTTCAAATTTGCTATATAAACACTCTATCAGATATCCTTTCGAATGATATAGTTGGTTAGTTCATGAAAATTGATAGGCGTCCTGTATAAATAGCTCAATTTCAGGACTCGCAAAGGCGTTCCTTTAAAAACGGTTGTACGGATTTTTTTCAAACTCGCCATTTTAACTCACTTTTAAATATGCTTTTGTATGTAATTATTGTTTTCCGGTCAATAATTGATTTTTTGTAAACGTTGGTATCTCAAAAACGGCTCTAACGATTTTCTTTTTTGGTCACTTTTATGTTTTCTGATCACATTATCTCTCAAAAATGCATGTAATACATGTAATAGCGGGTAATGGAAGTCGTGTGGTTGTTTCACACCAGATTTTTTTTTATTATTAATAAAAAATCTCAATTTTAAGCCTTTCTAGGTTCAAAAAAAGATTTTTTTTTTTTTTTTTTTTTTTTTTTAGGACTGAGGGCCTATTAGTCTCAATCTGGGATTTTTGCGTTGTCGATTTCGATAGTTGGACATTTGTCAAAATCTAAAATTTATCGAAAATATAATTGAATAATTTGAAAGCGATGTTATAATTTGAAAAAAAAAAAAAAAAAAAAAAAAAACTAACAGTCCTCCGTCCTGAACTAAATTCTGCTTTTGCCTGAATTTCATCAAAATCTTTTTATTATTATTATTATTATTGAAAGAAAAAGAAAAGAAAATTAATAATAATTAGTATCGTTACAAGCGATATCGAAAAAGTTTTTTTTTTTTTAATAATTTTGAATTAGGAAATAAAAAATGCGCGTGAAATAATATGAAATAAAAATAAGTAAAAAAATGAATTTAATGATTTAATGTTTTTGTTTTTCGGGGGCTGCTCATGCATATAAGAAATGCGTATTAAAACGAGTCGAAGAAGGAAGCGAAATAAGTATTGAGTTATATTACGATAAATACGATATATAATATGATACGATATATTAGACCTATCGTCCAGGGTTAGTAGGCATTTTCGTTGAAAGAAATAGTTTGTTCGTTCGGTGCAACTTGCACAATAGTCCCGTGAGGTACAACTTTCACATTAGTCCCTTGAGGTGCAACTTTCACTTTAGTCCCGTCAGGTACAACTTGCACATTAGTCCCCTTTAAATATAGTGACCAGCGAAGCTGGCAACGCATTCGTTGATTCACTACCTCAATTGATTTTTTTTTATTAATTTCCTTTTCTTTTTCTTTCAATAATAATAATAATAATAAAAAGATTTTGATGAAATTCTGGCAAAAACAGAATTTAGTTTAGGACGAGGACTATTGGTTATTTTTTTTTTTACTTCTTTTTTCAAATTATAACATCGCTTTCAAATTATTCAATTATATTTTCGATAAATTTTAGATTTTTTTTTTTTTATTACACTGCTCTGTAACAAAAAAAAAAAAAAAAAAAAAGATATCTGATGCTATTCTTGCTGATTCTTATGTAAATAACCACCTGAATCCGAATATGACACACATTTTGCCCAGCCACCCACCGTTTTCTAGATACACCACACCCTCCCTCAATTTTTTTCCCTATTCGATAATTTTATGACTGTGAATTTGATTTGAAGACTGAAAAATAATTAATTTAACACCTAAAAACAATATATATATATATATATATATATATATATATATATATATATATATAAAAACTTTAAAAAATAACATTAATAACAGATTAAAAAAATATAAGATATGTAATGCATAACTTTAGTGACAAATCACCCCCCCCCCCCCAACCAAAAAAAAATAAAAAAATAAAAAAATCCCTTGTTGCAGATGTCCATGTTTTAGAATTTTCCAACTGTGTAGCGCCTCAGAAGACATTTAACAGGTAAAATAATCCTTCTCCTCCTAAAAATCAAATTTATAGCCATAAAATCACCGAAAAGCGATAAAATAGGGGGTCATTCCTAAAAAACGGTGAGTGATAGGGCAAAATAGGTGTAATATTAGGATCCATGAGGTCATTTTACATAAGAATATGCTGAAATAGTGCCAGAGATAATTTCCATGTCGAGCAGTGTTATTACTAGTATTGCTATTTAGCTTAAAATTTGATTAGATAAAAATGGTAAAATATTGCTAAGACTGAAGAAAAAACCCCAACCAACCAACAGAAGAAAGAATTTTCTTAAAATAAAGTAATAACATTAAAAACCTTGTTTTCTTTTGATTACTTTATGAATTATATTTACTTTGCAAATATTGTGGTATTCATTATTTTTGTTATACGTAAATGTTATGCTTAAAAGCAGGGCTAACATAATTATTAAAAAATAAATAAAAATAAAAACATAATTAAATTAATTAAATTAAAATAAATAAAAACAACAATCACATTCAAATATTTCTATTAGTTAGAAAATGCTTGGTGAAAAATATCTAAAGCTTGGTTTATATTAAAAAAAAGACGTATATCAAATAATAACAATTTTCAACAACAATTTATTATTATTGTTATTATTATTATTATTACATTGTTATAGATTATCATTATATTATTACTAATGTTCATTATTATTATTACTATTTTATTATATTTGGTAGATATATATATATATATAATACACAAATAATATGATTAATAATATGATGACATACTTATTGAATATATAATGAAATAATACAATTGAAAATATCACGACAAAATGAAGAATTCGAGTATAATGCGTTGTAAAATAGGAGAAAAAAATTTCAGGCTTGGTTTATATTTAAAAAAACATATCTCAAATAATAATGATCACATTCACATTCACATTCACAGTAATAATAATAATAATAATAGTAATAACGTTTATACGTACTCTTTTATCAATCTTTTAAAATATAAATATTTCATACATTATTATTATTATTATTATTATTATTATTTTTATTATTATTATTTTTTTTTATTTTTTTATTTTTTTATTTTTTTATTTTTTTTTTTTGGGGGGGGGGGGGTACAAGATTACTTAGGAATTCGTATGTATATAGTTATAAATATTAAAATTAAAGTAAAATAAAATCTTTCAAGAAAAATTTCTTACGGTAATTAAATACTTATAGAATAACTACATTTTATTTTACAATATAATTAAATTTCTTATCTTGTTCTTATTTTTTATCGAGTACAAAAATTTCTTCACCATATTATTCATAGTAAGGTTTTGTAAACTTCGTTACACACAAAAATAAATAAATAAATAAATAAATAAATAAATAAATAAATAAAAAACATACAGAGAAATAAAAGGAGGAATGGAGAGATAGAAATTTTTGAAAGTATTTTATTTTATTTTATTTATTTACTTATTTGTTTAAATTTTGTTAACAAAATTTGGCATAGTTATACATATTTAAATTTTTAATTCATAATTACTATATTGAAGTAAAAATTTTGTTGAATTCTTACTTACGTTTTCTATAGCATAAATTTAGAGAAAAAATTATGTATGGAGAAAAACAAAAAATCTGCTTATATTTCTGTAACACTCAGTAAAGAAACTGCGTCTAAGAAGTTTACCGTTTCGGCAACGTGTCTGTAAACCTGCAAAATACCCGAATAAATTATTAAAATCATGTAAGCTGTTTAAACTGATGTACGCAAAAGTGCAATGCGTTTTGCGTTCGCATTCTATAGAAGCTAACCTGATTCATGCGCAATTTCAAGTATGATTATCTTCTATTTATTTATTAAGCTGTTATTTTATAGATAAATAAATACACTGCACAGGTTTTATCAATTTTATTGAAAGCTCAGCAGCTAAATCTATTTAATTCATAGGAAAGCGTTACTGTTTAATTGCTGTGCATGTCACAATATTTATACATGCTGGATTATAGCATGTCACAATATATATGCCACGTTTCCTTCAGGTAAAACATTAGCAGATATTTTTAAAACTTTTTTTTTTCTTTTAATAGATATCCCTTTCCGCATTGTTTCCCTTTCAGAACTTCCAAGCGTATTATCACGGCTGAATTGATTGATACTTAATTTTGTTACAGTTCGTTAATTTCGCAGTTAAATAACAGTATTCATTTTGAGTATGTAGCAAATCTGTAACGATAACAGATATATTTAAAGTTATTTTATATGGAACGTGGTTAACCATTTTAGGAAATGGTTATTGATACTTTTTATTATCAGACCCAAATTAAAGTTTATTATTATTATTATTATTATTATTATTATTAAAACGATTCTATTTTACCATGTTTTTATTAACTTCGATTCCTGTTTGTGTGTTTATCCAGTACAAATCTTGCGATCGATTTTTAACTATCTTCCCTATTAGCTAGACATATGAAACTTTCAGAATAGCTCAGAACCCGATAATAACATAATACTTCGAAGCTCGATTTCCGAATTTTTGATTACTTTTCTTTTAATTGATTAAGATATGAAAATAATAACCTCCTAATAGGTTTAAAAATAGCCATTAAAATATTAGCTATAATTTAATTTTTGCCAAAACAAATTTACGTGTTCATTTTCTTTCGACATAAAAATAAATACATTTAATTAAAAATGAAAGTTAAAAAATTATAAAAAAGTTAAATTATGCATCTCACAAAAATTGACGCCATTATCACTTTCAATATTTCATACACATTGATAAAGTACTAATGTAATAAATAGCTATGATTCAACTATAGCTATGTTCAACATTTTATAGCTATGATTCAACAGAAAATTTAATACATGGTATATAAAAAGTTTATTTTATCCTATAATTATTAATTTATGATTTTTTTTTTCGTCTTTGTTACCGTTTGAACGTTCATTTTTTTATTAAATAAGCCAATAGAAATTATTTTTGAATGTAAAATAATATAAGTTATCAGTTGATGTTATTCGTTTTTGTATATCCTGTGGAAGCTTTAACATTACTTCTATTATTATTTTTTAAATTTAATTTTTAGTGCTTTTGTCTCTGCAACTTTCGCGTTTCTATGAAATATATGATTTTAATGTGATAAAGCTCAACATACTTTTCAGTTTTGAGGATACTCTTCCATATATAAAATAATATTATAGTTTTAAAAAATTAAAGAACACGCTTTCATAAAAATGTGAACTAAAAAGCACGAAATATATATCTTAGTATTAAAATGCAGGGTAAGAGAAAATCGTGTGAGTGACACACCATAATATTTACATACATTTAAATATTTAATTAAAATAATTTAGAATTAAACAAAAACCCTTTTTCAAAAATGCTGATTGACAGCATTAGGGTCCTAGGCCTGAAGGGGAGTGTCTTCGTGGGTGTCTTTCTTAGGGGTCCTAGACCGTATTAAAGCAGGTCTCGGAGAAAACCACGGAAAACTCCGAACGGCTATTCCGACAAGCGCGACCTGGGATCGAACCCGGCACCTCACGTCACTAGCTTTGAGCGCAGAACCATTTGGCCGCTGGCGGGCCCATGGTATAGTACATTAACACAACACATATATATATACAACACATATACATATATGGTATATTAACACAACACATATATATATACAACACATATACATATATGGTATATTAACACAACACATATATATATAACACTTAAAACTTAAGATAAAAAAATAGTAATGATAATAATCATTCTTTTAGCATAAATATTTGATAAATTTATTGTTATTTATTTATTTATTTTTAATGGTAAGTTACACAAAAATGTATCACTGAAGGAAATCGTTTTCACTATCTTGCAGTTGCTGATATTGCAGTAAAAATTTTTGTTTTTGTAATTATTAACTTTACTCAATTTTCCAGTGTGTATTTAGAGTTTTATTTTATACCATTAGAGAATAAAAACTACCATATTTTTATATTTATGTTTAAGCTAACGCAATAAATAAATAAATTAATAAACAAAATTAATAAAATTAAAAAAGATTGCATCATTTCTTGAAAGAAACCAAAGGCGGTATTCAGTTGTCATAAAATATGATTTTCTTACTATTATAATTATTATTAAATTTGTATATTTATTTATTATGTACTAGCCGCCTTCGGCGACCATCTGGTTCGCGATCCTTGAAAAGTTCGACTTTACGAAACTCCCGCTTGGTGGCGCTGTTTCAGGTCCTCCAACAGCTCATTGACATATAGTGAAAATAACTTTATTGAAAAATTTAATCGCAGTAAATTACCACTCGGTAGCGCCTGCGGCGCCCTCTTCCCGTTTCAATATCTGAAACAGCCTGTTGGCTCACCGTGTTACGATCTTTCAGAATTCTGACTTCAGCAAAGTCCAGCTGGGTAACGCCTGCGGCGCCTTATCTCCGTTTTAGAACTTACAACAGCTTCCACGCTCATACCACAAATATATTTGAAAGTTTTAACTGCAGCAAAATTCCGCTCTGTGGCGACTAAGGCTCCGCTTTACGTTTCATGATTTGAAATAGCCTGTTCGCTCACCATATAAAGGACCTTGAAAATTCTGATCGTGGCAAATCCGCAACCCGATGGGGCCTACGGTCTCCCAATCTTCTTCCTATAAGTAATTTACTGATAATCAGAATTGGAGATATTGAATTATTAAAATGACAAAGAGTCTTCTGGCGACAGATTTGCAATATGTACTCCTCAATTTCAGTTTAAAAGACTTAAAATGATATTTTACCTATGAAATTATTTTAATTAGAAGCTGAGATACAAAGGTAATATAAGCATTGTTATAACAAAATTTGTGTCTGATTTTTTCGTTTTTTTTTTTTCTTTGAAACTTGCGTGTTAAAAATCCTTCATACGAAATGCGCACGGAGTATCGGAATTCGAAAGCCTGCATTATAATTAGAATTGGAGATATTGTAATAAAGGTGTTCTGGCTTTTCTGTGGTTTTCTCTGAAACTCCCGTACGGAATTTAACGGCTTATATTAGTTTAAAAGTCCGTAATATTTCAAATGATGTGTTATAACTTATTGAATTATTAAAATATCAAAGCTCCCTCGGGCGACAGAGATTTGCAACATATACTCATCAATTCTAATTCAAATAACTTTTTAAATGATATATTACTCATGAAATTATGTTAATTAGAAGCTGAGATACAAAGCTAATATAGACATTTTTATAAAAAGATTTGTGTCCGACTTATCCATGGTTTTCTAACAAAACCTGCATAATTCCGGGCTATATAACGTTAAAAATCCTTAGTACGATATGTGAGCAGAAATTGGAATTCGAAACTCTGCAAAATATTAAAGAATAAAGGTGTTCTGGGTATTCCGTTGCTTTCTCCGAAACTCCCGTTCCTTTTCTACATCTTTGCCCCTTCGCTCTGCCCCCCCCCCTTTTCGTCGATAATAATAATTTTACACTCGAAAATATCCGCAATCGATTCATCTTGCCTTAAAATCTAAATATACCAACCAATTTCAAACACCGTAACTCTTTTTTTTTTACCCTTTTTCCCCCTCTTTCAAGCCCTCCCTAATAATCGTACTCTTTCAAAAATATTCACAATCGAATTATCGGGCATTAAAACCAAATACTACGAAATTTCAACGGCATATCTCGTTTTAAAATACTGCAAAATATAAAAGAAAACTTAACCCTCTGTACCATACTGTAGACTGTAGGCAACATACCGTTCGATCGTGGTTCAAATTCAAAGAATCGGTTCTACAACGTAATCACGCACTGTAGCCTGTCGTATACACTCACAGTTAGAGAATCTAGTATCTAGAAACACAACTGGATGGCGCCGTATGTCGTAAGTTGAAGTTCATTACTCGACAGTGGGTAACTAACGACAAGTGCGGACCGGCTCTGATTCAAAAAATAATAAAAAATAGTTTTTCGTGTGTTTTTGTGTTTTATATTGAAACAGTGAAGAGGTAAGTGTTTCAAATTCATTGTATAATATTGATTTTGACCCAATTTCACGTATTTTATAGGATTTTATGCTAAAAAGTGTTTGTTGCCTGTAGGTGTTTTTGTTTGTTTTTTCGAAATTTATGAGAAATAAAAAAAAAACCTGAAACACGTGTATTTTATTTTTTTCCAATTATTACGAAACAAATAAACACAAAAATATTAAAGGTCATGAGTTACAGAGGGTTAATCTCTTTCCAATAAATATGTCATTTTTTATTTATGCATATATTTTCATGAAAACTGAACAGTAGCTTTATAATATGCTGTCTAAGCCGAATATTCATTTAAATGTAAGGTAAATGAAAATTAGAAAAAGTTCGAAAATTGTAATTTTTCCCCCCACTATAAAACACGTGATATCTTAATTGATTACAACCATTTCCTTTTTCATCACAGACAGTAGTCTGCTTGTTGCCAACTAAATTTCATACTTTAGTTAATTTTTAAAAATCTATTTGATGTATCGATAAGCCGCTTGCACTCTTAGATTCGGAGAAAATTCTCCTTTCATTTGGTACCAAATTCGTAACGTTCGGACTAATATTTCTAATTTATTTTCAATTTTTTCTGGCTTTAACTCCGTTAAAATATCTATTTTTATGCAATCGCGGTGAATTCTCAGTCATTGAGATCGCTTTTTGATTAGACATAAGTCTACGTTTTAATTAATATCTCCGCAACTAATTAAAATTTTTAAATTCTGTTTTCACTATCCCCTCGGGAAGGCTTCTAGGCACCCGTATATCAAATTTTATACTTCTGCGTTCAGTAGGGGCTGAACGTATAGATGCTCACACAGGCAGACAGACAGAGAGACAGACAGACAGACATCTTCTTTTATTATTATAGAAGATAAGTGTGCATTTGCGGTTTCATGTATGTGACTCTTTCTTCATTTACCTGGGTATTCAACTTTATTTTGTTAATAGAGCAGGTGTATGTTTATAAACAAATGACGCTATTCAGACCTTCTGCGCAGCTTTCACGCATGTAGACGATATATCTATCTGCCTTTCTCCTTGTGAAACATCCGCATATTTTGTATGGATATTAATTTAAACATAGATCTGAAGCATAGAAGTATCAGCTGCTTGAATCTGAATTTTTTTGAGTTTGAATCATCATCTGAATAAATAACATAAAACATTTTTCGCTTGTAATATGAGTTTTTGCTTTTTTAAATAGAAAAATGTTGTGTAACATAAGTTTTTTGATTAAGAGTCTAAACAATAGTATTAAGAGATCTCTAATAATTTAATTCTTAAAAATATATACTTAAATAATTAAATTACCTTTTTAACTAGACTGTTTTTAAAAAATAACTTTTTTAAATATCTTTTTCATCTATGATTATTGATCGCAAAATAAATAACTAAATAAAGTACTTTAAAATATTTTTTTCAGCTTAAAGGCCAAACAATCGTAAAAAAATTCTCAATTAATTTAATTATAAAAACTGCATATTTTTAATAATCAAATTAATTTTGGATTAAATAATTTTTAATTGGCTTTTTTCCCCCTACAATAATTAAAAAAATAAATATAAATAAATATAAATAAATAAATAAATAAACTTTTTTTAAGTAAATGTTATTTAAAATAGATTTTTCGATTAAACCTATGCAACAGTATTCGAAAGCAAGTAGGTCTAAATTAATTATTAGAATTCTATATTTTTTAATGCAAAATTTTATCAGATTATTTAAATCAAATAATTTGTATTTGTTCTTTTTTCTATAATCGTTGATAAAAGATATATTTTTGTGTTTGAAAGTATTTTAAAATAAATATTCAATTAAAAGCCCAAACAGTAATATTAAGTAGTAATTTGAACTAAATTAATTATAAAAAAATTAATAATTAAATAATTTTTTAATTGTAATATATTATTAAATCAAATTTAATAAGTATTTTTATAATCATTATTTAAAACGAATTATATTAAACATATTTTCGAAGTGGTGGTTTAGATGTTAAAGCTGACTGACAACATGAAGGTCGACGAGCGTAACCTAGGATCGAATCCAGCACTTTCAGTCTACCAGCTTAGAGAGCAGAACCACTCGGTCATTAAAATAGGCTGTTGATACAAATCTCCAATCAATATTATTAAGCAATTTCAACTAATTTAATTATTATAAGATAAATTTTAATAAATAAATTATTTTTTAATTAGAATATTTCATTAAATAATCTTTTAACTAGCCTTTTTTAAATATATATACACGTAATCATTCATAGAAAATAAAATCTTTTAATATAAAATTATTTTAAAATAGATTTTTCTCTTAAAAGCCAAAAGTATAGTATTAAGCAACATCGGCTAATTTAATTATTAAAATTTATATTTTTAGTAACTAATTTAGTTTTTCTATTAGACTATTTTAAATAAAATAATTCTAGAATTCTCATTCCTAGAATCAATTACAGAAAAAATCTTTTAACCTTTAAGAACGTTTGGAATTGGATTTTTCCTTTTAAATCCCAAACAGTAGTATTAAACTATTTTAACTAATTTAATTATTTAAAAAATTCTATTTTTAATAATTAAATTAATTTTTAACTATAATATATTATTAAATAATTTTCTAATTGGTTTTCTTAATATAGTCAATTTTATAAAAGATATTTTGGTGATGGTTGTTTATACGTTAAAGCCGATTGACAACATGAGAGACATACGTCTGAGTCAAATGCTTTCCATGAGGGATCTTTCTAAAAATGTCCTGTATATACGCGATTTTCGGAGAAAACCATGGAAAACTCCGAACGGCTATGTCGACAAGCGTGACCTGGAATCGAATCCGGCATTTCCAGTCTTCCAGAACCACTCGGCTACTGAAACAGGTTTTTAATCATAAGTCTAAACAATGGTGTTAAGAAATTTCAACTAATTTAATTATAAATAAATAAATAATTTATTTACTTTTAAATAAATAATTATAAGTTTAATTATAAATAAAATTCATATAAATTTTCATATTTTTAATTAATAAATGAATTTTTAATTCGAATATTTTATTAAATGATATATATATATTTATTTATTTATCAAGCTTTTTTTTTTAAATCCATAGACAAAAAATAAATAAATAAATAAATAAATAAATAAATAATAATAATCTTTTAATATTAAAAGCATTTTAATATAGATTTTTATGTTAAAAGCTGAAACAATTGTACTAAGTAATCTCGACTAATTTAGTTGTTAAATATATATATATATTTTTTTTTTTCTTAGTTAAATTAATTTTCTAGATTTTTTAATTATTTTTTTAACTTTTTTTTTTTTTTTTTTTTTATCTTTAATTTTTCACAAGAAAAAAATATTATATTAACAGTGTTTAGAAATATTTTTTTTTTTTTTTTTTTTAATTTAAAGATCTAATAGTTCTATTAAACAAACTAATTTAATTATTAAAAATTTTCATTTTCAATAAATGCAGTAATTCTTAATTAGATTTTTATATTGCATTTTTTTTTTTTCTATAATCTCTTTTACAAAATATATATATATTAAAACTATTTTGATACAAATTTTTCAATTAAAGCATCAATATTCATTCATTTATACGCCTGGCCTATTTTTACATGGCAATTCAACACAACAAGCAATATCAATGTTTAAATCTTAGCAGAAATGTAAAACATCTTAAGAAAATGGAGAAATGGAAGTAAATAGCTGAGCTCGTAACGTTATGTCCTAGTATTTTTTGCCTACATGTGCTGAATCACCTGTCAATGTTTCTCGCAGTGACGCCATATACGCCTGGTCTATTTTTACATGGCAATTCAACACAACGATTTTTTGTAAGGAAAACACAATGAAGCTTTAAAAAATAAATTATGTTACAAACATTCTTTAAAAACTTCACACTGTTAAAAATGAAGTTTCAAAAAATGAGTAAACGAACACACTCATTTCGGGTGTTCGGATTGAGGCAAATTGTCTACACTAGGGACCTGGTTCAAAGGGGGGGGGGGGGGTGACCTCTAACGGATCCTAGTCTGTATTCACCCACGTTTCGGAGAAAATCACGGAAAACTCCGAACGTCTAGGTCAATGAGCAAAAGCTGGAATCGAACCCAGCACCCGTCTACCACATTTCAGCTCAGAACCGCTCTGCCACTCATTTCGGAAAGAGTAGCTAAAAAATGATAACTGCTAAAAATGAAGCGCTCGAATATGATTAAACGTTAAATGCATTTCATAATGAGTAACTTTGTTTCAAAAAGGTAAATATGCCTATCCCATTTGTAAAATATCGCATGTTTTCAAATTGATAGCTGTTTACCTCATAATAAATTATTAAAAGTATACTGAACAAATAAAGTTTTTTATAGAATGTTTACGTATTTAAATAGAAAGAGTTCAAAAAAAAATTTTTATTCTTCAAAATCTCCACCACTACATTTCATACCGGTTTTCTTCTAGTGTGCGGAAAAATAAATTACACAGTGAAACTTGAATAATTCGAACTTGTTTAATTCGAAATTCTGGATAATTCGAATTTTTTACTCGGTCCCTTGAATTTTGTATTAAAATAATGTTAAAAAACCGTGGATAATTCGAATTCTATTTTGGACAATTCGAATTTTTCATACGATTACCTTTAAAATATTACTGTAAAATTTGTTCCCGAGATTTTTCTCAGCTAATATATTTTAAGTCTTTCAAAAGAAGGATAAGGAAATACAAAAGAAGCTCCTAGCTAGTGCATCAGAAGATATGGTGTATATACATGAACTTCGAGGTTTTTTTTAATTGAATATCATGTCTAATGAAGAAGATTCTATTTTTGTATCAAGTCATATGCTATGACACAAAAATTTTACTTAAAGAAGAAATAAAAAATATCTGACAATTTTTAAAAAAGTGTTGAATAATTAAGCTCGTAAAAAATATTGATTTAATGTGAGGGGGATGTAGAAGTACTCTTAGATATAAAGTTTATGTGTTAAATCTTTGATCGTAGAGTTTTAATTTTTTAATTTATCTCTTTTTTTTTTTTTTTTTTCAACAAAATAGTATATGTAATTCGAATTTTTGGATATTTCGAATTTTTCTCTGGTCCCTTCAACTTCGAATTATCTAAGTTCTACTGTATATAATCAATACCTGGGATATTGGGATTCACGATGGCCGCATCCATTTTTTAGCATGTCAATATTCTCAATAACTAGTAAATGGAATTTTCAAATTTGAGTATTTTTAGTTCGGAGCTACTATTTTGAATATGTGACAGGCTTAAAACTAACATAATTTTGAGAAACCATCTTTTCAGTGAAAGATCGCTAGGACTATCGCTAAATTTAGGACTTCAATCTCCAATTTTCTTATTTGGTTCACAAATACTGAGAAGGGAAAAAATGCCATGAATAGTTAAAGCCAAAATATCTTTAGTTAATATTGGTTTCAATTTTAACAAATATCAGTATTTATACTTTTTATTTTTTAATAGAGAGTTAATTATTTATTCAAATAAAAATTCCTGAAGCGTAATATTAATCGAAAAGTCCCAAGATCGCTACATAAAACGACCTAGAGTAGGATAAGCGTCACTTTCTTTTGGATGAAACTAGACTTTCAACTTAGTAATACAGTAAAGTCTCGTACAACGCGGGTACAAGTTTTGTTTAATGAATATTACAATTCTATTTTGTATCAACACTAATTTTATATCAGAGCAACGTCTTTATACAAAAACTAAATCGAGTGTATGAACCAATAGATTGGTACTCTAAAAATTTGTTGGTGTTAAAAAATAAAACTGTTTTATTTATTTGTCATCTGTGCCACCACGTTGTACGAGACTTTACAGTATATACCCTCTTTGAGTTTCATAGGATGAAGGAAACGTGAATAAAATTTAGTACAAAGTTCAATATGAACAGGTGTATTGACGAATATTTAATCGAAATAATATAAAGATAAGCTACAATGTTGACACAATTGATGGTTTTGCATACATCCTCCCTTGAGCTTTTAAAGAGCGTAAAACAATATGCGGAGAAAACATTTAATTGCAATACAAATGAGATGTAAAATATAGGCAAATACCCGCATGCATGTTATTATTTCATAGCAATCTCACGTGCGTTGCACATTTAGTATCGAAATCCCTGCTCACTATGTATCTATGGTGTATGAATTTATATCTATGGTATAAGATCAAAATTCCTGCTCGCCATCATTGTCATTTTCCAGTTCATCAGTAGAAGGTGTCCCATTCCCTCCAAACAATCGATGGGCCATCAATCAAAGTACTAACTAAAATTATTAAATTAATTTTAATAGATTATAAAAATTTGATTTCTCCATTTCATTTCTCCATTAAAATTTTAATGGACTTGTATATTTATATACATCATATCAGAAAAAAAAAAATCGAAATTACTACAAATTTGAATTGTTACTCAACAAAACTGTTTTTGATATAAGCATTAAATTATGGTTTCAACAGGTACTTTAGATTAGAATAAAAACCATATAATAAATTGATTTGTAATAATAATAATGATGATAATAATAATTACTATTATTATAATCAGAAGATTAAACTACTTTTATATAATACATACACATGCATATATATATATTCATCTTATTTAATCAACGCGTTTTTTTTTCCACGTGGCTTGAGAGGAATGATTATTTAGCTGATAATCTCAAGTTAAGTGTGGTTTTGTTTCATTGTAACCCTCTTCTTTTTCTTTCTTTCTTTCTTTTTTTTTTTTTTTTTTTTTTTTTTTTTTTTTAATGTGACAGTTCCTACTGTTTTCTTCAGTCCTGAATTTTGCGTAATCACCGTTTTTAGCATTACACCTAGAATTTTATATTTCTTTTCATGTCCAAAAAAAAAAAAAAGTGCAAACATTATTTTTAAATAATTTAAATAAACTTTAGAAAAATCATGCTAAAGAAATGGAACAGCTTCAGTATAGAACGACTTTTGTTAGGTATTATTATTATTATTATTATTTATATATGTTAAAAAAAAATACAAGAAAAGTTAATTTGCATGGATTTATAATGAATTTAGAAAGATATGACATCATTAGTCAAGTAAGAAATTTATTTCAAAATATTTAAAATAAAATTTAAGTAAAAAATTATTTTTTAAAGTTAGAAGCTTTTTATTATGAAGCCCTAAAAAGCATAAAATAAAACTTATTCTGGCAAAGGCATGCTACAAAGAAATGAAAGTTTCAACTCTAAAAAAATTTTAGAGAAAAATATAGGTACTTTCCTTTTGCAAGAGATGAAAAGTTTTTAATGTTCAAAATATTTTAAAAAGCTTTCGAGACCAATATCCTTAGTTATTAGTTTCTGTATAGTCATTCGTTAGGCCAGAAATTTCAAATGTCTCGAAAGCTTTTTAAAATATTTTTAACATTAAAAAATTTTCATCTCTTGCAAAAGGAAAGTACCTATATTTTTCTCTAAAATTTTTTTAGAGTTGAAACTTTCATTTCTTTGTAGCATGCCTTTGCCAGAATACATTTTATTTTATGCTTTTTAGGGCTTCATAATAAAAAGCTTCTAACTTTAAAAAATGATTTTTTACTTAAATTTCATTTTGTGCTTTTTAATTACAAAAAAGGAAAAAGCTTCTTAAAAAAAAAAAAAAAAAAAAAAAAAAATTAAAATTCCTCAGGATATTTTGTAGACAACGGAAGATTTTCGTCTATCAATTGAATTGTTTTTTTTTTTTTTTTTTTTTTTTTTTTTTTTTTTCCATTATTTATCTGCAAAAAAAGTACTATATCGTCTTTAGAGGACCGAATCCGGGACCATCGCGTTATCAGCATGAACCAAAAGTCTAAGATCTGTCAAGAAAAATCATAGAACATTCTCTAATAAATACTTATACAAAAGGAATATTGTTCTCGAATTGCTTTTTAAAATATTTAGAATATTTAAAATTTTTCATGTTTTGCAAAAGTGAAATATCTATATTTTTCTCTAAAATGTCTTGTTGTTGAACCTTTTGTGATTTTATAGTATGTGTCTGCAAGAATATATTTTTATTTTAGTCATTTTAGGGCTCCACAATAATAAAAGACTTTCAGTGTTATTTTTATTTATTTATTTATTTATTTATTTGTTTGTTTTTATTTATAAATTTGCTGAATTTTTTATTTTATGCTTTTAGTAACTTAAAAAAAAAAAAAAAAAAAAAAAAAGCTTATTTAAAAAATTATCAAAATTCCTTTGGACACTTTGTAGTCAATGAAAGATTTTCTTTTTTCTTTTATGATTTTTAGTATATAAAGAAAAGCTTCTCAAAAAAAAAACTCTTCAAAAATTTTTAGAATACTTGCGTAGACAATAAAAAATTTTCTTTTATCAGTTGACACATTTTCTATTAATTACCTGCACAGTTTAACACATCGATCCTTCGGGGATGGAACTCACCACCATCGTATTAGCAACTTGACGCTCTAACCAACTGAGCCAACGAGCGACTATAAGGACTACTGACATTTATTTTAAAGTTGAGGTGCCTTATTTAATAGCGTGACTTGAAGACGCGATAACGAAAGCCAATTTCAATAAAAAGCTTCTAAAAAATTATTTATTTATTTTTATTTAAATTTTTATTTTGTGCTTTTTAGCAACTAGATAAAAAGCTATTTAAAAAAATCTTCAAAAATGATTAGGATACTGTGTACACAACGAAATATTTCCTTTTATCAACTGACATCTTTTCTATTAATTATTTGAAAAAGTAACATGACGCTCTAGCCAACTGAGCCATTAAGAGATAGAGATACAATGAATTGCTTACCTTTTTTTTTTTTCTTTTGAGTGGAAGTGTCTTTTTTTTTTAGCGTGACAGATTGGTTGGTTGGAGGATTAAGGCCGATTGACTCCTTATGTGTCCTAGGCCTATAGGGGGAATGCCCTCCGTGGGGGTCTTTCTAAGGGGTCCCAGCCCGTATTTACGCGAGTTTCGGAGGAAACCACGGAAAACTCCGAACGGCTAGGTCGATGAGCGCGACCTGGGATCGAACCCGGCACCTCCCATCTACCAGCTTTGAGCGCAGAACCGCTCGGCCGCTGGTGGGCCTATTTAGCGTGACAGAAAACGCGATGACAAATTGAACTTCATATAATAATACATAATATATATATAAAACTTCTAAAAATATTTATTTTTGTATTTTGTACTTGAAACTTTTTATTTTGAGCTTTTTTAATATCTAAAATATTTTGTGTTTTCTAATATCTAAAAAAACAAAAAACTTCTTAAAAAAAAAACTCTTCGAAAATTCTTAAGATATTGTGTAGTCAACGAAAAATTTTCTTTTATCAAATAACACCTTTTCTACTAATTATTCTCAAAAACTAATACGCCGGACCTTCCGAGGATCAAACTCTCGACCACCGCTTTATTAACGTCATGCTCTAACCAACTGAGCAACGGAGCCACAAACGGAATGGCTTATATTTACTTTAATTGTTTACTAGCGTGACACAATGTCAAAGTCAATTTCATATAAAAAGCTTCTAAAAAATTTATTTATTTATTTATTTTTACTTACATTTTTATTTTGTGCTTTTTTGTAATTACATAAAAAGCTGTTTACAAAACTCTTAAGAAATTATTAGGATACTGTGTACACGACGAAATATTTTCTTTTATCAATTGGCACTTTTTCTATTAATTATTTGCAAAAAATAACACCTTGGCCCGGCGAGAATCGAACACACGACTCTCGCGTTATCAACATAACGCTGTAACCAGCTGATCCATTAAAAGATACAATGAGTTGCTTAATTTTATTTTATTTTATTTTTAATATATGTATAATAGAAGCGTCTTGGGTTTTTTAACACGACAAAAAGCCGATGACTAGAGATGTAAAAAACCCGGGAATTTTGCTTCAGGGGAATAAACATGGGAATTTTCGGGTTTAAACCGGGAATTTTGGGAACTTTGGAAACTTTGAGGGGAAGAAACAATTATTCAGTGTTTCGATTTAATTTCACTTCTTTTAAGTATACAAACAACTTGTTTCAATATCAATTTTATTCTGTTTGCTTAAATAAAAGTGATATAAAAAATTATGTGATTATTTTACAAAACATTGTAAAAAATTAAACATTTACGTTATTGACAATAATAAATTATGAAGTTTTGTCTGCCTATTTAAATAACTTTAGAACTTTTTTTCTTTTTTTTAATGAATACCTACCATAATAAAATATGTTATAATAATACATGAAATTAAATTATGGTTAGAATACTTTAAAATTATTAAATTTTATTATAATTCGTCGAATAAAATTTCACAATAGTTCATGAAATTTTGTTATAATCAGTTAAAGAGCACGGGCAACAAAATCGAACGCGAGTTCTTCGGTTATTAAGAATTAGAGCAATAATTTTTTGTGCATCAAATCAATACATAAAATATTCAATAGCTAATAAATAATTTGGCTGTTATTTCTTTCTTTCTTTATTTTTTGCATATTAATATTGTTGGAATTTTAATTGAAATAATATTTTCCATTGTAATATTATTGATTGTTTTAGTAAATGCAGAATATTTTGAAGCATTTTTGTTTTATTTTTGAAATAAAATGTTAAAGATATACAACTGAAAAATGATATTGCGATTAAAAAAAAAGAAGTGTTACATTGAACTTAGTGTGTATACAGTCAGAACTAACAAGGAGAGGTCACAACATGGAAAATTCAGATTGGGACGAAATTGCGCAGGATTGTAGTATACTATGAGGGTAACAACATATTAAAGCAGTAGGACCCACTATCCACAAAATTTCGAGGAAAAAGGATTTAAAGTTTTAGTAATCTTTAAATACAAGTTATATCGCGCGCGAGTAAGCGCCTCAGTGGTGTGATCTTAAAGCGCGAGCCTCCCAAACAGATGACTTGGGTTCGAGGCTACCTGCGGGACTACTTTTTTTTTTTTTTTTTTTCGTTAAACTTTTTATGTAATTTTAACTTTTTATTTATTTTACAATTCAATTCAAAATTTGAAAATTTTAATAAAAAATTATTTAATTTTCTTCAGTATAAAATAACTTTTTCTATTTTTAATATTTATAACTTAAAAATACAATAAATTTATATAACTTAAAAAATAAATTTTAGTTTTATTTTAACTGTAAAATAAGGAAAAACTAAAGAAACTGTTTTTAATTATTTATCTAAATATTTTATTTTACTTTAGGTATATTTAATTTTATTTTTTAAATTACGAAAAAAAAAAAAAAAAAAAACAGAGAAATGATGATTTTAATTGCATATATAATTACTATCCAAATTAAACAATTACTTCTCCAATCAATACAGTTTCTTAAAAATTATAGTATAGGATTGTGATGCTATTAAATTATTACAGTAAAGAAATGTTATCTTTAAATGTAGATTTTAAATGTTTAATGAACATCGTTTCTTTTTTGATAACGACTTCCTTTTTTTTTTTTTTTTTTTTTTTTTCCTTCTGTGCACAAAATAAAATTCCACCTGCTCTTTATTATTAACAAGCTAGAAGTGTACGTAATTTATACACATTCAAACCAAATCAGGAAGCTCAAACCAAGATTTAAGTACACCTGCTAACTATATTACACTTTGTTTACAGCTTGCTTATTTTTTAATTTTTTAAATATTTGTCTGTTTTTCTTTATGTTTCTTATTTAGGGTTTTGTAAAACTTAACATTATTTTTTAAGTTATAGAAATTTATTGTATTTTTAAGTTATAAATATTAAAAATAGAAAAAGTTATTTTATATTCAAGAAAATTAAATAATTTTTATTAAAATTTTCAAATTTTGAATTGAATTGTAAAATAAAGTAAAATAAATAAAAAGTTAAGATTACATAAAAAGTTAAAGAAGAAAACATCTCCTGTAGGTAGCTTCGAACCCAAGCCATCTGGGTGGGAGATTCGCGCTTTAGGATCAACCCACTGAGGCGCTTACTCGCATGCGAAATAACTTGTATTTAAAGATTACTGAAACTTTAGATGCTTTTTTCTCGAAATTTTGTGGATAGTGGGTCCTACTGCTTTAATATGTTGTTACCCTCATAGTATACTACAATCCTGCGCAATTTCGTCCCGATCTGAATTTTCCATGTCGTGACCTCTCCTTGTAAGTTATAAATATACTGCAATAACAGAAAATAAGTCTGTTAATTAATGAAATTTGAAATTTGCACTTTTTAAATTTATTGACGTTAAGAGCACTATTTAAAAATTGACAGATCATAAAAACATCTAAATGTGAGATAACATTTTGAAATGCCTTAGAACATATCTGAGCTCAGAAAAAAAAAAAAAAAAAAGATAAATTCGTAACTTTTGAAAACTTTCAAAATTCCCTTCCCAAAAAACCGGGTTTATTTCCTGGTTTAAACCCGGGTTTTTTCCCCGCTCACATCTCTACCGATGACAAATCCAATTTCATATAATAGTAATATAATATATATATATACATATATATACATATACATATATATACATATATATACATATATATATATATATTATATATACATATACATAACGCTTCTAAAAATATTTTTTTTAATGTATTTATTTTTTACTTAAAACATTTTATTCTGTGCTTTTTTAATATCTAATATGTTTTGTGTTTTTCAATATCTAAAAAAAAAAAAAAAAAAAAAAAATGCTTCTTAAAACAAACTCCTCAAAAAATTCTTAGTGTAAGCAACGAAAAATTTTCTTGTATCAATTTACACATTTTCTACTAATTATCTGCAAAAATTAACACGCTGGACCTTCCGGGGACCGAACTCACGACCACCGCGCTATTAACTGGACGTTCTTACCAACTGAGTCAAAGCGGGACAAACGAAATCGCTTATATTTACTTTAAAATGAAGCGCCTTGTTTACTAGCGTGACACGAAGACACGATGACCAAGTCAATTTCAATTAAAAACCTTCTAATTAATATTTTAAAAATTACTGAAAATAAAGATAAAGTTTCTAAAATAATGATGGCAATTTATAATAAATTAAAATAAATGAAAAAGGCTTAAACTTAAAAAAAAAAAAAAAAAAAATGGAAATTTTCGGGAAAAAAAAAAAAAAACATAAAATTGGCTATAAATTTGACTATAAAATTGACTATAAAAATTGATTAGAATTATAAAGTATATATATATATCGAAAGATCCTATTATTTATGAACAAAAAATAAATAAATAAATAAGTTAATATCTTTCTTTTTATGTCGGAAAAAATAAATAAATAAATAAATAAAAGAAGAAGAAGAAGAACATGCAAACATTTTTTGTAAAAAAAAAAAAAATAATTGAAATAAAACTGAGAAAAATCATGCTAAAGAAATGAAACAGCTTCAGTGTAGAACCCCCAGGTGAAATTTTAAATTTGACACCGATGTAGCTTGGAGGCTTCTCGCCAAGATCTTTATTTACGCGATCGCGCCAGTCATTTTAATTCTTCGCCAAAATGACAACAAAAATTTAACAGCCGCCAAAGGTTAAAGTTGTTAAAGTTGTTAAAGGCCCTATGTTAAAGTTGTATAAAAGGAATTTTAATGAAAGAATATAATAACCGATGCTAGAGAATAAAACATAGTTAATGTATTCCTTTATATGGAAAAAATAGATAATAAGACCTGTCGTATTAAATTAAATTCTGTTTTGTGCAGAATTTTATATCTGTTACTTAGAAAACAAATATAGGGGAGACTGGGGCACAATGGACCACTTTTACACTTATAAATTGTTTTCACCAAAAATAAAAAAGCGAGGTACTTGCAAAAATTAGCAAACATTCTTTAAACCTTTCTTGACATGTCCTATTTTTTTTATAACAATACTTCGAACACATTACGAATAAAAAAATAAATTGTGTGCAATCACAAAGTGGACCACTGTGCCCCAGTACCGGGGCACAGTGGTCCACAACTCGGGGTACAGTGAACCAACCTCTGTTGTTCATGTTCAATTAATATAAATTACTCATTTTTTTTCTAAAATTAGATTCTTATGAAATACTAGTCTAAATAACATAATTCGAACATTTTCATGAAATAAAATTACCAAAATTTAAAGGAAATAAAAAAAAATAAGAAATCAAATTAGAGGAAGAATCCTATATCAGATTTCCTTTGTCTTTTCGTGCCATCACTAAAAACAATAAGATATATTTGTAATTTGTTTATTAATGTTATATAGTTATAAACAATATGAAATATATAATTAAACATTATATCACTATTCAAACATTTTTATTAATTATTTTGAGATATTAATACTTTACATTATATTTGTGAGATGAGTTTAACTAAATTTATTCTGCTTTTAACTTTTACATGTTATTTCTAAAAACAAAAAGAATAAATTTATATAACCTACTATTTATTATATCACATAATCATTTTATTTATTTTTTTAATATTAAACAATTCAAATAGTTATTAAATTTATATATTCATAATTATTATACTACTATTCAACTATTTTCCTTTCTCAGAAATTTATTTTATTATAACATTAAGATTATTATTTTTTTTATTAATTGTTTTGAGTCACATTATATTTGTATATGAAAATTTAACTAAAATAAATAAGGTATTAAATATATTTTGGACTTTTAGGAACACTGGAAGGCGGTCCACTGTGCCCCATTTAGAGGTGTTCCACTGTGCCCCATGTCCAGACAAAACAAATAATAATATTAAAATTATATATAGACTATAAATATGCAAATAATTTTTATAAATTTAAAAACAACAATACCTTACCTTTTTTTAACAACTATCCAATATCTGTAGTCAATCGTTAAGTCCTGATAAAATTTAAAAAAAACTTGAAGCTTGAAAAATTACTTTGAGCAGCTCAAAACATAAAAATTGTATAAAATGGCTACCTTAGCATTTACCATGTGGTTTTTTGGATGTATACAAGTAGTACCATGCTGTCATCTATGTGTCTCAGTATAAACTAAAAGAGTTAAATATTGAGAGATTTAAACAGGGGTGGTCCACTGTGCCCCAGCCTCCCCTAAGCTTAGGTTTTTATTTGTATACACACACGCATATATATATATATATATATATATATATATATATATATATTATTATTACCATTGGTTGCATTATGCATCGATTATGCTTATTACGCAACTGCAATTGTTTCCCCCCCCCCCCCAAACAATTTAGTTACAAAGTTTTTAATTGTTTTCATTAAACAAATACAAAACTTTGGATGTGTTAAACGTATTTATTATTAGTATTTAGTATTATTATGAACATTTTCACTTCTAACGGAAGGATTTGATATATTTCAAGTACTTACTTTCATGGCTTATCCAAAACCAAATAAATAAATAATGTATTCATCTCTCATTTATAAGTTAACCGCGCGTTATTTATTTCGTTTAGTACGTTGAAATGCATCATTTATTTAAGACAATTTCTTAGAGTTAATGACTAATATATATATATATATTTAATTTATAATTTTAAAAGGATTTTTATTTGGGGATTTGGCACTTTGAGGGCACCGCTGAATTAGGTTTCTTATAAAAGCTTATATTTCCATTTAATATTTATAAATTGAATTATATTACATTTTATCAATAAAATATATTTTCAAGCAATATTTCTTATATTATATTATATATATATATATATATATATATATATATATATATATATATCACAGATTTTGAAATCTTTAAATTGTGTTTTCACAGTTTCCATTTTTTCGGAGTTTCATGTTCTTCAAAATGCTTAAACTTCTATAGATATTTAAGAAGAGACTTAAATTTTACAGATATTTAAGAAGAGACTTAATAATTTTTTGAGGTGCTCAATAGAACTTACTTAAAAGAATTATGGACGGATTTTGAAATTTATTAATTAGTTTTTGAGCGAAAAAAATATAAACAGTGCATGCCTATGTTAAAGTTTGAAAAAATATATATATATATATATACTTTTTTTTTTTTTTCTTTTAAAGGTATTGAAAAATTCATCTCTATTTCTCTTAGACATCTAAAAAAAAAAATACCGTCTCTTCTTAAATATCTGTAAACGTTTCATCATTTTGAAGATCATGAATTCATGAAAACGTGCAAAATCAGAAAGTGCAATTTCAAGCTTTCAAATATGTAAAAAATGTATATAACACCATAAAAAGCGTCGCTGAATATACATGTTATTGAACAAGCATAATATAGTTGAATTTATAAATATTAAATGGAAATATAAGCTTTTATATGAAAAATACTTCAGTACTACCGTCAAATGTGCCAAGTCTTTTTGGATTTGTTCACATTAAAACTATTATCTATTGCGTAGCTCTAGTTTCATGTTGCAAAAATCGAACCTTAACTTACTATCATCAAAGATTATATTCATAATTTTCAAACTAGTCGGCCTTCGCCCGCTTAGCTGCCCATATTTCCAAATAAATCTATTTCCTAATTTGCTGCATGCATATTATCCCGGCAAAAAATATTCGTCAAATCAAAAACCTTGAAGATATTATATAAGGTTTTTCATATGAAGAGTATAGTTACTTATAATATTCCTCCAAATTATAAACAGTGAATAAATACCCTAATAAATTGCCGATAATTTAAGAAAAACTAGTATGTTGTGGCCACCACAAGACTTTCTTCTATATTTTCCTATACATATTCAATCAGTAACAATATTTAAGAAAAAAATTACGATTTTTTTTCTAAGTTTTTTTTTTTTTTCTTTTTTTGTTAAAAGTAATACATATTCAATCAGTAACAATATATACTTCCCCCCCAGGGGAGGAAGCGATGCCCCCACATGCACAGAAATTTTTTCCTAGTTAACTATTACTATTATCAATAACTCATATTAATTTTACAATCACAAGTTAAAAATAACTCTCATTATGTACATTTATACGAAATTTTGTCCTATACTGCCATGTTAAAAATTTAGAAAGCATGCGATCACAGCGCCACCTGTTGAGCGATTGATCCCGAAATGTAATCAGCACCAGTTTATGTCGGGGACCAACTAAATACCAAGTTTGGTTAAATTTCATTAAAAAAAAAAAAAAAAAAAAAAATCGTTTTTTTTTTTTCTAAGTATTTTTTTTTTTTTTTTGTTAAAAGTAAAAAAAAAAATCGATAACTTTGTTTTAAATTATCACAGATTTATGGTTCAACCATTCGTTTTAAAGGTATTGACGAGACCTTTCGAAAGATTTCCATATTGAAACTTTGCACCCCGGGGGGGGGGGGGGTACTTCCCCCCCCCCCATGCACAAAATTTTTTCCCTAGTTAACTATTGCTATTATCAACGAGACCTTTCGAGATATACCCATCTTGAAAATTTACTTCCCAGGGGAGGGGGGGGGAACCGATGCCCCCACATGCACAAAAATTTTTTTCCTAGTTAACTACTACTATTATCAATAAATAATATTAATTTTACAATCACAAGTTTAAAATGACTCGCATTATGCCCATTTATACGAAATTTTGTCCTATACTGCCATGTTAAATGTTTACATAAAATGCGATCAGAGCGCCATCTGCTGGGCGATTTATCCCAAAATCTAATCAGCACCATTCCATGACAGGGTCCAACTATGTACCAAGTTTGGTTGAATTTCATTCATTGGTTCGTGAGATACGGTGAAAAATACGAAATTTTGCGATCACAGCGCCACCTGCTGAGCGATTGATCCCCAAATCTAATCAGCACCATGCCCCGTCAGGTTCCAACTATATACCAAGTTTGGTTGAATTTCATTTATTGGTTCGTGAGATACGGTGAAAAATACGAAATTTTGTCCTATACTGCCATGTTAAAAGTTTACATAAAATGCGATCACAGAGACACCTGCTAGGCGATTGATCCCCAAATCTAATCAGCACAATGGCCCGCCGGGGTCCAACTATATACCAAGTTTGGTTGAATTTTATTCATTGGTTCGTGAGATACGGTGAAAACAAGAAACCACAGACACACAGACAGACACACACACGCACACACAGACAGACAGACATTTTTAAAAAAACTATCAATTCGTGTTCAGGACATCCCAAAACGTGTAGATCCGTCAAAAAACGGAGGTCGAAAATTTTCGCGAATCCAATGCTTTCTCTATATTACATATAGAAGAAAGTAAAAAAAGTGTTTATTTAACGTTTAACAATGTTTTTTTTTTTTTTTTTTTTTTTTTTTTTTATTATTATTATTATTATTATTATTAAAATAACGGATTTCGAGTAATGAAATGTAATTAGAATTTAATTATTCATCAAAATAAACTTAGCAAAAATTCATAAAATTTATCCCTAGTTTATTTGTCCACGGGAGTATAGTACCTAAATACCTATATTAATAACATATCGCACTACCTAAAATGTACTTCCATGAATTTCCAAGTATTATCCCACTATATTCTAGCCTTTTTGTGTAGTACTGTAAACGAACACTGAATTATTTTCATACCATATTCTACATGAAACATGCTTTGAGGCCTAAAATATATATATATATTAATTCCATTTCGTTTAGTACAGCCTATAGATATTAAAGTCTACTTGCAATTTCCCCCATAGACGTAATGTATTTGAATTCTCTTGGATCTCCGTGTACATGAACCATTTGTTTGATCTCAACGAAAAGTTTAGTGTTGCATCCTTATAGGGCACACATTTAGAATACCGAGTTTAGACTTCCTGCTGCTATTTGGTCTTAAGATATACTGATAACATACACACAGACATACAGAAAGACTAACAGCTAAAAACCTGTTTTTCGGATTCGAGAGACCTCAAAACCTATAAATATAACAAAAACTCAATTTAATAATTTTGACCCAAAACCAATACTTTCTCTACCATACGTAGGTAATAGAAAGTAAATATTTGTTAAAGAATATGAATTACAATCGATAATTAGATATATTAAAAATACTGATAAGCTTTTAATATTACAGAAACCGAATTCTGTGCTTTAATTTAAGAGTCATATTTTTACCTTATGTTAAAAATTTAAATTATTGTATAACTACAGAAATCTTTTATTGCATAACATTTATAATATGTGGGGATACCACAGCATGGCAATATAGCGGCATTCGTCGAGAAGACAATAATATATGTCACCAAAATCTCAGACATGGGAAACAATTTGTCCCCTCTATAACATTTTACAGCTATATATATATATATTTCTATTTTCTATTTATATACATTTTTAAAAATTATATTTTTAACAAATATATTTTAAAATTTATAAACTGTCGTTAAAAACGTCGAATTTTATACAAAAATCCACGTATATTAAATAATCTACTAACTCCTATTTTTATTGTTTGTTGGTGTACAATTTTAATTACTTGATATTTCATTCCAAAGATTCTTTTTATCTAAGTAGTTATGCTCCAATGTTACTTTAAGTCTGAACCAGTGCATTGTGTCTTTCACACTGCATTTGTACCCACACTTTCGCTTTTCTTTGACTAATGAAAAGTTATTTTTAATAGTAACGGCTTTTTTCTCATTTATTTGTTTTAGCACTTACTTTCAGTACTCTAAAAAAATAAAAAATAAAAAAAAAATGCTTATGATGAACTTTTAAATTAATTGCTTAAATTAAATTTGCATTTCTCGTAAATTGATTTTTCTTTTAAATTAAATTTTCATAAATTCTATCTTTTTTAGAATTAGTATAAACTAACCAGAAATATGTAGACAGTTTAAAATTTTTCTTCTGTTTTCTCACAAAATGATTGATATATGCAGCAAATCTATGTGCAAAAAGTGGGCATTTGTTATATATTTGCTTATTGTTTCATATTTTGGACCACTAAATAATAACTTTGGTGTTCATTCTGGAAAATTAAATTTTCATGGTAAACACTATTAGTATAACTATCTTTATAAAATTTTTAAATGCAAAACAGACATAAACGGATCTGAATTGAGTCTTTTTTAATTATTAGTACCCGTGTATCTAGATAATATCAATTAATCTAATACTGAACAACATGTAATACATAAAAAAAAAAAAAAAAAAAAAAAAAAAAGATTAATTTTGAGTACGACCAGAGCAATACTTGGATGATATTATAAAAGTTACAATGTCTGCCTATTACAACTAACTAACACACTAACAAGGTCCACTATTTCCAACTAAGATTCCTACAACATGAAAATGATAAAGATGTGCCAATTTTTTATACCAAATAAAGTCATAATTCTGCTTTTCATTATTATAATTTAAGTTCATAATATTATCCATGCAAATTTCCTTTAAAAGTTTTAATGCATGATGTTTTTTCTTTTGCATTTCCCAAGACATGGATATCACATCTGAAAGAACATATCCAACTCCTTATGCTAATTCAGCTATCCTGCCACTGCTGCTGCTTTCTCTCTCTTCTCAAAGGATAACACCCAAGGTGACAAAGAACATCGACACAGAGTATGATTATATTATAGGTATATTATCGTATAAAATATGAATATGTTTAAATAATCACAAAAGGGGGGGGGGGAATTTATCGTTTTTAAAACGTTAATTTTGTAAATCCAAATAAAAATTTCAATAAATAAATAAATAAATAAAACTTTACGCATAATTTGTACAAGTATGACGTAGCAGCTTGAGTAATGTGAGAAGGAAACAGTGAAATTGAGGAAGTCTCATTATATAATTTTCTTAAATAACCTAAATTACTCGGCTTAAATGAAGTTAATAAAAGATAGAAACTACTAAATACAGAGCTGATGAAATAATTATGTAAACGGATGCGTAGAGTAAAATAAATATGAGTCCCACGGTTGGTTCTCAGAAAATTTCCCGTAAGTCACGGGTAGCATTGAATATTATGTTAAATACAAATTCCTGGTCACTTCAGCAATGACTTTAAGTTTATAGGCGACATATTACGACAGCAACTCTTTATTTAAATAATAATAATAATAATAATAATAAACTGATATTAAATGGCGTTTGCTGTAATCATTTTACATCCGTAAACACTTTATAAACAATTAGATTAGTGTTTTTAAGTTTGGCATCATAGTGATAATTTTAACTTTCTTTGACTGCAGTGAAGGTATTAGAAATCAATTATTAATTTAAGCCTCAACTTGTTTATGATTTTTTTAAAAATAAATTTTTAAAATTTCTTTTATATTATCTATTAAAGACAATTGAATTACAGTTAAGAAAGTAGTTTTATTTTTTTAAATATTGAATTTAACATGCATTTTAAATTAATCTTTGATTTACATTAAGAATAGCAATGTTGTGAGTATCATTTGTAAAAAGATCACTTAACCCTTTGCCGTTCAGTGTTCCACTACATGGAACACCTTACTTCGCTAGCTTCTCCAACCATTAAATTCAATTGCAAATGCATAAAAATAGTTTTATTTTTTACTTTGAACTTTCCTTTTCATCCATAGATGGCATCACTACACAAGGCAATCCATGATATTTAGCTGGGACGCGTTATTTTAAATCCTCGTATTTTAAAGAAATTTTGTATATTTGTTTTGTGATACAAAAAAGATTGCTTTAAAAAAGATTTCTATGTTATATCGTTGGCTGTACTCTAAATTATTTATTCTGTATTATTTTTAATTTTTTATACAGGAAACATACGAGGAATCGTTGAATAAAATAAGGTGTTCCATCTCCTGGAACACTGTGACACTAGCGTTTTTCATATTATGCAACCGAAAACAATGAGAGAGAAGAAGCTGTGTTTACGTGCTCTGTTTTCCTCTGTTTGGAGGGAATGACGTCAAGCTATCAGATGCTGCGAGGGAGGGTTGGTTGTTTATAAAAAAAATAATAATAAATAAAACGCACAAAACTAGTTTCATGTGCAAAACCTGCAATATTGGTTTGTGCTTTTACCAAAAGAGTGTGACGTGCTTCCAAAAATTTCATGAAGCTAAAAAATAGACTAATTGTAAATATTTTTGCACATAGGACTTGTATATATATATATGTATACTAACAGTAAATACCGAATTATTTCATAAAAAATCATATAACCAAGTTTTTTTTTTTTTTGGGGGGGGGGAGGGGTGTAGAGTATCAGGCCTCCCGTGATGCACCATGGGTCATGCTAAATCTGCTACACATGTATAATACAGTGTTTTTTAGTTCACGTGCAAAATCTTCTACTCATTTACGCGCTTCACTGCAATGCTCTTAGACGCACTTTTCAGAGCTCTAGTGGCGCAGTGTGTTAAAGCTACTTAAGAAAAAATCACCGTTTCCTTCTGCTTTCTAAAAAAAACTAGTGTTACCTGTGGACGCCAGTAAATTAAATATTCACACCTTTATCTTCAAAGCGGCTACTCAATTGAATAACACGTACTGCTTTTCTTCTTAAAATTCAAATATCAGTAAAAAAGAACACAGCTACGTTGAATATTATTTACAAAAAGAAATCATTTAAAAAATACAAAAAAAAAAACTTTATTCCCAATGGAAAAACCTACTGCTCTAAAACAGTAAATTACTTATTCTAAAAATTTTAATACACACGAGTTCTCGATTAAACGAGATCAAGTATATATTTTTTTTAAACTAACGTTGCCATCCAATAATAATAATATTCATAAAATAAATAATAGATATAATAATACATTTTCAACATCCTCCCACCTTTTGATTATAAATAATAATCAAAACATAAAAACTATTAGTCAAACAACTTTGGTACAAAGATGGCAACATTACATTTAAAAAATATAAAAATGAAAAAGTAAAATAAATAGAAGAATGATCAACAATATCTAATATAATCTACAAGTTCAGTCTTTCCGGCACCTTAATTCTTCGGCCAACTCTACTAAACTTCATTTGCTCATTAGTAGTACTGTCTGAAACTTTGGAGATGTTATCTGATTCTTTAACTTTACTGAGAGTCATCGGTGTGGGAAGATCTTCAGACGATGTTATCTCTAGGGGATAAACTCTTTGAATCGGGCGTAAGAGCTCCTTTTGGGAAGTTTGCACTTTAACAAGTCGTACTTGTCCGTCTTTACCTGGTATTATCTCAGTGATACGACCTAAAGGCCAGTAGATTCTCTTTTTATTATCGGCTCCCACCATAACAATTTCGCCAACAGTAACGGTATGTTTGTCTGACTTTTTGCTTTTACTTTTATGTAGAATAAGAGCACCAAGATATTCAGATCTAAAACGACTTCGTAAATCTTTGAGAATGGTTTGTCTGTATTTGAGCCTTTTACACAAAAAATTTTGCTCAACAGCATCTAAATCAGGAAGACTGCATTCATGCATATCTTGGATGAACATCGATGGCGAAATTGGTTTTACAGCTTCCTCTTCACAGATGTAAGTAAGAGGTCTTGAGTTGACTACCTTCTCACACTCAGCTAAAACCGTCATCATTTCTTCGTAATCGAGACGTGCCAGCCCTAATACTCTTTTCAAGAGATCTTTTAGAATTCGAATTAATCTCTCCCACCAACCGCCCCACCAAGCAGCAGTTGGGGGATTGAACTTCCAATCAATAGAGTTGACAGCTCCATGTTTTCGTATGCGTTCCCAGTCTAGTTTCTTGAAATAGTTGGCTGCTCCTACAAAATTTGAACCATTGTCACAGTATACAGTAGAGCATCTTCCTCTGCGAGCTGTAAATCTTCTAAAAGCCATTAAGAACGCATCTGTTGAAGCAGAAGTAACAAGCTCCAAATGGACTGCTCTGTATACTGCGCAAGTAAAAATTAAAACCCAGCTTTTCTTGCTATCCTTGAGAAATAATGGCTCAGCCATATCAACACCAGTTATCTGAAAAACTGCAGCATCTTTAACTCTGTTTTCAGGAAGTGGAGGACTGATTACTTCCAAGTTCTTTGACCGAAATCTTTTGCATGCAGTGCAGCTGGCTACAACATTTTTCACTGCCTTTCTGCCGTTTAGAATCCAATACTTTTCTCGAAGTATATTTAATAGTATCTGGACACCAGCATGGCAGTTCTCAACATGTGCTTTATAAATTAGCCGTTTTACCACTTCATGTTTTGATGGAAGAACAATAGGTTTAAGAAAATCTTCACTATCCTTTCGATAAATAATTTTCGTCTTCAGCCGAATGACACCAAGCTCGTCTTTAAACGTTTGCAAAGTTTTCAATCTCTTTTCGTCTTCTTGAGGAAAAGACTCATTCTGAATTAGAAGTAAAACCTTCATTTCTGCTTCATGAATTTCTGGGGCTGTCAATTCACCATGCTTCCTCCAATTTAAATTCTTGCAGTTGTGCTTGAAACGAAGGATCCATGCAACAAGACGAATAATTCTATCATAACTAGAAAAGTATCTATAGTACCAATCTTCATCAACAATAGCTTCAGTATTTGTCAGTATACAAGTTTTCCTAGGTTTTTCCTTTTCAATTTCTTCCTCATTCCAATCGCGATTGGAGAAATCCATCATTGCTCGAAATTCAGAAACGTCTTTCATCCATTGTGGACCCTCCCACCATTTTGATGAGACTAGATGCTTTGCTTTGCATCCTCTGGAGGGCAAGTCTGCAGCATTCTTCTCCCCCGTTATATGTCTCTATGATGAAGGATCACTCAGTTTTCTGATCTCCTGCACTCTATTTCTTACAAAAACGGACCAATTTTCTTCTCGTTGTATCCGTGCAAGAACCGTTGTAGAATCACTCCAGTAATGAGTCATAACATTTCTCCAACCAAGAGCTTCAATAACCGAATTCGTCAGTCTCGCTCCAATTACAGCAGCTAGAAGTTCCATTCTAGGTATAGTCACACCTCTTAACGGAGCCACTCGAGACTTTGCTGCAAGCAAAAATAAATTAACTTGATTAGCATCCTCTACTCTAAGGAATGTAACTGCACCATAGGCATCCTTGTTTCCGTCAACAAATGTGTGAATAGTGCAGCTGCTTAAATCTTCGGAAGATACTTGAATAAACCTAGGTATCTGTATATCAGACAAATACTTCAGTTCTTGAAACCACTGCATAAACTCTTTATGAAGCTCACCAGTTATCTCTTCATCCCAACTCGTTCCTAGTTTCCATGCTTTTTGTAACATTATTTTTGGACAAAGCATGACTGGTGAGGTGAAGCCAAAAGGATCAAAAACTTTGTGGACGACAGACAACATAGTTCTTTTGGTTACTTTTTCCATATTAATGTTGTCTAACCATTTCATGTTAATCTTCAATGTTGTCTAACCATTTCATGTTAATCTTCAATGTATCAAGCTCTTTATTCCAAATAAGACCTAATACTTGAGTATCTTTCTTAGAACTAGTCTCATTACAGTCGCCAGACCATTCCCATTCTCTAAGATCAAAACAACCTTTGGCCATTAAAGCTTTAGAATTAACGATAAACTTATCTAATTCTTCTTTGTTATTAACACTGGTAACAACATTATCTACGTAGAAACTCTCTAAAAGCCTTTTCTTTAAAGATTCTTCAAATCCGTTACAACGCCGAATATGATACTCAATTACCGCAGCCAAAAGGAAAGGACTGCATTTAACGCCAAAAACAACTCTTGTATGGCAAAATACTTTTAGTTTCTTACCTTCTAAGTTTTCCCACCATAACAAACGCAGGAAATCTCTGTCGTCTTTACGAATCGAAGTAAAATATCTGGGATAAGTTCCATTTGATTAGGACTACATTCCAAGCATTGGTTTAAAGAAGGAAAATTTGCTAATCTAGCTGAAGCATCAAACACTGGGCGAATTGGAGTAGTGCTGCTACTAGGTTTTATTACAGCACGATGAGATAAGTAATTGCCATAGAAGTTTACTTCGTTCTTGGGAACTTCCTCAATTATGCCTTCATTAATCCAGTTCAGAAGAACATCTTCATATTTTTCATACATGTTCATCGCTATAAGCTTTGCTGTTGTGTATTCGAGCCGTTTCTTCGCCAAACTCAAGTTGTCGGGTAAAGGCGACTTATCATCAGCCCATGGCAAACAAACTTCATAGCGGCCCTCTCTATTAATTGCCACTGTTTCTAAAAAATGCTCTTTAGTCTGAATATCAGTCTCGTATTTGGACTTCTTCTCAATAGGATCATAGATTCCAATTAAATCCGACTTCCATAGATTTGAGATTTCAGCTTCATTTACATATAGCGATAACACTGACATCGCCAAGTTTTCTTCCGAGGCTTTTCCAGGAGGTACTTTTTCCATTAAGGTCCAACCTAAGTATGTTTCTAAAGCCATGAGACCCGATGATAAGACCTTTCTTTTTCCAGTCAACATTTTTCCCATAACGTCAGCTCCGACGAGAATATCAATTGCTTCACATTTGACGCCAATGTCCGTTAAATTAATCTCATTTTCTTCTAACTCCTTTATCCAAGGGCCTTGAAAAACCGGTCTGATATTTTCACATATTGTAGACTGATCCAAAACTTCGAAATTGCAGCCAAAATTTTCTTTCAAATGTTTCAATGTCACTTTATAGCAGTTATGCTTGACCTCGTTAGTGATAACGCCGCCAAAAAGGGAATGAACCATTTTCTCTTGGCGAATAGGTATATAATTCATTTCTTTGGCTACACTTTCCAGAATATACGACTTATGGGATGCAGAATCAAAGAGCAATCTCACAGTTTTCTGTTTATTGCCAGAGACCAATTTGGCTTTCACGGTTTGAAGAAATATCTTTGGACTTCGTTTGTTGAAATTGGACATACTAACATCATTTTCTGCAGATTTTTCTTCTTTCTTTTCCACAGCCCTTTTTTGTGAATCAAGTACATCACACATTAGAGGAAAATGCTTTTTAGAACAGATCACACACTTTAGAACTGCTCGGCATTTCTTAACAGTGTGAGTTGGCGATAAACAGGCAAAGCAACAACGCTTATCTTTAATTATTTTTTGTTTTTCTGCTAAACTCATTTTCTGAGCTGAAAAACAACCTGAACTTGAATGTTTGCCATCACAAAAAACGCAAGATTTCTTCACCTCTCTATTTGAAGTGGCCGTTAATAAACCCGCTGCAGTAGGTACTTTACTTTTCAAATTTTCAAAATTGCATTGCTTCCTTTTTAAAGGTTTGTTCTCTTGGCTCTTTCCTAAACCGAAACCAGCTACTGCCAAAGATATCCTTTCTTCGCCTTCAACTTCTTTTTTGAGAAATTCCATTAAATTATTCAACTTCTCTTTAGCATCAGTGTTTGAATGAGAAATGTTACTACGATTCCAAGCCTTTAAAAAATCAGCTGGGAAACAAGATTCAACCATGGGATACAATATAGATGCATATTTATCCGTGGTTACACCTAATGTTTCCAATGCACGTAGATACAATTGAAGTTTGTCATACAGAGAAGTTAATGAAAACATTTCCTTAATTTGAACAGAAATTATTAATTTTAGTAACTGTCTAACGTATACTTCGACTAAGAGGTCCTCTCTTCCAAAGCGAGATTTCAGGCTTTCGATCGCTTTTTCATAATTGGCGCCAGTTGGCGGAAAACTTTCAACTACTTCTCTTGTACGGGAACCAGCAACCGTGGCTTGCACTAAATACTGAAATTTATCTTCCGGTGCGATATCTTCATCTTTATGCACCTGCTCAAATTGACTCCAAAAAGGAAGCCAATCTTTTAAGTCATCGCCAAATTGTCTAAATTCCAATCTTGGCAACGTAAATTTCCTTTTTGAATTGCTTAAATCAGGTACATAATTTAGTGGAACAGATTCACCTCGACTTTGAGCTTGAATTCTAGCGAGCTCGATTTCCTTTTCAGCTTCAACTTTCATTTTTTCAGATTCAAATTTCATTTTTTCAAATTCAAATTCTTTATCTTGTTTCATTTTTTCAAATTCATTATCTTGTTTCATTTTTTCTTCTTGCTCTTGTAATTTTCGCTCGGCAACAGCATTTCCTAATAGTACTTGAACAAATTCAGCATCTTTCTTGTATTCTTCACTGTTCAATATAATATTTTTCAAACCTGAAATAGTAACATTGGCTGGTACTTCTTCGCCAATTTCAGACGCCACATATATCAAATCATCTTTCTTAAATCCTTTTATTGCTTGAAACATGTTGCTACTTCCTGTCGCTCAGACGCCACAAATGTTAAAGCTACTTAAGAAAAAATCACCGTTTTCTTCTGCTTTCTAAAAACTAGTGTTATATACGGACGCCAGTAAATGAAATATTCACACTTTTATCTTCAAAGCGGCTACTCAATTGAATAACACGTACTGCGTTTCTTCTTAAAATTCAAATATCAGTAAAAAAGAACACAGCTACGTTGAATATTATTTACAAAAAGAAATCATTTAAAAAATACAAAAAAAAACTTTATTCCCAATGGAAAAACCTACTGTTCTAAAACAGTAAATTACTTATTCTAAAAATTTTAATACACACGAGCTCTCGATTAAACGAGATCAAGTATATTTTTTTTAAAACTAACGCTGCCATCCAATAATAATAATATTCATAAAATAAATAATAGATATAATAATACATTTTCAACACAGTGTTCCCGCTGATGGAACACCCACAGATTCAAAACGGTAAGTACTATCTTTACAAAATTATACCTGTGTACTCCTTTAGACCTCAGTAGATAGCCTACAACTTTTTTTTGTTGAAAATCCAACTTTAAAGGGTAGTGCGCTGTAAAGGGTTCAACAAATCTTTTTTATTAAGAGTTTAATTTATCGATATTTGCCTGTAATTACTTAATGATAATTATAATTATTATCATTACTATAACAAAAAAGGCTATAGTAATAATAAATTAATATTATAATAATAAAAAGAATATCCGAAGTTTCCAGCGTATGTAATAGAGTAAATGGAGTAAGGTGGACAAACGAGACTCGTCTTATTGCAAACGGGTACCTATGAATAATTGTGACTGATTTATGAACATTTATGTAAAACATGATAATTACAAATATAATTATCATAATAATATTTATAATTATTCTTTTTCATATTCTCTTCAGACTGCAAACGAAACCTAAGGAAGCAAGCTGTGTACTAGTACCAGTTGGAATGTCAATTTCCTAATATCCATGTCTCTTAGCCTAACATTTTGCTGTATAAATTTTGTCCCAGGTGCTTGCAATTGAACAAGACACAGATTTATTTTATATTTCTTATGTTACACAATAATATACCTGAGTAAAAAGTAATATTTTAGTTAAATTTTCTATAAAATTGTAGAAAATAAATAAATAAATAAATAAGTAAAATAAAAAGAATAATTTCAGCGAGGATTTTATTAAATATAATATGTAATAGTCACAAGGAGCATTATAGCCTTGCAGTGAAAGTATATGAAAACAGAATAATTTTGAATTCAAGATCTTTTTAATAAAGAAAAAATTTTAATATAAATGCCAATAAATAGTCTTTAACTCAGCAATTCTCAGAATCACCTGGAGGTAACCGATGTTTAATTTTTTTTTTTTTTTTTTTTTTTTTCTAATCATAAATATTTATATTCTTGCACATTATACAATTCCATATGAAGTCAATACAGTAAAATTGATATATTTTTATTGGAAATACTATGCATACATCATTTGTCATTATTATTATTATTATTATTATTATTTTCAAAGCGTGAATATAAAACTTTTCTGTTATTATATGCAATAAATGATTATATCTATACTAATATTTTAAATGTGAAAGTTTGGATGTATGTATGGATGTTTGTTACTCAATAACGCCACAACGGCTAAACGGATCTGGATGAAATTTGGTACAGAGATAGATAATAGTCTGAAATGGGACATGGGCTACTATTTATAACGGAAATTTGACTATATATTTTTTAATTAATTAAAATATGAAAATAATAATCTGGTAATTGCCTTAATATAAGCCATTTAAATTTTCAATTATTGCCTAAAAAGTTTACGAGATATTTTTATTTATTTTTTTTATTTTTTTCAACATAAAATGAAACATGCTTTCACGCAAAAAATAAAAAATTACTAAATGTTAAATTGGTGAATGAGTGGAGGGATTTTGAATAGAATTGTGGACTGTATGGTTTTAAAAATCGCTGGTTTAAATTATATTAAATCATAAATCAGTTTAAAATGGTTGGTTGTTGGTTGTAGAATTTAAGGCCGATTGACTCCTGATGTGTCCTAGGCCTAGAGGGGGAATGCCCTCCGTGGGGGTCTTTCTAAGGGGTCCTAGCCCGTATTTACGCGAGCAGTTTAAAATGAATTTGAAAGACTCACCTTCCTTTCAATTGAATTAATAACATCATATTTAAGAAACAATGAATAAAAGCTTGAATAAATAAACCGAGTTGAATACAAACATGAATTATTGACTTTATTTCAGCTCATACGTTAGAATGAATTCTTCTAGCTTACCGCTAGAAAACAACAAAAAGAACAAACTAGAATAGAACCGCAGAAAAGTAAAAACGGTTCACAGCAAATTGAAAAAAGAAATTATTTAAAGTATAACTAACAATTAATTGAAAACATGAATAAAATAAATAATAATAAAAGAAAAAAGAATTAATTTTGCGTTTAAAACACATTAAAATATCAATAAAAAGAATGAATTTAAATCAAAGTTTTTTACTAAAGTTCTTTCAGAATTGCATAGTGCTGCCATCTATTGTCAAAATTCAGAGTTATTAGAATTCTGAACATTCTCCCCCACCGGGAGAAGGACTGCCACTTTAGTAATAGGGCGTTGAATTTCACCACTCTGAGTCCAAATGCTGACTACACGAACTCTATTATCAGGTCCTGGATAGGTACGAATAATTCTACCCAGCTTCCACTGGAGAGGAATAGATTGTGGATCATGAATGACAACCAAGTCCCCAATTTGAAGATCAGTTCGTGGAGTGAACCATTTAGGTCGATTCTGCAGGTGATGTAGATAGTCTCTAGACCATCGCTTCCAGAAGTCTTGCTTCATTCGCTGGATTAGAGTCCAACGAGAAGATAAAGTGAGATTTGGTGAATTTCCACTTTCAGGAATCTCAAGGAGTGGAACTCCTATCAGGAAATGTCCGGGAGTGAGGGCTCTAACATCGGATGGATCTGAAGAAAGTGGCGTTAATGGTCTGGAATTTAAGCAGGCTTCTATTTGACATAAAAGAGTAGTAAGCTCTTCAAAATTTAGAATGGTAGCCTTACAAGCTTTAATTAGATAACTTTTCGTCAATTTAATAGCAGATTCCCATAGTCCACCGAAATGGTGGGAATATGGTGGGATAAAATGCCAATTGATGAAGTTGCTGGTAGCAAAATTTTGAACATTTTCAGAACGAATGATTCGAAATAGTTGCTTAAGATAGTTAGCAACTCCCCTGAAATTTTTTCCGTTGTCACTGAATATGTCTGATGGCAATCCTCTTCTAGAAACAAATCGTTTTAGGGATGCTAAGAAAGCTGATGAAGATAAATCTGAAACAGCTTCTAGGTGCACCGCTTTTGTGCACATGCAGACAAAAACACAAATATATGACTTCAATTTAACTTTAGATCTAGGCAAATTTGGTTTAGTGATGAGTGGGCCAGCAAAATCTAGTCCCACCTTTGAAAAAGGTCGAGTTGGAGTTATACGTTCGACTGGCAACTCACCCATAATTTGTTGGCAAGTTTGTTTCTTCAAACGTTTGCACAAAATACATTCATTTAGAATTCGACGAATGTAAGAGCGACCAAATGGTCGCTCTTACTTACACTTATCCAATACTTTTGTCTAATTAGGGAAAGAATCAGTTGTGCACCAGCATGAAAATGTTTTTTATGATATTGCTCAACAATTAATTTTGTAATGAAATGATTTCTCGATAAAAGCACTGGATATTTCTGATCTTGATTAAGTGACTGATGTCTGGACAACCGTCCGCCAACTCTGATTAAACCTTGATCATCTAGAAATATATTTAAGGATAAATATTTGTTGTTGGTTGGTAAAGGTTGATTTTTCCTGAGCAAATTCAGTTCTACCGAAAACTCTTGTTCCTGAATCAATTTAAGAATATGTGTAATAGCACTTGAAACTTCAGGCGTACTGACAAGTCCAATACGTCTAGAATTACGATTACAACAACGAATGTTATAAATGAATCTCAAACACAATGCAAGGACTCTGCAAAGTTTTGAAAAAGAAGAGAATTTGAGTAGAAAATCAGGAAAGGCTTTATGACTAGATGTTGCAACGTGACTTAAATTTTCTTCAGAATTTTTTGACTTAACATTTGAAGATTTGACTAGGAATAATGGTAACTTGACACTAGCACTAAGCCCTTCAGGCCCAAGCCACCACAATTTGTGATGCAAAAGACTCTTCGGTAGAATGCCTCTTGAGGCACAGTCTGCCGGATTTGACGAACTCTCAACATAAGTCCACACTGCTTGTGGGACAAGTGATTTGATTTTGTTTGCTCGATTTGTTACGAACTGATTTCCTTTGGTTGGAGGAGATTCAATCCAATTTAAAGTAATTTGTGAATCAGACCACAAATAAATTTTATTTACATTAAAGGTTAAAGATTCTAATATTGTGGAACTTAGTTGTGCAAGCAAGAATGCAGCACATAACTCAATTCTGGGAAGCGTGACATGTTTTAAAGGATTAACTCTAGTTTTTGCAGCGACAAAGTTAACTGAAATCTCACCTAGAGAAGATATTGTCCGAAGGTATACCACTGCAGCGTAGGCCTTGCCAGATCCATCACAAAACCCATGGATCTCTATGTGATTCGCTGGAGATGTTTCACAGTTCAGATATCTTGGTATGCCAATGGACTTTAAGAGTTCAATTTGAGAATTAAATTCTTGCCAAGTTTTCAAAACGGAATCTGGGATTTGATCATCCCAAGCACACTTATCTTTCCAAAGCTCTTGCATCATGATTTTTAACATGATCGTGGTTGGAGCTAGAATCCCAAAAGGATCAAAGATTTGAGCTATCATCGATAGCAATTCTCGCTTGGTATGCACCGATTTGACGCCATTCAAATGAATTTTCAATAAGTCTTCTGCCGAATTCCAAACTAGGCCTAAGATTTTTTGGGAGGAATCTTCGGAAAATTTTACATTTTGCCTAGTGGATTTAAGATCTTCTGGTAGATTTTCAATGACTGCGGGTACATTGGAAGCCCATTTTCTAAGTGTAAAGCCTCCTTGATTAAAAACGTGATTTAGGTCTTTGACCAATTGTTTTGCTGCATCAATTGAATGCGACCCACCAAGATAATCATCCACATAAAAGTTCTCGTAAATTGACTGCGCAGCAATAGGAAATTCTGAACTATAATCTTTGGCTAGTTCGTGCAATGTCCTTATAGCCAGGAATGGGGCACAGGCTGTGCCATATGTTACAGTCAATAATCTGAAACTCGCAATAGATTCATGTGGCTGGAATCGCCAAAAGATTCACTGAAAGTCAACATGTTTGGGGTTTACCAATATCTGTCTGTACATTTTGGCGATGTCTCCGGTTAAGGCTATTGAATATGTTCAAAACTTAAGAAGAAGTTTAAATAAATCTGGTTGCAACTTTGGACCTATTTCAAGAAAATCTTTTAAAAAGTGGCCTGATGTTCCTTTAGCCGAGGCATCAAATACCACCCTCAATTTAGTAGTTGTACTATCTTCTTTCAAAACCCCATGATGAGGCATGTAAAAATAATCTTTAGAATCAATTTCAGAATTTGGGACTGGTTCCATATGATGTAAGTCAATATATTCTTGCATAAAGGCATGGTATTGCTCCTTAAGCTCATGATTTTTATTAAGTTTGGATTCTAACAAATAAAACCGTTTTAAAGCATTTAATTGTGAGTCACCTGAATTTGGAGCTTCTTTAAAGGGAAGATCCACCATGTACCTTCCAGACTGAATTCGTCTAACAGTTTTAGTGTATTTTTCTTCAGAACTGTGAATTGGTGTTGCATCAGGAAGGGACTCAATTTCCCAAAATTTCTGAAGATCATAAGTTAACTGAACTGTAGCATGGCAACTAAGGACAGTTTTAGAATGTTGAAAATTGTTTGAATGTATGACACCCGAGAGTAACCATCCCAATTTGGAATTTAAGGCACATGGAGTACCTTTAGGACCCAGAATAGATTGCCCTAAAATTATTAAGGGAAATAAATCTGCACCAAGCAAAATTTCAACTGGACTCGAAACATAAAATTTAGGATCTGCTAAAGATAAACCTTCCAAATGAGGCCATGGAGATTTTCGAACAACAAAATTAGGAAGATTTACCATAACATTATTTACTATTAAAGCATTCTCATCAAAGATTTCATTACTATAATAAGACTTTAAAATAAGATTAACTTCAAAAAGAGCAGTTTCTGCAACAATATTATTTACACCCGAGATTCTATGATTTGTGGTTTTCATAGGTAACCCTAATTTTTTAGCACAAGAGCTGGAAATTAATGATTTTTGACTTCCTGAATCCACCATGACTCTACATGGCACAAACCTTCCAGTATTTGATTTTACAAGAACCATAGCTGTCGATAACAAAGTTTGACAATTCTCTTGGGTATTGGTTAAACAACTAGAGTTGACAAAGGATGGACTTTCAATGTTGAGATTAGTGTTTTCAATAACAGGTGGAGAATTAACTTTATTTTTCTCGAAATGGAGAAGTGTATGGTGCTTAGCATTACAATGTCGACATTTTGTCGAAATCAAACATTTATTAACGAAATGATTACCACGTAAACAATTTATGCATAGTTTTTTACCCTTCACAATATTCCATCTATCTTCAACAGATTTTTTAAGAAAGTCTGGGCACTTGAAAAGTGCATGAGATTCCGAGCATTCTGAACAGATAGAATTATTGGATTTTATATCTGAATTAGATATTACAGCATTAGAAACAGATTTTTTAAATACTACCTTTTGTTTACTTTCAGATTTAGAATAAGTACTATCAGCAATGTCTTGCAAACTTCTCGCTTGTTTTTCAAGAAACAAAATAAATTCATCATAGGTGGGAAAAGAATCACTATCTAAAGATAATTCCCATTGCTTCTTTAAATTATCATCCAATTTTGTTTGCAAATTATAAACAAGAATTAAATCCACAAATAAATTAAATTCAAATCCTAAACATTTCAAGTTACGTATTGCTTCATTACAGTTATCTAATAAATCTAGCATAGATTTCCGACAATTTGGTTTCAAAGATTTCGAATTAAAGAATTTGTTTAACTGGGCATAAGCTAGATTTTTTTTATTATCGAATCGAAAAATTAGTGTTGCCCAAGCTTCCCTATAACTTGCTTCAGTTATTGGAAAGCCTTTTATTAACTTATTGGCAGATCCAATAACAGACGCTTTTAAATACTGTAATTTTTGCAAATCGGAAAGCTGAGTGTTCTCATGAATAGTGGTTACGAATATTTGCTTGAAGCTTAACCAGTCTTCCAAATTACCAGAGAAAACAGGCAATTCGAATTTTGGAAGGTTGATAAATTGCTTCGAAACAGAACAAGAATTTTCATTAACCTGTGTTACAACTTTAGTGTTCTGAAAACAAGAAAGTTCTAATCTTGACTCTATGTGATATTTTATACGAGTAAGTTTCTCTGTCCAATTTTCATTATCTTCAATTTCCTTTTTTAATTCATCTAAATCAGAAATAACTTCCTCAACTTCATTACTAATTTGTTCTAATTGAGTTTGCCTTTCAAGCAAATGACCTTTCAAAATTTTTATTTCTTGAATGTCTAAAGGATCCACTTCCAAAGCTTTTATCGCTTTGTTTTCAAATTTAGTCACTGACGACCGAATAATAGTTCTTTTTGCTTTTAGTTTTTCAATTTTCGAAGCCATTAGAACAATTTTTTTTTTCTCAAATTTGAAAAATATTAATTTTTACTAAAAGATTTCATAATTTAATATATATCCGGCTCGACGGACCAAAAATATGGAGGGATTTTGAATAGAATTGTGGACTGTATGGTTTTAAAAATCGCTGGTTTAAATTATATTAAATCATAAATCAGTTTAAAATGAATTTGAAAGACTCACCTTCCTTTCAATTGAATTAATAACATCATATTTAAGAAACAATGAATAAAAGCTTGAATAAATAAACCGAGTTGAATACAAACATGAATTATTGACTTTATTTCAGCTCATACGTTAGAATGAATTCTTCTAGCTTACCGCTAGAAAACAACAAAAAGAACAAACTAGAATAGAACCGCAGAAAAGTAAAAACGGTTCACAGCAAATTGAAAAAGAAATTATTTAAAGTATAACTAACAATTAATTGAAAACATGAATAAAATAAATAATAATAAAAGAAAAAAGAATTAATTTTGCGTTTAAAACACATTAAAATATCAATAAAAAGAATGAATTTAAATCAAAGTTTTTTACTAAAGTTCTTTCAGAATTGCATAGTGCTGCCATCTATTGTCAAAATTCAGAGTTATTAGAATTCTGAACAATGAGAAAATCTTTATAACTTTAAAATGAAATAGTAATAATACTAATCTAGCATGTTTCTTCTGAATTTTATTTCATAGTATTTTTTTATATACCTCAACTTTAGATTTTTTCTTTCTTTTTTTAGCACGGATGAATCACGCTTGACATAAAAGCTAATTCAGCATTATATTAAAGGTATTTACTTATTGATAATTCTGGACAATTTTTTAAAATTTGATGCTGAAGTAGATCGGACATTTTTTGCCAAGGACAGCCACTTAAAACCAAGTAGCGCATCAAAAATATAACTAAATTATGAAATATTGAAAAAATAAATAAATAAAGAGATAAAGAGATAGACAGAAATAGGAACAATAATCGTATAAATTATATTTTGATCTAAAACGGCGACAAATATTCAAAAGTTGTCAAGGGGAGCTATATTAAGGTTGTACCATGATCAGGTTTACATATTAATTAATTTATTTATTTTTCTATGTACCAACTACTATTAACTAAGCATAAAGTATATATAACCACAAAAAATATAATAATAATAATAATAATAATAATAATTGTCTCATGCGATAGACATAGCCGATCATAGCATATTGTAATATTATATTTGGCTTGAAATTGCTGTCATTTTATGGTTGATCGATTAAATCAATTAAATAGAGGAAATAACTTGAAAGTATATATTATGTACATCACGCATAATGTTGTTCAAATGTAACTGGGATTCAAATATAAAAGGGCTACTTCAAATTTTTCGATACTGTCCATATCGAAACTGTCATATATGATAAGCACCCAAATGGAAGTCCACGGGTAAGCCATTGTCTCAGGCAATAGGGACAGGCACCGGAGACTGCGAGGACGAACAAGCCGCTGCCGAAGGCAGCTGGAACCCAACGCGAGCTTTTGAGCAATTTTAGTATTATTTTTTTCTTTTTTTCATAAAGCTATATAGAAAAGAGTTTCCTTTTAAATATAGTGACCAGCGAAGTGAGCAAAGCCTGCTAGTAATCTATAAAATAAATACATTTTTACAAAGAAACAACTCATGTACTAAATAACAAATATAAGTAATAAATTTAATACTAAATTGTATAATAAAAAATTTTATTCCTTTAGCTTTAATAGTACATAAAAGAAACACAAAATGAGGTATTTGTATTTATTTTATTTTATTTTATTATGCAAAAAAATAATGGGAATTAACGAGTTAAACATTTTTTTTAAATGTCATTGTTATGCAGAAATGGTTTATATTAAAAAAATAAAATAAATATGAATAATTAATGATAGTTTGTAATTACATTATGCTATTTTAATTTTGATTCTCAGTTGGAGGCGGAACTGCTGGTTCAGTTGTAGCTAGTCGAATATCAGAGCTACCCTGTGTCAATGTGCTTCTCCTGGAAGCAGGAAAAGACCCGCCGTTATTGACGGACGTTCCGGCTTTATCAAAGTTCTTCAAATTTACTGACATTGATTGGAATTACAGAACAGTGCCTCAAAAGCATACCGGAGAAGCATTACTGAGTAAAGTATGATCTCAGTATTTCTCACATTTACGAAGTATTTTTACAAACAAACATGGATAGTGATTATGTTTTAAGCCTTTTCTAATAAATTTATAAGGAAAAATCAATTATATTCTTTCTTAGAAAGTTTAGTAATTGAAAAAAAAATTACTAATCAGATACTTATTTAAAAAAATTTTTAATGATTTTAAACAATATATTTCCAAAATAAAAATATTTACATGATGTCTTTATGACTAGAGGTATTTCTAATACACATTGTCTTTCAGGAAAATCTGACAATTATATGGGACAAGACATTGAGAAAAAATTGTCACTAACTGAAAAAAAAAAAAAAAAAAAAAAAAAAATCAAAATCAAAATCAAAATTTAAATTTAATATATTTACACCAGGTGAAAGTGAGGCGCGTAAATTTTTCAAAGGTAAGTAAACCTTCAAAAAACTATAATATTGTTCAAAACTAGCACCAAAAAGAATACACTTTTTAAATAAATACCGCGCCAGTTAAAAAAATGAAAACAAAAAGTTCTTGTGTTTATTTTTCTATGTATAAATATTGATCACTTGTCAACCCTGACGTAATTTTTTACAGATTTAATAAAAATCTAAAATCAAATACGTTACCAATTTCCCAAAATATATTTTCGAATTAAAATTTCGCGTGTAAATAAGTATTGCTTCTTAAATTTCATTTTCCGTAAGTATTGTAAAAAAAAAAAAAAAAAAAAAATGAAAAATTTCGGCTTGTTATTCGTACATAATCAGATGTTGTAAAGAAACATCTGTGTACAAACTTTTGAGGATCTAGATCATCCCTTACTATGCGAAAACAAAATGACAATCATAAACACAGATAATTTTATTATTTGTGGTAGAGTTTATATATATATATGTTTACATTCTAATATTATGGTGTGTATTCAACATTTTAGAAATCAAAATGCTTTTCTTGAAGACGCTGAGTGGAATATTTTCATCCAGGGGTCGAATTTTGAATTTAATTTAACTGCGGAATTATTTTCTCACAATATATATAATATGTACACCATTCTCCGCAATTATCAAATATGCAAATGAAGCTTAGGAATATATGAATTGAGCCACTTCCTTTTTTATCACCCTGTATATAAAAGCAATTTTTAGAATAAGTGCGAAGTTACAGAAATGTGCTATTACATAAACTAATTTCAGCGGCATTTTTTTCTACAAAAAGTTTTTAAACAAATAATCAAAACATATTTGTAATAAATATTTTTATTAACTTTTTAAAATAACTTAGTATTATGGTTTTGATATTATTTTTTAAATACAGCTATTATAATTTTAAGGAGTTTATTAATTCATTTCTCAGCATAAAAGTGAAAGTATGGAAATAGAATAATATAATAATGCTGCTGTTGAAATAAGAAAATATATAAAAATATAAATCATAAAATCATAATACTTCTTTTATGTTATAATAAATATGTTTAAATAAATTAAAATTTAAATAGAGTTTTATATCATCAATTTAACTTTTATAATATATAGCAAAACACTTTTTTCTGCAAACTTGTCTTTTCCTAGTTTATCACCTGAACACAAAACACTATTTGTTACATTATTAAATTTATTCATTTACAACAATTTTTACTTTACATAATTTATTTTAAAGATAATAAAATGTTAGTAATTATTAAAAATTTAGCATATTTTACGCAAAAAACACTGTAATATTTCCAAAATTTATCTTCAACAGCAAATTCCTTTATCAAGTGGGAAAACACTTGGAGGTTCCAGTGTCATCAATTCTATGGTCATATCTCGTGGCAATCCTTTAGATTATGAACAATGGGCCAATAATGGTGCAGACGGTTGGAGTTACGAAGATGTTATTTCCTATTTCAAGAAACTTGAAGATAACAAAGATCCTGAATACATTAAAAATGGTAACTATCTTCTTTTGAAACATCATTTTAATATATATATATATATATATATTTTCAATAAGTATTCGTATTCAAAAATAATACTATACATTTCAGAAGCGTTACAAATTGAGTAAAAGTAATGCATACGTTGAAGAAATATCCTAGTATATCTATATATATATATATATATATATATATGAAATTATAATATATGTTTTAAGTCATATAAAAGTTGAAAATATGTAACGAAAATAACTAAAAAAAAACTTACGAGAAAATTAATAAATGTGAAACAATTCATAAGTAAAACTTACTGCAAAAACGTAAAATAAATGATTTAAACTGTCAAGAAAGGCCCCGTATGTCTTGAGACATACGTGTGGGGTTAAAGCATGCTTTTAATTGATCAAACACTAGGCAGATAGCATAATAATATATATATATATATACACACACACATATATATATATATATATTATTATTATTATTATTATTATTATTATGTTTAAGAAATTCAAAATGAAAAAATGGTAGAATTGTCTTTGTACAGGAATATTCAAAATAATTTTAATGCATTGCGCTCTATAAGAAACATTTTAATTATTTTCACTGCAAGAATCATGATGAAATTGACATTTATTATTCATACGCACAATCTCAATTTTCTATCGATTATGATAAGATTAGGATTAAAATTTACAAGGCAGCCACAAAAAGTATTCAGATACAATAAGGTCTATAACTGAAAATTGGTGCAATTGAATTTTCATTTGTGTTAATTGCTTTAAAGACAATGTTTAAAAGGGACAACAATGTTTAAAAGGGATTATCACTTCTATTTGTTTAAGTATCTTTATGTCCATTTGTCTGCCCACGCTGCAACGTCTGTAAATATTTTTCCATTACCTACAATTTGATAAATGATATTCAAGTTCAATATGACATATTCCTTTTTGAAAGTGGTATAAATACTATGACTGGTTTAGGTTCAGTACACCCAAAAGAATGTAATGCATTGCGTTTTATGAGAGACCATATTAATAAACTCTATTTAAATACTTTTCCACAGCATAAAATATAATGAAATTAACATTTATTACTCAAACGCATAAAAAATATTTTCTATTCAATATGGTATGATTAGAATTAATATTTACAGGGTAATAACACAATATTTAGGTGCATTAACGACTGTAATTGAAAATTGCCGCAACTGCATTTTTTTTTTTTATATATATAAATTTTTGAACAGTATTTCAGAGCAATTACAAAATCATTTAGTCTAGCTGTCTATGTTAGGGTTTTTAGATAAATACAACAATTTTATTTTTATGCGCCACCCTCTACTTTTTATTTTGTGTCTACGAGAGTTATATTTTTGAAGAACTGTTTAATATTTTTATATTACAAAATAACTAAATTAATATATTTTTTTCAATTTCACAAAACTATTTTTCGTGTAAAATAAGATATTAATAATTGAACTATTTGTTTACAGGGCTCCATAAATTTTTCTTACTCATTATGCGATATGCGGAGAAATCCAATGTTAATTTTCAGTTTTGTGAGTACACTTTTTAAAACATTATGTGATGCGTATACAATGTTTGAATGACATACAGGGCTAAAAAAGAGCATTCATTTTTATGCTTTTTCACTAAAAATAAAGCCATAAATATATTTTTTTTCTTAAGACTCTTTGCACAGCTAAAACAAAATGTACTTTTGTATGCTTGTAGTTTTTAGATAATATACTAAATGCAATTAGTATTTAAGGGCTACAAAAAACCAACCTCTTATACGGTTTTTCTTTAAAATAAATAAATTGTTATATAAATAATATTTGAACTATTTCTTCTTTCCTAATTTGAACCAAAATGTTGTTTTAGATGTTATCATGGAGGGAACTGCATTCTATGTTAAAGGATACAACAGTTACGTACATTTGGAAATTGTATATAATCTGTGTGATGAGCGTGATTTTTCATTGTTATTTCGCTCACTGATACCTCTATTGTTTCACTGTGGGAGTGTTTACGGATCTCAAATGTTTCATTTAAAAGCCATGTTTACTTTCACTTTAAGAAGGGGTTTAGTCGCATAGAAGAAGTCTACGTATGCAGTACTTATATTATATATATATAATGTTTGTTTCATTATAGTAATATTAAAATCCATTCTACTTTTCCAGTCACAGCGATATATTTAATTCTACAAAATACAAATTTATGAATCGCAAATTCTTAATGAATGCTGATCAAAAATATATTTATTTTCAGGTTTTCATAATTCAGGTGGATTATTAACGATGCATCGGCCTCGTTACCAGTCAGAAGTGAAAAAACCTCTTTTCCAAGCAGCTAGAACAATTGGATATAAAGTAGTTGATCCTAATACACTAAAACAGACAGGTAATGATTTTTTTTTTTCTACGAACAAATGAAAGAAGTTTTGGTGTTTACATAAAAAGAATAGCTGTAAAAATTTCTGTTTCCGTGATCAAGCACAAATTTTGCATTCAAACATGAAAAATAATTTTAAAAAATTTCATTAATTATGAATCTATAAAGTAATACGCAAATATTGTTTAAAAAAAAAGTTGTAAAAGTATAAAGTCGAAGGTATAAAAAAGCAGTGAGTATATTAAAAATTCAAAAACAAATTTAAATGTTTTAATTTTATTCTAATAAAATTGATAATTTTTGAGAAAATTTAATATACTTAATATTCTTACGTTTTAATGCACATCAGCGTATGCATTTTTTTTTTTTTTTTTTTCTAATTCTAAGGCAATAATTTACAAAATTAATTTATATTGTTCAACATTAACTTAATATTGACAAAACTTATGAAGTCTTTCTATGGTGAATGATGTTTAAAAAATTGAAGAATAACGATCACATTATTTCTACTGTCCACTTTTACACATATTATAAATACTTTTTAAAGACAGTATGGTCAGAAGACATAACAATTCACCATTTAATAAAACGCTTACCAATTTTCTTGTACGTATCAACTAATACATGAATAGTAAAGACATAAAAAAAAACTTTATATAGCAGGTTTAAAAAGAAAAATCGGTAGATCCTTTTTTTTTTTTTTTTTTTTTTTTGAGACACATATTTCCGAGATCTAAAATTTATCTGTTCAGGACGCCTATTCATTTTTCTAATTTAAAAAAAAAAAAAAAAAAAAAAAAAATCGTTTAACCGTTTAACCGTTTTTTTTTTTTTTTTTTTTTTTTAAGACACCCAATTTTGTCACCTAAAATTGATCAGACAAATGAGAACGCATATCACATTTATCCTGTAACAAACTAGCACATACGAACGGACATCCACATAAGGTTTATGTATAGCAAGTTTAATTGTTTGTACCGTTTTTAAGATACGGACTTAAATCGAAACATGGTTCCATTTCTGGATTTCTAATTTTCACCCAAATTTAGTAATTTTATTTGCACAGCGAGCCTGTCTGAAATATAAATTTTAGTTGTTCTATTTTTTTTTTTTTTTCTTTTAGCTATAATAATCGGACGATTCTCAATTCACACATATTACTGACCAAAAAACACCCCCCCCCCCAATAAATTTAATTTAATTTAATTTAATTCGGGAGATCTGAAGATATGCAAATCATGGGAAAATTTTATTTTGAAATTTTTGACCGAATACAATACATTAAACGGATTTTATTCAACATCAGTATTATATGATCCATGTCAATATTGGCGAAAAGCACTGTAATTGTAGAAAATTTAAAGATTTAAAATATTTATTTCAAAGATAGAGATGTAAGATATGTTCCAGTGCCAGTGACTTTTATTATTATTAAAATAATAATAATAATATTTTCCCCTTTCCTTTAGTTTTTTTTTTTTTTAATTTCCGCTATTCGACAGCTGTGAGTAATGGAAAAATTCGATCAAAATTTTCGATATCGGGATTTCACCTGATTTAAATGTTTTAAAGTCACTTTAGTCTAAATCAGTGATATTAGACATTAACTAATACATGTGTGTGTGTCTGTGTACGTACGTGAGGAGGGGGATTTTGTGACTATCATATCTCTAAAATGTAAACGAATATAACTTTGAAACTTTATAATTGTGAATGATATACTTTATAATTATAATATTCAAAAATATTTTTTTTAATTAGATGAATGTTAGTTATCATCAAATTTTGAATTTTACACGTTAAAAATGGTTCTAAATGTTAACTGCAAAATTAAATAGTTCTGACGGAGGAAGGCGAAATATTCTAATTACTCTCATAAAATCTACAAAACAGGTATTCGAAAAGTGTATATTTTATCTCACTAAGTATCATAAATATAATTCTGAAGATACAATTGTCCAAGAACTTTGTTTATAACTTTATTAAATTTTAGTTTACTTTAATAAGATTTACTTTAATAAAGTTTATTACAGTTTATTAAAAGTAATGTAGTTTAGTTTAATAAAAAATGTTATTTCCAGGACTTTACACGTAATACACAATATGTGAAAAAAATTTTCTGGTTTCGAAAGCATAAAATTTATCAAGGCAATCAGTATGTTAATAATAATTATTTCTGAAATTAGCAGGAATGAATTTAATAATAATAAAATTATATTAACTGACAATTGTTTTTTTACCAGTTTTAGTAGACATTGTTTAACAATATTTTTGAATGTATTCTTAAATTGCGTATTTTAGCATAGTGATTTATTTATTTACAATAGATTGGAGCATTCTATCGCTTAGGAGCATTCTTTTTATTTATTTATTTATTCATTCTCATCAGTAATATCTCAATTCTATTTCATAAAATAACACAAAAAAATAAATAAAATAAATAAATAAATAAAATAAAAAATACTGCAATAAATGTATATTCTGCAATTATTTGGTTATTATAATCCCAATTACAGAACCTCTTGCACTGACTGAGAAGTTCTGCTCTCTAAGTTAATAAACGGGAGGTACAAGGTTCGATCCCAAATGCCCTTTTTGAAACAGCCACTCTGAGTTTTCTGATTTTTCCAAAACTATCAACTATCAACTGATTTTTCCAAAACACGGACTAGGGCCACTTGGGAAGATTCCCCATAGAGGGCCTCCATTCAGGTGGAGATCCCAAGTGGTCTCATACATAAGAACTCCACAGTCGGAATTAAAAAAAAAAAAAAAAAAAAAAAAAATCAGCAACATAACTACAAAATTTTTTTTCATAGTAAAAAAAAAAAAGACAACAGAAATTTAAATATTTAGAGAAACAATGTTGAATTTAAAATTTATTTAAACATGCAATTACAAAAAAAAGTAGGTTACTGATTTTGTTTAACATGTTTGTAACATTTTGAAGCATAATACTACTAATTTTTCCTCTGATAGGTTTTTACGACTTCCAAGCATCTCTACGTGAAAGTCAACGATGTAGTGCTTCTAAAGCTTATCTAGTTCCTGCCGAAAATAGAACCAATCTGCATATTTTATCCAAAGCAATGGTTCACAAAGTGAGTCGTTTTGTAAATGCATAATATTGCGATTAAATATATAAATGTTAAATTTTCTGTGTTTGATTAAGTAGTATATTTTTAGAGTTTTTATTTGGAACTTTCTGTTTTAACAACCAGAGAAAAGTTAGTATGTCTGACATAAAAACTTCTTTAGATACAGTGATGGAAAATTTTTTAAGACCACCCGTTAAATTGCAAAAATTTCAATTTTCAAAAAAAAAATTTCAAATTCAAAATTTTCAAATTTTTAAATTAAAAAAAAAAAAAAAAACAAAAAAAATCAAATAGTACAAACAGAATAAAAAAATAATAAATCTTCACATAGTTTTATAATAAAATGGTTGTAACTATATATTATATGCAAGTGATTTTTTTTCTCGATATAAAAGGGTGGAAAAATCTTTACGACATTAATTAAAAGTATTTCTTTTTAATTTTTAGTACTTCGTGTGTTTTCTTTTTACACGAATTACTTCTAAAAGACGATTTGGAAGAATTTTGCTATATTATTGCATGTTAGAATCGATATTTTATCCCATGCTTTAGAAATAGCTGATTGGAGCTCAGAAACAAAATTGTATTGTTTACCATTTTCATATACAGTCGATAACAAAAGTATACTAGCAAAAATTGCTATATAAAAAAAATGTAGAGTTAATACCATTTTGTTAAATAAATCCTTGTCGAATCATGTTCTTAGTCAGTCTGAGAACATGATTCGACAAGGATTTATTTAACAAAACAGTATTAATTCTACCTTTTTTACACAGGAATTTTTGCTAGTGCTCGGATACTTTTGTTACCTACTGTACGTACCTCGCGTGCAACGATACTCCACATGTGTTTTATGGGGTTCAAGTTCAGACTTTTGGCCGAAAATTCCATAAAATTTACGTTATTTTCAGTTAGCGAAAAAATGGTTGAAGCAGATTTGAGCACAGGCGCATTATTTTGCAGCAAACTCGAATTTTTATCCATAAGCTCGTCTTTTAATGGAACAAAATTGTTTGTCAGTTACATCTGGATAGTCAAAAGAGTTCATATTACCTTTAGTGAATACAATATTTGTCTTACCTTGAGCACAGAAATCCCTGCCCAAATCATGACTGATTCCTCTCCTTGCACTCGCTTTGAGAAATACGTAGGATCCTGTTTTAAACCATGCTAGTAGTTACGTAAACCGTCAGTTCCATCTAGGTTAAATTTCTTTTCATATGTGAACACTGTTTTTCGCCAAAAGTTGGGTTTTAAAACATTAGATGTTTCGAATTTCAATCTTACTTCAATATGACTTCTTTCAAGCTTAGGTTTGCTTTTTAATTTTGAATATTGGATATTTTCTACAAGATTCAGGACAATTCTAACAGTTCTATTTGTTACTTGAAGCTTTAGGGCCTATTTTATTGCTGAAGAATATGAATTATTTTTAACAGCCGTTCTTATAACATTTTTTTAAATTCTGGCTAATAGTTTTGAAGGAATTCCTCCTATATTTTTTTGCACCATGTCTGCATAGATCTGTGAAAAAGTGACGAACTGCAGTTTTAGACCTCTCGATTTTGTTAGCGATTTGCCTTTCACTCATTCAACTTTCTCGAAATGCCCCAAGACTTTCCCTTTTTCAATTTCCCTGAGTAATTTTTCTCTACCGATAATCTGAGTTGCTTCAATACTCAGCTAAATGATTAAAAACTGTTTCTTTTCATTCTAACGATTGTCCCGCATAAAAACGTGCAAATTTGACGTCATCTCATGAAGCAAGCAATCACTTTTAAAACTGATCTTAAAGCTTTTTCCATTTGATTACATCGTACATTTTTATTTTATGTCAAAAATAACCGTATTCTAAATTCATATATTTTTTTTTATTTCTTACATTTTATATATTAAATGTAAAGGTAACTTACAAAGAGAGATTTTCCTTTTTGAATGTAAACAAAAAAATTCGATGGTGGTCTTAAAGTTTTTTCCGCCACTGTACATTAACACCAAATGCTTGTTTATGTAAATCGATCATTTCCCTTCCGTGGAGGATTAAATTTGTGATGGCATGTCTCCAGACCACCTCTAAGTGTGAGTCCCAGACCGTTGCCAATTGGCCATTGTGAAGCACTAGTGCGACGTAAAACCCAACCAACCAACCAACTAAACAGGTCATTCGAATTTCAACTGTACAAAACTTATATCAAAAGTTAGAAAATGTAGAAAAAAAAAAAAAAAACTGTATGTGAATTTTTGAAAAATTTTCAATTTTGTTTAAAAGGAGAATTGTATTAATTGTTAATAAAAAAAAAAAAAAAAAATAGGTCAAATAAAAATAAATAATTAAACGTTCTACATTTTTAATTTAAAAGAAGAGCAAATCAGCTCGGACGGTTCCAAACATTTCAATTACCTATGGAAAATTCCCACTAAATGTTATAAAGATAAAAAGGAAGATAACGGTTTCGTTAATTTAAAGACAGTCATTTTGATGTAAAAGTTAAGCATTCAAATATACAAGCCTCGCAGCATTCCTAAAATTTTACATTTATTTTACTATATTGTCACCAGTATCGTGAATAAGAACTTTTTTTTTTTTTTTTTTAATATTTCTGGCTGTTTTAATACTAAAATATTATGCTTAAAAGTATTATTTCATAATTTTGGTGACAGTATAATAAAATGAGCAAAACATTTTAGGAACGCTGCGAGACCTGTTATACTATGAAACTCTAATAAGGACTTTATAAATGTTATAATCCATATTATCCAATAATTGACACCTGTTCCAATACTGTTACAATAAACAGTGACTGTTACAATAAACAGTGCCTCATAAACCTTCCATGTGAGGGAAACTACAAGCCCATTTGGTGGCCCACACTGACTTCTTGTTTTAATCCTTTGTCGTTCAGTGTTCCACTACATGGAACACCTTACTTCGCTAGCTTCTCCAACCGTAAAATTCAATTGAAAATGCATAAAAATAGGTTTATTTTTTACTTTGAACCTTCCTTTTCACCCACAGAGAGCACCACTACACAAGGCAATCCCTGATATTTAGCTGGGACGCGTTATTTCAAATCCTCGTATTTACAAGAAATTTTGTATATTTTTTTTTTGTGATACAAAAAAGATTGCTTGAAAAAAGATTTTTATGTTATATCGTTGGCCGTACTCTAAATTATTTATTATATATTATTTTTAATTTTTTATACAGGAAACATACGAGAAATCGTTGAATAAAATAAGGTCTTCCATCTCCTGGAACACTGCGACACTAGCGCTTTTGATATTACGCAACCGAAAGCAATGATGATAGAAGACAGCTATGTTTACGTGTTCTGTTTTCTTCTTTCTGGAGGGAATGACATCAAGTTATCAGATGCTGCGAGAGAGAATTGGTTGTTTATATATATAAAAAAAAAAAAAAAAAAAAAAAAAAAAAACAAGAAATTGTTTATAAAAAAAACTTGTTTATAAAAAAAAAAAAAAAAAAAACCGCACAAAACTAGTTTCATGTGCAAAACCTGCAATGTTGGTTTCTGCTTTAGCCAAAAGTGTGTGACGTGCTTCCAAAAATTTCCTGAAGCTAAAAAATAGACTAATTGCAAATAGTTTTGTACATAGGACTTGTATATATGTATACTAACTGTAAATATCAAATTATTTCATAAAAAATCATATAAACATTTTTTTTTTTTTTTTTTTTGGGGGGGGGGGGAAGGGATGGAGTGTAGAGTAGCAGGCCTCCCCGTGGTGCACCATGGGTCATGCTAAATCTGCTACACAGGTATAATACAGTGTTTTTTAATTCATATGCAAAATATTCTACTCATTTACGCGCTTCACTTTTCAGAGCTCTAGTGGCGCAGTGTTCCCGCTGATGGAACACCCACAGATTCAAAACGGTAAGTACTATCTTTACAAAATTATACCTGCGTACTCCTTTAGACCTAAGTAGATAGCCTATAACTTTGTTTTGTTGAAATTTCAACTTTAAAGAGTAGTGCGCTGTAAAGGGTTAAAGGCATAGACATATATCGGACCTAAAAGCATTGCAAATTTTCACTAGACTCATAATCTATATAGAATTGAGAAAAATACACAAAAATAAATTTACATGGTATTGGCATTAAAACGTAAACTGGCTAAAAGGTTAGAAAACTCCATATTATTTACTTATTACCAATGCATGTGTAGAGTCAGAACATAAAATGCTTAAACTATGGTTGAAATATTTTAAATATGCAGAAGATTTACACACAAAGACATTTCATTAATCAATTTCATATAATTTGGAAGATATTGTTGTGTAATTGGGGGTGCTTTATTGAAATTAATCGCAACGCAAACTGAAAAGCGCAATGCAAACTGCTAATTTCTTTTTCAGTTATGAAAGCATCATGGTTCGAAGAAAATATCCACACTACGAAGGCAACTAATGGAAATTATTTAATGCGCTATTTTAAAAATTGAAAGGTTGTGTTTTAATGAGTTTTACGTCACGCTAGAGCTGTGTAATTTGCTGAAGGGATCTGGGATTCTCCGAGGAGGGGTACGAAGACATGACATTACAATTTTGATCTCCGCAGAAGAGAGAATTCCCTAACCCACAGAAATATTATGTTTATGGAACATGAAAGACTTTGAAGCTTAGACGGATTTCACGTGCTTTAACCTCCATTACATCAATGGTGGACGGCCTATAACCGGCACTAGTACTGAACTCGCTGATATTTTTCGATTACGAGTTTGACTCTCTACCAAGTTGCACGATCTATCGGGTTATTTATTCAATAGTCACCAATAATTTTAAATTGTTACATTCTCCTTATCGCTTCGAAGATTGGTAGTGAATTGTGCATATCAAATATCCCTTCTTAAAATTATTTGTGATTATTGAAGAAATTCTATTCTATGTGGCGACATATATCATATATATATATGCCGACACTGCTCTCTACACAGCAAGCTACCGTTGCCCTAAAGATCTAGTGGAACTGGTAATTTGAAGAGTTGGTTGTCCATAAGCCGAATATTTTGCTCAATTTTAGATTAATTTGAAAATTTTTGACGGGAAGAAAGTATTTTTCGTGTTTATGTGTTAATAATGGATTAACAGTAAATACCATCAATTTTTTAATACCAGGGTAATTTCAATTAAGAGAATATTTCTATCGAAGTATTATTAAATGACTTTTCAAATTTAATTATTTATATTATTTAAGTCTGATACTGTAAACGTATTCCTAGATAGTTATTCAAAATGGCGTGGCAAATGGCGTTTTATACGATTATGAAGGGGAAACCATTGAAGTAAAAGCCAGAAAAGAAGTCATTTTATCTGCTGGCCCATTCAACAGTGCCAAACTATTGATGCTGTCAGGCATTGGTCCGAAGAAACATTTAGAAGAACTAAAAGTAAGTAAGTCAATAATCTTTAACAGTAAGAGAAACTTGTTTTGAAAATAATATAGTAAAAGTTAATCATCAAATGCATTAGTAAACTTAGATAAGTCAATTTTTCTTTTGTAAAAGCATTTTTTTTTTTTTTTTAGATCCGATAAAGAAAACTCACTATTGTATTAAAAAATAACATATATATAGAGAGAGATAGATAGGTAGATATTTCATCAGGTTATATAATATATATATATATATATATATATTAACATTTAAAAATCATTTGCATCGAACATTGCATATTAAAAATAATCTTTACAAAAATACTTATGGTAGCTTGTTAATAAGCAATTTAAAAATAACTATTTATGATTACAGTTTTCTTTTAAATTCGTAATATTTATAACTCGTCAACTCCATTTTCCTTAACTATATTCACGTATACAAAAGAACAACATATGTGTATGAACTCATAATAGTTTGAAATATAAATATTTTTAATGAATAAAGTTTAATTTATTTGTTATTATTAAAAACTAAAAAAAAAAAATTAAAAAAAAAAAAAAGATAAAGAAAGAAAGTTTCTACTTTAGAAAAATCATTATAGACTACTATTTTATTTTCTCTAATAATTGTTTGAAATATTATTTAACATTAAAATGTGTAAATAAAATAGATTTTTTTTTTCCCTATAAATTTATATGAGGTTTTAAAAATAACTAATGGTAGATTTTTTACTGTAATTTTTTGCAATGTAATTATATACACAACTAAAAAGTATAGCAGAAAGTCTGCCATAAGTTATTTTAAAACAAAAATAGTGTTAATAATGCGTAAAGGAAAACTATTTTATGACTTCACCAAACGCTAAAGTTTAATAAATCTTACTTAAACACCTTAACGATCATATAATTTTCAAAGACACGCCAGTAGACTTCACATTCTTGTTTAATTAAAGGAAATAGATTGAAAATAAATATATAACTATGGGTGAAATTCTGTCTATGACAGAATTTAATTTAGTATGACAGGACTACTTATATTCGTATTTTAACACTCTTTCAAAACAAAAAATCTGAAAACACTAGTCTAAGTAATCAGGAAAAATTTAGCCAAGACCCGTTGGCTCTGTGGTCAGAGTACAAAACTATACGAACACAAAGATTGTGAGTTCGCTCCGCACCGATAGGAAGTGAAATATATATATGTATGATTTTATGGATTTCACAAAATATTTTAAGATATAGTAAGAAATTAAATGGCAAAAAAATTGGATATTGGAAGGCATTTTCAAAGTGGAACACTCTAAATTGGTAACGACGCAAAATGCCAGATTGAAAGAAATAGTCCTGTCGTACTAAAAACATGTATATTTATTTAGCACAAATTTCCATATACATTATATGCACTTTCGTGCAGCTGGTGCTTTCTCGTACTGTAATATATTACGGTAAATACACAAAGGGGAAGTGGTCACTGCTTGAATTAACCCTAGCGTGTACGTTAACACGTTGAGCGCCACGCGAATTCAAAATCCATTAAAATTCCTTAATGATATTATCCAGTAATAAATAAAATTAAATAAAATTTAAATAATTTTTCAATAATTACTTAAAACAATGTAATATTTTTAGTCTTATATCATATTTTACACTGTCAATCACCGATGGTTAACGCAGCTTTGTATCATATTTGACACTGTCAGCCACCGACGGCTGACATGGCGCTCAACGTGTTAAAAGATTAAAAAAAAAAAAAAAAAAAAAAGACTTTTATTTACATTTAAACACTGTAAAATCAATTAAAATACTAAATAACAAATGATTACGACGATTTTTTAAGTCCCACATCTTAAAAAAAAAAAAAAAAAAACTTGTGGGAGACCAACAATTACAAACTTTTCAAACTCGTTACAATAAATGAACCCTTTTCCGGTCCAATTTAATTTCACCCTCGGGTGAGTGTTGCCAAATTTAGGGACATTCTTAATTCAATATCCACCATTAAATTTTAAATGAAACGGTTGTCTAATTTCTTCGAAGGTTATTCGTCCTTTATGTATGTCAAATACATATCCTTCAAATATAATACTCTTCAAAATTATTGGTGGTATTTGAATAAAATATTCCCTAAATTTCGCAAAACAGTTTAAAGCGTTTTAGAGCGTTAGAGCGGGCAAAGGGAAGGATATAGGATGCAGAATATAGGATCGTATATTCTGCAGGTAACGGTTTTGGTTGCAGTTTAGTATAGAAAACCTTAAGAAAAATTCGACTATTATAATTGCTGTAAAAGAAGCAAAGACTTTAACATTTTTAAAATCGAGTAAATAGTTAGCATCAAAAGTAAGACCAACTATTTTTTTTTTAAATCCTAAATCTCCTAATTTAAATATGAGTTCATGTTCTTTTAGCCTTACAGAATATGAGCGGCCTGTTTCTCCAATGCCAACAGAGTTACAATCTTAAAAGGGTTTCAGTAGATAACACACTTATGTTCAAAAAGAAGGAATCAGTAGCGACTCGTGAATGACGATTTGGGGGGTGCTACATCGAAACGTCTAGAAAAAGTACATGAAATGTAATTTTTTTTAAATCTTATTAGCTAATTCGTTTATTTCGAGAATGAACGTAAAATGTTGACAGTTCAACAGCCAATCAGACTGATTGATGGATGGTTGGTTTAACATCATACTAGTACTGCGCTATGAGTAGTTGGAGATGGTCTGGGACGCAACACTAAGGATGGTCCGGATACATGACATCGCAATTTTGAGGGTACAGCCAATCAGAAGGAAATGCTTTCCATGCTAATGGACTGCTTTTAGTTATTAGCCTGTAACAGTCAAAAAATTATACTACCGAGATGCCGCAGGAAGGGATGACTGGTTTATAAACAGAAAGAAAACTGTTAATTTTTAATTGCTATGTAAAAACAAAAAGTATTATACTTAAAAGTAAAAAAAAATATTTCAATTTGTATGAGGTAAAAAGCTCTAAACAATTTTCTGATATTCTTCAAAATAACTTTATGATAATGTATAGAAATAAAATTATTTCATTTATTAACAGAAAAAGAGATTAAGTTGTTTTTAAAAAGATATATTCCTTTAAACTTTTTGTTAAAACCAAAGTAGCATAACTATTCATTTTCAAATCAGCAAAAAAAAAAAAAAAAAAAAAATCAGCTCTTCAGATCTACTACAGTAATACTTAGCTTGATGTAGCAGGGTACGAGCAACAGTTAATTTATGTTAGAAGAAATTAAAAGAATTAAAATTAAGCTATTAATCTGAAAAAGTATTATATATATATAAGGATGTTATTAAAATCAACATTAAAATTATTAAGTTCAATAAGAATATTTAAAAGTTGGCCCGAAACGTCTGTTATTGTGTAATTTAATTGTTTTTATGGTATTTAAATGTAAATAAGTCTCTTTTATGTTTTTAAGTAATTTAAATTTAGATGGGGAATAGTACTTTTGTATATTAAGAATTTAAAAACCCCTTTTTTTTTTATTACATTAAAAATACATGTTTTCAGAAGTATTTCTCAAACTGTAACTTATTTTATTTTCTTATTAATAATTTTATTTTTTTACTTATTTATTTTGTTTTATTTTAATATTATTATTATTTTAATAGAATCACAAATTTATATTTTTTCATTTTAACATCATTGAAAAAAAAAAAATCTGGCAATTAAAATCAGATGAATAAATTTAAAATATTTCGGTCATAAACTTGCATTTTGGTTATATATAATTTTTCCAATTAAGAAATTTCAAGAAAAAATCTTTAAAAGAATTTAATGATCAGTTTATGATACATATATATATAGCTACGTATATCATATTTTTTTTTACAAAAGCTGGTGGGACAATCGTTTTATAGATAGTCTCTTGTAGAACCTCTTTTCATGAGTTGTAGGACCTCTTTTCATGAGTTGTAGGACCTCTTTTCATCTCTTGTAGAACCAATATATCCACAAATCTGATATCCATACGGAAGAGATAAAATATTTTTATTTCCCTAAATAATTTTCTTAAAACTACACACTGTGTTTGTGCTAGTCATAATATTTAGATTATCATATTTCATTAAGTGTGGCATGCTGTGCTGAAAAAAAGATATAATTTTATATTCTTACATTAAAATAAAAGATTATGAAGGTGCTATCACGAGTTAAGTAAACAACCATGTATCAAATATTTAACCAAAAAATTTCAAACTTATTTAAATCAATTTACTTACATTTCGAAAATATTCGCCTTTCTTTTCATTTATCACCAATAAAAGGTAAATACCTTCATTTAGTGTGTTTTATTTTTACTTTCTCTTACCCATAAGGTAGAGAAAGTATTGTTTTTGGGTCAAATTTTCGAATGCGAGATTTTGTTATATTTACACGTTTTGAGGTCCCCTGAATACGAAAATCATGTTTTTAGCAAATGGTCTGTGTGTATGTCTGTGTGTGTGTCTCTGTGTGTGTCTGTGTGTGTGTGTGTCTGTTATCAGCATATCTCAAAAACAAATTATCGCAGAAAGTTCAAACTTGGTATTCTAAATGTGTATCATATAGGGATGCTACAGTAAGCTTTTCGTTAAAATCAAGCAAATGGTTCCCGTACAGGGACAATCAAGAGAATTCTAATACATTACGTCTATGGGGGAAATTGCAGGTAAGTAGAGTTCAACGTCTATAGACTGCACTAAACCAAATGAAACGAATATATATTAACTGGGGAAAAATTTTTGAGTATGTAGGAGCCTCGCCTTCCCCCCTGGGGGGAAGTCCCCCCTCGAGGGGAGTAAATTTTCATGATGGGTATCTTTCAAAAGAGCTCGCCAATACCTTTTAAACGAAGGGTTGAACCATCGATATGCGATAATTTAAAGCAAAGTTATCGGTTTTTTTTACTTTTAACGAAAAAAAAAATTATTGGGAATAAAATGGGCTTTTTTTAGATATTTGGTGTTATACTACTTCTCTAATATGGAAATCGTCTGCATTATCATAAAAGATATATATATATTTTTTTTTAATTATAATATTAATAAATTATTTTTTAAAAACAGAATAATTTTTAATAACCGAATTAAATTCTATATAAATGTAGGTGCATTAATGAAACGGGGGGGTTGAGGGGGGCGGTAGCCCCCCTCACACAAAACTAATTATCATATAAAACTCTTCAGAAGACTAATCTGAATTGTTTAACGCAGGTTTACGTAACAGTACTCGTTATCTTACCTTTTAATCTGCAACCCGTATTTATAGTATTAAATTTCAGTGTAAGAGAAAGTCGTGTGGGTGACACAGCAGATTATTAAAGTTATAAAAAATCCACAGGTGTCATGCATAATACTGGGAAAAGCTTTATTTTAAAAAATGTCCCTTGTGTGAATAAACAATAAACAGAACAGAATTTTCTTATGTAATAACAGACTTATAAGTTTTATTTTTTTATTTTATTTTATTTATTTATTTATTTATTTTTTTAAGGAAAATGCATTTAAATACCCCATATATGGAATAAAATACAGGAACTTTAACTGTAGGAATAGCACTCGGACTTATGAGTTCACAGAAGTGCACAACACCTTGAGTAGATAATTTTTTTTATTATTTATATTTCTTTAATTTAAAATAATTTAAAAAATATATAGAATGAATACTATATGTTTAAAATGTAAAAAAAATAATAATAATAAATTTCACATTGTTGATAATGTTGATAGATGATGTTTTGAGTACATTTTTGTTGAATGTACAACATAACCCTGGAATGAAAGTACCTCTTACCAACAATAGCCCTTGTTCTGTTTTTTGTTTTGTTAATTAATGGGCTAAATGCTCCCCATCCATATTTTGTAATGTAACTTTTATAATGAATTGCAATTTTAAATTCGCTTCTTCATTCTTTTCATTCAATCCGTTTCAGTTGTTTAAAGATCATTCTTTTGTACCTTGAAACTGCAGGTTTCCTGTACTATCGTCCATTTATTTCTATAATATTTGTTTTATTTGTTAAAAAGGACATATCATAACATTTAACTATAAATTAAATATTTATTTATCTTTTACTTCTTACAGATTCCTGTAATTGTTGATCTTCCCGTAGGAGAAAATCTACAGGATCACTGTGCCCTGCCTTTGCATTTTGCTTTAAATTCAAGTATTCCTTCAATATTGATCAAATTGATAAATCCGATAAACGTTGACCACTATATTAAATCCAGAAATGGTATGTACCAGTATTGTACGAATTTAAAGAAAATGTTCATATTTTTAATAGTGCCGTTTTATAATGTTTTACTGTCCTAATTAATATTCTTTAAAAATATATTCAAGGTGTAACAAATACATTAAAATGCAGTTTAAATCTGCATTTGTTGGAGATAGTAGAAATTTCAAATTTTAAAATATTAAAAAAAGAAAATAAAAAGGGGGTGGGACTATGTTTAAATAAAAAGGAAAAGAAAGGTGTCAGATAATTTTGAAAATTTTAAGTTTTAGTATAGCAGGACTAATTCTTTTAGTCAGACATTTTGCTTCGTCATTTTTTGCTGTGTTTTACTTTGAATATGCCAGGCTTTATTTTCCTATACAAAGTTATACTGTGCAACGGATTGATACCAAATTTGACACACTTATTAATTAGAACAAAGTCTAGCGCATGATAATTTTTTTTTATTCAATCGGATAATTGGTTTAAAGGATATTAAATAAAAATCCCACTTTAACTTTAAATTTAATAAAAATAAAAATAAAAACAAGTTGATAAAATAATGTATTATTTTCTGATTAAAAAAATATATTTATTTATTATTCACGTGTTATATAACATTGGATGGACATATATTCACTAGATGTCCACCAACATCTAGTTTTACCATTTTATTTCTTTACTTATCTCATAATAATATCTCCAAATTGCAAAAATAATTGCATATTTGAAAATAGAGTATTAACTATGGGATTGAAGAGGAGTAAAATAATTCTGCTAAACAAAAATTTTCTATTTATGAGAAAAAAACCAAACCATTCAAAAATTTTATTAACAACAACAACAAAAAAGTTTGAATTTGCCGTTATTCTTACATGCGTTATGAATATTACTTATTACGTCATTTTCATTAATTCAAACTTTTGTAGACAATCGGATTCTAAATCATGGAGTAAACAATTTTTGCTCATGATCTTACAGTTAAATAAATAAATAAATAAATACATTTGAATCTAATTTATTTTGCTTAATTCCTATTTGAAACTGAAAAAAATTACACAATATCTAAAAATATAACTAAAAAAAAAAACTTAATTAATTAATTAATTAAAAAATGAAAATAAAAATAAAAATGCATTCACTTAATTTTTAATTAAATCAATATAATAGACGTTGCTAGGGAAAGCATTAATGACTAAAATAATAATAATAAGTATTGAATAAATAATCTATATAAATAAAGAGAAGTGTATGTGTGTCTCTCTGTGACTGTCTGTGACTGTCTGTGTGTGTGTCTGGTGCTCACACTACTGATAACAGAGCTACAAAAATTTGCAGGCACCCTATAGGCGTGCAAGTGATCGCGATTTTTTTCGAATTTAGAATCTGAATATTTTTAATTATTATTATTATTATTTTTAAAGATTGGCTTCTATGTTTTATTTTTTATAAATTTATTCTTTCACTAGCAAGTTACACCCGCTTCGCTGATCACTATATTTAAATGAATTTTTAAAGAAATCATTATTTATTTTTTATGGCACATTATAAATAAAAGCTAAAAAAAAAAAAAAAAAAAAAAAAATTCAAATCACTCTAAACCTTGCTTGGGGTACGCGCTGCCTACAGCAGCTCATTTTCCGCCCCCAATGCATCCGGTCTAGGTTCCCAGTACCTGCAGAAAGGTCTTTCCCAGGCACTTCAATTTAGGTATTTATCGACGGCAGATGGATCTGCTATTATTTAATGACTGCTTGTTTAAATATGACTGTATCTAAGCATTTATTACATATTTTAGTTTTTGAGCCATGTAATTTATAGCTACCGCTCCTTGCACTATATTACGATTCGATTCCGACTAATATAAAAAATAAAATAGAAGGAGGATTTCCTTTTAAAAGAAATTAAACACGTAAAAACAAATAAATTTTAATCAGTTTAATCCTTCCTATTATATACTACCATCTTTTTCCCCGACAAATACTATAAATTAAAAAAAAAAAAAAAAAAAAAAAAAATGGGGCGGGGGGATTTTATTTTAAAGGAATTAATTTTAAAAAATGAAAAGAAAAGAAAAGTTGTTACACTATAAAAATTATACATAAATATTACTGTTACAAATATGTTTTTAAATTTTAAATTTAATATATTTATTTTTTTATACTACATTACCATTTCATTTTCAATAAATATAATGAATTATAAAAAGAGAAAAAAGGGTTTTTGCCTTTAAATGAATGCATTAAATAAAAAATAAATAGCGTAATAGCCATTGCCAAGATACGCAAACGATTACAATGCAAGAATAAATTTATGAAAAATGAAAGATAGAACACAATATTTAAAATCGAAAAAAAAAAAAAAAATAATAATAATAATTAAAAAATTCAAATTCGAAATTCGAAAAAATCTGGATGAGATGCACACCTACAGGGTCTCAAGCACACATCTGTCAAGTTTTGTAGCTCTGCGATCAGTAGTGTGAGCACCAGATCGCAGACACACAGACACGCAGACATACAGATACACAGAACCCTCTCGGAGTAGGAAAATTCGGAACTAAAGTCTTTAAACACTTTCAGTGAAGGAAACTATTTGGCATCTAAAGCTGAAAAAAATGTTTTATTCTCTGAATGCATAACTACCGACAATTACTCATTCAAGAAATAGCGAAAAGTTGGGGAAAAAAAGTATACGAATTTTATTGATTAACGGCAAAATAATAACCTGTTTTAGCAATTAATTGCGATTACAAGTAAATTTTGTCAACAAACGGTGAATTTTTTCATTATTTTAATAATAGGCCGCAAAATTGTTGCTTATTTCATGCATGTGTTGCCGCTTTGATTGCAGCACTCGTGTCTCTACTTTCTTCGTCTAACGAAGGGTCGTGAGTTTTTTCGACCCGAAGCGATTGTTGCGAGTTTATTGCATTTCATGGTGTTTATTCAAAGTTTTGCACTTATTAATTTAAAACGCCAGTTCTGTGATGTTTTCTTATGAACTATAAGTAGCTCAGCTGCATCCCCCCGTAGGCAAACATATTCAACAGCATAACTCCATCCACTTTGGGTTGTGTTGGGTAATGGGGATTAATGTCGATTGACTGCACTAGGGTCCTAGGCCTGAGGAGGGGAATGCCCTCCATTGGGGTCTTTCTAAGGGGTCCTAGCCCAAATTTACGCAAGTTTTGGAGAAAATTACGGAAAACTGTGAACGGGACAAGCACCACAATCCGCTTTGGAAAAGAGTTGGGAATTGAAGAGGCTTGTTTGCCCTTTTGTTGTGCGTAAAATGATCAGGTAAGCGGTCGCTATTATCATGCGAAATGAATTAAACTTGCAAAGTAAATATAAATAGTTATAATTGTGTCCATGTAAGTATTTATGTTTTGTTATATGCGGTTTATGTGTGTAGTTTTTATCTTCAGTATATATTAAACTTCTCTGTAAGTGATTAATAACGATCTGTATTAAAACATGAATATATTTTTTAAGTTGTCATCGATTTTTAGCTACTCTACACTTGTTAAGAATTAAAAAATAACAGTGAAGTTTATGTTTGAAGAATGTCATCTTTTTATGTGTTTTTGTAATAAATCCAATTGTTTTCCCAAAGAACATATGTTTATGTGAAAAGCCCTCAAAGGGGAGTCTCTCTATCTAACCTCCGAAAATTGCATAATATGTTTTTGTCATTTTTATTATATGTTTCATTTTTTTATCATACTAATCCTATAAAAAAATTATGAAGGACATATTATATCGTGTTTTTAACAGTAACTGTTCGACAAGATACTTTTGTAGTAATATGCCTGTAGAAACATAGAAAAATTGAATGTCGTAAAAACAAACAAACTAACAAACAAACAAAAAACACTTATATATGTATATTATTTATTTATTTATTTTATTTTTTTTTTTCAGGGGGAGGTAGAAGAATTAAAAAAAAACTACTATCGACTTTTTTTCTTTTTTTAATTACGGAGAAGAATTTCTTCCTAATGCCGATTGCATGTTTAAATTCTCGAAATGAGAATTTATGACAAACATTCTTTTTTAATTTCCTACTTACTGGGAAATCAAAACTTACTGGGTTTCTGTAACCTAGTTGGTAGAGCGTCAAGCTCGGTATCAAAGGATTACAGGTTCCATACTCCAGTGGACTAAAAAACTATAGTATACAATAATGGTAACTAATGCACGTAAACTGTCATGCCTGCAACACTCGTTCAGTAAAATAATATCTACGGGAATTAATGAAAAAGGGAAGCAATTCCTTCCGCAGAGGTTCAAAATTATGATAGCATGTCTCTGAACCATTTCTAGGTAGAGTTTCTATAATAATACAGACCAGTACATTAGACGCCATTTTTTTTAACTCGGAAGACAAATTTTCCCACTTGACGCATTTATCTCAGCTATGTTCTTCATCTTGTAGGATCTGAACGAAATATTAATATTTTATGTCCTCATCTTTGTGTGATTTGAACAAATTATTGTTGAACAAGCTCTTATAACATTTATTGTTAAACTAAATTTACAAATAATAATAATTAAAGAAAAGTGTGACATAGAAGTAACACACAAGGACCGAAACAGTGACTACGGCTTTATACTAAATAACAGTGACTAACAGTGACAATTTCTTCCTAACGTCAATTACATGTTTAGATTCCCGAAATGAGAATTTATGACAAATATTCTGTTTTTTCTCCTACTTACTGGGAAATCAAAACTTACTGGGCTTCTGTAACTTGGTTTGTAGAGCGTCAAGTTCGAAATCGAAAGATTGCATGTACGATACTTGAGCTACTAACGAAAAAACTATCGTGTCAATAATGGGAACTTATGAACGTAAAACCCGTCCTGCCTCATTCAGTAAAATAATATTAACGAGGACTACCAAAAAAGGGAAGTAATGCCTTCCACAGAGGTTAAAAATTGTGATAGCACGTCTCTGGATCTTTTTTATGTAAGAGCTTCACTAATAATACATCAGCCGCCATCTTTTTGCATGTGAAGACAAGCTTTCCCTCTTGGCGCATTTATTGCATCTATGTTCTTCATCTCATAGGATCTGAACGAAATATTAACATTTTGTGTCCTTACGTTTGCGTGATTTGAACAAACTATTGTTGAACAACCTATTGTATCACATATCGTTAAGCTAAAATTAAAATTTAAAAAATAATAATAATAAAGTGTAACTCAAAAGTAACGCACGATGACCGAAACAGTGACTACATCTTGAAATTAATTAACAATGACTACCGTCAGTTGTCTCAAGCACCAGCGAGTCGACAATCGCTGGGTAACATGTGACAACCCCAAGGCAAAAAATGTCGGATGCGCCAGCTCTAGTATACAAGAGCCTTACTTCTAGGGATGAATCCCAGAACTCGCCAAATGCCTATTGCAGAAATCTAGTCGTACATAAATTTCCACTCACCCTAAATCTATTTATAATTTTTTGTACATTTCAGGTGTTTTAGCTTCTGCAGATTTTATCACGGCGTTGGGGTTTCAGAATGGAGACGAAGAAAACCGAAGTAAAGACTCCCCAAGTTTTCAAATTTACGTGTCAGAAGATAGCACTATCATACCGAAACTACATTATGGACTCAAGCCGGAGGTAAAATAATTTTGTAACGTTAAAGAGTAAATTAAATAATTAAGTTATTTTTTAATATATAGAATGCATATTATTATTAAATAAAATATATTACATCGAAATTTTATAAATTGTAATTCTCCAGTTGTTAATGAATAATGTATGAGCTGAACAAGATTCACATGAATACCGCAAATGCTTTCATGAGAAGTCACTAAAAAGCTAAATTTAATTCAGATATTCTTCCAGGTATTTAATACAATATGTAAAATGCATATTGCAGTTACGTAAAACTAAAGTAAAGTGTTATTGGAAGAATAAAACAATAATTTTTATAATATTTTAACAAAGATTAATTTACCAAAATCTTTTCTTTACGACTTAGAAGGAATAAAAATTTCTTTCTTAAACATTTTTCTTGTTATATTCTCCGTCTTACATAAAACACTATTAATCTACAATATTCTACAGCTAATAGTAAAAAAAAAAAAAAAAAAAAAAAAAAAGATTTTCCAGGCTAAAAAATTAACAATGGCTACTATATTCGATGCTCGTACAGTTTTACAAATTAGATTGAATATTTTCCTATGACAAACGGTGCATTCAGATTATTAGTCATTTGAACTGTAAAATTGTAATTATTACTTTTTTTTATTGAATGTGAAAATAGCCTACTGATGGATATTGAAGGGACCAATGTTTCATGCCATGTTTCTAATTTTGATTGAAAAAAAAAAAAAGAATTACATTCTTACATATTCTACTTACAGTCATTGTGGTCACTTTTTGTAATGCCTGTTTCAATCTAAACAAATAACATTTAAGGTAACGACACCAGTGCTCGTCACTCTTAAGAGCTTATTTTTAAAATGTTTGTTTTTTTCGCGTGGTATTCGTGTGGCATTCATGTATTAATATTATACGTTGGTCTATTTTATGCACTGATTCTTCCACTTGTTGTTAGACCCTTTCAATTTTTCAATACATAACGCCAATTTAAAAAAATAAAAATAAAAATTGAACCTATAAAAATACACCAGTGCTCGTCACTTGAAAAATGAGTTTCACCAGTAGTCGTCAGGTGTTTGCACCAGTGCTCGTCATGTAAAAAAAACGTAACAGTTTGCATAATAATTTGATTTTAATTGTACTTTTATAAAATTTAATGAAACAAAGAATCTTTGGCACATACTTACAACCTAAATCCATTCTTAGATTTTAAAACACAAAACATTAAATGGTAAAAATAAAACTATTGAGCAAGATTTTGCGAATAAAACAAGTAAATTCATATGCAAAATAATTTGAACATTGCTTATTTAAAAAAAAAGAAAAAAAAAAGTTCTCAAAATTTGATTCGTTCTTAAAAATATCTTTATTTAAAGCAGAGGGTAAGTAGCAAGGGAGGGTCCAATAAACACGTTTCCAAGCGTAAGCTTGCTCCAAATTATCGCAGTAAGATTGATTTTTTTTTTTAACATATGGGTTGGTTATGCGTACCTAACACATGCTATAAAGGGATTTTGCGAAATCTTTCGCTTATCCATTAAGTGTGAGGTGGATGCAAAAGCATGTTTTCAAGAGTAATTTTGCTCCAGATTATGTCAAGAAAACATTTTTTTGATGAGTCGATTAGTTATGCGTATCCAACTCACACTATAAAGGGATTTCACGCAATTCTTTCCTACCAAATCTTGGGGAAGGGGAGCAAAAACATTTTCTTGCATAACTTTCCTCTGAATTATCTTAAGAAGGTGATTTTTGATGTGTGAGTTGTTCCTATGTATCCAACACCTAGTTTTGCGAAAATATCTCGTCTTCAACCCTTTTTTTTATGTGCGGGGGCAAAAAAATACGTTTTCAAGCTAAACTCTGCTCCAAATTATTTCAGGAAGGGGATTGTTTTATGTTTCGGTAGGTTATGGGTACTCAACACGTATTATAAGGCGATTTTTCAAAATTACCTCCCTTTCCACAGGCCGATTGACCAAAAAACGTTTTCAACCTTAACTCTACTCCAAATTACCTCAGAAAGGCGATTTTTGTGTGTTGGCTAAGTGTACGCAATATGCACTCTGATGGAATTTCACGAAACTTTTAAATTTACTCGTGGGGAAGGGGTGGGGTGGAGAGGAGGGGGGAGATAAAAAGCTGTTGTGTTAAGTCGATGCAGAAGGCAGGTGAAGCCAATCATCATATTGCGGGCTGGAAAGCTATTCCAGAAGGCAGCAGGGACTTTAACTGCGTTTTCGACTGATTTCAAAGATTTTCTTTCTTTTTTTTTGATAATGATATGGAATTTTTTATATTTTATTTATATGTAGTGATCAGCAAAGAGGGCAAAGCCTGCTAGTTTTATTTATAATTATGTATTATTCTACTCATCAAGCTAATGTCATCAAATATTATGGATCTGCATCTTATAATTTTAATTACTTAAGTAAAACAGTCAATCAGGGTTTTTTGATCAACGTTTTAACTATTTTCCATTTTCCTAAATATATATTCAAAATACTTTCATAATTATTGGCATAGAATAAAATTTTTTAACTTAATTATAACTTAATCTTATTATACTTAGCAAATATTTCTGGCATAAACACAAAAAATAATGTTTTTATCTGTTTCAGTTTTACACTGCCATTATGGGTGATTTTGAGCCACCATGAAAAATTTAAATATGATATTATTTTTATGTAAAATGATAGCTATAAGAAAGTTTAAACTTTTTAAGAAAGACTTATACATATTCCGATATTTTTAAAATGCAGTTCCCATTAACTTATTTTTTTAGTTTTTCAACTAATGTTACACTATTTATGTTAGATAGGCAAAGAACAATCCTTTGATTTTCCAATGAATAACCTCTTGCTACTGAATATATCACCTCTTTTACCCCCTCCCCCTCCGCACACACACACAAAAGAAAAGCATTACATACTTAAAGTTTTTTTAATTAAAAGAATCATTTATATATTCCGTGTGTTTACCTTACATAAGTAATAGAATATATAAATAGAAAGCTTACTTAAGAAATGTTTTTATGTTTAATATTTTCTACATAAATTCTTAGTCACCTATATATAACATAACAAATATCCTTAATAAAATTTTGAACCGACTACCAGTTATGCTGATTATGAAATTAAGGCTTTGTATTTTATCACTTTCGAAATATATATGAATTAAAATTAATTAATCACGATCTATAAAAATCTTATAAAAATATAAAATGCATAATAAAGTGCTTAAATGATATTTACAGTTTGTAACTAATTAATATGAAGCAACTTTAAAACACCACTTAAATACATCTTCGCAAAAGCATGACATCATAAAAATTAAAAATACATTAGAGAGATGTATAGAGTAATTATTTCTATTGTTCTAAAATATATAGTAGAAAACTAGAAAAGGCTCTTTTTAATTAAATATGTTTTGTATCATTTATTTAATTTTCCCAGCAAAATACAATGGAAAATTATAGATGGTTTAAAGTTAGTTTTAGTGAATTAAAGTTACCAGGATTGACTTTATTTAAACCAGCTAGACAAAAGTTACAAATACAATACAGGTCACGTTCTTGGGGTCAAAATACGTTTGTTTACATTTACGAATACCCCCTGACGACCACTGGTGCCAAAAGTCCAATTAAAGTAAAAACTATACCATCATAATTCTAAGTGAAAATATAGTATTTTTAGTAAAAAACATTACCCAATTATTAAAAATGTTAAAACACCAGTGCTCGTTAGGGATGACGAGCACTGGTGAAACGTGCAAAATTTGCACCAGTAGCCGTCATACACTAAAAATCTTTACATTAAGTTAAATTTTAAAAATTCGCACATAAATCGTATTCTACATATCATAAACATTACATACAATGCTTTATGAGCAATGTCAAGTATAACAAACAACAAAATATATCAAGAAATACATACCGCTTTCCTTAGTCATTTGTTTTACGTTGACTCAATCCAATTGTCATTTAACGCATACTTCACTTATTTTGCTTCCCTCATCTTTTTCCCAATACTTGAAATCGAACTTTTTATGTGATAAGAAGCAGAAGGCTTTGGAGAATCTAATGCTGGCTGATTAAAACTCATAGATGCTAATTAACGCTTATTTTAACACTTCTTTTAAGAGGGTGACGACTACTGGTGCAGATTTTAGGGGTGACGAACACTGGTGTCTTTACCTTAATGTAGAAAATTATAACAATTTCAATGCACACGTCTCTCTATTACAGTTTTTCTGGTCCCATTTATGTAAAAAAGAAATATAATCGCGAATGAAATTACATAAATTGATATATCATACTATACAGAAGTCACATTTTACAGGAATGAAGTAATTGTATAAAAACAGAGAACTATTTAACAGTTCACTCAAACTTCGAAGAAGCAATATTATCCTGTTAACACTTTCGCGATCGCATCTTTTTGTCTTTTTGACGGTAAGGTGCTATTCTTCTAAGTCATCCTTCTAAGTTTCAGAACAAAATTTTCTATATTCAGATTCATATTACAAATGGATATGCATTATAATTATACTCTTTCTAATCAAAGTATTTATATCCATAGTATATTGTTTGTACAAATATGAATATTGTGTGTATTGTTAAGAAATAAATTATATACAAATTGCAAAAGAAGCGCCCACTGGGTGAGTTACAAATTTTCAAATGACGTGAATCTACGTCAGCGGTCGCGAAAGTGTTAATAAGAAATAATATATTATTTGAGACGGGAGAAATTATTTTTTAAGGCAGGTAGACACGTTAAGCCTTTTTTTATACATACCGAGTGTCCCATAAGTCTATAGACATTTTAAAAATTCATAAAATTTGAAGGATTTGGATGAATTGAACGCGGTTTGCAATAAAGTTATTCTAGTGAAGGTGTTTTTTTTTTTTTTTTTTTTTAAAGTAAAGAAAAATAAAATAGTTAAATTTTTCGTCAATAGAGGGTGTTGCACAGATGTGTAACGAGAAAAGTCAGAGGTCTATAAATCGCACGGTTTTACTATTAACATATCCTATTTCTTATTTTGTCTCCTACTTACGCATACATAAAGTTTTAATTGAGCCGACTTTTAATTGATGCTGGCATGGTTGATAAAACGTTATTGGTGAAGATGTTTCCGCCAGGTAAAGAACCGCCGACTGACTCAGCAATTAACGGTGTTGTGACTCATTTGCAAACTGTAATTTGTGGTTATGGCGGACACATGGAATAGGATTTTTATGCCTGTAAACATTTGCATGGAAATATATATAATTTTTCATGAAAATATGGGATTTGCTCATGTACAGCGCTGACTAACAACGGAAAATTTGACTATTATTTTTTTCTTTACCAAAAGAAATCCCACTTAACGGGAATAACGTTTTCGCAAACCACGTCCAATTCTACCAGTTCCTTCAATTTTAACGATTTCTTTAAGTGCCTGTAGACTTATGGGAAACTTGGAATTTTTATGGAAAAAGTATTGGATTCCGGTTTTTTTTTTTTAAGATTTTATGTGCTTAAAAAAAACCTGAAAGTGTTTTAACCATTTTTGGAATAATGACTAACTGTGTCTGTGATTTAAAAAAAAAAAAAAAAAAAAAAAAAAAAAAAAAAAAAATGGCAGCTCTAGGCGAAAACTTAATACACGTAATTTCATGAAAATATATGTTTCAATATATATTTCGTGAAAATATATGTTTTATATTTAGCTGCGCCTCGAAATAAATAGATGTCTATCAACTTTTAGTACATACCGCACAATAGCTGCTATGCTGCACTCATATTTATGATTTTATCTAAGCTTCACCATTGTAAAATTGCACAAAAATTTATACATAAGAGGGCCATTATAAAAATCTTTGCTGATACAGTTTTGGTGTATATTAGGGGAGAGATGGCGCTGCTATGCTATAATTTTTCCGTTTAAAAAATGCTATATCTTAGGTTTTATAGTATATAAATGCACCAAACTTAATGTATGAGACGGCCATTATGGGGAAAAAAACATCTGAGTAAAATCGGAGGCATATAGGCGCGCGTATAGCGTTGCGATGCTTTAATTGGCTACATTTACGAAAACTGATATTTCAGGAAACTTGATAATTGACATTGCGCTTATGAAAATATGTGCTAATTCTTTTTAAAAAGTATACTGAAAAATATATAGCTGATTTTAAATTTATTGAATTAGTAAAGTTTTAAATGTTTTATAATAAATGTTTAAATGTATTAACAAAATTTTTTTTAAATATATTTAAATATATTTTTATATATAACTTATCATACTTTCAGCTGTACTCAAAAGTTTTTGGAAAGTACGAAAATAGAGCTTATATTTCATGTTTTTCTGTTTCTCTACATTCACGCAGTCGAGGTACTGTGAAATTACGATCTGCAAATCCTTACGATCCACCATTGATCAACCCAAACTATCTAGAACATCCAAATGACGTAAATGATTTAGTGGAAGGTAATTCATTTTTTATTTTTATACTGTAATTGTTTAAATACATTCTAAGGTATAGCGACAATCAAATTCACAATAATGTCAGGAAGTTTCCTAAAAATTAAGTTAGTATACTTTTTATGTTATTCTGCATGTACACTGTTAAAACAGGTAATTTAGAAAACTAGTTCCGTAACTTTAATGGATTTGCACGTCAGCAAAAATTTTCGCAAAAGCACTAGTTAAATGAAGCTTTCTTTGCCCGTAACTTATAACAACGTGGTACAGGACAAAAATGTTTGGTCACATCAGGAAATACGGTTACCCATCTTGGCCGTGAAAAATAGATTTTAGCACAAAAATTTAATGGGCGATGGCGCCTGAAATTACGATTGTATAATATTTTACAGTGTAGACCATAATATATAGAATATTACTTCTTATAGAAAATTTAATATACTTTGAAATAGATGTTTGTGATTGCCTAAAAATGTGTAAGTATTTGAAATGTCAATTATATATTTTGGTAATAAGGTCCAAGAATTAGTTAAATTTAAAGTGATAACAGTCCGTTTGTAGCATCAAAATATTAAGTTTAATTATATATGACTGACTATTTATCTTTTAACACACACACACAGATACGACAGTGCCGGCAAAAAAAATCTTTACACTTGAGCTGCAAAAAAAAAAAAAAACTTTATATGTTAAAATCGCCGTTTTCGCCATAAAAATGTATCGAAACCCAGTGATGATACATGGTGTTAGTCAATCACAGACGACCTTCCCATTTTCACATTTTATTGCCATCTGCAGCCGTTTAGTTATAGATCTCTGGCTACATCTGCCAGATAGCTGCATCTGGCTACATCTAGAATCATCTGCCTCTAGCTACATCAATCACAGAGTTCCATTCTCTAGCAGAGTCAAAGCAGGGTATTTCTCTTCTATTTTTAAGCTTAATCTGGCCCACTGTGTGGAATGGGAATACCGATGTAGGTTCTCAAAATTTTAACAAATGAACGAAATACTGACTGTCGGGAGAAAAGAGCATACAGCCTTATTCTAAAAGACTGCGAGGCGAACTGTGTGATAATATTACAGGAAAAGGTCGTCTGTGATTGTCTAACAACTACACCACGTGCCATTCCTGGGGTTCGACACATTTTTATGGCAGGAACGGTAACTGGCACGCACAGTTTTTTTTTTTTTTTTTTTTGACGCTTAAGTGTAACGATTTTATTTTTATTATTATTATTATTTATTTATTTATTTTTGTTTTTGACGACACTGTATATATATATTAGATAGACAATTCGGTGTATAAAAGTCATGTAATGGTGTTGAATCCACTAGTATTAGGTTTAAGTAAATGAAAGGCTTCTCTGAAACGCCTGTGTTATTTAACTGAAATTACTTATATAAGTATAAAGAGTATCTGTATAATCGTATGCACTCTGGAGCTTATACTATTGATCACATAACTTAAAAATTCCACAATGGTGTAACTCATTTAGATTTAATTTGTTTATTTATTTTTTCAAATGTTTTTAATGCTTATTATCGTTTTTATTATTATTACTATTATTTATTTATTTTTTCCATTTTGAGCCATAATTCACGAATGATAAATTTTTTTAACAGTATTTATCAGTCAATACAAGATTTAATTCTTTCCTTTCCTTTTTTCTTTTGTCTATTCTTTTCTTTCTTTTTTCTTTCTTTTTTTTTTTTTTTTTTTTTTACTTTGTTGAAAAAAATTAAGCTATTTATTTTATTTTATTTTATATTTAAGTTATATTTCATATTGCTTGTGCAAAAGAAAATTTTTGCTTTGCTTATAAATTTTTATTCATTTTATACCGACTACTTCTTTCAGGCAGCGTTGTTATCAATTTTTATCTATTGTCTTGAATTAATGTGCAATTTTTTTTTCTTTAAATATAAAAAGTAGTACGTAAAGTGCAATTAGGCGTGCAATCTTCAGTAGCACACAAGTGCAATTAGGCAATGACATTGCGAAGTGATGCGATTTATTAAAATCATTAATAAAATAAATAAATTACTCAAGTACAATAAATAACTTAAACCTGAGTGCACTATGTTAACTCATTCAATGTTTTAATTTAATTCAAGATGAGGTAGCAGGTTTCTGCTAGGCAAGTGAGTGAAAATTCACTCAAGTTGAGTTATTTTCATCATTTCGTTTTAAGAGAGTACTAAATTAAATTCTATTTTGTGTAAAATCTCATATTTGTTACTCAAAAAAAAAAAAAAAAAGGCTTACAGTGTTTCTTTGTTTCTTTCTTCTCTCTCTCTCTCTCTTTTTTTTAACGTTAATTCAAAATATCATTTATCATTATTTTACTTTTCATCATGTTAATCTTCACAATTGATTTAATTCAAAATTTAATTACTTTTCGATTTTATTAACTTATTTTAAAATACTGCTTAACTAAGAGCTGTTTTTAATAATGCATATTTCTATTTTATGAAATGTTGCATATTCTTTATTATAATTATGTTTTTCTTTATGCTGGATGCAAAATACTATTTATCCACATTTTATTCTTTTTTTAATTTACTTTTTGCTGGTGACATATGAGAAAAACGTTTTACAATAATAATTATATTTTTTTATTTATAAAAAGAAAAAATAAATAAATAAATAAATAATCTATAAAGTTAAAAGTGAAACTCATCATTTTCCCTAGCTTGGTAAATTACACAAAACTGTTATAGAAAATTTTTCGTAAATGTTAAATATAGAAAATATTTCGTAACTGTTACAGAAAATGTTTCGTTGGTTAGATAGCAAATCAAAATTGCTGATATCATTTATAGAGTAAAGTAGTTAAAATGGAGCTGGGCATCATGCCATAAGAAATGTTGAGAGCTGGATCACCAAAGTGCTATTTTGGATACCGATAGATAGGAAAAGACAAAAAAAAAAAAACAGTGACGTTAGAGAGAGGAAATTGTCAAGTTTGGAAAAGCAGAATGGATAATTGCAGAAAACGGGACTGATTGAAATCAACTGGGAGAGGCCTTCATCCTATGCAGCAAGTGATAAAGGCTGAAATTGGTGATGATGATAATGACCAAAACAAAATTCAAAACTGGTGTACAATCAATATTAGAATTTATAACTTCTTTACACACCATAAATTTTAAGCCAACACAACCGGTTTCGAAAGGACGTAGCCTTTCTTCATCAGGTGCAAAAGAACACGTGGCTTAGAGGCAAAGAACACGTGCCATGTGGCACCTTATTTGAAAGGTCTTGGAAATTCAAGGCGATTGGTGATGTTCGCATACAACATCGTATTATCCCTGGTGGAGGAAAGTGGATTTTGCAGCGCGTGCGTAGCATGCCTGCTATACGGTGCCTCAGCCACAGGCAGCGATAACACGAGTCAGAGGTTCGTTCGGTTCAAGGTTAATTTTTGAGAATTTTTTCATGTTATTAGCGGCCTGCATATACGTGCCGCAGGCACTGGGTCACGAACCCGAGTTCCGTTCTGTTTGAAGTAATTTTTTTTGTTAAAGATGATTATTATTATTATTATTATTATTATCATTATTATTATTTTTTTTTTCTTTCTTTCTTTGTGTGTGTGTGATGTTTTCATTTAAAAATAGAAATTCAAACAAAATCGAGTTAAAGATATAAAACCATACAAATTTAAGGTTCATTTAAGGTTATTATCATGGGCCCGGGCAATGCTGGGTGGGTTCGTTCCGTTCCAGGTTAATTTTTTGGAATTTTTTCATAGTATTAGCGGCCCGTGTATGCGCTTCCGCTGTCACCGGGTCACAAGGCAGAGTTTCGTTCGGTTCGATCTAATTTTTTTTGTTACAGCTGTTTTTTTTTTTTTTTTTTTTTTTTTTTTTCGGCAATGCTTTTACTTAAAAATAGAAATTCAAACAAAATCGAGTTAAAGATATAAAATCGTACAAATTTAAGGTTCATTTAAGGTTATTATCATGGGCCCGGGCATTGCCGGGCGGGGTTCGTTCGGTTCCAGGTTAATTTTTGGGAATTTTTTTTATGTTGTTATTATTGGGCTTAGAAGGCAGAGCACGCAAAATTATAATGCATATTAATGAGTCCATATTAAAACGAAACACTTTTAATTAGACGAACACTCACATCACATAGTTACATATAGAGAAACAAATATTCAAAAAAAAGGTACAGGTAAAAGATGCGCCGTACGAATAGTCCAAGTGGTGGCGCGCCAGTCGTTATTGGAATGATCTATTATACAGTGAAGGAGGGTAAATACAAGAGGCATTGGTAATGGAAAAATAAATGTAACCTAACACCCCCCCACAATGTCGACGTATTTACCTAAATAACAATGTTACATCTTCCAATCCCATAATTTTACAACAGTTGTAATGTTTTGATGATGTTAATGCTTTTGTAAGAATATCAGCCCCCATATTTTCAGTAGACACAAAATTTAAATCAATAATTCCATTTTTCAATGCATCCCTTATGAAATGATGCCTAATATCAATATGCTTGGTGCGCTTATGAAAGATCGGATTTTCAGCTAATTTAATAGATCCTAAGTTATCTGTAAATATACTCACTTTTTCAATTTTGCCTTCAGATAACTCATTTAGTAATTTACATAAATATATCCCTTCCTTAGTGGCATCGGATAAAGCCATATATTCGGCTTCCGTTGATGAGAGAGCTACGGTACACTGCTTACGGCTTTCCCATGTAATTGCACTCCCGCAAAAAATGAAACAGTAACCTGTATATGACCTACGGTCATCGAGGCAATTTCCCCAATCCGCGTCAGTGTAACCGAACAAAGGCTCATTACTTTTCCTAAATACAAGTCCAAAATTTATTGTTTCCTTTAAGTATCGTAAAACTCGTTTAGCGGCAGTCCAATGAGTTTTATCAAAGCAAGTTAGAAATTGACTTAATTGACTGACGGAATTTGCAATGTCCGGCCTGGTGGAAGTTGCAAGATACATCAAACTTCCAACTAATTCACGGTAGGGATATTCGTTTTCACAACATTTTTCGGCCTTTTTTAATCGAATGCTTGTATCCATAGGACAAGCTACGGGCTTGGCTTCTGTCATGCCAAAACGCTCTAAGAGCTCTCTAATATAACTATGTTGACTCATTGTTATAAGGCCATTTTCTAACTGAAAATTTATCCCTAGACAATATTTAACTATGCCTGAATATTTAACATCTAGTTTTTTATTAAGATGAATTTTGAAGTTTTCTAACATATCAGGGTCCTGTGACATAAACAATATGTCATCAACGTAAATCATTATAAGTGTCAACCCTTTATCACTTTTAATATAATATAAACATGGATCTGCATTTGTTTGCTTTGCTCCGAAATCATTCAAAATTTTATTTAATTTAGTGTTCCAACACCTCCCGGCCTGCTTAAGGCCATAGAGCGATCTTTTTAACAAAAGAACTTTATTCCCTACATTTAGATATTTAAGAATCTCGGCTGCTTTATCAGATATGTCCCTATCGCAATTTTCATTTATAATTATTTGAAGTATTTCTTTAAAGTAATCGGGAACTTCCATAAAAATTTCCTCATCTAATTTTCCATTCAAATATGCTGACGTTATGTCAAATTGATGAATTTTTATTCCTAATTTAACAGCATAACCTGCTAAGATTCTAATAGATCCCATTTTTGCTACCGGAGAAAAAGTTTCACGAAAATCTATACCAAATTTTTGACTAAATCCGCGAGCTACTAATCTCGCTTTATATTTCAAAAGAGATCCATGTTGATCATATTTATTTGTAAGGACAAATCTACCTTTTATGCATTTTTTCTGGGGCCTTTCTACTACTTCGAATGTATCATTTTTTAATATTACTTTTATTTCGTCAGTCATTGATTTATACCAATTCGGAGCTTCCGGACTTTTCAAGGCATTATTTATTTCTATTTCCGAATTAAAACTACTAACAGCATTCGCAATAGATTCCGGCTCCCTAATTATTTCGCGATTACGCAATGACAATATATTTTTATCTTCGAGCGCCGATTCTGAGTCACGTGACAGTTCATCTTTTTCATTTTTTATTTGAGGAGGAGAAATTTTTTCTTCTGATTGCTGCATGTGTGAGTCATTTTGCGATTCGCTTAATTGTATTTCTCTTTCAAAAACATATGGATACAATTGACCTATTTTTGAAACATCATTAGATTTCGCTTCAAAAAATTTTACGCTACGGGAAATAATTACTGTGTTTGATTCAGGAAGATAAATACGAAATGCTTTAGAATTTTCTGAATAACCCACAAATATCCCTTTTTTAGACCTTGGGGAAAATTTGTGTTTAGGGTGGTTATCGAAAAAATAAGAAGTGCAGCCAAAAGATTTAAAATAGCTAACGTTAGGTGTTATATTATTCCATAATTCATATGGGGTTTTTCCATTTAAAGCTTTTGTTGGGCATCTATTTCTTATATAATTAGAAGTATTAATAGCTTCTGCCCATAAATTTAAGGGTAATTTTGATTGTGATAATAGACAACGGGCCATTTCAACGAGAGTTCTATTTTTCCTTTCACAAACACCTGATTGTTCCGGACAATAAGGGGTTGTTAATCTATGCTGAATACCATTTTCTTTTAGGAAATTTTCAAATTCAGTCCCAATAAATTCGCCCCCATTATCACTCATGAATTTTTTTATTTTTATAGATTTTTCATTTTCCCAAAGAAGTTTGATTTCTTTAAAAGCATTTAGTGCTTCATCTTTAGTTTTTAAGAACTTTACTGCACAATAACGAGAATAATCATCAATAAAAGTAATAAAATAAAGGGACTTACCTATTGAGGGAACCCTAATAGGCCCACAAAGATCCGAATGAACTATTTCTAACATTTTTGTAACACGATCTGAGTGCTTAGGAAAAGGAGCACGGGTCATTTTATTTAACGCGCAAACTTCACAATTGAAGTCGGATACCTTTTTAATATTTAACCCCCTAATATGACCCTTTAAATTTGAATCAATCAAATCTTTTACATTTAGATGACCCATTCTACAATGCCATTTTTCCACATCGGCAAAAATATTTTTAGAACTATCGATTGATTCACTCGAAAAATTAACTGCATTATTTATATTTGCATTATTATCCCGCAGATAATAAAGTTCATTTTTTCTGTCCGCAATTAGAGTCACATTTTTTTGTCTGTTATTTATAATAGCACATTTGTCTTTAAAAGTTACGGTGAAACCTTTGTCGCACATTTGTGATACAGATAATAAGTTAGTTTTCAATTCTGGAACCAATAGAGCATCATTTATCTCTACATTTTGAAGTTTGGAATTGACTTTTGCTTTGATTAATATTTTACCAACACCGGACACACCAGTTGTTTCATTATTCGCTAAATTTACAGATTTTATATCCGTATCCTTTAAATCGTGAAAATTGGAGTCATTTTTCCCCATATGTCGAGTACAGCCGCTATCAACACACCAAAGATTCTCGGATTGTTCTTTGAATAATATGTTCGTATTCGTTGAATTTGTGCTGGCCAGTAGTCCTAAACTGTTTTGTCGATATTTAAATGATTTATCTTTTTCACACTGATTAGCACGGTGACCGATACGTTTACATTTCCAGCAGGTAATTTTTGAATTATCTCTTTCATTCTGAGTATACTGTTCAGTAATCTTAGGATTCCTTTTATTTTTATTCCACGGAGCAGGTTTCTTTCGGAAATTCCCAGTCATGAACGCTCCATCGTTCGGTCTGTCATCATGGCGTCTGGCGTCGTTTTCTTCTACTATTTTTATTCGTAGTACTTCTGGTTTCGGTAGCTCATCCCTGGATTCTATCGCGCACCTGAAATTTTCGTAACTGGATGGTAGGCTGTATAACAACATCACAGTTAACAAGTCATCATCTATTTTAATGTCCATTTCAGATAGTTTATCAACTATGTCAAAAAACTTTCGAAGATGATCTCGAATGCTCACAGAAGATGAATCTGCCATTTTATGTTGAATAAGCGATTTTAACAGTGACGCTTTTCTAGCGGGGCCTTTAGATTGATATATTTCCTCTAATTTTTTCCATATATCCAGGGATGTTTCACAGTTTTTTATTTGTTTCAGTTCAGAAGGCGATATACACAAAATTATGTCGGCTTTGGCCTTTTCATCCATATCAGTCCATTTATCGAACGTTTCTTGTGATTTCGCATCACCAGCCACGAGCTCTGGCTTTGGTTTAGAGCCAGATACATAAATCCAAGATTCATTTTTTATCAAGAGTGCCTTCATTTGTATCTTCCATGTTTCGTAATTGTCTTTGTTTAGCGTTTCAATACGAAGTGTTCCATAAGACGCCATTTTCAAACGTGGTCGTCTATTTAACAGATAAAAGTCTATTTATCGTAAATAAAAATTAATTTGCTCTGGGCCCATAACCTATTGGGCTTAGAAGGCAGAGCACGCAAAATTATAATGCATATTAATGAGTCCATATTAAAACGAAACACTTTTAATTAGACGAACACTCACATCACATAGTTACATATAGAGAAACAAATATTCAAAAAAAAGGTACAGGTAAAAGATGCGCCGTACGAATAGTCCAAGTGGTGGCGCGCCAGTCGTTATTGGAATGATCTATTATACAGTGAAGGAGGGTAAATACAAGAGGCATTGGTAATGGAAAAATAAATGTAACCTAACAGTTAGCGGCCCGTGTATGCGCTGCCGCAGTCACCGGGGTCACAAAACAGAGTTTCGTTCGGTTCGAGGTAATTGTATTGTTACAGATGATTTTTTTTTTTTTTTTTCGTGATGCTTTCATTTGAAAACAGAAATTGAAACAAAATCGAGTTAAAGGTATAAAATAATACAAATTTAAGGTTCAGTTAAGGTTATCATCATGAGCCCGAGCAACGCCGAACGGGTCAGCTAACATATAGTCATAGTATTAAACGAAATAGAAAATAAAAGATAGCATCTGTTTATTTGGAGTCAGTTTGACGTCACATTGACAGTACTTTGTAGAAAGTGATGTCATATATAGTATTTCTATTAATAAGCATTTTTCCGACTTTCTTTCAAGTGAAATGTCGTAAATTATATTAGATGTTTTAATATGAAATACATTTAAATAATGATGCAACGATTTTTGAAACATTACGGTCAATAAAGTGATCGTCGAATTCGACGAGTTTCAGCTAGTATTGTACTAATAAGTAAATTTAATAAAATTCATTTATTTCATTTTATTAAAAATTAATTAAATTATTTTAAATAAATTATTATTATTATTTAAAAATTTGTTTAATTCAATTAAATAATTTCCTTCATAATGTTTATAACATAATAATAGTTATAATAAAATAATTCTATTTAAATAATAATAATAGTAATAAATAAAGGAATTTTATTAAATTTACTTATTAGTATAATATTAATTAAAAAAAATTAATTTATTATTCCTTCCCTCTCTCTTCTTTTTGTGTGTGTTCCTCTCTGATTGGTCCTGCATGATGCTTCCTATTGGTTGTTTGTGCTGCTCCTCCTCCTCTGGATTTTGCCCTGCTTTCAGTCTTGCTTTTGCCTCCAAGTCAGTAGCACGTGTTTTTTTGCTCCTGATGAAGAAAGGCTACGTCCTTTCGAAACCGGTTGTGCTGGCTTAAAATTTATGGTGTGTAAAGAAGTTTTAAATTCTAATAATGATGATGATAATGATCATATATAATTGAGAATCGGATCGATATTGACGTAGGCAGCGTAGCTTATTACTTTTTTTACTGTATTAAAAATGGCTGCCGTGCTAGAAGAGGTAATCTCGGTTTGTGTAGTATTAAAAAAAAAAAAAAAAATCGTAAAAGTGTAAACACGTGCTGTTAAAAAATATTAAACGATTAAAACCGTCCCTTTTTCAAATTTTATTAATCTAATCAAAGTAATATTTTTATTAGATTAATAAAATTTTAATTAATTAATATCTAAACAAATTAATTTTTTAAATTTTATTAATCCAGTAACCAAATTGTATTCGTTTTATTAATTAATCTTGCTTTTCTACGGAACGTTATATGTCATCAGTTAAGTTTAGAAAGTCTCTAAGTAAAATTATAGAGCATCTGGCATATTCTGTCAATTATGATGAGTATTAAAAAAAATAAAAATAAATAAAAGAGAAAGACAAGTCCGGTTGTTATCAATTTGTCCACAGTTAATCCGACCTACTTTCTGATCGTATGATAATAACATGTGAGCTTCGGCAAAGAAAAAAAAACAATGGAAAGGAAGGAAAAAAATTATGTTGCTTCATATCATAATTTAAATATTTTTGGAATATTAATATATTATTATCAAAATAAATGTGTAGGATGTATAAAAAATAATGCATGCATCTTTGAGATTCACATATTTTTTCTTTTTAATGTAAGGTCTGAAAACGTGCATGAGACTAACAAATACACCTGCAATGCAAAAACTAGGAATTGCACCTTTTGAGACATTTTATCCTGGTTGTTCGGAATATAAAAAGAAAGAGGAGTTGTATTTTTGGTGCTTAGCGAAGCAAGTGATACTTTCAATGAATAATGCTGTTGGTACTGTTAAAATGGGACGTATTGAAGATGCAGCAACTGTTGTGGATTCACAATTGAGGTATGTCTAATTTGTAATCCTTTAACGTTCTCTACATATTTTCTTTTGAAAATAGCTAAGTTAATTTCAAAAATGGCTATTATACAGTGTGTCCTAAAAGTTCCAGTACTGACGCTGATGTATTTTTTATCTACAAAACAACAAACCTTAAAACGATTATTTTTATGCTAATGATAAAAGGCACATTTAAAATAACGGAGGAAAAAATACAGAACTTAAATTTATAATAAATGCTCAAAATGTCCACCCTTTTATAGGAGGCAAAGCTGAACTCGTTTACGCATGTGTTTAGAAACGCGTTTTAACATGCTGGGAGTGACTTATTGTAGAGAAACCTGTACACACCTACAGAGAACCTGTATTACAAAATTGTCGAACGAGCTGATATAGCATATTTTTACTCGGTATTGCATCATCTAGATATTTATATCGCCAAACACCTTTGCATCTTTCATACGATTTACATTCAAAATAAGCTTCAAACAGCGTAATTCTCTGAATGCGTGATAAACTCATTTCACTATGAAGAACAAAATAACATAAAACTTTATTCTCACACAACTTAGCGAAGAAAGAAACAAACGATAAAAATTAAAGAATTGATGCAATAATAAGCAGATGATAAAATTTAATATTAAAAAAAGAAAAAAAAATCATGGACACAATGGTTTCTTTAAGTTGGAGTACTGGAACTTTTAGGACACACTGTACAAGTAGCTGATTATAAATAAGTTAAAAAAGAAAAAAAAAATGCGCTTTTTTTTTTTCTAGGAATTTTTTTTTATTGAATGTCTATATGTTAATCCGATTAAAATCAAATAATGGTTAATTTAATAAATAAATAACTTTGTAAATAAGCATTATAAAATATAAATAAAATTCGCAAGATTGTTTCGGGTCAAAAATAGTAACGCAGTCCTTCGTCAAGTTGAAATAAAAATCTAGGCATGACTAAAAATTAAAAACTTTCAATAAACAACATAAAATGGTTAAATAAATAAATAAATAAAACTCGCAACTATTGTTTCGGATCAAAAGAAAACACAGTTATTCGTTAGGCGAACAAAGTAGGCACAAGTGCTGCACACAAAGCGGTAATGCACAAAACCTATTTAAGTGATTTCTTAAAACAAATAAAACCGAATGTCGATGTAAGTAGTGGTGTGATCAGAAATTTAATAAAGAAAGAGAAAAAATACAAAGAAAATATATTCTTTTCTCTTTCGTTATTCTCTTTATCCTACTTTGTTCGCCTGACGAAGGCCTTTTTTTTTTTTTTTTTTTTTTTTACCGGAAACAATTGTTGCATTTTTTTTTTCAGCATTTTGTGATTTTTAATAAAAAGGTTTTTACTTTTTAAGGTTTTTACTTTTAAAGGTTTTTACTTCTGAATTAATATATATATATACAAGGTCTGGCTTTTAATTTCCAGGACTCATAGAATAACTCAGAAGAAAAAAAAGTTAAACACGTAGTCATTTAATATGATTCAAAGTAATCCCCATCAGCCGTAATGCACGTCTGTGCTCGACTGTACAAATTTCGGAAAGCAGTTTTAAAGTCCTCTTTTGGAATGCTCTTTAATACTGACGTTACGGTTTTCTTGATGGCTTCGACATCCTGAAATCTTGTTCCCTTCATCGAATTTTTCAGCTTAGGAAACAGGAAAAAGTCTGCAGGTGCTAGGTCTGGAGAGTATGGTGGATGCCGCATCTCAACGACACCATGCTGGGCTAAGAATCGCTTCACAGGCAACGCAGTGTGAGGGCGGGCATTGTCATGTAGCAGCAGCCAACTCCCATTTTGTTTAAAATGAGGCCTCACTCTACGAATTCGTTTTCGAAGTCGGTCGCGAACTTTTTCAATTGCTTCCAGAGTGCGTACGGACTGCGGCCGACCTGTGTATGGATCATCTTCGACACTTTCTCGCCCGTCCCGAAAGTGTTTAAACCATTCAAAAGTTCTTGAGCGGGATAATGCTTCCTTGCCGTAAACTTGTTTTAACATTTCGTAGGTTTCCGCAGCTGTCTTGCCCAATTTGAAGCAAAATTTAATGTTAATTCTCTGCTCCATTTTCACTTTGACAATAGGAATTTAAGAGCTACGTTTAAATGCGCCTTTCCAAGAGAACAACTTACTTCAGAATGGCGCCGATTGCACTGCACATGCGCAAGAAAACGCTCTTCAATATGCAATCACTAGCGCCATCTTCCGGCTTTTCGTTCGCCTACAGTTACGTCAGTCCTGGAAATTAAAAGCCAGACCTTGTATATATATTGTATTGCTTCTGTGGTCTGTAAAACTCAAATGTATTTTAAGGAGCAAGTAAATAAATAAAATAAAATAAAATAAAATAAAATATATGTGCTTATTTTAAAAAATAAAAAAATATCAATTTTAATACTTTACATTAAAACTGATAAAACATATCCGAGAATCAGTAAAAAAAAAAAAAAAAAAAAAAAAAAAAATCCGTAGAACTAACTATGGATAACTACACTTTAGAATTTAATAAAAAGCATTATGTAAAATGATGCCTTCAAACTTAATATCAAATATTAATATATATATAGTAATGATTAGGTTTTGTTACTTATAAATTTATCGAAGAATATCTAAGGCTAATTGAGCTATTTTAAACGAACATTTTGCAGAATTTTGTGATACTGTTACTCAGATACATAAGTTTCGTGAAATCCTTAAGTGTTAATTGTTAATATTATAATAACATCACTGAACTAAATAGTATTGCAATAAAATTTATACCCTATACTTAATTCATAAATAATTCATATTTATTTATTAATACTATTTATTTATTAAAGAAATCGGCAACCAATTTAAACTCCTGATACTTTCATTTATGTTGCACAATTTCGTAAGTAGTATGACAAATGTAAAACTATACCTTAAATGCATTTTTAACTGAAAAATTTTATATTTACAGCAAAATTCAGTAGAATAAGCGAATAAAAATAAAGAAAGAAAGAAAGGATCCATAATTTTTTTTTCACACATTTTAAAAATATAAAAGAAATGATCACTTGATGAAAGCATAATTAAAAACCTTATATTGTTGTCCTTGTGAGATTTTCTGCAAGATCACTCAAGCGATAATTTCCTTTAGTAATATCGGTTTCCTCTCTCTAGTAGAAACTGGTAGAAATCAAATCTTTATTTAATGCCGCTTGTTCGAAAGCTTTTCCCCTTGAATTAATTTTTTCCCGATTATCGCTATACAAACTCATTAATTTTGATATATGTCTTTATTTCAATATTCGCAATCTAAATATAACACATTTTAGGATTTTAAAATTGAAAGCACCATTTCCTAAAAATAGCATACTTATCTGGTTAAAGATAAGAGTTAATTATATTCAGTTAGAAAAAAGAAAATGTTTTAAAAAATTAACTGTAATGTTTTATAGCTTTGCTTATAGCTATTATATTAGCTATTATTATATTTGCTTATAGCTAGCTTATTTGCTATAGCTATAGCTTATTTGCTTATAGCTATATGCTTTTCAGTGATAATTAATATTTAAGTTAAAAAATATAATTTACAATTAAAACTTATATTCTGCTAATTATTTCAGGGTAAAGCATATCAAAAAGTTAAGGGTGATCGATTCATCGGTAATGCCAACTATAACGTCAGGGGATACCACCATTCCTACAATGATGATTGCAGAGAGGGCATCTGACATATTAAAATCCACCGTAGACTGTGATGATCTTATTGCGGAATCAGATGTCCAGGCGAGTATACCAGTAATATCTATATCTAGAGATCATCTGGAACATCTTCCAAAACTACTGAATCCAACAGTTCAACGCCGGAGCGACAATAACTTGTCTCTAGATCAGTTAAAGGAAGTGTTCAATTTGTATAACAGGGATAAAGAGGCGTATCATAGAAGTGTTACAGATAAATTGCAATCAAGAATAAAAGATCTCAGCTACGCTCTTGAAGGTTTAACGCCACATAAACAACGTCGAATAAGTTCCTCATCAGCTTCAGTTGACGATCTTATAAGATGTTTAGAAGAATTAAAATACCAGTTACAGAATAAAAATCAAAAAATAGAAAATCCAAGCTCTTATGACAGGAATCGGGGAAGCTCTGATTTGCTAGTAAATCAAATACTTTCGGCTTTAACCTCTGTACCTCAAAGTAAATATCCAAGTCAAAGTAGAAATATCGATCTAAATGACGAAATACACCCAGTAGTAAGGAATAAGATTTTATCTATTTTAGAGCTAGTTAAAGAAGATCGAGATGTTTCTGAGACTAACACTAGAAGGTCGGTAGCTTCAAATGATCAGTCAGTACACATTGAAGCAATAAACCAAATATTATCAGTTTTAAATAACCCATCGAAGGAAGAAGTACATTCGCATGTTCCAGTTGTTGATTCAAGCAGTTCAACTGAAGGAAATAACCAAAATGTTTTACTAAACCAAGTATTTTCTGCTCTTCAAATCACACCGCAAAATAACAGCCCTGTTACTCACAATCATAATGCAAACACCTCTCCAAACAGTACTGTACATACAATTATACAAGATCAACTTAATCAAATATTAACATCGATAAACGAACTAAGACAAGGTTCAACAGTAGCTCAAAACGAAATTTTGCAACCTACTAATGTTACAAACAATAAAACAGACCAAACACAAGAAATGATGAATCAGATTTTATCTGCTATAAAGGAATTGAAAAATTCTCCCAAAGTAAATACAAGCGAAACTACAACTACAACACCCACAAATAACGATAATTCTCAAGAATCAGCTTTAAATCAGATTTTGAAAGAATTAAGTGAAATTCGGCAGCATAGTCATCAAACAAAAGAATATCGGCATAATAATGATGAGCCAAATCCTAAACTAGAAAAATCAAATGATACAATTCTCGCTAATATTATATCTTCAATAAATGAAATGAAAGAAGATATTAAAATAACGAAAAATCTTAACATTCAAAACATCCAAAACATCCAAGATACTACACAAAGACAAGGAGTTGCTTCTTTGACAGATCAAAACACTGCACAGCAAATTGGCACAACGCCTGTTATTGAAACTTTAGTTTTGCAACAACCATCTAATTTAGCTCCACAAGTAAATAATCTCAACACTCTACTATCTCAGGCTGTATCACAACAGGGGCTAAATGGTTTGCCTATTGGTTCCCAATTGGAGAATCCTTATTTGAATCTTCTACAAGGACAGAGGACTTTTGAAGCTATTTCTCAAATGCTCGGCAGAAACCCAGGGATTGCTCAACCACCAGTTCCGCCTCCTCCATTCATGGGTATACCTCCAGTCATCCAACCTCTCAATCGAATGCCGCCTCCTTTCCCACAACCATTCATACCTCCAGGAATGCCAACAAATCCCTGTGGTAGAACTGTTGTTATGAATAATATTAACCTTTGCAACGGCAACTCCAATTTACAGAGACCCCTTACACCAAGAGAAATGGAACTTTGCCAATCCTTACATGCAGCTACACAATGCCAAAATAGAAATAACTGCAGAGTAATTCCTCCTTATTTATATAACTATTACTGCAATGGTAAATGATATATTAGAGCATCCAAGTACACAAATCTACATCGTAAATGGCCTACTTGTTACATTACCGATCTCACGCCTTATGTACTATTTTTATAGGTATAATTTTATTTTCTATTGTGACACCACAAATAGAAATTTTCTTGTTTTTGTGCGTTTTAGTGCAAGTCTTGCTTTATTTAATTACTAATCATTTCATCATTCTCGTTCTTCATGCTTACAGAACAGTCGTATTTCATCACTTTCATTTTGCATCAAAAATAAAATAATATTAAATAAAAATGCAGTAAAATTTCTTTCTTTCGAAGTTAGAATATAATATGAACAACAGCTTAACAGCGTGTACTGAAAGTATTCTTGTATGTATGCAAGATTTATTTATTTATTTAATAGCCAAATTTTTCTTTGTATTGTCATTGTATTATTATTATCATTTCATATCATGACTGTTTTAAAATCATTTTTTATTATTTCATTTTCACTTTTCATTGTAAATAAATAAAAATTAGTTTTTTTACAAAAATTTAAATGAATATTATTTTGAAACCACACAGAAACACAATATAACAAATCAAGTAAATTCATAGTAGAGATTAAAAGTCAATTTAATAATATATAACTACCTTTATTAGTATGTAAAATCCTTCTCATTTATTTACTAAATACAAGTCTAATATTTTTTTAGTCAACATACATGAAAACAAAATTGAAAACGATTGCTCTAAACGTATAAAAACTTAAAGAATGAAGTCGACTTTTTCACGAATACTTAATTATCTTTGCCTGTAGAATGGTGGGGAATCAAAAGTAAATATTTGTTTTCTACATACTACGGCGTTACTACACTTCTCAGTTAAGTTGTTTCGATGGCATTGTGGTAAATTGAAATCATTTAAATTAATGTACATTTATTTGAATTCAGCTTTTCTCATAATGTTGTAAAATATGACAGTTTTATACCAAGACTTTAATATACGAACTTGTTAAAGTAGATTATAAATTGGAAAGAACTTATAAACTATTCAATATCATAACTTATCATATAACTTATCATAACTTATAATATAACTTATCATAAAGGTCTAGTTCTCACGTCGCTTCTATTTCTGCCCACAGTGAAGATATAACGTTGTTATTTGACTAGTACGGAGTCGGTGCACCATCAACCGTAAATTTCACCGTCTACTTGGAATGATCACGAAGAAATAATCTCTGTTTCATCATTTTTATTACTGGTAAGTAAATTGTTTTGGTCCGGTAAATCTGAAGATGAAATTGAGGCGCTACTTTTTGCATTTTTTGAAAGTGTGGTGAACTGTGGTTTCCTGCAAAAATCATAATAATTTTTTTCTGAATCTTCGGATGCACCATAAAATTGTGACATTCATATTATGTTAGGTATCTCTGTGGGGCTAGTTGGTACATTAAGATATGAAGTCAGTTGACATAGCTGTGGCAGGGCTTGACTTTCCTTAATCATATAAAAGGTTAAAAACCTCTCAAAGGTGATAAACACTCAGGCTGCTGCCAAGAAGATGGTGAGAATTTTCATTCGACAGTTTCTCTAAACTCTAGAGCACCTTAAACAAAATATGTAAAATGGTCATATAGAACTAGACCAACAACAAATCCTTCATAAAATCAACTGTCTTCTGATGATCCAGAATACAAAATAAATGATTTTGTTTTGTTGAAGTACCATTCTTGCCAGTACCTCAAAACAGACGACAATGATTCAATTTTGTACGACCAAAGTAAAATTGTGCAAAAATTTAAAATTTAATACCCGTTCAAATAAAAGGAAATACAACTCATGCATTCGTAGTTGATTTCAAGAATTGGGTTCATTTTATTCGAATAACTATAGGTAGCTATAATACTAAGTAGAATTTATTTTACTTAATGATTTCTTTAATTGTTCATACGTTTAAGCAGAAAATTTCGGTGGTCAAATAGTATTAAAACAAAACGTTTTGCTAAAAAAAAAAAAAAAAAAAGGTTTTCCTTGAAATATGCTCTGTTCTGCCAAAGCATCCTTCGCGTTAGGCCAATTCATGCCTACGGGTATGCCAACGAACTCTGTTTGCAGGGTTAGTTGGCATAGTTACAAGCTCTTAGAAAAAGTGTTTTGTGGATCACCTTAGCAAATATTTAATAGACGGGTCTTACATGATTTCATAGCGAAAGTTTTCCAATGGCATGGCTTTCCGATGTGTCCAGAATTTCTGTAAATGTACCACATACACACACACACACAAAAAAATAAAGAAGAAGAAGAAGAAGAAAAGGAAAGGAAAAAATCAAAATCAAAATCTATACCAGCTGTTCTTCGTCTCCCATTTTTAAAATTAAGGCTATCCTTAGTCTCCCCTTTCTAAGATAAAAGTTATCATTAGTTTCCCCTTTTTAAAAATAAGAAGTTTTAAACATTCACAGAATTCAGTATAAATTTTCGATCAAGATGTTATTTGCATGACACCAGAAGTTTTAATTTGTAAAACAAAAACGTGTTTTTACGAAAATCAACGAGATTACGTCAGAATTTATTAAGTTTTCTTTTGTCTTTAAATTTCACTTACATAAAATTTTGAATACGTTTTTAAATACACAAGTACTTTTTAAATTATTTCTGTAAGCAGACTGACTGCTACCGCCTATGAAATAGAAAAAACAGTACAGTTATTAATGACAAATGCTTTACAATTTTTTACTGAACAAAAAAATAAATAAAATAAAATAAAAATTATTTAATTAATTAATTAATTAAATTAAATTAAATAAATAGCAAATTGTAGCGATATCTGCTGTTAGCGTGGCTGCCATTACACTGTAATAAGTAAAAATTTAAAATTCACCAAAATATGTATTGTGAAAATTCGGACTATATTGGTTACAAGTGATAGTTATAAAATTTTGTTCTAAGTTTCTCCATTTTAGTATTACTTACTGCTAAAATGGTGAAACATGGCACCAACTTTTTAAAAATATTGATTTTAGTTACATTCATCTAAATTGGTACCACATTTTAGGTGAAAAGTTAAACTTCATTTTTAACACTGTAGAACATTAGCTGCCGAACATGCGACAATACTCCATAGCTGTTTGTTAACATTTTACAGGTCGCAAACAGCAGACTGTAAGTCTCCACGAAAATTAGTTTTCACTAGTAACCTTATCTTCACTTGAAATAAAAATTACAAAAAGCCAAACCGATAACAACTTATATATATAAAACCGTTTCTGCTAAATGAATGATTAAGTAAGAGATTCATCATCGTCCAGTTCTAACTATTGCATCTAGATGCATGAAACTTGGTAAAATGTCATTTAACGTAACCCTTCATTACTTTAAAAGAAAAAAAAAAATCTGTAAGATTTTCGATTTAAATTTTTTAAAATACAGTAAACACAAATAAAAAATCAAATACGTCGATTTTTAAATCTTGGGTAACGAGAGGAAAGGGGTGATGTCATCTGCTGTCACAGAGTGAAGATGATTATCTCTCCGAAAAATGTGATACTTGAATAATAACAGCGACACTTATCGTCTAGTTAGCACCTAAATTGAAAAGAAATAGGATGTAGAGGGATGTAGTGCAGGCAGGGAAGCGGCTGCCAAAAGCAGCGGTGACCCGAACCGAGGTATTAAGCGATTTCAATGAAATTTTTATTTTTATTTTTTATGGATAACGTGATTTAAAAGAGAATAATCAATATTTTGGTGATTTTAAACAATTTCAATCAATTCCTTTCTTCTTCTTCTTCTTCTTCTTTTTTTTTTTTTTTTTTTTTTTTTTTTGAATAGTGATTTAAACTATGTGGTTAATGTTTTATTGAAATTCTTTCGAATATAGAGACTAGCGAAGCTGGCGAGGCCTGTTGGTTAATTATAAACGAAATGAACAATAATATATAAATTTAAAACAAAAACAAGACTTCAAAATAAAAATCAACCGATTTATATGCATAAAAAATATATAAATAAATAAATAAATAAACATTTGTTGTAATAAATTAATGTAAGCACTTGCCAGCAAATTAAAATATAACAAAAAAAAGGTCGTTATTTTATTTTAACTGGCAGGCTTCGCCCGCTTCGCTGGCCACTATATTTAAAGGATTTCTTTTTAATTGAATAATTGAAACGTTTAAATAAATATATTTCGATTGGCGACTATTTTCTTCACAGTTTTAGTATGGAATCTGCTTGACAATATCAAACATTTTTTGAACTTATCAAATCTGTGCAACAAAACTATCATTAAAACGAATATTCTCGAAAACAGTCAAATAGAAACGTTAATTCTTCGAATATTCTGGAAACAGTTGAAGCTGTTACTCGTACAGTATAAGTCATTATTCGATGAATGGTCGAATCAGAGAACGAACGTAAGTCGTTTTCGCAGCCAAGCCCCGATCATAACAAATGGGGGCCCTGGGCAAAGATAAGTTCGGGGGCCCCTCCCAGCAAACTTGCTTCGCAAATTTTAGGGCAAATGAACTTTTTCTCAACCCCATGAAATAAATCATTGCATGTGCACCTGAAGGCTAACGCTTAACTAATTACAAAAATAACTGTAGAGCAGTACACCAAATCTAAACTAGATACAATAGAAGAGTATCGAATATACAGGGTGATCAATTTAAAAGAATACCTGCTGGTTTTTCTTATTACACTTAAATATAACGGATGTGTCAACTATCCTGACACTGAAGTATAATTGTTTGAACCTTGTTTAAGTGTGGGAGACAATTTCCAACACTGTTGGACTGTTACAACTTTATTTGTGAGGTTATTTAATCCTGTGATAATTTTATTTATGAAAAACAAAATTTAATTCAATTTTTTTACATTACCATTCCTACATTACATTCACATTATCATTTCACTTGTAGATGAAATGTAATTGACATTTCCTTTGCCAGGATTACCATATTTTTCTAAATGTTTCGATAGAAAAGGGTCGAATTCTGCTAATAATTCTAAACATCCAAGGAAATTTCCCATTATGTATGGATCCAATGGTCTCATTATCACCAAAAAAAAGGCAAACCACGTAATGCAAGAAATTTTACAACAGCAACCACCCTTGTCAGCACAGCCAGCCTATATTTTGTTTCTTCTTCAAATTGCTGTGTAAGAGAAGTATCAATTCTTTGAGAAATATTTGAACGAACAGAAAAGCTCATCATTGCTTGTTTATGTGCAGTAGAATTTTCATGTTCTTTCAGTCTGGAAGCAGCATGCTTCCAGTCACAAAAGCCAGTTAATAATTGGTTTTTAAATGAGTTGCTGCTATCTGATAGTTTACAAACCCAGCAAAATAACATTTTTGTCGAAGCTGATAAAACTAGCCATTTTCTCAAAATTTTTTCACCATTTATTTTGGTTGATAAAAATGATTAAAGGTTAGACTTCTTTTAACTGAACTGAAAAGTCTTTCGGTCTTTGACAGTAATTCGGTATTTTGAGGTGGATGATTAAATGTGAAATAATCAATCATTTCTTTAGTGATCACATTCCATGTGGCAGGATCAGAATTGAAAGTAATTTCATTTTTCTGTGCAGTGAAATTAGATGCTAAGGCCGAATTATCAGATGCTATCGCCGAATTTATCTTTCGTAAATTCTCATTCTTTTCGTCATCAGTCGTATGAAAATAATTCAAAGCGGACTTATTTATATTTTCAACAGAAAGTTCTTTAGCATCAGCTTCAGTACAAAGTTGTATATTTGTCACTACTTGCTGTACTATCTTCTCTACTACTTCACATACAACTTGCTGAATTTCCAAATCTGATTTTTTGTTTACGGTAAAAGCATATCGCACTAATGAACTAGATTCAGAATATTTTTTTTTAAAGCTTCTTTTTGGCGTCTTAATTGCCTTTTACTATAACCAGACAGATAACTACGGGAGGACATTGTGAATATGAAAAAAAAAAAAAATTACATGCACGTGTTGTTAACCATAATGGACTCTTCCCACCTGACGTCAGAGGTCACATGATAGAGGAAAAACAAATAGCAGACGAAGTCTTGTTTATCTAGAGCGATTGCTAAAATAACATATTTTCTATTCTTATTTTTGATCAATCGTATTTAATCTATGTTATTTTTTACACATCATCACTTTTAATCAATTTTATATCATTATTCATAATCTTTTGTTTTCTGTATACATTTACAATCATCATTTAGTTTATACCTGTTATTAATGTTCATGAAGACATGTTTAAATACTCTGATTTTTGGTACTTAAATCAGTGACAGCACAATATCGTACTACGTAAATCCATTTAGACCAGTAACTAAGTTAATTAACTTGTTGTAACACCTTTATGCAATTAAATTAAATGAAAACATTTTAAAATTTCAATTTATAATCCGTAAACATTCCACAAGAAGCTATTATTTATAGCAGTTAACTGATCTAACATTAACTGCTAGATCAGTTAATGTTACAGTTACACTACAATATACAAAAATCGATTCTTATAGGTAAAAATAAATAAACACATAAAATGTTTTTTTAAAAACTATTAAATTAACAAATAAAACTATTCTACTGTTTACAAATGCACAATATTACTTTTATTTTATTTTATATTGAATATTAAAATTTTTGTTCTTAAGAACAATATTTAATTGAATTCGATTATTCGTTTTCCTCTATCACGTGATTGAGCAGACGACGCTGGGAAGAGTCCATTCACATTTAGCACGAGGAACGCAACACGGAACAAGTTTACTTATTTATTGAAAAGAGCTAGTGTTGCCATTTCTATAAGCTCAAAAGTCTAATTGCTAAATACGTACTGGAGTGGAGAAACGGAGCGAGCAGGTCAAGGAGTTGCAGGTGGCAGATCTAGTTTAGCCTTGAGAAAACTGGTTTCTTCTACCTACTGCCTACAAGATATGTTTGTTTCGTTGGATTTAACGTCACACTAGTACTGCACAAAGGGCAATTGGCGACGGTCTGGGAACTTTTAAAGATAAAATTATTATTATGAGGTTTTTTTTTTTTTTCAATTTTCAAATTTTATTGAATGGTATAAAAAAAAAAAAAAATTGCAATTCGTTATTATTGATTTGGGGGCCCCTGGGCAAAGTCCCGAGTTGCCCATGCGATAATATGGGCCTGTTCGCAGCAATCTCTATAACGAACGTATGTACGGTTCACGCACATGAAAAAAAAAAAATCACTCAAAAGCCCTACTTTGCTGTGCATGAATCTGAAAGCACACGAAACTCGTTTTCGCAGCAATCACTATCAAGCATGTTAAAACCAAAAAAACATCACTGTACACCCCTTCCTCAAATCAATGAAAATCAAATAAACCAATCAAATCTCTCGTAATTTCTCATAACGTAGCTCTAGTTCAACATAAAATACACTCAAATCAATGAAAATTAAATAAACCAATCAAACCTCTCGTAATTCCTCAAAATGTAGCTCTAGTGTTCAATGAAAAATACACTCAAATCAATGAAAATCAAATAAACCAATCAAATCTCTCGTAATTCCTCATAACGTAACTCTAGATCAACGTAAAATACACTCAAATCAACGAAAATCAAATAAACCAATAAAATCTCTCGTAATTCCTCAAAACGTAGATCTAGTTCAACGAAACATACACTCAAATCAATGAAAATCAAATAAGCCAATCAAATATCTCCTAATTCCTCATAAGGTAGCTCTAGTTCAACGTAAAATACACTCAAATCAATGAAAATCAAATAAACCAATCAAATATCTTGTAATTCCTCATAACGTATCTGTAGTTCAATGTAAAATACACTCAAATCAGGATAATCAAATAAATCAATCAAATCTCTCCTAAGATTCTCCATTCTGCGTCATTATAGAAAGAGGAAGTTTTATTTTCATATTTTTATTAATTTAAAGAAAACAAATCAAAAATTCGAAAATCTGACTTCGATGTGCACAATGACCCTTCGGAGGGCACTTTTGTGTTAAATCACGTGACTGTCCGAGCTACCGTTTTCGAGAACAGTAAAATATACATATACATATACATACAAATATTGCTCACTTAATAGTATAAGATTATTCTTGTTATTATACCGATTTTTAGTGTTTTTTACAGGGTTTAAGTTTTTTTTTTTTTTTTTTTTTTTTTAAACAAAAACTTTATGCTTAACGGGACATGCTTTATTGCTATTAAATATCATAAAACACACTAACTTGTCATTTTAATTACTTTAGAAAACAATGCCGTAAAAGCTACAAGATTGGAGATAAGCGATTACGAAGTTCATTGTAAGGAAGTTTGGAAACGGCAATAAGTTCTGATTCACTTTCCCTTTTCATTCAGATTCTAAATAATTAGAGCATACATTACACATAATCTTATTAAAAGATTAATTCGCTTCCTTGAAAAAATATTTTTATTATACAGAATCTATTGAATTATATATTATATGAGTTTATTTTTAAATTGTGCAAGTTATTATATTATTTCCGCTTTTAAAAGAAAAGTTTAGTTTTTAATTTATTCGATATACGTAAGAAAAAAATATTGGATTCGTGAAAATTTCCGATCTATAGTTTTCTACGGACTTGTGAATTTTGAGATGTCGTGAACACGATTTAGCTATTTTTTGAAAACATCTATCTGTGTGTCTGTCTATATGTGTATGTGTATCATTAATTTTCTGTACGCTGTATCTCATGAACTAATATATTAAATTGAACCAAATTTAGTATTTAGTTGGACCTTTACCTAATCTGGTGCTGATTACATTTGACGATCGCTTGTTTAACAGATGCCGCTGTTATCCTATTAACTTTTTCATAATTTTTAATATGACATTATTGGACAAAGTTTCGTTTAAATATACATTATGATTTTTTTTATTATTATTGTTATTTTAATGCAAAATTAAAAAAATCTATATAATACTTCTCTATCGTGGACTAGTTACAATTAAATTTTGTCGAAAGGATACAATAGTGACGTAGGCGTTATTTGATTGGTGAATCCAGTTTCCTTTGATCAGAAGGACAGCATAAATTCGGCTACTATATAGACATTTTAGCTACAAAAATATAATCTAATTCGCTTGAAATGCACATTCTCTTAAAGGAATTGAAAAAATATTAATTTTTCGGGTTAAAACATGGATTCAAAATCGTATATTATGATGTATATTTGAATGGTTGGATGGTTGGGTTTAAGTCGCACTAGTGCTGCGCAGATGGGCAATTGGCGACGGTTTGGGACACACCCCTGGTGGTGGTCCGGGGACATGCCATCACAATTTTGATCCTCCACGGAAGGGATAGCTCTCCCGCTTCGGTGACCCCCAGAGGTATAATTTTTGATGAGAACATGGAGGACATTGCGACCACGATAGATTTTACGTGCACCAGCCACCATTAGTGTACACGACGGTCCTTGGCCGGCTCGAGTACCGAACCCGCAGTCTTCCAATTACGAGGCCGGCGCTCTGCCGACTGGGCTACCGCGGCACAAATATGCATATTTGAAAGTTGTCAGCCAGCATTTTGGTTAAGTATTCGGCAGGACAATGATATCGCCATCTATTGGTCGAAGTAGAAATTATCATAGTAAGATATATCTTTTAAAATGGATTCTAAATAAAATTTTGTAAGCCAAATTATTTATCTACCTATCTATCTATCTGTATATATATATATATATATATAGAAAAATATAAATGTAGGAATATATAAACAAATGAATGAAAAAGAAACACTTATATATATAAATATATATATATATATACATATATTAAATTTTGATCTATTTATTGAAATCATAATCATCATATTAAGATACAATTTTCAAATGCTCTTTTAAATAAATTTTTGAAAATCAAAATTAGATGTAATTCTACATTTTTATTTTTTTATAAATAGAATGAATGTTATTTCTTTTTTATTTATTTAACAGCGGAAACAATTATTTTCTGAAATAGAAATTAAAATGCAAATATCATAGATTTAAATATATTTTATTAAAAAAAAGAAGAAGAAGAAGAAGAAAGGAAGAAGAACAGAAAATTTCCAATGATCTTATTTATCAGATTTTTCTGAAAATCATATTACGTGTGCAATATCACGTATCATATTACGTATCATATCACGTAATCATATTACGTATGCACTATCACGCAGATGTTCTGCGACGGAAAAGCTAGTATATATTTATTGTAATAATAGTTAAACAGAAAACACTATATTAATAAGTGTAAAGACATCGCTTTTCTCCTCCAGGTAATTTTTAATATGGCTTTCTTTCAAAAGAATTCCTCTCAATACTTTTTAAACGAATGATTAAACCACAGAAGCTTTAATAAATAGAACTGATTATAAATCGATTGGCACCAGCCACATTTTTCTACGGCAAAATAAGTCAGAATGTTCTTTTTTTTTTTTTTTTTTTTTTTTTTTTTCATGAGAACATATAATAAATACGATTGTATTTTTTTTTTTTAATAATTTTTTTAAATTTATTTTTTTATGTACAATCTAATCTGCATAAGACGATTTTTTATAATCTAATAATTAGAGTGTAGAGAAAGTTTTCGTGGATTATAGCAGGGAATGTCTTCTTTTATCATATCTGCTGCTTTCTCACCAATCATCATAGCTGGTATGCCAGTGTTACCCCCGATTAAAGTGGGCATGACAGAGTTGTCGACCACACGTAAACCTTCAACAAATTTCACCCTACAAAAACAAACAAACAAATAATATTATTATTAAAATTATTATTATTATTATTATTATTATAGTTATTATTATTATTATTATTATTATTATAATTATTATTAAAATTTGCAATGAAATAAATAGATATATACTTTAATTTTTGGAATGAAATAATAAAAATTAATAATATTAATTTTCAAATGTAAATGTATTGCAGTTACCACTCGTTATTTATTGGCGAAAACATAACATGACTTTAAAAAACTAACGACTGAAACATTCTGGAAAGATACTGAATTGCAAGTACATTGCAACCACGTTTGTCTATAAATATTCTAATTTGAGAAAAAAATTAATAGTAATAAAAATAATCATTATAAGATCAGCAAAAGAATTATTTTTGTTGATATATTTTATTGTAAAGGTTGTTTTATACGTTCAAAAATTAAAAGTTTGTTAAAAAAAAAAAAAGCCTAGTCTTCACTTTTTTTTCTTCTTTTCTTTGTACAGTAATATGTTTTTACTGTCGTTTCAGGATGAATTTATTTCCTTTTAATTTTAAAGACTCTTTAATAGAATTTAGAAGATCTTTTCTTATTAAGAGAAAATTTTTTTATATAAATTTGTAATATTTTTGCAGAACAATAACATTAATAATAATAATAAAAAAAAAAAAAAAAAAAAAAAAAAAAAATCCCTATTACCCCTCTACATATATTTTAATAATTTTTAATACAGCTCATTTCTCAGCTTACAATAGGTTTATACTGTTCAAATTTTATAATGTTCTCGGATCCGATAGATATTTTTTCGACCTCAACCATTATTAACTTCAACTCCCGGTTCAACGCAAAAGCTTGAAAAGCGTCTAAAGTCATTGTGCAGCATTCCAACAAAATTTGGCATGCTCTTTCTGCCATCTAGCGTCGGCGATTCCGATTTCATATAATCTTTGATTGGTTATTTTTAGTTAAATTGGTTATTTTTAGTTTAGAACGATGCCGCTAGATGGCAAAAGCAACTCATAAAATTTTTCTGAGAAGTTGCACCCTGACTGTATATGCATTTCAAGCTTTCGAGTTTACGGAATTGAAATTATTGGTGAATACAGCCGTAAGTCGATTAGGAAGGAGGTGGATTCATTATTGGTCCAAATCGTCAGAGAAAGATGGATAGTGAGTGCATTTAATGTCGCACCAGAGCTACGTAATGGGCAATTAGTGACGGTCTGAGAATCACGCCTATCGGGCTGCAAGTGAAGTGTTGTACGGAAAATCGATTGGGGTTAAATTTTATTTTAACATGTATATTAAAATCATAATATAATGTAAAATATAATGTGTAAATGTATAATATAAATTAATGTATTATGTATAACATATTGTATTACGTATAATGTATTATGTATAATGTATTAATGTATAATGAATTATGTATAATGTATTAATGTATATTGTATTATGTATAATTATGTATAATATAAATTAATAGTATTAATGTATAATAAATGTATAATATAATGTGTATAATATAAATTATATATTATGTATATTAAAATTCTAATATAAATTTTAATATACATAATTATTTATGTATATTTACATTGAAATACAGTTCAAATGTATATTTTTATCAATAACTTTTAATTTAAGCAAATTTTAAACTGGAAAATTGAAATGGTGAATTACTGATATGACTAATATTACTACCAAAATCTCATTTTGAAACTATTATTGCCACTAACATAAATTCTACAAAAAGGGAAAAAGAAATGATTCCTAGTTATTTATCCTTATATCTTAATTATTACTTACAAAAATTTCAAAAACTATTGTCAATTATTATATCAGAAAATAAGATAATAATTTAAGATATTTTCAGTAAATGGTGAATTACTGATCTGTTCACTTTATATATATTTTGATAAATGAAAAAATCGGGACATTTTCCATTTGTGATATAATATATATATATATGTACCCCATGTCTCTTTAGTGAAAAGAGTTAGCACCATGTCTTTTATGTGCATTTTTTGCTTTATAGACGTGCCATATCATATATATGTGTCACGTAACAGGCAAGACGTAGCAAAACGTGGACGATAGCTTCAGGGCGTCGATCCCAATACCTTCCCGAGCTTCGATGATTTTTTTTCTAATTAATTTTAAACTTTCGCACCTCCCGGACCTTTTTTTCCCAACACATTTCACATTGTGAGTTTTCTTCCTTCTCGTCCCATGCTTTTTTCTATGGATTTTCAGCTTTTTTATCAAGCTTAAGTAGTAATGCCCATTTACTTTGAAGGTGATAAGACAGTGGAAAATAAAACCATGTTCATTTTCATTATTCATGGCAAATGCATTTCATTGTAGCACATCAAAAACAAGATGCTAACTCTTGTCACAAAACGAACATTGTGTGTTTTACTTCCGGGGGTACAGGTTACCTCCGGCGTAATATATTTGAAATTATACCAATATTATACGAATACTATACTTCAAATTAAAGGTATCTAAAAGAATAAAACCACTGCCCTTATTTTAAAGCAGTAATTGCATTTTTTTGTTTTATTTTTAAATATTATATCTTACTATTTTATTATTAATATTTAAACTCCTTCTTTCAATATTTTAAGATCATATAGGCTAAGCAATGATATAAACTGCATAGCCCACTTTTATACAGTTATATTCGTTACACGTATCATATATGTATGTACTATTATCAGTGGAATAATCTTTAAATTACCGCATGAATGTCTCCCAACTCAAAGTCTCAGATATTTGCAGAAAATACAAGGTAATTGTAATTACACAAGCAGTACCCACAATGTGCTGCAGCACAATTTACAGAGGTATACTATTGTAACAATCGTAGCTATCGTAGATCACAAGTCGGATCGTACACTCCGCAGCAAAAGTATCCGAGCACTAGCAATAATCCCTGTCTAAAAAAAGTACATTTAATACTGCTTTGTTAAACAAATCATTGTCGAACCATGTTTTTACACAGACTAAGAACATGAATCAACAAGTATTTATTTAACAAAGCAGTATTAAGTGTACTTTTTTGAGACGGGGATTATTGCTAGTGCTCGGATACTTTTGCTGCGGAGTGTACGATCCGATTTGTGATCTACGATAGCTGCTATTGTTACAATAGTATGCCTCCCTTAATCACGAGAATGAAGCCACATATTATAGGAATATTATGTAAAACAAAAAACAAAAGATTCCGCGAAAAAAAAAAAAAAAAAATCCCAAAATCACCATTAAGAGAACATGTGGCGCTGTGTAATAGAAAAGAGAAATTTAAAAATTATAAAAGTAGCGACAAATCAGCGCGATTTCTCCAATTTCAAATAAAAAAATAGGGAAAAAGAAGTACTTACATAAAGTGCAAAATCATTAATTTTAAATTATAAATTGTGATAAGAGCTATAACTAGAAAATTACGCCCACGTATTCCCCTAGCGGTGACTTTTGAAACTTTTTTTTTTCTTGAAATCCTTCATCCGTCTTGTTTAAACTTCCTACAAAATTTAGTGCCACTCTGGATATCAGATCATGCTACAAAACACTGTGGGCACTGTCAGTATAATTATGGACACCATGTATTTTTGATCCGGTGAAGGGTATCATCATGAGATTCCATAAGAATTTTGCATTTAGAAGCTGCTAATAAACAAAAATCCACAAATATTCTCATTAGCAACTTTGGTGATTCATTGTGACAAGTTTCCTTTACCAAACTGCATTATTGCATTGCTTAACTACCAGTTTCAAAATTAATTTAACTTAATTACTAAAGTTTTAAGATTACCCGCTATAAGCTGCTTTTTGTTCTTTTTTTTTTTTTTTTTTGCTGATTATTGAAATTAAATATTATTTCGTTATAATATTTTGAAGAAACTTCTTTAAATTATCAAATTTTTCTAACAGGTCAAGTTTAAGTTTGTCAATTTTTGTTCGTTATAAATTTGCTAATAATGGTGAAAAGTCTTTTTTTAAATGTCGATTTCTGGGAAAAACCACATTCAATATCGAATTTTTCTTAGATAGACAACAGAATATCATTTTCTCATTTTATCACTATTTTTCTGCTTGTTTAAATAAATAAATAATTAAAAATGAGTTTAATCGCAGCTAAATACTGAAATGTGGGAAATTTTCACCGTTGCATTGATTAATTAAATTACGTTTAATGGCATGTAATTGCAGAAATGCATGATTTTATATTTTCAGTAAATGCTGAAGTAAGCAATTATTTACTTATAACTAACAAAATTCACGCTTTTTTTTCATAAAGCTGATTACCAAAATACGTGATTAGCTCAGATTTTATTCGAATAAATTTAAGTTGAATGGCCAAAATACTCGATTTTTGAATGGTCATTAGCATTTATGAAATTCGAATATACGAAGCTCGTGAAGTGAAAAAACAGCAAATTGTTTAATTTTAATTTTTTAAGTTGTTACAGTCGGTAACAAAAGTGTCCGAACACTAGCAAAAATTCCTATGTAAAAAAAAGTACACTTTATACGGTTTTGTTAAATAAATACTTTTCGAATCCTGTTCATAGTCAGTCTAAGAACATTATTCGATAAGGATTTATTTAACAAAACAGTATGAAGTGTACTTTTTTTACATAGGAATTTTTGCTAGTGTTCGGACACTTTTATTACCGACCGTACTTCCTTTTGTTCAGTCGCCGCTTTGCGACGAGAATTTTTTAAGACAAGCCGAGTTTTTAAATTATTCTTAATGGTCACTTTATTTTATTTTATTCCTTAGTGGAAGAGGATTTCTTCAACTCTACCGAATCTACAATCCTTTTATTTATTTGTTTATTTATTCGCCGGACTTTAGGAACGTTTGTACAGGATTAGCACATCTCTCCCAAAAATTCCAAGCACATCGGAAATCGTGGATAAAATACATTCCTAATCTTAGTTTCATATTACCTACCGTAATTTTGAATCTACAACGGTGGTTGGATCTTCTGGATCTCCCATTTTTGCAGTTCCTGCCGGGTGGCTGAGAGTTATGAACTCTGTTCGGGCTTGACATCGAAAATAAGCATCATCATCATAGGCATATTTCTCACAACCAGGATAGAATGTATTAAATTGGCGCGATATTACTCTTCGCATATGGCGATTGTTTGCAACTCTCTTACAGGTTTTCATGCCTATAAAGAAAAAAAAAATATGTTTATAAAATTTACAACTTGAGATAAAAATTTATATTTAATCTTAGAATTTTTTAGTGAGACAAGTTCAAGAAAAAAAAAATAATATTTAAACAAATTAAGTTTCTAAGCTAAACTTTAGAACAGTTTTTGTTTTAAACTTTTGTATTGTGTGGGACAAAACTGAGGCGTATATTGATAAGTCTAAATCTCACCACAAGGTGAGGTAATAGATGTTACGTCGGTGAAGTCATACCACATATTTATCTTTTCTTTTTATTTGAAGCCATGTATTCGTAAACAATAAATCACAACTCTTTTACAGTCGACTGTTTCGTCAAGGAAAAACGATTTATAACATGTCCTCCTGACTTATTCGTATAAATAAAAACTATAATTTCACACATTACACGCATACTTAATATTTACGTTAGATATATTTAAATTTATAAATTCATGCACCGCAGATTCGCTAAATTGTCACAAAACTAAATGTTAATAGGGGATATATTATAGAGTTTGTCATCAAAAGCAAGGCAATCACTGCTAAATATATATTTGGTGAAGCTGATTCTCAGTTCTAAATTAAAGAACTGGTGTAGCATCAGTATTTAAACTTGAAACTTCTTCATACACCACAACAATTAATGTAAACACTGCCAGTTTCGAAAGGAAGTAGTCTTTCGTCTTCAGGTGCAAAATACGTGCTATTGCCGTGAAGGCGAAAGCAAGGCTTTGTTTTTGCCTCCAAGGCTGTAGTACGTATCTTGCACCTGATAAAGCTGATTCTCGTTTGAAATCAGCATTCTTCATTTTTGTTTTTATTAATTTTTCACCGACCATTGGTCTGACTGTAAAAAAGTATGCTTTCAGATTTTTTTTCTTCTTTTTTTATAACGTTTGAAGTATCGTAATAGTTATTTTTTAAACAATTAGATTGCTAATGTTGTTAATTTTTAGTAAGATATGTAATAATTATAAACCAAAATATCTATGAAAAATAATTAGGTATTTATGTAAGTTAATGCTTCCCAAGATTAATTGACAATGATTGGACCAATATGTCACCAAACGGCTGGGAGATGTACATAACAATACACGCATGCATTTCAACATATATATACCCACAGATATTTTACAACATAGAGAATATCTGGTAAAGTCCTACTCCGTAAATAAATTTATAACTGCTGCAGCCCTTAGTTAAGTATGCTTTCTAGTAAAAAAGCACAACAGTTGCGGCTGTATTCACTAAAAGGTTCAACTCTCGGTTGAACACGAAATCTTCAAAAGCGAATAAATTCTGGGTACAACTTTTCAGAAAAATTTTATGCGTTGCTTATGCTGTCTAGCAGCATAGTCACTTTCCGTTTTTTTAGTGGAAGATAACCAATCAAAGATTATATGAAATCTTCGTCGCTAGATGGCAGAAGAAGCCGGACATTTTTTTTTAGAAAGCTGCACCCTGCCTTTAAACGCTTTTCTAGATTTTACGTTTAACTACACTGTTAAACATTTCTGTAAAAATACAGAAAAAGTATTGAGAATCTCCGTAAATGTACATGAGTTCACTGTTAAAAGCAGTGAATCAAGAAACTCGGTTCACTGTCAAAAATTTCTGTAAAAGTACAGAAAAAGTATTGAGACTCTCCGCAAATTTACATGAGTTCTCTGTTAAAAGCATTGAACCAAGAAACTCAGTTCTTAATTTACAGATATTTCCCTTTCCAAAACAACGTTTTCCCTGTAGGGATTTTGACTGATACATTAAATAAAAAACTATGTAAATGCATAACCTTAAATTATTTTTATATTAAAGTAAATACCTATATATATATATATATATATATATAACTAGAAGTTTTGAAGGCAAAAATATACTGAATAGTTTGTTTCATTGCAGTGTACTATTACGTAAAAAGGTGAGAAAAAGGGAACGTTAGGGAAAATTAGATTGTTTCTGCGGAATGTTTATCTTCGTATCTACACATGAAAAGTTTGTTGTTGTTGTCTGTATTGAAGAACTTAAAGCAATTCATGTTTTCATTTGGAATTCATAATTAGGTAAGCAAAATTTTATATAATCTTTTATCCTATTTTAATAATCAACAAAAACAATGACTGTTCATGTTAGTTATATTAGCGGTTATTTTTTTTATATTTAAATCCTGAAACTTATAAACAGAGTTATTCAATTTAAAGATACTTAGAATCTAGTATGTAGTATCTAGCTTCGTATTTCTGTTACATAATACTTTATGTATTTACTGCGGAGGGCAAAATTATAGAAATTATTTCTGATAATCTGACTTGCTTTTTCTTCTAGAGTTTAGAATAAAATTGCTTTAGCAGGAGATATACAAAATAAACATAGATATATTAATTTGTTAGAAAGCAGTTATTGTAAAGGATGAAAAAAGTGTGTGTGTGGAGGGAGGGGGGGGGGTTAAACACAGTTTAGCACATCCATAAAAACAATTTAGCACATCCATAAAAACAGAGAAACATTATTACAAATTATATATGAGTATTTGATGTTACGCACTATTTTTTCGGGGGAGGGGAGTTGTACATCAACCCAGCAATGTTTTTTTTTTTTTTTTTGAGTGTTAACATTTAATATATAAATTAAGAAACAATGCAAGAAAAACGATAAAATTATTTTTTTTCCCACAGCGATAATACTGGAAGGGGGGAGAGGAGGAAGATTAGATTAAATTTTCAAACTAGTAGCACAATCTACTCACAAATTGATGTTTAAAGAATAAATGTATAGTTTATGAATCAAGCTGAGTAGAGAAATGTTTAATACTAAATTTTACACAGGTTACATTCTGTGAATAAATTCAAATCGAAGTTTAAAAAAGTTCAATTTAATTTGGAATTATTTTAAAGCATAAAAACAACTGGATTGTCGAATTACACTAGATAAATGTTTCCTAACCATACGTTGCCGAAACTACACCTACACGCTTTTACAGCGGGGTGGAGACGTTGATTAAAGTTTAACTGCAATTAAAAAAATACTTTTTTGTTAAAATAAGTCAAACTTACACTGTCCTATCAACACAAAATCCGAAAACTTTCCGACAAGATTTTGATATGAATTAAAACATTGTTTCTTAAACGTTTCTTTTCTTTTCTTTATTTTTTAAGAAGAGCATATGTCTAATGGCCAGAAAAGTTTATTAAATGAGCAATGTTTTTCTCCGAAAGGAATAAGGTTAAATTTGAATCAGAACCATAAAGACCAGAAATACTATCGCGAATTATATAGATCTTTGATGCTAAACATTTTTTAATGTGCGCGTGTGTGGGTGTGTGTGTGTGGGGGGGGGTGATGGGAATGATTTGTATGGATACCAACACAATATTTTCAGTTTTGTTTTCTGAGATGTTTGAAAATCTGTTTGTGTGTACAATATTCATATATTTGTTGTAACAAATCAGAAACAACCAACATAGAAAAACTAATAAAAATCTTTCTTTATCCGCAGCGGAAATGAATGGGGAAGGAGTTAAATTACACTTTCAAACTTGTTAATTTTCTGTGTACAAATTGATATTCAAAGATTGAAAACATAACGTTAAGTTGTACGAAGAAATGTTTAAATGAATGCGAAATTTTATCAAGGTTACATTTTTCGTACCAATTCAAAACTACAATTCACTATACAACTTTCAAAAGTATAACTAATGCACATGTGTTTTTTTTGTACTTTTGTGCCGTAACTACAGTTATGACAATATTTCGTCCACAAATTTATTTTGTAAGGCAGAGATAGCTAAAATGACAATTGGCTGTAATTTAAAACCACATTTTCGCTAAAATAGATCTAATTGATACTGCCCTATCAAAACTGGGCCAGAAAATATACAATCAATTTTTTACATACACACACACAAAAAAAAAAAAAAAAAAAAAAAAAAAAAAAAATAAGCATAATTTTTTATTCTTGGTGAGGTGTGAGGTGTGTGTGTGTGTGGAAGGGGGGGGGGATTTTAAAGAACCAGAAAATTTTGTTCTGAGGATTAGACAGTTTAGGCTGTTTTTAAAAAATGTCTGTCTCTGTGTGTGTGTATCACAAATTTTGTGGACGCTGTATCTCACGAACCAATGAACGAAATTTAACCAAACTTGGTGTTTAGTTGGACCCTGACATTAACTAGTGCTGATTAGATTTATGGAATAATGGCTCAACAGGTGGTGCTGTGATCGAATTTTTCTAAATTTTGAACATGACAATATAGGACAAAATTTCGTATAAATGTACATAATGAGAGTTATTTTAATCGTGTGATTGTAAAATTAATATGAATTATTGATAATAGTAGTAGTTAACTAGGGGAAAAAATTTGCATGGGGGGCATCGCTCCCCCCCTGAGGGTTAAGTACCCCCGGGGGGAATAAATTTTCAATATGGGTATCTTTCGAAAGATATCGTCAATACCTTTAAAACTAATGGTTTGACTATAGATCTGTGATAATTTAAAACAAAGTTATCCATTTTTTCCTTCTTTTTTTTCTTTTAACGAAAAAAAAAAACTTGGAAATAAGTCATTTCTTTTGATTTGGGAAAAAACTGATATCTTTCGGCATTTAGTGATAATTATTCTATCAGATAAAAATCTTCTGCATTTATAATTGAAAAGAATTTGATAATTTAATAAGTAATTTTTATTGTATAAGTTTTGTGTAATATTATATAGAAGAAAGTCATGTGGTGGCCACATCCTACTAGTTTTTAGTTTAATATCGTCTGAAACTTCTATATGTTTTCTTATATATTCTTTTTACAGCCTCTTCCTGTCATTTGCAGGCATTTGCTGAAAGACTGAAAAATAATATAGATTACCTTAAATCAAATAGTAGGAATTGAGGAAGAAGTAAGTCATTTCCACATTATATAATTAATAGTTTAAATAATAAAAAATAAGTAAATTTAAAAATCGAAATAAAAAATAAAGATTTTATTGATGGGAGTTTTATCCGACAATTTTTTTTAATTATTTTTTAAGGGAGGGGAGGACGGTTTGCATTCTAAACCGTCCAATGTTATTAATTTTGCTTTCTGAAAATTTTGAAAATCTGCTTGCGTGTGTATATGTATGCATATAATATGCACAAGTTAAAAAACCACAATATAAGAAAAAGAAAACTATTGTTGCAGTTGCCGAGCAATGGTAATAGAGGGGTGGGTTGGGGGACAAATTAAATTTTCTGACAAGTTAATATTTTTCAGAATACAGTTTGATATTTAAGAATTCAAAGTACAGAGTGTATATTAAATTGAATGAGGAAATGTTTAAATCAATACGAAATTTTATCCAGGCTGTTATATGTTGCGGACTAATTTATATCACAAAATAACCGATCCGCATAAAACATTACTTTTAAGTACAAAATCCAACTGTATTTTTGAATTATCCTGGATGAATATACCATAATAATAAGCATGCCAAGACTGCGGTTACATGTTTATGTAGGGAGGCGGACGCAGACGATTGTGGAGCAACTGCAATTTAAAAATACAGTTTCACTGAAATATAGCTAATAGACAGTGTTGCCAGACTTGGGGACTTTTTTATTCAACTATCACCAATAATTTTGAGAAGGGGAATTGGACATACATAATAGTCGATTATTCTTCGAAGTGATTAAGCAACTGTTACAATAAAATTTTAGAGGTGAATGTTGAATAAAAAAGTCCCCAAATCTGGCAGCGCTGCTAATAGATTCTGCTTAATAATGCTTTGTCAAAACACTTTCAGATAAGTTTTTGCATTGACAGAAATAATTTTTCTTAAACATGTTTTTTCTTTTCCTTCTTTGTAAGGGGGAGATTTTAATAACTGGACAGTTTTTAATTCGGAGTATTATAAAGTTAAGAGAGTGCTTGGAACTAAGGCCGAGTCCCCCAGTTTCTAACATTTGTTAAAAAAAGAAGAAAAAAAAAGGGGGGGGGAGGGGAACACAGGGGCAAACTTTAAAATTTCATATAGGAAGGGGGGGGGAGTCTTTTAAAAGCTCGGGAATAAAGTCTTTTCAAAGTAGGCCTAAGACCTACAGCAGTTAATCGGCCTTATTCCCAAATCCAATCCAATTCATACTTGATTTTAATATAAAATACTTCAAAAATATTCCTGTTACACTGGCGTTCATAAAATGGTGCTTAAATATCGTATGATTTCATTATATAAGTGTATTTTCCTGTATTAATGATTTAAAATACCATGTATATCTACTTTTATTTTCGTTAGATGATTTTTTATTAGATTCTATTTAGATGGAGTATATAAGATACACTTTAAAATTCGCTTATGTATACTTAATTTTTTTTTAGTGCCATGGAATTACAATCCTTTCTTTTCATTATTTGCTTAACATGTCATAGGATGCAGATTTTGTTTTAAAAATTTATAGTTAAAGTATTTTCCTACAATAGTAATTTTTCATCATTTTTCTTTTTTCTAGTTATAATGGAAATTGATCCTGATATAAGAAAAGAAACAAGTTGTCTAAGAAATATGAAAATAGAAAATGCCGTAAAATACCCTCATCAAAGACATTTACAAATACCAAATATTTATCCTGTTAAAGAACTTTTCACCATTTATCTTTCATTAATCTCATTTAAAAAAACAAGATACATTCAGTGTTATATGTTAGTAAAATAAAGTTTAATTTAAATCTAATTCAGTATGTTTTATTTTTTAATTATTTTTAATTGTATGTTTTCTTTGCAGCAAAGATTTTTTTTCTTCTTAGTGAGCTTTTTGCAATGATTCTAGTAAATTACCAGGAGGCTGCTTTCATGTGTAAAAGCGTAGAATTTGTTTCTTCTTTAGATCCTATTTTGTAGAAGAAAAATGTTTTAAAATTTGTTTTTGTAAAGAAAAAAAAAAGTCAAAATATTTTTAATTCAAAATAATCTAATGGTTTCTTTAACAAAAAGTTATATATTTTAAAAATTTGAATTTATGGAGCTAGTGACGAAAACCAAAAAAAAAACCCGATTTTCATCTGCATTGAACCCTAAATTAATATTTAAAAATATTAAAAGCTCTATATTTCTTTATATACTATTTAATACGTACGAACATTTTCTCTCCACTCGCCGTCTATTTAAAAATATTTATATCCCAGAAACTGAAGTAATTAAGGAAATTATTCTACACATTGCAATGAATTAATTATAAAAAATAAAATTATTTAGGTATCGAACCTTTAATATGTTCCTATACTTCTACGATTACGTATTAGAAATCTGATCTGAAATGAGAATTTTTTTTCCCAATAAAATAACTTTTAGAAACCAATTTTATTGAAAACAGAATATTGAAAAATGTTAAAAAATTGTTACAGTTTGAAATGAAATTTGCATCAAATTTGTTAGTCTTGATTTAAGTGACAAGTTATGCATTGCATTATTATGTTGCACAAATTTACTTTTTTAATAAACTACCAAAATTGTATGCATAGTTTTAGAGAGACCTTTATATGGAAATAAATTAGTAATTTTTTTTTTCTTCAGCTAATATAAAAATCAATGTGAGTATTTAAAAATTCAAATTCATTTACTACTCTACCTTTCCATAAATGACCGGACACTTTCGATTTCAGATGCGTTTTAAAATAACTCAAAAAGTACTATACAAATCATCTTGAAACTTCAGGAGTGTAAAAAACATGTTGTACCTCATGTACTTCAGTTATTTATTTGTGCCAAAAGTGAAAAGAAGACAAGTAAAAAATTAAAGAAAAATAAGAGTATTTGGCATCACCCAATATAAAGTAATGCTCGAAATACAATCTGGCTGTGGCACATGATTATGGGGCTCATCCTCATTTTCTGTATAAATTTTTAAGTCTCTACCTCATGTAATCAGGGAGATATAAAGATTTCTTTAAAAAATATACTGAACTTTTTTTTTTTTTTTTGCTATAACATGCGAGGTATTAAATCCAGTGCAAAGCTATATTCGGGAAACCCAATATACAACATTAGACACAACATACTGCAATCAGAATGAAAAAAATATTAAATATATAATGAAATGTGAGCATTTGTACTAAATTTTTAACTGCGTATGACTAAGTTTTAGCTAAATTTCAATTGTATAATTTAGTAGCCAAATGCATTAAACTATTTATATAAAAACTCCAAACAAGTATTGTGTAAACTCAAAAAGTTCTACGCCAAAGAATGAACTGGTCTTCAGTTTCTTTCGAAGAAACGCTAATGTATAAGGAGTTTTACTCACATTTTTATTTTAATTCGATGAACGGTAATGCAATTTTATGTGATTGTAAATAAATATTGGGAAAGCCCTCTTAACAATTTCTTTGTTGGGGAACAGCTGAAATTCAGTTTATTCTATGACGTAGAACTTTTTGAGTTTACACGATTTTTGTTTGGGGTTTTTACATAAGTAGCTCAATAAATTTGACTGTTAAATTTTGAAAAGGAAATGTCACTGAACATTTACGCATGCGTAGTTAGAAATTTAGTAAAAATACTCATATTTCATTAGATATTTAATATTTTTTTCATTGTGATTACAGTATGCAGTGTTTATTATTGTATGTCGAGTTTCCTGAAAATAACTTTGCACTGTCTTTTCATACTTTGCGTGTTATAGCTAAAAAAAAAAAAAAAAAAATGAAATTTTTTTTGCAATTTTTTAAAGAAACCTTTATCTCCCTGATTATATGCGGTAGCAACATATAAACTTAGAGTTAATGAGAAAGAGTCCTATAATCACATGCTACTACCAGATCGTATTTCAAGCATTAATTATTACAGGGTGAAGCCAAATACTTTCATTTTACTTTAATTTTTTTTACCGGTCCTCCTTTCACATCTCTGAAGTTTCAAAATGATTTGTTTAACATTTTTTGAAATACTTTTAAAAATGTCTGAAATCGAAAGTGTACGGTCATTACGAAAAGGTAGTGTACCTAACAAATTTTTAGAACTTCTTCCTCCCCCCCCCCCCCCCAATTTAGAAAGTTTACACCTTTTTAAGAGCATAATGCATTTTAAACGGTTAGTGTTTTAATTACATTCTTAATTGTTTTAAGTTAATATCTGATCAAAATGTAATATATATATATACATATACTTGTTAAAATATTTTTTTTAAGTGTATTTACAAAGTGGATGTATGTTTTGAATGAAAGAAACTTAGGTTGTTAACACAGATCTACAAATATAATGTTGGCAAAATTTAATTTATTTTAGTTGATACCTATATTTTTAATGTGCTGAAGCCGAAAAGGAAGCCAATTTTCCTCTGTTACACATAGCCTTTGCCAATACAGGGTGTCTACCGACACAATTCCTTCTCTTTCGGTAGTTTCTAGTATGATTCCATGATTAATTGTAATTAGTCATGGAATCATACTATAAAAGTAACCGTATAATTATATTGGTGGAAGAGTCATGAAAAAAAAAAAAAAAAAAAAATCAGCGCACCCTGTATTGGTAAAAATATGTGATAGAGTAAAATCTAGTTTCGGTTTCAGCCGAGCAAAAACCATCAATATCAGTCATAATTATCAAATCAATATTTTAGATTTAGACCTGTGTGACATTCACTATTGAGTCATATTCTACATATTGAGTCATATTCTACATAAATGAGGGAATTAAGTTTTTATTTTGGTATGGACTAAATATAACCGATCAATATTAAGCAAACATATGACATATTTTGCAATTATTTCTGATAATTTTATTAGAAGTACCATAATATAAATCAGCTTCTTTTTTAAATTTTTTATTAAAAGTTTAATGTATGCAAAATGTACCCCAACATTAATAAAAATTGTAGTTAAAAACCTGTTAAAGCGCATCATTACAAATCCTACCAAAGGTAATACAAGCTTAACCAACTTTATACCTCTGAATTTTAATGTAGTTTTGATAAAAAATATATAGCATGTCTATATATATACTAAAGTCTGGTCTTCTTGTCCCATCAATTTCCGAGGAGTTCTTATCTCAAAGTTTGAAGGTGGGAGGTGCGAAGTTCGATGTCAGGTTGAGATTTTCAGCCTACCCATTCGAAATTTTCCAAGGTTTTCTTTAAAAACTTTTGTAAATAAGGGATAGAACACCTTAGAATGACCTACACATAAGGCATTCTATACAGGCCTAGGACTCTGGAGTAACCAATGTGATTTTACCACCACAATAATATTATAATATTAATATATTCAGAAGCCTGTTCAAAACACTATAAACTGACGCGCATTTAAAATAAATCCCAAGGCTATGAATTTACAAGTGCAAAAACATACAACTTTCAGTTTCTTTTTCTTAAGTTGAATAATAATCTGTACTTATGTAACGTATTTACTAGATTATTACCTATATTCATGAAGATAAACTTACTGTTGGATATTTTTATACTTGTAAATTGATAATAATGGAATTTATTTTAAGCATATGCCAATTTAGAGTGTCTTCGATACGCTTGTAAACATACTAATATTTAATCGGCGTTAGTTAAAGCCGATTGGATGTGCTAGGTTTCTAGACCTGTGAGGATAGCCGTAAGTGTAGGTCTTTCTAAAATGTCTTATCCCATATTTATACAAGTTTTGGAGAAATCCGCGGAAAATTCCGAATGGGTAGGTCGAAAATCGCAACCTGGGATCGAACTATGCACCTTCCGCCTTCAAACGTTGAGAGCAGAGCTTCTCAGCCAATGGTGGGGCCTTCAAATATTAGGTATTTTTACATGGATAAATTTACTGAGATTTTCATAATATTATATACGAAATTTACGGAGACTTGGATGTTCTTACGTATGTAATTTTACAGAGACTTGGATGCTCTTCCATATGTAATTTTACAGAGATTTGGATGATTTTACATATGTAACCTTACAGAGACGTGGTTATTTTTACAATGGTAAATTTACAGAGATTTATATGCTTTTTTTACATGCTCGAATTTACGGAGACTTGCATATTTTGCATATGTAGATTTACAGAGACTATGATGTTTCAAAGATTTAAATTTACAGAGACTTGAATATTTTGATCTATGTAAATTTACAGAGACTATGATTGATTTACAGAATAGTTTCTCTGCATTTTGACAGAATCTCTTTTTTTGAATTCTCTGTAAATTTACGTAAGACTTAATATAATTAATTACCAATAGATTCTCTGTAAATTTACAGAAAAATTTTTAACAGTGTAGGAGTTGAAGTTAATGGTGAATACGGCCGTGACTCGTATGCCGTATCTCAAAAACGATTACTGAGTGAGTGGGTTTTATGTCGCACTAGTGCTACACTATGCGCAATTCAAAATCGATTAAAGATAATTAGAAAATAATCAGTTATATAGTCATTGCATATGTTTGGTCGTGATTTTCAAGACCAGTGACGTTTAAAAATGCGGACAAAATCCAGAAAGATGAAAGTATGTAAACCATTATCGTACTGAAAGTAAATTTTGTGTCATACCAGTAAAATACGACACTAGTCAGTTTTTGATTTAAAATATATTTTTTCTTTCACATGCGTTTTTTAACATTTTGGATTTAGAAAATCTTGATTAAACAAACGCGTGTTTTTTCCGTTCCGTTCTGTGGAATATACGGTTGTTACGGTTGTTAATAGTGTTCACACGGTGCTTTTTTCGTAATAAATCAAAGACGCTCTACAACTCTACAGTTCGCATTTTCACAGATCGTTAAGCGCTATAGAGATAGGAAAGATAACTTCGCTGTTTGCCACTAGATGGTTTCCTGTAACCGGTGTCAACGTGTTGTGTATAGCCCCTTTATTATATTTAGAACCACACGCACACATGCGCATTTTAAATTAAGATACATAAGCATATTTTATAAACATGTGTTCTTATATAAACTAACACCCACGTTTTTACATTCTCTTACCCATATACATTGCAGAGAAAGTATTGTTTTTGGGTCAAATTGTCAAAATTGAGTTTTTGTTATATTTACACGCTTTGAGGTCTCTTGAATCCGAAAATCTTGTTTATAGCGGTTGGTCTGTGTTTCTGTGTACGTGTCTGTCTGTTATCAGCATATCTCAAGAACAAATGATAGAAACTAAACTTGGCATTCTAAATGTGTATCACACAGAGATGCTACACTAAACTTTTCATTGAGGTCATGCAAATGGTTCGTGTACAGGGACATCCAAGAGAATTCGATTACATTATGTCAATCGCGAAATTTCTGGTTATTACAGTGTAACGCCTATAGACTGACTGAAACAAAACAGAATGAACAAAATTTATTCTGTGCGTAAAAGCATGTTTTGTGTAAACTACTGTATGGAAATAATTCATCATTCATTTACAGGGCTGTCCAAAGTACTTGGATATGCTGCGGCTATACTTGCAAATTGCTGGAAAGGTAATTCCTTTTGTGTTAGATGTTTCTCAAGTAAGACTAAATTTAAGCACACATTATTGTTTGAACTGCATATTGATTATAGACAATAAATAGGGCTACCCAAAATTAAGGTAAACGTTCTTTTCTATTGACTATAAAAGATGGAAGTGCTTTTCTATGTTGTACTATGTCGATGAACACTGCCCAAGAAGTAAAATTAATTTTTCAAATGCATACTATAAACAAAGCATATTTTGAATTTTCAACTCTGTTTTTTGTGTAATATCATGTTTTGAGGTGCCTTGATCATGAAAGCCCAGTTTCTAGCGGTCGATTAAATTAGTATCAAATAACTGCAGGAAATTCAAATTTGGTATTTTGAAGTTCGTAATAGGTTTCCACTGAAAAATTTGACCAAGATTAGCAAGTTTGAAAACAAATTAATAACACATTTGATTTTTTCTTTTTAAAAAATTGTATGCACAGGGGGTTGAGGGGGCGATATCCTCTCCCCCACAAACACACATAATTATATGTCAAATAAAACTGTTCCTAAACCTATTAAAATCCGAATAAACTACTACGTCAGAACCGCCAAAGAAAAATATTGGAAATGCATACAGTTGTTTCGGTAGCTTTCATGTCACCCACCTAACCAAAAAATGGCTGTTTTCTATACTTTTGTAAACCGTGCACTTAATATTTGTTCAAATCCTATTTTATTAAAATCTGAAATTAAATACCTGAAAGCCATTGCAATTGACAGAGGTTATGACCCATCCATTATGGACAAAGCTATCCAAAAGTTACAACTCCCTCGTACTTCGTCTACTAAATCAGTCTCTTCCAATATCAGTATTGTCTTACCATATTTTCTTAAATCCAGTCAAACCATAGATAAAATTCTCAAACAATATGATTTTAAAATGATATTTTCGCCTTCCAATAAACTCACCTTTCCTCAGTTAAAAGATCCCTTTGATATGCATAATTCTTGGGGTATTTATAGTATTTCCTGTCAGTGTGGTTTATCATATATTGGCCAAACTAAACGCAGTCTTAAATTTCGTCTAAAAGAACATATGAATTACGTCCGCAAACAAGAAACCAATAAATCGGCTATTTCTAAACATTGCTGTATTATTATACAGCATATATACATATATTGTACATATCTTTAGGACTAATTACTTCCAATTGGGATTAATATAAATACCTAAAGTAATAAATTCCAATAAATAGAAGGTTTTAAAAAAAAATTCACTCGTGGCCCTAGGTACAACACCCTCATTCTACCTGGGGCCAGATCTTATTGTACCTAGGACCATTCTCTCAAATTTAGATTTCACTTTGTAATGAATAGAAAATAAGTATATAAACATGTATTTTATAAAAGAAAAAATATCAAGTAATATATTTATTTATCATATAATAATTATCATGTTGTTGCCTTAATTTAAAACACGAAATTTTTCACTTTTTTTTTCTTTTCTTTGGGATATTCCAACAGAATGTTTTTTTTTTTTTTTTTCCCTTCAATTTTTTCTTTTTTTTTTTTTCTGGAGTGTCTCTTGGGTTTCTAGATCTCTCTGGTTTTCGGTCACATCTTTTCTTTGATGTGGGAGGCTTTGCTTTAGGTAAAGGTTTTGCTTAGGTTCGTACCTGCTAAAGCATAGCACACGAAAAGATGTTAGATATTGAAGGTTTCGAAATTTCAACAGGACACGAAACAGAGGCGTCCATTTCTATCATTGTTGGTTCACTTTCTTCCTGGATTTTTTTTTTTTTTTTTTTTCTAATTTGTGGAGGGGATTTGTTTTTCAGTCACATTTGAACTTAAATATTCATCCTCAGTGAATGTGTTTTGATTTATTTGCTATATGCCGGATACACGAAAGCCTGATAGAATGTTTACAGGAGTAAAGGCGGACGGATAGGACTTGCCAACACTTTCAGCAACGTCATATATAGTGATTGGTTTACCAGGGTTTGCCAGCATCCAATTACTATAGGCTGTACTGTGTTTCTTAACATTTTCTCGACCACTGACGCACATTCATGTCATTTGAAAATATGAAGCTCCATCAGTGGGTGTTTCTTTTGCAATTTGTATGTTATTTGTTTCTAAAAAATATACACAATATTCATATTTGCACAATCAGTATACTATGGATGCAAATACTTTGATTAGAGAGAGAGTATGATTATAATGCATATCCATTTGTAATATAAATGTCAATATGGAAAATTTTGTTTTGAAAAACTGTAACTTATGAGAAAAACGCTCACAGGCAGACTTTACTGTCAAAAAGACAAAAACATGCGGTCGCGAAAGTGTTAAAAGGTCCTAACACACTGGCCCTAGGTACAAGTTTTGATAACTTCATTCAAAATGCCTTCCACTAAAAAATCCACATGCAGTGAGGACTAATTAAATATCTCATTTATTACTTAATGTAACAAGCAAAATTATGCACTAGAAATGAAAGAAAAATATTTGACTTGCCTTTGTAAAATAGCAAAAGAGATGAGCTGCAGAATTTTACTTCAAACCATGTAAAATCGTTTTTTACATATAACTTGTCAAAACTCTCTCCTTAAAAGTTCCAAAGTAGTTGTCAAAGTAGCAATTGGTCTTGTTACTCGCCCAAATGAGTATTAAAACTTAAAATTAAATATTATTCAAATAAAGTGGGGTGGCCCTAGGTACATGATGGCCCTAGGTACACGGGTCTCCCCTATATATCTTATCTGCGATTTTATACTATTTAAATAATATTGCATTAAATTTTATTTAAAACTCGTTCATCAAATTCTCATAAATTCCCAGCAAAAAAAAAAAAAAAAAAAAAAAAAAAAACTCATTTTCGTTGTTAAAGTTAGCAAGAAAACAAGTCATGCGGTTCGCATTCATTATTAAACACTTTTCAACTGTACGCATTCGCTGCATCGTTTACCACCAAAATTCTATGAATACGTTATCACATACCGGACACACATAACACAAAGGCAGGCAGATAGACTAGTTGAAGTCATAAGCACTCTTAAAAATTATTGGAAAGTGCTAAAAATGCTTAACATAAACAGAAATGAAATTTCTGCAATTTCAAATTGTATCCCTTAATGTATTTCAATACTTTAGTGTAGCCTTGTGTATCTGAATGCTAAACATACCATAGGATAGACATTTTTTTTTTTATCATATTAACAATAAATGTCAATTTCATTGTGATTTTGCAGTACAAAATTATTTATAAATTATTTATAAAAATGACTCCCATAAAACGCTATACATCTTCATTCTTTTCGGAGTTCCTGTAAATAAACGGTTAGTGCTATTGGTGTCATTTTAAATAGAAACATTCCACAGTCAAATAGAATAACACATTTCACTTTGGAAAAAAAAAAAAGAAAGGCTGAAAATATTTATGTATTCTAGAAGAGGAGAGATAGACAGAGAGACAGACGGACAGAAATACAGACAGATAGACTAATTTTAATCATACTTATCATTAAACATTATTATAAATTGTTAAAATGCTTACTAAAAACCGAAAATGCAATTCCAAGAATTTTCAAACATAGCACTTAATAAAACTGACTATTTTTGTTTGGCCCTGTAAATTTAAAGGTTAATTACATAGCATACTATAAAAAGCATAAATGTAAATTTTATTAAGGTTTATAAAAAATAGATGTGTTAAAATATTGTGCATAGAAATAACTCTCTAGAACGCAATGCTGTAGAGTAATTTTGGGTGTACCTGTACACAAATCAATAGTGGTACATATTCCCTTTTCAATAGGGAACATCCGATAATAAAAACTTGAATATCATATATCAGTTTCAAGGAAATTCACTGACATTTATTGGAGTTAGAGAGCAGACAGACAGACGGACAGATGAACAAACAAAGAAGCCAAAGTCATAAGCATTTCTTTGTTGGAAAATGTTGAAAACTACATAAAAATTGCCTTTATGACTGAAATTCTATACTTTTTTATATATTTTAAATACATATTTTAAATATACTTTTTTATATATTTTAAATTATAAATATCATAAGTTATATATCATATCATAAAACAGAGAAAATTACAAGATTACAATATTTTCGTTTAAGTTTTTAATTAGTTCGATCACAAAATATATCAATAAGGTTAAGTTCTGAAAAGGAGGTGTTGCTCGGGGTCACCAGAAAAGTATTGTTTTGCATTATACCTTTTAAAAATCATAGTATAAAAATGTATGAAACAAATTAATACTTAGGAATCGATATTTATTAACGTGGAAAAAGCGAGTATATTTTGGATTCTCACAAATTTTCACATGATCACAAATGGTTTGGATAAACACACATGCGCGAAAAATTGTATAATGTTTAAAGTTGGTTCGAACTCATTTCAGAAAATTTTGAAGTGGATGGCTGATATTTTATACCAACTATGTGAAAAATACCAGAGCCGGGAATCGAACCTGGGCCTTCCGCTTTACGCGCGGATGCACAAACCATCGAGCTACCCTGGCTGATTACCAGCCAGGCATTTCTCACATAACAATCGTTGGCAAAGTCACCGAGTCTGTAAACACAGCTGTATCAAGTGACATTAATATTCATGGCACAACTCCAATAGACAACGAAATTTTAATTTTTATTTAGAAATTTATTCATCAACCATGAAAATTAATTTCAGAAAATTTTGGAGTGGATGGCTGACATTTTATACCAACTATGTGAAAAATACCAGAGCCGGGAATCGAACCGGCTTTTAAAATATTATAGCTTTAATACGGTAAATTAATAATGATATAAAATGTGTCAAGTTACTTTAATGTAGCAGAATTTTTTAAAGTCTTATTTTGCTACATAGAATAACTTAATTTCGAATTAACATGCAATTTTGCATTATAATATTTCCAGAACTGCGAATTTATTATCTTTAATCGAATAATTTATCGAATAATTTATTATCTTTAAGATAATTAAACGTTATCATCTTAAAAAATAATTATAAAATTGATACAATTGCGCATAATTCAAATTTGCAAGCTATTTTCAAATACTTTATCATAGAGCACTTTTCGTGTTTATAATAAAGAAGTTTATCAGTTAATAATAAAATTTTAAATTATCTTAAAAGTCGGGAAATAACATTGATTTTTTTAAATATACCTTTTTTTTTGTGCAACTGTTTTTATTTTAATTAATTCAAAATTTAGTTTTATAATGTTCCCAAAACTAAAACTTGTTTTAAACATCATGCAATCCACTGCGTAATTTTATTATGCATTTATAAATATTGTTATCAATGAAAACAAACCTACATTTCACAAGTAACTACAATATAATTTGAAAAGGATTAGACCTCTTTAAGTAGCCCTTCTTAGGGTTCAAGTAACATGAAAAAGACTCATAGGAGAGCACAAGCCGTACTCAGAAGGGCAGTAAGCATAATGGGTGACGAAATCAAAAACGTCGCAGGATTTCGTGAAGAACACACATGATAAAATTATTTTTTAGAAAATATATAATATGTAAATGAAAACTACTAAATATCCCAGTTTTATGAAGCTTAGCTTTGTATTTAAATATCGAACAATATCAAATCTCGTCGACATTTACAGCCCGTGTTATTCTATAGGAAAATTTCTTTCCACAATTAGGTACTCAGTACCAAATGCTTTTATTATTTTTCTATTTTTTAATTCCGTTTTCACGTTCAGAAAATTCACAACTGTTAAAGGAATGCTTGTTTTTCAAAAATTAATTTTTCACATTTTTCACTTAAAAAAAAAAATAAAAAAAAAAAGATGAAAAACGCTAAAACTGCACTTTGTTACCTTTTCTCCATTTTAACTCAAAAATAAAATAATAAACATTAAAAAATAATAATAATTTTTTCGAAAATAAGCACTACTTTAACGATTGTGAATTTTTTTAATGTAAAAACATAATTACAAAAAAAAAAAAAAAAAAAAAAAAAAAAAAAAGAACGAAAAATTATGCGGTACGCATTGATTATTAACACTTTCAAACTCTACGTACTTGTTGTATTATATAAAATTAAATATTCTTTGCGTACGTTATCACAGAACGGATGGAACGCAAGTACAGAAAGGTAAGCATACAGACTAAATTAATTCATAATTAATCTTAAACATTGTTAGAAAGCGTTAAAAGGTTTTAACACAAATGGAAATGCAACCCTTAATATCCGATTGCAGCTCTTAATGATTCTGCATATTTTAATGTAGCCCTGTAAATCTGAGGTTTAAGCATATCATATTCTATACGAGACATTATTTTAGTATATTAAAAATAAATATTATTATTATTATTATTAGCATTTTTGTAGTAGAAAGTTATTTAAATGTGATTTATAAAAATGTCTCTCCTAAAACGTAATGCACTAGTAGAACTAGTATATTTTGGGTCTCCCTGTACAAAAACCAATTGTACATGACCTATTATTGCTATTTTAAGCAGGGAACATTCCATAGTCAACTTGATTAACATAAATTATTCTTAAGAAAGTCTGAAAATATTTGCAGATGCTGGAGACAGACTGACAGTCATACAGACAGATACACTAATTCAAATCATATTTACTCCTAAAAATAGTTGGGAAGTGTTAAAAACGCTTAATGTAATCAAAAATGCAATTCCATTAAATTTTCAACAATAGCCCTAAATATAATTGGATATTTTTCTGTGGCCCTGCAAATCTTAATGCTGTATTATATAGAAAGCATTATTTTGTGCATATGAGTAACATATTTCAATTTCATTCAGATTTGTAAAAGAAAAATTATTAAAATATACTTTATAGAAATACCTCTCATTGAACGCAATGATTTGGAATACTTTCAGATGTCTCTGTATACAAATCAGTTGTGGTATTTACTCTATTTTCGATAGAAATAAAATCTGGTAGTAAACTGAAATAACATATTTTTATTTCATTAAGATTTGTGTAAAGTTATTAAAATATGGTTTTTAAAAAAACTTGCCATGGAGCGCAATGCTTTGGAACAATTTCGGGTATCCCAGCGTACAAACGAACAGTGGTATTTACTACATTTTCAATAGGGAACATTCGATAGTGAACCCGAATAACATGTATCAGTTTCAAAAAATTCCATGAATTTTTACGAGAGTTAGAGCGCCAACATACAGAGAAACAGATAGACGGATAGACAAGCAGACAGACAGAAGCATAGAGAAACAAACAGACAAACCGAAATCATTAACACTTTTCAATCTTGTTGCAAAGTCTTAAAAAGAAGAAGAAGAAAAAAAAAACACGTTATTTAAGCAACAACTGTAGGAATAAATTTCCCCACAGAATAACATGGGCTATAGCTGTCGGCGTAATTGGTATTATCCGCTCTTAAAGAACAAAAAAAGTGGTAAAATGATAAATCATATTTTTATTTATATCTATATATAATACATACATGCTTACATATGATAAATGTATTTTTAATATACTTATAGATTGCAAAATCTATATTAAAGACAGTAAAAAGTTAGACAGTTTCATAAAAAAAAAAAAAAAAGCTAATGCGATTACGTTAGAGATTTTTTTTTTTAAGCAAATTTTTCTTTTATTTTCACACACTGAACTGAAACTATACTGATTCAATTTGTGTTTATATCAATCGAAATGTAAGCGATAATATATTTCTTGTTTTCCGTTTCGTGAAGGCTATAACTCAAAGTCTGAGCTATAAAATGCACCAGACCTGGTACGTGAGATAAATATTTATGTAAAATTATGCTGACATAAATTTGGATGCATATCGTCTGACAGGTGGCGCTGCTATTTCCTTTTGCCATTTTCCAGGTGGATATATGTCAGAATCTATTTATGAAAATTACACAAAGTAATTAAGTTGATAGTTTTCAGTGTATGCCATTCGGTAAGTTGTGCTGTTGCATAGAATGATATCGAAAAACTATGGTGAAAGTCATAACATATATTATTTTACAAATTGGTTTGATTTGGTGAGTTTTTTTTTTTTTTTTTTTTCATTTATGTGATCTTTTGATACTCTTAAGCTTTTGAAATTTGACGCAAAATATTATTTTCGTTTTTAAGGAAATAAATGAAGGAATTTCAGTACCTTCTACCAATTCGTCCACTTCTTCTGGATAGGAGAGATAGTTTGGGTCAATTAATGGTGGGTCGTACGGATTGGCAGATTGTAACGTCACATTGCCACGACTTTTTGGATGTAGTTGTTGAACGAAACAAATCATGATTGGCTGCATCTCGTAAGGCTTATACACTGATTGATATACCTGAAAATGAACATTTGAGTTTATGCTTTAACAGATTTCTATAGTAACAATAAAATATAACTGTCATTAGAACGAGATATAGCCTGGAAAACTGTACAATTTTTAAGGATAATTAATAATATAGCAATAGCAAAACATTGAAAATAGAGAGTAATACAAATAAATATTACCAGAGATAAACCATCTGTTTTATTGCAAACAATTTTATATATACTATCCAAAAAGAAGAAAGAAGACTACATTTACAACTACTTTTTCTTTTAACATTAAGGACCACTTAATCAGGAATAATGTGACGACATTTTATAATGTCCAATTAACCAGAGTCAAAAAAAGAAACGCTAGTGCCTCAGAAGATTGACTGAGATATTGTTGTGTTGATGAAGGGATTAAGGTCAATTGATTTCACTCGGATCCTAGGCCTAGGTGGAATGCTTGTGTGTGTGTTGGTGTGGGGGGGGGGGGCGATATAATTGAAGGCGAATGATCCAAAACATACCAAAAAACGTCGTGTGAAGTGTATTTTGGTATACATCTAATATGTATTTTTACTTTATTATGGAGCAAAATCACACTTTGAGGCAATGTTTGTGGGCACTTGCTTTTGATGTTCATCCGTAAATTCTATAAAGAGGATACTCCAATAGATAAAATACATCCAATCTTACAAAGGAAACTCACTCTAGCACAGTAGAATACAGATTTGTTAGCAGCGCACGCGGGCTTCTTAATTTAGAAAACGAATTAAGTATTTCTAATTACCAAGCTCACCTATTCGACATTGATATTTTGGTGTATCTATATGTTTTTAGTCCCCTGAGTTCAATTTCGTTATTTTTACGGTGATGTATGAATGTGTGTGTACATATGAGTGTACATATGTGTATGAGTGAACACGATAGCGTCTAAACGCTTTGTTAGAATGAATTGAAAGTTGGTACATATGTATAGGTCAGCGTAGCACGAATTGCACAGATTTCGGTAAATCTTTGCACTTCTTTTTTTTTTTTTTTTTTTTTTTTTTTTACTTTTACACAAAGAAAAATTCTTTATGACAAATATTTTAACAAGACCTTCACTTGCCATAAAACTAAAAAGAATTTTTGAATTACTCTTAGATATTTCAAATAGAACAAATTAAATTCTTCTTAAGTCATTTAAAATTATCTAATTCCTAAACAGTTAAATAAATTAAAAGTATTTAATAATCTCATAAGTTAAATAATCCTTTTCACTTACCCACTAGCCTAAGATATCTATTTTTTCCTCATGTGCTTGTAATTGTCGTAAAACAACCAACTTCGCCCTATGTCGCGTGGAAACCTTGTTCTGGCGAACTGATTTACTTGTAAACAATTCTCCTTCCTTCCTGTTCAATTCTAGCTCATTGTGCTTTTGAGTTTTCAAGATTTATTTTATTTCGCCCCCCTGTCGCGTGAGTACTCTGTACTGGCGAATCTTACTTTAGTGTATTTATTTTTTATTTATTTTTATTTTTAGTTTGTTAATAATTAATACATATTTGTAATACTTCGCCCTATGTCGCGCGGGAATATTGTTCTGCGAACCTTGTAATTTTTTTTTTTTTTTTTTTTTTTTTAAATAAACGTTCCAGAGTAGGGGCCTAACATAGCTAGAAGCGCTCGACACCACTCTTAGAGCGGTGAGCGGCACCTTCTCCTTGTTAAATAAATATCTATGGGCTCAAATTATTTAAAGTATGATAGCGTCTAAATACCTCATTCTATTGAGTTGGAAATTTATATACATATTATGGATCAACGTCCCACGAACTGTATCGATTTTGGTGAAACTGTCACTTATAGTATTTTTAAAGGGACAGAATGAAATTTTTTTAACATTATATCTGTGGGCTCAAATTATTTGAAGTGGAGTACAAATGCCTCATTCGATTGAACTTTAAATTTATGTACATACTATAGATCACCATCGCAGAAACTGTATAGATTTTTGTAAGTGTAGCACTTATATTTCTTTTACAGGGACGAATGTGAATACCTTACGTTGCATTAAACCACATTTTATTCGGGGAGAAAATAATGAAACACTCTATTATATATATATATATATATATATATATATATATATATATATATATATATATATATATATGTATATATGTATATTATTTATTTATTTAACGACTTATCTTACTTTAATTTATTTAAAGAATCTTTCATTACTTAATGTTTGGAAAGTCGATTGGAGTCACTACATATTTTTTAGTCTTTAAAAAAGCGCTATTTTTGATTTCAAATATCGGTGCCACATTTCATACCGTGTTTGAATTATAAGAACTATTTCCACTAACAAAGGAAGTATGAATCAGTAAAATTGCTATTGAAAGCAAACCAAGCTTCAATTAAAAGCATGGTCGAAAACATAGGGTACAGTAGAAATTTGCTGCAACAACCTCCATGGGGGCGACATATGACCGTCTATTAGTTTTAGTTATTTCTATAAAAGCGAACAAAACACACATCGTAGTAAGAACGAATGGTGCTGTGATAGCGTGCTTAGCTTCTGATACGGAGTTCCTCGATCGAGTACCCGCAAAGGCGTTTTGCATTTTAATTTTCTATTTCAAATAAAATATTTATTTTTTACATTTTTAATTAAATTAAATCATTATTTTAAGAGAAAATATTAATTATATTAAGAAGATTTTTTTTTAAGTATTCTAGTTAATAAAGTATTGACCATGAATTTATGAAATATATATATATATATATATTTATTTATAAAAAAGAAAAGAACATTTAATACTACGAATATAGTTTCTAATTTATAACAGTTATGATTAAAAGTAGAAAAATCATGAAACCATAAATATTTTTCACAATTAGAACAAGAAATACAAAAAGATTGATCACAATTATTTGAATTACAATTTTGTTCACCGTCAATTATTGTTCATCATGAACAGTCGGTAACAAAAGTGTCCGAACACAAGCAAAATTTCCTATATAAATAAGGTACGCTTAATACGGTTTTGCTAAATAAATCCTTGTCGAATCCTGTTCCTAGACTGACTAAGAATAGGATTCGACAAGGATTTATTTAGCAAAACCGTATTAAGTGTACGTTTTTCATATAGGAATTTTTGCTAGTGTTCGGACACTTTTGTTACCGACTGAACATTTTGTTAAATATTTGGCTTTTCGTCGAGATTACTAGATTTGTAAAATCCATACTTGCTCATATTTTTAATTTTTTGAGATGTAAGCTAATTATAAATTAGTAAAATCATTTTGAGAAAATTTTTCATCGTGTTCAATATTATTATCAGTTCTTCCGACACCACTAAATTTGACAGTTGTTTAATGAAACATTTGAAGTTAAATGCGGCATCGAATAGTTAAGCAACAGCTGTTGTGCATTCATGATTTTTTATGCAAAAAAATTGCATGAATAAATAATACAATTGAGAGCAGGCGATTAACTCTTGATACTAATGTCGTCGTTAAAAAATAGTAATTAGAAATTTACATAAAACATAATCATTAACAAAATTTTATCATAATGTAATCATTAACAAAATCTTATCTAAATGAAATGTAAAAGAATTTTCCGTTAAATTATTAATTTCTTTAAATTTAATAAATAAATAAATGAATTGGTTAAAAATTTAAAAAATATTAAATTGCCCGCGCTGAAAAAAAAAATAAATAAATAAATAAATAAATAAAAATAAAATAAAATTATACAGACACGACATTATTTCATTATTTAAAACATGAAAATCTGACATTGACAGATTTTAATTTAGTGCCAGAGGCCTACTACTAAACTTGTTAATATCGACAAATTCTTCTTTAGTTAATTCGTGACGATCTAAATTCCATGATAAAGTTTTCATTAAATCAAACCAATGTGTTTCAGCTGCAGATATAACAAATAACGTTGGAAGTCCAAACTGTCTTATAGCCGCAAAACAACGTTTTTTCTCTTTTTCCCAATGAGGGGGAGGTGTGCCTTGGGGGGGACTCATGTCAAAGGTGTGCCTTGGGGGGGACTCATGTCAAAGTTGTACCTTGGGGGGGACTCATGTCAAAGTTGGGCCTTGGGGGGGACTCATGTCAAAGTTGGGGCTTGGGGGGACTCATGTCAAAGTTGTACCTTGGGGGGACTCATGTCAAAGTTGTACCTTGGGGGGGACTCATGTCAAAGTTGGGCCTGGGGGGGGACTCATGTCAAAGTTGGGCCTTCGGGGGACTTCATTAAATAAATCCCCATTCAATAAACCGACTGAAATAGGCCCTTAGCACTAATTAAGAGTGTATTATAAAAATTCGACAACGCTGTACCGACTGAAAAAGGGGTACCTTTTGGGGGGGGGACTCATGTCAAATTTGGGCCTAGGGGGGACTCATGTCAAACTTGTGCCTTGGGGGGACTTCATTCAATAAATCCCCATTCAATAAACCGACTGAAATAGGCCCTTAGCACTATTAAGAGTGTATTATAAAAATTCGACAACGCTGTACCGACTGAAATAGGGGTACCTTGGGGGGGGGGACTGATGTCAAAGTTGGGCCCGGGGGGGACTCATGTCAAAGTTGGGCCTTGGGGGGACTTCATTCAATAAATCCCCATTCAATAAACCGACTGAAATAGGCCCTTAGCACTAATTAAGAGTGTATTATAAAAATTCGACAACTGTACCGACTGAAATAGGCCTCTAGCACTTTTTAATATAATTAATATTTTCTCTTAAAATAATGATTCAATCTAATTAAAAATGTGAAAAATAAATATTTTAGTTGAAATAAAAATACAGAACGCCCTTACGGGGACTCGATCCGAGGAACTTCGCAATAGAAGTCGAGCACGCTTCCACAGCACCATTCGTTCTTGATACGACTTGTGTTTTGTTAGCTTTTATAGAAATAACTAAAACTATTAGGGAGTTATATTTCGCCCCCATGGGGGTTGTTGCAGCAAATTTGTACTGTACCCAATGTTTTCGACCATGCTCTTCAATTTAGGCTTGGTTTGGTTTCAATAGCAATTTTACTGATTCATACTTCCTTTGTATATAGTATCAAATTAGAGATTTCAGGCAATCTGGCATGCTCACTTCTTTCTGATCATCAAATTGATGTAGAAGTAAGAAATTAACATCCATTGTTTTTATACAAGATTATGTAAAGCGATCTGATTATGTTGCTGAAGTCGAAGGCGGCTGTATTTGTATTAAAATCCTTCTCTGTTTTTGAATTAACAGCTGGGCAAGTTAGTAGCGGACTGATGATTTTAGTACTTCTATTCTATTTAAAGTTGGCATAACACATAACCGGCACGCCAGCGATCGACAGGTTCTGTCCTCCAAGCTGGTACACGTGAGGTGTCAGGTTCAATTACAGGTCATGCTGATCAGCCTAGCCGTTCGGCGTTTTCAGTGGTTTTCTCTGAAACTTGCTTAAATACGGGCTAGGACCTCTTATAATGTCCCAATGGAGGGCTCTTGTCCTCAGGCTCAGGATTCTAGAGCAGTCAATCGGACTTAGCTCAAATACTATACTATAACACTTAATCTCAGAGCTTCGTAGTACACTCTTAACATTAAGTTTAATTATATTAAATTTAGAACGATTAATAAAAAAGTTATGATACAATATTTGTTCAAATAAATTATTTAAGCATACATTGATATTGTAAATATAACTTCAGTAAATGGTAAAGAAGAATTTTTTTCAGAGTAAAAAAAAAAAGAAAAAGAAAGAAAGAAATACGAAATCAACTGGTGGAAATCCTTATTTTTTCAAACCATCCTTTATCAAGGAACTCGCTTTTTTTCTGAATTGTAAAAAATGTTATTTTAAAAATATTATTTCTCATATTACAATCTATAGGGTTCTTTCTAAATAAGTATTACTTATTTAATTATATTGTGCTTATAATAATAATTATTGTTATTTGTTTATTACAAGCACATATATGAATTTTCAACGGTTTCAATTTGATGAAGTTTAGACGTAAAAGTAGATTGCTTTCTTTAAATATTCCAAGAGGCTGCAATTTTGGAAAAAGATGGCATAGCAGGTCAAGTTTATTAATAAACTTTGTTCTGAGACTTTGATATGAGATATGTGCATACTGAATTCATGCAAATCGGTTTATAAAACTGATTTTTGTGTGAGCATGAAAAAACTTCATATGGCTACAGTTTTTTGACAAAATGATAAATCAAGTTGGATAATCAGTTGAGTTGAGACCTTGATATAGTTTATACAGTCGGTAACAAAAGTGTCCGAACACTAGGAAAAATTCCTATGTAAATAATAAAATTGTACTATTAAAAAATTAAAGAACACGCTTTTATTGAAATGTGAACTAAAAAGTACAAAATATCTATCTTTATAGTATTGAAATGAAGTGTAAGAGAAAATCATGTGAGTGACACACCACAATATTTACATACTTTTAAATTTTTAATAAAATAATTTAGAATTAAACAAAAACCATTTAAAAAAAACTCCCCTGATTGGGCTCGAACGTTAGACCTTTAGGTTCGTAGGCCGGAGCTTTACCTCACAGCCACAGCTTTCACGTAGGAAACGTCTTTTCTTACAATGTAGATTTTTCGTTTGCTCCCAGAGCGGATACAAACATACATACAGGTCATGAAGGTAGAAAGAGAAGGAGAAATATCTCATATGGCGTTTCAGAGTCAAAACCGATCCTAAAATTCATTTCGCCGCATCGTGGCGCTAGTATCGGTACCTGCGTCATTTTAACTTTGTTTGAATACGAAATCTTTATTATTTTGTTTATTAAATTAATATTTTTAGGTAATATGAGCGCAAAAATACTAAAAATTATTCACTGAAGTTACGATGCAGACAGACAAGTCATAAACACTTTTCAACTCCGTTAGAAAAAAAAAAAAAAAAAAAAAAAAAAAAATATATATATATATATATATAACCATTTCACGTTTTTATTAAGGGGAAAAAATTGTTTAACTGATTTTTTATTTACATATTATTATTATTATTATTATTTTTTTTTTTTTTTTTCTTGTGTGCATGTGTGGACATACGTTTTAATAATTATTTAATAAATTTAATTATTTAATTTTAATACATTATTTAATTTTAAACATAGTTGTTTTAATTTACTTTGATTTAAATTAATTTAAAGCATGTTTAATTTATATTAAACATAAGTAAACGATTTATTCTCTTATTTAATATATATATACAAAAAAAAAAAAAAAAACTTAAAATCCTTTTTAAATTACCACAAACTAATAAAAATTACTTTCAGAAAGCTATATGGATAAACAATGTAAATCTGAATAATTAAAATCATTTAGAATTGTTTTCCAGAACTAAGATTTTCTCTATTAAAAGACCACTATGTGAAGGTCCAATACTTGAAGGTACAGTTTGTGTTATTTTTAAAAAGGTTTTATTGTATTTTATTGCCTAGTGATATATTTTATATGTATATATATATATATATATATATATATATATATATATATAGAAAAAAAAATAACTTTACTCCCCGCCAATAGCCGAGAAGTTTTGCTCTCAAAGCTAGAAGATGGGAAGTACCAGGTTCGATCCCATGTAGCCCTTGCCAGTCTAGCCGTTCGGATTTTTCCATGGTTTTCTACGAAATTCATGGAATAGAACCACGTAGAAAGACCACCATAAGAATCCATCTTCCCTTAAGCACAAGTCCCTAGTGCAGACAATAGGCCTTAACCTGAATACCATACCATACCTGTATTTTTTATCAAAATATTTTCACAATTAAGTTAAACATAAATAAACGATTTATTATCTTATTTAAAATAAATTTTAAAAAATCTTAAAAAGCTTTCGAAATTACCACACACTAATAATAATAATTATCCGAATGTTATATAGATAAATATTGTGAATTTGAGTAATTAAAATCATTTAGAATTTGATTCCAGAATTCAGATTTTGTCTATTAAAAGATAACCTTTGTAAAGGTCCAATATTTGAAAGTACGGCTGGATGCCTTCGTTGGAAGGTTTCGCTGCATTTTATTGCCTACCGATAATTTTCGTGATAAATTTAACTTTACCCGAGCGGTGCTGCTATAGAAGCTAGAAAACGGTAAGTACTGGGTTCGATTCCAAGTAGCACATGCCAACCTAGTCCTTGGGAGTTTTCCGTTGTTTTCTTCGAAATTTGCATTAATACGAGCTAGAACCATATACAAATACCCCAACTAGAAAGCATATTTCCTTATGTCCAGGTCACTAATGCAGACAATAGGCCTTGACCCGAATACCATATCTGTAATTTTTATGAAAATATTTTTACATTTAAATAAAACATAAGTACTTCAAGAAGGATTATAAAAAAATATATTATCAATAACTTATCACAAAAATAATACTGAAATGAAAATAAAACTGAATATGATATAAATAATATTGAAAGTTTAACAATTTGTACGAAAAATGTTTTTTGAAAAACAAAATTATTCCTGAAAAGCTTTCATGATTAAGACAAATTAATATTAATGATTGTCAGAAAGATGTATAGAAAAATTATGCAAATTTGAATACTTAAAATAATTTAGAATTTGTTTTATGAATTAAGATTTTTTGAACCTCTATTAAAAGGCCACCTCTGTATAGGCACAATGTTTAAAGGTATAGTGGATAGCCGTTTTAGAGAGATTTTACCGTATTCCATTTCTAATCAATAACTTTTGTGATAACTGTAATTTTTGTACCCACCAGTGGTCGAGAGGTTTTTCTGTTGAAGCTGAAAGACAGGAAGTTCCGGGTTCGATCCCAATTAGCACTCATCCATTTAGCTGTTCGGATTTTGTCGTGGTTTTCTCCGAAACTCGCATAAATATGTGCTTTGACCCCTTAGAAAAGACCCACCCCCCACCGAGGGCATCCCCTTTAAAAAGAATTCCATATTATAGACAAATGGTCTTAAGCCGAATACCATACCATAACGTTTATTGATATATTTTCACATTTAAATCGAATATAAGTACGTCAAAAAGGAATAATAATAATAAAAAAACACATTATCAATAACTCACGATAAAAATATTACTAAGCTAAAAATTGTGTTCTGTTTGGTATATTAAATATATTTTGAAAAACAAAATTATTTTTTAAAAGATTTCAAAAATAAAACAAACTAATATTAATAATTATCAGAATGCTGTATAGATAAGTTATGCAAACAGAAGTAGTTAAAATCATTATTTAAAGCCACAGTTTGTGGCCTTTTAGAGAGGTTTCACTGTATTTTGTTTCTAATCGATAATTTTTCATAACTGTAATTTTTATTAAAATATTTTCACATTTACGTGACACATAAGTACTTAAGGAAAAATAAATAAAATAAAAATAAAATAAAAAAGGGAAAAAAAGAAAGAAAGAAAGGAATATGAAAAGGAAAAAGAAAAGAAAAGAAAAAAACACAGCAAAGAAAGGAAAAAAGAAAGAAATAGTAAAAATAACCAAAACTTTTTTTTTCTTATGTTTTTGTTAAATAACTTTAAAATTAACCCTTTGAAGCAGATTTCTCATCAAACATAATTTTTACACTTTTTTGATAGTTTTAAGTTATTTTAGATCTAAATAAGTGGAAAATTTTATATTTAAAATTTTAATTAATTTTGGTTCTAAAATATAGAGTGGGGCGCCGGTGTCCCTTTCTGCCTTAAAAGTAAATTCATCATTGGACACGGGTTTCCCATGAATAAATATTTTTACAAATTGCACTTATTTACAATTACTTAGATATAGGAGTAGCAATAATTCATTACTGATCTTTTTTAAATAATCAAATTTAATTAGAAATAAATTTTTGAAATTGGTTGATAAACTTTTTTCAAACTACTTTTATTTAACATTTTTATTTTAGTAAAAAAATTACTCTGATAATCTAATAGATTTTTATAGTAACTATTAGACTCTCTTTTATAATAAAAAACTATCATATAATAATAATATTTGTAATAAGAGCGTCAAAAAATAAATAAGCAAATGGGACACCGGTGTCCCATCTGCGTCAAAGAGTTAAAACCTTTTGACTAATATACCATATTTTTTTTTATTACCTAAGAATTATAATTTTTTCAAATTAATAATTACGCGCGAAAATACAGAATATCTTTACTTAACAAGATATTTCAATTTGTATTCTGTGTTAAAAACACAAATATTAATATATTATTCTTATTTAAGAAATATAAAGAGCAGAACAATTAATAGGAGGTAAATATTTCTATCATTTTTTTTTCTCCTGATAACAACATAAATTTAAAAATAAATAAAGAAAGAAAAGAAAAGAATGTTCAGTATTGCTATTTATTTTAAAATGATAAAACGAAATAACTGCATGCGTAGTGCGTGCATAAATCAAATTAATAAATACACTTTCTAGTTATGACAACAGATTGCGCTAGTCATGATACGTGCGTCCTGAAAAGATCGTTTTGGGACCGGATTTTACTCTATGCCGTTAACGTACCTGAGGATTGTACTACCATGATACAGGTGAAGTTAATAAAAGCGTGTTAAAAAGTACACTTCATATGGTTTTGTTAAATAAATCCTGGTCGAATGTTGTTCTTAGTCAGTGTAAGACAATGATTCGATAAGGATTTATTTAACAAAACAGCATGAAGTGTGCTTTTTTTTACATACGAATTTTTACTAGTGTTCGGACACTTTTGTTACCGACTGTACATATACTGAGTATTATGTAAATCGATTAATGAATTCGTTCTTTATATAAGTTTTAATTTTGCCGCCATTTTAAAATAAGTTGGCGGACCAAATTAGATAAATCATCCGAAGTATTTCTCAGATAACTCCCTTCTCTTATATTGATCCCAAAAGGTTCAGCAATTTGAAAGTTACCACGTTCTCAAAATTTCAAATATATATATAAAGAGAGAGTTAAAAGCATGTAATTGCCATAGAACAATTACGAAAGAAATCAGCCTAAAACATGAAAAAACTATTGTAAAAATGAAGTGTTTTGGTCTAAAGCCTAATATAGATAAACCAAATTTATATTTTAGCTATAGAGAAAAATAAAATATATTTTATTAAATGAATCTTTCTGTTTGATTTAGATTTAGAGACAAGTTTTTGAATATATATATATATATATATATATATATATATATATATATATATATATATATATATATATATATATATATATGTATATATATAAGTGTGATGAAATTTATTTACTTCATCTTTTAAATTCCACTGCTCTTTAGGAATAGTCGTAGAACCTTCTGAAAAATAGACCTGATAATTAGGAGCATCCTCTGGAGGATCTATTTTATCATCTTGCAGGAACGCTATGTTTGCTACACCTTCCGGAGATGCAAGAGGACCTAAAAAAAAGGGGGAAAAACCATTACTTTTGAAAGCAGTTATTTATTTGTTTTGTTTTGTTTTAATCATTAAAGTAAAATTTTTTAATTTGATGCTTTTTTTTACTTGTTTATAGAGAGCAGTTTTAGGACGAAAAACTATGTCTTTCACGCTGATAAAAAATTCTGTAACTGACATCTAGAATATAAATTGTGACTCTAGTAAAAATAGTTTCATGTTATCCTTATAAATTCTAGTCCCGTTAGAAAGCGAGTTCTAGAAACCCTTATTAGAATTCTAGAGAGTTTGTCTATGTTATCCAGAGTTCAAACTTATTTGAAAAATCTATCTGCAAATAAATACGAACGCAAGAGGCAAGTTTTAGTAATCAATAATCTTGGTTTTTACCCAATTCTAGAAAATCAAGCGAGAATGTCTGGCAATACAAAGGATTCAGAATATGCTTAATATTCACAGTATTTCGCGGTCTAGAAAAGTATAGACTAGAAATTCTCGATCATTTCGTCTATTCAGGTTATTTGTTTACCTCATTCTCATAACTCGGAAATCTATATTTTTTGTTTGAGAATTCAGAAAATGATCCCTTATTCGTTCTAGATGAATGCAGCATATATGTTTCTCTGTGCTCACACTGTAAAAAATTGACGCTCGCAATTTCCCATAAATTTTTCGGTGAGCCGTGGATTTTAAAGCAAATAAACAGTAAATTTCATAAGTAAATATGGCAAACAATGTATAAACAATACAACTCAGCCGTAAAATTTACGACAAGAATTTGGGAGCGAGGTTTCATTTTTTTTTACAGTGCATAGCAAGGTAAGCGTTGTCATCTTGCTGTTGTAGACCATGTAGAATAAAACAGGTTGTTCGGTAACATTCAGGTTTAAAAAATAGACTTCTCGTCCAAAGTTATTTTCAGTTTAAGACAGAATGTTATTTTTGTTCTTTTTTATTTATTTATTTATTTATTTATTTATTTTTATATATATATCTAAAGTCTAAATAAAAACTTTTTGCAATGGAAATGATTTAATTTCTAAAAGTGCACTGGAAACTATTGGTTGTAAAATCATATTGCTACCAAAGTCATCGTTCCTATGGTATCTTAAACGTTTTATGGTATTGTTATTATTATTACTATTATTATGAATATCTTTATTATTATTTGTAAATTTTAAGACTATTAAGTTGGGTATTCAGCATACCTATAATTTTTCGAACAGTAGTTTGAAATCACGCATGCTTTTACTAACTCTTGTACATATCACAGAATCTTTACAATAGAATCATAGGAATGTAATTATAATTAATGCGCGTAAAACAATTAGTATGTTTTAAGTATTAATAGCAAACATTTTTTTTTAAGTTTTCACCAAAAATAAAAATGAAATATTAAAGCTTTTGACGCAGAATACATTTCGGATGTATAGTGCTAATTTAAAAGAGCCATGTAAAGAGAGCTGTTCATAATATATACTATATATATATATATACAATATAATATAAAAAGTATTAATATTTTGAAAATAGATTATGTAGAATTTAAAAGAGCAAATTATTCCAGTCATGTTTTTTTATACTGATTAGCAAAATTTTGTTACTTATATGAATGTTACAGTGTTCATGAAATTGGCTTAAGTAAGCAAGACATGATGTTAATGGCATTAAAGTTTTCTTCTTTTAGTTTTCCTAAAGTAAATTTTGAAAAAGTATTCCTGTTTTAGTCATATGAAAGTAAAAGTTTCATAAAAGGGATAAGAAATATGTTACGACGAATCAAAAAAATTTCCTGCCCTTATTAAAAACTATAAGAATAACCTATAAAATGACAGAAAGCGTAATTTTTTATATATTTTTTCCGTTTGTTGGGAGGAAACAAGCCAAATTAAACTACCCTTACGTCCGTGGCTCTAAGGTGACTTCTAAGTGGTAGTACATTTTGAATATCAATTCGATATTCGGGCATGCGCTGTGAAATGCCCTAAAATTAACCTAATTAAGAATGTGAACATTAATCTGAAAAGGAATATGATTATTAATAAGTAAAATTACTCTTATCAAATAATTTCAAACTCATATAATTTTAATTAATTTCTTTATTAAATTTCCATTTTTGAATAATAGTTAAAACGATGATCTTCATAATTTCAAAACACATAACATATATGGGATCACAATGATCACCTTTTTAATCAGAATTATATCAATTGCATAGAAATAGGATAAAGATGAGCACTTAGAAACGGGTATATGTTTAACATGCGTTTTGTAAAAAATTAAAGATTACTGACCAATGAATAAAATGAGTTTTCTCACCAGATTACCAGATGCTGAGGAGCAGCCAGGGCATGAGAGGTAGATCATCATATGGAACAATTCCTTAAACACTTTTCTTGGGCACTTATTCAATACATTTTTATTACTTAATAAATGCACTATATATTTTTATATAATTTCATCATGGCCAAGGCTCGGCCTTTTTACTTTCTTCTATATGTAATATAGAGAAAGTGTTGGATTCGCGAAAATTTTTGACCTCCGTTTTTTGACTGATCTACACGTTTTGGGATGTCCTGAACACGAATTGATAGTTTTTAAAAAAATGTCTGTCTGTCTGTGTGTGTGTCTGTGTGTCTGTGGTTTCGTGTTTTCCCCGTATCTCACGAACCAATGAATGAAATTCAACCAAACTTGGTATATAGTTGGACCCTGGCGGGGCATTGTGCTGATTAGATTTGGGGATCAATCTCCCCAGCAGGTGGCGCTGTGATCGCATTTTTTTCTAAATTTTTAACATGGCAGTATAGGACAAAATTTCGTATTTTTCACCGTATCTCACGAACCAATGAATGAAAATGAACCAAGCTTGGTATATAGTTGGAACCTGACGGGGCATGGTATTGATTAGATTTGGGGACCAATCGCCCGGCAGGGGGCGCTGCGATCGCAAAATTTCCTATTTTTCACCGTATCTCACGAACCAATGAATGAAATTGAACCAAACTTGGAATATAGTTGGACCCTGACATAAACTGGTGCTGGTTAGATTTGGGGATCAATCGCCCAGCAGATGGCGCTGTGATCGCATTTTTTCTAAATTTTTAACATGGCAGTATAGGACAAAATTTCGTATAAATGTGCATAATGAGCGTTATTTTAAACTTGTGATTGTAAAATTGATATGAATTATTGATAATAGTAATAGTTAATTAGCAAAAAATTTTGTGCATGTGGGGGCATAGGTTCCCCCCTACTGTGGGGGGGGGGAAGTACCTCCCCCTGCGGTGTACAAAGTTTCAAGATGGGTATCATTCGAAAGGTCTCGTCAATACATTTAAAACGAATGGTTGAAACATAAATCTGTGATAATTTAAAACGAAGTTATGGATTTTTTTTACTTTTAACAAAAAAAAAAAAAAAAAAAAAAAAATCTTTTTTTTTTTTTTTTTTTTTTTTTTTTTACGAAATTTAACCAAACTTGGTATTTAGTTGGTCCCCGACATAAACTGGTGCGGATTACATTTGGGGGTCAATAGCTCAACAGGTGGCGCTGTGATCGCATTTTATCTAAATTTTTAACATGGCAGTACAGGACGAAATTTCGTATAAATGTGATTAATAAGAGTTATTTTAAAATTGTGATTGTAAAATTAATATGAATTATTGATAATAGTAGTATTTAACTAGGAAAAAAAAATTGTGCATGGGGGGGCATCGCTTACCCCCCTGGGGGGGAAGTACCCCCCCCCCCCCCTCCCGGTGTGCAAAGTTTCAAGATGGGTATCTTTCGAAAGGTCTCGTCAATATCTTTAAAACGAATGGTTGAACCATAAATATGTGATAGTTTAAAACAAAGTAATCGATTTTTTTTACTTTTAACGAAAAAAATCTTAGAAAAAAAATCTTTGTTTTTATTATTATTTTTTATTTTAACGAAATTTAATAAAACTTGGTATTTAGTTGGTCCCCGACATAAACTGGTGATTATTACATTTGGGGACCAATCGCTCAACAGGTGGCGCTGTGATCTAAATTTTTAACATGGCAGTATAGGACAAAATTTCGTATAAATGTACATAATGAGGGTTATTTTTGACTTGTGATTGTAAAATTAATATAATTTATTGATAATAGTAATTGTTAACTAGGAAAAAAATCTGTGCATGCGGGGGGGGGGGGGAAGCCACGCAGCCCTGGAAGCCCTGGGGGGAAGTACGCCCCCGGGGGCGGTAAATAAATTTTGAAGATTGGTATCTTTCGAAAGATCTCGTCAATACTTTTAAAATGAATGGTTGAACTATAAATCTCTGATAATTTAAAACAAAGTTATCGATTTTTTTTACTTTTAACAAAAAAAAAAAAAAAAAGAAAAAAAAATCGTATTTCTTTTTTTTTTTTTTAATAGTGTTACTGATTGAATATGTATTACTTTTAACAAAAAAAAAAGAAAAAACTAAAAAAAAAATCGTGTTTTTTTTTTTTCTTTTAAATATTGTTACTGATTGAATATGTATAGGAAAATATAGAAGAAAATCTTGTGGTGGCCACAACATACTAGTTTTTTATAGTAAGCTCAAATGGCAAGCAAGTTCTTAGCGGAGATGACATAAGTCATAACGATGAGGCAGTAAACATAATTCTTTTACATGGTTTCAGCATGAAGACAATCGACAGGAAAAAAACTTGAATTTTTTTTATCATTTTCCATGAGGTCACTCATTATAATTTTTTGGGGAGGTTTTATTTTTGTATTTCTTTCTTTTTTTTTTTTTTTTTCTTGGGGTGCTTAGGTCTCACTTTGTAATTTCTTTATTGGGTGTTTATCTGATTGGACCAGGTTTGCACCAATCTGCTTGCTTCTAGATTTCTTAATGCATTACTTAAGACTTAGCAGGGGCTTTATGGCGGTCGCCTGTTTGTGTGGTCCCTTTTTGAATTTTCCAAGTATTGGCCATAAATCTGCATGGTAATTCTGTCAGAAGATTTTACGTGTCTTTTTGTAGTTTTTCTTTTTAAATAATGCCCTTTTGCGATTTTATTATTTTGTTTTTAACAAACGGCTGCTTTCTGCCCAGCACCGTTAAACTAATGTTATTTCTAAAACTGATATCTGGTAATATCTATAGTGGGTTTTAACACCAACTCTGAATATCGCTGTAACCTATATGCAAGAATCAATTTTTTTTCCTAGTTTAATTATAAAAGTCTCAAATACTGAAAAAGAGTTTACTACTGTGCTTTTGATTATTTACTTATTGTTTTTCAATAAAATTGAAATTTGTTGTACTTAATTTTGGTCCTGGAATCTTGTATGACAATTTCGACATGACATTAAAATAATTTTATTGTGTACACTCATTTTAAGGTTGTGTGTGTTAAGTCAGATTGGCTACACTAGTATTCTAGGCCTATAAGTGAAATCCCTCCGAGTGGGTCTTTTTAAGGGTTCCTAGCCCGTGTTTACGCTAGTTTCGTGGAAATCCACGGAAATCTCCAAATGACTAGGCCGATGAGCGCGACCTCATATTGAACACAGCACTGTCCGTCTTCTAGCTTTGAGAGCAGAACCTCTCGGCCACTGGTGGGAGCCTCATTTTAAGGATTTTTATTAATAAACTTGTAGCTTTTTTTACATACTTTTCATTTATTCTTTATTGAAAATTTACCATTCATTGAAAATTATTATTTAATTAAGAAAAAGTTCATTTGTTTATTCAAAATTCATTATTTTATCTTACATAAGAAATAAAAACAAACTTCTTTTCTAAAATTCTTTACCTGTTCTACTCTCTATAAAACGCTTTATGTTTTTGTCATCTGATAGTTTTTCGGTAAATTCTTGAATATCAGGACTGAGTACATAATTTACGACGGTTCCCCCGTGATCCTGAAGATTCTGTCCAACAGGTAAGTCAGCAATTACAGGAATCTACATACAGGGAAAAAAAAGTGTGAAAATTGTAAAAGATTATATCTTATATTTTAAAATATTTAATTTACAGCACAATTAATTTAAATTACTACCTTTTGTTAAGCTGTATTTAAGCACTTAAATTTATTCAAAGCAAGTATTTTAATATGCAATACAGTTGGCAGCAAAATTAATGGTTCATATTTTTCTTTATTTAATTATTCCTTTTTTTCCCCTTTCTTTCTTTTTCTTTCTTTTAGTTTGACTGCTAATTTTTATCATCAATTTACTTTTTTATAAACGGCATAAAGACGAAGATCATGATTCGATAAGTATTACTTAACAAAATAGTATTAGGTGCACATCTTTAAAATACGAATTATTGCTAGCGCTTCAATGCTACAGTAAATAAGTAATTACGAAAGAAAGGATCAATCTAAATTGGCGTTATCGAATCATAATTTACAAGCGAATGTTTATTTGCAGACGTTAATAGTAGCAATTTCTAACAGTGATGATAGCAAATCATCATATATTCGGCTAATTATCGACTCCAGATCTCATAATAGTTACATCAGTAAGTTTGCAGCTGATAAATTAAAATTAAAAAGAATGAATAAAGAGACAATCAGACATGACCTTTTTGGGTGCATGGAAATGTCAGCTGAACATAATCGTTATGAATTTACGATCGTGACTTTAGATAATGAGTTTAAGTGTAAAATACAAGCACTAGATCAAGAGAAAATATGCACAGGCGTGAATTTATGTCGCGATGATAAATTAGTAAAACTTTTAGAAAAGGAAGGTGATATTTATCAGATGTCCCTAGAAATAATAAATCTTGTTTATACCAAAAAAATCCAGGCGAAGTACATATACTTTTGGGAGCTGATGTGTCCGCTAAACTATTCACAGATGACATAAAATATTTTCCAAAATTGGGATTAACTACATTTGGAACTAAATTGGGTTGGACCATTTTGGGCAAGACAGAGGGTCACAAGAGTGAGCAGGACAATTCTTTGGAGGGTCTATCGTTGTCATTACAGCACAATTTCTGACAAATTTTAATTTCTGTAAACTTACTCACCACAGGAAATTCGTTATTCACTGCCATTCAGACATCATGATGAACTCTGGTTTTAATTTCCAGAATTGTAAGATCAGTGCCTTTATTTTTTTATATTTTTTTATTTTATTTTATTATTATTATTATTACTATTTTTTTTTTTTTGTTGTTGTTGTTCATCAAAAACCAAAATTCAAGAATTTTCAAGTATACATTTTTTTTTTTTTTTTTTAAATCTATATGGAAAAAAGTAAAAATCGTAAGTTTTGAAATTAAATATTTCGGTTATTTTTAATGGTAAAAGAATGGTTCTTTTTTTTTTTTTTTTTTTTTCTTATCATGTTATCGTGTCAAGAGCATTTTACTAAATGCGACCCATAAAAATCTGGGTAATATAAAATTTGTTTTTGTAATAAAAAATGATTTTATTAATTCTTCCATTAAATTTTACTGCATGTTAAAAAGCAAGCGGTGTTGTCATACAATGACCCAGAAGAAAACTTTGTAATGGTTACAACATACTAATTTATATATGTATACTATATAGATATAGATATAGATATAGATATAGATAGATCCATACATATGTATAAGAAATAGTTATTTTCAAATATCATCAATTTTTCTGATAATAGCTGAATTCTATGTATTAGTGATTTCGTTAGAGTTATTTATTTATTTATTTATTTATTTTTTTTTTTAATCTGCATAAATAAAGCAAAGAGTTTGTCTGCGGAACACATCCGGGCGAACCACTCCTATTTTTGATTGATCTAGATTTAACTACTTTGGTGATGAAAGTCGGCCATTATTTTAGTAAAAACTGATGATTTTTTTGAAAGATACTGCTTAAATGTTACACTTTTTAAAAAGATCTCTAAAATCGTTCATTTTTGTGAGGACACTATATACAGAAGTTATTAGATTTAAAGATATTATGTTTCAAAGTTTCACAACGCGATATCATCCAATTGCTTTTGATAAAGGTCAGTTTTTTTCTTTTTTTTTTTTTTTTTTTTTTTTTTTTTTTTTGTTGTTTTTTTTTTTATGTAAAAACTGATGAATTTTTTAAAAAGATACTGCATTGATGTTATACTTTTTTAAAAGAACTCTAAAAACTGTTCATTTTTTGTAAGTATACTATATACAGAAGTTATTAGATTTAAAGATATTACGTTGCAAAGTTTCACAACGCGATATCATTTGATTGCTTTTATCGTAAAATAAGAGTCTAATATCAAACAAAAAACAGTCTAATATTAAAAAATAATGAATAACTTTTTAAAAATTGTCAGTTATGAAGTTCTAAGAGCTGCAGTTTTTAAATTGCAGCGTAATTATTTTCTATACATAATCCATTACATTTGTAAACAATCATTGATTCATTCTTTAGAATCATTCATATAAGACCACAGAGTATTTTTTCAAATCGAATGCAAAACGAAAGAAATATTTTATTTCAATTAATTTGTAATATGTTTTTTTTTTTTACTTTTTGACTTTAAAAGGAATTTTTAATTATGTTACAAAGCCCGAATGTGATATAAAAAATAAATAATGATTCTTAAAAAAAAAAAAAAAAAAAAAAAAATCATTTAAATTTTGTGACTAGCGAAGCAAGCGTAGCCTGATACTTTAATGATATTTCCGAAAAACTATGGTTTTCTTAATTTATTATTCCATTTGTTTTATTCTAAAAATATTTCAGGTATTCTTCGACCACATTTCATGAAACCATGGAAGCCTCTGCGCAAGCGCTAACTCAACGAGTCCACTGTTAAAATAGGGGTGACAGTCACCCGGCTCAGAGAAAATGAACGATAACAGAGTGCGAATTATTGGATGTTTTCCAAATCACAACTTGCCGGTCACTCTGGCGCCCAACATTTTGGACGCGTCGTCGCTGGTAGTTTTAGGGAACGTGGCAGCACTATATTTTAAAATTGGTATTGATTATCAATATAATTGATAGATAGTACGAGAATTTTTATTTGTCAGTTACGGACATCTGTCAGTTTAATAAACGTCAAACTGAATTGTACAATTATTAATATTTCAAAACAATAAAACTTTTCAAAATAAATAACTCGTTCTGTTTAACAGCACAGTTTATTAAAAAAAAAAAAAATCTTAAAGTATTTGAAATTCTTACTCCATGTTTTTCCAATTCTTGTCGTGGACCAATTCCAGACAGCATAAGCAACTGCGCAGTATTGATAGCTCCAGCAGAAAGTATTACCTCTTTACTCGATTTGACAAAGTGTGTTCTGCCGTCGTAATCAAACAGTACGCCATATGCACGTCCATTTTTAAATATAACCTATATAGAAATGAAAACAAATAAACAGAAATATCCAATATTTCATACCAAAACATTGCAAAATTGAATTTATTAAAACCAAAGCTTTTAACTATGCTACAACGCCTAGAATATACAGTGGAGCAACCTTCCACAAAGACTGTGCTCTAAAGTTTAAGCCAGTCGCTATTACCATGCGGTAATCTTTATCGTACTTTTGCAGCATTTTTTTGTGATCAGATAGGACACTGATTATTGTTAGAAAATATCGGTGGTGCAAGAAAAAATATTCTGTGTGTGACTGACTCTGCATTTACACAAAATTACACATATATGTAAAAAAAAAAAAAAAAAAAGGAAAAACGACATTGCGAAAAAAAAAAAAAAAAAAAAAAAGAACAAGAACAAGAACAATATTAAAAAAAATAAAATAAAAGATATCGCTAATTAGAGTTATTTCACTTTACTATATCTTCATATAAAAAACTTCTAATTTATCAAATACTAAACTGCTAATGTAAAAACTTCTATATTCACAAGAAGTTTTTTTTTTTTTTTTTTTTTTTTTTTTTTGGGGGGGGGGGGGTGACGGGGAAGGGGGAGAGAATAGTTATTAAATAAATCTATTAACCCGTTAGTGTAGTCGCTAGTTGATCGATTTGCCGCCCATTCTTCAGTGTTGCCAGATTTTTTTTATTCAATAGCCACCAAAATTTTTTAGAAGTAGCATATGATATACATAAAACGTGAATGAAATCGAAGGAACGTCGACCACATCATTTCTTAAAATTATTGGTGATAGTTAAATAAAAAGTGCGCAATCTGTAATAGGTGGCGCTGTTTATAGCGACTACTAACGGGTTAATTGTCTATTTTCTCTTTTAAGCAGACTAATACCATACACTGCAAAAAATATGTCCTATTTGCTGCCAGAAATTCTCTGTAATTTGAGAAAATATGTTCTGACAACGTAATTTTTTCGTAAATTACGCGTATTTTCTCAAATTACAGAGAATTTCTGGCAAGGACATATTTTTACAGCGTACTGTTCATCAAATAAGCAATGCGAGTGAAATTGAAAGAACTATTAACACTAAATTTTCAAATTTTCAAGAAAATATTGAATTTTTACTTTATCTCTGATGCAAAATGTAATATATTTTACTTTCTTAATGCCTCTATTAAATGTGATTAAATTTTATTTAAAATCTAGGAAGAAAACAAGTTTAATGAAATGATGTAATTATAATTCGAATGTATTCGACTTTTAAATATACATTAATTTACGTTTTCAATGCATTTAAAAAAAGTAAAACAGTACGTTCGACAGACTTTTGATGAAATGACGAAATTATTCACAACAAAAGCTGTAATGCACTAGGGAAACATTCGAACCTGTGTTCTTTCACTTAACACTCCAAAGGATACCGAAGGATTTAGGTTAGATTATTATATTTTTAGCATAATAAGGAAAAGAAAATACTAATATTTTACCGTGAAAAATGTCAAGATAAAAAATTTCTGAAACCAGGTACATTTTTACCTTTCTGACATGGGCATTAGGTAGAATATCCAAGTTTGTCCGATTTTCGGCAGGCACTAAATAGGCTTTTGCAGAACTGCATCTTTGATTATTTCGTAACGCAGCTTGAACGTCGTAGAAACCTGAAAACGGTAAGAATATAACTGATAATTTCCATTTTGGAAAAATAAATTGCATTTCAGATTTTTTTTTTTTTTAGAACTGCAGAATTATTTCTTTCAATTTGCAATTTTACGTCGTTACCAATTTATAGTGTTCCACTTCGAAAATGCCTGCTAATATCCTATTTTATTATTTAATTTTCTAATACTCTAATTTCTTACTTACTCTAATATTCTCTCTCTAATTTCTCACTTACTCTAATATTCTCTCTCTAATTTTACTATTCAATTCTCTAGTTTAAACCAGCTCTATCTTGAAATATTTTGTGAAATCCGTAAAAACATTTATACATATATACAATTTTTCACTTCCATCGGTAAGGATCGAACTCACAACCTTCGGGTTCGTAGTTGTGTCCTCTGACCACACATCCAACGGATTTTGGTTGAAGATTAAGGGATTAATATTAATTAATTTGTGATGAATTTTGAGTATAATTTAAATATCGAATAATTAGTATGTTTATACTTTTTTAAACATTATATTTTGTTTTGTAGAAATTGAAACTGTTGATTATTAACAATGAGTACGAACTGGTTATTAATATTATTTTACTAATTGAAATATTTAGTAGATAAGTATTAAGCAATTAAAGATAGATACTATACAATCAATGCATTCAAATTTCATTAATTTACACTGTCAAAAAAAAATGTCCTGTTTTCTGCAGTTTGCTGCCAGAAATTTTCTGTAATTCAGAAAAATACGTTCTATCAACGGAAAAATTACGTTGACAGAACGTAGTTTTCTAAATTACAGAAAATATCTGGCAGCAAACTGTGCAAACAAGACTTTTTTTTTTTTTTTTTTTTTTTTAACAGTGTGTTTGGTATTAAAAGCCATTACATTATTTGAATATGTGTTTAAGAATTTTACAGAACGCCCTCTATCAGTTTTTTTTTTTTTTTTAAGGGTGTTAAAACACAAATATCATTAGTCCTGCCGTACTAAATTAAATTCTGTCATAGACAGAATTTCATCCATTGTCTTGTATTTTTCTTTTTTTTTTTTTTTTTAAGTTACTTGAAGAAAACAAATATAGGGTATAGAGAACTATTTAATGGATTTATAGATACACGCACACATGCCACACACACACACACAAAACTGATTAATTTCTATACAAAAGACGTTGGTGATTTTTAAAACTTTCGAACAAAGTAGAAAAGTGTTTCTGACACTAATGTCCGTACACATTTTCAGAATTTCTTCAGACTCATGTATGTTGTTCAAGTTCACCACGAAAATATGTTATTAAAGTTCACCACCCTACAACACAGTTTCTGTATAGGGACACCTAAAATAAAGTCAATTCATTGCGTTCTGTCAGAACTATTTTATAACGAATATTAAAATACTTTTGTACTGCAAAAAGAATTATGAAAATAGCATTTCTTATTCATATATATATAAGAAAATAAATGAAATATGGTATGACTAGCATTAAGACTTAAAATAATATTTACATATATTAAAAACGATAATTGGAAATTGATTCAGTCGCACTTTGTTTGTATTAAGTGTTTTAAACACTTCCCAACAATGTCGAAGAGTGATTGATTTTAATTAGAATCTTATATATTAAAACACAAGCGATTTTCCGTAAGACCAAAATCGCACGATTTGGGCATGCGCGGAGGCTGTTCCTGTCTTTAGACGAAACCAGTGACTAATCGCTGAGAGTCTCTTCGGATTTTTAGAGCGAGCGAATTCAGAAACCTGAACCACCTGAACCAATCAGAATACGGAGTTAGCTCATGCCTTGCCTTCTTCTGTGGTATCCTGGCGTGGGTTGCTTACGGTGATGGTGAAATTTGTAAATACTGGGTTAGATTTTTACAATTTTCTATTTTTTTTTAAAACAGCAAGGTATGTATGCATTATTATTATTATTATTATTATTGTTAATATCTTATTTCTTTTACTTAAAGTTTATGCTTTGAATTCTAGAGAATTGAAATATGTGTTCCTTTGCTGTTTACATCTGTATACGTTCATATGAAATGTTAGTGTTAAAATTTTAACCTTCTTACTACTTTGTATGTATTATACGAAATATTACTATTAGCATTTTTTAATATTTTGTGTGCATATAGTATATTTAAAATGTTAGATTATTACAATTTTCGCGAAATTAAACCTGAATCGAGCTTCATCAATATTTCTGTATTGCACCGAAAATAATATTTTTATTTTTAGTTACTCCCATTATTTACTTCGTTCATTTTTTAATTCTTATTATAATAGTATGAATAAATTTAATCTAAAGTGATTATTTTATGTTTATATGCTTGATGGATTACTTTTAGCGTATGAATTTCTTTTTGCATTCTTGGACGTTCTCAAAACCCCAGCTTAATGTAGATTATTTTTTGAAATAATGATAATGCACAAACCAATTTCCATCAGTTAAAATCTCGCGATTATTGTAAGCATATATAATTTTTGAATATACTAAATAAGATATACATGCAGTAGAAAATAAAATGTAAACAATAACATTTTAAATAAACACATAAAAAACAGAAAAAATAAAATAAAATAAAAGTAGAGTTTCCAGTGCTATATAATATTTTCAATTTTATTTTGAGCATTCAAAAAGTGCAGTAACTGGAATAACTTAAATTATTTAATGCATAATCATTGCAATTTTTAGCCTTCACACTTCGTAGTTGTTTGTTGTTATAATACACACTTCATATATCCTCTTAACAGATAAATAATTTTTCTATTCTGCACATCTGGCTAACCATACCTTTCGAATGATACCATTTTCAACCCTCTACTTCCATAATTAACATGTTAAAAGTGTACCACAAATTTTATGCTTGCCTAATAATATATATGTATAATTGAGAAAAATTGTGCTGATTTCAATTCGGCACTGAATTATTTGGAAGTTTCTTGCCAAGGTTTTTCAGTTACGCAATTGCGATATCTATTTTTATTCATTACTGAAATGACGATAAAAAGCCGCTGAAAGGTCCCAAAACTAAAGCTATACCACAGTAATTTTAAGAAATGAATATAGTAACCTATGCTAGGGAATGAGATACAGTGACTGCATGCCTTTATATGGAAGAATAGTCCTGTCGTACTAATTTAAGTTCTGTTTATAATGAATGTAAAAAGTATTTACTTATTACTTTTAGAAGGGCGGAGGGTGGTCAACCAAAAATGACAGCAATTTCAAGGCAAATGTAGTATTACAAAAAAAATTTACAACTCAAAATAACTCAGTGGTACACCAGCCTATGCCATAATGCAACATCCCAAATTTATCATTAATTTTACGTTTAATATTTTTATTTCTGTAAAATATAATTCAAACGCTGTTTCTTTTGTACTCACTGACATGACTTCTGTAAATTTAGATTTTTAAAATTATGGTTGTACTTTAAATATTCATAAACCTGGATTGAATATATAATAAGGATTGGAAAATTTTCCAAAATATTTATGTTTGGTACCTAACTCTTAAAGCTGCGAATCATTTTTGGTTCACAAATAATTATGCTAACATACGTAAGTATCTATCACATTTGATTTACTTTCCATTGAATTATTTTTTAGAATTTAATTTAAATCAAAGTATTTCATTCAATGATGTACAGATGAGCGCAGTTAATTCAAGGTTCCTATTAGATTAGAGGTGGGATTGCGAGAGTCTTTGAATATTTTGGAAAGTCTCACTCAAAAATATATCATAAGGGGGATTTCGCCCTAATTTTTTCACATTGCTCTATGAGTATTTCATCAATTTTTTAGTTCAGTTGGGTAATATATTAATTGCTTTGAAGCCTGTAGTGATATTTTTTTTTTTTTTAAACTTCTATAAAATTTCTTGATTAAAAAAGAAAAAATAATAAGGGTATATTATGTAATTATTTCAAAATACTTCTTAATTATAAATATCTGTTAAGAGGATATATGAAGTGTGTATTATAACAACAAACAACTACGAAGTGTGAAGGCTAAAAATTGCAATGATTATACATTAAATAATTTAAGTTATTCCAGTTACTCCACTTTTTGAATGCTCAAAATAAAATTGAAATTAAATTTTAAAAGAGATTAAGTAATAACATGAGCAATTCCTTCTGCATTTCTTATGAAAATTTAGATCCTGAATACTAAAGAAGTACCTCTCCATAGTCAAAAAAAAAAAAAAAAAAAAAGGGAAAGAAAATTAACATTTGACTTTTTTTTAAATTGTTTAATTTGCAATTGTAATTTCTCTAAAAAGAAATTTACAAAAAGTAAATCATGTAATTTCTCACTTGAATTTCAAATATCCCACTTAATTATTTTTTTGTTTTTGTTTTTGTTTTCAAACACAATAAGGTGTATATGCATTATTTATTCCTCTATGTGTAAAGTTTACGCCTTTGTATGAGTTCTAGAGTATTGTGTATATAGCACTGGAAACTCTACTTTTTTTTTTCTGCTTTTTATGTGTTTATTTAAAATGTTATTGTTTACTACTGCATATATATCTTATTTAGTTTATTCAAAAATTATATATGCTTACAATAATCGCGAGATTGTACCTGATGGAAATTGGTTTGTGCATTATCATTATTTCAAAAAGTAATCTACATTAAGCTGGGGTTTTGAGAACGTCCAAGAATGCAAAAAGAAATTCATATGCTAAAAGTAATCCATCAAGCATATAAACATAAAATAATCACTTTAGATTAAATTTATTCATACTATTTTAATAAGAGTTCAAAATATACGAAGTAAATAATGGGATTAACTAAAAATAAAAATACGTTTTTTCGGTGCAACACAGAAATATTGATAAAGCTCAATGCAATTTTCATCAGGTGGAATTTCGCGAAAATTGTAATAATCTAACATTTTGAATATATTGGGTTGTTCGATAAATAATGTCGTTTTTTTTTTTTTTTTTTTTTTTTTTCATGTTTTTCAAAGTGAATTTATTTATATTAACAACAAACATTAATCAATAATATATTGACCATTTTGTTGGATGACCTTTTGCATCTTTCGGTAAGTTGAAAAATTCCACGTTCGAAGAAGCCTTGGGTTTTAGAAGTGAAGATTTTAAAAAACAACATTATTTATCGAACAACCCAATGCTATATGCACACAAAACATTAAAAAATACTAATAGTAATATTTCGTATAAATACATACAAAGTAGTAAGAAGGTTAAAATTTTAACACTAACATTTCATATAAATGTATACAAATGTTAACAGGAAAGGAACACATCTTTCAATACTATTACAATACTCTAGAATTCAAAGTATAAACTTTAATTAAGTAAAAGAAATAAGATAATAACAAAAAAATAATAATAATAATAATGCATACACACCTTGCTTTTTTTAAAAAATAGAAAATTGTGAAAATTTAACCCAATATTTACAAATTACCCTATCACCATCACTGTAAACCACGCCAGGTCTGTAGATTTGTCATCATAAGAGAAAAAAAAAAAAAAAAAGTCGAACATCCCCCCCCCCCTGGGGCAGAGGTTAAAAAACCTTTGCGAGCTTTACTCAGCTCCAAATTACTTCATGGTGAAGAAGTTGTACATGGGGGGACTAGACTCTAATACTAAAAAATCAATTTCTGCGATTTTTGGAATTTTCGATTTTTGAGGAGGAAATTAGTTTGAGAGGGAAATCCGTTCTAGACCCACACATGTAGCACCTCATTTTAAAGGTCTTGAAATTTCATGTAGATTGGAGATATTTGTATACAATATAGTGCGCCCCCCTGGTGGTGAAAAATAGAGCTAGGTGATTTTGTAGTAGACCCTATCATGTTACATTTTTTTTAAAGGTCTTAGTATTTCCTGACCGTTGGTGATGTTCGTACAGAACACACTGTGTCCCTGGTGGTGAAAAGTGTAAATAAAGGATTTTGCAGTTGACACAACCATGTGACACTTTATTTAAAAGGGAAATTCAAGGCAACTGGTGATGTTCGTATATAACATACTACACGTCCTGGTGGAGGAAAGTGAATTTTGCGTAGCATGCCTGTTATACAGTGCCGCAGCCACAGGCAGTGGAAACACGAGTCAAAGGTTCGTTTGGTTCAAGGTTAATTTTTGGGAATTTTTTCATGCTATTAGCGTCACAGGGTAGAGTTTCGTTTGGTTCGAGGTAATTTTTTTGTTACAGCTGATTATTTTTTTCGTGATGCTTTCATTTAAAAATAGAAATTCAAACAAAATCGAGTTAAAGATATAAAAACCTACAAACTTAAGGTTATTATCATGGGCCCGGGCAACACCGGGCCGGTTTATTCGGTTCCAGATTAATTTTTAGGAATTTTTTTACATTAGCGGCCCGTGGCGCTGCTGCAGGCACCGGGGTCACAAGGCAGAGTTTCATTGGGTTCGAGGTAATTTTTTTCGTGATGCTTTCATTCAAAAACAGAAATTCAAACAAGATCGAGTTAAAGATATAAAATCATATAAATTTAAGGTATCATGGGCCTGGGTAACACCGAGCGGGTTCGTTCAGTTCCAGGTTATTTTTTGTATGTTATTAGCGGCTGGCGTATGCGCCGCCTTAGGCCTTGGGGTCACAAATCAGAGTTTTTTTAGTTTGAGGTAATTTTTTTGTTACAGCTGATAATTATTATTATTATTTTTTTCTTTTTGCGATGCTTTTATTTAAAAATAGAAATTCAAGCGAAATCGAGTTAAAGATATGAAATCATACAAATTTAAGGTTAATTTCTATTTATAAGCATTTTTCCGAATTGCTTTTTTTAAGTGAAATGTCGTAAATTAGATGTTTTAACTTGAAATACATTTGAATAGTGATGCGACAATTTTTGAAACATTTCAGTCAATAAAGTGACCGTCGAATTCGACGGGTTCCAGCTAGTTTATTATTAAAAACCACAATCAACTGATTGGAAGAAAACCAAATTTACTGAAATTTTATTTTTCCGACTGAGTGAAAATAATGCCTGGACCGGGAGTCGAACCCCGGATCTTTGACTAATAAGGTCAAGGCTCTACGAATTGAGCTATCCAGGCCGACAACCGGTCAGCATTTCTCACTCAGACAACCTGAGTGAGTAATGCCTACCGGTTGTCGGCCTGGATAGTTCAATTGGTAGAGCCTTGACCTTCTTACTCAAAAATCCGGGGTTCGACTCCCAGTCCAGGCATTATTTTCAATAAGTCGGAAAAATAAAATTTCAATGATTTTAATTAATCTAGCTGTCAGTCTTATCTGTCTATTTCCATGTCTGCGCTCCAATTTCCGTTAATATTTACAGAATGCATTAAAATTAATTTATGTTATTCAAGTTCACTACGGCGGCATGTTTTCTATCGAAAGGGGTACAAATAGTTCAATCCATTTGTGTGCTGTAGGTTAAATATTACCCTCGACAAGATTAAAACCACCTTTCTTTCATACATATTTGGACCCCCCTCTCACATTGCTATTCATATATTTTATCTCGACAGGCAATTTGCAAGTTAGCTTTATTTTAAATGTCCAATTGGTAAAATCTATATTAATCCCTGATTTAATTATTTAGCTCCCTACAAGGTTATCACCAAACCCGCATAACATAGCCAGATGATCTATAGTACGAGCACACCTCACAAATTTGGATTAATGATTTTTCTTTCTTTCTTTGTTTATTTTTATTAGACACAATAAACATAGGAATATTCAAGTTTCAATGATAGTTAAGTAGTGACTTTAACTTAAAAGGGCGTATAACCTTCATGTATATATTATTTTATTTTTACCAGAGCTGAAATAAAATATTTCCTTAACCTTTTTATGTGTTCAGTAAATTTTATAATTAACAACGATAATCGTGTCTACTCTTCAAATGATTAAACCATACACAAATGCTCCAAATAATTCATATACCATATTTCTGCTAATGATTAAGTTTTATTTTTATTTGAATAAGACAGATATCTAAATTTTCTACCATGGATATCTACACCTATTATATTCAATCATTAAGGTCAATTTTTCCTTCAAACATTTCACATGCGATTCGAACCCGTAACCAGATATCTGAATTTATGTTTTATTTTGTTTTATTTTTTTATTTAATTTTATTTTTTTTTATTTATTTTGTTTTATTTATTATTATTATCATTATTATTATTATTGCTTCTAATATGGAATCACCCGAACGAAAGCTTCTCTCCCTAAAATTTTACTATGTGTTTCAAACCACATTCCAGTAGTTTAAAAAAATCCTCTCTAAAAATCCTAGATATTTATAGAACAAAAACAGAGAGTAGAAACTTTGATCAAGCTTTTTGGTTTGAAAAAACACAAATTTGCAGTAAGATAACACTTTCCGAACTTAGATGAAAACAGACTTTTGCAGTAATCAAATAATGTTCATTCAGACTCTTAGTGACGAAATTTTTGGTAGTATAAGAGTTATCTCCGTTGTTGTCGAAGGTAAATATTAAATATTAAAAAAGTCAGCATTATTTCACATTATAATCACTCAATCACTTATTGAAATTAGTAGCATTACTCATTATAATCATTCAGTCACTTATTAATGAAATTTTTCGGTGAGCTGAATGAAGGTGAGCTGAATTTTTAATGAAGGACGCATTAAAATAAAATAAAATAAAATAAAGATAGGAAAACTTTGAAACATTAGATTAACTTCCAATTATATGTCAACAAAAAACGTTAAAGTAAAATAATAATGATTATTCAAATCGACACTTGTTGGAATACATTGCAAAAACCAAATGCAGGGAATGAAAAATCTTAAACGGCTATCCAAATTATAAAATTACTAGCTGGAACCCGTCGAATTCGACGGTCACTTTATTGACTGAAATGTTTCAAAAATTGTCGCATCACTATTCAAATGTATTTCAAGTTAAAACATCTAATTTACGACATTTCACTTAAAAAAAGCAATTCGGAAAAATGCTTATAAATAGAAATTAACCTTAAATTTGTATGATTTCATATCTTTAACTCGATTTCGCTTGAATTTCTATTTTTAAATAAAAGCATCGCAAAAAGAAAATAATAATAATAATAATTATCAGCTGTAACAAAAAAATTACCTCAAACTAAAAAAACTCTGATTTGTGACCCCAAGGCCTAAGGCGGCGCATACGCCAGCCGCTAATAACATACAAAAAATAACCTGGAACTGAACGAACCCGCTCGGTGTTACCCAGGCCCATGATACCTTAAATTTATATGATTTTATATCTTTAACTCGATCTTGTTTGAATTTCTGTTTTTGAATGAAAGCATCACGAAAAAAATTACCTCGAACCCAATGAAACTCTGCCTTGTGACCCCGGTGCCTGCAGCAGCGCCACGGGCCGCTAATGTAAAAAAATTCCTAAAAATTAATCTGGAACCGAATAAACCGGCCCGGTGTTGCCCGGGCCCATGATAATAACCTTAAATTTGTAGGATTTTATATCTTTAACTCGATTTTGTTTGAATTTCTATTTTTAAATGAAAGCATCACGAAAAAAATAATCAGCTGTAACAAAAAAATTACCTCGAACCAAACGAAACTCTACCCTGTGACGCTAATAGCATGAAAAAATTCCCAAAAATTAACCTTGAACCAAACGAACCTTTGACTCGTGTTTCCACTGCCTGTGGCTGCGGCACTGTATAACAGGCATGCTACGCAAAATTCACTTTCCTCCACCAGGACGTGTAGTATGTTATATACGAACATCACCAGTTGCCTTGAATTTCCCTTTTAAATAAAGTGTCACATGGTTGTGTCAACTGCAAAATCCTTTATTTACACTTTTCACCACCAGGGATACAGTGTGTTCTGTACGAACATCACCAACGGTCAGGAAATACTAAGACCTTTAAAAAAAATGTAACATGATAGGGTCTACTACAAAATCACCTAGCTCTATTTTTCACCACCAGGGGGGCGCACTATATTGTATACAAATATCTCCAATCTACATGAAATTTCAAGACCTTTAAAATGAGGTGCTACATGTGTGGGTCTAGAACGGATTTCCCTCTCAAACTAATTTCCTCCTCAAAAATCGAAAATTCCAAAAATCGCAGAAATTGATTTTTTAGTATTAGAGTCTAGTCCCCCCATGTATAACTTCTTCACCATGAAGTAATTTGGAGCTGAGTAAAGCTCGCAAAGGTTTTTTAACCTCTGCCCCAGGGGGGGGGGGGGGGATGTTCGACTTTTTTTTTTTTTTTCTCTTATGATGACAAATCTACAGACCTGGCGTGGTTTACAGTGATGGTGATAGGGTAATTTGTAAATATTGGGTTAAATTTTCACAATTTTCTATTTTTTAAAAAAAGCAAGGTGTGTATGCATTATTATTATTATTATTATTTTGTTATTATCTTATTTCTTTTACTTAATTAAAGTTTATACTTTGAATTCTAGAGTATTGTAATAGTATTGAAAGATGTGTTCCTTTCCTGTTAACATTTGTATACATTTATATGAAATGTTAGTGTTAAAATTTTAACCTTCTTACTACTTTGTATGTATTTATACGAAATATTACTATTAGTATTTTTTAATGTTTTGTGTGCATATAGCATTGGGTTGTTCGATAAATAATGTTGTTTTTTAAAATCTTCACTTCTAAAACCCAAGGCTTCTTCGAACGTGGAATTTTTCAACTTACCGAAAGATGCAAAAGGTCATCCAACAAAATGGTCAATATATTATTGATTAATGTTTGTTGTTAATATAAATAAATTCACTTTGAAAAACATGAAAAAAAAAAAAAAAAAAAAAACGACATTATTTATCGAACAACCCAATATATTCAAAATGTTAGATTATTACAATTTTCGCGAAATTCCACCTGATAAAAATTGCATTGAGCTTTATCAATATTTCTGTGTTGCACCGAAAATAAGTATTTTTATTTTTAGTTAATCCCATTATTTACTTCGTATATTTTGAACTCTTATTAAAATAGTATGAATAAATTTAATCTAAAGTGATTATTTTATGTTTATATGCTTGATGGATTACTTTTAGCATATGAATTTCTTTTTGCATTCTTGGACGTTCTCAAAACCCCAGCTTAATGTAGATTACTTTTTGAAATAATGATAATGCACAAACCAATTTCCATCAGGTACAATCTCGCGATTATTGTAAGAAATTATTATCAAGTGAGAAATTACATGATTTACTTTTTGTAAATTTCTTTTTAGAGAAATTACAATTGCAAATTAAACAATTTAAAAAAAAGTCAAATGTTAATTTTCTTTCCCTTTTTTTTTTTTTTTTTTTTTTTGACTATGGAGAGGTACTTCTTTAGTATTCAGGATCTAAATTTTCATAAGAAATGCAGAAGGAATTGCTCATGTTATTACTTAATCTCTTTTAAAATTTATTTTCAATTTTATTTTGAGCATTCAAAAAGTGGAGTAACTGGAATAACTTAAATTATTTAATGTATAATCATTGCAATTTTTAGCCTTCACACTTCGTAGTTGTTTGTTGTTATAATACACACTTCATATATCCTCTTAACAGATATTTATAATTAAGAAGTATTTTGAAATAATTACATAATATACCCTTATTATTTTTTCTTTTTTAATCAAGAAATTTTATAGAAGTTAAAAAAAAAAAAAAAATATCACTACAGGCTTCAAAGCAATTAATATATTACCCAACTGAACTAAAAAATTGATGAAATACTCATAGAGCAATGTGAAAAAATTAGGGCGAAATCCCCCTTATGATATATTTTTGAGTGAGACTTTCCAAAATATTCAAAGACTCTCGCAATCCCACCTCTAATCTAATAGGAACCTTGAATTAACTGCGCTCATCTGTACATCATTGAATGAAATACTTTGATTTCAATTAAATTCTAAAAAATAATTCAATGGAAAGTAAATCAAATGTGATAGATACTTACGTATGTTAGCATAATTATTTGTGAACCAAAAATGATTCGCAGCTTTAAGAGTTAGGTACCAAACATAAATATTTTGGAAAATTTTCCAATCCTTATTATATATTCAATCCAGGTTTATGAATATTTAAAGTACAACCATAATTTTAAAAATCTAAATTTACAGAAGTCATGTCAGTGAGTACAAAAGAAACAGCGTTTGAATTATATTTTACAGAAATAAAAATATTAAACGTAAAATTAATGATAAATTTGGGATGTTGCATTATGGCATAGGCTGGTGTACCACTGAGTTATTTTGAGTTGTAAATTTTTTTTGTAATACTACATTTGCCTTGAAATTGCTGTCATTTTTGGTTGACCACCCTCCGCCCTTCTAAAAGTAATAAGTAAATACTTTTTACATTCATTATAAACAGAACTTAAATTAGTACGACAGGACTATTCTTCCATATAAAGGCATGCAGTCACTGTATCTCATTCCCTAGCATAGGTTACTATATTCATTTCTTAAAATTACTGTGGTATAGCTTTAGTATTGGGACCTTTCAGCGGCTTTTTATCGTCATTTCAGTAATGAATAAAAATAGATATCGCAATTGCGTAACTGAAAAACCTTGGCAAGAAACTTCCAAATAATTCAGTGCCGAATTGAAATCAGCACAATTTTTCTCAATTATACATATATATTATTAGGCAAGCATAAAATTTGTGGTACACTTTTAACATGTTAATTATGGAAGTAGAGGGTTGAAAATGGTATCATTCGAAAGGTATGGTTAGCCAGATGTGCAGAATAGAAAAATTATTTATCTGTTAAGAGGATATATGAAGTGTGTATTATAACAACAAACAACTACGAAGTGTGAAGGCTAAAAATTGCAATGATTATGCATTAAATAATTTAAGTTATTCCAGTTACTGCACTTTTTGAATGCTCAAAATAAAATTGAAAATATTATATAGCACTGGAAACTCTACTTTTATTTTATTTTATTTTTTCTGTTTTTTATGTGTTTATTTAAAATGTTATTGTTTACATTTTATTTTCTACTGCATGTATATCTTATTTAGTATATTCAAAAATTATATATGCTTACAATAATCGCGAGATTTTAACTGATGGAAATTGGTTTGTGCATTATCATTATTTCAAAAAATAATCTACATTAAGCTGGGGTTTTGAGAACGTCCAAGAATGCAAAAAGAAATTCATACGCTAAAAGTAATCCATCAAGCATATAAACATAAAATAATCACTTTAGATTAAATTTATTCATACTATTATAATAAGAATTAAAAAATGAACGAAGTAAATAATGGGAGTAACTAAAAATAAAAATATTATTTTCGGTGCAATACAGAAATATTGATGAAGCTCGATTCAGGTTTAATTTCGCGAAAATTGTAATAATCTAACATTTTAAATATACTATATGCACACAAAACATTAAAAAATGCTAATAGTAATATTTCGTATAATACATACAAAGTAGTAAGAAGGTTAAAATTTTAACACTAACATTTCATATGAACGTATACAGATGTAAACAGCAAAGGAACACATATTTCAATTCTCTAGAATTCAAAGCATAAACTTTAAGTAAAAGAAATAAGATATTAACAATAATAATAATAATAATAATAATGCATACATACCTTGCTGTTTTAAAAAAAAATAGAAAATTGTAAAAATCTAACCCAGTATTTACAAATTTCACCATCACCGTAAGCAACCCACGCCAGGATACCACAGAAGAAGGCAAGGCATGAGCTAACTCCGTATTCTGATTGGTTCAGGTGGTTCAGGTTTCTGAATTCGCTCGCTCTAAAAATCCGAAGAGACTCTCAGCGATTAGTCACTGGTTTCGTCTAAAGACAGGAACAGCCTCCGCGCATGCCCAAATCGTGCGATTTTGGTCTTACGGAAAATCGCTTGTGTTTTAATATATAAGATAATCAATAATATATGCATAAAGACTTCTAGGATTGTTTATAGTGAAGCAATCAGCTAGTATTAAAAAGAAGAAAAAAAACATTCCAAGAAATCACAAAAATTTTGTGCACTATTTTTTTTATCAGCTGCCTCAGATAAGGATGCTTATCATAAATAGGTTAAACCAAACAGACATTTCTTCAGAGGCTGTAATGATAGCAGAGACAATTCTTCTTAGAATTTGGAATAAAAAGATATCAAGCAATATAAATTTTTTCCTGTCTATACTTCAGTATTTCGATTAATTATTCTATAAACCATTTTTTCTTGAAATATTAAAGGTAAGAAATAAAACAATTTTTACGATTGAGACCGAATAATAAAACATGTCAAACAAAGCTATTTCTTACCTGTCTGTATTCCAGTGTTTGGATCGACTACTCTGTAACCCAGTTCTTCTGCAGCCCTGAAAACAGCATCCTTTAATTTTGGTTTATAGTGTGGCTTCATGACACTCACCGGGTCTCCAACACCATGAAAACCTGGAAACCAGTCAACTATCTTAACATGAGAGTATAAAGTTGCGATAGCTTTTTTAAATTTTTGATTAATTACAGTAAACTTTTAATAAAAAACACATAAATATATGCCATAACCTGAAAAAATGTTTTAATATAACTTAAATTATAATAGTAAGACAATTAACTGAATTTAGTTTATCAGTGAAATCTGATAGTTAAAAAAGATAGAATTCGATAGTGTAAATTTCACAAGTACTTTACATTAAAATTAATTTTTTATTTCTTCTTTTTTTTTTATGTTTTGTAATAAATAAATAAATAATAGGATTAAGTGTTCCTTTGTCTATAAAACATTGTCTTCTACACAATCTTTGACTTTTATTTTAAGAAAAAAATTTCAATAGAAACACGCCAAATTTTCATGAATTCAACACTATCATAATTTATGGTATTAAACCGTAAGAGAATATGCTCTAATTTAAAATAAATAAATAAAGACTCTTTAAACTAGTATGTTGTGGCCACCGCATGACTTTCTTCTATATTTTCCTACACAAATTCACCCAGTAAAAATAATTTATTAAAATTGTTATTTAAAAAAATTATCTTCAATAATAATGCAGACGATTTCCATAATAGAGAAGTAGTATACCACTAAATATAAAAAAAAAAAGTCAATTTTATTCTGAATATTATTACATTTTTTTTTTTTTTTTTAATTATCGCAGATCGATGGTTCAACCATTCGTTTTAAAAGTATTGGCGAGCTCTTTTGAAAGAAACCCATCATGAAAATTTACCCCTCAGGGGGGAGGCGAGGCTCCTGCATACACAATTTTTCTTTCCCAGTTGCCATTCTCTATTACAAATAATTCTTTTAAATTTCATAATGATTATTAAAAAATAATTCTCTTCATGCACATTTAAACAAAATTTTTTCCTATACCACCATGTTGAAAATTTAGAAAGTGGGATAGCAACGCAAGCTGTTGGACAATTTTTACCAAAAGTTTATAGGCACTAATTTATGTCAATGTGTAACTACATACCAATTTGTATGAAATTATGTGCAGTAGTACCCGAGATACAGTTGCCGTACTCGTGGACGGAAAGCAGCAAGGTCTAACCTCAATATTTGATGACCATACAAGGATCGATGACTAAGCCGATATACATGAGTACTCACAAGAAGACATCCTCGAGTTTTCCTGGGGTAAGATATCAGCCAGAGTCTTGTAAGGTAAAAGACCAGCCACGGGTGCGAAGCCCAAAGGCCTTCAAAGAAAGCAAACTCAATACGCGAAACAATGTGATTCATCATCAGATTTATCAGACCTCATTGGCCCTCCCGTTGTCGACAGAGATGATGATATCAACCTGGATATATATGATGGGGATAAACTAAATTCGAGCCATTCAATTTACATCTTTTGTGATTCAATGTTCTCTGAACATACTCGTGCAGAAGAGTGGTGTAAAATGTTATGTGTGAAATATGGGCACATTTAGATTTTGCCAAATTTGAAAGAGCCAGTTACGTCAGTGATTTCTGTAAATATATATATATATATATATATATATATATATATATATATATATATATATATATACATATATATAAATGTATGTATGTATTCCTAATAAATAGATTCTCTAACATTTTATATTGCTTTATCATGTTTTGAAACATTGTAAGCTATTTTTTATGACTTTTCTTGAAAGGCCTCATGTTTACACCCTATTTTTCTTGTGCATTTTTAAAACTTCTTATAAATCTTCGTTCTTGAATTGAAAAAATTGATATTAATTATTGTTTTGCCTCCTCCCATTTAGTAAACATGCTATAGTTGTTAATGAAGCTCAATAACCTACAATGTTTAAAAATTAAGGTAGCTTTAAGGGAAAAACAAAAGAGGGTGCCATATTTACACTTTTTTCTGTATATATAATATTAAATGTGAATATATATTTCAAAATATTTTACCATTTGCAACAAATTCAGGGTCTTGATTGTCCTCTAGATTTTTGAAGTAAGGCAAAACATCATCAAAACTCCAACCTTTTGCTCCCATTTCTTCCCAGCCGTCATAATCTTTCCTATTTCCACGAACATATATACCAGCATTTATAATAGTGGATCCTCCGAGTGCTTTTCCACCTGGCCATGTTAGTTGCTAAGCGAGGATGTGAATACTATGTTAATATATTATTAATATTTTTGTGTCTAAAAAATAATACATTAATAATTCGATAGAATCTTCATTCAAAGTACCATAAATAATGAAAACATCTCAAATCAGTTTTTTAACAATTTATGTTTATGTTTTGATAGACTGAAGTATTAAACAGTAAAAAGAAATTCTTAATTACATTTAAAATAAAAATTCTTAAATTTCAATGAAAAATGTAATGAAATGTTAATTAACAATTAAATTATCTTTAAAAGTTAATTTATGCTTAGTATACTTATTATAAATACTGATATAAAAATATTGTTGAGAATTAACAAAATTTTTACTCATTTTTGACAATAATCTTTAATATGTGTCGTCTGAATGCTAAATCGGCCAACTCCTTAAAATTGAAAAATGCTTTTTTTTTTTAGTTTTTCAAGTTCTAAGTAAACATTTCAATCGTCTAACACAAACCATGCAAACCCGATCCATCCCTGTATTATTCGAGTTTAAAATCAGGATGTGCTGCAAAACCAGCCAAATCTGGTGAGTTTCAAAACCGGTCATCTCCATATCCACGAGATCACGATTCTGCTCCACCTGACTGCAGCACCATACTTGTTGATTAGGTTAGCGTTATCATGTTTTCTCTCGCCTGTGACTGCTCTTTCGTGGTGCAAACAAAATTTCTAAAAATTGAATTTCATGTTTACTTCGACTATGAAGAAGTGTGTAGAAGAAATATTTTCTAACTAATCAAGAAAGAGGAAAAGTGACCCAACGACGTGGAAAAGGGACAAAGACAAAGTTTAAAGGTAATGTACTATCACTTTATAATAACATAACATTAGTTGGAAATATATTAGCATCATAGTTAGCATATTATTATTAATTGATCATGTGTCATTAATTTAATAACATACCTATGATAATTCAGTAGGTTATAGCGACGCGTTAATGTATATTTGTTTATGACTGGAGTAATTTCCCACTCTTTTTTAAAAATAGCTTGTGATAAATAAATTTGGGACCATTTGTAATACATTTTCATAGTTTTATAGAGTTATTATTATTATTATTTTTAATGGATATCAGTTTTTTTTTTATCATATAATATAAATCAGTTGTTTTTAAACAAAAATTAATCGAATAAAACACTTTGTGCATTTGCAACCCTAAAGGTCCAATATTCACATTAAATTTAGTGAAAATTAAGATTCGTCGCAAAACCGTCCAACTCCAAAACAAGTTGCAAGTAAAGCGGCCAAATCCAAAAAAAAAAAAAAAAAAAAAAAAAAACCTTAAATAACCCTTTTCCTTCACGTGCCCCTGCCACTTTATTTATAGTTTTCAAACATACTGCCCTAACGATTATAGAACTAAAAAGTTTCGGTTCCTATCTTATTTTGGCTAAGTGTGACAAAAAAATCAGATTTTTCAATTTTTTTTTTTTTTTTTTTTTTTTTTTTTTTTTAATGGCTGATTTTGCAACTAGACTACGAGAAGTACTACGAGATAATAATTAATTAAAGATATAAATTTTTTTACACATTTTTTACAGAGAGATTTATTGGTTTCTGCATGGTTTTATTTTTAAACATATGTGAATTATTTATTTATTTCCTGAATTTAGTCTTTTTTTATTTATATTTAGGTATTAGATTATTTTTATGAATTAATTCAATATTTTTAAATAAGGATTGTGAGAGATTAAGTTAGTGACCTAGTATTGAACTACATTATACAAATACAATTTAAAATAAATATAAATATAATTCATATATTTCATAAAAATTAATAATGACATAATCTTCTAGCTCTTTCGTTTTTCTCCATGTATGTAAAACACTTTAGTTAAATTTTAAATCTTTTTTCAGAAGAGAATACTAAAAACAGAAACATATAACGTGCATGTGTGGATGTCTTAATTTATTTATTTTTATTTTTATTATTATTTTTTTTTTCGATTTCAACGTATTTATTGCATTGTTACAACGTTAAAACATTAATATTGATCAAAAGTGGGAAGCAGCTTTTAAAGTTTAGATGTGTCAACAAGTCACCCTATAAAATATACAAATAATTTATTATACAGTAATATTTGGAAAATGTTTCCGTTATTATTGTAAGCATATTTCAGAAGCTAATAGCGAACGTGATAAAATAATAATAATTAAGTATTGCCGGTGCAAATAATTATAAGTAAAACCGGCAGTGAATATATATAACCAAATTAGCAAAGCCACGTATGTCTTAATTTTCGATTATCATCTCAAGTTATTCTATAATTAAGATGAATAAAAGTCAGAAATATATTGTACTTTTTTTACACAATTCAATTTTTAAAAAAATCTCTGATAAAATAAGACAAAAATAATACGTATAAATAGAATTAAATGGGATATGCTTACATTATTTTTCAATCCATATCCTGTATGTTTCTGTGGCACAGTTTTATACTGCCAGTCTAAATCAGTAAACCAGAAATTTCTTCCAAGAGCTAAGACATCATTTATAATTGGTGGCGGGGGTCCGGCTTCTAAAAGCAACACCCGAACGCATGGTATTTCTGACAGCCTCGCTGCAACCGCTGATCCAGCTGCTCCACCTCCAACTATGAATTAGAATTTCATTTAATAAATGGAAAAGTATAAAACAAACAAAAATAATGAGTTAATCACACCAGAACTCAAAGCCATTTTGGTATTTAAGTTTAAGAGTTCAGCCTTATTTTTAAAAAGGGTAAGATTTCAGTTTAGTGATTTTTTTTTTTTTTTTTTTTTTTAACTTTAGTCGGACAATATAAAAGAAAGTTTGCCTAAACTATTGAAGGCTTGGAGGAATGACTTAAGTAGAGCGGACGCATGTGAAAATTTTTTTAATCAAAATTGTAACCGCAGGAAACGTTGTAACACCACCTCAAGCTAAAGTTTTGGCTGATTCAATATGGCCTCCATGGTTACATCAATGCTACCGGCAGTCACGTTCTGTTGACCACAGTTAATTTCATTTACTATTCAGGTCGATACTTCACATTCCAATTACTCTGAAATGAATAATGTTGGCAATTAACACATAGTTGGTATTTTATAGCAATTAATCAGCGAGTTACGATTACTTTCTGGTTCCAAATCTGTCTTTTTTGAGTGGCACTTTTAATTATATGTATTAAAATATCGGAAAATACTTCTATTTCGAAAAAAAAAATAGAGATAATAAAAAAGTAATAAAGAAGAGATGCACAATCCTTGGGGGTCAGAATTATCTGGTTAAATCGTGTATTCTAACCTTTATCACAATTAATTTTATCGTCCAAATATCGCATGATTCGTACATTTCTACTTTAGATGACTGTCATTCTTTGTGATACTGTAATACTAGTAAACAAGGCGAGAATTAAAAAAATAGTGGTACTGGAGATTAAGAAGCATATGAACTCTGTGCATTACTATTACTAATGAAAAATAAAAGCAAAATGAGTTTTTTATTGGAAATGTACAAACTTGAATGAAACTAAAATGTAGACCAAAATGATTACAAGACAAGTCCCACAACGTAATGCTAAAAAAAATTCAGCCATTAATACAACAGTATCAGTCAAAGCTAGTAAAAGATAAGCAGCACAACGTAACGTTAAAAATTATCAAAATGTGCAAACTTGAATAAAACTAAAATGTAGACCAAAATGATTACAAGACAAGCCCCACAACGTAATGCTAAAAAATTTCAGCCATTAATACAACAGTACGAATCAAATCTAGTAAAAGATAAGCAGAGCAACGTAACGTTAAAAATTATCCGCCTACTCCCGCGCTAATTTTTTGAAGCGTTCGGGAGGCAAAATTACAGCATGTAGCAAAAGATTACGAAAGAGTAGACAAATCGAAGTATACAGATACGGTCAAACTGAACATTTACATTTCGGGATAGTTTAGAAAAACATTAATATCCAAAACTGAATGTAATTGCTTTCTCAAGAAAATTTTATAATATAATACATTTTTACAAATTATTTCTGGTATGAAATTTATATTATTGTATGACTCTTAGTGCCAAATGATGGCTGTCGGACGGACACATTCCCCATAGAAATTGCGTTGCTTACTTTGTATATACTTTATTGTCAACTGCTTGCAGTGGTTGGGTGGATAAGTAACCACAAAGGAAAAATATTATGAGAACATAATATTTGACCAAGCCCAATATTTACATTGCAGAACAAGTTCGAGAAAGCTTGAAATTCCAAATTACGTGTATTTAATTTCTTTGAGATGTTTTCGGTGTGAAGAAGTATTATATACAGCGCTTTGTTGTTATTTTCCGCCCATATTGCTGACAAACATTGCTCTGCTTATGTTTTATGCTTTGGTGTCAGCATCAAGTACATTCCTCGATATTAAATTATTCAAATGTCTAAAAAAATTATAAAAATCTCTTCTCAGAAATTTTTATAGTAATGTAATATTATATGAAATAAATCGTATTACTTAAATTTGCAATAAAAGTATCAAATCACATTATGTAAAATGTATCATTTGAATTAAAGATCGAAATTCATGTTTATCCAGCATTATATCAAGTGAACTAAAAAAGCATACAAAGGTTAAAACTTTATTTATATAATAATTTTTACAAAAGCTTTTTTTTTTTTCCCTTATAGAATCGAATATCGAAATGTTTCAGCGGAATATGCAAAGTAAAAAATTTACAAATTAAAGTTCATATAACTACAAGAGATCGAAAAATGTATCTACTGAAACACTACATATATATTAATCCATTAATGAGGTTGAGGTTAAGTGGGTTTATCGTCGCACTAGAACTAAGCAGTGGGCAATTGCCAGCGCGGTTTAAGATTCACCTCAAGTGGTGGACCGGCGCCAGGCCATCACAGTTCTAATCATCTGCGGCAGGGAGATTCATTCAATTCAGTGGCGGAGCATGGAGGCATTTTACGGAACATGGAAGAAATTTAAGTCATAACGGATTTTATGTGCACCAACCGCCATCAATCAACACCATGGCCTTTATCCGGCTCGAGTATCAAACCCGTAATCCACCGAGCTCGTCGTTCTGCTAACAGATCTATCATGTTCCCCAAAATTCAGTCATGTAGAAAAAGAAACTTACCAACTATATAATCATACGATCGCCATATCTTCGTAGATGTATCAGGACTATTTTTCTGGTATGCAAGAGACAGTAACAGAAGTGGGAACAATGTGGAATTACTCACTAAGGTATTATAAGCTCTTTCATTGGCAATGTCCATTTTTTAGGAAAACTAGAATTACATAAGAAAAATTATTTTAACACAAATTATGAATTTGATGAAAGTTTTATAATTTCAACAAAATGTAAAACTCTTTTAAATGAAAATTAATTTACTTTTTATAAGAGTTAAAAGGAGAGCCCAATCGGTAAGAGCTATAGAACTGTATACCAAGAACTCAAGTTTCATTTTTTTACCGTATTTCGAACACTGGATTAGTTTATTTTCTCAAATTATTCATTACAATCATGCAATACCGGTTAAAAACATAAAATATTACTGAAGTTAAAAATGCAATTATAAAACTTGCAGCAGTTGTATCGGATAGAAATAATATATCAAAATCCTTCATCAAACTAAAATTGAAGTCACGAGTTCAGGATCAAAGCGAAAACGCAATTTGAGCTATAAAAATAGCACCATAAATTCAAAAAACAAACCGCTCAATCATTGTTTGGATTCGAAGTGATAGAACGACCTTTCTTCAGGTGATAAACCTAGGCACGAATGCGGTATCAAAGATGCAAACTTTCTGCGATTTATTGTGTTAGTTTTCAATATTTTTTATTTATATGTATTAATTATTACTATTATTACAGTTAAATTAATATTAATTATTAACTTTTTAGCGTGCCTTTATTTGTAAAACAGATAATTTAACATTAAAGTGAGTAATAATAATTAAAAAAATAATAATAGGGGGGGTGGGGGGGGGGGATCGTTCACATGTGAACCGAATTCTTCGATTATGGAAGCGTTGTTCCGCTATACCAAGGAATCGGGTTCAATTACTCGTCTGATCCCTCTTTATTTTTGTGGAAATGAATGCTGTCTTTCCATTTAAAAATGTATTGTTAAATGTGTTACTGATGTTTCATGTTCTATTCTCATTATCTCTTTTATTATGTAACCTTTGCGAAGGAGCTATGATTTTGCATGGAAAAACTTAAGCATTTATTTAAATATTATTATGAGGGAAAAAATACATATAAAATTTACTATATATATTCGAAAGCTTTGTTGTTGTTGAAATAAATGAATAATATCGGAAATATAATAATACAAATGTCAAATGGTTTCTTTAAAATAAGTATAGATAAGTTTGAAATTTTTATACGTAAATGAGACTTATAAAGCATAATCCAGAAAAAAAAAATCTGTCTTTGACAGAATTTAACTTAGTACAACAGGACTAATTTATATATTGCAATCTGTAACTTAAAAAAAAAAAAAATATTAGCCACTCTTGCTAATAATAAGCTGGACCTTTGTCACGCAATAACCGTTGGCAAGGTCACCTTACCAGTAAATGCAGGTGTAACGGTTAGTAAGTGAGAAGTGCCGAGCTGGCATCAGCCAGGGTGGCTCAGTGGAAGAGCATTCGCATGTTAAGCGGAGGACCTGGGTTCAATTTCCGACTATGGTATTTTTCATATAGTTGGTTAAAAAAAATCAATCTTGTTTTCCGAACTACTTAAAATGAATTTATGCAGTTGATGAGTTTATCATGAAAATTTCTAAGTAGTTTCAGAAATTAAATTGTAAAATAGGATGTTGGCAGGCATCCTGGCATATTGGAAGTGTGACAACGCAAAATCGCTGTCTGAAAGAAATAGTCCTGTCGTACTCAAAAAAAAAAAAAAAAAAATCACTTTGCATAATATAGTACAACTGACTTTTATTAGCAACTCTAACATTATTACATTCCATTAACACTTGTGATTTTTTTTAAACATGATTTCCTATTTCAAATTAATGTGTATGTATGATGTTTAGCCATAGATAAAATTATTTATGTAATAAAATGGGTACACTTTAGTCATGTAATATGAAATAGAAATCCGTAATAACTGGCTACAGTACATTTAATTTTACATATATTACTAATGTATATAACTTTTAAACAGAATTTTGAATTTCAGCAATTCCTTTTTAACACTTTCTAAGAAAGTTGTAAAGCGTTTGTGATTTTACTTCATTTTACTTTTATCTGTGCTGTCATTTCTTTCAATATTTTAAAAATATCTAGAAACGGATATGTTTTACTAAAATTTTTTACTTACGATTCTACTGAAAAGGGCATTCACAAATGCTATATTATAATATATGAAAATAATTTTATAAAAAGTACTTTAATATATTTATATTGGAGAAAATTTAACGAAAGTAGTAAATATTATATTAAAGTAGGAAAGAAGGCTTCTTATGGAACATGGCTTATATAACATTGATTTACAGGACTATACAAATATATTAGATACACTATGGAAGATAAGTAAAAATAGCCTTAAGTAATTTTTTTCAATTGTGTTATACATTTGTATCACTTTCAAAATTGAAAAATATATAAGATTTCAATAACTTTATTTCTTTAATCCGTCAGTCTACTTTCTCCTGTTTGTAAATATTTTTTAAAGACATTATACAGTGCGTGTAGGACTAGCAATGACATAATCACGAAGGTAAAAATACCTTTAAAGATGAACAATGTAACGTGTGAGTAAGTAGTCAGTATTCTATAAATATATATGAGTCGCATGTTTTTACATTCTTGTTTACTATTTTCCCCCTACTTTTCTATGTATAAGAATAAAATATTGGGTTCGTGAAAATGTTTGACCTCCGGTTTTCAAAAGATTAATACGTTTCGGTATGTCCTGAACATGATTTGATCTTATAATTTCTGAATGTAATAAAAACTTAATTAATTTTCTTTGTGTAATTCATAAATAATTTTTCCAAATCTCAAATATAATTTTTTCCAAATCTCAAAAGTGAATTTTGTCAACGCTACCGTGGTACATACATATACATACAGACGCTTCATTTGATTCTATACAGAAGAAGTTCACCGAGTTAAACAATGAGCTCATGATAGGTATATCGTAATTAGGATAATATTAACAAAATTATATAATATACGAGATTTGAAAACTCATTATTTATCACATTTTCGTGGTTGAAAGAAAAAGGAGAATTAGAAAAATTGTAGAACGATTACATGGGACACTCTCAGAATAATATCCTAAGTCAACTAAAAATAAATCTGCGCACTATATATATATGTATATATATATATGTAAAGAGAAATAAAGTACAATAAAATTAAAACTAATGACAATATATATATATATATATATATATATATATATATATATATATAGAAGTAGGATTAATATCTTAAGATTTAGTTTAAATAAGAATTTAAGTTATCCTTGAAGAATTATATAAAGATATTTTTTTCATATAGCGAAATTTTGATATATATATATACATATATATCACATATTTTCTAGAAACTAAAATAGTAAATCAAGCTAAGCCTCTACAAAAGTATGAATCGATTATAAATTTGATTAAATGTTATAAAAAATTATAATCGAATTCGATTATATATATTCGATTATATCGAATTATATTTGATTATATGTAATCAAAAATCGACTATATATTATATGAATCAATTTTTTAAATACTATTACAAAAACAATGATATTTCAAATACCCAAAATTTAATACAAAAAAGAAACAAACATTAACTTTTCCTGTACACTTACCTCATTCCTGTTTCAAAACTTTTGACTTTGGGCTATAAATTGCTATAAATTGTTAAAAATTAGGAATTTTTGTAGAATTAATAAAGAAATGTGTCAATGATATGAATTTCACGGGATTTTTTAAAAGAAAATTTAAGGATTCAAAGAAAAATTATCTAGCCATGAAAATAGAAACCATGTCTGTCTAAGAAGCTGTGAAGCGTTTTAAGCGTTTTTTACATAGACTTGAATTTAATGCAATCAGTTATATTATAAAGAATTGTTAAAAACCTTCACAACACGAAAAAAATAAATAAATAAATAAATAAATAAATAAATAAACGGTCCATTACTCGTTCAGTGAATTCTTAATGTGCAAAATATCTATGTATCTGCACACAGGGAAAAAATTGATTAAATTATCGTCGCTTCTGTGATTCGTTTAAATAGTGAAAATATTGCTAAACTTATTTAAGAGGGTTACTCACTGTATCATAGAAAATACTATCTTTATAGAAGTGGTCATTAAGCAAAGATTGTTTTAAACAATCTTCACTCAAGCAACAAATTCTATAAATTTAATAATTTTAGTCATTCATATTTATACTCTTTGTCTATATAGCTTTATAATAATCATCAGTATTAATTTGTTTCAAATCTGAACACTTATAGCAAAATATTTGTTTCCCAAAAACTTCTGATTTGCTGGAACAAACTGTTGAGTTTGCAATCCTTTCTGAGTGTAGAAACACAATTAATCTATAAATTTTAACTAAAGATTTCAGGTGAAGCTGGAATATGCTACAAATGTTGTTTAACACAATTTTAACTAATAAATGCTGAGATTTAGCTTTATGAAAAATCGCAGATAGTGGGTAATAGTAGCACTACCTGTTGACGTATGTATCCATAGCTTCTAAAATTTTGAAGTTTAAAAACAGATTTATCATAACATTTTTTTTTTAAAGTAGAAAACTGTCATATTTATTTTCTTCGATTAAGTAAATTAAAAATTGTTATAAAAAATGTCTGGTATGACGTTTCCAGGTAAAAATTGAAGAGTGATATACCTCTAAATTAGGACATCACTCTTTTTCATTCTGGACATCTCATATATCAAATTTTGTGCATTTATACGCTGTAGAAGCTGAGATAAAGCCATCTCGTACACTGGGAGTTCTGTAGCATAGTACCCTAACCTGCCAACTGATGTACACCTAATTTGAATCAGCAGAGTTTTACATAATGTTCCTCTAACAAATCATGTTTTATGCAATTATACACAATAGAAAATGAAATATATCTTTCCTATAAATGGGAAAATTTGTAGCATCTCAACACCACCTATTAGGCGATAAGCTGCAGAAGTTAACAGACATACATTTATGTGAAATACTAACAAAATACATTTATTTTATTTTATTTTATTTATTTATTTATGAATTTCTCTTTTATAATTATTGATCTAGAGCTGCCATAAAATTTTGTCACACGCTTAAACAAACAGAAAAATGTACGCTAAATGTCTTAGACGGACATTTTACAAAAAATTTCAAATCGTTTTCAGTAGATTCCAAAACGTGTTGATTTATCGAAAACTCGAAGTCGAATTCATGTCCAATACTCATTTTTTCTATAATTGTAGAAGAGAGTAATAAAGATATATAGAGGGAAAGTATAAAATCAGCAATTATTTCATTTTAAATTTTGGAATATTAATTTTAAAATTGCATAAAAATTTTATAAATAATTTAAATTAATAACTATTTTTTTTATAATATATATTACAATTTATTTTACAAATACATTATACAAATTATCCGCATTATTACAATATAAATTTTTAAAATACTGAAGAAACTGCATAGAAGACTTTGGTTTAGAAAAAACCTGAGTTTATGTAATTTCAGCTTTTCAAAGTACCCACTTTTCAAAATTTCATCTTATCTTTTATTAGACTAAATATAAACCCATCCGTGTTAGGATGTAAAACATTTTGAAATACAATTTTACTTAAGGGACCTCTTCACTCACCGCCGCCGGAAGCCGAAGCTAATGTTATTCAACGGAAATTTTTTTTTACAAATAACTTATTAACTAATACATATTTTTAAATTCTGTTTTCACATTCTGAAAATTTCCGGCTGTTAAATTGAAGGACCTTTTTTAAAAAATTATTTTTTTATTTTTTTATTTTTTATTTTGAAGCTGCAAAATACAAATTTTCAATATGTGAATTTCTTTCATTTTGCAATTTCAAAATAAAATATTAAAAATTAAAAAAAAATATATTTTTAAAAAAGGTCCGTCAATTTAACAGTTGGGAATCTTCTGAATGGGAAAACAGAATTTAAAAATATGTATTAGTTAATAAGTTATTTGTAAAGAAAATTTCCCCATAGAATAATAATATTGGCTCGGTCTACCGGCGACGGTAAGTGAAGAGGACCGTTAAGGAAAAATTATGTACCAATGAAATCTTTATTAATTTTCAATAATTAAAATGATGTAAATTATTTTTCTTATAAATGCTCTGATTTGTAAATATATTCAAGATAAAATTAAATTAAATAATTTAGAGCTTACTTACCGAAACGGTTTTCCCTATTTGACGATTATGCATAAATAGCGTTTTTTATAATAGCCCTTTTGTTATACCTTCAGTTGAAGCACTATTAATGTCAAAAGTACATTCACACACATTTGATAATCGTGGCTGAATAATAAATCACTGATAAGCATCAACAGAGAAATCTCTCCCAAACACTCATTTTAACATATTTCTCATTAAGTAAATGTGTGATAAAAACTAAACTCAGATAAGGGTATTTGTGTAACTTCCTGCAATGCTTACTTAAATGAATTTCTGAGAGATAAAATTCGTTTTTGAATTTTCTGATCTACTTTCATGGACATATCTTTATGATATATAATTATCTATTTAAATTAAGCCTGTTGGCTGGAATTGCTTTCCGGATTCCATAACTAAGAAACATAAAAAAAAAAAAAAAAAAAAAAAAACTGTATTGCAGTCGCAGTGTCTACATTGGCTTGGGTTTATCTGAATAAAGTTTTGAGTTCTGATAAAGCTTCTGCATTCTTTTAATTTTTTAATTGTACGTACATTATTATTAATAATATAGCTATCTTCTGCCAGGAACGATTCCGGTTTAGACCGCTTCAAAACAGAGACTTTTGGTAGCCATTATTTTCCCTTAGAAATGCTATGTATTTTCATTTTTATTTATTTATTTTTTTCTTAATCTGCATAAATGCTACATCATTAGAAAGATCTTTCAAAACTGAACATTTTTTGTGCTTGCGCTTGTCCCTTAATCTCAATATGTAAAAAGATTTCAATGAAAGTTTATAACTACCATAGCAATTCTAAAATACCAATGGAGGGTAAATTTAAAATGTAATATAAAATTCCATCTTAAAAATGATGGGCTAATAGTTATTACATCATTTTCTTGCAATTATGATAATGTACTTATCTGATATCAACAAACAGTTGATTATGACGTCATATTTATCAAATTAGTTACAATAAATAAGGTTACAAATAAGGTACCTACGGTTACTTTGTTACAAATATGGTACTTTTCACTTGGTGCCTTATTTGTAACGAAGTTTTGATTAGATATTTTAGAATTAATTAAAATATGAAAATAATTTCAAAATTAGACATTTAAATTTATGATTGTTGCCAAAAAAATGTACCAGTTATTGTTATATGTATATATATTTTGAGAGGGGGGGGGGGCATAAGATGAAATAATGTTTTCACGCGAAAAATTAAAAAATATTAAATTTGCCCATGCATATAAAAAATACTTATTAAAACGAGTCGTAGAAGGAAGCGAAATAAGTACTGAGTTATATTACGATAAATACGACATATAATATGATACGTTATATTAGACCTATCGTCCAGGGTTAGTAGGTATTTTTGTTAAAATAAATAGTTTGTTCGTTCGGTTCAACTTGCACATTAGTCCCGTCAGGTACAACTTGCACATTAGTCCCGTCAGGTACAATTTGCACATTAGTCCCGTCAGGTGCAACTTGCACATTAGTCCCCTTTAAATATAGTGTCCAGCGAAGCTGGCAAAGCATTCGTTGATTCACTACCTTAACTGATTTCACATTCCGTCATTTTTGACGGGGTTATGTACTAGTTTTTAATATTAGCGGCAAAACATAATACAATAGTGAACTACTATCTAATCAAACAGACCCTAAAATTTCAAACCTGACATTTATGCAATACTGTTATACTAAACTCAATTACTTGGAATATTATGTCAGTGATTGTTAGTTTGCTTTAAAGTAGAGCTATATAAAAAATATTTTTTATCTTATCTAATATAGATGGCGATTTAAATTTAAATATCTTCGTTAAACAGTACACAGCAGCTAAAACGAGAGGATCAGATTTCCACTACTTATAAGTATGCAGACAATTTATGAGAAGAACTCGACCCACTATAAGCCCAGAGGTTCTGATCTCTAAGCTGATAGGCGGTAGGTGAATATATTCCATATCACGCTCCTCGACCTAGCTATTTGGAGATTTTTATGGCTTAAACCAAAATTCGCCTGAATTCATTTAGGACAATTTAGAAACCGCCCCTTCCCTCAAGTAGTGCCCAAAACAGCAATAAGTCATAATAAGAAAGCACCACAAAACTGGCGTTTTAAAGTAATAAGTACAAAACTTTGAATAAATACCATAAAATGCAATATACTCACTACAATTGTTTCGGGTCGAAAGAACACACGACCCTTCTTCAGGCGAACAAAGTAGGCACGTGTGCTGCAATCAAAGCGGCATGATAACTGGCGTTTTAAAGAAATAAGTACAAAACTTTGAATAAACACCATAAAGTTCAATAAATTCGCAAAAATTGTCTCGGGTCGAAATAACACACGACTTTCCCTACTTTGTTCGCCTGACGAAGGGTCGTGTGTTCTTTCAACTCGAATCAATTGCGAGTAAATTGTATTTTATGGTGTTTATTCAAAGTTTTGTACTTATTACCAATAGACCATGACATGCGCATGCGCTTAAAGAATTTCAGATAAAAAATGTAGTTCAAAAGTTTACCCTAGATAGCGCATTAAATGGAAAACAGAAAAATATAACAAATGAAATAACACATTCTGAAAGCGTAAATAATTTGAAAATGCACTGATTAGTTTTTGATCTCGTGTAAGTCATTCTATTTGTAAATTTGGCCATTTTTCAATGCAAATAATCCCATTTTAGATATTTCTTGAATTATTATTTTTTAAATCCTTGAGAGCATCTCTGGTTTAGTCTACATAACAATTTTTGTATCAATCAACATATTACTCGATGTATGTACCAAAAAATGTAAATGTACCCCAAACAACACTTTGTATTACCTTTCCCGTTTTAAATCATTTCTTAAAAATGGTTTTTCATAAAAGACGTTGTCTAATCTTGATCACATTATTTTATATGTAGAAAAAAATCAAAAACCTATTTGGTGCTTTTTTTAGTATCGAAAATTATATTTTCAGTTTAATTGTGTTTTTTTAAAGTGTGTCATTTTGTTTACTTTCACTTCATAATATAATAATGCCGTGCTATTTAAGCAGAATTATAATATGACTTTTTACCTGATTTGAAAACCTATATTGAAATAAAATTAATTACTATTTTTTCCCTCAACACCACTTTTATTATAATGCTCTATAATCTGTATTTCTTGATACACAATTAAAAATAAGAAAAATAAAAAAAAACACCGCGACTAATTCTACAATAAATTATCATATAAATATGCTGCATATTTGTAATGCAGCTGATGCCAACCGATTGATAATAGCGTGTTTTGATATGGTAACACACATTTGTTCGTCATATTTCAATATCTGAGAAAAAGGTATTCAGAAAAATGGATAGGCTTTTAATATATTATTAGTAAAATATAATAGTATTATATTATACTAATATAATCAGTATAATATAATAGTATACTTTTAATAATTCTTTATAGAGTTAGAAACAAAAATGCATTAGTGATTTATCCATACATTTAAAACAAATAAATTAAGATCTCACACAGAAAAGTATTATACACATCCTGATAATAATCGGAAAACCGCATGACATCTTCAAATATAAATTAAAGTAATGCTAATTAAAAAATTATGTGTGTATCTAAACTTACCTGAATAACTATTTAAATTCCTATATATGCAAAGTAATAGATAACACAAATGATAACACGTGACGTCTCATGAAGCCAACAAGAAATAAATAAATAAATAAATATTATTACAACTCGAGAAATGACGATAGAAATGAGCTGTAATTTTGAAAAAACATATTCTATTATTATTATGCCTATTCTATTCCTGCAAAAAATAATATAGATCGAATTTCATAATTTTTCGGAATATGAATTTATTAATAATTTTCATAATAAGAAGTATAATTTTAATCAAAGATGGAATACATTTGGGTCACTTCAATCTAAAACATTAAAATAATAATAATAATAAATAAATAAATGAAATTTAATAATTTTCTTTAAACATATGAATTAATATCTGTACCACTCATTTAATATTAGCACTCTCAGATTTTGACAGTTTATAACTCTATAAAATTTGAATGAAATATATAAACTATACTATTTTTCCAGCTGTTTTGATCCAAATAATTTTTAAAAATTGTCAAAAAGCGGCATAATTGTTTGAAAAATAAAGTTGGTGCAAGTTTTAATATGTAGACGAAACTCTAAACAAAACCTAAGTATTGCACCAGCTGCATGTTTATACGATGATTTGCAGAAAAAATTATTGAGGGTAATTTTTTTTTTTTGTGTGTGTGTCTGTACGTATAAATTCTAATACTGATTGAACATAAACCGTAAATAAATTTCTGGCCCCAAACAGTTTTTGTCTTTTAGTGCTTAAACAGTTCACCTAAAGAAGTATAACTAGCTTATGTGTAATCAGTTCCAGAAATGAACACGTGTATTTTGAAATGTTTAAAAACATAAATTTTTCTTCTAACACCATCCTAATTTGCACTCTCTAGCGACTCAAAGGTTCAATTTAGAGAACATTTGATGGCCTATTCGTAACCAGCGTTAAAAGTAACTTATGTTTTCGAATTCTGAGGAACTTAAAGTTGCTCCCTGTACCAATCCGATGGTTTTTACCAATTTACATAAATCTGCTACAAGTACCTTCAATTAAAAAAAAAAAAAAAAAAAAAAAAAAAAAGTGGATTGACCCCACTTGACTTACATTATTTCACCAAAAAAAGTTGCGCATTTTTAGGCTTTCAAGTATTTTCTTTTTAAGTTTTCATTGATCAATTTATCTTTTATATTTAAAAGAGACATAAAAGACCCCACCTATCGTCGATGGTAACCAAATCTCACCTTATTCTATGAGGATATATTTAAAATGAAAATTACCTCATTATATTTATTTATTTCGTTCTTACTCTTAGAAGAGTAAAAAATAAAAAATAAAAATAAAAATAAAAATAAAATCATTGTTGGGCGGAAACAAGCAAAATCAAACTACCCTTACTTCCGTGGCTCTAAGGTGACATCTTAGTGGTAGTACACTTTGAATATCAATTTGATATTCGGGCATGCATTGTGAAATGCCCTAAAATTAACCTAATTAAGAATATAAACATTGATCTGAAAGGAAATAAGGTTATTAATAAATAAATTTACTCTCATCAAATAATACTAGATTCATATAATTTTAATTAATTTCTGTGGTGTATTTCGTCATTGTATTCCTGATTTAATCTATTAGACTGTTGGTAAGTGACGTCACGTCCAATCTATGATCTGTTCATTTCTTTTTACGTTTATCTCTGCTAGAACAGAGCGCAGTCTTAAAAATGTAGTCGTTCATGTTACTTGTATTTTTCATCTGTAATTGTCATAGTCATCTATTAAATTTTATGTGTTTAAAATGAAACGCCTCGTCATATCCTAGTTATGACTTATAAATCTTCTCCTGCCTACAAGATACTATATTGGCGACGAAATGAAAAAAAAAAAAAAAAAAAAAAAAAAAAGCAAAAAGAAGTTTTGCTCTTCAACATTTTTATAATATCTACTTCAAGATGATTAAAAATGCAATCTGCAGTTCTTCAGAAAATTGATATTTCGAAAGTAACGAAAAGCGATCGGAGACGGGCAGTTGGTGAGTTTTTGTCAACTGTCAGGCCGGAAATGCATAGGCGCCAGAGATATTTAGTTGTCTACGATTTTTTATTTTTTCGGGAAAGAGAGAAAAAAAGGTATTTACACATTTATTTTATTTTTTTTTCTTTCTGTTCTTTTATTAGATTGCATGTTTTTATTGTTAGAACTAGTATATTTTCATTAAAAATATTTCAAAATTTTAAAGAATTCAATGATTCGATTGAATCTTTTGATACTTATATTCGAAGATTAGAACAGAACTTTATTTTGTTTGATATTAAGGATGAAAAAAAAAGTTAGTGCCTTAATAACTTTTATCGGACCGAAATTATATAATTTACTTACAAATTTATTGTTCCCAGATCTTCCTGAATCAAAAACTTACACTGAATTAGTAGATGTCTTAGCAAAACATCTGTGTAAGAAACCTAACAAAATAAGTGAACGCATTAAATTTAGAAAATGTTGTCAAGGAGCTAACGAATCTGTGCAGGATTTTAGTGTTCGTTTAAAGAAACTTACAACACATTGCGCGTTTACAGGCGATTCGCTGTCAGAAAAATTGTTGGAACATTTTTTACGCGGATTAAAAAATGAAACAATCCAAAGCAAATTGATGTCTCAGGTTGAAGATTTAACATTTGAAAAAGCAGTAGAACAAGCCGTAACTATGCAAAGTACTGAAAACGACATGATAGAATTACAAAATAAAAATTTGAATTTGAATAAAGTTTCTGTTAGTGTTAGGAAACCAAAACAAAATTATTCTCAAAATAACTTAAGTAAACAAAACGTGAACAAAACTGCGAGTGCAAATAAAAGTAAAACTTATTGTTATCGTTGTGGAAATAGCTCTCATTTAGCAAATGTTTGTAAATTTATTAATGCAGTTTGCAATTTTTGTAAAAAACGTGGTCATTTGAGTAAAGTGTGACGGAACGCACAAAACAATGTTACTCAAAAGAAAAATGTAAATGTTCTTGATACTGTAGACATTTTGTCGTTACAATCTGTAGGCACTAAACCTATAAAAATTTGGGTTTTGATAGAAAATAGTGCTAAAGCAGAAATGGAACTTGATACGGGATCGGCGATTTCCGCCGTACCGATAAATCGTTTTCGGAGATTATTTCCAGAACATAAAATGTTTCCTGCTGATGTACAATTAAAGACAGCCACGGGAGAAATTTTCCAGCCCGAGGGATTTGTTAGAGTAAATGTAACTTACGAAAACAAAACTAGGAATGATAAGTTATATTTAGTTAAAAAAGACAATTTTCCTTTATTGCTAGGTAGAGATTGGATAACTACATTTAATATATTCCCAAACAATTTACAAACTGTTCCGGTAAACAAAGTACAAATCTCGGATAATTTAAATAATTTACTAAATGAATTTACGGATTTATTCACAAATAACGTAGGTGAAATTAAAAATGTTAAAGCTGAATTACATTTAGAGAAAGACTCATCACCAATATTTTGTAAATCGCGAACAGTTACGTATGCATTAAGGAATGTGGTAAATGAAGAATTGGAAAGATTAGAAAATGAAGGGATAATAAAAGCTGTTAGTACTAGTAAATGGGCAACACCTATTGTTCCGGTGGTAAAACCTAATGGGAAAATTCGTTTATGCGGCGATTTTAAAGTCACGGTAAATAAATTTTTAAAGGTTGACAAATACCCGCTACCAAAAATTGAGGATATATTAGCAACTTTAGGGGGTGGATTACATTTTACAAAAATTGATTTAAACCAAGTATACTTGCATTTACCGGTAGAGGAAAATTCACAAGAATTACTTACTATTAACACTCCTAAAGGCTTATTTAAATTTACGCGATTACCATAGGGAATTGCCAGTTCGCCAGCAATATGGCAGAGAACTATAAAACAAATTTTAAAAGGTATAGAGGGTATTTCAGTTTTTATTGACGATATATGTATCTCAGGGGAAACTGGTGAAATACATTTAGAGCCATTAAAACAAGTGCTAGAAAGGTTACGTGAATATAATCTTAAAATAAATAAAGAAAAATCTTTTTTCATGAATGATGAAATTACATACTGCGGTTACAAAATTGATAAAAATGGCATACACAAAACGCAAGAAAAAATTTCTGCTATTTTAAATGCTCCAATACCTCAAAACGTAACTCAAGTAAAAGCGTTCCTAGGCTTAGTATCTTACTATTCTAGATTTGTTCCTAAATTATCTACGATTGCTTATCCTCTAAATGAATTATTACGTAAAAATGTAAATTTTCAGTGGACTAAAAAATGTGAAAATTCATTTAATGCAATTAAACAGGAAATTACTTCCGAAAGGATTCTCACCCACTTTAATCCTAAATTACCCTTAATTTTAGCCACTGATGCTTCTCCTTATGGAATTTCGGCAGTACTTTCGCATACAATGCCAGATAACTCCGAAAAACCCATAGCTTTTGCTTCTAGAACTTTATCTTCTGCAGAAAAGCGGTATAGTCAGGTAGATAAAGAAGCGTTATCAATAATTTTTGGTGTAAAGAAATTTTTTCAATTTTTATATGGTAGGAGATTTACACTGTATACAGATAGTAAACCCCTAGTTTCCATATTTTCACCCGTAAAAAGTATTCCGGTACTTTCGGCAGCTAGAATGCAAATATACGCATTATACTTACAGACATTTAATTATGATATTAAATATAAAAAATCTGCAGAGCACGGAAATGCCGATGCTCTATCACGTCTTCCATTTCGTAGTGAAGACTTGCTACTGCCGTCGTCCGATTCGCTACAACCAGAAAAAGTGTCACCAACCTTGTCACCAAATTTATTTGGCAACCTTTATGAATCCGATTGTTTATTTATTCATCAAATCACATCGTTACCGTTAAATACAAAGATATTATGTGCAAGTTCTAAGCGAGATCCAACATTGAAAGAAATGTACCGACATTTAATATCAGGCACACAGATGCCAAATTACTTACTTTTTGGACATAAACAACAAGATTTTTCTATACTAAATAATTGCATACTACCAGGAAATCGTGTTGTAATTCCTACTGTTCATAGACAAAAAGTGTTGGAAGATTTGGATTTTGGCCATTTTGGCATAGTAAAAATGAAAGCACTGGCACGTAGTTTTGTATGGTGGCCAGGTATTGATAAAGACACTGAGAATTTAGCAAATAACTGTTCTGTTTGTATTAAATTAAAACATAATCCTCCTAAAATGGAAAATCATCACTGGGAATGGCCTACAACACCTTGGAACAGAATACATGTAGACTTTTTTGGTCCAATGATGGGGAAAATGTTTTTAATCGTAGTAGATGCCCACAGTAAATGGACAGAAGTGTTCATTGTTCCTTATACTACGGCTGAGAACACTATAAACTGTCTTTCTTCGCTTTTTGCCAGATATGGCTATCCTGTGTCCCTTGTGTCTGATAATGGGCCACAATTCATTTCAGAAAAATTCCAACATTTTCTACAAAGTAAAGGCATAAAACATAGTTTAACTGCACGATATCATCCCTCTACAAATGGTCAAGCCGAAAGATATGTCCAAATTATTAAAAAATGATTGAAATCCTTAAGTTCAGAACCCGGAAATCTCCAATTTAAGTTAAACGAATTTTTATTCCAATACCGAATAATGCCTCATATTACAACAGGGGAGAGTCCCGCATCATTATTTCTGAAAAGAAATATCAGATCAAAATTAGATTTGCTTGTACCAAATGTTAAAAATTATGTTGAAAACAAACAACATAAAAATGTTTTTAACAAGAAAAAGATAAGAGAATTCGAAATAAATGAAAAAGTTGCAGTACGCAATTACACATCAGGAGATAAATGTAAAATAGGTAAAGTAATTGCCAGACTAGGTAAACTACATTATAAAATTCAAGTAGGTTCATGTGTATGGAAAAGACACGTGGATCAACTAAAAAGTGTAGGTTCCAGAGTACAACTGGAGGAAACTACAAATCCTGGTGAAATTCAAAAGAACACTCTTGATGGAAATATTCCCATGGTTTCCGATAGCAAGAGTCCACACCTGCAAAGCAATGGAGAATCTAAGTCTGGTAGGAGGCCTGCCATTATACCAGATCCAGTGCCAACCGATCCTGCCAGTACACCAGATCCTGTGCCAACCGATCCTCCCACTACACCAGATCCAGGGCCAACCGACAGTAGATCTGTGTCTACAAAGCCTGGAGAAATTGACTGTGATAAAAATATCAACAGTACTCTAAATAAAAATAAACTAAAATCTGAACATTCAAAACTTAAAAACACTAATTTGTCTTTTTCTGAACAGGTTGTAAGAAGATCATCTAGAGTAAGAAAACCTCCCATCAGGTATGGTATACAGAATTAAGGGGAGGAGAAATGTGGTGTATTTCGTCATTGTATTCCTGATTTAATCTATTGGACTGTTGGTAAGTGACGTCACGTCCAATCAATGATCTGTTCATTTCTTTTTACGTTTATCTCTGCTAGAACAGAGCGCAGTCTTAAAAATGTAGTCGTTCATGTTACTTGTATTTTTATCTGTAATTGTCATAGTCATCTATTAAATTTTATGTGTTTAAAATGAAACGCCTCGTCATATCCTAGTTATGGCTTATAAATCTTCTCCTGCCTACAAGATACTATAATTTCTTTATTAAATCTCCAATTTCTGAATATTAATTAAAATGATGCTTTTCTGATTTTAAAATGCAACATAAATGGGATCACAATGATCTCCCTTTTAAACATTATTATATTGATTGCATCGAAATGAGATAAGATGAGTACTTAGAAACATGTATACTAGACATGCGTTTGCAAAGTTAAAAAAATTACTGACCAATGAATACAAGAATTTCTCACTAGATTACTAGATGCTAGGGCGCAGTCAGGGCAGCGGAAGGATGATCACTGGGAACACTACACTTAATCCACAACTTTCTTCATCAATTAACCATGAGTCTTTAAATCTATTATTTGGGCCAACGGCGAGCACATCTTAACGTCGTTGATATGAGACATGGCGATGAGGAAGTCAGAGACTCTCACATGTTGTCCGTCAGAAGGCAAATCAGAATCTCCATGTTGTCAGTCAGAAGGCAATTGACAGAATCTCTTCTTTTAAAAAATTGCTCATTTTCCTTCAGGTCTCTCATTATAATTTTTTGAGGAGGTTTCTTCTCGCATTTTTTTTATTAGGTGTTTGGTTTTCTTCTTGCATTTCTTTATTGGGTCTTCTTCTGATTGGGCCCAGTTTTGACCAATCTGCTTGCGTCTAGATTTCTCCCGTGCATTTCTTAAGACCTAGCCGGGGCTTTTTTGGCGGTTGCCTACGGGGCTTAATGTGTGTGGTCCTTTTCAGAGTGTTCCAAGTACTGGTCATAAATCTGGCGTTATAATTCTGTCTGCAGTTTTTAAGAGGCCGTAAAACAGCTTTTGTAGTCTTTTATTAATTTTTTTTTAAATAATGCCCTTTTGTAATTTTATTATTTCGTTTTTAACAAAATGGCTGCTTCTGCCCAGCAATCATCAAATTATTTTTTGTATAAATTATTATTTGTACTATTAATATTATGTTTTTAATTTTTTTTTCTTTTAAGTTGTGAAATAGGAAAAAATGAATTGTAAAGTTCTCTAACTCCCTATTTAGTATAACAAAAACAAAAATCCTTTTCATACGTGTTACTAAGCATTTTAAATTTAACTAAACATTTTAATTGAAGATTTTTTTTTTTTAATAAACTTAGTTGTTTGTTTTGAAATATGTAAACTTCCTCTTCGTATTGAAGAATGTGTTATTCATTAGTATTAACCTCTTAAGGGGTTATTCTGGTTTAGAAGCTCAAATTTTAGGTGTTTTTCTGGAGGCGATTAAAAAAAACAATAAATACTTTTACTATCCATTTTTTTTATAAGTTTTTTAATGATATTTAAAGAATACAAAACATGCATAATATTTAAAAAAAAATCAAATTTCAAAAAACTGCAGGCCGGCAAAGTGGGGACTGTTGAAAAAATGGCGTGTCCTGGTGTGCAGGATATTAGTCCTTCCAGTGACCTGAAATGGAAAAACATTAATAATCCTTGAAGAGGAAGGATATAGTTATCTCACTACGAGAGGATTTTTTAAAAAAAATTCTCACAAAATGGCGGCGTTTTGAAAAATACGTTTCGTTTTTTCCCTGTTTTTTGGCCGTTCGGAATTTTTTAAAAATATAAAAAAGGAATTTTTTTTAAAAAAACTGTTGGTAGTGCGATACTATAATGTATAAAGAAGATCTGTATTAAATTTCAAGTGAATCGGTTGAGTAGAACTTGAGATATCATGCACACCGTTTCTGAAAATGTAGTTCCGAGAAAAACGTGTTTAAAGTTTGAGGACAAGTCGCGCGCAACCGGAATCGCTTAACGGCTTGTTATACTTACTTTTTTTTTATCAGCGATTCCTTCTCCATACAAAGTACCTTCCTCCACTTCAAATGTCATGTTTAAGGACGACCTTTCAGATGATCTAGCAGTACTTCCTTGGAAGCCTCAGAAGCTCGTACCTCGGACCTGTTAATTCAGACTTGATTGTGTCTATTAACGAACGCCTGGGATTCTGGCCCAATTGTTATTCCCATTTTTGACATAATCTTTAAAACTGGTAAAAACCCTTCATTAAATATACATACCGCAATGAAATTAGCAATTTCTATTGTATGGGTACCAGCATGGATATGCTTGGGTGCGAAAGTCCAGATGAGCGAATTTAAAGATTCGTTGTTATTTTGAGTTTCAGAGCCCAAGCACCTTTCCAGCAAGCTTTCTGAAGATAAGTCCTCGTAGATTGGTTTTATAACTTTTTGAACAGCTTCAGTTAACGGAGGGTTTTCATGCTGAAATTCATCGAGAGTACCTTCAGCTTCAGCGACCCGCCACTTACACCAGCTTGATGAACCCTGTGGACAAAAGTGATGTTGTGGATTAGAGTCCGTAGAAATTTTATGAAAATAAGTAGCCCATACCCCATTTTGCATATTTTCTACGGACTCTGGATTTCTTCGAATGGCTAAGCCATAATAAAGACTGAGCTCATTTATAACTTTCTCTGTCAACTTTCCGGGACCTTTACCACCAATACCAGTATACGGGCCCCATCCTCTTCTGGACATGACCCCCACACTCTTTTTTGATGACTATAGGCTTACCCTTGTATGGGTCAATATTAAGAATTCCTTTGAATGTAACTCCGAAAATAATTCAAATTTCGAAAAATCCTTTTAGGAACATATTTTTAAAGGGTTATACTATGAAAATATGTAAAAAAAAAAATCGATTTTTTTCAATTTCTAAACCAGAATACCTCCTTAAAGACAGGAGATTCTGACCCGTTCAGTATTCATAAAGGCGAGAGAAGACGAAAAATTCTTCCCCTTGTTGGCATCTTTTAACTTTCAGTTTCTCCGTGTATAACTGTGGATAGTCCCGTCGGCATATCTCCATAATGTTTACACGTACAGAGCAAATTAATATATTTTCGCTAAATAGTGCGATTTTTGCCAAATGTGGAAGTGCAAAGAGAAACTCCGCCCCCGTGTAAATAAACATTTTGCTCTTTTTGTTTTTTGATTGGTGCTTAAGTTTAGCTTTAAATCACAAAACGGACCTTGACGATATTATCTTGAAATTAAAAAATAATTTTTCGAATACAGAAGTAGGTATTAATAATAACAATATATTAGTATTAAGATCTGATTTCATATGTGATGATAATGCAGAAAAGTTTGTAAAAATTGTTCGGCTAAATTACTAATACTTACTGGATTAGAAAAGGAATATTTTTAAAAGGCTTATGAAAAGTATATTTCATAAAACTAGACATAATGAAACATGTAATCATTAGGCATAATAAAAGGAGGAAGATCAGCAACATGTGAAATGAAAGAACCATATTGCAGATGCATAGAATAATCCTTCCACAAGCCTAGACACTTCATACAAGTTAAAGCCTCAGCTTTAATACGCAAATGAAGCGGTAGCAGCCCAAGCAAACACCCAAGGAAAGCAATTGGAGTAGTCTTAATGCAGCCCGAAAGAGCAACACAGACCATCCTTTTCAACTATTAAGGCAAGTTCTAACAGAAGTCAGCCTAGTCCTAGATCACCAGATGACAGAGACATAGGTGATGATAAGGACAGATAATCATGGTGTAGATCCAATGGATAGCTTGGAACACGAGCCCAAGTCCTCCCAATGGAGCTCTTACAAGCTCAAAATACTTTTGTGGCTTTATGTAAGCAAAACTCAACATGCTCATTCCAGTTCAAATTAGCGTAAAAAAAAATTCACCCAGGAAAACATCACTTCAAGGCAACAGCTTATTATCCAGAAAGTAGATATCACTAAGATTTAGATGTCTCCTTCTAGAAAGGCAACATGGCTTACTTTAGATGGATTAACCCTTTCAGCGTTAGCCATTTTTCAGTATATCTGTTTAATAATTCATAAATTTAATACTATGCACAGTACAAATTGGGAATTTAATATTATATACTATACATATCTATTAATCTTATTTTCTTGAAAAAAGCAACATGTGTTTCAAAATTTAGCCACACCAGCCTTTTGTTTGGACTATGCATGACAGAAAAAGACGGGCTTAACGCTTATAGGGTTTTAAAAGATAAATTCGAATCGGAGTACCAACGTCAATTCGAAGTCATTGGTCTATATCCTGGTTCTATTCTAGACTTAAACCCAATTTTAAAATATTGTGGACATTGATGAAAAAGACATTTCCTGAAAAAAATTCCAACATCAGAAAAATTGTAATACGAAACTAAAAAGCCTGAATGAGAAAAAAAAAATATATACAATAATAATTTAATTGAACAGATCTTCAGCCGTTTTAATGCCGCAAGGTATGGAAGCGGTTTTTGCTGCCAAAGGACAATACACTAAATATTAAGCCTATGGTTTTTGTTTGTAAATATTGTAGTTTAGTGATAAATAAATTTTTTTATAAAAATCATACGTTATTTGATAAATAACAGTTTTTCTTTTTTTTTTTTTTTTTTCTTTTTACATTTTTTCATAAATTTTTAAGCAATGCTAAATTTTTGGCCATGAATGCATTTTGTGTCCCTTCCTGGATTGATTTAAGCCATTTACTGCTGAACAACTTCTTATATCACATTTTGTTAAGCTAAAATTACAAAAAAAAAAAAAAAAAAAAACAGTAAATAAAATAACTCAAAAGTAACACATGATGACCGAAACGGACTCGCTGGGTACATATGTCAAACCAAACAAGGAAACATTCAAAAGGTGTCGTCTTCAAAATATATTGAAAAAATATATATGTGATTCTACTCTTCATAAAACACCAAAAAGTGAAAAAATTATCTGCTGAAATTAATTACAGCGACCAAAAACAATTATCAAAAGCAAGTATTTTTTGGCGATTTAGCGCTGTTAGGCGATAAGTTCACTAGCACTGATATTGCCGTGTACGAACAGGACGGTGTTTTGCTTCTCTGCCAAGTACTCAAAATCAATCGCCTAACAGTGTAAAATCGCCAAATATGCTTAATTTTGATAAATTTTTTTGGTCGCTGTAATTCATTTCAGCCGATAGTTTTTTCAATTCCTGGTGTTTTATGGAGAGTAGAATCACATATATTTTTTTTCAATATTTTTTGAAGACGACACTTTTTGAATGTTTCCTTGTAAGACAAAAAAATGTCGGGTGCATCAGCTCCAATCTATAGGAGTCTTAGTATTACCCAACCTCTAATTGATGTCAACTATCTTTCCTATGCAGAGGAAATGAACGAACTGGTATAAGGTACTTAATCTTTTCAATTTATAGTGGGTGATCAAATTATTAGAATTTCTTTTTTCTAAAAAAACATTGGATGAAATGGCCTCGAAATTCAGACATTTAAAGAGCATTTATAAACTCATATTTTCTATTTAGTCACGAATGCAATTAGGGGAACAACAACAAATTGAAGAAAAGCACAAATACTTTGGATCATCCTGCACCAAACAATGGTACACAAAATTTGTAACTTTAATGAATGTTTGAACTTCCTATATTTAATATTTGCATGTTTTCTATTGTGGAATCGCACAATTACTTATATATCTATAGATTTTTTTTTTTTTTTTTTTTCAAAAGTTTTTATTATTATTATTATTATTATTATTTTCTTTTCTTTGTCAAGTTCTTTGCTTACAACAACAATGGTTTTCAACAAAATTTTACAAATCTTGTAGAACAATTGACAAAACGTTAGAGAAAGATTTTCCTAAAAGATAAAATTCAATTGTTTAATTTTCGTTTGAGATAGGATCGTTTGTAGTAAATATTTTTTTACTGTGCTTGCGCGAAACACAGAATTTTTTTTTATCACATAGGTTAAAAGCTAGTTATGTTGGACAACTTACGCAAAAGTTTATTTGAATAGAGTAAAAATTAAACCAATTATTGGCAAAAGAATAAGCTAGATTTAAATACTTTCCAAAGTTGAAACTGCATGAGAGGTTTTTCGCATGCCGACTATTTAATTTGGAAATTCAGTTATTTTACCCATATTGAAAAGATGTTTTCTATGAAAACCCCTTATGAAATCACTAACGTTAGAACATAAATAAATATTTGTTAAATTTATAAGCCCAATAAAGGGTTTTTCACAAAAAGAAGTTCTTTACATCCGTAAGGAAAGTTTTGTAATCGCGCTAAAATTTCGACTTTGAGATTTTCGTGTATAAATACGTTTGAAATCCCCTGAGTTCATTTTTTGTTATTTTTACGGTGATGTATGGGTATGTATTAGAGATGAGACGGGCTCAGCCCGAGCCCGTAAGCCCGAGCCCGATCGGGCTCAAATCTTACGCAAGTTTTCGGGCTGCGGGCGGGCTCAGATTCAAGCTAAAAGTTCCGTTTATTTTATTCTTCACTAACTGGAAAATGTAAAAAAAAAAAAAAACTGGCCATCGTATCTCCTATCTACGCCTTGTCCCGTCTCCCGCGGTGGTCAATGTTAGTAAAATGGACACACCGCGGGGTATCTCTGCCTAGTTGTTTCTCTACTTCTTTGCTTGTTATTTGGGGTAGAGTCCTGCATCGAGTCGGGTCGACTAAATATTTTTCTTGCGGGTCCGGTTGACTGATTTCTTTTTACGTCGGGTTCGAGTTTAGTTTTCAGCTAGTCGGGTCTACTTGAGAACATCTTTCAAAAAACTTTTACCTTAAGTAGAAATGTGTTTGCGATATATACCATAGTGAATACAGGCTTACCCAAATTATTATAGTAAAATAAACATCCGTATCGCACTGAAACAATTAACAAAATACATCAAATATATCATTATTATCTTTTAGAATAGCAGCTGTGAAAAACAGACTCCTTCTTGTAGGATAATCAGATGTGTGATTCATCTGTTTTGATTACTCACATCCTTTTGAAAGAGACTGTGAATGTAAACTAATAAATAATAATATTTTTTTCTCTTGCAGATGTTTTTGAGAAGTTATTGAAATGTAATGTACGTAGATTTAGATGAGAACGGATGTTTAGTAGGCGTCTGCAGAGCTGTATTATTTTTATATTATTTTTTGTGTGTGATAAGCATTAAAGAAGAAACTACAAACGCTAAACTTGAAACTCTTTGGGCACTTGAAATCACATTACACATACAGTCCGCAGTAAAATTTTTGAAGCGCCAGCAGTCATTCATGTTTAAAAAATATACACCTAATATATACATGTATACAGAGACACAGACATTATAAATTGTTATAATAACATTTATAGTTATTTAAATTGAGGATTAGTAATAAGAAAATTAATTTGAAAATGAAAACGGTATTTATTTTTACTATTGTGTATGCGTTGCATAGCGTACCACTTTCAATATCGGGCTCGGGCGGGCTCGGGCTCTGATCACACAAAATTCTTCGGGCTCGGGCGAGCTCAGTTCAAAAATGTTTCGGGCCCGGGCGGGCTCGGATTGCCAAAATAGAGCCCGAACTCACTTCTAGTATGTATGTGTGTGACTGAAAACGACGGTGTTTAAACGCTTTACTCGAAAGAACGGAAATTTGGTACGTATACTTTAAGGCACTGTAATACCGTTGCCTTATGTAAGATAGCCTTATGTAGAGCCCCTAAATAAAATAATAGGCCGGCGCATCACCGCCATTTTTTTTGCCTCCGTAGAGGACAGCATTCCCGCTTGGCGTCCTTATCGCTTCCCTAATGATTTTAAGAAATCTTTATCTGAAGCTAATCCGGTCAAGATAAGAGCAATAAGCAACAATAATATTCCTAAAAAGACATTTTTTTTCACAGTACATTCTCAGGATGTCATTTTATTCTGAGGATATCCTATGGATGTACTAGGGTAAGATGTGTTGTTAGCGCGGTTTCTGTTTCTTTTACAAAATGTCGCCGAAACTCAAATACACAATAATAGAAGGTCTGTGAACACTTTATATTCACTTCTTGAATGATTATAGCAGTTTATCGCTAAACAAACTTCCATATCATAGTTTACTTAGCTAAAATTATGAAATATAATAAAACTAGTTACTCTAAAGTAACGTAAGACGATAAAAAAAGAAGTTTGTCGTTTTTTTAATCAGAGAAACTCACTGGGTACATGTGGCAACCCTAAGGCGACAAAATGCCTGATGTGCCAGCTCGTATATATAGGAGCCTTAGCCTTATGGGTGATGACGTCATTCTCAGTGACGTCTTTTTCAGTAGGCGATCAGTTAGCATTCGCAAACGCGATAAAGAATGTTCATTACAGTTTGCTTCGAATTGGAATAATTAATGAAATTTTACAAAGAATTCAAGAAAATACAAGATAAGTTCATTATTACGTAAGGTATTAATATTAGGATAATGTATCCACAATAATGCAGCTATCGTTTATAATAATTCTATGAGTAAACACATGACTGGAATAGACGTGTATATACTCGTTAAGGCTTAATCCTATTTTAGCATTTTCACGTTCAATTATTTATATATAAATTTGATTATGATCTTAAATGTTTTGATTATAATCCCCATTTTGTTAGAAATTACTTGAAACAACTTCGAAGTAAAACTAAATAAAATATCTTGTAATTTAAACAAAAAGCTAATTTATTCATAGAACGGAACACGTAATGTTTACATATGTCAAACCATAGTTATTAACTAAATATCATGCTAAAACATATAGCTATTAATTATGTATTATGCTAAAATGAAAATATGATTTTAAGTGAAAAATTTCATTTCGTGGCAACTTCTTCAACAGAAAATTCTATTCGCTGATTTTTAAAACTGATTTTTACTTTTAATTTCAGTTCATTAGTATTATTGACATTTTTTAAACATTTACGTTATTTCGTTATGTCTGCGAATGTTAAGATATGTACTAACATATTAATTTTAGTTTTCTTTAAATATTAATATAGAAAAATAGTTTTTAATAAATAAATAAATGTAATTTGAAATTTACTAAACATTGTTTTTTCATTTACTTTTAATATTATATATATATTTTTTATTTTATGTTAAAAACGGTTTATACTTTCAGCATTTTTTTGGAAAATTTAGTGTGCTTTGGTCAAGTTAAAATTTAAATTCAGGGGTGATATACTTAATAAAAATTTTCATTCTTCAGACTGCAAAGATACTGTAAAATTCTATTCATGATCAAGTATTGATGCTTTACAAATTTCTTTAGGTTATTATTTAGGTTATTATTAGGAAGTTATTGAGGTTGTGTGCATATTTATTGTTAAAATGGCATTATGTAAAAGAAATTTTGAAGTGTTCTAAGAGTTTAAGAGCTGTAATCAAAATTATGAAAAAAATAAAAAAAATAAATAAATAAATAAAAAATGCACGTGTGACATACATGCTATGTAAAGTCTTAGAAAAACTTGTTAGTTTAATATTATTTAAATGCAGTAACAAGATTGCTATGTCTATAATTAACTGTGTTGATCTTTGAGAGTAAAGCCGAATAAGAATGCTTGAATCCTTAGCTTGAGTGGGATGCCTCCATGGTGATCTTTCTAAGAGAACCTAGTATTTATGCATATTTCGGGGAAAACCACGAAAAACTCGAAACGATTGGACGTAAAGCGTCAGTTGGGTTCGAACCCAGTACTCCTGTCTAAGAGCTTCGAGAGCATCTTGTCCACGGTGGGACGTAATTAATAGTGTTTGATTATATTAGATACAAGTCGTTGTAACAATATATAGTTATGTTGATTTTAATTTATGCAGTAATTCTACTAATTTATGAAGAAAAGTAACAAAGATATTTTTTTTAATTCTTGTAATATTAAATTACATAAAACATTTCTGTGGTTTCTTAAAAAAAAAAAAAAAAATCGTTTTCGTATTTTTTAAACATTTGTGCATTTTAAAAATGAGATTTAATTAAACTTCAGCGTTACTTTTGCAACATTAAATTCTAATAATAATCAAATGTTATTCAAGACATCTTAAAATTTGCAAATCCAGTGGTCGAAAATCTTTATGAATTCAATACTTTTTTCTTCTGCATATAGGAAAATAAAAATTATTTAAAAATTAGTTTTTAAAGTTTTCCTTTCAATAATTTGTTTCTTGTTATCCAGGTATTTTTAGTAATATGAAACATGCCTTTTAAAAATGTATAGTTATTTATTAGTTTTCCAGTGTTTCGTAAAATTAAATTTGTCAAGAAATCTCTTCGGAAATTTCAGAGATATAAAAAAATTCTGTTTTAAAGAAAAATATTTAGAAAAGTATCGATTTTGATAATTTAAACACATTTTTATTTTATTTTATTTTATTTATTTATTTTATCTCAGACAGAAAAATAGTTGGAAAGCATCTTTATTTATCTCTTTTACAAAATATATTACTTTCGTTTGTAAATGGAATTTTTTGCCATTATAATATACTTGTTGTCTGTTTTTAATTGGCTTTAAATTCAGCTTTGCTTTATCCAGTCATTCCTGAATTATTCAAAAGAATTTAAATAACACAAGTTCAATATTATAGCTATAAAAATTTGATCCTGTAACTCTATAATGTTCATTTTCTGCTTTTATGGAGAAGAAAGGGGGGAAAATTGCAGGTGACACAAACGAAATGTTTACAGCCGGTGATGATAATTATTTTGATCGCCTGTCTGCGATGATGTCACTATATAGCCAGTCATAAGGCTATCTTACCAATGGCAACGGTACGAACCCTATAGGTTTTGATGAATCTAGCACTTATTTTTATTTTAAATTTTATTTTATTTTTTATTTTTTTTACAAGGACACAAATTAAAAACCTTTATCATTATGGCTTATGTGATTAAATTATTTAAAGTGCGACAGCGTCTATTTTTTTTTTTTTTTTTTTTTTTTTTTTCGATTCGGCTGAAAATTTATATACATCTTATAAATCACCGTCGCACGAACTCTATAGATTTTGGTGAATCTAGCACTTACGGCACTTATGGGTTTTTTACAGGGTTACAAAGAAATATTCTTTATCATTGTGGCCAAAAGGCACAAATTATTTAAAGTACGACAACGTCTAAACGCGTTAATCGAAAGGATTGAAAATTCACTTATATATTACAGATCACCATGACGTCACACGAAATGTATGAAATTTGAAGAATTTAGCATTTATGGTGTATTTAAAGAGACACAATGAGAAATTCTTTATCATTATGACTTATAGGTTCAAATTATTTGAAGTGCAATAGGGTTAAATTAAACAACATACTATATGGAGAAAAATACTTAAATACGCAATTATACTTTTTTTTTGTTTGTTTATTTAACGATTTCTCTTACTTTTATTTATTTATACAACCGTTAATTACTTAATGTTCAGAAAGTCGAGCGGAGTAATTCCACATTTTTAAAAGTATGAAATCTTTGCGGAAAAAAAAAAAAAAAAATCAATTGGCATTCAGACTTAAAATAATAAATATTTGTCAGAGAAATTATAAATACTCCCTATTAAATTTGAAATCCTATGTCAATGCTAACAAATTTAGTAGTGGCAAATTGATAATAAATTCTACACTGTTAAAAAAAAAAATGCAACTTTGCTGCCAGAAATTCTCTGTAATTACAGAAAAATACGTTTTGTCAACGTAATTTTTCCGTAATTTAAGACTTTTTTCTCAAATTACAGAGAATTTCTAGCCAACAAAGTTGCATTTTTTAAACAGTGTACTTCATTTCATGATTTGAAAAATTAATATATTATAAACTTTTTGTAATAAAAGGCCAAGTTTCCCAGGGATAATGCACGAAATGAACGTCAAAGCTTCAAAAAAGCATTGAAATAAAGATAAAAAAAATTATCTTTAGTTTGGAAGGAGTGATCAAAGTAATGGAAGGAAGGGGATTTAGCAGAAGAAAAAAAAAATGACGTCACAATTTTTTCAATGTATTGACAAAAAAAAAAAAAAAAAAAAAAAAAAAAAAAAGGAAAAGGAAAAAGAAAGAAAGAAAAAATTTATCGGTGATTTAAAACAAATAAAATAAGTCTAAAAGATAAATCAAAACAATAGATATAATATTATGGAAATCGACAGGGGATCAACATTTTTTTTCCCCCGTCTCCTGCTCTAAACCACTGAATTATGATCAAAACATTTAGCTAAATTAGAGAAAAACTTAAATAAATAGTTAAAATCATTACAATAAATAATAATAATAAAGTAATAACATTAAAATACTTAATAAATGACAAGTTCAAACCGAAAAATATTAAGGTGCTTTTCTGTTTTAGAGGTTGGATTTAGAGAAAGTAAAATAATAATAATAATAATAATAATAATAACAATAATAATTATTATTATTATAAATTTAGGGTATTTCGGTATTATTCCTCCAACAAATAAACAAGCGATGATTTTGATGAATTTGCAATGCAGTTAATTTTCACAATTAAATTCAAATTGCATTTCACAATTCGAATTCCATTATTTTGTTTTTTTAAATAAAGTTAAATCTTAAATAATTGTTTTTTTTTTTTTTTTTTTTTTTTTTCATTATTGGTTATTTATCAAACAATTCGGCAGCTTTTTTTAATTTGACAAATATGGCAAATTTGAAAATAGGTTCGTATGGAAATATTGACCACTAGGCGGAGAAAGGCCAACTAGTTAATAACAGCAATCTGATTCAATTTAACTCAACTACGTAAAATACTTCCGGATTAGAATGTTGCAAGCATGAAATACTGAGTCAGCAACAGCTGTCAAGATGTTTTGCAATGCATTTTTTTTTTTTATTACGTTATATGACGCAAACAGAACAGATAAGCACATAAAGATAACATAACATAAATTTACTCAGACCTTATGAGTAATTTTATGTTAAATCTTGTACATATGAACAAATAATTGAAAATAGCAGATATTTATATTTCTGAATTAATCAGAATTACGCTGTTAAAAATTCCATTTTGAACTTGAACCACTATATGAAATAAAGTTGCAAGCAATACCATAATAAGATTCAACCTCACTTTTAAGTTTCCTACTTCTTGAGATTGAATTTAAGTTACACCAGAACTTGAAGCTACCACACATCCATTCACAAGGGAAGTATAAATCAATAAAATGCCTACTGAAACCAAACCAAGCGTAAATTAAAGAGCATGTTTGAAAACATAGGGTACAGTGCAAATATTGTGCAACAACTTTCCCATAAGCCAAGATAAGACCCTAGAAAATTTAGCCCCTTTTATCAAAATCAACGATACACACACACAGAGATACAGTAGGAAAGAAAGCGTGGCACACTGCCAGCGTGTTTGGTGTGAGACTAGAAGGTCTTCAGTTCGATCCCCGTCTCGGTCGGATTCAGATTTTTTTTTTTTTTTTTTTTAATAACGCAGATATTTGGTTTAACATAAAATTACCGAATCATGGAAAAAGGTTAAACCATCGGGTGGTTGCAGCTATAGTGTAACCACGTTTCCTACGCCTAGCAGTGAGGACGAGTCGAAAATCTTGAAGGGTTTCCAAGTTGACCAACAGGTTTGAATTTAGTAAACATCCAGTCATTCGGTATTCCCTTTTCGCTTATTTTCTCTCAATTAAAAACTTGTCTCCCCTATTTTACTAGTGGACTCGTTGAATCCGCCCTTGCGCAGAGGCTTCCATGTTCCATGGTCGCAAGAAATGTAGTTAAAGAGTACTTCGGTACCAAGTTTTGGTTCAAACTAACACAAAATTTTTAACTGTGTAATAATAGAAAAGTTATACATTATTTTTTAAATTCCCGACCAAAAAAAGAGGTGTAATAACTTTGAAAAAATTGCCTATTTGTCTGCATGTGTCTGTTTATTCCTGGTATTGTAGCTTCCAAACAAATGAACTGAACTTAATACGGTTTTCTTATCTGTTAAAGTACTAATTTATTTGGGATAATTTTTAATTATGTTTGATAAAAATGTAAAATTTTGTAAAATTAATTAAATTGGTTTAAGTGTTTTATTTATTTATTTATTTTATTTATTTATTTATTTTATTCATTTTATTTTATTTTATTTTATTTTATTTTTTTTAGTTCACTTTGAATCGATATTCTAAATTTTGGAAGTTGTCATTCTTATGTGATTGTTTATTGATAACATATACATCAGACTTATACACACTGTTAAAAAAATGCAGAAAAAATACAGAAATTCTCTGTAATTTCAGAAAAAAAGTCGTAAACTACAGAAAAATTACGTAGACAAAACGTATTTTACGACTTTTTTTCTGAAATTACAGAGAATTTCTGTATTTTTTCTGCCTTTTTTTAACAGTGCACTGTTAAAAATTTCACTTCAAACTTCAACCACTATATGGAGTAAAGTTATAAGCAATACTATAATATGGTTCAACCTCACTTTTGAGTTTTCTACTTCTTGCGATTGAGTTTAAGTTGCTCCGAAACTGTAAACTATTATACATCCATTCACAAGTGAAGGGTTTCGGCATTTATGCAATTGTATTCAAGTTTCTCTTTGTATTCAAGTGATGGCGCCACTAGCGCGCTGAAAAGAGAGTGAAAGTTTTCCCCGGCTATAAGCTGGAGAGTGGAAATATCATCTGTGAAGTGAAATCGCTTGTGATTATGTAATTTTCAAAACCAAAATTCATTACGAGAAAAAAAAAAAAAAAAAAAGAGTACTTTATTCAATTGACCACTAACCAGTTGTTACTATAAGAAAGATTATTGAAGTATACTTTTTTAAGAAGTGAGAAAAATCTATTATACAGTCCAGGAAGTAGGAAACAGTAAAATTCTTATTGAAACCAAACCAAGCTTAAATTAAAGAGCGTGGTCGAAAACAGAGGATAAAGTGGAATTTTGTGCAAGGATTCATCCATGGGTGAGGTAAAACCCTAAAAAATTTAGACCCTTTTATAAAATCAACGAAACACAGAGTTGTCGGGCAAGAAGACATGGCACATTGCCTAGAAAAAGGTCTTCAGTTCGATCCCCAATTCGGTCGATTTTTTTTTTTTTTTTTTTTTTTTTTCATTTAAAACATAATACCAATATTTGGTTCAACATAAAATTACCAAATCGTGGAAAATGTTAAAACATCGGGTGGTTACAACTACTTGAGTACCAATTTTTGGTTCAAACTAACATTAAATTTTTAACGGTGTATGCTTGATTCAGATATAGCAACGAAAAATACACTGTAAAAAAAGCAGATTTTTTCAAGAAAATAATTTAGTATCTTCAAAATACATGTGTATTTTCATCATAAAACAAAATGTAATATATATATATGTATAAAGTTTAGAAAATAGACTTTTCAATAGCAGAAATTTCTGTAAATTTTTAGTGATTTTCAAAAGTGATCGCACATGATACAGGATTAATTGTTGTAACAACAAATTAAAAATAACATAATTAGCATAATTTAAATCTAATAACAAGCATGATAATCTAAATAAAATCAAGCATAATAAAATCTAATAACAAACATAATTTAAATCTTTACTGAAACTACTTTTGTTTGAATTTTACATACAATTTCAAATATGGAAAATACATCTAGAATTTATTTTAAAAAATAAATTCAAAATTGAATAAATTAAATTGTTTAAATTTTCAAATGCATATAAGTGAACATGAATGTCTGAATTTTAAATGTCATGTAAAGGATTTTTTTGCGCAAACTTACGCCTTTTTTAAATAAATGAATTAAACATTTTATAATCCATTTCACGAAATCAAGAACTGCTCAACCACAATAGATAATTTCTTAAATCTCTGAAGATATATTATAAGGTAATTCGGGGGAAGATGTAAGTGTTGGAAGAATACTATATAAATGAATGCATGAGTTCGCAGTTTCCTCAAATTAGTTATTTTAAATATATTTTATAACAAATAATTCTTACTAATAATTCTTTGTAAAAACAACAGTCATATAATTAAATAAAGTTTGACTTACCTGGGTTGTCACAGGTAATCGTATATTCCATTGGTGAAGAAAAAAACCTCTTAATTTATCATCAGATCGTACACTTGAATTAGATGAAAAAATACATGGATATATATTTTATATGACTTCTGTATTAAAGCGCAGCAACTTCTTTTCCTATAATGAATGTTGATTAGACTGTGAAATTCTTACATAATATGTAGATCAATTATTATTTAGGATAATTCACACATTGCTGCGTAATGAAAGAATGCCTAGATGTTTAGACCTTTAATTTATTCATCTTAGACAAAAGAAAAAATATTATGATTAAATAGAATAAGAAAATGGAACGTCAGTTCCGAATAACAAAAGTTACATGATTGAAAAAAGTATTACAGTGTACTCGTAGAGAAACGCGACACATCGTCACGTGATGCGGCAGGTGCACCGAACAATCAGTTGGCGGGAAGCAAAAAACAAAAAAGAAAGTCCGGAACAAGAAAAACGAAAGTCAATAAAAGAATGTTCTGAGATTAAATATCACAACACCCCCTCTTAAGCTCAGAAATTTTTCAATTGTTCATTAATGCATTTCTATGTCTATTAAAATCAGTTTTTGGCAGAGCTTTTGTTAGGGTATCGGCGGTCATTTCTTTGGTAGGTTTGTATTGAAGCTTGATTAGGCCTTCTTGTATTAGGTTTCGCAGAAGATGATATCTCAGCTGTAAGTGTTTTGTTTTGGACTGAAATTTATCATTTTCAGCGATCTTGATGGTAGATTGGTTGTCCTGGTACAACACTATAGGACATTGTTGCGGCAAATTTAAATCATCCAGTAGTTTGTTGAGCCACTGTATTTCAAGTGCAGCACTCGCAGCTGCGACGTACTCAGCCTCTGCTGAAGACATGGACACACAGGACTGTTTCTTCGAAGTCCAAAATATTGGATTTTTATCCAATATAAATAAATTTCCTGAGATAGACTTTCTATCACTTGGATCATTGGCCCAATCCGAATCCGAATATGCTCTAAGAACAGGTTCACCAGAGTTACAAAGTTTTAATTTAATATCTTGGGTATTTTTCAAATATCTAATAACCCTTTTAACTGCCTCCCAGTCTTTCGCTCTAGGATTTTCGTTTCTACGGCTTAAGATGCCAACGGCAACACTTATATAGGTCGCGATACTGTAGAAATGTAAAGTAACGCGCCTATAGCCTGTCTGTACATTGTGTTGTTTGGTAAGAGATTGTCATTATCAGTTAATTTTATATACCCTGGTTCCATTGGTGTGTCAGAGGGCCGTGCGTTATCTAGCCCAAATTTGGTTACAATGTCTCGTATTTTATTATTTTGATCAAGCGTATTTACCCCTTTACAAGGTCTTTCTATATTTATTCCGAGGTAATATTTGGCTTCCCCAAGGTCGGTTAGTGGATATTCTTCCCTAAGTTGATTAATTAGTATGTCAATATTGTGATTTTTACCAGCTATAAGTAGGTCATCAACATACACAAGAATGTAAGTTTCTGTGTTATCTTTGTTACGGATATATAAACACTTGTCATGTTGACTTTGTTTAAATCCTAATTTACACAATGATTCATTAATTTTCAAATTCCACGCTCTAGCGGCTTGTTTCAAGCCATATATCGCTTTCTTTAACTTACATATTTTATTTTCTTCGCCCTGGACAACATAACCCTCGGGTTGATGCATGTATACATCTTCTTGCAAATTTCCATGTAGGAAAGCAGTTTTGATATCTACATGCCTTAAATTCAAATTTTTATATAGTGACATGGTCAAGAAACTTCTTAGAGTGGTATGCGATGCAACTGGTGCAAAAGTTTCGTCATAGTCCACCCCGTATTTTTGAGAAAAACCCTTGGCAACAAGCCTGGCTTTATATTTCTCGACTTGTCCTTGGCTATTGTATTTGGCCTTGAACGCCCACTTACACCCTACTACTTTGGTCCCTGGTTGAGCGTCAACAAGTTCCCAAGTATTGTTTTGTCTGAGTGAATTCATTTCGTCGAGTGTGTCATTCAGCCAATTTTCTTTTTCAGCTGGGTTTTGAATTTTTAGTATATCATCAAAACACTTAGGTTCATCAATTCTTTTGTCATTTACTGCAAATGCAAATCTGTCGGGCGGAACACCTTTATTTAATCGTTGTGATCGTCGCGGCAGAGTTTGCGTGTCATCCGGACTATCGTTATCGCCAGCTATATCTATATTTATATCAGTATCTAATATTGGTAATTTGGACACCGGAATTTCATCATTTGAATTTTCATTCTTGATTTGTGATGTTTCATTATTGTGGGATTCTCTATTCTCATCTTCCAAAAATTTTACTGTTCTGCTAATTATTACATTTTTATTTATTGTGCAAATTCTGTAACCTTTGCTACGATTATCATATCCCACAAAAATTCCTTCTTGAGCGGTGCTATCCAGTTTTCCCCTATGTATTTTATGTACATATGCGTATGCGCGACATCCGAATGTTTTTATATTTGATAAATCAGGTTTACGGCCGGTCCATTTTTCGTAAGGAGTTGAGTCGCATGAGGAGGTCGGGAGCCTATTTTGTATGTAATTTGCAGTATTTACGGCTTCCCCCCAAAAGGAATTCGGTAAATTACTGTCTTTAAGCAGACAGCGAGCCATTTCGGTCTGCGTACGATTTTTACGTTCTGCCACGCCGTTCTGAGCACTAGAGTAAGGAACGGTAAACTGGTGCTCAATTCCTTCTTTATTCAAAAATTCATTTACTTCCATACTAGTGTATTCACCCCCGTTGTCGGAGCGAATTGCTTGCACTTTTCGGCCAAATTTGTTTGCGGTCATAGCCACATATTCCTTTAACTTAGAAAATACCTCAAACTTATTTCTTAGCAAATATATAATAGTATAACGACTGTAATCGTCTATAAATGTAAGAAAGTAATATTTTCCACCTACAGTGGGGGTTTTCATAGGGCCACATAAGTCTGTGTGGACCAGTTCGAGTGGTACGGAGGCTCTAAATTGTGCAGCTTTGGGGTAAGGTGAATCAGTTAATTTTGACATTATGCATGTTTTACATTCAGTATTATGTTTGCAATCATTTAATTTTATACCCACAGCCATGTCCTTGTTAACTAAATCTTTAATGTGGTTAGTATTTCTGTGGCCAAGTTTCACATGCCACTTGTTTATGCAATTTTCGTTATCACAAGTTTGTATTACAATGTTCGCTGTGTGTTTGTTTTCAGAATAATTTAATTGACATTCATATAAGTTATTTTTCACATATCCCTCAATGCATGTGTTTCCCTGATTTACAATTTTACAGGTTTTATCATCAAATACAGCGATACAGCCATTCTCTGTTGCTCTTTTTATAGAAATTAAATTAGTTTCTATTTCAGGGACATAAAGAACATTTTTAAGTGTTATTTTGTTCTGTGTGTTTTCCGAATTTACGGTATACAAATCCACAGTACCGGAACCCAAAGATTTTAGCTGCGTGCCGTTCGCGATAGTGACGTTAGAAACGTTATTTTTAAGTTCGCGAAATTTTAGTTCATCATTGCAGATATGTGAAGACGACCCTGAATCAACCACCCAATTTACAGTTTTATCTCCAACATAAAAAGAATACAATTTATCAGCTTTTGGTTTATTGGTCCCCTCTGCAATTTGAGCGCTATCTGGCTTCTCATTGTTCTGAGAGCATATGTTGGATCTGAAGTTGGGTTTTTTGTTGAAATTTTTACTGTGACTTTTAACAGCAGAATTATTTTTATTTTTTTAACTTATAGCAATCTTCTACATTATGATTGCTTTTCCTGCAGTATTTGCAGAATTTCTCCGATTTGTTATGGTATTGGACTTTTAACGCTGAGTTATGGACAGTTTTGTTTTCTAGCCTTTTGGCATATTCATCAGCCAATTTGTTTCGTATATATTCAGGTGTCAATTGGGCTTCGTCTCTCGATTCGAGACTTGTTATGAGAACGTCATACGAAGGAGGGAGTGAGCATAGCATTAATGCAGCTAGGTGCGATTCATCTATGACTTCACCTATGGCGGTGAGTCTGTCGCGTGTTTTATATATATCAGCTATATGTTGGTTAACATCACCACCTTCAATTAATTTTATGGAATAAAGTTTCCTAAGTAAGAAAAGCTTACTGGTAAGCGATGATCTTTCGTGGACTTGGCGCAGAGCATTCCAGCACTCTCGTGCTGTATCTAGATTCATAACGTACACGATCTGTTCATTATCAATAAGTAAATTGATAATAGCTCTGGCTTTTCTATTTTTTGAACGCCACTGATCGGTTATTGGGTTGGGAGGATCGTCAGTAATGACTGTAAAAAGATCCTCTTTTTGCAAGTACATCTCGATACGAAACTTCCACACATTATAATTTGTGGAGTTCAGCGGTTCAATTTGTATATCTTTTGTTGCTGACATACTTAAACAAAATATTTGTAATAGTTTTGTTAATATTTGTTCAATACGTAAATATTCATTTAATATTTTAAATCAACACAGTTTGGATAAATAGTACTTGAAGAAGAAAATAAAATTAACTAGTTTTCATAAAACTAAGTACTTTTCAATACTTTCGATTTAGTGTCACTTCAGTTTTGAAGAAACAAAAACAAATATTTTCGCTTACATTTTCATTTTTTATTTTATTATTTTAAATTTAGCAATTTCTTCCAATGTGCAATGAAAAAACTTTTGTCAAGAATAAATCTAAATTTTCAATTCAAAATTTCAGTCTCATAATCTGTTGGAAGAATACTATATAAATGAATGCATGAGTTCGCAGTTTCCTCAAATTAGTTATTTTAAATATATTTTATAACAAATAATTCTTACTAATAATTCTTTGTAAAAACAACAGTCATATAATTAAATAAAGTTTGACTTACCTGGGTTGTCACAGGTAATCGTATATTCCATTTGTGAAGAAAAAACCTCTTAATTTATCTTTAGATCGTACACTTGAATTAGATGAAAAAATACATGGATATATATTTTATATGACTTCTGTATTAAAGCGTAGCAACTTCTTTTCCTATAATGAATGTTGATTAGACTGTGAAATTCTTACATAATATGTAGATCAATTATTATTTAGGATAATTCACACATTGCTGCGTAATGAAAGAATGACTAGATGTTTAGACCTTTAATTTATTCATCTTAGACAAAAGAAAAAATATTATGATTAAATAGAATAAGAAAATGGAACGTCAGTTCCGAATAACAAAAGTTACATGATTGAAAAAAGTATTACAGTGTACTCGTAGAGAAACGCGACACATCGTCACGTGATGCGGCAGGTGCACCGAACAATCAGTTGGCGGGAAGCAAAAAACAAAAAAGAAAGTCCGGAACAAGAAAAACGAAAGTCAATAAAAGAATGTTCTGAGATTAAATATCACAACAGTAAGTTGCGGGAAGCTGCATATTTAATCCTAGCACTTTTATGTGTCAACAGATGGTAATATTGATCAGCATGTGTGAGAAGCCTTATCTAGGTGAACGCGTGGATTGTGAACTTATCTTAATTTATCGTCTTTAATCGCCATTATTTTGGATCTCGTGAGCATTTAATGTTGTGAGCAAAGCCCTTATAATATTTGATTGCTCAAATTTAAAGTTTATAGACAGATGTTTTATTTTAAATAAGATATCAGCAATATAACTGAGTTCCTCATTCTATTACACATACAAGGAAAGCAGAAGCGGTCTTAACCTTGCAGCAATACACGAAAATAAGCGTGTGTGGCATCTTTACCTTATACTTGGTGTAAGACGCAACGTGGTTCAGAAATAAATTAAACAACCTTTAAATTTTATGTTTTATTTTGAATACTGTCTGTTATAGTGTAAAATATAAATGGAATAATTAATTATAATTATAATATTACAATAATTATTTTTTATTATATTATTTTAACAAACATTCACGTCTCCTGAATATAGCGCGGTACAAGGCAGCCACAGTAGGAAATGAAACTTCTGTGTTTTCCGCTACTGAAACTTAACCTTATAACACACAAGCAATCCGATCATGCGTGTGCTATCTCTGTTTGTTGCAACAATGAAAAACAGTTTTTTTTTTTTTTCCCCACAGAGCATATGACAATAGGCCTAAACCAACAATTGCTTCCACCAACAGCTAGAGGCAGTCGACTATCACACAGTGGCGGATCCAGAACTTGACTTTTGGGGGGGGGGGGGGGCTAAGGTTTTTCAAAGTGTTATTCTAGACCAATAAATATTTACAATTGCAATATTCAATTATGAATGTCAGTGCTTTGGGGGGGGGGGGCTTCAGCCCCCTAGCCCCCCCCCCTTAAATCCGCCACTGCTATCACAGGCAGTTGCCTCCATTAGCACAGAAAGCTATTGGCTCCACCAGTCTTGCCCATCGAATGCAAGAAATGGTAGCAGAAAGATTGTAATGGTGATTATTTGCACTAAATTAAACTTAGTACAGGCTAACATTCAAACTTGTACTCTTAATTTTCCAATGTTTGTCTTGTTTTTCGTATTTATTGTGGCGTTGCATCTTACAGTTAGCAGCAAAAGTATCCGAGCACTAGCAATAATCACTGTCTAATAAAAAGTACACTTAATATTGCTTTGTTAAATAAATACTTCTCGAGTCATGTTCTTAGTCAGTCTAAGAACATGATTCGAGAAGAATTTATTTAACAAAACAGTTTTAAGTGCACTTTTTTGATATCGGAATTATTGGCTAGCGTTCGAATACTTTTGCTGCCTACTGTACCTCATAACTGGTGGCATCTTCCCCGTATGTATGGGGGAAGCTGCCACAATTACACGAGTTTTTTAACATTAAATTCATCAATTGTGTACACGCAGACTAGGAAAGGAATTAATAAGCATGCATAATTAATTAACCTTGAAGAATATGGTGTATTTTTTTTTTTTCATTATTATATCATTTAAATTTTTGGCTGTACTAAGCAAAATATCCTTATATACGGCGCCTTCGCCCAATTTACCCTATATTTTCTTCTAGTAATATTAGTGTAAAATTCATATAAGTTTTTTCAATAAAACTGATTTTAAAAATTTGAAATTTTTACTGTTTTTATAAAATTTTATAAGGACAATTAATATAATTACAAGAAAAAAATCCTTATGCAAATTTCACAATTTTCTGAAAATATAAATAACTGTAATGTTTATACATCTCTAGATAGTTAAGAATTTTGTAGTTTTAAATATTGCATATGATATTTTGCACGTAAATAAGAGGAAAGCCTGGATGAATGGATAATTGTGTAAATTTTTGAAAAAGTAACCACTGTAAAAATATTCAGCCTTGAATGTTTCACTCCGCTTTTTAATTGTCTATGAGAAAAATCTACTGTTGATTCAATGGGAGCGGGGTCGGCGACAGTCGAGCAGTGACAGACAATCACGTGACCATAGAGAGAAACCAAACTTTCATTCTTTTCTTCTTTTTATTTATGTTTTTTGCTCTCTCGGAACATATTCATGAAAAACAGAAGTACTTTATTCTTAGTGAAAAACATTCGAACATTAATACGGAAGTCTAGCAGTAAATTATTCATTAATTGTTATATTATTCAAATTAGAAATCGTATTCTCTATTATCTTTATAATTCACTCAAGGCATAAAAAAAAAATGCCTTTACATGTATTCGAAATGGTTTTAAACCTGTGCTAAAATATTTGAAAGATTCTGTTTTTGTTCATAAAATTCTGAAAGAAAATCTCTGATTAAAGTCAAATATAGTAAGAAATCGGATTTCATCCTTTTTTATTTGTGTGGCCTAAAATGTATTTCAAGCGACCACAGGAAATGCAGGAGAGAGGTGAGTTAGCTTTTCCTTAATATTATGCATGCTAAAATCAGTTTCGTTTTCAATTCAAACTGTTGTTTATGCAGATCAAACTTCTTTATACATAATTCTTATTCAATCAACATGTTTTTGGTCCGTACTAGAGTAGAGTGACCATATTTTTTTCCTTGAATTTGTGGGCAAAGATGGCGGCGTCCTCGAATTTCGAGGACAAAAAAATAAAAAAATAATTAAATCACCTTAAATTGTAAAACTTTAGTAATTTTTATGTATAAATCACCTTATTTCAGCTTATTTATTATACATATAATAAATTACTATAATAAAACATTAATAACTTTATAACCGGCGTCCCCAAATGTGTTGTAATTTTTTGGGGACGAAGCTAGTTTGTCCTCGAAATTCGTGCCTGTCCTCGAGATTCGAGGACATATGGTCAGCCTATACTAGAGCCATGAGCTATCGATGATAAATAAATAAATAATAATAATAAAAAATTATATATATTTAATATGTATTTGATATTCTTATTCTTATTCTTATTCGTAATCATTTATTCTTGAAATGATTTATTTTTGTTCTTGAATGTTTGTTCTGTAATTCGAAGGCCTATAGTTATGTGTATTTAAAATTATATATTCTAAAATGCCGAAATTATCTAAGCAAGTTTTATTATTTGAAAATTTATGTAAGGAAATCGATAGTTTTAGAGATAGAGTAAAGGGGTGTAGTAAAGATGAACAATCTAAAGTTAAATTATTAAAAACCAAAGTTCAATCGTATGATCATGAAATCGCGGCAATATTTAAAAATTTATCCGCTAAAGAGAATGAGGATTATATGGATATGTATTTGAGATATAAGGGAGTGGTTTTTGATTTACTGATGGAGTTAGAGGACAAAACAGAAGTAAACGCGTGCGATTCAGATACTCACGCGGAAAATAAAGATGAGAAAAATGGTAAATCGTCTCTTATTAAATTACCCAAATTTGATCTTCCGAGATTTTTTGGTGAAACCGAAAATTGGATTTCTTTTAAAGAAATTTTTAATTCGACAATTCTACAGAATAATCAATTATCCAAAATTGAAAAACTGCAATATTTACATTCTTCAGTGCGCGGAAACGCAGCTAAATTAATTCGAGGATTCGCTGTAAAAGAGGAAAATTTGGATCAATGTTGGGAAATATTAAATGAAAGATATGAAAATAAAAGACAATTAGCATTGAGTCAAATTAACAAAATATTTTCTATGAAAATTGTAAAAGCAAACAATGCTAAAACTTTACTGGAGTTATTAGATACTTGCAATGAAGCCGTCAGAAATTTAAAAACTTTGGGTTTAGATTCTAATGCGTTAAGCGACTTAATTACAAAATAAAATTCATGATGGAGAAATTGGATGAATCGTTAAAACAGAGATGGGAATTAATGTTGGATAGTGATAAATTGCCTGATCTTGATCTTTCTAGGAAATTCGTTGAGCGCGAAGCGCGCGGTGTTGAAGAGATAAAATGTAAACAAGACGTAAAATTCACTAATTCGAAGAAATCAAACAACGTATTGAGTACAATTGTGAAAAAGGAAAATACGTGCATTCTTTGTAATGAGCGTGATGCGCTATTTAAATGTCCGACATTTAATTCAAAACCGGTTAAAGAAAGATGGAAATTTGTTGAATTAAATAAGTTATGTCAAAATTGCTTACGCCAAAATCATAGGCTGGAGAATTGTAGGATAAACATTAATTGTAAAAATTGTGCAGAAAAACATCATACGTTACTGCATGTTTATGGTAGAAATTCAAATTCTGAAAGGGCGAATCAGGTATCGCCAGACATCTCAGTTTCAAATAGTGCTCAGTTTTATTCTAGTAATGTTTTGTTATCTACAGCACTAATTAAAATTAAATCGAGTAAAGGCAAAATTATGCATTGTAAAGCTTTGATAGATAATGCTAGTCAAAATTCATTAATTACTAAGGAAAGTGCTAAGCGACTAAATTTGCCCTTACGGAGCACGTCGCATAGTATAATAGGGATTAATTGCGTTTTAGCAGAAACTGCTCTCAACGAAACAGAATTTAAATTCACTCCGCATTTTTCGTCGGAGTCATTTTCAGTCAGTGCTTTGATAGTTGATAGGGTTACCTCACCTCTCCCTAATTTCCAACTACCGCAACACGATTGGCCACATATACAGGGATTACAACTAGCTGATCCCAATTATTATGTGAGTGGTCCAATAGATATTCTTCTTGGGGCAGAAATAGTCGCATCAATCTGCAATGGCAGTCCCATTCAAGGGCCAGCTGGAACTCCTACAGAATTCCCCACAAAGCTGGGTTACCTCCTATCAGGTCGTGTTGATAGCTTTCACTGTACAAATATCAGTTTAACGTGTCATACGACTGTTGATGATGATATCAACAACACTTTAAAACAATTTTTTGATACAGAATCAATTCCAAATGTAGATACAAAAAAAATAGAAAATGATCCTGTGGAAAATATTTATGTGACAACAACTAAAAGAAATAGTCAGGGAAGATATGTAGTTCACTAGGTGACAGTAAGTCAGGTGCTATTTCAAGATTTCTTTGCACTGAAAATAAATTTAAAGGGAACCCACAATTAAAGAGGGAGTATTCGAATTTCATGAACGAATATATATCTTTGGGTCATATGACAAAATTAAATCCAGATAAAATTAATGAAACGCCACATTATTATTTACCGCATCATGCGGTGGTAAATGAAAACTCTGAAACAACAAAATTACGTGTAGTATTTGACGCCTCGTTTAAAACAACAAATAACAAATCTTTAAATGACATTTTATATATTGGTCCTAAACTACAGTCAAATATTTTTGACAATTCAGTAAAATTTCGAGCCAACCCTGTAGCGTTCAGTGCAGACATAGCTAAAATGTATCGGCAAATCTTAATTGAAAGGAAACATAGAATCTACCAAAGAATTGTTTGGAGAGAATCTCCCAATGACCAATTATCTTTTTACGAATTGAATACTGTCACCTACGGAACAGCTTGTGCACCAGGGGCGCGCCGACCCAGTGTGCAATGTGTGCGGCGCACACAGGCGCCAGGCAACTAAAGGCGCCTACCAAGAACTAATTACTAAAAAAAAAAAAAAAAACTTTTATAATGTCAATGCTAGGCAATGTGAATGATGTTTCATAACTAGGTGGTGGTGGTGAGGGGGGGGCGCCCCCCCCGCCACCACCGGATCTCTACAACCCCTTCCCACCATCTGGAAGGAGTTCACCCCCCCCCCCCCTAAAAAAAATGCTGTTTTGGCAAAAAAAAATTGTGAGCTAATCGTCATATTTAAGTCTCAGCATTTCGTATTTAAGTAAAAAGCGCTTCTCAAAAAATTTTCTGGCTACGGCCTTGTATCACACATTATGAATCAGTTTTATATTTTACTTTATTGTAGATTCATTGTCATAAGGGGGAGGGGGGCGCCAAAAACTCACGCAATGTAATAAAAATGTGTCTGCCTGTAAATCGAAAACTTGTGTTATTTAGCTTCACTAAAATCGAAAGTGTTCGGCCTAAAAATTAAAACTGAATTCGGCAGACCCGGGGGAGTGGGGCTAAGGAACTCAAACCTCTGTCCCCAAAAAATAAATCGCAAAAATTTAAATTAATGACAACTCTTGAAATTCGTATCAAAGCGAATGAATAGCATTTTCAAAAAATGATTTTAAGTAATTATCTAACATAGTTAATAAATAACCGCAATAAAAGTATTTCCTGTTTTCTCTTTCTTTCCTCGCATCTTTTCTGTTATCGCTGAGAAATTACTAAGTCAGCGTTTTGTGTTTAAATTTGCACCTGCAGCCGCAGCGAGCTAAACTTTTACATTTAAAGCTTAGCTTGTCAGATACAGGTTTAGTATTCTACGATTAATCTGTGTTTGTACATTCATTAAAATCATTCTTTTGCTTAGATTTTAACTATCTTAATATTTTAATGTTTTAAATATTTTAATATGTCATAAAAAAACAAAAAAGAAACAAACCATGTTTTCAGAAAAATGAACTTGGAGAAGATTTATCTTATTCCAAGATTGGTAAGATATTATTTTTACATTTATTTTAATATATCGTTATTTAATGTACAGTAATCTTGGTTACCTATGATAGATCTGTTCTTATGAAAACCCACTTTTCTTTAAATTTAAAAAAAGTATTTCCAACTTAGTCGAATGAGTAGAATGATTTTGTTACCTTTTCAAGCAGGCGCCAGCGCTATTTTGAAACAAAGTAGCGGATCGAATTGATTTAAGGGGGAACAACACAGTAAAATTTTCGAAAAATGAAAAAAAAATTTATTGTATTTTTTGATAGCTTATACTTTTAAGATTATAATGCCAAAATATTAAATTGATTTTCGTTAAAATGTAGAAGTTACAGCGTAATACGTAAAGCGCGTCATGCGACTCGTGACGCGCTTCAACATGTACGAGCGAGTGAACTTGTTCGCGCGATTAATTGTTACATTTGCTCACTTTTATCGAAACGTTATAGTAGAGTAACATCATTTTAACTGTTTTACGTTTTAACTAAATTAATTCGTTAATTATTTAAACAATAAAGTGTTGATGTGTTTTAATACATAGTGATGTGTTCATTTGACAGTTCTGATTTTTAAAAAAGGATTTTTTATATAAGTAGTTTGTATATAACTAAATATATAAAAATATATATACAAAAAATATAATTAATCACACATATGGATAGAAAATCAACAAAACATGATTATAAAAGACGAAATAGAGATGGGAAGAAACAGAAACGACCTTTTAATCGCCATGAAACTAAAAAAAAAGATTATACAAGTACTTCAGCAAAAAAGATAAAAGCATCTGATTGCAATGTTAAAGTTGATAATTCCATTGGATACCGAATAATAAATTAAGCATTTTATAAATTATAAACGAATGATTTTTCATAAAACTTTAAACGTGTTTTACTCGAAACCAAGTTTTTCAAAACGGCTGTCGCTCTAACTACTGTAATTTTTTACCGATTTGCTTCAAATTTTGACACCGTGTTCACAGTATGTTTAGTTTTCGTTGCACGTAGGGGTTTTTTGATTTGATTTATAGTTTTTCAGTAATCCAAGAATATGTACTCCTTTTTTTGAATATTTTTTGAGTTTTTTTTAAACACTTCGCCATTTTGTGAAAAATTCAAATTTTCAAAAAAACCTACGTGCAACGAAAACTATATTTATATAGTTTAAAAAAATCTAAACAGATTCAGTTTCGCATTCTTTTTACTCAAGTTATGCATACAGCCAATTATCGATAATTGCAAAACACAGTTTCAAAGATTGTGTTACATTAAAAATATCTTTTTTGATTTTTGTAATTTTTACATTTTAAAATGAAGATTAAGGTAAGTAGAATAAGACAAAAAAAAATATATAATGTTTTATTTATCTCAATCATTGCAAAATTCATTTTAAAAAAATGTATTTTACAAAGCTTCTACTGTGTTGTTCCCCCTTAATACACTTAATTTAGACCTTGATACGAGCTATGTATTTATTGAGTTTCAAGAATAGCTGTTTATAAATACACGGTTCAAATTTTTGAAATGCCTGCCATTTTGAAACAAAGATGGCGGATCAGTCTAACTAAAGAACTCGTCCAAAATATTTCTAACATAAGTCCACTGTTCATGTCTAATTATGGTTTAAATTATTTCAGTATTTCCAAAGCTTTCTTGATGCAAATTTTACATTATATATAGAAATAAATTATACGATTACAATCAATCTATTTCTACATAAATGATCCCAGAACTAAAAGCATATCCTTTTCAATTTTTTGCCAAATGTGTTTTTTTCTTTCTTTCTTTTCCTTTTTCTTTTTTTTTTAAATTAGTATTAGAAAAAGGCATTGTACATCCATTAGTGTAATTGTTTTGATTTCCTGATATAATAATATATTACCACACTATATTTTGATTGTTATCTCTTTCTTTGTACTACATTAAAAAAAAAAAAGAAAGAAAGAAAGAAAGAAAAAGCGCATAGATACAATGGAATATTTCATTTGTAGGTAATGTAAGAGTATTTACGTAACTATGCCTTCTGATAATATATATATACATATGATCGGGCCACAGCATGGAATAAATGTATCAAAACGTTGTAATATTAAAAGCGTACAACTTAAAATTATTAAGTTAAGTAATTACTATTCTAAATTTTATAACTGGTATTATATTTGGTCAAAAATTTCGATATCGAGTTTTTACCTGTTTTAAGGTCTCCTGAGTGAAGAAAAAAAAGTTGATTTTGGCAAATTGGCCGTTGTGTATGTGTGTATGTACGTGTGTGTGTGGAATATTTTGACTATCACTTCTTTAAATATAATAAAGACAGAAAGATGAAACTTCAAAATAATGTATGTAAATGTTATGTATAAATATTGTCAGGTTTAATAATGTACGTATGGTTTTCCTTACTTTTGGTGCAAATTGGAATAACAGAAGTGTTGCCGTAGAGGTCCGTATTTCAAAAAAGGCTTTAACGATTTTCTTCAAATTTGCTGTATAAACACCTGACAAACGTCTTTTATAAAGAAAAAAAAAACTTGTAGGTCTCGGTAGTGTATTTCTTTTTTTTTTTTTTTAAAGTAGTTTTCCGCATTTTCTTCTAATTTGCCATATTAACAAGATATATCCTTTCGTATATACAGAGGCTGTTCGCACATTTTTTAGACGATTTTATTTCGCAGTAAGAAAAAATCGTTTGCATGGAGAATTTTATTTTCAAAACAGTTATATTTTTGGAAGTTTTATTTATCTTCTGATATTTAGAATTTTTGTTTAGATGCAAAAATGCGCTTTTAAAATGGCAGTGGATGGAAGGATAGGTTTCCGCTCTTTCCAAAGATAGTTTTTAGTGAAATCTATATGAAAAGCATTCATCAGGAGACAAATGGAAAAATGTTGCAACAACAGATGAATCTTGGGTCTATTTATGTGGTTGCAATAGAAAAAGGTCAATTTAGTATCACAAAAGTGGAGAAAAAAAATAATTGCTATATGGCTCAAAGCATCAAAAGAAAGTTTTTCTAAAGGATTTATGATTGCCACTGGTTTTTCATACAAGCGCAAGATAAAAGCAAAAAAATGTGACAAAATTGTGAAAATCAACTCTAAATACTCTCAAGAACATATTTTATTTCCAATTTTTAAAAATGAAAATCCAGATCTTTATCCACAATGCTATCAATCCGTTGAACTGTATCAAGACAAAACAAGCAGCCACACATCACAATCCGCAATTGCTTTTCTAGAAAAAAATGGAACAAAAAACGGGAATTAAAACCATACCCTTCACTGACATTCCTGCTAAATCTTATGATGTATCACTGTTGGATTTTTGTGTTTTTCGACTCTTAAAATCAACATTATCCAAACACCGACCTACAACGCTTTGTGGACTCTGGAAAGCCGTTCAAGAGGAGTAGAAAAATATACCTCTTCCGATATTATAAAAAGCATTATTATCATAGAAATTATGATGTAGAATGTTAGTTAACAACAAGGGCTATCAAACTGAACAAATAAAACTCGAAATATGAGTGAAATTGCTTCAGTACACTCCATCAAAATCGTCTAAAATATGTGCGAACAGCCTCTGTAAATGTTAGGTTTGGGTGAGAAGACCAGTTTGCCAGGTTTTGGTGAAAATCGGCAGTAAAACCAAAAGTCGGTTTCACAAAAACGTATCTAACGATTTTCTTCAAATTTACTACACAAACTCATATTTATATATCCTTTATGTTACTTGGTTACTACAGGAAAACTGACAGGTGTTCTGATTAGATAGGCCAGTTATAAATCTTAGAAATGAGTATTTCAAAAAACAGATCTAACGATTTTTTTTTTCTTTTTTAATTCGCTATGTAAATAATCTTTTGTATTCCTTCACAACGTCTACACTATTTCCCAAAAACAGCATATGTGTAGTAGTGGGTAATGGGAATCGTGTAGCTGTTGCGCACCTGATTTTTTTTTTTTTTTAACTCATGATTTTATCAAATTTTTTAAATATCTTAAATAGATATTGAAGTTTCTTTTTAATTTTTTTTCTTTTCTTTACCAACTTTATCAAATTTTACTAAATTTCTTTTCTTTACAAAATTTACTACTGAAATTGAAATAACTCACTGATTATTCCGCATTGATGATTGTACGTTAAATGGTATTCCAACCCTTGTACAAAGTTTAGTTATTTCTTGCTTTTTTATTTGATAATAATAATAATAAAATATTGTTCAATTCACTTATTGAAAAACATTTAATTATTATCTGCCTGTTTATCCGTTTGATTAATTTCCTTTTAAATTTCATAAATAAACAATGGAAAATGTTACAAAATGACAAAATTAATTTGTATTATTAGGATTCATTATGGGTTAGTGAAATATCATATTCGTATCAGTAATTCGTATCAGTTCTCATTCGTTAACAGCGTCCGTCACAGGAAAAAAAAAAAAAAAAAAAAAAAAAAAAAAAACAGATACTTCAAAATCTATGAATATAAAAAAATTAAATTCAGTTTAATAATTAATGTAAAAACATTTCAGATTAAGGGAAATTTACATAATATATCAAATTAAGTTAAGACATATTTCGCATAAAATATTTATATTTGCTAATTATTGTTTATTTACCGGGTAATATAAAAAATAAAATTATAGCTGTAATTTTATTTTTTTATAATATTTAATCCTATTACGAATTATTAACGATGAAAATTTATAATATGTTTAATGTTTGGCAAAGACATTTGAAACATAATAAAAGTGATTGATTTATGTAATTGAATTTTTTTTTTTTTTTTTTTTTTTTTTTTTTTATTACATATTTTTTAAAAATAAAAGTTGCAGGGAATAATTATATATATTTTAAATAAACTTATAAAAGAGATTTTAAACATTTTTGATTGTGGAATAATTTTTGGAATTTTTTTAAGTAAGCATTTTAATTATGTAACTCCAAGCTGATCTAAATTTTACTATATTACGTTACTTTGTATAAAGTCTACAAAGTACATATAAATCTGTAGAATATAAATTGGTACATTGCAGGTTATGGGGGAAAGATCAAAGTGCGCTGGTTCTGTTTGTGTTCGGGTATTCTATTTGAATAAGTTTTGTATATTATTTAGTACGTATAAAACTTTAACTCATACTCTGGGATGCACAAAAGATGAACATTTAATAATTATGCTGTTTATTTTCATGTCGGAGTTATATCCATGCGTCAAGCCTGTATCAAATTTGATTTTATCAGTACAGTGATGAAAGGAGAGAAATATCTTTATTATTTTCAGCTGCAATCCTTCAGTGCCAGCTAGATTCAGAGGTTACCCCTTTTTACGGAGTAGTCGTCTCCCTTTTTTTTATGACTGTCATCCGTGAATGAACAGCACATATAATAATTACTAATAAAATATTATAACATTTTAATAACACAGTCTAATGTGTCCACGGAATACACACTAAAGTTACGGTTGTCAATTTGCCTTTTGCACACGCCTTTAAATAGCTATGAATACTATAACACCATATTCTTGGAGCTAGATGCTGAAGTACACTGTTAAAAAAATGCAGAAAAAATACAGAAAATCTCTGTAATTTCAGAAAAAAAGGCGTAAATTACGGAAAAATTACGTAGACAAAACGTATTTTACGACTTTTTTTCTGAAATTACAGAGAATTTCTGTATTTTTTCTGCATTTTTTTAACAGTGTAAGCATCAGTAATGTGTACTAATAACATCACTATTAAAATTTACTTTAAACTATTACTCCCATAAACCATAATGCATACATTTTTTTAGAATGCTCCTATGAAAGAAGTATAAAAGCAATGCACACTATTTTCATGCGAACATATTACAATAAATTTCAATAAACTTAATTTCTTTTATCAAATACTATTTGCGAGTCCTGGAGCACGGGCAGTTATATAAACCAACATCAGTTATATGCATTTTTGATGTATACTGAGAAATGTTAAAAAATATTTATTATTTACTATGATAAGCAATAGTAAAATTGTAAATAATAATAAAACATAAGTATTACTATGAATAATAGTATTTTTACAAATTAAGCTAAATACATATTACAACTTGCAATAGTTGTTAGTAAAAAATTAATTTTTTGTACTTTTGCTCTTTCTAAAGTTTGGATTAATTTATCGAATTAAGATTAATCTGAATTCTTATCTATTAAATATGCATCTATATTAATTGAAAATCAGTTCTGCTAACTTTTTAAGATTGTTCTTAATACTAAATTCTCCATTTTCTGATAAATTCACAATGTTATTTTTAATAGTGAATATGTAACTATGTGAAATTTACCTGTATTTTTATTCATGTTGATATTTATTGTAATTTATTAATGTTTTATTTTCTATGTCGAATGATTTTTTTGAAAATTTTATGAAAATTAAAACATATTAAGCCGTTATCTTGGATTAAATGGCATCATGGGAAAAAAGAACAAGAGGAACTAGCTATGTCGTAATATATTCTGCATTTATTAAAAAAAAAAAAAAAAAAAAGAAAGAAAGAAAGAAATAGAAATTGCAACTTGATTATTTCATTTGAACAGAAATACCTAAATTTTTTATAAATATATCACACAAAGAAAAGTAGCTTTTGAACGTGCCATCAAACTTTGTGTTGTTTAAAAAAAAAAAAAAAAAAAAAAAATTGAAAATACCGTTAAAATAAAATTCTTTTAAACAAGCCTGTTGGTACCAGCGGAAGTCATCTTTGGCATTTTGTAGCAATAATAAAATTATGTTCGGATTAAATAATAATATCTTTGAGAAGCCGTGGTAGATAGATAGTAAAACATTGAGCTGGGAACTGGAAGATTTCATGTTCGATACCCAGACCAGGCAAAAACCGCCTTTATATTTCATTTACGATAATTTATGCATATAAAATCTGCCGTGGCTTCAAGGTCATCCATGTTTCGTACAGTCAATACTTCAAGACCAAATTTTGAGAGCTATCTTCCGGAAAAAGGGTGGGGGGGGGGAGATTTTAGTAGACACCTTCTCTAACGGGGCCGTGCCCTTAGCGGAAATCTATAAACCCGTGTCCTTAGCGGAAATGTTACACCCCTCGGTGGCGTGCTTTTAGAATACGTGCCTTTAGCGGAAATGTATAATAAATTTCAAAATAAATTAATAAATAAAAAAATGAACTCTTCAATTTTACTCCACATTTTATCCACATTTAACACTGACTATATTTTGCTTCAGAAGTAACCTGTCGCAAAAATAAGTATGCGTACTGTAGAATATCCGTTATTTGAGAGAACGGTGATCCATAACCATATAAAGCTTAATGAATCAAAGCACGCGATACAAAAACGTACATTATTGCCTATTTTATGATTTTATTTAAGTTTTTGAAAATATAATTAAGCATTACACCTTTTAAAGCTAAAACAGAAACGAAAAATCATGAGTGATTATCAACACTTTCCAACTGTACGAACTCGTTGTGTCGTATAACATTCCATGTTCTTAGTCTATATTATCACACAATGGACAGAAAAAAGACAGACATATAGACAAATTGAATTCATAATCACTCTGAAACATTGTTGGAAAGTGCAAAAAATGCTTAACACAAACAGAAATGCTGCTCTTAATTTCCTATTTGTACCCCTTAATGTATCGAAACGTTTTTGCGTAGCCCTGTAAATCTGGAGATTAAGCATATTATAGTTTATACAAAATATTTTCTTAACATGTGAATAGTAAATGCGAATTTTTTAATGATTTTTTGATGAAGTTATTTAAATGTGATTTATAAAAATGTCTCCCCTAAATTGCAATGCATTGGCATTTTTTGGATGTTTGTACACAAACCAGTGGCACAGGTTCTATTAGAGCCATTTTAAGTAGGGAATATTCAATAAGAAATTTGAATAACACATATCATTAAAAAATAAAATAAAATAAAAATTAGTATATTGTGGCCATCACAAGACTCTCTTGTATATTTTCCTATACAAATTCGCTAAGTGCAAATAATTAATTTTCATCTTAGAGAAAACTAACACTATATATCTAAAGAAAGACAGTTTTATTGTCGATAAATGACACCTTAAAAAATGCATTATATAATAGTTATCTCACCTATCAAGTTTCGTACAGTTATATGCCATAGAAGTTGACATATAGCTTTCCCGTTATCGAGGAAATTTGCAGTATAGCATTGCCACATCTTGACCAATAAGCATCCAAATTGAATCAGCATAAAGTCTCATAATGGCCTTCACATATATCACGTTTTGTTTGATGATATGCAATAGAGCATGAGATATAGCGTCCCCTTAAATTGCGGAAATCGCTGCATAGCAGCGCCATCTGCGAAGCGGTTGACACGAAAAGTTGACAGACACTCGTTTAGGTTACGGTGCATCAACATATAAATTTATAGGCTATTCTGTGCAGTATTCTGAGAATATTCTGTGCAGTATTGAGCAGTTCCTGAGATATAGCTTTCCCTTAAATTGAAGAAATCGTTGTATAGCAGTGCCAGCTGTTGGTCCATAAGCATTCAAATTGAATCAACATAACATCTCATAATGACCTTCTCTTATATCAAATTTTGATTTATTATACGCAATAGAACCTGAGATATAACTTCCCCTTAAATTGTGGAAATAGCTGTATAGCAGCGCCACCTGTTGAGAGGTTGGCACCAAAAGTTGACACTAATTTAGCTCAAGATGCATCAACATGTAAATTTATATGCAATTCTGAGCTGTAGTTCCGGAGATACTGTTGCCACAAAAATTTTGTCACACACACAGAGAGAGAGAGAGGCGGACAGACAGACATTTTCTAAAAATAGTCAAATCGTGTTATAGAGCTCTCAAAACGTGTAAATCCATCAAAAACCCGAGGTCGAACAGTTTTACGAATCCAATACTTTCTTCAATTGAATATAATAGAAGAAAGTAAAAATAAAAAATTCTTAAAATACTTACGGACGCAGGAGGCGGACAAACGGACAATAGAATAGACAAATACAAATACTAATTCAAATCATATTCACATTTTAAAAAATGGTAGAATAAACACTTAATGTAAATGCAATTCAGCAAATTTCGAATAAAAACCCTCAGTGTAACTGAATATTTTTGCATGACTCTGTAAATTTAAAGCTAATCATACTGCATTTTATAGAAAGCATTCTTTTGTGCATTTGAATAACATATTTCAATCTGCCACATGCACACCTTATTTCCGCTAAGGGCACGGCTTCTTCTATTCCTCTTTCTTCCCTTTCACCCCATTCCGCTAAAGGCACGTTCCGCTAAGGGCACGGTCGCTAAGGGCACGACACCTCTCTAACATAGGGCGCCGACTGACTCTCTGCACACAGGCGCCTGACACTGCTGGCGCGCCCCTGTTGTGCACCCTATTTAGCGTTACGCACGCTTAAGCAATTATGTGAGGATGAAAATCAGAACTTCCCATTAGCAACAGAAATTGCCAAAGACAATTTTTACATCGACGGCTTATTGTCAGGGGCACAATCCCTTCAATTAGCAAAAGATAGAATAATGGAGCTGCAGGCTCTAATGCATGCTGGAGGGTTTAAACTTAGGAAATGGGGTTGTAGCCATCCAGAAGCGCTCTCTGATATTCCAGAGGAAGAGAAGGCTAATTCGGTCATTCATTTTTTTGAGGATAAAGAAAAAATAAATCAAAGAGTACTAGGAATGTTCTGGGATTTAAGTGAAGATACTCTTCAAGTTAGAACCTTAGCTGAAAAACAAATTAATACAAAAAGACAGTTGCTCTCCGTAATTGCGCAAATTTATGACCCCTCGGAATTATTTCGCCATCTACTATCATCTTAAAACTCATTCTACAAAAATTGTGGAAGTTGCAATCAACGTGGGATGAGCCTATACCTCCAGATATTTTGCAAGAATGGAAAACTTTTTATAATGAAATTAATGAGTTTAAATCTATGTCCATTCCACGCTATGTAGGTTCAAACACTAAAAACTGTACAGTTGAACTGCATGGGTTTTGTGATGCCTCTCCGAGGGCGTATGCGGCAGTCGCATATTTAAAGGTCATAACAAACACTATCCAGATATTTTTACTTGCTTCTAAAACTAGAGTCGCACCCTTAAAGGAAATTACGTTGTCCAAACTAGAATTGTGTGGGGCTGTACTCGTATCTGAGTTAATTTGCAACATTCAAAAATCCCTTAAATTTATTCATTCGACATACTGGTACACTGATTCTTCTATTGTATTAAACTGGATAAATAACCCTTCACACAAAGGAAATAGTTTCGTGGCCCATAGAGCCACCAAAATCAGAGCTCTTACTCACTTGATTGGAATCCTGGTGACATATCCCAGGAAAAGAAAACCCGGCCGATTGTGCCACACGCGGATTGTCCCCAGCTAAGTTGAATGCTAGAACTGAGTGGTGGGAAGGGCCAAAATGGCTCCATAGTTTTGAGCTACCACCAATGTGCACATTACATTCAGTTTCCGTTCAGAAACAAACTCATCACCAACCGATAGATTCAAGTTCTAAGCCTACACTTTCTAATAACACTTTCATATCACATATCACAAAATACTCTAACTATCTAAAACTTTTAAGAATTCTAGCTTATGTACTGAGATTTATCAATAAAATTAAAACCAAAACCATGGAAAGTGGTCCTTTAAAGGCCCTAGATCTAAATCAAGCGGAAATGTGTCTTGTAAAAATTATTCAAAATGCCGAATTTAGTGATGAAATTGCCGTACTAAGAAAGGGAAAACTTTTAAAACCTTCACACCATCTGCTAGGTCTTGATCCTTTTCTGGATGAAGCGGGCATTCTTCGTGTTGGAGGACGCCTGCGGCACCACCCGTCCCTGCGATTTCAAGAAAAACACCCCATTTTTCTGCCGAAAGCAAATCACGTCACTTCCTTGATAATAACATATTATCATCACTTAAGCTCCCATGCTGGTCCCAACTTACTACTGTCACTCATCAGAAACAAATTCTGGATTCCTCACGGCCGCTCCACGGTTAAGGCAGTTTTAAGAAATTGTATACTCTGTTTTCGTCTATCAGCTAAGACAATAATGCAAAAGATGGGGGATCTACCCTCAGAAAGAATCCCACCCATTCGTCCCTTTTCGAAAGTTGGTGTCGATTTCGCGGGACCAGTAATGACAAAATGTCAACATAAACGAAAAGCGACTACTTTTAAATCATATATTGCCCTATTCGTCTGCATGGCTACAAAGGCAGTGCATCTTGAATGTGTTTCAAATCTTTCTACAGAAGCATTTCTCGCAGCCTTGAAACGCTTCTTAGGTAGGCGGGGATACCCCTCTGACATATTTTCGGAGAATGGCAGAAATTTTGTCGGAGCTCATTCTTACCTAAAACAGCTATTCTCTTTATTCAAAGAAGAAAAAATACAAAATTTTGCTTCCCAACACCAAATAACCTGGCACTTTATTCCCCCGTATGCTCCAAATTTTGGGGGACTCTGGGAAGCGTCGATAAAATTAGCCAAACATCATTTGGTAAAAATCACACAAGGAGTAATTTTAACTTTTGAGGAACTTTCCACCCTTCTATGTCAAATAGAGTGCTGTTATAAATTCGCGGCCTCTAACACCATTGTCCAATGCTCCTAATGATTGCGCAGCTTTAACACCAGGACATTTCTTGATTGGATCTGCATTATTAGAATTGCCAGAACCATCGTTAACAAACAATTCTCTTAGTCTTTCTTCTAGGTATAAGCTCTTATTGCAGATGAAGGAGACATTCTGGAAGAAGTGGACATCCCAGTACCTGCCAACCTTGCTTCCGCGAGCCAAAAGAACCAACAACAGTCACAACTTTTCTCCAGGGTAGCTAGTCATACTGAAAAATAAAGCCTCCACCTCCACTGATCTCGCACGCGTCATCAAGTTGATTCCCGGAGCTGACGGTATCACCAGAGTCATCGAGCTTCAGACATCTTCTGCTGGAACTCTCGACCGGTTTCTCAAGTGATCCCTCTTCCGAGTATTTCGACTCCAGCTTCGGTGCCTCCCCGCCCCCCCCCCCCCCCCCCCAGTATGTTGATTCAATGGGAGCGGGGACGGCGACAGTCGAGCAGTGACAGACAATCACGTGACCATAGAGAGAAAACAAACTTTCATTCTTTTCTTCTTTTTATTTATGTTTTTTGCTCTCTCGGAACATATTCATGAAAAACAGAAGTACTTTATTCTTAGTGAAAAACATTCGAACATTAATACGGAAGTCTAGCAGTAAATTATTCATTAATTGTTATATTATTCAAATAAGAAATCGTATTCTCTATTATCTTTATAATTCACTCAAGGCATAAAAAAAAATGCCTTTACATGTATTCGAAATGGTTTAAAACCTGTGCTAAAATATTTGAAAGATTCTGTTTTTGTTCATAAAATTCTGAAAGAAAATCTCTGATTAAAGTCAAATATAGTAAGAAATCGGATTTCATCCTTTTTTATTTGTGTGGCCTAAAATGTATTTCAAGCGACCACAGGAAATGCAGGAGAGAGGTGAGTTAGCTTTTCCTTAATATTATGCATGCTAAAATCAGTTTCGTTTTCAATTCAAACTGTTGTTTATGCAGATCAAACTTCTTTATACATAATTCTAATTCAATCAACATGTTTTTGGTCCGTACTAGAGTAGAGTGACCATATTTTTTTCCTTGAATTTGTGGGCAAAGATGGCGGCGTCCTCGAATTTCGAGGACAAAAAAATAAAAAAATAATTAAATCACCTTAAATTGTAAAATTTTAGTAATTTTTATGTATAAATCACCTTATTTCAGCTTATTTATTATACATATAATAAATTACTATAATAAAACATTAATAACTTTATAACCGGCGTCCCCAAATGTGTTGTAATTTTTTGGGGACGAAGCTAGTTTGTCCTCGAAATTCGTGCCTGTCCTCGATCCCTTTCATCGTAAAGTTACTCTTATATGGTAACAATATTAGAGTATGGTCTATTCTGATTTTTTTTCAATACTTCAGAAATGTTTAAATTAAAAATTTAAATACTAAATGTAACTATTAACGAACTATTAACGAACAGACTGAAAAACAGACAGAGAAACTAATTGAATTCATTTCACTCTTAAATATTGTTAATAAGTGTTAACAACACTTAAAACGAAATTCAATTCTATCAGTTTCCAATTGTAGCCCGTAATATATCAGAATATTTTAGTGTAAATCTTAACTCAAAACATACTATATTCAACAAAATTATTTTTTTCTTTTTGTGTATGAATAACAAAATGTATTTTCATTATGATTTTTGCATAAAATAAGGTTTAATAAAGGCATATGACATAAAATAAAGTTTACAGAAATACCTCTCATAAGAAGCAATAATTTTTAATTCTTTAGGGTGTTTCTGTACACAAAACAGCGTTGGTATTTACCCCATATTCAATAAGTAATATTCTATTTTGATCTTGAATAACGCATATCAGTTTTAAGGAATTCCATAGATATTTACTGGTAATAGAGCTTGGACTGATGGATGGATGGGTGGGTAGGTTTAACATCACTCTAGTACTGCGTAATGAGTAATAATAAAGTTTGGGCAGACATACAAACCGAGGTCATGAGCACTATTCAACTTCGTTGGAAAATGATAAAATTAATGTAATAAGTCTTTGTTACACGCTGTTTGGCTAAATTTCCTTGTATGATCCTCCTTGTACAAATTTTAAAGCGTTATTTTAAACCTCTATTTGTAGACGAAAAGTGTAAAATTGTTTGTAAAGAAACATGGTATCTCTTTCAGTGTCATATATTATACTAATTTAAACTTAAATGTCCCAAAACACTTCGTCCACATAGACTTAAAATAACGTAAAAATCCTACGTCCGCCGTCTGATATACTTCGATCCACTTTGAGAATCGAACCCACCCTTCGTAATGAAGAGGGTTAGCGGTGTGGTAACATAACCACTCTGCCACGGAGGACCCTTGCCATTCTTTTAATTTACAGCTTCTGTTATGATAAGACGAGTGGTCCATTTTTCAAGTTTTGTTTGCATATTATCCCAGAAGGAAAAAGAGAAAAGCCAAGCTTCAAATGATTTCAGATTCTATGAATTTTAATTTCAGCTGTGTGTCAACTAAAGAAGATTTCATTTAAAGTTTCTAGCATTTATATTAAGATATTTGATATAAATATTCGAAAAATTAATAAAATTTCTTTCGACACGTATTTTTAAAAATCTGATTCTAAAGAAAAATGTCTGTTTTTCCACTTTCCGAATATACGTATGTAAGGAAAGTATTGTAATCATGATTTGCAAAATGGATTCTCTATCTCGCATAGCTCCAAAAACGAATGATCGTAGAATGTCGTAAAATTGTATTTGTAATTGCCAGGATGGTAGCACATAGCGTTGTTATAGCGTTGAAAATAAGTCTAAACAGTGAAAAATTAGTTAAAACAACGTTATGTGCTGATGGGGTTCGTACACCTCCAACTTTGGTCTTGACGCGAGCTCCTCTTTCAAAGATATCTAAGATTTTACACGATTCTTCGTGATATTCGTGAACACGATAGCGTCTAGGTACTTTGTTAGAACAAACTTAAAGTTAGTACGTATGTTATAGGTCACAGTAGCACGAACTCTGTAGATTTTGGTGAATCGAGCACTTATAGTTTTTAGTTCCCCATCATACTATAGGTATGGGGAACTTAGGTAATCGTGAAAAATTTCGACCTCGGTTTTTTGACTTTTCTACACGTTTTCAGGTGTGAGGAATCCGAAAACGACAAAATTTCTATGGTGTCTGTCTGTAGGGTGTCTGTTAGTGGGTTAGTGTGTTAGTCTGTTAGTGGGTCAGTCCGTTAGTTTGTTAGTCTGTGTACACGATATCTCAAGAACAAATTATCGCAGAGAGGTCAGATCAGTTTTAAAATATTACTTTCGACACTGGCAAGAACCCTATTCATTTGCAACATTCGATTTTAAAAACTTCGTAAGTTATTAGAAATTTACGATTTTCTTAACATGGGAGAATAGGACAAAAATTCACTTAAACGTGCATTAAATGAAAACTTTTTACTGCAAAAATGTCAGACCAGTTTTAAAATATCAGTTTTGATGCCGGAATGAACATCAGTAACTATAAATATGCTACTTTGAAAATTTCGCAATTTACTGGAAATTTACGAATTTCTTAACATGGCAGTATAGGGCAAATTTTCACATAAACGTCAATTTTTAGAGATATTTTCATCATAAAGATGCCAGACTACTTTTGAAATATTATTTAGGACACTGGTATGAATATTAATGACTATGAATTTTCCAATATAAAGATTTCGTAAGTTATTGGAAATTTACGAATTTCTTAACATGTCAGAATAGAGCCAAATTTCACATAAACGTCAATCTTGAGGGATATTTTCAGCGTAAAGATGTCAAACCACTTTCGAAATATTATTTAGGATACTGGCATGAATATCATAGACTATGATTTTTCCAATTAAAAAAAATTCGTAAGTTATTTGGAATTTACGATTTACTTAACATGTCAGAAAAAGGCAAAATTGATCATAAACTTCCATTTTGAGGACCCTAAATACATTAGACAACTTCTAAATTAAGTTTATGATATTTGTTTGAACATGATTGAATACAAATATTCTAATAGGAAAATTTCGTAAGTTATTCGTAATTTACGATTTTACCAACATAGCGAAATTGTAAATTTTTCATATAAATATGAATTTTGAGGATTATTGCATTGGAAATAGTAGCATGAAAACTAAACAACAGAATTGACCCTGATAAAATAAATTAATAAATTAGAATAAGATAATTATATCCAAGTGAACGGTGGGTAGCCTATTAGGCGGGGATTTCATTCCGTCACTGTATCAAGCTTTGGCCAAATTAATTTCTTTTAACATGATTATAATATGTCTCGCACTAGAAATTTCTGAGAACATAAATATGATGGGGAACTGAGCAGAGTCCACCTATGCCAACTAGTTTTTATAGGGACGCAACGAAAAATACTTTGTCATTATAACCTATGGGCTGAAATTATGTAAAATGCAACAGTATCTAAATGTCTGATCCGATTGAGCTGAAAATTTATATATATGTTATAAGCTATAGTAGTACAAATTGTATAGATTTTGGTGAGTCTAGCACTTATAGATTTTTACAGGGACACAACGAAAAATTCTTTATTATTATGACCTATGGGCTCAAATTATTTTAAGTTCAGCTGTATTAAACGTATTGTTCCAATTAAGCTGATTAATTTCAAACTTTTCTTATTTTAATTAATTTCTGAACATACATTTGAAAAGGAAACTATTGTAATCCCGATTTCCGAAATGGATTCTGTATCTCGCCTAACGCAAAAACGAATGGTCCTAGAATGTTGCGAATTCATATTTGTGATTCGTATTCGTGATGTCAAGTTGTATTCCTCTAACTTTTGTCGTGATGCGAGCTCCCCTTTTAGATATATATACAATTTTACAAGATTTTAGTGATGTAAGTATGCATGTGTTTCAATGAACACGATAGCGTCTAACTAAACGCTTTGTTAAATGTAACTAAAACGCATTGGTGGGTATACTATAGGTCTCAATAGCACACTGTTAAAAATGGTTTCTTAAAAATGAGCTAAATTGTCTCAAAATAGCCCCAAAACCATATATACATAAATTTGAAAATCCATGTGCTCAATTTTGAGTATAGTGACATGTCAAACATGGGGACATTGGGATATTTATTGGTCAACCCCATTTCTGCGCATCTCAGTATACTAAAAAATGAATATATCGGTTTTCAAATTTAAGTATATATTGTTTCGGAGCCATTTTGAGACAATTTAGCTCGTTTTTAAGAAACTATTTTTTACAGTGCATGAACTGTATAAATTTTCATGAATCTAGCATTTATAGCTTTTTACAGGGATACAAAGAAAAAAATCTGGAGTGACTCAACTCGACATTCCGAACATTGAGTAATTAACAGTTTTGTAGATAAAGTAAAGAAAGAGGAGTTGTTAAAAAACAAAAGAAATAAAACATAATAAAGTGTTTGGGTATTTTTCTCCATATATTACACGATGTTTTATTTAAAGCTACTGAACTTTGAGCCCATAGATCATAATGATAAAGAATTTTCGTTGTGTCCCTGTAAAAAACCTATAAATGCTAGATTCACCAAAATGCTTATAGTTAGTGCAACAGTGATTTATAATATTCATATAAATTTTCAGCTCAATTGAATAAGTCGTTTAGATGCTATCGCACTTTTAACTAGTATGTTGTGGCCACCACATGACTTTCTTCTATATTTTCCTATACAAATTCACTCAGTAGAAATAATTTATTAAAATTATTATTTAAAAAAAAAAAATATCTTTCATGATAATGCTGAGGATTTCCATATTCGAGAAGTAGTATAACGCTAAATATCCAAAAAAGTCAATTTTATTGTCAATATTACATTAAAAAAAATCGATAACTTCATTTCAAATTATCGCAGATCTATGGTTCAACCATTCGGTTTAAAGGTACTGGCGAGCTCTTTAGAAAGATACCCATCATGAAAATTTTTTCCCCTCGAGGGGGGAATTCCCCCCAGGGGGGGAGGCGAGGCTCCTACACATTCAAAAAATTTTTCTCAGTTGACTATCTCTATTATAAATAATTCTGGTAAATTTCATAATGATTATTAAAAAATAAGTTTCTTTATGCACATTTATACAAAATTTTGTACTATACCACCATGTTAAAAATTTAGAAAAAGCGGGATGGCAACGCAACCTGTAAGGCAATTTTTACCAAAAGTTGATAGGCACTAATTTATGTCAAGGTGCAACTACATACCAATTTGTATGAAATTCTGTGAAGTAGTTCCTGTGATACAGCTGTCACAAAAGTTTGTCACACCCACGCAGAGACTGACAGACAAACAGACAGACATTTTTTAAAAATGGTCAAATCTTGTTCTACAGCTCTTAAAACGTGTAAATTTATCAAAAACCCGAGGTCGAAAATTTTTACGAATCCAATACTTTCTTCTATTGAAAATAAAAAAAGTAAAAATTTGGTCCCACAGGCCATAATGATGAAGAATTTTTCTTTGTGTCCCTGTAAAAAAACTGTAAGTGCTAAATTCACCAAAATCTATACAATTCGTGGAACTGTGACCTGTAACTTGTGTGCAAATTTTTTGTTCAGATTAAATAAGCGTTTAGACGCTATCGCACTTTTAAAAATTGAGCCCCATAGGCCATAATGATAAAGAATTTTTCTTTGTGCCCCTGTAAAAAAACGGTAAGTGCCAGATTCTCCAAACTCTATACAGATTGAGTAACTGTGACCTATAATATGTGTATAAATTTTTTGCTCAATTGAAGAAGGCGTTTAGATGCTATCGGACTTTTCAGATTTTGGTCCCATAGACCATAATGATAAAGAATTTTTCTTTGTGTCCCTGTAAAAAAACTATAAGTGCTAGATTCACCAAAATCTATAGGGTTCGTACTATGGTGACTAACAATATACGCACCAACTTTCAGCTTATTCGAACAAAGCGTTTAGACGTTAGCGTGTTCACTCACAGACATACACACATACATACACACACACATACATACATACATACACACATACACACAGACATACATACATCATCGTAAAAATAGTAAAAACGGACTCAGGGGACCTCGAAACGTATAGAAACATCAAAATCTCGAATTCGGATTTTTGACATGATTACAATACTTTCCTCACTATAGTGTTCGGAAAGTAAAAATATCATTATGGCCTATGTGGCTCAAATTATTTAAAATGTTCTAGAGTCTAAAAACCTTATTCAACTGGAGCTGACAATTTACATACATGTTACCTGTAATCATCGAATAAACTGATGAATTTAGTAAATTTAGCATTCATAGTTTTTTACAGGGGCACAAAGAAGAATTATTTTTCATCATGGTTTTGTAACTGAAATTATTCAATCTTAACTATTATTACTTTTAAACTGAAAATATTGAAATGTTTTTATGTTCTCAAAGCTATTCTTCATTAGCGGAAAATTTTAATTGTGTTCAAAACTAAGGTTTAAGTATGAAATGGAAAAATTGCACATCAGTGTAGCATTATAGTATATTTAACATGAATTGACATCTCTAGACTTTGGCTTCATGAAGAAATTCAAATAAGAAATATTTAAAGTATTATTATTATTTTTTTATCTGAAACAGATTTGTTAAATTTTATCAAATTTTTTAATGTTTAATAAAATTCACAGCTATTCATTTCATTTAAACCTCAAAACATATTTTTAAATTGCTAATCATTGTGGTTGTAAATATTCCCTAAGTCTACAGATCTCCATTGCATAGCGTATAAATAAATACGTATAAAACAAAACTCTTATATATTTTCCATGAGAAATAAACACATGCTGAGTGTTAGTACGTTTAACTTCACACTAGTAGTTAACTGGCGACAATCAGGGAATCAACCCTAAGGCCTGGTGTGGAAACATACGAACAAAATTTTTGAGGGTATAGCTGCCTCGCTTTGGTTGAATTTGATGGTATGTTTCTTGTTCACCCCAAAGTATCAATCCAAACCGTTGTGAATGAAACCGATTGTTTTTAGGGGTTTAGGCTATATCATTAATGGGCCCTATCGGTTTTGATGCTCGAAACAAAATAATCAATATTTTCTCTCCCAGATGATTTCTTATTCTCCATTTCTCTATGAATTTCCTTTTGCCTCAGTAGCCCACACTTTTAAAAATTTCAACAAAAAACTCTGTGTAATCTATTATCTTAAGTCTTACGTAAAATTACAGAGAAAAATAAACGGAGATGTTAAAAAATTTATTTTATACATTCATTAACTAATATTAATTCAATAGGTTATTGTTGAGAATATATTTTGGACTTAGAATGCTTTTTCTAAAGTAGAAACAATCATTTTTAATTTTAATTAAAAAATTAAACAATAAAATTAGGTAAAAATACAGAATAAATATTGAGAATCTCGATTATTCACTTTTAACTAAGAATTACTGTAAATTTACAGAGACTCTGAATAAATATTTACATTAACTTTACATAAATTTTTAACAGCACAGTTCGTAAAGCTCCGAGCTCTTAGTTGTAAGATTGTAAGGAAAAGCTGCAGATCGTCGTGTACATTAAGGGTGGCTGGTGCGCTTAAAATCCGACAATGCCGAAATGTCCGTTATGTTCTGAAATTAACTTCTCAGGAAGTTGTCGAAGCGGGGGAACCATCTTCTCCACAGGATTAAAACCATGATGGCATATCTCCACACAGCACTGAAGGATAAATGAAAGACCGTCACCAATTTCGCACAATGTAACTATATTATGAATCTAATCACATCAACTCAATTAAACTCCAACGAATTTCCTCACGGAACAGCCCTAATTCACGAAGGAAATAATAAAAGAATTATATATATATATATATATATGGTATTTCATGTATTATTTTTAAAAATTGTACCGTTTTAAACTTTGGAATTTGGAGCATTGTAAAATGGGTTGAAATCAAAGGTCTAGCGATATTTATTTATCATTTACCCTTAAATTGACTCTACAACTCAACTCAACATAATGTTGTTATGGTTTTGTCAGATTTATTCCCACTGTGCTTAAATCAGCATACTTGTCAACTATCTCATTATGAACCGTACAATTTTTAGAACCCGCCTTTTTTTTTCACACCAATAATTTTTTAGAGTAATTTTAGTCTTATTTAATAGCAACAACATTTGGAGAGAATTACTCTAAATATATAGTGGTGTGAGAAAGTGGGCGTTTTTTCAGGGGCGTTAACCATTGTACGGTTATTAATGAGATGGTTGGCAAGTATGAATCAGTCACTGTTGGAATTTGACCAAGTGTAGTTACGCATGCCGGTTATGTTTTTATGATGTTACGTCTGCTCGTTACATAATTCGTTCTTCATAACCGAATTTTTAAGTGTTATAATTTAATTTGTCAATGAATAAAAACAGTCAAAAATAAATAAATAAATTATTTTACTACAAATACTTCTTTATATAAGAGAAATACTAAATCACAAAAACCAATTTCCAAAACATGTAGATGCAACAAAAATATTACAAATATGAAATAAGTCTACGGTGAGTAATGTAATATATTTTACAATATTTTTGTAATAATAAATTATATTGCTGAAAATTTTATTTTAATATTGCCATAAATAATTTTATATTATATTATTCAAAATTTTATGTTAATGTTATTATAGAAAAAATTGGATATGATTTGATTTCAATATAGTCCTTAACGTTTTTTGGAAAAGCCTTGCGTTGAATGACTAGTTATTTCAAAATCCCAAGGTTTTAATGGGATTCTTTGATTGTTCATTCGGGTAGTATCAAAAAATTGGTTCCGAATTGGTATCAACGGAGCTACATATCCTCTATATCCGCATGTTCTAAATCCCGGGCAAAGATTATAATTAGATGTTGAAGTGTAAAATGCAGAATCGTCAGAAAATGTTTCATCAGATTTTACTTCTTCAGGATATGTCAGCTTCTTATTCCCGTAAATATCAGTGTTACTATCAGGTAAACGGTTGAAATAGTTTTCTTTAAAATTATCTTCAATGCCTGGATATAACAGAAGTTCATCTTCGTCATTATGACGTGAATAGTCATTGTAGAAATTTCGTCCATTATTTCTTTCCTGATATTCGCATTCAATGGAGCTTTTGATAATGTTTGCAGCTTTTTCTCCAATCATGATTGCTGGAACGCCTGTATCACCGGATGTAATTTTAGGCATGATGGATTTATCCACAACTCTCAAACCACTTATCATTTTTACCCTGTAATAAAGATTTCATTCACATTATTAAGTAAAAACTTTAAAATGTAATATTGTGATTAAAATTGTAACTAAAAAGTAGCCCTCAGTATTACTAAATTAAATAATATAAGTTTTAGGAATTAATACGAAATTTTGATGGTCTATACAAACATGAGAAATTAAAGGAAATGAGTTAATGGCTTATTATTTAAAGTTTACAATCTGTAAAATAATAATAATAATAATAATAATTAATAATAATAAATTCTTTAAATTCTACTCAGAATTTAAATTTTTAAATGTAAGAAATTTGTGTTTATTTTAAGCATTTAGCATAAAAAATATTCAAAATTTCAGACTCTTTACAAAAATTTCATTTATTCATAAATGATGCACAAAGCAAAAAAAAAAAAAGGAAAAGAAAGAAACAAATAAAAAAAAGTAAATAAAGCTGTTTTTATAGTTTCATAGCTCAACTCAATCTTTTATATATAATCGTTAATAACTGTTAAATGTCTATTTTTGATTTTAAAATGATGTCTTACCACATGTACTGCAAATCGAGGAAGTTTAACATTAAATAATATTTCTTTAATTTTTGTATTCGTATACAATGTTCTGTTCTCTTAAAATTTAACGGAATAAATTTTAAATTATTCTCATATATAACTTCTATTGACCAAATTTTTTTTATCTAAATGATAGTACTTTAACCGTTTCCATTTCAACGCGTACATATCTTAAATTTTAAAAATATTTATAATTATTTATTGTACTTAAATATTTATCATCTATATATTCAAATATACCTCCAAAAACTTTTTATTTACAACTCTTACATGAGTTAAATATAGCACTCAGAATTGTTTATCATTGCAACATAATAAAAATAATATAATAATAATATAAAACTCGCCTCAATTCTGGATCAACTACAGTTGTAGGATCTTCCAGATCTCCCATTTTAACAGTTCCACAAGCATGGTTAGAAGCGTAAAGAATAGAGTCAATCTGACATCGAAAATAGGTATCATCATCGTTAGTATAATTCTCACAACCTGGGTAGAACGTTTGGAATATTTGTGCACCAACCGTTTGCATATGATGATTGGTACCTATTCTTTTGCACATTTTTAAACCTGCCGAAAATAAAAAAAAAAAAAAAAAAAAAAAAAAACCTTTTAAATATACAATTATTTAAAAACATTATTTAATTATGTTCTCAAATTTACACAATCTGCTTTCAGACTTATTTGCCCCCATCGAACGAGATATACTGCATTCAAAGCTTAATAGACGGGTGGTACGGGTTTTGAATTCAAGATATGCGCTTGTCTTTTTATCTATAAGTTGTTCTCCTGATTTTCTACGAAAAAGATATGAATATGAGTCAGGATGTCTTTAAAATATCCTCACTAAGGATAAATTTCCCTCGAGTGGACAAAAAGACGTAACACATACACAGTCTTTTTCATATATACAGGGTGATTATAATTAAAGTTACGATTTCAAAACGCTATAATTTTAAAACTACCCATCAGAGTGATTTGATATTTTACCAGAGCAATCGTGAGGCAATGAAAGTTTGTTCGGCAAAAGAAAAAATATATATAGTTCCAAAATGTGCCGTTAATTATTCGTAAAATATTTCTTTCATGAAGCTCCTCTTTTTCTGCTATTCTGAAACTATGACTGTTTCCACTGTAAACACGTATTTTTGTCTTTTTGCTAAAAAAAAATGTAATAAACCATTGAAGTCTATTATTTCCTGCTATTCCATTGTGTTGCTATTTGCTAACAACATTCCTGTATTTAATGAGTCCATTTAGGTGTTTCCCCTGACATTACCCTGACAGCGCCGTCTATAGGAACATGTTGGAACTACTTTTTTCCTCCCCCAAACAAAATTTCGCTGCCTCACGATTGCTCTGGTAAAATATCAAATTGCTCTGATGGGTAGTTTTAAACTTATAACGTCTTGAAATCGTAACTTTAATTATAATCACCCTGTACTTTATTTATTTATTTTTTATTATTATTTTTTTTTTTTTCGTTGAATCATGAAATTTGGAAACATTCTATGTTATATAGAGCAATATATACTGGTGATTTTTAATTTTTTATGAAGAAAAAAATTAATCAGAAATGTCCCATGACACATACCCTCACGTGGACTTTCGATAGATGTTCTGGAGAAGACAGAACATCCCTCTGATATCCCAGGTCTGCAATGATTTTTTTTTCTTCGAGGTAATAGGTTTTTCTGATATACTTTGGATGCTGATTAAAGGGAAAATATTTAAAAATTTCCCTCACGCACAGCTTTATCAAAAGATGGAATTTTTTTGACAGAAATAAGCTTAAAGATCCAATTTCGGAACTCCCATCTCATTTATTTCTAGGAAAATTTAGGCGCTATGAGTGGGGATCAAGGAGAGCAATTTCATCAAGCCATTAAAGAAATGGAATGGAGGTGTCGGGGTTGGTGGAATGTCAACTTGTTAGCACTTTATACTTAAGGCTGCGTACACCTTGACCTCCAAGCCGTGCAAAAGTGAAAAAACATTAAACGGGGCATCAATGTAACAACAATATAACAGCAGTCACATTTAAAAGATAATGTGTAAATAATAGCCTATTTTAATTCATTTTGTGCATAAAGAGTTTCGATTCTGGTATAGATTCTGCGTCCACTCTTTAGATCTTAATCCATACTATGTGAAAAACTCTTACGTAATAGAAAGAAAAGATAAGCGTATCCGAATTCAGAGTATCAAAAAAAAAAAAAAAACAGTAAAAAAAAAAAAAAAAAAAAAAAAGGTTGAAAGTACGATTTTGCCGATCTTTATATCCTGAGAATATTCTGAGGGGAAGTTAGATTATATGGGTTATGAAAAAATTATATTTTTAGCTAATTATTGTCGTCTGCAATTAACTTTTTTACGCGTAAAATTTACATACTTTCTAATGTAACTTTTAAATTTTTTCGAATCTCTTAAAATCTAATACTATTCTTCAATTTAACAATAAATAAATTAAAATCAAATTCAAGTTATCTCTTCGACCAATTTAAAACTATTTTTGACTTCCTTCTGTACCACTACTCGTAAATAGGCCACACTGAATTGGCAATTCATGTAACTTTAGGTGTACTTGATTACAAATAAAACAAAATAAATAAATAAAAATAGCTGAGATATGTGGACTTTGGTCTGCTCCTCACCTTACATTTCTTTGAGAATTAATACTATTAAGTATACTGCATTCATGTTAACCCTTACAGGGACTGTGGGATATATTATATTCCATCTAATTTAAATTTCCATCTACGAACCTCGCCCGGATATATATATATGTGTATGTATAATTTTACTTTTATAACTTTGAGGAGAAACTTCATTTATTTCTTCTCTTCTAACATTGTTCATAAATTCCTGTGGCTGTTAATTTTAAATGATCATTTTTTTTTTTTCTCCTCAAATGTTTAACAGCAATGAATTTGTCTAATTATCCGTTATGGTCACAGACTGAAATGCCCAGCCCATTATGCTTTTATAACTGATAAAATAAAAAGAAATAAAGATACTAATAAAAGAAAAGAAATTGCTTGTTTGTAAACAATTTTACCTTCGACAAGATCATCCACATCTCTGGGATCTGCAAGGTAATTTGGATCGATGATTGGTGAATCATACGGATCTGAAGATTGCAATTTCACTGTACCTCTACTTCTTGGGTGCAAAATCTGAGCTGTGCAAGTCATAGATGAATGATTTAGATACGGAGCAAATACTTGTTGAAAAATCTATAAACGTATAAAAAAATTATAAAGATCTCTTATAAAAATATATTTTTAAATATATGACAAGTTTACATTCAAACCATCACAACTAATTAATAAATTACGGTAAGAATATTGTGTAAAACCTAGAAAGATCTCTTATGTAAATATATTCTAAATGATCTGGTGTGTCTTTCACGTGACTTTCTGTTACCCAGCATGTCAATACTATAAAAATAGATTACATATTAAGTCTTAATATTTATACAGTAAGGTAATAAAGTTCAATCTACTTTTAAAGTAATCTAAAATAGTTTAAGGACAAATTTTATTTGACATATAATTCTTTGTGAGGGGGCTACCGGTCGTTTAATTGTAATGCCTACATTTCTTTTTTAAAAAAATCAAAACTGTCATTAATTTGCCTTTAAACTTGCCAATCTGGATCAAAATTTTAAGTGGTAATCTAATACGAACTTCAAATTTTCAACCGAATGTGAATTTCTTTCAGGTATTTGTTTTCAAGTTATGCTGATGAACCATATACATACAGATCAACTGCTAAAAATTGGACCTTCGCAATCAGGGCATCTTAAAACCTGATATTAAACAAAAAACCAAAATTGAAAATAGAGCTTTAAAAAATACTTTGTTTAAAGTATGGGCATGAAAAACTAATTTTCCTTCGTGTTCGTCAATAGAGTAAAATGTAACAAAGCACTCCCATCAGTTATATTCAATAGAAAAGAACGTTTAACTCAATTTTGGGTAGCCCTGTGCATAGTCTATAAACAATATGCACTATAAATAATATAGTGTATTTAAATTTAGTCTTACATGAAAATCATCTAACAAAAAATGGATTACAATTCCATGTATAGCCCCAATATATCCAATAAATTTTTGGGTAGCCCTGTTAAACAAATGGTTAACGATTTCCATATCACAATTAAAACAAAACATCTTTTTGGTAAACAATTTTTTTTTCATTCCGATTTGTTAAAGCAGAGCCTATAGATGTTAAACTGTACTCACCAGAAATGTCCTCATTGACATAATGTATTTGAATTCGCTTGGATGTCCCTGTACATGAACCATTTGCTTGATCTCCATGAAAAGTTTAGTGTAACATCCCTATATGATACACATTTAGAATACCGAGTTTGAACGTTTTACTGCTATTTGTTCTTGAGATATGCTGATAACAGGCCCACAGATACACACACACACAGAAAGAGACAAGCAGACACACAGGTCAATCTCTCGGGGCACCTGAAAACGTGTAAATATAACAAAAAATAAATTTCGAAAATTTGACCCCAAAACAAAGTTTTCTCTACCATATGTATTGGTAAGAGAAAGTAAAACTATAATAAGTTTAAACTCAAAATATCATTATTATTTGATAAATGACTTTATAAGTTAAGTAAGGATGGCTGCCAGATTTTATAATTTTCGTAGGATATTTCTATTGCAGGAATCGACTGCTGCTTTATATTACCTACCACTACTCTAGAAAATTATTTTTTTTTTCAATAATTTTCTGTGATAAGGCAGGTAGTTATTCTGCTACAGGAATTTTTAAGAGTAAAGTATTGATATTAAACGTAAGTGTGCAAGTCCTTCAGTCATGCAGCAATGAGTTTGAAAAAGATAAAAAATGCAAGTACTGGCAGTTTTATTAATTTATGACAGACAAAACACCATTTTGTCGTACTGAAAATAATTTATAAATTTTATAGAGACCTGTATTGTCATGCGGAATCATGTATATATTAAATTTATTATTATTATTATTATTATTATTATTATTGTTTTTGTTTTTCAAAAACTCTATCCTTTATCATGAAAATGTCTTTTCTCCATTAAAGAAATTTACTAAATAATAAAAATACATGAATTCTATGTGGTGGTTGTGTTTTACGTCGCACTAATGCTGCGCAGATGAGCAATTGGCGACGGTCTGGGACACACCTCAAGCGGTGGTCCAGAGACATGCCACCACAATTTTGATCCTCCACGGAAGGGATGGATCCCGCTTCATGACCCCCAGAGGTATAATTTTTTATGGGAACATGGAGGACTTTGCAGCCACGACAGATTTTACGTGCACCAGCCGCCATTAGTGTACACGACGGTCTTTGGCCGGCTCGAGTACCGAACCCGCAATCTTCCAATTACGAGGCCGGCGCTCTACCGACTGGGCTACCGCGGCCTTATGAATTCTAGGAAGTTGTTTAAAAGATAAAAATTATTGAAAACTGAATCATCAATGAGAAGATTTTTTTTTTTCCTCAGATATAAGTTATAAAATTATGCATTTTAAAACTTATTATTTTGTGTGATACTCACTAAGATTCCAAATATGGTTCATATATATATATATATATATATATATATATATTGCATTAAAAATATATATTATTAATTATTAAATAATAATGTCATTATATACAGGTTGGACCAGATATTCCTGGCATATTTTAAACATTAATATAAAATCAAGTAAGTGACATGTGACAGGGCTGTTAGCACTAATAAGGGAAATTTGAATTAACCCATCTTAACAAAACTTTTATAATTTTTTATTCCAAAAGAAAAACTCTTTAACGTACATTCGGTAACAAAAATGTCGGTACACTAGCAAAAATTCCTATGTAAAAAATGTACACTTCATACGATTTTGTTAAATAAATCCTTGTCGAATCCTGTTCTTTGTCAGTGTAAGAACATGATTCGATAAGGATTTATTTAACAAATCTGTATGAAGTGTATTTTTTTACATAGGAATTTTTGCTAGTGTTCGAACACTTTTGTTACCGACTGTAAGATAATCCTTATTAGACTCTAGAAAATCATCCAGTATTTTATTTATTTATTTACTTATTTTTTTTTTCATGATAGATTCAGGTAGAACTTGGCTCGCTGCCAGCTTCATTTTAATTCAAAATAACAAGGTAAAAGCTTTTAGAACAGTCAATATATTTGATGCTTTTTGTGCCCTTTGTACGGGATTAAAAATGGATTTAAAAAAAGAAAAAATTAATTCGAAATTTTCTCCTCGCATGGCGCTACTCGTCCCTAAATTTTGTTTATATAGCTTTTTTTTTTTAAAAAAAACGTTTTCCAGCGAGGTTGAAAAGTGTTAATGACTTCGTTTTGTCAGTTTGTCCGTCTTTCCGTACTGTAACTCGTAAATTTTCAAAGAATTTCTTGAAACTGATATATGTTATTCAAGTTTAGTATCAGATGTTCGCTATTGAAAATAGAGTGAATACTGATTTGCGTACAGGGACAGCCGAAAGTATTCCAAAACATTATGTTCTATGAGAGGTATTTCTATAAACCATATTTAAATTTCTTTACTTTGCACAAAATTCAATGAAATTGAATAATGTTATTGAAGTTCACTACTGGATGATCCTTATTGAAAATGGAATAAATACAACCACTGGTTTGTGCACGGGAACACCCGAAATCATTCTAAAGCATTGCGTTCTATGAGAAATATTTCTATAAACCATTTTTTTTTTTTACACAAATCTTAATTAAATTGAAATATGTTATTCATATGCACAAAAGAATGCCTTTTACAGTATGTAGTACAATTAGCACTAATATTTACTGGGCCGAGCAAAAATATTCAGATATATTAAGGGTTAATGAAATAACTGGTTCTTACTAATCCATTTTAACACATTCTAACAATATTGAAGTGCAAATAAATTTTGAATTATTCCATCTATGCGTGTGTGTCTGTCCGTCTTCCCGTCTTTAGCGTCCGTAAATATTTTCAGAATTTCTTAATGATGATTCAAGTTCACAAAGAAATATTCTCTATTTAAATTGACATTAATTGGTCCTCTACAACTGGTGTGTGTACAGAGACACCCAAAAAATTGCCAATGCCTTCCGTTTAAGGAGAGATAATTTTATAAATCATATTTAAATAACTTTCTACTATAAATATCATAATGAAATTGACCTTTGCTGGTAACATGCTAAAATAATGTTTTGCATAGAATATGATAAGTTTAGCATTCAGATTTACAGGGCTACACTAAAATATTCAGATACATTAAGGGCTACAATTGAAAACTGCGGGAACAGTATTTCTTTTGTGTTAAGCATTTTCAACACTTTCCAACAATGTTTAATCTTGGTTACGATTTCTATTAGTCTATTGACTGTCCTTCTATCTATTTGCCAGTCCGTTGTGTAAAAAAGCAGTAAAAGAACATTGAAAGTTAAACGATGCAACAAGTACGTAAAGTTGGAAAGTGTTATTAATCATTGCGAATTGATTGTTTTTTTCATTCTTGTTGTAGTTCTGCGATCCTTAAACTTAATTCCTATAAGCTCCTTCTAGTAAGATTATACATGTAAAGAATAAAGCGCATACTTCTGTAGCTTTAAGGTGAAGAAGACGTGAATGAATCTGTAATCTAATCGTTTCTACAATCAATGCTAGCAATCACGTTAATTGAATTAGATTATCATTTGGATGTTATTCGAGCTATAAAGTGCCCACATACTCCAACGTTAACGTGAATTTCACAGCATAAATTATCTTTAACTGCTTTCCTTGAGTATTTGATGATTTTACTTGCTTTTTTGAAGTAAAGTCTCTCTATGAACAAAATTTAGATTTTTATTTATTTTTTTATTTTTTTCCTTTAAACAATTTTTTTCATCGTAAGGTTCATTGTAATTGCCGTACGTCGGCTTCTTAATTTTATATTAAAATTTAAAATGTGCCATGAATTTTTGGCATACCTTTTATATATTAAATTATTTTATTGTTTTTTCTGTTAGAATTGGATCAAAAGATATAAAATAAAAAAAATCCATTTTAATTTTAAAATCATTAAAAAGAAAAACAAGTTGATGCCTATATATACAATATATATATATATATATATATATATATATATATATTGTCAATAAAATAATTAATGAGGTTGTCGTCGGTGCATGGATGGATGATTAAATGTCATGAAAAAATACTCAATTTGGTTGGCTCTAATGATTGGGTTTACTCTTTTCATAATCTATGACGGGAACCCCATGAGCTCTTTTGTCGACAGAAAGGAAAGGGTTCTCTCATGGAATGGGTCACGTACTGTTTCAATAAATAACGGATATTGCTGATATTGCTTTTCTTAATGATCTAGGGATTCGTTAAGAACATTGCTCTAAGGATATTATTAAAATATCCTCAAAAGCAATCTAATTCCACTTGGAAAATATATTAGGAGGGGAGAGGGAGCGAACTGGAAATATCAAATGGGCGATGCAGCAATTTACACCTCTTACTATAAAACAGCTTGGTTTGTGAAGAACCAAATTACTGTTATAGAGTGTCCAGCCATCAGTCCAAACCCAAATCCGGTTGACAACCTTTGGAGAGTACTTGCACGAGAAGCGTATGCCCATGATCTCCAGTTTCCGACTATTCAGAAGTTAAAGCGATGAGTAGAGCAGAGTTAGTACTCATTACAGCCACACATTCTAAAAACTTTAGTTCTGAGCATTCCTGATAGAATTTTTCAAGCTAATTCAAAGGAATGGATGCAAAATTTCAATTTAAATACCAAATACTCGAAAGTATATATTTTTGAGGCAGCCTATTTTGTTTTATACTTTTTACAAAAATTCTGAAAAACTTATACTGTATTTAGTTGTCGACGTATTCTGATTTTATATGATTATTTCTTTTTCCGCGATTATTGCTTCATATTTTGAATTGTTATTTTAAAAATTCACCTGTCTCTAAAAAGCACTGTGTGTGATTTAAAAATCTAAGAAGTCACCATCCAACGTATTGTCAAAATATAGGTGTCTTGATAATATGAGATGAATTTAAATTGAAAACTAATCACATTTTCAGGATATGAAATCCTTTCATGCTCCTTTTTCTATTTTGTACATTATAATATATATATACCTCATGTTTAATATTCCTTTGTCTTTGAATTCTTTCATAGTCACTTTCTGAGAAATAAAGTTCAAAATTTGGAAAATCTTTTTTAGGATCAGATTCATTTTTGTGAAGAAACGCCACAACAGCAACTCCGGCTGGAGAATTCAAAGGACCTGCAAAAATAAAGTATAAAAAGTTTAAAAGTATGAAAAAAATATAGTTTTTTTTTTTTTTTTTTTTTTTTCAATTTACCATTCGTATTCCTTATAAAAGTTATTAAATTAAAGAGCATAAACTATTTACTTTTTCCGAGATATATTTTTATATTTAAAAAATATGCAAAAAATTTCCGAGAAAAAAAATTAAAAAGTTATAAAACTGTTAAATTGAGGTTTAAAAAGAAAGTTTGTAAGAGTGTCCTGGTTGGCAGAATTGCAGCCCTTCTGGTTCCCTAAACAAAATTTAAAATTGGTACTTGATTAGTGAGAATGTCGTTATAATTCTTGGTTAAGAAAAAAAAAATCGCATATTGGTGACTGCCTGAAATAAAAGACACTTTTCGACTTTTGTTTTCATAACTTTTAATATTTTAAAAATAGTAAATAATAATAATAATAATAATAATAATAATTTTGATATGAAAGTGGTAAGGACGATAGAAGTTCTTATTTTAAAGGTTGGTACAAAATTTGAAGCAAATTGGTTAAATAGAATTTGAGATATTATGTCAACCATGTTAATTAAAGAAATTTTCAGAAAAAAACGCGGTTTAAAATTTTGGGCAAAAGTTTCAAGCATCCGCAGCTGTCTAAGTTTGGTTTCACTAAAATGGTACGCTAAACTTACATTTTGAAATCCCAATTTAAATCGGCTTTTATTAATTCATTATACACATACTATAAAAGATAAAAATCTGAATTTTTCAAAATTCTAGACCAGTATATTTTTTTAAAACAAACATAAACAAACCAAATGCTGCATTACCACAAATGAAAATCTATTTATTATGAAAAGAATTCATATAACAGGAAAAATTACTGTTTAAAATTAAAGGAGTAACTTTTTTACCATATATAAAACAGCTGATATTAACTGAAAGAAAAATATAGTTTTGCTTTTTACGCGTACGCTTTTCCTGAATTTTCTATTATTTGGAAAATACGATTTCGTTAAATGTTGATTTTTATAACAACAATAATATATATATACATATATATATATATATTTAAATGATAGATATCGTAATAAAAGTTGATCTTAAAATTTAGCAATTAATAGATACAACACAATACCAACACACAAAAATATAGAACTGATTTTAACGTAGAGGAAAGACTGACACAACATTGTTGCGATTTAGATTAAGAACCAACAAGAGACAAAAATAACTTAAATTACTTACGTCGACATGGATGATAATAAAAAAAGGACCATTAAACTCAATGACAGAGAAAACAAATAAATAACCACAGAAATAATTGAATGAAAATGCTTAAAAGTAGAAGTAAAATACTCTTCAGGGAGCATGTACTTCATAAAGCTGTGAAAACTGCAACGATTTCATAAAACGATATAGCTAATCATAGCAATTTATATCGCTTCAGCCCCGATCGAAGCAGCAAAACCATATAGAATTAGGAATTAAATGAAATATTAAATTAAATCAATTATTTAATAAAATCATCATGGAAACCAGAGAGAAAACTAGAAAATAGCATAGTAGCCGCATGTAAAACACTTAACACAAACTGGAGAATAGGATGATGCCAAAAAAAAAAAAAAAAAATGAAATTAAAAATAAAAGTTTTGAAATCATCGATTATATATATATTTAAAAAGAATTTCGAGTTTCAGAGAAAAAAGTCTATTACAACCATTACGAAATTTTCTTCTGTATTTTCCTATACAATTTGTTATTTATTAAAATAATTTTTCAAGAAGAATGCAGACCATTTTTATCTGAGCGAAGGGTAACAATAAATGTTGAAAGAAAGTCCATTCTGTACACTTTAGACGACATTTAAGGTAATATTTTATATTTCAAACAATTTTTTGTTAAAAATGGAAAAAAAAAAAAAAAAAAAAAAAAGATAATTTTCTTTTAAGTTATCAAGGATCTGTGGTTCAAAAATTCATTTTAAAAGTATTGGTGAGTTCTTATGAAAAATACTAATATTGAACATTTACACACCCAGCGGCAACTTTCCCAAGACGAAAATAGCACCGTTACTCCTATGTACAAAAAACTTTTTTCTAGTTGACTTTTACTATTATAAATAATCATTTTTATTTTCACATGGATTCGTTAAAAATAATTCTTATATGCACATTTATACGAAATTTTGCCCTATACAGTCATATTAAAAATTATGAAACAAAAAAAAAACACTCGTCGGCAGCGTCACCTGTCGGGTGATTTTCAGGAAAGGTTAATAGTACTAATTTACGTCAAGGAACAGTTTCATATACATTTACATAAAATTCTGTGCATTGTATCTTAAGCTAGAGCGGCCACAATCTTTTTGTCACACACAGACACGCAGACATCTATCGAAGGACGAAAGTTTAAAGTTTTAGGAATCTAATACTTTCATTCATTGAATATAGAAGGAAGTAAAAACAATAAACATGTCTGCTTTCTTTGTGTTCTTGTACGTTCTGCATACAGTGAATGTTCGCTGTTTTAGTAACATAAATGAAGAACTGTTCTCAGGTAATGAAAGATACTAAGTCAATCAGAACTATATATATATATACACACATACATATATGTGTGTGTGTGTGTGTGTGTATTACTCAAAACTGTAGTTTTTTTTTTTTTTTTTTTTTTTTTAAGCTGTATCAACATCACAGTTAATTTAAAAGGTACTTTCAGTGTTTTTATCTATTGTTGTGTGAAATGCACTCTTTAACTACATTTCTTGCGACCATAGAAGCCTCTGCGCAAGTGCGGATTCAACGAGTCCACTAGTAAAATAGGGGAGACAAGCTTTTCGTTGAGAGAAAATAAGCGGTAAGAGAATACCGAATGACTGGATGTTTACTAAATTCAAACCTGTTGGTCAACTTGGAAACCCTCCAAGATTTTCGACTCGTCCTCACTGCTGGGCGTAGGAAACGTGGTTACACTATAACTGTCCATTCTCCAATTCAAGTCAAAAACAAACAAAAGCGATTCTGCTCGAGAAGAGGTGGATGCTAATACTGGGATAAGCATTTTCCGCCATATTTTTTCTGACGATTTCCTTCCACTTCTATTTTGATAAAATCGCAGCAGAATTTACTCATCCGTAAAAGTTCTCATTGGACATTGATCAGAAAACAAACAGTAGACATGATGTGTTGGATATACATTGTTATACTGTAACCACTTTTCTCGCGCTTAACATCGAGGACGATTCTAAAATGTTGCAGGGGTGCCAAATTAACCAAAAGGTTGGAATTCGGTAAACATCCAGTCATTCGACATTCCCTTATCGCTATTTTCGCTCAACGACAAGGAGTATGACCTCATTTTAACACTGGAATCGTCGTGTCTGCACATGCGCAGAGGATCCCGTGGTTGCAAGGAACGTGGTTGAAGATTATTTGGCTAATGACATCATGTCAAAATAATCTAGACATCTATTAACTTCTATCTGTTTGTTTAGACCTGGATGGGAAACACTTCTGATTCATGCGATGTGACAAATGATCTTAATTCCTCTATCTCAAAAAACATAATAATTCTCTAAAAGCATTTCAAAGAAGCCCTTACATGTGTGATTAGACTGAATAGATTATATTAATCTTACCCAAGTTTTTAATTCTTGAAGAATTAAAGTTTGGAATTATATTACTCAAATAATCATGGAATCTACTTCAGCGATCGAGGAAGCGTGTTTTTTAAACATGTATTTTATATTATTTTCTATTAAAATACAAAATTAAATGTAATGCAAACTATAGTTTTAGTATAAGATTGCACAGTGTTATACTATACAATCTATTATAATGTTCATTTTTAATAAATGAACAATTCTCATAGCTTACCTGTTCGGTCATAAATATATTGTTCAATATTTTTTGGATCTTTCAGTTTATCTGCATATCTCATTATCTTTGGACTTAGAGTGAATTCAACTGAGCTTCTTGGATGATCATGGAAATTTTGACCAACAGGAAGATCTGCATGCACAGGAATCTAAAATTTGTAAAATATCCAATAGATAAAACAAAAAAAAGTTATTCAAAATGCGAAAATATTTAATTTACTATAGAAAAGTAACACTAAATAAAAGAAAATGTATACTTTAAAATTTAAAGTGTGCTACATAAAGTGTTTTTTTTTTTTTTTTTTTTTTTTTTTGTTGTTACAGACCAATGTACAGTCGGTAACAAAAGTGTCCAAACACTAGCAAAAATTCTTATGTAAAAAAAGTACACTAAATACTGTTTTGTTAAATAAATCCTTGTCAAATCCTGTTCTTAGTCAGTCTAAGAACACGATTCGACAAGGATTTATTTAACAAAATAGCATTAAGTGCACTTTTTTATATAGGAATTTTTGCTAGTGTTCGGACACTTTTGTTACCAACTGTAATTGCTGTACATTACCAGTTTTGAAATATCTATTGTTTAGATAATTAAGAATATGATATTTAAACATATGATATTTCAACTGCTCATTAAAAGTTTTACTCGTTGAAAAAAAAAAAAAAAAAAAAAAAAAAAATAGTTCAATTTCTTGTAAAATCGTGAAAAATTATATCTTATAATTAATTATAAAAGCAGGCTCAATAACACTGCTCTGCATAAAAATTGCCCAAACACTATTTTTGCAAATTCTTATGTAAAATGACCTCCTGAATCCGAATATAACGCCCAATTTGCTCGATCACCCAACTTTTTTTAGGAACGACCCCTATTTTTATCACTTTTCGGTGATTTTATGGCTATAAATTTGAATTTTAGGGAGGAAAGGATTCTTTTAACTGTTTAATATCTTCTGAGGGGCTACAGAGTTGGAAAATTCTAAAACATGAACATTTGCGGCAATAGTAAAACTTGGGGGGGGGGGGCGGATTTGCCACTGAAATTATGTATTACATTTCTTATATTTTTTTAATCTATTATTAATGTTATTTATTAATCATTATTTTTTTTAAGTGTTAAATTAATTCTTTTTCATTCTCCAAATCAAATTCATTTGCCATAAAATTACCGAACAGTGATAAAATTTGCGAGAGGGGGTGGTGTCCCGAGAAAACGGTGGCTGACTGGGCCAAGTGGATGTCATATTCGGATACAGGAGGTCCTTTTACATAAGAATCGACAAAAATGAAATCAGGGCTCGAAGTTTTTTTTTTTTTTTTTTTTTTTGCAGTGCAATGTAATTATTTATTACTTTAAATAAAAAAAATAATAAATAGATAAATAAATAAATAAATAAAGTACGAGGGGTGTTAGGGAGCAGTAAAAGGGTTGAAAATGCAGACGTGTTCGAAGGCGGGTCAAAAAAGGAGGAAAGATTTCAGAAGCAAAAGTAGTAAACACAGAATCTTAAATATATCATGAAGGAAATAATTTTTTTAATTATGAGAAAGAACGTGTTTAGTTTAATATAATAAAATTAGTGATTTTTTTTTAAATTGCAAATCCCTGATATTTCAAAAAAAAAAAAAAAAAAAAAAAAAAGTACGTGATGGATGAAAACAGGGATCATTTTTTGGATTCAGCATTGTAGAAAACATAAAGTTTACAAACAAAAAATTTCATACAGAAGGATTATTATTATTATCTTTATTTTTTTTTATTTTTTTTTTTTCCAGACCTGTATTATTAGAACTAAAGTTTTTTGAATTACCGCTTAACCATAGCAAAAAATAGCCAATATAAAACAAAAATATAAATGTGCGAAACGCATTTACATATATATATATATAGATAGGTATAAATGAATCGTTAACATTTGTAAAAGATTTTTTCGAATTATTAATCGAATAATTCGATTTATTCGATTTTCCATTTATCGCTATCGAAACATCTACACAGATCTTGAATTCCTTAATATTTTTTTAGTAATTCGTTGATAAAATAACATTACATCTGCTTGAAATCAACGGATTTTTCTTCCCTCATTAATATAAATTTTCTTTTAAAGAAGATTCTTCCAGCAAAGTAAATTTGTTATAATTAAAAAAAAAAAAAAACTTCCAAACATCAGGAAACTTATTGTTTGAACATATAAAAAAAAAAAAGAGGGGGGCAGAAAATTGTTGACAATAACATCAAAACTTTAAAATCAGCTTATGTTTATAATCGTAGATAATTTTTATGCTTGCAACAAAGCACAAAGTAAGCAACATTGATGTAATTATACAAGTTTGCGATGAAATTATCTTTTCTTCAAGGTGATGTGATTTTCTGATGCATTTTTGGATGATGATTAAGGAGAAAATATTTAAAAAAATCCATCACGTACAGTTTTGACATAACATGGAATTTTTTGATAGAAATATGCTTAAAACTCCACTTTTTCAACTCCTATCTAAGTTATTTCTAAGAAAATCTAGGCGATATGAGTTAAGAAAAGGATATAGAGATTTCATCAAGACATCAAAGAAATAGAAAGAAAGTATCAGGGCCGATGAAATGATTAGCAGATTATTGTGGGGTGTTGCTAACAGGATGGTAGCAGATTATTGTGGATTGTTGCGTTAACCCCTTAACGCGCGCTGTCCTCGCTGCGAGGACGCAAAATTTAAGATCCAGCTGCAAAAATTCATCCCAGAAATTTTTTAGCAAAAATTTACGTTTATAACATATCAGAAAAGGCCGTTTTTTTTTAACCTTAAAATTTAAAGTTTCTTTTAGTTTAATTTAGTTCATGAATTCCGGTGGCAGTATAATTTAAATGATCCGAATTGTCTTGCGCCGCAAAGGGTTAAGTGTTCCCTCAAGCCGCACACAAGCGAAAAACTCTAAATGGAGCTTTGATATAAATAATCAGAAACATTTAAAAGATAATGTGTAATTAATAGCCTATTTTAATGTATTTTATACATAAAAAGTTTCGATTCTGTTATAGTCTTTGTGTCAATCTCCAGATATGCTTACTTTGAAAAAAAAAAAAAAAAAATCCTTCAGATGTTTGGAAGAAAAGGCAAGCGTTTCTGAATTCGGCATATCAAACAATGTTAGTTGGTTGGAGGATTAAGGCCGATTGACTCCTTGTGTGTCCTAGGCCTATAGGGGGAATGCCCTCCGTGGGGGTCTTTCTAAGGGGTCCTAGCCCGTATTTACGCGAGTTTCGGAGGAAACCACGGAAAACTCCGAACGGCTAGGTCGATGAGCGCGACCTGGGATCGAACCCGGCACCTCCCATCTACCAGCTTTGAGCGCAGAACCGCTCGGCCGCTGGTGGGCTCAAACAATGTTAGAAACATTAAAGTAATGAAAAAAAAAAGAAAGGAAGAAATGAATAAAAGTAAGCATTCAAAGACCTGTGTTTAGGTAATCATCTAAATATGTGTTAAATGAAAATGATTAAAGACATTATAAATTATAATCTAACACAAAAAAAATTAAATAATAATAATAATAATAATAATATATGTAACAATCACTTAGAATTGAAATAATTAATCACTAATGAAGGATAGTGGTTAATTATTTAGACATGAAACAACTGTTGATTGTTTTCTGAAAATTAAGTTATTGACTGCTTTCATTCAGTTTGATATACAACTAGATCATTGGAAGAAGAATTCACATATCGAATTTTCTATTTCTCACGCGAAACTTACTAGAAATCTCTTCCAAGTGGTAATCACCTATTTTCTTGGAAAAATTACTAGCATAAGATTTAATCAAATACAGTTATTTTACAGAAATAATAGCTACTGAGTCGCAGTAGAAAAGCTAGAAAAAATTACTAAAAAGGAGTTCATGACTGCAATACTTCCAAGTAAGCGACATATTGGAGAATCTATGATTGGGATTTTCATCTGCGGTTGCTAAGAGGAATACAGAAAGTACGACAATACTGTTGCTTTCAATCTGGCAGTCAATTTTTTGCTGAGTTTCACTATTAAAATGCCACGATAATTTTCCATTTGACAACACGTTAAAAAATATATCAAATTAAAATTGAGATTAAAAAAAAAGAAGAAAGAAAAGGAAAGAAAAGAAACGAATGCATTAACCAGTTGCATTGAATATAACTTCCTATTTTAAGGTTAAAAAAAAAAAGTCGGTTAATTATTTTATTTTATTCATTTGTTTATTTATTAAGTTTTTGTACAGTTGGTAACAAAAGTGTCCACTTTTGTTACCGACTGTATATTTAGACTAATTAAAACATATTTTCCCTTTTTTCTTTATTGCATCAAGTTAATGTGTATATATATATATATATATATATATTTAAAATAAAACTGAGACTGATCGTCTGATATAAATTTTAAGAAATGAATACAGTAACGGTTGCTAAAGAACGCAACACATTTACCGCATGCCTTTATATGGAAGAATACACTAGAAAACGTCCTATCGTAGTAAATTAAACTTTGTTTTGTACAGAATTTTACATATTTTACTTAGAAAGCAAAAATAGTCTTCCTTTTCTCTTTTTTTTTTCTTTCTCTTTCTTTTTGTTTTTCAGTGTTAATCTCAATTAATAAAATATTGCCGTAGCTGCCAACTTTATCAGTTTTTAACTACCGTAAAATTTTAAGGGAAATTTTTATTTTATTTAATTAGGGAAAATTGTTACAGAAATATATAAAAAAATTTCGGTAGCCAAAAAGTGCTGAATTTGGCAACTATGAATACTTTAATATGACTTCATTTTATTTATATCACTTTCAAACTAATGTAAATGTATACGCTGAGTAAATTTGTTATAATTCTATGTAATGTACAGTAATTTCTGGTATATAATCCGCAGGTTATATAATCCAGTTTTGCACCAGAAATTTTAAATGACATATAAATTAATATTTGTAAGAGCTCTTCCTTCGAAAAAAGTATAGATTTCTCTATTAAATAAAATTTCTGGTGGAGAAATGACACATCTTACCTGCGGATTATGTACTAGAAATTACGGTAATTAGAAAAGTAAATCTGAAATTTAATTTACATTATTTTAATTCTACGTGATACTGAAGTTAAGTGAAATAATTGAAAACTTCAGGTCGAATACAACGACATGGTGTCACATTTTAAACATTGAAGTTGTTGTATAAATTTAAGTTACTTAGGGTTAATGAACAAGGGTTAATATAATATGGCGACGATTTTTTCGTATTTGGTGGATCAAAACGCGAAATGTAAAAACTTTTGGTGACTTTTCTATTGCGACTCAGCAACTAAAAATTTATCAATCAATTAAGTGCAATGTAAGCTAATATAAGTAATTTTTGTAAGCCAATCGAAAATTAGCACTTGAAGGAGTTACTTTTTTTTTATATACTTACATGAAATTTTTCCAGTTCTTCTTTTGGACCGATACCAGAAAGCATAAGCAGTTGAGCTGTTTTAACAGTTCCAGCAGACACGATCACCTCCCGTTTAGCATTTACTGTAAAAGGTTTTTTTGCGACATCAAACTGCACACCTACGGCTCGATGGTTCTCAATAATGATCTGCAATATAATAACAAAAATTTTTTTAATATTTCAAAATAGTTATAAGTATTATTATTATTATTATTTTATTACTATTTTGCATTATTTAAAAACTTTCAAAATACAAAATTTCTAGTACATTTATAATATAGTAAATAACCAATTATCCACAAGCGGTTTATGTCACTACCCACTAGAACTAAGTTTTAGTGGTCGTAGTGGGCACTATCCCACTAGTTCTAGTGGGCAGTGATTGTGCATGAGTTTAGGAAAAGATGAGATATTGAAAGCGGAGGATCAAGAAAAAGGTTTCTCTCAATCAGAAATAAAAACAAACGATTGATTTTCACACACACACGCACAAACAAAAAAGTGTGTCTAAAGAACTATGTTGTTTTTCTTCTAATTTTGTGCAGTATGGTACGGCATTGTTTAATTAGTGCATAAATTAATTTAATAAAGAAGCATCACAAAACTGGCGTTGTAAAAATTATTACTTACAAACTTTGAATAAACACCATAAAATGCAATAAACTCGCAACAATTGTTTCGGGTCGAAAAAACACACGACCCTTCATCAGGCGAACAAAGTAAGCACGAGTGCTGCAGTCAAAGCGGCAACGCACAAAATCGTTTAAAATGAAAAGAAAATGTTTATAAAGTAGAAACTAAATATAGCTACTGGTGTGAGTAGAATTGTACAAAAAAACAAGGAAATAAATAAATGAGTGAGATTAATCATATAACAAGCTAAGGATAACAAAAATTAAACTAAAAACTAAGTTACGTGAGTAATTTCCAAGCATCAGAGAAGAAAGGAGTGGAAGAAATATCATTAACAAGATTTTTCGAATTTTTAAATATGTAATAAACACATTATTCAAAGTTTGTAAGTAATAATTTTTACAACGCCAGTTTTGTGATGCTTCTTTATTAAATTTGTTGCTATTTTGGGCTTTTAGCATCGAGTAAGTAATTTTGCGAGTGTCTCCTATTTCTTTTTATTGTTGTTATTTGTTAATTTATGCTATTTTCTTCTCGATTTTGAGCCTCTCATTTCATATTTTCATTTTACCGTTTGTGTTCTACTTGTTTAATTATTTCTTTATCTCTCTTTACTCCTCCCCCTTTTATTCGTTTTAACTCCGCCTTCTTTAAGTTTCGAGTTGTTTAATTGTTAATTTATGCTCATTTCTTCCCATTTTTGAGCCTCTCATTTCATATTTTTATTTTATCGATTGTTTTCTAATTAATTATTACATTTTTGTTTTTAAAACTCCCCCCCTTTTTCGTTGAAACTCCGCCTTCTTTAAGTTTTGACTTGTTTAATTGTTAATGTTTGCTAATTTCTTCTCATTTTTGAGCCTCTAATTTCATATTTTTTGTCGAGGGTTATCTAATTGTTTAGTTACTTTTTTGTATTTTGTATTTACAGTTTTGTATCTTTAAACTCCTCCCCCCCCTTTTTTTTTCGTTTAAACATTGCCTTCTTTAAGTTTTGAATTGTTTTATTTGTTAATTTCTGCTAATTTCTTCTCATTTTTTGAGACTGTCATTTCATATTTTTATTTTATCGATTTTTCTATTTGATTAATTACATTTTTGTATTTTAACTCCCCCCCCCCATTCTTTTTGTTTAAACTCCGCCTTTTTAAGTTTTGACTCTTGTTTCTGTATATGTTTTTAGCATGATTTCTTCAGAGATTAATCGTTTCAAACATCTTCGTTTGAAACGTTCTCGCTATCTCAATCATTTAAATTTTCTTCTTAGATGTAAGCGTGCTCGGATAATTCCTAAGTTCATAGACATTAAGTACAATCTTCCTGCTTCTCTTCGCATTAAAAATGCTTTAAATATAAAGCTCTATATAAATTTAAGAATCCTAAACGTTCTGCTCCCAAATTAAACGATCACAGTCTCATCCCAGTTGTTTTACCTTTTTATTCTTCACTCTCTTTTAAAACCTCTAAAATTCTTTCACCGTTTGGTTTCAAAGTTATTTACAAACCCGTCAATAAAATTAAATTATCTTCTCTTAAGGATCCCATTCCCACCGAAAACCGTTCTGGAATTTATTTAATTCCGTGTTCGTCCTGCAACTTAGGTTATATTGGTCAAACTAGGAGGCGTTTGAAATACAGAATAAATGAGCACCGTCCGAATGTTCGTAATGAAGAGATTACCAAATCTTCTATTGCTTCCCACTGCTGGTCTCAAGGTCATCGTTTTGATTTTTCCAAAACTAACATAATTTCATCTCCTGTCTGTTCCTCCCATTTGGATATTCATGAAGCATTTTACATATTTAAAAATTCGAAAAATCTTGTTAATGATATTTCTTCCACTCCTTTCTTCTCTGATGCTTGGAAATTACTCACGTAACTTAGTTTTTAGTTTAATTTTTGTTATCCTTAGATTGTTATATGATTAATCTCACTCATTTATTTATTTCCTTGTTTTTGTGTACAATTCTACTGACACCAGTAGCTATATTTAGTTTCTACTTTATAAACATTTTCTTTTCATTTTAAATGATTTCGTGCGTTGCCGCTTTGACTGCAGCACTCGTGCTTACTTTGTTCGCCTGATGAAGGGCCGTGTGTTTTTTCGACCCGAAACAATTGTTGCGAGTTTATTGCATTTTATGGTGTTTATTCAAAGTTTGTAAGTAATAAGTGCATAAATTAGTCTATAGATTGTACCTTGGTTTCATCAGAAATATCAAGTCCAATCTGGATATTATTGTTTTTACATCCTTTAGAGGCACAGAAATTACAATCCAAACAATACAAATGAAATTGCTATATTGTGAATATTTTCACTGTTTATATTGTGTTTTATGTACAATAAAATGAAAGTTTTAAGCTAGAGTAATTTTCATCTCATTTGCTCCTCATTTTCATCCATTTTGTGGTACATCCGCGATTTGCATTATTCAGAGAACTCAAGACTCTCAATTCCTCGGATAATCAGAAGTTTGCTACAAGGGTTGCTATTTATATTTCTGGCCTAATAATGAAAAAACAAATATGTAGGATCGAAATTGGTTTTATTGTTTTTCAAAATATTCTCCATGATGATCAATACACTTTTGCATGCGTTTGAACCAATTTTCAAAGAACTTTTTCCAGTCCGATTGAGGTAACTCCAAAACATGCGTTTTGAATGCATCAACCGCTTCTTCGGGGGTCGAAAATCGTTGTCCACGTAAATTATTTTTGATGTGTGGGAATAAGAAGAAGTCATTGGGTGCCAAATCAGGGCTGTACGGCAGATGACCCATCAGTTCGATCTTTCGCTCAGTCAGAAATGCATTTGTTTGAGTCGATGTGTGAGAGCTCGCATTGTCATGATGAAGAATGATTCGCCTGTTCTTCTGCTTTTTTCGAATTTCTCCGATGACTTCTGGCAAACAAATGGTCGTGTACCATTCAGAATTGACCGTCCTGCGTTGCTCTAACGCCACTGTTGCCACATGACCGTTAATGCCGAAGAAACAGGCAATCATTTGTTTCGATGTGCTTCTTCCTCGAACAACTTTTGTTGGTTTTGCCTCGCCTTGGAAGACCCATACAGTTGATTGCTGTTTTGTTTCCGGCTCATATGCATAGATCCATGATTCGTCACCTGTGTAGATGTTATACACAGCCTTTGATGTACCTTGAACATATTTTTCCAACATTTCCTTGCACCAATCGACACGAGCCTTTTTTTGAGCGTTTGACAGATTATGCGGGATTCAACGCGAACAAATTTTTTTTTACGCTCAAATGTTCATGCAATATTTTATTGATGCTAGTCATACTAATGTCCAAAGACGCCTCAATCTCACGGTATGTCACATGACGATCTTGCTTTATCAGTTCACGCACAGCATCGATCTTTTCTGGCACAACAACGGATTTTGGACGACCTGCACGGGATCGTCCTGGATCGAACATCGACCAGGATTAAATTCGTTATACCAATTTTTTACAGTGCTGTAGGATGGCGCTTTATCGCTGTATAAAGAATTAAGTTCATCGAAGCACTCTTGTCTTGACAATTCACGTCGAAAGTTATGAAAAATAATCGCACGAAAATTTTCACGATTCAATTCCATTTTTTGAAAGAGAAGAACTTTTCAATTTACTGTCAACAACACAAATAAAGCTATAATGGTAAATCGTCTGCTGAATTTACGTTTAAAAATATCAAACTTTAGATTAAAATCGTCTGCGGTCGCCTAGCAACACTTACCGTTGCCAAGGCCAGAAATATAAATAGCAACCCTCGTATATTCAAATTAAAGCTTAGTCTATTTCAAAAGAAAGCTTTTGAAATTTCAGTTATTCAACAAAACAATGACACATACCAGTGCTGTCAAAATTTTTCATTTATTTCGCAACTTGAAGAATAAGGTGTGAAAAAGGTGGGAATAAATACCCACCTTTTTCACACCACATTTTTCGAATAGTAATTTTTCTAATGTGCTATTATGTTTAAATAGGACAAAAATTAGTTTAAATAGGACAAAATTTTGAATGTGGGTCCATCTTGACCTTCCCTGATATATCTCGTATCCCTATTTTTAAATTTTCGATTATTTTTTAATTAATTATTATTATTATTATTATTATTATTATTTTTGCAGCTAGGGATATTGTCTGGTACTGCCATCTTTTGTCATAAAATGAAACAGTTTATCTGTCCGAGAAACGTCGTTCTTAAATTATAGCAGTAACACTTGTCGTCCAGTTAGCCCCTAAATCGAAATGTTCGGTTAAGGCTTAAATGTGAACAGTGGTGACCTAGAATCGATATAGTGCTGGCGGTAAGACGCTGTCAAAAGCAGCGAGAACTAAAAGTGCAGTTTTAAACGATTTAAGTATTTTTTTTTTTTTTTTTTTTTTTTTTAATAAAGTGATTTATAAAATACAGTGATTAATGTTTCTTGAAAATTCCTTTAAATATAATGATTAGTGACGTAAGCAAAGCCTGCTAATAATTAACTAAAAAGCAATGCATTTTTTAAATTTCAAAATACGGTTAATAGGTTAACAATGGCTTAAATACCTTTGTTACGAAAGCATTCGTTACAATGTCAAGGTTTTTCCTTCCTTCAGCTGATACCAAGTATCCTTTAGCTGTGCTGCATCTTTGACCATCTCGCATGTTCACTTGCTTATCATAAAAACCTAGTGAAAAAATATGTTTTACTTTTTCATTGCAAGGCATTTATAATTGGGAAAGAAACTTTAAATGAAAAGTGCAACATGATAAAGTTAAAAATCTTTACTCCTTAAGACATTGCAGACTGATAATTTCTTAAGATGCAGGTAGATAATTTCTTAAAAACCATAGTAGTTTTATTTTATCCTAATGTATTGGTGTTATGATTAAAGCCAATTAACTTAACACTTTCTCGACCGCTGACGTAGATTCACGTCATTTGAAAAACTGTAACTCCGCCAGTGGGCGTTTATTTCACCAGTTCTATGTTATTTATTTCTTAAGATTTACCCCAATATTCATATTTATACAACCAATATGGATACAAATACTTTGATTAGGAAGAGCATAATTATAATGTATATCCATTTATAACAGAAATGTGAATACAGACATTTTTGTTCTGAAATATTGTAGCTTGAAAAAATAACACCCACAGGCGGACTTTGCTGTCAAAAAGACAAAAGCATGCGGTCGCGAAAGTGTTAAGACACGAGGATCTTAGGTCTGAGTGGTATTCACACCATGAGTGTGTAAGGGGGAGGTTCCTGGGTTCCTATCCCATATTTATGCATGTTCGCGAGTTCAGATTAGACTCATACATCGTGTCGAGTACCCATGGTTACTAGCGGTTTACCCGCTTTGTGGATCGGGTGCAGCTCGATTTGGCATCAATTTTTGACCCGCGAGTAAAACCGCAGGTCTACTCGCAAAATATTTTTCTTCGAAAAAATGTCTATGTTGCTTTTTTATGAATATAATCTTTTGAATGCAGAGATTGGATGACATTCTCTTCCTTCATAGCAGTTTAAAGCCTCACAACATAAATTTGATTCATAAAGAAGATTGACATAAATATTAATCTATACATATAAAAGAGTACTTCCACTCACTCACTCACTGACTCATCAACGCACAGCAAAATCTACTGGAGCTACTGATTCGAAACTGGGTCAGATTATAGAACATATCGTCTAAGCACCCCTAAGAAGCGATTTTGCGAAATTCACCCCCCCCAAGGGGGAGTAGGGGGCAAAACATGATTTCACAAAAACCTTCATATCTCAAAGAAAAAAACAGATATCCGTAAAACCTTTGCTTTAAAATATAGCTAACACAAATATCTAAAAATCAATTTCTGGAATTTTAGAAATTCGGGTCCTCAAGGGGGGAAAGGGAGCAAAACGTGATTTCACATGCGCAAAACGTGGTTTCACATACTCCTATATATCTCAAACAAAAAAAACAGATATACGTGAAATTTTTGCTCTCGTATATAGCTAATACAAATACCTAAAAACCAATTTCTGGAATTTTAGAAATTCAGCCCCCAAGAGGGGGGAGTGGGGGCAAAACGTGATTTAAAATAATCCTTTATATCGCAAACAGAAAAAAAAAAAAGGTATATGTGAGATTTCTGCTCTTAAATTTTGCTCCCACAAATACATAAACATTAATTTCTTTAATTTTAGAAATTCGTCCCAGGTGCGGCGGGAAAGGGGGGGGGGCTATGGGGCAAAAAAAAAAAAAAAAATACAGTTAGACCGTTCAAAATTGGTGCAGATAGGTTTTAGAGGCCTGCAGGTCGATTGAGGATATTTTCGAAAGTGCAAAGTAATTAGGAGGGAGTTAATTAGCGCCGTGCGCGCCTGTATACGCTGACGCAGGCAGTGTGGCCTTATTCCACCGATGGAAGAAGATTTTATATTTATGTTTTTCCCTTACGATAATATTGTGATTTATTAAGAGTGTCGAACATAAATGCGCGCACGCATCACACAATGGCCTGCGCTGCCGAAGGCAGTGGTTACCCGGTGTGACTTTTTTTTCCTATCAGAATTTTTTTTTCTTTCTTTTTCGTATGATAAAAATTAATACAATTTTGAGAATTCATTAACTATAGTGATTCATTATAAAATAGTGACCAGCGAAGCGTTCGTAGCCTGCTAGTATTTAATATTTAAAACGCTATACAAGAAAAGTATTTGCCTTCCAACGTATATTTGCTTCCTTTTACTTTTTTTATGCTGTGAATATTAACAGTGGATTTTTAAATGTAAATGCTTTTATATTACACACTGAAGTTTTGTTTATAATTAGACTAGTTATTTTCAATATAACTTTAATTATGCATTATTTTTAATATAATCATACATCTGTAATATTTATGAAATAATTAATTCTCTGAGAGATATGTTCTGTAAAATAATTGAACACTACTGGCCATTAAAATTGCTACACCAAGAAGGAATAATAATAACGAAATGAAATTTGTTGGACACATACATTATAGTAGGAAGAACAATTGATTAACATTTCAGGAAATTTGGAGTAATATGTACTGAGAAAACAGTACATAAAGCAGCGACCTCTGTAAGAAATAGCAGTACTTATCTGTCTAGGCATTGAATCGAACAGCGATTGGATGGCATGTTCGGGTAGAGCACTTCATGAAGTTTTAACACGATGCCACAATTCATAGATCGCAGTTCTGGTGAGTGGTGGGGGGCAGTCGCTTTTCAACGATTAAGCACAAGCAGTCATTTTCATTGGTGCGAGATTAGGAGAACGCGCTGGCCAGAGCAACAGTCGAACACATTCGGCATCAATGAAGGTCCAGACAATATGGACAACTTGCGGTCGTGCATTGTCCTGCTTAAATGATGCGCTTCGGAGGCCTTGAACATAGGGAAGAGCGATGGGCCTTAACTCGTCAGAAATGTAATGGCTGGTATTCAGAGTGGCGGGAATGAAAACAAGAGGTGACCGGGACATGTATCCAATGGTACCACATGCCATCAATCCACGTGGTGACTCAGTATGCGGCTACCAAAATTCTGATTATCCTCAAAACTGCATCACTGATGTGGGCACCATTAATGTGTGATCAACGATGAACCTGGACGCAGGAATGGCGTGAAGTCACTTTTCAGACAAATCGCAATCCTGTTTACAGCATCAAGATTGCCTTATCCGTATTTAACGGCATTATTAATAATACACATTGCCAGCTGGGATTCGACATCATCATACTGTCCATCATTCGCAAGGATGTTATGGGTTCCCATTGGATACACGTCTCGATTACTTCATGTTCGTATTCCTGGCACTCTGAACAGCGGCCATTAAATTTCTGATGAGTTAAGGCCCGCCCCTCTGCCCTGTATTCGAGGCCTCCGTAGCGCAAAATTTAAGCAAAATAATGCACGACCACAAGTTGTTTGTATAGTCTGGACCTTCTTTGATACAGAATGTGCTCGACTGTTGCTCTGGCCAGCGCGTTCTCCTGATCTCACACCAATGAAAATGACTGTTTAATCGTTGAAAAGCGACTGGCCTCCACCACTCACCAGTAACTGCAATCGATGAACTGTGGCATCGTGTTAAAACTTCATGAAGTTCTCTACCTGTACATGTCATCCAATCGCTGTTCGATTCAATGTCTAGGCAGATATGTGCTGTTATTGCTCACAGAGGTCGCTGCTTTATGTACTGTTTTCTCAGTACATATTACTCCAAATTTCCTGAAATTTTAATCAATTGTTCTTCCTACTATAATGTATGTGTCCAACAAATTTCATTCCGTTATTATTATTCCTTCTTGGTGTAGCAATTTTAATGGCCAGTAGTATATTTCATGAAATATAATTTTAATTCAGTTTTTTATATAATGTAAATTGGATAATACTTTTTTGCGGGTCGCGGTCGGGTTGCGGGTCAGAAGCTGGGGGCTTGTGTCGGGTTGTGGGTCAAAAGTCTTCTTTCGGCTCGGGTTCGGGTCAAATTTATTCGACCCGCGCAGGACTCTACTTCGGATGAAACTACGGAAAAAGAACGACTAGGTTGACGAGCTCGACATGGGATCGTCTTCCCATCTGTCAGCTTTGAGCGTAAAATCGCTTGACCACTGTTGGGGCTTTTATTCTAAGAAATTTTATTTATTCATTTTATTTATTTATTTATTTATTTTTAATCAGATATTTCATTATCGTTGGTTAGACATTATTTTTAATGAAAATTTTGTTGTAATTCACTATGTTTTGAATTTGAAGCTAAACTTGACATGGATTTTTATACAGAATTGTTATTATTATTATTATTATTTTAATGAGTTCTCCAGTATATATTGTGGATATTTTTTTCAGTTAAATTTCCTAAAGTTTTGGGTGAGAGAAAAATTATACGAATATTAAAACTTACTTCTTTTGTATTTTACTGAAATAAATGTCTAAAATAATTTTAAATGAATCAATGGAAAATAAATAGAACAATTATTCATCTATGAGACATTTCTAAATTATCAGATAAATTTTGCTTAAACCATTCATAATAAATTTTAAAATCACATGATTTTATGCAAAATCCGTTTAATTAAAAAAGTTCTTGAAGGTGTGTGCTCTAAAGGTAACTAAGTATGTATTATGCACAGTATCAAACAAATATTGTATTTACCGCCACTTAACTCTAAAATGTGTTTATATCTTTCAAACTTTGCAGTGATTTCTTACCTGTTTGTATCCATGCATTGGGATCTACAATGTTATAACCCATGTATTCTGCAGTCTTAAGTATAGGTGCCTTAATCTCAGGATCATACCTAGGTCTCATAACTGTAATAGGACCACGCACACTATGATAACCTACAAAAGAAGTTACATGAGGTAAACACTTGAATTATGTTATTTATCAAAAGTTTCATGGTATTTCACGGCGAATAATAGTGATATTATACAAGTATAAAGATGAATATAAATGTAAATACTGGTGTGATCAGAATTATCAATTGAAATAAATAAATAAATAAGATTTAAAAATAATAATAATAAACTTAAAAATATCAAACTAAAACGAAAATCGAAGTTATGTGAGTAATTTACAAGCATCAGACAAGAACAGAGTAGAAGAAATATCAGTAACAAAATTTTTCGAATTTTCAAATATGTAAAAATCTTCATGGATATCCAAATGGAAAGATGAGACAGCACAGCAGATGAAATTTTGTTAAGTTTAGAAAAATCAAACGATGACCATGAGTCCAGCAGTGGGAAACAGTGGAAGATTTGGTGCGTTGCTGGTTTCATTACAGCACTTGTTCTTACTTTTTTCGCCTGACGAAGGGTCATTTTTTTTTTAACCTGCAACAATTGTTGTGAGTTTATTGTATTTTATGGTGTTTAATCATTTTCTTATTACTTTTAAACGCCAGTTCTGTGGTGTTTTCTTATTATTAATAATAGTGATGCAATATCAATAATAAAATTTAATGTTTCATTTTTAAAAAATTGTGATAAATTAAACTAATTTTTCTGCAATTAATATTTTTGTCAATTTTTTGCTAAACTTTCAAAAGTGCTTCCTATTAAAATATCACTATTATTATAGTGAAACTTAGCAACAAATTAATATACATATATATATATATATATATTGGTTGCATCTATGTTGACCTAAATTTGTAATAAGTTTTTGGCTGAACGGTAAACTTTATTTTTAACATTGTACACTAAGGAAACAAATAAGAAAGTGATAGGTCTTTAAACGTTATAAAGTATGTATTTAGTTCATTCAGATAAGTATAATTTGGAGTAAAACCAAATAATTGAAACTATTTATAAACGCTTTATAATGTATTTTACTATTGGTCGAATGCTTTTTTGATTTATAATTATTAAGAAAACTGACAAATTTTGAATAAAAACTTTTAAACAAACGCCATTAAGTGTAAAAAACATTGAATAAATACTTAGATCAAAATAATTACTCATTGACCATCATCAGGTCAAAAGAAATAGACACGAGTGCTTCTTGAAAATAACAATGTATGCTCTTAAGAATAATAATTAAACGTTTCACTTAAATAATAATAATAATAACAATAAAGAGCCGATTAGGTAAATTTAGCTTAACCAACATTTTGGTGATACGATTTTCCCTTTTGATGGTACTTACTACTAAAATAATGAAACATAGCGCATTAAATTAAAATAAAATATCGATTGTAACGTAGCTAAGTTGGAACTCTAATATTTATGAAGCGCAAGATTTTTATTTTTAACAATGCGCTATGCTTTCAACAAAAGTTACTTTGCTATATCTAGATCAACCAATCTTAATATTTGTCAACATTTTTTGAAGGACCATTACAAATTTAATAATTTAATTATTAATTATTTAATTATTGCGGTCCAAATCAATTGTTTGATTTAAAAACATATTAAAAACACGTATATATATATATATATATATATATATATATATATATATATTATTAAACTTGGCATATATGTGAATAAAATTAATGACATCCGTATCTTTTTACTTAACCTCCATTTTTAATCTATCTGCTGCCTGCTGTAACCTGGAATCTCCTGTCCACATCCTAAGATAAAGTTTTTCCTGTAAGAATTACCTGAACGTAGTCCTGGTGTTAGTTCGAACTCAGTCTTGTCCGCTCAATTCATGTAACAAGTTCACTTTTTCATGTTCAGTGTAAGACGTCGTCTCTAACCTGAGACAAAGTTTCTCCTACTGGAACCTGTGGAAAGTAGCCCTGGTGCTTTTTGTTGGATCTCAACTAATTCTTACGCTTTCAAGTAACAAATGAACCCTTCATATTTAGTGCAAGTTGTCTTTTAATGTAACCGTTTCAAGAACCTCGGATTGTTGTCTCCTATACTTTTTTTATGTAAAAAATGTTTACCTGATGATGCCATGAGATAATGGCGAAAAGCTTAGTAAATATTTATGCAATTTGATTTTAATAAAATTTTTATATACGTGTTTTTAAAATGTTTTTAATATGTTTTTAATTATTGTGTTAACAAACGTAATTCTAAACTTTTAGGAGATTCGGGTTTTAATAAAAAATATTTATTATGCTTTCTTGCAAAGTTTTTGTTCTTCATTATTCAATATCAATTACCCAGTACGTTTTAGTTTAAAGTTGCCAAACGATAAGAAAATGTTTGATAATATGAATTTATAATTTATCATTTTTATTCAAATTCTAATTTTAGATATTTACGCTACAATTTATTGATGCATATAATCGAAAAAATCATATTATTTCATTCTCATACATATTAGGCATATCGCAATGGAAGTCAAATAAAAAAAGATAACCAAAATAGATTGTTCACAGTTTTTGATAATCAAAATTACATCAAAATTCTTCTGTAAACTTGCCAGTGTTTGTAATAATATTTATGGATAAAATGCAGTAATAAAATGTATTTAAATATAAATTATTAAACAATAATTTGAAAATTACGAAATATTTTGACTACAGTTTACTGTTTATAATCATTAAATAATTGTAACACAGTGATGCATTTTTAACATATTGTTTAATTTTGAATTAAACATCATTCATGTATCTGTTACGTACTAAATTCTCATTCGTTTAGTATGAAATGATAGGTACTTTATAGGTTACTGTCGCATGACTTGTATAGATTTTTGTGAGTCTAGAATTAATAGTTCTTTTACAGAGATAAAATGAAAAAAATCTTTATCATTATGGCCAATAGCCTGAAATTATTTAAAGTGCAATAGCGTCAAAATGCATTATCCGATTGAATTAAAAATTTGTATGTCTATTATAAGCCACCGTCCTACAATAAGTATAGATTTCTTAAGACTGGAGGATTTGTAATTCATTTACAGGGGCACAAAAAAGAATTATTTATCTTTACAGTCTATAGACACAAATTATTTGAAGTATGATAGCGTCTAAGCTCTGCATTCGATTAAAATATAAATTGGTAGACATGTTATTGGTTATTATCGCAAGAACTTTACAGGTTTACATGAGTGTAGGACTTAGAGTTTTCTTTTCATTTCTTTTTCTTTTTACCGGTATACAAAGTAGAATTTTTGTACTTTGAGGTTTATGGGCTGAAACTATTTACAATTCACTTTGGTAACATTAAATTGTTTAAAATATAAACGAATATATAAATATTTGCTATTGCGAAGTTACTCATTATTGTTCTTTTACAGGTATGCAAAAAATGTTTAGATATATTATGATCCATTAATCGACATACAACTTGGGAGGAAATACTCAAACGTGCTATGTTTCCCCTTTAGTCTACTGAAGTACGTCTCTTATTTCAATTTATTTAAATAACCATTCATTGTTAAATGTTTGGAAAGTTGAGTGGAGTTATTTCAGACATTTCAGTTTGCAACTGACTTTGTCGTTGTCACTAGGAGTGGACGATGTCACTCTTTTAGTATCATGATATATTGTCAATTCAAAATCGCGATATCACGATGTATCACGATATTGGACTCCAATATTTTTTAATCCCTTTCATAATGCTAATTTAAATGCCAAATCTAGATATATATATAAAAAAAGGCTCGAATTAAATGTGACAAGCTCATTATAGCATAAAATATATAGAATACACTAACTTCTTTTATATGTACAACTTTCTATTAATGCAATACGAAATCAACATCAATATAGAAAAACAAATAATGGAAATCCATTTATGCACAATTTTAATTCATACATTACTGTGTTGTCATGTAGCAGTATTGTGTCATTTAAACACATTGAACTGTCTCAGAATTTCACTTAAAAATGTTTCTAAAATACATAATTAAGGTAATAAACTTTTGCAAAATCTTCTTAATAAAAAAAGGCCCAAGTTTGACCGAGATAATGGCGAAACTAATGTCATAGCTACAAAAATAAAGGTTCTTTTTTTTTTCTGTGGTCTGGAGGATGAATAAAATAACTGAAGAAAGATGGTTCAACAGAAAACAATTGATGTCAGAATTGCAAATAAATTTTACCTGCGATATGAAACAAATAAATCGAGAATAAAAGACAATTGAAATGAATAGATGTAATTCTATGTAAGGACCATCAATTAATGATATACCTATTTTTCTCGGCCACCATTGTAAATTGCCAAATTGACATAGCATAGTTTTTTCAAAATCTCCATTTTACATTCTAAGTTTGCTGTATTTATATATAATAGAAGTTGATGTGTTGCTTTCCCATAAACAGGATTACATTGCATCATAACAGCATTATTTCTCAGCAAATATGCACACTAATTGAATAAGCATAGCTTTTCGTCACGACTCTCACTCCTATCAAGTTTCGTGCATTGATACGCTATAGAAACTGCGATATAGCCTTATCTTCCGGAAATTGTATTTAGGCGGTATATTTCAAAATCTAATCAGCACCAATTTAAGTAAAGGTTGAACCAAGTATAAAGTTTTGTTGAATACTTTCCTTTTGTCAATGAGATACAGTATCTACAAAATTGTGCTATCGCACGACAGATGTTTTCTAAAAATGGCCGAATCCTGTGTTAAGACAACTGAAAATAAATAAATATTCATTGAAATCTGGTAATCAAAAATTCTCATGAACTCCAACATTTTCGTCTTTTGTAAATAGAAGACATTAATAAAAACATGAAACCTAAATTCAAACACACGCAAAATAAGTAAATAAGTGAATGATCATATATAAAAATAACGATATAAATTCTTTTATTATACACTAGCAGGCTTTGCCTGCTTCGCTGGTCATTGTATTGAAATGAATTTTTAAAATACCATATCATTAATATCATTAAAAAAAATATTGAAATCAGACAAAATCTAAGTTAAATTTTTCGCTACATTCGGTAGCGGTTTTCCTACTTGCCACACTTCAAAAAATCCCTTTATTGCGCATGTTGCATACACATACCTATCCGATACATTAGGCAATCGAGATCCTCAGTTTATTTGAAGCAGAGTGATGTTTTAAAACGTGTTTTTTAGACACCCCCCCCCGCCCCACACTTAAAGGTAAGAAGGAGGAGGGAATTTCACAAAATATTTTTATATTGTGAGTTAGATACATATAACTGACACACATCGAAAATCTCTTTCCAAAGACAATTTACTGCAGAGTTACGCATGAATACATGTTTACCCCCCTCCTCCGCCTCCTAAGGGGCGGTAGGATGGGATTTCACAAAATCACTTTGTAGTGTGTGTTGAATACGCATAAGCAGTCCACTCATCAAAAATTGCCATTCTAAGATAATTTGGAACAGAGTTACGCATGGAAACATCCCCCCCCCAAGGGGGGATATCACAGAATTTCAAATAAGCACTTTGTAGCTTGTGTGTGTTGAGTACGCATAACGAATGAACATATAAAAAAATGTTTTCCTGAGATAATTTAGAGCAGAGTTACTCTTTAAAACGTGTTTTTGCCCCCCCCCACCCTCAAAATGGTGAAAAGAGAAAATTTCACAAAATCTTTTTATAATGCGTGTTCGAGACTCATAAACAACCCACACGTAGAAATTATTCTTACTGAGATAATTTGAAGCAAAGTTATATATAATAGCAGGAGACTTGGCGTTGGAATATTAAAACAGGAATAAACTACTACGTCAGAAACGCCAAAGAAAAATTATTTAGGTGCATACAGCTGTTTCGGTAGCCTAAAGCGTACCGTCTTCAGTGCAAAAAGAATTCTGAATCTGGAGAAGTGCTCATATATATAGGAGAGGGACCGGATTTAGTTCAACCAATAGGATTACGGAAGAGGTGGGGAGTGTGGCCAATAGGAATTACGGAATGAGTAGCTGTGTAAACAGTAGAAAAATTAAGGAAATGTGGACTGAATGTAAAATTTCCAACAATCAGACAAATAGGGAACAGCGAAATCACAATTTACAAGGTTTTTAAAATTTTTATAAATATGAAAAGTTTCAAAGAAATCGAGTTCATGAATGGATTTAGGTCTGCAAATTATTTTAGCTGAATTAAATTTAAAATTATGATTTTCCTCCCAGCAATGTTTAGAAATAGCCGATTTATTGGTTTCTTGTTTGCGGACGTAATTCATATGTTCTTTTAGACGAAATTTAAGACTGCGTTTAGTTTGGCCAATATATGATAAACCACACTGACAGGAAATACTATAAATGCCCCAAGAATTATGTATATCAATAGGATCTTTTAACTGAGAAAAGGTGAGTTTATTGGAAGGCGAAAATATTATTTTAAAATCATATTGTTTGAGAATTTTAGCTATGGTTTGACTGGTTTTAGAAAAATAGGGTAAAACAATACTGATATTAGATGTGACTGATTTAGTAGACGAAATACGAGGGAGTTGTAATTTTTGGATAGCTTTGTCTATAATGGAAGGGTCATATCCTCTGTCAATTGCGATGGCTTTCAGGTATTATTTTCAGATTTCAATAAAATAGGATTTGAACAAATATTAAGGGCACGGTTTACAAAAGTATAGAAAGCAGCCATTTTTTGGTTAGGTGGGTGACATGAACGCATATGGGGAGGAAGGGAGACTGCAAAATTTTTACGATAGACAGTGGTTGAAAATCCATTTACAGTGCGAGAGACGAGGGTGTCAAGAAATGGAAGGGAGCCATTATTTTCTATTTCATATGTAAACTGGATATTTCTGTCAATTGAATTTAAGGTTTCTAAGACATGGTCAATATTGTGATGAGATATGTCGATAAGCGTGAAGGTGTCGTCAACGTAACGTGTCCAAAAAGGAAAAAATATTTTCTTAGAAAGCTTGCTTTCGAAATAGTGCATGTAAATGTCTGCGAGAATTGGAGAGAGAGGGGAACCCATGGCTAAACCTTCAGACTGACGATAGAATTTATTTTGGAAAGAAAAGGTGGTTTGTGATAAACAAATGCGGGTAAGAGAAATTAATTCTTGTATTTCGAAAGAGGTGAAATGAAACTCTTTTAATCTATTTTCGAGACAGCAGAGGGCGCCACTTATTGGAACATTAGTGAAAAGAGATTTTACATGAAAAGAAACCATAGAGAAACCACTCTTAAACTGTTAAATGTTTTAACACGTTTTTGTGCATTATGGGCGTCCTGAAATTCAGTTAAGGTGAAATTTTTCATATTGATATATTTGCAACTGATGAAGTTTCATACCATCTGGCAACAGATTTTCAGCAGCATATAATGAAAAATATCAGGAGTTTTAATACTTGCTGCAACCATAGATATAGTAATTTATATAGATCTATCATCCCATTGTTATCATGCAAAAACTTTTGATCCCAAAAAATTTCTTTGGCATCAGCCATATAGTGGTATTGAAACCATTGAAACTCGGCAATTGTAATAGAATAGAATGGAATGTTGATGAATTTTCAAAATGTTGAAATATTGCGCTTTTAATTCTTCTAATAAATTTATGAAAAGAAATGGATAAGTTATTGTAAAAGTAAAATATATTTGACTAAATTATGAAAAATATAAATTGTATAATCAGTTGCCTTGATATAATTAAGAAATTAAAACTGGTTTGATTTCTAATGGAATACGTTTTTAAAAGTTTGATATTTTTTAAGATTTTACATTAGTAAGTAATATAGAATTTTAAAAATTCTTTTAAATATAGTTAGCAGCGGCGTAGTTTAGTTTTAGCATATAAAAAGAGTTTAAATATTAACTAAATTAATAAATATATGAAAGAAAAAAAGAAAGAAAGAAAGAAAAAGAAAAATGAATTTTTAATTGTATCTGCAGTTTTTCATTCATCTTTAGTACATAAATTATTCATAAATTTTATTTTCTAAATTATCTGTGTGTATTCACTCGGCCAAAGACGGCCATATTGTAGACTTTCTCCGAGAATAAAGGAATCAGTTTCCCCCCCCAATGATGAATCTATGCCTTATTACTATATCTATGGCTGCAATCCAGTTTATAGATTAATTTCTCTATCTGATATGCTATCATTTCCTGTTAACTTTATCGTTATATTAATGACATATTTTAATTTGATCGAAATTTTCACATGACATAGAATACAAAATTAATTTTCATGTTATACGAATATTTGCCATCATTTGTTTTTTAAACAATGTATCCAATATTTTAGTTCAACAATTGAATGAACAATTGCAACAACTATTTAATAAAAAATAATTGTTTGATAAACAACAATGTTTATATATATATTTTTACAACAATAAAAAGCTTCTTCTTAAAAAATTTTCTTCAGTCTAATTACTGACCCTTATCAGAGAATGATGTATCTTTCGTTCTTAGGTGTTTTCTTCGTGAGTTACTTTTTAAAAAAGTTCCTCATGTGGTTTATTTTTAAACTTTTCGAGCATCATCCTATGGAGGATGCTCGGGAAAGGTATGCGTGTCCAGTTACTTCCATCTTTGCTGGACGTTATTTGTCAATGAATAATGATAGGCAAAAATTTTATAACCCAGCTTTATATAAAGCTCGTGTTTGCAAGCATCCAAAGTTGGATATAAAAAAACTGCCAAAAGTTGGTAATATTATTTCACTGCCTGATACTGTTACTGATGAACCTCCGTTCCAAACCGAAGTGGACTCAGTTCAGTCTCAGGTAGTGAACGCACTCGATGAAAAAGAAACAGTTTCTACTGCACTGCCTGATAATTCTACTGACGAACCTCCGTTTATCGAAGTGGAATCAGTTTTTTCTCAGACAGTGGAAACGGTTATTGAAAATCAACAAGTTTCTGTTTCTCCACAACATCATAAAAAAAAGAAATTCCGGAAATTGAGGAATTTTCTGAAAATATGTTGTTGTTGCATTCGAAGTGTAAAAGAATAAATTACCTCGGGATGCTTGCTGGCAGTAGGCTATGGGACCTGCCTTATCAAAACTCCCCATGAGAAACGATGCATGGCGACCTCCACGTGGTGTTTCTCGGGTAACGCTAACAGCCATGCGCATTTAATTTAGATAAAGTTGTTATTATAAGGTTTCGTTTGCGCGTATGCGTGTGTGTTATGATTATTGTTTTAACATATACCCAGTTTTTTCTATAATGAATATCCGCTATTTTAATTACAAATTTCGGAAATTTCCATTTTTCGTATATTTATAACCTACTTGAAACTCGATATTATTAATTTTAAAGTAAAATTAAACTGACACATTACATTTTTACGTGGAAAAAATATCATTTATTCAGATAAAACTACATCAAAATTTATTTTTTGAGCATTCTTAAGCTAAATTGTTCACGTCAAAAAAGTTCAAAATTTTAAAATATGTTATATCAACTAATGTCTATAAAAGTAGTACCTGTAAGAAATAACAAAATCGTATTACAGTTTAATATCAGGGAATACCCTTAATTTACGATTTATTTTCGAATTTTCTGAGAATTATTAGATTAATTTTCGTTCAAAGTCGGCAGTGTAAACAAACAAGATAGAAGTACCATTTTATTCATTAAAACTTTAACCACAAGAGAATTTAGGGAATCAACGATAAACAAATTAAGAAAATAATTATTTGTAGTCACTCACTTTCATAAAAAAATGGGAATGTTTTGTATTAATGTGATGTTACGTGCAAGGACGTAGGCAAAGGGACGGTCCACTCCCCCTCCCACAGAAATAAATGATGAATGGTTGTTTTTGTGTAGTCTCAAGTATAAAACAAACATTGCTGCCTAAAAAGAGGTTTAAAAATTACTAACCCACATACAAATAATTTTTTTAAACTCACACATTCAGTTTAAGAGATTTTCCCATCATGCCTTTTTTTTTCTATATTTAAACTCTAGAGCGTCTTAAAACCCATTCTCCCTTAATCTTGCTATATTTTTTCGCTTAATTTCATCCACCTTCGTACTACAGCTATAATATATTATCCTGCGTCACGAATTCAATCTTTTTACTTTCTTCCGTAATCAACAGAAGAAAGCATTGGATTCATAAAAAATTTCAACTTCCAGTTTTCGATGGATTTACATGTTTTGCGATATCTAGAACACGATTGACCAGTTTTAGAAAATTTTAGAAAATGTCTATCTGTGTGTGAGCAAAATCTTGTTCCAATTGTATCTCAGGAACTATTACACTACACAGAATTACATGTAAACTTATATGCAATTGCACCATGACATAAAATAGTTCTTATTGCTTTTTGGTGATAATCGTCCATCAGGTGGCGTTGCAATCCGGATTTTTCTAAGTTCTTAACTTGGTGGTATAGACCGAAATTTCTTATGAGCGTACACAATGAAAATTATTTTTAACGAATCATTATGAAATTAAAAAGATTTGTTTATAATAGTAATAATCAAGTAGAAAAAAAAATGGACATACAGGAGCGGCGCTTTCCTCCTGGGGATAAGTCCCCTCCGAGAGGGCAAATTTTTGATATGGGCACCTTTTAAAAAATTTCGCCAATCTTTAAAAGGAATAGTTGAACTATTGATCTGTGATAATTTAAATAAAAGTCTTTTTTTTTTTTTTTAAGTTTTAATAAAGTTATTTGTTTTGAGTGATTTTGTATATAAAAATATAGAAGAAAAATTTGCGTGCAAGAGCCGATTAACAAGAGGCATGCGGGGCATGTGACCTGAGTAGCCGAAGTCCATAAAACGGGCCCTGAAAATACCATTTTGCCTTTTACAACTAAAAATGAAAAAAAATTGGTGTCATAATGAAATTTCTGCCATATTAGTCCTGTAAATAGGTATATTTACATATGTGCTGATTGTGCTGATTGGTGCACAGTGCAAGAGGGAGGCGGGCCTCCGAAATATGTGTTCCCTGGGGCCTATCATGAAGTTAATCAGGGCCCGTTTGTGTATGCGTATGGGATTTTCTTTGTGTGTGCGTGTGTGCATTATTATATCATTCTCTTTCGGTAACCTCCCTCTGCAATTCCTTCACCGTGAAGCAATTTGGAGCCGAGTTATGGTTATAAAGGTGATTTGCTTTCTGCCCCGCCCCGTGGAAAATGGGGGGGGGGTATTTTACAAAATCCCGTCTTAGTCCCGTCAGGGTCCAAAAACCAACGTGATCACAAAATATTTTATCTTTATTTCCCATAGAATCGCCACGGCTATGTTGAGTCAGTGATCAGTGAATCTGTGAGTTTACTCTTTTATATATATAGATTATACTATAGAATATTAAGATTTCTAAAATAAAGGCGCTTCCTTCCTGCCGTCTCTGAAATTAGATTCACAGTGGAAAACAATCAGTATTCTGAGTAAAGAATTTGCTTTGGTTTGTTGAATAAAATAAAAATATAAAAATAAATAATACCAAATTTGCGCTATATTGGTCAGATATAATAAAATATTTGAAAGAAATCAAATAATTGTTAAAATATTAAATCCAAATTCAGTATAAATTGATGACATAGCTTTTAAAAATTTATTTAAATCAAAACAGTTTAAATCTTAAAAGAAAATATATATATATATATATATATATATATATATATATATATATATATATATTAAAACTTTTTATATTTTTTTATACAAATATGGACGTAAATAAATGACGAAATTATTCAGCTATTTCTTAATAAAATTAATTACATCAACTAATGTTAATTGCATTTATAGGCAATAATAGTTTTGTATCAATATTATAATGGCGACAAAGAATATTCATATCGTAGCAGCGAATCAAGATATGGGATGACGATCACGTAGTGTCTCAGTCATAACAGAGTCTCATATCACGCATGCGTTATTGCTTAGCTAATAATCGATTCCAAATAAAGCAAGATCATGATCAGAAAAGCCGATAACGAATATTCATATCGTAGCTGTGAGTAGCGAATTCAGATGAAACCAATGTCTAGTATCACGCATGCGTTATACGTGCATCATTCACTCTCCTTCGTATCAGCGATTACCGGCTTTCACGGGATGAAACGTTGGGCTCACGGAAACTGATATGGTCGCTCGCAATATGTTTATAGCTGAGTTCCTGATAATCGTGTCGCTTGCGATATATCGCCAACTGAAAGATTTTGTTATCGGTTTCAAATTGCATTGCTTTAAATCGATGTTTCGCGATGTATCAATGTATAGACCAGTCCTAGTTGTAACGACATTAAACCTTTCACACGTAATCACTGCAGAGAAATCTACATCATTTTTATGTTCATGTTTGTAACCTATAAGGAATTTTTGTATTCCATGAAGAAATGTTTGTATTCTATAGAGAAATTTACAAGGAAATTGGAATGAGAAATCAGCTAGGGTGGAAAACAATAAACATAATTAGCCTCAAACCCAGAAAACCGAAGTGTCCATCAAGAAACAGATTAAAGAAAACTGCTAACTTATATACATAATACTGTAAATTAGAAGTGCACAATCTTTCAGGGATGATGGTGACTGATATTGCTATTGAATAAGAAAAGCCTCTCAATCTTGATACAGCTGATTGGGCTATAAAACATACCATAGTCGGTTTATATATATCGTCATAACTTTTATTTAATTTACCATTAACAACAAGAAAACCATTTATTCTTATACCATGTATTGAATGGCGATTTTCTACTTCACCAGCATTAAACAGCACAGATATATGTGCACAACCATTAACCTTGGTGACAGCTTCATACATTTATTTGTCGCTTATTGAGATTGAGTGGCCATCTATACCCCAATTAGCTGCACAAGTGACAGTTACACCTAAAAGGTTGTACCCCTCTAGTTTAAATGAAATGAAATAATCGTGAAATGCATACCAGTAAGTTTTCTGAAAAAGACTAATCTTATTCATATTCAATAAAAAATAATTAAATTAATTAGTTAAAATTTAAAAAAATCATATTTCCTTTTATGCCAATACAAGTTGATTAATATTAATAATATTCAGAAAGACAAAATTTTCATATAATTATAGCTCTTTGATTTTATATATATATATATATATATATATATATATATATATAATTTCTGCTTGTGAATCTCTCTTTCTATTTTTTTATGTAAGTATCTAAGAAATTAAAATTCAGATTCAGCCAACAATAATAAACGGGAGCGTTTATGTCTTGTACAGCATTATACTGCCACTTAAAAAAACAAAAATAATGAGTGAGTTTTACGTCGTGCTAGTGCTTCTTTATGGTCAATTGGCGAAGTAACATAACTGGCAGTGTTGAATGCACCTGAAGGTGGTCCATAGACGTACCACCCCAGTTTTGATCCTCCAAAGAAAGGATTTTTCCCCCTCTCTGGTGGCCTCAATGTATAATCTGCACGAGAACATGGAGAACACTGCGCCCCCGACGGTTTTTCCATACACCAGCATCTATTAATGTAGACAATGGTCTTCGTCCGACTCGAGTATTGTATACGCAATCTTTCAATTACGAAATCTGCGCTCTACCGACCAGGCTACAGCGGCCCCTTTTAAAAAATGAACATTAAATGTTTCAAAAGTAACACACAATATTAATTTACGAAAAATACTTTACCATTCGTTATGTATTCTATATCTTTATTTTCCTCGAGCTTTTTGAAATAGGGAAGTACTTCTTCATAGCTCCATCCTTTGGCACCCATTGCTGCCCAGTCATCATAATCTTTCTTGTTTCCCCGGACATGCAGAGCAGCATTTATTGTGGATGATCCGCCAAGAGTCTTTCCACTGATCCATGTTAATTGCTGGTGTTAAAAGAAAAAAAAAGGGGGAAAGAAAGAAAGAAAAAGCTACTCAATACAGTTTATCAAAACATTTATAAAATTTTTAAATTTTAAAATGTTTTGGAATAATTTAATATCGGAAATAATTTTATTAATTAAACACATTTTTGAGGCCTCCTTCGTTTACCTGATATTTTAAGCCTATTTAATTTTCCCTTAATTTACTTGATATTTCAAACTTATTTAGAAATTTTAGCGGAAAACCTCTTCTGTTGACCAAAACTAAAATCAAAACTGATGTACAATCGATAAATAGATTATAAGACTTCTTCACACACCATAAATTTTAAGCCAGCACAACCAGTTTCGAAAGGACGTAGCCTTTCTTCATCAGGTGTAAAAAATGTGCTACTACCTTGGAGGCAAAAGCAAGACTTCAAGCAAAACAAAGCTGGCTTAAAAATTATGGTGTGTGAAGAAGTCTTATAATCTATTTATCTCTTCTGTTGAGACCAGATCCCCTAGACCTAATTCCCTACCCCAGACAATCCGCCCTGATGTATACGCCTACTCAAACATTTATGAAAGCAACCAAAACAGCGAAATTTTATTAGAAAAAATGAAAAATTTGTCGTGCCATGAGCCAAAAATGTGAATTAATAATGCACATTTTTTTTTGCATGTTATTTTAATCATGAAATACATTTCAGCACTTAAAATAATCCCTGCAGTATACAAATTTGAAATAAGATATGTACATATTATACTAGTGTTAATGTTGTGTAATGCCTTATAGTTGAATAAGAAAGATAACTATGATCCCTTAAATTTAAAATTGAATTAATTATATATGTTAATGATAATATGGTCATATGTTTGTCTTATGAAAGTTATGTTGTAAAATAGCTAGTAATTATGACAATATTTTATTATAAAGTCTATTTTATTGATGAATATTTAAATTGACGAACTATTTACAAATCTTTGAATAACTTTTGCGAAGGAAAATCAAATATATCTAGCCTACACAATAAACTATATATATATGAGTGTATGTGCTTGTTCTAATTATCACCATAAGAATATCATTGCCTGTAATATCGTATAGCAAAAGTTTTATACAACGAGTACAGAATTTTGCCCAATTGAATAGCTTGGGGAAACCTAACAAAAGCATTTTCAAAATATAAGCACATCTATATTTTTAATAATAGTTCACTATTTTGGGATTGTTTAACAAGCAAATTTTGAAAAAACTTTGTTTAGTAATGTTTACCATATAATTTTATGTATAATTATTAAAATTTCGTACACAGTTGAAAATATTGGTTTAATATTAAGCATAAAAAATTGACACTGATTCAACAACAAACTCTAAAGCATTATTTGTCGGTATAACTAAAGGTATCCCGAAAAATATTGTACAGTTTTAATGACTATTCGAAATAGTTTCGGTATGATACAGAAAAATTTTTAGAGTTATTTTAAGAATTTGTTTTGAGTTTGTTTAGTAATCTCTTTAGAATAATTTAGTTTAGAGCAAATTATAGGGCCGATTTATTTCAAAATTAAATATCTATTAATTAAATTTTAAATAGCATTCTGAAAAAAAAAAAGAAAGAAAGAAAAGAGTAAAATATAAATAAATGAAAGTCTTCAATAGTGACTATTGTGGATAGAACCTTAATTTCACAACATTTACGAAATTTACTATTTCGATTAAGAAAGAAAGAAATAAAATATAAAGAAGTGTAAGTTTTCAATAGTGGCTGTTGTGAACAGGACCTTATAATTTCGCAACATTTACAAAATTTGCTATTTCGATTCCCTCAATTTACTTATACTTACTTTGTTTACTAATCCTGTACCAGTATGCTTCTGTGGTGAAGTCTTGTACTGCCAGTCAATGTCAGTAAACCAGAAATCACGATTAATGCTTATCAAATCTGTGAGTTTTGGAGGTGGTGGACCAGCTTCCAGTAATAATACATTCACACAGGGAATTTCTGACAGACGAGCAGCTACTACGGAACCCGAAGTTCCAGCACCCACTGAAAGTATAAATAATAATAATAATAATAATGTAATCTGCGGTTATTTATTTTCTGCTTTTCTTCTTATTAAATAATTATCATTAGCTATTCGTTTGGAGACTCTTCTTTGAATCATCTTTTAGAATAGTCTAATCTCTAAAGCAATTCGTATCGAATTTATAATTTTAGTGAATGCTTTATTTTATGGGGGATGGCGGGCTAAAATGACCCCATCAGGGATGGAACACGGGCGCAGAATTCATACCGGAATCTGTTTAAGAAATTTCTCTACTTATAATATCGTTGATTTAACAGGTAAAAGATTTTCTTACATTGGTAGTGGTATGAATTCTGCGCCCGTGTTCCATCCCTGCCCCATTAATGAAAAAACTTGTGTAAAATAATATAACTGTTTAAATAAAACTTTCACCATTTGATAGTATGTTTTACACTGTATTTTGAATTATAAACATATTTTAAAAATATTTTAAACCCAAATTAAGTAAGGAAAAAAAAAATAGATTTTTGAAAAAGATATGTCTTCACACACATAATTCTTCACACATTTTTTTTTCGAAGAATTCTATACAGACACGTAATACAGCGATCGCTTGAATACCGCCATTGCTTCCTCTTGACTTGGCACAGTTAATTTATGTGTTACCCTGTAGATATGCAATGGCCACTAGGATCATTTTAGACCACCTTCCCCTATCATTACATCTGCAGAGTTATTTCCTTTTTAATCTACTAAATTTACTTTTATTACAACATTTGACACTTATTCAAAATATCTATAAATATTTTTAAACGATTCTTTAAAATCTCTGACAGAAGAGCAGCTAATACTCAACCCAAGATCCAGTTCCCACTCAAAGCAAATGGATGTCTAATGCAATTTGCGGTTTTTCTTTTCATTTTCTCTTATTAACAGCTCTTTTCGAGTCTTCTTTGAATCGTCTTTTAGAATCTTTTAATTTCTAAAGAAATTCAATGCAAATTTATAATTTTAGATGATGCTATATTTAATATCATTATATTATAATACAGAGATATTTTCTTTTTAGTCTACTAAATTTACACTTATTACAACATTGATTCTTGTTCGGAAAATTCTATAAATATTCTAAAACGATTCTATAATTTTAGAAATGTGTTTTGGAACACTGTAAAAGTATTTGTGTAATATTACATAACAATATTGAGGCAGCTTACCATGTAGAGATACACCACAACAATGAAAGAGAAGTGTTACCAGATGTGGTTGTGTAACCATAGCATAACGTGTGAGGTCACACAGTTACAGCTGGTAACATTTCTCTGCATAGTTGTGACAAGTAAGCTGCCTCAATATTGTTGTGTAATACAGCAAAATTATTTTTACAGTGAAATTACTCGTAACTCTTAAATGCAAAGTTAATATATTTCCCTTCTTTAAAATGTCTTCCGACCTTCGTATTTTGACACTATTTTAAAAATAGAAGCAATAATTTTGTAACAGAGTGAATGAGTCTTTAAAAGTCGTAAACTGAAAAACCAAACAACAAATAAAACTTATTTAGAAGAACTATTAATAAATTCTTGCGTTTGCCTCCAAGGTAGTAGTACGTATTTTTTGGACCTGAAAAAGAAAAGCCACGTTGTTCTGATTGCGGTAATTCTTCCCTCTATTTAATGGTGTGAAGAAGTATTTTATGTTTAAATATTAATACCGGAAAAATTATCATTTTAAAAGACATACAATAATAAGGTTTAAAAAAAAAATAAACAGATTATGCCAATATTTAGAAGAACAGCAATTTTTCATCTGTCAGGATTTTTCTTTTTTTTTGTGTGTGTGTGATTTTTTATATCTACGGGTTTTTTACAACAATCTATTAAAATAAATCGATGCGTAAATAAAATGTGTTTCATTTCTACAAATATATTTATATTTAAAAGTTTTAAGCGTCATTTTCAATCGAGTTCTATCTTTTAGGGACTAAATATTAAATGGTTAAGACTAGTATGTTGTGGCCATCACCAAACTTTCTTCTATATTTTCTTATACAATTTTAGTCTGTACAAATAATTTATTAAAATTATAATTTTTTAAAATTATTTCTCATGATGAATACAGATGATTTCTTTTCTCACAGAAGTTTAACACTATAGATGTCCAAAGAAAGTCCATTTTATAGTCCACTAACAATATCTTAAAAATAGCGCTTTTATTCTTTTTTTTTTTTTTTTTTTAATTAAACGTAAATTAATATGTAAATATATATATATATATACTTTGCTTTAAATTATCCCAGACCAATGATTCTACCATTCGTTTTAAGAGTATTAACAAGTTTTTTTTTTTTTTTTTTTTTTTTTAAGATACTCAAATTGAAAGTTTACACCAACGAAGGAAGTTGGGGGGGGGGATTGCTCCTACGTGTCCAAAGCATTTTTTCTAGTTGACAATTTAATAGCTGTTTCCAGAATATTCGCTGAAATCTGTTTTGTTGAACTATTTCAAGAAGCTACGCTAAAGAAAGAGAATTAATCGACTAGAACGAGCCCGTATCTTTACGAAGTACTATCTTCTCGCAACACTCTCAAAAATAATATACTCAATTTTGACGATTCAGGCATCCTCGGGCTTAATTTCGTTGTTTTTGACAACCATTTCGTCAAGCGATCACGTGATTTTTGAGGAAACGTGAACTCTCAAATATTTGACGAAACTGTTTACTCACAATAGCATGTGCTAGCTTTCATTACCGCCATATTGGTTTTATTTCCTGTGTTGTTTGGACTTTACGTTACGATGACTTTTATTTGCTGCCTGGGGGTTCGGACGGTAGGGCACTGCCTTCTGGATTCCCAGGTCTCGGTTACGAATCCCAGTGCGGGCATGGACGTTTGTGATGTCCTATGTCTACAAAATATTATGTGCGCTTGTTTCTGTGAATTTCTATAAAAATATGGATCAATTGAGATATAAGTCATTGTAACTATAGGTGTCAAAAAAATGTACAAATGACTTTCATTTGTTTGCTCTGTTTTATTTATATTTTCATTAAATATAATTCGGATTTAATGTCTAAAGCCACGAACTTGCAGGTAATTTTATAATTCTATAATTCGTATTTTATTCTGCATCACGAAACTAGAATGAAAAAATGTATCTTTACTTTTGACAAAATTCGTATGTTCAAACAAGTGACGAAAGTAATTTTCTCAATTTGACAAAATATTCGTTCGGAGTATTTCCCTGGAAACGGTTTCGTGAAAATTAAAGAAATTTTCGTGAAATTTGAGTATCCATATCTGAGAGTGAAGATATTCGACATTTTTCATAACAATATTCAACACAGCAAACGCATCGAAATTAAAAATTCATAAATGTAATTTTCAATAAGAAAATCATTCTTACCAACGATGTAATCATAATTTTTCTTAATCTTGCGCGATGTATCGGGACTATGTTTCTGCCTGGCTAAAGACAGCAAGAGAAGGGGAAGCAGCGTTGAGTTGCTTAAAAGAGTGTTGTAGGCACGTTCAGACGCCAAGTTTGTAGTTGTATCTAGAAGTAGTAAAAGTTATGAAAAATTTACTTTTTTAAATAGATGTAATGAAAAAAATAATAATGAATGAAAATGAAAAAAGAAATTGCTGAAACAAATTACAATTAGATGTAAAAATTACTGATTTATTTCTCTTAAAATTGTATTTTTGGTATAATGAAAGCAATTTAATTAGGAAAGCGTTACAGCATATTAGTTGTTCATGGGAAATTATGCTACAGACCATTAAAACGGCTACACCAGAATGAAACGTAAATAAAAGAATAATATTTATTGGACCCATACATTATAGTAGGAAAACCAATTAATTAAATTTTCAGAAATTTTTGAGGCATAGCCAGAAAAATCAGTAAATAAAACAACGACTTCTGGAAGCAATAACAGCACTTGTCCAGTTAGGCATTGAATCAAACCGGGATTCGATGACATGTACGGCTACAAAACTCTATGCAGTTTCAACACGATGCTACGGATCGTCGCCCGTCCGTTATTGGAGAGAGGTGGAGTGATAGTTACTTGGCAACGATTGACAAGACGTTTTCAATTGAAACTATATCAAGAGAACGCATTAGCCAGAGCTACAGTTAAACACATTCTACATCATGAAAGGTCTGGACAACGTACAATTGTTCATTGTCTCTCTTGAATATTGCGCTACGGAGGCCTCGAATATAGGGAAGAGCCACAAGCTTTAACTCATCAAAAATGTAATGGCCACTTTTCATAGTGCCGGCAATGTGAACAAGAGGTGATCTATATTTGTATCGAATGACACCAAACACCATCACTCCAGGCATGCGGCTACCATGGCTTCGGCTACACTAGAAACTGCATCAAAGAAAAGAGCCCCTTCAATGTGTGATCAGTGACAAACACAGGCGTAGGAATGACGTGACGACGTCTTTTCAGACAAATCACTATTCTGTTTACAACATCAAGATGGCTACATCCGTATTTAGCTGCATCGTGAAGAATGGAGATTGACAGCTGGCATTCGACATCGTCAAACTTACCCATCACTCGGAGTGATGATTTCGGGTGCCATTAGATACACCTCTCGATTGCCTCGTGCTTTCCGGCGCTTTGAATAGCGGCTATTACATTTCTGATGAGTTAAAGCAAGTGGTTCATCCCTATATTCGAGGCCTCTGTAACGCAACACTTAAAGAGGACAATGAACGACCCTCTGTTGTCCGTGTTTTTCGGAAATTCCTTAATACACAATGTGTTCAACAACTGCTCTGGATCGCATATTCTCCTGATCTCGCTCCAATTGAAAACGTCTGGTCAATCGTTGCCAAGAGAATACGTCACCCTTCTCTAGTTAATACGGTCGGTGAATTGTGGCATTGTATCGAACCTGTATGGAGTGCTGTACATGTCATCAAATGACTCTTCGATTTAATGTCTAAGAGGATAAGTGCTGTTATTGCTGACAGAGGTCGCTGCTTTATATACAGATTTCTTAGAATATAAAGCTCCAAATTTCCTGAAAATTTAATCAATTGTTCTTCCTACTATAATATATGTGGCCAACATATATCATTCTATTAATTTCATTCCTTCCTCATGTAGCAGTTTTAATGGCCAGTAGTGTGATATGCTTATACTGTCCTAATTTGAATTTATATATAAAAACAGTTACTTCATGCTTATCGTCTATATAAATAAAGAGAAGTGTCTGTGTGTGCGTGTCTGTCTGCGCTCTGGTGCTCACACTACTGATCGCAGAGCTTCCAGATTTGGCATATAGGTACCTGGGTCCCTGCAGGTGTGCACCTCAGCGAGATTTTTTCAAATAACGAATTTGAATTTTTTCGATTTTAAATATTGGTTTTTATGTTTCATTTTTCATGAATTTATTCTTATTTTGTAATCATCTGCGTATCTTAGCAACGGTTATTACGCAATTTAATTTTTATTTAATACAGTCATTTGAAGGTGTAACAGAGGCATACAGTGGAATGTTACGCAATTACAACTGCTAACATTTCTCTGCATGGTGGTACGTAAACTGCCTCAATAATTGCGTAAAATTCCACTGTATGCCTCTGTTACACAGCTATAGCTGACAACATTTCTCAACATGGTTGAGGAAAATAAGTTCCCTCAATAAAGTTGTGTATTCTTACACAAAATTTTTTACAGTGCACAGTCCTCTGATAATTCGAAACAAAATTATTAATTCTTTTCATTAAAAAAAAAAAAAAAAAAAATCTGAAAAATTGAATTTTTTTATATGTTGTCTGTAGGGCAAATTGACTATAGGGCAAATTGACTATATAAAACATGCTTTCATCCATATGAACATAAATGTCAATATCATTATCATTTTTGCACTACAAATTTTTCTAAGTATGATTTATAAAAATGTCTTTTGTAGATTGTAATACGTTGACATTCTCTTTGGTGTCTCAGCATACAAGTAATACTCCGTATAATAATTATGTATTGAAATGGTAATTTATACTATTTTCAATACGTAATACACTATTGAAAACTTTAGTAATGTACATCATTATGAGGAAAAAAAAACCGAATAAACAGTCGGAAAATCCGAAGTTATAAACACATTTCAATTTTGATGGAAAGTATTAAAAAACAACGGCGCAAACTAAATAACGAATAGTTTTTCGTTACTCAGATAACTGTTTAAAAAAATATTAATCAGTATAACAATAAGTAATCAGTAATCAGTATAATAAAAAAGTAATAAAAGATGCATTAAAATAATTTCTATACAAAGTTATATAATTATCACTCTTAATTCATAAATGTTTTTAACCAACAATATTTTCGTATAATAATATTAAATTTATATTAAATTTTTACATACCTAAAGGGACAATCATTTCATAAATTAATTAAAAGCAATATTAAGTTTAGTTCAAAATTCAAACACAAGTGCAATAAGATCATGAAATAGCTGCATGGGAAATGACGTTATGCCTACATGACTATTCGATATAAAACGTTAGCGTTAAAAAATATTTTCCGCTTTACTAAATATATCCACAGAAATATGCTGTATTAGAAGAAATGTCAAACGTAATGATGTATGATTGCATGTCATCCTTGATTAACGTAGACAAGGTTGAAGGGATTATTTTTAATTAAACGAATCTTTTCTTATCGTAGGGAGAATTGAGATCTTGACCTTTATAATAATCTGGTGTCTCACTCAAATATTTTCTCCTGACTTATATTTCTATAGAAACAAAAAATGTATCCCGTTTAATCGCAGAAAACTCCTAATATTCTTATTAAAAATTTCGATTAAAAATTTCCGGCAGCAACAAAATGTACAATTTTGCAGCCGTGACACTGACACGTAAAATAATGTTTGATTATATTAACACTTACGCGACCGCCTGTTTTTCTCTTTTTGACAGTAAAGTCCGCCTGTGGGCGTTATTCTACGAAGTTACAATTTTTCAGAACAAAATTTTCTGTATTCACATTTATATAATAAATGGATATACATTATAATCATACTCCCTCTAATCAATGCATTTTTATCCACAGAATATTCATTGTATAAATATGAATATTATTCATATTTTGAAGAAACAAGTAACATACAAATTGTAAAAGAAACGCCCACTGGTGGAGTTACAGATTTTCAAATGACGTGCATCTATGTCAGCGGTCGTGAATGTGTTAAAAAGAAAGTAATGGGATTTTTAGAAGTTTACTGAAATGTGTTTTATATAGAAAAGATGCATTTTTACTTGTATTTATATACTTGCCAACCATCTCATTAATAACCGTACAGTTGTTAACGCCCCTTTTTTCACACCACTTTTATTTTAGAGTTTTTCTCTCCAAAAGTTGTTACGATTAAATAAGAATAAAATTACTCTAAACACTGACTGGTATGAAAAAAAAAGTGGGTACTAAAAAGAAGTAATGGGATTTTTGAAAGTTTACTGAAATGTGTTTTATATAGAAAAGATGCTTTTTTTGTTTACTTTTATTTACATACTTTCCAACCATCTCGTTAATAACCGTACAATTGTTAACGCCCCTTTTTTCACACGACTTTAATTTCTCTCCAAAAGTTGTTACGATTAAATAAGAATAAAATTACTCTAGACACTGACTGGTGTGAAAAAAAATGTGGGTACTAAAAATTGTACAGTTCATAATGAGATGGTTGGCAAGTATGTATTTACAAATAGTAGGAAATCTCAAGAAAGGATATTTTTAAGTGCCAATATGTAAAAAGATAAGATGGGGTTTTCCACCCATTCACATACCAAGTGTGTGAAGGGATTTCCGGTACAGGTATAGTAATTTTCCGTTAGACAGTTCAGTCTATATTTCATACGTCGCCATATTTCAATATAAGTGAAAGTTTTTTTTTTTCCCTTGCGTTTTTCGCCGCCAGACATCTGATTTATATAACTTTTACTAACATACCCAATATTTTACCAAGAGGTGTTAAAAAAGCAACTGCAGGAAATCAATGAAGATCGGCACAAAATATGTACAAAGTTTTTTATTGAAATTGCTGAATAAAATAAGACGGGAAATTGACCCTAACGGATAATTTTTTTAAAGCTACATTCGTAGGTCTTATAAACAGGAGCGATCAGAAAAGAATGATCAAATTTCAGCCAAATTCAAAAATCATGATTACTTTTTGGCATATATTTTTTTCGAGGGCAAGAACACTTAAAAAGTGGTTTCAAAAAACGTTGTGCTTAAGTCTATTGAACAATTTGAATTGTCATAAAAAAAATGCCATTCACATTAACCATCGAAAAATCGCCAAACGTAATTACCTAACTGAAGCCATCGAAATGTCATTAATATTTCATTTAATACTAGCAGGCTAAGCCCACTTCGCTGGCCACCAAATTTAAATGCATTTTTAACGAATTGAATCACAGTTTATTTTTTGTACTAGCTGCCTTCGGCGACCAGCTGGTTCGTGATCCTTGAAAAATCCGACATTATGAAACTCCCGCTCGGTGGCGCCTGCGGCGCCTTTTTCCCGTTTCAGATCTTCCAACAGCTTATTGACGTATAGTAAAAATAGCTTTATCGAAAAATTTAATCGCAGTAAATTCCCGCTCGGTAGCCTGCGGCGCCCTCTTCCACTTTCAATATCTGAAACAGCCTGTTCGCTCACCATGTTATGATCTTTCAAATTTCTGACTTTAGCAAAGTCCCGCTCGGTGATGCCTGCGGCGCCTTATCCCCGTTTTAGAATATACAACACCTTCCTCGCTCATTATAATTTAAAATATTGAAATTTGAAAATATTACAGCACCATCTGGCGGTAGAAATTTCTTTAATCTACTGTTCAATTCTAAATCAACAAACCTTTCAAATGATGTATTACTTATGAAAATATTTTAATTAGTAGCTGAGATACAAAAGAAAGCCTCAACAGGAAACCTTAAAACGTGTAAATCGGGTGAAATCTCGAATTCCACTTTCGATAATATAAAAGAACTTTAAAATATCTTTCGAATGATATATTAAAAATAATATAATCATAATTAGAATTTGAAATATTGAAATTTTAAAATATTTCAGCGCCATCTGGCGGTAGAAATTTCTGTAATCTACTGTTCAATTCCAAATCAACAAAGCTTTCTAATGATGTATTACTTATGAAATTATTTTAATTAGTAGCTGATATACCAAAGAAAACTGTTTCGGGAAACCTCAAAACGTGTAAATCTGGAGAAAACTTTCGATAATATAAAAGAACTTTAAAATATCTTTCGAATGATGTATTACAAATAATTTAATCATAATTAGAAACTGAAATACGCTTATTAGAATAAAATTTAATTTGCAATTAAAATGTAATTTTTTTCAAAAATCGATGAAATTTGAACTGCAACTATCCACTGTGCTGTAAATTGCGCACACAAAGTTAAAAAAAAAATTAGAAGAAAATTGAAGCATTTTGAAATTTGCAATTTTTATTCCTAGTAGAAAAAGCAGGTGATCTCAAGTGGTAAAATATTTCCTTCGTTTGGCCGGATATCGAATTCTCTCTTCTCTGTCAAGGTCAGTTGCCATGGAACTGGTAAACAACCCCATGAATCAAGACAGCAAGCAGTATTCAGTTCATTACGGAATGGCGATGCCCGTTTTCAATGGTTTAATGCCAAAAATTAAAAAAATTATAACTCATTCAGTTTTTGAAATTTTCTCTCAATCTTTTGGGAATTGAATTGTTGAAGCGAGATCAATATACAAAAAAAAAAAAAAAAAAAAAAAAAGAAATGATTTATCTCCAAACGCTTCTGAGTTATAAAATGTTTTGTGAAAAAAAATCGATGTTTTGTAAAATCTAAAAATATGGATCGCTAATCCGTATTTTGAAAAAATGTTTATATGGTTCGAAAGAGGATTAACTGTCCTTTCCAAATATACCAGTTGTTAAGAAATGGAACAGTTACTCGGTCGTACAGGGCGTTTAAAAAAAGACGATCGAGAAAAAGAGAAATTTTCGACCCTTTTTAAAACTTTTTTTAAAAATATAAAAAAATCCGTATTTAAAAAAAAAATGTACCGCAAGAATCGGTAATAAATGCTCTTTCTCGTGGTACAAGTGTATTTTCGATATTTCCAACAGATCGGCAGCGATCGCTTTAGAAAAACCCGCGAAATTTCTCTCTCTCTGCTTTCTCTTTTGAGGAACACGCTGAATTCTACTTGAAGGACGGAAATTACGATGCGCTCGCTTTTTAATTAGACATTGGTCGACGTTTTAATTAATATATCTGGAACTAATTAATTTTTTTAAATTATGTTTTCACTATCAACTCGGTAAGGCTTCTGAGCACCCGTATGTCAAATTTTAAACTTCTGCGTTCAGTAGGGGCTGAACGTATAGATGCAAAGACAGACAGACATCTTCTTTTATTATTATAGATAACATTTTGGGCTTTGTAACATAATAAAAAATTTCTTTTAAGGTCAAAAAGGCAAAATAACATATTACAAATTAAATTAAATTAAATGTTTCTACCGTTTTGCACTCGTTTTGCAATGATGCTCTATGGTCTTAAGTGAATGATTCTCAAGAATGAATCAACAATTGTTTACGAATTTAATGGATTATGTATCGGAAATAAGTACTCTGTAATTTAAAAATTACAGCTCTTAGAACTTCGAAACTGATACTTTTTAAAAAGTTAATCATTATTCTTTAATATTAGACAGTTTTTTTTTTTTTTTTTTTTTTTTTTTTTTAATATATTAGAGTCTTATTTTAAGATAAAAGCAATCGAATGATATCGCGTTGTGAAACTTTGCAACGTAATATCTTTAAATCTAATAACTTGATGTATATAGTGTGCTCACAAAAAATTAACAGCTTTTAGAGCTCTTTTAAAGAAATATAAAATTCATTCAGTATCTTTTAAAAAAATTCATCAGTTTTTAATAAAAATATGGCCGCCTTTAATCACCAGAGTAGTTAAATTTAGACTAATTAAAAATAGGAGTGGTCCGCCCGTATGTGTTCTGCCGACAGACTCTTTGCTTTATTTATATGGACTATCATTATTGAAAACAATGTAATATAACATTTACGGAAGTTGTGAGAAATCAGAAAAGAAAAACCTTTAAGACAGTAACCGTTAAATGTTGACAGTAAACCGTTTAAATCAACAAACATGAAATATGCTTCGCTATCTTTGTTTATTTTAAGAGTAATTTAAAAAGATAAATCATTTTATTGGATGCATCAAAGGAGATTTTGAAATATAACTTGCACAAATTAAAAATACGTTTATCCCTGATATAAGATATAAGTAAAAATTACATAGAGATTGACTTTTATAAGAGACTGAATTAATTCTGTAAAGGGAGAAAGAATTCTGCGGATATTAAAGTTTAAAATTGAATATAAAATTCTTGTATAAAGCGTTAAAATAGATTTGATTTAAAATTAAATAGAAAATTTTAACAATATATGGGATTTCTACATTACAAAAGCAAATTCACATTTTGACAGTTTTAAAGTTTTCTAGATTCAAACAATGAATATTTCAAACACGAGGAAAAATTCAGTTGAAGCAAAATACGCTACAATGAAATTAAGCGAAGAAATAGTTTTAAAGGAAATAGGAGTAATTTTAATATCATCAATTACAATTAATCACTTTAAGTAAGATCTGTGATTTATATTTATACTAGCGAGCTTCGCCCGCTAGCGGGACAGTATTTTTAAATGAATCACTAACAGTAACTTTTAGGGTTAAGAAAAGAAATAAAAAAAAAAAATCATTTCTGATTGGGTAAAAAGTCGGCCCGGGTCCCCACTGCCTTCGGCAGCGCGGCCCCGTGCGCTTCCTGACCCTTCGTGCCCCCCTCAAACAACAAAAAAAATTCTGATCGAGTAAAAACTCACACCGGGTCCCCACTGCCTTCGGCAGCGCAGACCGCTGCGCGCGCACGTGTGAGGGCATATGTGCGCTGCGCCCACATATTCCTTCTCAAATCAAATTTTTATTCTTAAGAAAATAAAATAAAAAAAATCGTTTCTCATCGGGTACAAAGTCGGACCGGGTCCTCACTGCCTACGGCAGCGCAGTCCCGTGCACGCGGTGCACGCCTATATCTTCCCCACTCTTTCAGTCCTTCCTAATTAACCTACATATACTAATTTTGAACGGTCTAACTGAATTAGCTGAGATGCAAAAGAAAGCCTAATCAGGACACCTCAAAACGTGCAAATCTTGTTAAAACTTTCGATAATATAAAAGAACTTTATAGGTATGTTTTATCAAATTTTTTACCCTTATTCTTTTACATTTATACTTTTTGAGACATGTGGAATACAGTTAGTGTGTTAGTTTGTTAGTATGTGTACTCGATATCTCAAGAGCAAATAGTCATAAAGATATCAGACTACTTTTAAAATATCACTTATGACATTGGCAAGAATCCTATTGGTTTACAATATAATTTAAAACTTCGTAAGTTATTCGAAATTTACGATTTTCTTAACTTGGAAGAAAAGGGTAAATTATCTTAAACGTGCATTGAAAAAGATAATTTTATTGTAAATATGTCAGAGCAGGTTTAAAATATTACTTACGATGCTATCATGAACATAGCTAATGATTATAATTCAACTTTAAAAACTTTCTAAGTTATTTTAAATTTAAGAATTTCTTAACATGGCAGAATAGGACAAAGTTTCGCAAAAACGTCCCTCTTGAAAGATGTTTTCAGTGTAAAGGTATCAGATCACTTAATATTAGTTATGATGCTGGCATGAAGATTATTGACATTGATTCTCCTAATTTAAAAAATTCGTAAGTTATTTGATTTTTTTTTTTTTTTTTTTTTTTTTAACATGACACCAGAACAGGGCAAAATTTCATTTAACCGTTCATCTTGAGATATATTTTCATCTAAAGATGCCAGATTACCTTTAAAATAACATTTACGATACTGATTTAAACACCACTATTTATGAATATTCCAATTTGAAATTTTCGTAAGTGATTCAAAATTTGAAATTTTCTTGACATAGCAGAATGTAGCAAAATGTTTCAAAAACTTGGATTATGGGGATCATTGCATTAAAAATAGTATGCAACAGCATGAAAATTAAAATACGAAATTGTATCTACTAAAATTAATTGAATTAGGATGAGGTAATTGTATCGAACTGAAACGTAGGTAGCCTATTAGATGATACTTTTCAGTCTGCCACCATGTCGAGCTGATTTATTTTATCTTAACATGAATATAGTATGTCTTGAGGTAGAAAATTTGAAAAAAGTATAAATATATAATGGAAAACTAAAAGAGTCCCCCGATGCCTTTATAAGTATATATATAGATATATTTATTATGAAAACCGTTTCATACATTGTACAAGATGAAACAAGTACCACATGAAGAATTAGAAAGAAAATGTACAAAGATTTCTGAAAAAAAAAAAAAAGCATTAAGAATCTTTTTAATGAAGGCATGCAACTTACAATACTTTTTCCAGGGCTCTGACTGAATGTTGCATGTGAAATAAGCGTTATTTCTGTCATACTGCATGCAATTTGCTAAAACATTACACTATGCAGAGCCAGATAACACCTGAATGGACGCGTAAAAAATTTCAAACTCAAGATTAATAAAATTATACTTTTAAAAAATTAAAGAACATGCTTTTATTGAAATGTGAACTAAAAAGCACAAAATATCTATCTTTACAGTATTAAAATGCAGGGTAAGAAAAAATCGTGTGAGCGACACACCATAATGTTTACATCTTTAATAAATAATAATAATAATAATAATTGATTAATTGTTGCCACTCAACGTTATACAAATACGGCCAAAGCCTGTGCCGTATACGATAGAGTTATATATATATAGAGAGATTTTTTTGTTTATCCTTAGAACTTGCTACTGATGTGATAGGAAATACTTGTATGTCATCGACTATGACATCGTGTGCAAAATTTCAGGTCAATCGAAAGAGCAGTAGTGGTCTAAAACTGAATTGCAAGATTCCGTTACATATATTAATAGTTATATCATGTCAAGTTAATAAAAGCATGGTAAAAAAGGAAAAGTAAAATCAAACATACTTTCAAAAAACTACAATCACTATTGTCATCTAAAAAATTAAAAATATTCATTATATATATATATATATATATATACAATCATTAAATAACTAATCAATTAAATGGTGCCACATATTCTCTTAAATCATGAACTTAAAGCTTTTTAAAAATATACAATGGTTTGTTTGAACCTGCAATAATTTAATTGACTTATTGTTTATCTAGTTAAACGCTAGATGGCGCTTGTTCACTGCTGTCTTAAAGTTTTTCTATCATTAATTTCCGTTCTATGAAAGTTTTAATGTTCATTGATTTACGTACAATTTAAGTTATAATTCAACTAACTTAAAATTAAAAGTTAACTAACTCAATAAATAATTACTCTGTGAATGTTATCGTTAATGAAAATGCTTAAACGTTAATTCTTTATCGATTAATCGTTGTTTGCTATGCTTTTATTTCATTAACTTGTTGGCATCTTCCTATTCTCCAGTTTGTGTAAAAGTTTTACAAGTGGCTACTCTGCTTTTTTTTCTAATTTTCTCTCTGGATTCCTTGATGATTTGAATTAATAAATTATTTAATTTCTCATTCAAAATGGTTTCGCTGCCCCGTTCGGGGCTGAAGCAATATAAATTGCTGTGATTAGCTATATTGTTTTACGAAATTGATGCAGCTCTCTCAGCTTTACGAAGTACATGCCCCCTGACGAGTTTATACTTCAATTTTTAAACTTTTTTATCCAATTATTATTTCTGTGGTCCTTTATTTACTTTCTTCGTCATTAAGTTTAATGTCCTTTATTATTATTATTATTATTCATGTCGGTGTAAGTAATTTAAATTGTTTTTGTCTCTTATTGGTTCTTAATCTGTATCGCAACATTTTTGTGTCACTCTTACCCATATGTTACAACCAGTTCTATTTTTATTGTGTTGGTATTGTTTTGTATCTAATAATTGCTAAATATTAAGATTAAATTTTATTACGATAACTATCATATATATATATATATATATATATAAATGATACTTTTGACTTAATTTCCAGAGAATTAAATAAATTTTGAATATTGAAACATATTATTTAAAATTTTGTGTAGAATTCATATCGCGATGACGCACTAATTTATGTATCGCATATTTAAGCAATACATTGATATATATCTATCGGAATTAATTGCCCTAACTCTCATGTTCTACAGCTTTCTAAATCAGGTGCAAAGAAAGAAAAACTATTTTTTTTAACGGATGAATACTTGCATGAATATTTTGATTCACCTTTCCATCTTTCTGTTCTGATCACTAATCTGATTGTCAAGCATGAAAAAATATTTCTAGCGAACCTTTCGTTACAAGAAATGGTTAATATTTGACCTTGATGAAACTTTTGAATATATTTTTTTTTTCTCTGATGATTTTTTCAAGGTTATAGGCAAGTATATATTTTTACAAGGTGGCAAAAATTAAACTTCGCCTATTCAGAGCATTCATTAACGAAAATACTGCTTGAGTGGAAAGTTTATGTATAGATAATTCATAGGATGCGCTCAGTTATTATGAAAAAATAAATAATAATTTAAAAAAAATTAAAATTAAATTAAAAAAAAATTTGCTAGGGGGCGCATTGCAGTCAAAATGCTTGAAATGGTATGCAATAAGTAACTCTAGTCTGTTTTAACAATTTTTAAACCATGCGGCATTTTAAACTATTATTCTTACATTTTTCAAAGTCTTTTTGCGGCAAAATGTTACAGATGACAGATTGATTCGCAGTTTTTTTTCCCCCACTCTTTAGCTTGCCCGTTCTACAGATCTTAATCTGTGTGATTTTTGTTTATGGTGTTATTTAAAGAGTTTGGTTTAACATGGAAATGTTGTTGGCTTATTAAAGGACACCATAACGTTGTGTGTATTGAATTTAACATTAGATACTGTAACTATAACCAGTGCCACATACTTCAATTAACATTTTCTGTACTCGATTTTACTACAAAAGTTGCTAATTGAAGCGTTTGCTCATTCAAAACATTTTTCGTGAGAAATTAAAATGCACCATTAGTGAGCACTTTAAAACACAGTGGTGACATCTTTTTGTTCTTTAGTTGGTACCTTTAAAGTTGTGCAGAAAAAGTGAAATGAAATGTGTACCGATAGGAAACAAGCATTTACTAAACTAGGGGTATTTTCTCTTATATTAATACAAAAATGAAAAAGATATATAAATTTGTGTCATGACCTGAAAATAAATTTACATTGAAATTTTTAATGGTTTCAATGACCTAATCCATTTAATGTGTTTCAATCATATATTTTATTTAAATTGAGTTTTAAAAATAAAATCAGTATTTAATTCCAGCTATTTTTCAGCCTTTTTCCTGAGATTCTGAAAAAAAAAAAAAATGCAAGTGACAGCTCAAAATTTTTAGAAAAGCAAATCTTATATGAATAAATCTGGAAACACAGATCTGCGGTTAAAAGAGATAAATTCACATGCAATTTGCTTTGCGAATTTGGGAGAATACAGACCAAATCTCTCTGTCCACTACAGGATTTTCCAGGATTTTTTCTTCAAAATCAAATAAATCAATAGTAGACAAGGCTGTCTACTGGAGGGCAATGATGACATATTTTGGTACTGCTAATGGGAACCCTTAAAACTGTTATATGCTATTGCAAAAATGAGAACTGAACGCTATAAATGAATTTTGTATACTTATTTTAATCATATGAAAGGATGTGACAAGAAATAATCTCGAAATTAGCGGATGCAAAGCAAACAAATTTTGGCTTTCATTTTCCAAAACGACAAGGAATAAGGATAAGATTACAGTTTTGGTTAAAGTTATCTCACTCGTCAACCAATAAATCTGTACTGATAAGTATAAAGGATTTAAGTCCACATTCTGGATTTTTCAGAAGACGAAAAATAAAGTTAAACTAACTAAAAACTAATCAGAAGAATCGATTAGGAAAAAGGTATTAGGTTGATTTATACCCTTTATACCATTCCGTGATTGTCAATCTTTATTTAATAGAGGGAAAAATTGAATTAAATATTTTATACTAAAAATTAATTCTAAATTTCTGACTTGATTTTTTTTTTTTTTTTTTTTTTTTTTTTTTTTACCAATGGATTTTTTTAGACTAAATGACATGGATTTAAATCCTTTATACATACTTGCCAATATCCTAATTAATATTCCGTAGTGTGATTAGTCCTGCCTTTTTTTTCACACCATTAAATTTTTAGAGTAATATTCACCAAGTGCAATTCCGATGAAATAAGAAGAAAAATACTCTAAAAAGATACTGGTGTGAAACAGTAGGCGGGGTTAACAATACTACGGAATATGAATTAGTATGTTGGCAAGTATGTTTATACCAATCGATAGAGAATTTTTTTCAGAGTCTGACTATGTACTTAACTCAAAATTAACATTTTTGGACTTAAATCCTTTATACTTATCAGTACAGAAATTCCGTAATGTAAATGACATTAATTTCTTAGTTCAGGACATTAAAAGTAAAGAGTTGTTTGTAACCCCAATATTGAATGCCAGGCAAACCACTGCACAACATTAAAAGCTTTTTTGTTTACAAATTACATATAAAAGCGTCCGCCATTTATCTTAAGTGTAAAAATATCATTTAAATAAATAAATAAATATATATATATATATCCCCCTCAAAATGAATATATTTCAGAATTTGATGTCATTAAAATGTTCTCTTTGTTTTTAAGTTTTGAATCATTTTATAAAACGTATATTTAATACTGCTTTTAGATATAGATCTGTCAATTATGCTAATTTATCCGTCATATCGTTAGGCTCCGCCTTTTTTTTTCTACACCTGTAAATTTGTGGAGTAATATTCAGCAATATATACTCACGATTAAATAAGTAGTCTATTACACTACAAATATACTCGTGTGAAAAAAAAAGGCGGGGCCTAACACAATTACGGATAAATTAGCATAATTAGTAGATCTATCTAAATATATGTATATATCCTAATTTTAATTTTCGTCTTAATTTAGACTTTAAAGCACAATTTTAAATTGTAAGTATGCTGAATTCCACAGCTCCACCAGTGGCCATGCGGTTCTGCGTTCAAAACGGTAGACTTGGTGTGCAAGGTTCAATTCCAACCCCGCTGATCGACCTAGTTGTTCGGAGTTTTCCATGGTTTTCTCCGTAAATACAGGCTAGCACTTCTTAAAAAGACCCCACGGAGAGCAATCCACTTATAGTCTTATGACCCTAAGTGTTGTTAATCGTTCTTAAACCCCACAACACAACCCAGAATTCTGCATATAATTTCGGCATTGAAACATAAAATTATTTCTTGAAAACTTTTAATGAATCAGCAAAGTACTATACAAATTTATTTGCAATAAATTTTCAATTTTCGTAGATTTAAAAAAAGGGAAAATATGAAAAATTAAACTGAAACATTTAATTATTATTATTTCATTTATTTATTTATTTATATTTATTATTATTTATTTATTTATTTATTTATTTGACATGCTTAATGCTATATGCTATATCGATACATATATTTGCAAATTTTCATAACCGATAGACAGTAACATAATTTCCGAAAAAAAAAAAAAAATATCTTAGACGTCTATCATTTCTGAGTAACATTTTAATCCGATGCAAGCATGCGTGTCACACCTCTAATTAATTCAAAAGAAGTGTTGACGAAACTGTCATTTCATCACACAAAAAAAATTATCAGAAGATTTTTTTTTTTTTTTAATACAGTAAAGATATTTGAATTTATATATATATAAAAAATTTCTTTTAAACCGCATTCATTTCTTTAATTTTATGACATTACTATTTTTTTTTTTTCCAACTAATACGTTCAACTAATTTAATTCAATTAAAAATTCCTGCCTTTGACATTACAATATTTTCGAAATTATTTTCGCGTTGATAGTTTTCTATTTAAACGGCTATTACATTTGATGCAAAAGTCACGTCAGGCAAAGAACAAACATAAAAAAATTAATTGAAATAATTAAAATATTAAATTACGTACCTGTATAAATATTTCCTTCACGTGGACCAGCTACGATTAAATTTTGTCGAAACGATACAATATTGATGCGTAATTAATAAAATACGCTAGGATAAAAAATAATAATTGCGCATGGGCAAAATTAGAGCACGCGAATTCAGTTCAATGATTTAATCATAGAAGTGATGGCATTTGTCTAATAAGACCATAGATATAGTAATTTATGTAGATCTACCATCCCCATGTCATTATGCAAAGACTTTTGATGCCGAAAACATTTTTTGGCGTCAGCCGAAAAACCAGTATTGAAACTCGGCAATTGTAATAGAATAGAATGTTGATGGATTTTTTAAATGCCGATGTGTTGCGCGGCTTTCAACTGCAAAAATAAATGGATGAAAGGACAGGTAATAGGTTTTCATAAGTAAGTTATATTTGAATAATTTATGAAAAATATAATTTTTATAATCAGTTGCTTTGCTATTATTATGAAATAATTATTCATCTTCATATTTAATGAGATACATTTTTTATTTTTATTTATTTATTTTTTTTTTAACATTTTAAATATTTTATAATAGTAAGTAATATGAAATTTTTAATATTGCTTTAAATATAGCTAGCAGCGGCGTTGATAAAGCTCGCTGTTTTAATGTATAAAAATTTTAACTTAAAAGAAAAAAATAATGAAGTTAAGTATTTTTTATTATTTTATTTAAAAAAAGAGAGAAAGAGAGAGAGAGTGAGAAATGAGTATCTGTGTTTTTCATTCACCTTTAGTACATAAATTATTCATATATTTTATTTGCTAAATTATCCGTGTGTATTCACTCGGAGAAACAGCCATTAACTGGGTCCAAATGACCGTCTTTCTCGGAGTGAAAAGGAATCACTTTTTCTCCCTCGATGATTAATCTATGTCTTATTACTACATCTATGAAAAAGACTATAACTATAAGACCATTATATAGAAAATTTCTTTTTAAAAGTTGCACCTTTACGAACTTTGCAAACGTCATTTTATAAACCTACCAATATTTTAAAGATATAAACAGAGTATGAACTAGTGTCATAAATTGGTCAAAAACGCAATAATAAAAAGTAGAACTTAAAAAAGTTTTTTTTTACTAAAATTTATAAATAGAAAGTCATCGCCAACATGGCGGCAAAAATTTTAAAGTCGATATAGGGGTTTTATTACAGGAATTAAAAAAGTTCCTTTTTTTTTTTTTTTTTTTTCATCAGTAGTATTTTACAAAATTTCTAACCTATAAAATCACAAAAATAACTGTTAAAATACGATAAAATTTTCTGTTTAAAAATACTGGTGGCAGAAAAAGCGAAATTCTTTCATTCCTGCCTATTCTAAAGCTATACTGCCTGGGAAAGTGTAAAAACTAGGTCTGCTAAGATGAATTTTATTTTGTAACCTTCCTTTGAATGATTTTGGTTTCGACAGTGCACAATAATATTTTGGTTTTAATAATAATTTAACTTTTGATAAATTAAAATTTAAATTGGGTAGTGAAATTGGTATAATATTTATGAGTTTGAAATATTACATGTAAATAAAAAAGAAATAAAGTGCAAAAATTTCGCACGGATTTGATAATACAAATAAATGCAAGTTATTGATAAATTTAATAATAAAAAGTTGAAATAATTATAATAAATTAAGGTACTTTATATTTGCCCCTAGTTTGACGTTATTGTAAAATCACGGTGGCTGTTAAAACAGGTCTTTGAAATTGAGTTTGTGTGAGATTTACGCTCTTTTACAGCTACGCAATGGACAACTGGTAGCGGTCTGTGATTCACCAAGGAGTGATCCGGTGACATGCCACCACAGTTTTGATTCTCCGCGTGGGAAATGTCTTCTTCCGCAGAAGCGCCAGATATACTTTGCAAAACAGATAAGACGTTTAAGCTGAAACGGATTTTACGTGCGCCAGAGTCCGACAACGTACACAACGGGTTGAGTTGAGTTGACAACACACTAGGGCTACACTACGAGTAGTTAGCAATAGACTATACATAACGGTTTTTGACCGGCTAGCGACATTTTACAGAGGAAAGGATATTTAGAAAGAGCCATTTGTTGTTTAACCTCATTAGGTATGATTTTTATTATTTGTATACAAACAATTCTGATTTCATTAAATCTGCTGCTGTTTCATTACGACCCAAAACCAACATTCATTATTATTATTATTATTATTTTTAATTGAATATTTTTTTCAATAAATAAATAAATAAAGGGAAAAATAAAGAAAAGAAGAAGAAACAAAAAATAAGAAAACAAAAAGAAAAGGGAGAAAAATGAATCATTACGTTAACTTTAAGGTAGAAGAAATAGAAAATGCAATAATAATAATAATAATAACAACAACAATAAATAGAAAACATAAAAAATGGACCTCGTCCAAAAATAGAAAATGAAAGAATGATTAGTTACCGGAATTAAGAATATTTGGGCCTATTTGAACTCAATTTTGTCCATTAGAAAAAGAAAAAATTCTATCTCGGCCATTCGAAGCGAGCAGAGCAGCAGGGTAAGATTAACTCTTTGAGGTGCTAGGAAATTACGCTCATTTAAAATAGACTGCCACCACAATTTACGAACAAAATTAAATTAAAAGAAATAAATAACTTTTCTTCTTTTTTCTGTATTATAAAAGTAAAACTTTGATTTTATTTTTATTTTTAATTAAAAAAAAAAAAAAAAAAAGTTTGAAACAGCCGGGAAGTAGGTGAAGTTAATGGAAAAAAAAAAAGAATGTAAGAAAGAAAGGAAAAAAAAAGAATATATGTATATATATATATATATATATATATATATATATATATATGTATATATATTACACAGGATTTTATTTTAGGATTAGAGAACTTATGTAAAACTGATTTTGTATATTGATGTATTTTTACACCACACAAAAAGCTGCGTTTTTCTTCCATAAATTTATCAGTACAGTCGAACCTCATTAACGTGAAATTATTTAACGTGAATTACTTTCAACATGAACTGTTTTCACAATCCCCGTCAAAATGAAGATGATTTTCTGAGTCGCTAATAGCATGAACTACTCATAACCCACATAGCCACTTACACTCCTATGACAGTTAAAAAAATGGTCCATTAAATTTCTATAAACATCCTGCAGGTATCTATTAGCACAGGCTCGTCTAAATTTCGTCTACATTTAAACATCTAATAAGGTACGTATAATTAGTTAGGATATCCAGAACTTTTAATAACCCTTCTTAATATACTTTGTTCTTTTTATGGGGATCATTGGATGTACACCCAGCGACAAAAAGATAGATACAAAGGGTTTTTTCCTTGATTTTTCATAAAATAACATTATCTAAGTTGTGATAATCATTTATTATTATCATAAAACAACACTATTCCCGGACTAATTTTTGTTTTAAGACTAATTTAGAAAAGTTTTAAGACTAAATTTTTTCTAATTTAAGACTACACTCCGCGACAAAAAGATAGGAACAAAGGTTTTTTTTTTTTTTTTTTTTTTTCATAAAATATCATTATCTAAATTATGATAATCATTTTTTATCATAACAAAATATTATCATATCAAAAACATATTAAATATTTGAATCATATTCAAAATAATCATAATCAAAAATTAAAAAAAAAAAAAAAAAAAACTTTTGTTCCTATCTTTTTGTCGCGGTGTGTAGTCTTAAATTAGAAAATTTTTGTCTTAAATTTTTTTCTAAATTAGTCTTAAAACAAAAATTAGTCTGGGAATAGTGTTATTTTATGATAATAATAAATGATAAACACAATTTAGATAATGTTATTTTATGAAAAATCAAAGAAAAACTCTTTGTACCTATCTTTTTGTCGCGGGGTATAATTTAGATGTCGAATAGATTAAGTGGCTGCGTGCCTTGTCTCTATCCAAAAACAATTTTTTCTGTATGTTTTTATTACTTTTTATATACATAACCGTAATTCGTAACACCTGCCGAAATTAAATTGTATTCAGATAGCGCGCCAACAATGAAAATTGTCACAGATAAAGAAATAAACTTTCAAAGGTTCTTATTGCGTCCAGGTACGATAAAATAGTTTTAAAAAAATTAAAAATAAGTAAAAAATAAATAAATAAATAAAAATAAAAATTATGCAAAATGTGCTACATAAAGAGATATGAGATTTTAAACATACGATCAAGATATACATCGCTGTGCTTTTAGCATTTCGGGCTGAATTTTTGTAGTTGGTACTTGGAAATTACGTCCTCGCAGCAACACATGCAACTCAAAGCACATCAAAACTATAAACAGTAAAACCCTAAAATTACAGCATCAAGAAATAAGAGCCAAAATTATAAGGATTCTGAGTTCATGTTCATGTTATGAAAGCTATTTTAAAACTTTCACAATTTTAGGTATCTGTAAACATGCAATTTTCGTGGTTAAAATTTACATGCTCAGTTGGTCTTTTCTTTTCCTTTTTATTTCATGACTATTATGGGCTTAAGCCATGCGTGTAATTGCGCGGTTATTTGTTTTTGCTGAGATTATTTTGAAATAAGTGTTCATTCACATCTTTACAAAGATGGAAAAATAAATTAAAGTGTGCTGCGTTTCTGTGTTAAAGAAAAACTTACATTTCTGAATTCAGTTGCCTATTCGAATGCGATATAGATATGAGAAACAATTCAAAATAACGGTATTTGGCTGTTGTTTGTAGTGATTTAGGATAGAAATGGCTGCATTATTTATACATTTATAATAGGTAAATAACGGTTTTTCGTTTATAATCTAGTGTACGTTTAGTTTAAATTTCTTAAGAAGGTTTAAAAGAAGTCGGTGGTGTACATGCATACCTGCCAACATCCTAATTATGAAACGGAAGATTTTTAGTATACGCCTCTTTTCCACATCACTTTATTTTTAGAATAATTATCTCCAAATGCAGTTACGTTTAAAAAAGTATAAAATAACTTTTAAAAAAGACTGGCGTGAAAAAATAAATAAATAAATAAATAAATAAAAAAGAAGAAAGAAAGAAAAAAAGGTGGGTACTAAAAATTTTCCGTTTATTTATGAGATGGTTGGCAGGTATGTACAGGTATTTTATTTTCCTACTTTTGAAGAAGTAACATTGAATAAAGAATATTCTTTTGTCTATTCAATGTTTCTCAGTGGAATGCAGCTAGGGATTAAAATATGTATATTATTTAACGATTGAAAACGCTACAAATAAACATATTTTCTAAAAGGTTGGCGTTGTAATTGGCCAATAAGTATCGATGGTAGGTGGAGCTTGGAAGGTGATTGGCCAACAACGAGCTTCCCACTTTTTTAGATTAACTTTATTTTTAACTTTAGCTTACAAAACCCAACTCCAGATGCATATCCCGTGGAGGATCAAAATTGTGATGTCATGTCTCCAGAACACCTCTAGGGATGAGTCCCAGGCCGTTGCCAGTTGCCCATTGCGCAACACTAGTGTGACGTAAAACCCAACCAACCAACCAGTCAAATTCATATCCATATTAATATCTAGAACAAACAAGTTTTAGGATAAGAATTTAAAATGTATATTTAATTAACGGTGTATTTTTACGTGCATTTATCCAAAGAAAATCCATTATTGTAACCAATGAAACATTCGAATACTTTACGATGTATAATTACCAGCATGGCATACATTAAGTTCCTTTCGGGATCACCGAAGCGGGGGAGACACCCTCCAGGGAGGATCAAATCTTGATGGTATGTCTTCGGACCATCCTTAGGAGTGTGTTCCAGACCATCACTAATTATCCATAGCATAGTACAAGTGCGGCGTTAAACCCAACCACCCAAACATTAAGTGCCTAACTTAACTGGACTCGACCCATCGCCGAGAAGTTCTGTGATAGGCAGAAAGTGACGGATTTACATCCATGTTGCACTCGTCTGACTGGCCGTTGTGATATATCCGTGTTTTTATCCAAAATTAAAATTAGCTAGGACCCCTTACAAAGACCTGCGGAGGGCCTGCCGCCCAGGTTTAGTATTCTCTGGTAGTTAATTGTAGCATGGCTTTATATCCGATAACGGAAAAATAAACAAAACATCTATGTAATATATTAGTCCATTAACAAATTAATTAATATATTTTGTCTGTTGCAAGGTGTAAAAGAGAAAGTGTATAACTGATTATGGAGTTATGTTAATTCACTCCATATTTCTTAACATTGTTATTTAACATCAGTGGTAATTATTTCATTTTATTGCAATCCTAATAAAATATTTTATATTGATTAAAGTTAAAACAAATTTATAAACAAAATCTTGCTTTTGCTGTAAATTTTCCTTTGTAATTTTATGTAATTTCTATCGTCAGAAATATATTTCTGTTATACAAACATATAATTTATATATATATATGTATGTATAATTTTATGTTCATTTATTTGTTATGCATGCATAATATACACATAGCAAAAATTAAAATTTTACAAATGTAAAATTTCTCGCATTTAATTACTTCATATTTTTTTAATACTGATTTTTCAGAACATACATGAATAAAATTTTAAACATTGTGTTTAAAAAAAAATTACGACATGAACATTTCACAAAGGTTTTGAATTAATTATTCATAATAGCATCAAGTTAAAAATTTGTTAAATAAAAAAATATAATAATTATAATAATAACAACAAAAAAATAAATTTTATAAAGAAAAAAATAATAAATGTCCTCTCTTGCTCTCGTACTTTTAATCAAACGTAGATTTCCAGGCATAATCATTTTTAACTTAAAGTAAGGGTCGGGGTGGGGGGATAAATAAAAGGAAATTTTTAGTATTCCTTGAAAAAATGATAGGTTAAACAAAATTGAACGTGAAACAAACAAACAATAAATAAATAAATAAACGGCTAAGCTTTACTATACGGCACCCATTGCTTATTGCCGTTGCCGATGTTTTGATCACGTGATATGATGGTGATTCGAGACCCGAATCAGAGTATCGATACTTTTTTCTGTTGTATCGAAATGGAACAAAAGGGTCTTCAATTGTTAAAGATCGTTTATATCTTCTCTTCTACTTTTTTTAAAGCCGCCGCGGTATATGTAAGTAAGATTAATTCTAGATTTTACTGTTTTTAAGTGTTTTTACAAAGTTTAAAACAAAATTCTTTCAGTGTATTTTTATACATTTTTTAATAAATTTACGAAGAAAAAAAAGGTAGGGCATAATAGTCATTGCTTTAGTACAGATTTTTTTCATGCATCGTGATTTAATTAGGTGCTTTCAGTAATTATTTATAATGCTTGCGTAGCGATCTACAATCGGAATACTGACCGTTACAGTACATATTTCATGCATTTTCTGATTCATGCTCCTCGAAATAGGGGTGTCCAGTGATGTTTGCTTTTGGTTTTAATGCTTGCGAAGCAAACATACAGCAGCTAGTATACTGATCGCGGCTTTTACAAATTTTCATGCATTTACTGATAAATGCATTGCTAATTAGGGGTATCCAGTGATTTTTTTTTTTAGTGCTAGAGGCCTATTTCAGTCGGTACAGTTGTCGAATTTTTATAGGTCACTCTTAATTAGTGCTAGAGGCCTATTTCAGTCGGTTTATTGAATGGGGATTTATTGAATGAAGTCCCCCCAAGGCACAACTTTGACATGATTCCCCCCCAGGCCCAACTTTGATATGAGTCCCCCCCCCTAAGGTACCCCTTTTTCAGTCGGTACAGCGTTGTCGAATTTTTATAATACACTCTTAATAGTGCTAAGGGCCTATTTCAGTCGGTTTATTGAATGGGGATTTATTGAATGAAGTCCCCTCAAGGCACAACTTTGACATGAGTCCCCCCCAAGGTACCCCTATTTCAGTCGGTACAGCGTTGTCGAATTTTTATAATACATTCTTAATAGTGCTAAGGGCCTATTTCAGTCGGTTTATTGAATGGGGATTTATTGAATGAAGTCCCCCCAAGGCCCAACTTTGGCATGAGTCCCCCCCCCCCAGGCCCAACTTTGACATGAGTCCCCCCCAAGGTCCAACTTTGACATGAGTCCCCCCCAAGGTCCAACTTTGACATGAGTCCCCCCCAGGCCCAACTTTGACATGAGTCCCCCCCAAGGTACCCCTATTTCAGTCGGTACAACGTTGTCGAATTTTTATACGTCACTCTTAATAGTGCTAAGGGCCAATTTCAGTCGGTTTATTGAATGGGGATTTATTGAATGAAGTCCCCCCAAGGCACAACTTTGACATGAGTCCCCCCCCAGGCCCAACTTTGACATGAGTCCCCCCCCCAGGCCCAACTTTGACATGAGTCCCCCCCAAGGTACCCCTATTTCAGTCGGTACAGCGTTGTCGAATTTTTATACGTCACTCTTAATAGTGCTAAGGGCCTATTTCAGTCGGTTTATTGAATGGGGATTTATTGAATGAAGTCCCCCCCAAGGCACAACTTTGACATGAGTCCCCCCCCAGGCCCAACTTTGACATGAGTCCCTCCCAAGGCACAACTTTGACATGAGTCCCTCCCCCCAGGCCCAACTTTGACATGAGTCCCCCCCCAGGCCCAACTTTGACATGAGTTCCCCCCAAGGTACAACTTTGACATGAGTCCCCCCCCCCCAAGGCACACCTCCCCCTCATTGGGAAAAAGAGAAAAAACGTTGTTTTGCGGCTATAAGACAGTTTGGACTTCCAACGTTATTTGTTACAGTATCTGCAGCTGAAACACATTCGTTTGATTTAATGAAAACTTTATCATGGAATTTAGATCGTCACGAATTAACTAAAGAAGAATTTGTCGATATTAACAAGTTTAGCAGTAGGCCTCTGGCACTAAATTAAAATCTGTCAATGTCAGATTTTCATGTTTTAAATAATGAAATAATGTCGTGTCTGTATAATTTTTTTTTTTTTTTTTTTTGGTTTTAATGCTCGCGATGCGAGCAAACAGCAGAAAACAGTGACCGAGGCTTCATGAATTTTCATGCTTTTACTGATTCATGCTCCACGAACTAGGGGCGCCCAGTGATGTTTCTTTTTTGGTTTTAATGCTCGCGAAGCGAGCAAACAGCAGAAAACATAGTGACCGCGGCTCCATGAATTTTCATGCTTTTATTGATTCATGCTCCACGTATTAGGGGCGTCCAGTGATGGTTTTTTTTTTAATGCTCGCGAAGCGAGCAAACAGCAGAAGACATAGTGAAACATAAAAAAAAAAAAAAAAAAAAAAAAAAATAGGCTGAAAATTTAAATGCACAACGCCTGCTATCAATACAGTTCACAAAAATTATTTTTTATAGCTGCATCGTGTTAAGATTTCATCAGCCTGCTACATTTTTCTATTTTTGAAATTTTTTCTTACTGGGTAAGTAAAATAATCATTTATTTTCTAAAATTTAGTTTTAAATGTTTCATAATAATGGAAAGTATTGTTTCAGGACATTTTGATTCAACTCACGACGTTGTGAAACTATTCGCAGTACCGACTCACAAACCGAATCAAAACACCAATATATCACGTGATCGAAACATCGGCAACGGCAATAAGCAATGGGTGCCGTATAGTAAAGCTGTACCGAAAAAAACTATGCCCACTTTAAAATTTTCTGGATTATTTAAGTTATAAAGTAAATAGTTAATTAAATAGTTTGTGTATTTTTTTTTTCTTATAAAATAAATTCTTTCTTAAATGCTTTTACTTATTATTATTATTTATTATTATTATTATTATTTTATTATTATTATTGGCTATTTTTATAAATAATCATCAATCATGTATTGACATATTATACACAGATTTATTGCTTCAGACTGAATGTGCGAGAAACAAAAGTAATAATTAATTTGTTTTCTTAATTGATTAATCATTTTACAAATACAAAAAAATGTGTATTGAAAAAAAACGATTGGGGAAATTTTCGAAATTATACTTTGCGACCGTCTGCGACGAACTAACTACATATGTTTGAAATGTTCTCTGCTTTATGTTGAAAAAGCAAATTTTAGTGCTGCCATCTCTTATTCATAATAGAATACATTTTAAAGCAAATCAAAGTATATCATTTGGTGCTGCCATCTATGGAAAATATTGAAACATAGAAGATTTAATTGAAATAAAAAAATTAATATTGTCCTTTCTTTTAATAAAAATGGGTTATGTGTTCGTTTGGGTTGTGTGAGTTAAGACCGATTAATAACATTAAGATCTCAGGCTTGGGTTGAATACCCTCCATGGAAGTCTTTTGTCTTTCGAAAACATCCTAGCCCAGGTTCCCAGCATGAAAGACGGTCAAAATTAATTGTTGCTTTAGGGACTTTTAATGTATGCAATAGTAGCCAAAATTGTATCCTCTATAATCTGAATAGTAGTCTTTAGTTTAAAAAAAAATACGTAGGATAATTAATTAAAATTTTAACTATTTTAAGGAAACTAACTTTTCAACTTTTCAAGCAAACTAACTTTTCAAGGCAAGGAAATAAATTTCCTTGCCATGAAATAGTTAAAGGTTGGTCAGCTGTGGGGATTAAGCTCGACTGACTGCTCTACGGTCCTAGGCCTGAGGGGCAGTGTCCTCCGTGGGGGCCTTTTTAAGGGGTCATAGCCCTTATTTACGAAAGTTTCAGAGAAAACCATGGAAACTCCGAATGGCTTGACCGACAAGCGCGACCTGGGGTTGGACCCGGCACCTCATGTCTACCAGCTTTTGAGTGCAGGATCGCTCGGCCGTTGGTGGGCCAGAAATAGTTGGAATAGTTGAAGGATAGGAATAGTTCCCAGTTATCTTTCAACTTGGAACTATATTGGAACTTGGAATATTGAAAGTTGGTTTTAATAGTACCAAGAAGGGTAGGAATAAGTTCCACGGAAATAAATTTCCATTGTCCAAAACTTCTACTACTCGACTACCCATAGGTAATAGAAATATTGCACTAGGTCTATATTCAGTTTTCACTTATTTATATATTTTAAGGTCTGCTGAGCACAAAAAAAGTATTTTTTTTTTTTGGAGACTGATAAATGCGTATATGAGTGGGAAATTTACTATTTAAAAAAAATAGTTAGAATAACGAAACTCTATATTTATGACAAGATCAATGTGCAGATGATTTTGCCAACTTCTGATAAAAATTGGAAAAACCATAAGTGGGACTATGTACATATCTTAAAAATGACTCTAACAATTTTCTTCTAAGTTGCTAAATAAAGAAAAATAAAGAGGGGGGGGGGGAATTATCTGTTTAAAATGTCTCCATTTTTCTGAAAATAGTACTGTCTAATTTTAAAATAGTAGCTTTTGCACAAAAATAGTTATCATAGTAGCCTAGGATTGATTTTAGAAGCAAGTAGTTGCTTTTTAATCGTCGTTGAGAACCATGCCTAACCCGCATTTACGCGTTAGCTTTTCGGATTATATATTTCATTTAAACTGAAAGTAAATCAGAAATTCTTCAAAATTTGAACTTTATTTTCATGCATGAATAGATTTCTTTATTGATTTTTACATTATTAATCATAGTTAATTTAATTTATTTATTTTCGATTCGATAAGCCAGGCTGATAACGGAAGAATCCTATGACTAGAATGCATTTTAGATAATTAGTCCCGACAAGAATTAATATTTATAAATTCATTCATGCTTACCATTTTTCATAATAATCATACTTTAGAAAAGTAATGTAACATATTGCTTTTCCTCTATATTTAATCAGTTTAACATTACTGAAACGAACTTCAAATAATTCGAGTCTATAGAACGTAATGTATAAGAATTCTACTTTATATCTCTGTACAAATAAATGTAATTCCTACGATCATGAATATCTATTTTGCAACGATGGTCTGTAATATGTCTAGCTAATATTATTTCAATCAAGTGTATAGTTTAGATGTTAATGCATTTCAAATAAACTGAATCCATGGGCATAAAACAAAATAATAATAATAATAATAAATGGGCATAAATAAAAAAAAGTCCTCTGTACCTTTTGTATTAGAAGTCCAGCATCCTAATAAATATTTAAAGAAATATCTAACCTGATTATTTAGCATATACTCATAGAAATCAATAGTATTTCCCCCAAATATATTACATTTTTTATGCTGACGTATGATCATTATACAAAAGAGTGCGTGTTTCTTATAGATTGTTCACAAGTAAGCATAAAATAACTCACACATATTATGACCCATGAGGTCTAATTATCTAAAGTGCATTGGAGTACAGTGGACTCTCAGCCTGTTAACCAAGGAATAAACTTTTGCCACTCATGAGTGGCGAAGATTGATTGATTGAGCATTTGTTTGTAAACATGCCCTTTCCTTATATGCTCGCATATAACCACGGTAGGATAAGAACTACATAAAACTTAATACTTTCAGAATATTACGGCAAATTTCCTTAACGAAAAATGTCATCATGCCCATTGCAGTAGCAGTTCGTGTATGACGCAATATTTCGTCATACACGAACCAGTTAACAGGTTAAGGGGTTAGTTAACGCCAGTTAACGGGTTAAGACTGACGAAATTTCTTTCACGTTTTCTGCAACAACTCAAAGTTTAAATAGATAATTATGTATAAAGTCTGATAAATATATCTTAAATAGTTTTTCAGATGAACAAAATTTTGTTTTAAAAATAAAAAAAATAATTATCATACTTCTGTTCATCGTAAGAACTTGTCCCAGATAAGTATAACTGCATATCGTTTCTAATTTATCTATATAAGCAGTGATCTTCAGTGTAGAAACAAAGGAATTTGAAATAACTTTTGTCTTGCTGAGGTTCATTTTCAATCCAACGAGCTTGCTCTCTTTGTTTAATTCCGGAAGCATTTCTTGCAAATTCTCTGATGAGGAGGCAAGCAGTACAATATCATCCGCAAATCTCAAATTAATAAACTCTCCATCAGTTTTTATGGTCTGTGTTACTAACTGAGAGGAGACCCTCCAATTCCATTTTTTATTGCTTAGAGGAACCGGCCAGGATATAGGCCTAATATCCAATCTGTACCTTCACATAATGCCTGGCATTACGAACCAACACGGATGGGTTCGCATCAAGACGCACACTCCAGCGTGGTGTGACTTGACCAATCCCTCCTTCATATTTCAAAATGTCTGTTTCATATGTATATATATATATATATATTTAATAAATATATATTTGTTGTTGTTGTAGTAACAGGTGCTTACGCATTTATAAAAAGCATATGTAAATAAAATTGAAAATAACGAATTGTGCTTAATTTGAAAATTGAGTAAAACGGGTTCTTACGCAGATGTTAGGATAAATACCTAATATTTCTATACTGAAACAATTTCAAGCATAAATAAAAAATGAATAATGTAGCAGTATATATTATGTTTATTCTGAAAATGAAAAATTCACATTATTATGATTGATTTTAGGAAGTCTTAATGTCTACTATACACTTTTTTTTTTTCGAAAATACTCGAATGATTTTGATAAATATTTAGAGTTAATATATTTTTGAGGTGACATTTCAATATTAAATACCCTCAACTTCAGTACAATTAGCTCTCATTGCTAACCCGTACATTACCTGAGAGAAATACGTCAGAAACTACGTTTTCTTGGAAATAGCTTGTACGACAGAAGTTTTTTTTTTTTTTTTTTTTTTTTTTTTTTTTAAATTAAAAATTGGTTATACATACCTTCTTCTTCAGAAAAATTAGTCGTTGCTGGTATTTGCCTGGAAAAATATAGCATAAATCTGGTGTTTCTAGCAAACTGCTTCAACGAGTTTGATAAGAAATTATAGTTAGTGATTTTATATGAAAAATTACCTTTCCATAAATGGCCGGGCACTTTCGAGATTTTAGACATTTCAACAAATATCTCCAAAAGCACTTAACGAATCATCTTGAAATTTCAGGAGAGTGAAGAAGATGTTATACCTCATATAATGAGTCAAAGTTTTGCCCCGAAAGCAACAAGGGGACCGATAAAAAATTAAATAAAAACGAAAATGTTTCGGATCACCCTGTAAAAAAGTAATGCTTAAAATGCGATCTGGTTAGAGCATGTGATTATGAGGTTCCTTCTTATTATCTGAAAAAAAAATATATATGAGGATACCACTTATATTCATGGGATATAACGGTTTCTTTAAAAAAATTGCAAAAAACTCTGCATCGTTGCAATTTACCTAAAGCTTCTAAAGCTGTTAGCTATTAAACTAGCGATTTTTCTTTCTTTTTTTCTTTTACTTCTTTCTTTTCTTTTCTTTTTTTTTTTTTTTTTTTTGTCAATGTGAAAGTCTAAATCAACAGGTAAATAAGTGTGTTATATATATATATATATATATATATATATATATTAAATAATTAAATATCTCCGAAAGCTTCACTCAGAGAAAAAAAAAAAATCTTTTAATATTATTTTTATTTATTTAAACATAGTTTTATATTATTACTGGTGAGAAAACAGGAACCATACGGAAATTTAAATTTATTTTTAAATTTGCAAGTAGCCTTTTGTGCAAAAAATGCCATAACTTAAAATTACTCTTTATTTGAACTAATCTTGTAATTGAAAGAATGTTCCTATAGTTGTTATTCAGTATAATATCTGCTTGTAAAGAAAAAAACTGATACATCAGATTTATACTTTTCTTCTTTAACATTGACTGTTAAAAACAACTTTTCAGAGCTCCGAGTATTGCGCAATACTATTCGTGAATTTTCCCCCCCTCCCATCGAACTATGTCACGTGACTCATTCAAAAAAGAGAACTGTGATTAACTTTTGTTTTAGTTAGAAGTGTGGTATTGCGTTGTGCAAATATGTAGCAGTGGCTCTCTAGCCGATTAACCTAAAATGTTACAATTAATCAGTTTCATTTCTTTTGTAAATAGTTATTTCTTTTGTGTGCTGTGTATCATCGTAATGTGTCCGTGAAATTAAAAATTATGTTTTAAGTGTGACAATGAGTCAAGTCATCTTCTTTATAAATTTTAAGAACATTCTATTCTGCATTCGTTGTTTAAATTGTCGTCCCAACGTTTGGGCTTGGATTACCGATGTGATGTCGGCGGCTAAAGAATGGAAAATAATTACAGATAAGTAAATTTTAATATTTATTTGATGATTGTTTGAACAGGAGCTAAAGGAATTTGGGCATTGTACAGAGTGTGTTAATAAGTTAACACTTGGAAATATTGATTATCCTAATCAATGATTAGATATTTCTTAGAATCTTAATTCTAGATATGTTTAACAGATTACTTCGATCATCCTGATCTTAACGAATTTTAGATCGCCCAGATCTTATTATATTTGCATACCAGTTTCCTTTAGTCTCTGGAAGTTATTTTTTGATTCATATTTATTGATATATTAAGAATTTTGATAATTAAACAAGAATGTAGAATGCTATTTCTTAAGAAATAAGTTGAAATAATGGTGTATTGATGTAAAATAAAATATATTCTAATATAATTCTAACATAGAAAAAATAAATTAAGTAAATCATAGCATCAAGTTGCTTAGAGTAAATTAAGAACAACATTTCTGTTTTTCGGCGCCATTGCATTTTGCAAGGAAAAATAAACAAGTGAACTTTCATTATTATTGCGTAATCGCTTTCAGTAAAAGCGAAAAGAAAAAAGTTTTTGTTTACTTTATGATTTATTATGGCATTTTAAAAGATTAAATAAAGGTTGTTGTATAAATATTTTGATCTTATTGAACAGATTTATTTCTGATAAATGAATATAGAATAAATATTATTTTCTCTTGAACACATTTACGAATTATAAAATAATAAGCAACTCATAATACATAATAATAATAATGAAAGAATGAATAAACAATTTTTTGTTGTTGTTGAATAAAACGAATTTTACACAGATTTGTTTATAATAAAGATATATTAAATAGAGATCTTGTTTATTTTGTTGAATTGATAATTATATTTTTATCATTTGCATTAAAAATAAAATTTTGGTGGAATCTGTACATCAGTTTGAAATATCTTGTATTTTCAATTACTCAGAAATGTTTCAGGAAGAGTATTTCTTATTTACTTTCACATGATTATTTGAAAATAGGGGTTAAACGAGTTATTATTTCCTTTATATGTCCTTTATTACTTTAGTTTTGAATTTGTTTATTGAATAAATTGGTTAATTTAAGTTGTTTAACATATAACAATAATATATATATATATATATTTTAGTGATCTCTGTGATTCATATAAAATATTTTGGGCTATATACGTTCGCGTACTGCACATTTTTAGATATATTTTAAATTATTAAAATTCAGTTTAATCATGTCTTATATGGCAAGAGGAAAAAAACAAGATCTAATTGAATTAGCGGGCGAATTAGATATAAAAATAGATGAAAATTTAAAACTTTTAGACATTAGAAATGCTATAGTGGAAAGTCCAGATTATGATGCTGAGTTTACTAAAGAATGTTTGAATCGTATTATAAGGGACAGGAAAGAAAAAGAAGATTTTGCGCTGAAAGAAAAAGAATATGAAAGGTTATTTGAACTAGAGAAAACCAAATTACAGGCACAAGCTAGTAATGCTCCTGATGCAGTATTATCTACCATGGCCCTTTCTTCCGTAGACACAAGCATGCCAAAATTAGAAATAAGCAAATTAATCCCAAATTTCGATCCGAAAACCGCTGATATAACCTTATATTTAGATTTATTTGAAAAACAATTAACATTTTTGAAGGTACCAAAACCAAAGTGGGTCGTATATCTTGTAGGTCTTTTGCCAACTGATGTCGCCAAACTAATTGCAAAAGAATCAGTTGATGATGCTCAGAATTATGATAATGTTAAGGAAATTCTCTTAAAACGTTTTAAATTAAGTGCTGAGAAGTTTCGACAACTTTTTGCCCAACACCGTAAATGTCCAGAAAGTACATGGCGAGATTTTTATTTTGATTTGCAAAACTATTTTGATGGGTGGCTTAAAGAATCTAAAGTTTCATCGTTGGAAGAGTTAAAAGATTTAATATTGGCAGATCAAATAAAAAAGAAAGCTCCTCCCGAATACAAAGATCATTTTTTGGACCACTGGAGCAAGTGGAACAATCCTCTTGAACTTGCCGATAAACTAGATTCATATGAAGAACTTAGACTAGTAAGAAATAAAAATGCTAGAAAGGAATCCCCTAAATTCCCACATGGAAATACTTCCCAAAATTTAAGAAATCACCCCCAAAATTCTAAAACTGCGTCATCGAGAGATTATACGAAAAATGAAGATCGACCACGTGTTAGTTGCTATGGTTGTGGCAAACCAGGTGTTATTAAGGCTAAATGCTCCGCCTGTTCCCCCTCTTCTAGGAAAAGTTCAGCTGAGTTCAAAACTATTCACCTTCAGTCATTATCTATCGAAGAACCTCAGTCGACACTTATATAAGAGTAAAAATTAATGGAATAAATGGAATAGTGTGTGCTGACACTGGAGCCAGTCACACTATAGCTGGTGAAACATTATATCACCTCTTAACAAAACGAGGTGTAGAATTTGAGAAAACTTGTATGAATGTAACGTTAGCTGATGGTCTCCAAAAAAGAAACTGAAATCTATTCAGCCGAAGTAGATGTACAAATTGAAGGACGATCTTTCCGAACAACTTTGTTTGCGTTACCTACTGCAAAGAATAACAGAACATTGTTGGGAAATGATTTTTTGCGTACTGCTGGAATCGTTTTGGATATTCGAAATAATATATGGTATTACCATAATAATCCAAAGCAGAAATTTGATTTTAGTGAAGATGATTTCAGGCCGTCTGAAAATCCAGTATATTCTGCTGAAGTTAACGAGCTTATGTTAAAAGAAAATGAAGGAGCCCATCTTTCTGATGAACAAAGGTCAGAACTGAATAATTTATTGAATGAATATGAAGATATCTTTGAACCAGGGGAAGAACCGACTAACAAAATTCAACACTATATTGACACTGGAAGTAGTCCTCCTGTCGCAGTACCGCCGTACCGCATGTCCCCAGCAAAGAAAGAGATGTTGAAGAAAGAGCTAGACGAGTTGTTAGCTAGCGGAACGATAGAAGAATGTGAATCTCCTTATGCTTCACCGGTGGTATTAGTACCTAAGCCTAATGGTCAAGTACGACTTTGCGTAGATTATAGAAAACTAAATTCTATTACAAAGACTGATAAATACCCATTACCCAGAATTGATGATCTTCTTCACGAAGCTAAACATACCCCTTTTATGTCAACCATTGACTTAAGGAATGGGTACCATCAAATTGAAGTAAACCCTGCAGACCGTGACAAAACTGCTTTTATTTGTCCATTTGGAACTTTCCGATACCGGAAAATGCCTTTCGGCCTCAAGAACGCCCCATCAACATTTCAACGTATGATTGATAATTTTAGAAATTCCTTAAAGAACATATTAGTCCTTTCCTATTTAGATGATATTATCATCTTGTCTGAAACTTTTAATGAACATTTAGATAATTTGAGTGCAGTTTTTAAGAATTTACGAGAATTTAAGTTGCACGCTAACCGTGAAAAATGCAATTTCGCTTGTAACCGTGTAAAATATCTGGGACATTACATTACTAGTAAAGGACTTGAAGCTGATGCTGATAAAATTGCTGCAATACAAGAAATACCAGCTCCAAAGAATGTAAAGCAACTGCAGTCCTTCCTGCAAACTTGCTCATGGTATAGAAGGTTTATCCCAAAATTCTCTGAAGTTGCTAGACCTTTGACTAATTTGACGAAGAAAAACGCTGTTTGGGTTTGGGGAGAAGAACAAGAAACATCTTTCAAAACCCTAAAACATCTTCTAATGAGTCCACCCATTCTCAGTCAAAATGATCCAACTAAACCATATATATTAAGAACAGACGCTAGTAACTATGCCCTTGGTGCAGTTTTGTTACAAGGCACTGCAGCAGAAGAACATCCAATTGAGTATGCAAGTAGGTTACTTACAAAGGCCGAAAGAAACTACTCCACGACTGAAAGAGAGGCCTTAGCCATCGTATGGGCTTTGGACAAGTTTCGTGCCTATATTGACGGTCAAGAAGTCACTGTAGCAACCGACCATCAACCTCTTAGATGGTTAATGAACTTAAAGTCTCCAACAGGTCGCCTCGCGCGATGGGCACTACAGGTACAATCCTTCAACCTGAAGATAGAATACGTGCCTGGTAAGGCTAATGTTGTTGCTGATATGTTGTCCAGACCTTTCTGTCCACACGAAGAAGGAAAATGTGAAATTTGTTCAATTTCAATAGATATCCCTCCGCGAAGTCAAAGAGAAATACTAGAAAAACAATTAAAAGATGAAGATATAAAGAAAATTATCGAGTCTTTGAAAAGTATAGATAAGAATGAAGATTTCGCTAACTGGAGTAGTCGTGGTTACTTGATGAATCAAGGCGTTTTATATAGATATTCTCCCGAAACAGAATCAAAAGAAGCGCAATTAGTAGTCCCGGTTCAAGAGCGAGAAAGAGTGTTAAAAGAGCATCATGATGCACCCTCAGCTGGACATTACGGAATTGAAAGAACATTCGATAGAATCGCAAAGCGGTACTACTGGACTGGTATGCCAAGATATATTACAGAATATATTAAGAATTGCCCCGATTGCTGTCGTTATAAACCTAGTAACCAGAAGCCATCTGGATTATTACAAACACCGATCTATAATCAACGATTTGAATCCCTTTCAATTGATTTATTCGGCCCTTTACCTAAAAGCAATGAAAAGAAATGGATCTTCATCATAGAAGATTGTGCCACCAAATGGGTGGAACTATTTGCATTAACTTCCGCAACTGCTAAAGAGTGTGCGATCACTCTAATAGAGGAAGTGTTCCTTAGGTATGATTTGCCTAGAAGGGTGATAAGCGACAACGGGCCGCAGTTCGTAAGTGCTGTAATGCAACAAGTTTGTTACATCCTGGGAATCGCACAAACCCTAACTCCGGTTTATCATCCACAGGCAAACCCTGTGGAAAGGAAGAACAGAGATCTAAAACCCCGTCTGGCCATGTTGGTTGGGAATGATCATACTATTTGGAGTGAGAAGCTACCAATAATTAGATTTGCCCTTAACACAGCAAAATGTGATTCAACCGGCCAGACAGCTGCATATCTCATGTTTGGGCGAGAACTACGTACTACCGATGATATTGCGCATGATTTCCGGACTGTTGTTCACAATGATAATTTCGTTCCCGAAATAACACCGTACTTGAAGAAATTTGCCAATTTCACGAAACAAGTACGAGATCGAATTGAGGAAAGACAAGACCAGCATAAACGCTATGCAGACAGAAAATTTAAAAAGGCTCCTTCTTTCAAGCAAGGTGACAAGGTATGGGTTAATACCCACCCCCATTAGTGACTCTAGTAAAAACCGAACTTCCAAATTCATGCCGAGGCGCGATGGCCCTTATACAATTTTATCACAGAGATCACCAGTTTCGTATACATTAAGTACTATAGATAATCCTTTTACTCCCATAGGGAATTACCATGTATCCGCTCTTCAGCCATATACAGGTCAGGACACAACTCCTATTCGACCAATCCAAAGGAGAGGCCGACCGACGAGTACTACAACCTCAACTAGTAGGAAAGATGGTCAACCACGAGAACAATTTTCCAAACGCCCTGCTGTGCCCACTAGGAAGCAACCCCCCAGAAAAGCAAGCTGTATACCGAGGACGATGTACACAGCTTGAAGGGAAGTCTGTAAAGAAAAAAACTGATACATCAGATTTATACTTTTCTTCTTTAACATTGACTGTTAAAAACAACTTTTCAGAGCTCCGAGTATTGCGCAATACTATTCGTGAATTTTCCCCCCTCCCATCGAACTATGTCACGTGACTCACTCAAAAAAGAGAACTGTGATTAACTTTTGTTTTAGTTAGAAGTGTGGTATTGCGTTGTGCAAATATGTAGCAGTGGCTCTCTAGCCGATTAACCTAAAATGTTACAATTAATCAGTTTCATTTCTTTTGTAAATAGTTATTTCTTTTGTGTGCTGTGTATCATCGTAATGTGTCCGTAAAATTAAAAATTATGTTTTAAGTGTGACAATGAGTCAAGTCATCTTCTTTATAAATTTTAAGAACATTCTATTCTGCATGCATTCGTTGTTTAAATGCTATAATTCTCCCGATATAACCAGACACAATATTAATCGATATAAAATATGTCGTTGTTCTTACTTATGCCACTCGGAAACTCCGAGCCCCGATACAGTGAAACTACCTGGATTTAAGAGGACATGGAGTGTCTTCTTTTTTTAGAAGAGAAGTGGAGAAACGACTTAGCTCGAGAATCTGGTGAAAGATAACAGCACCAGCAAACAAGAAGAGCTCAAATTTTGATCCACACCAGGGCCTAGTAAATCCGATGATTCGGAAGTATAATTTTCATGGGAACTTGGAATATCTGTGCTCACGACAGATTTAAAGTGCACTAATCGCCATTAGCGTACAGGACAGCCTTCGGCCAGCTCGACTTTCGAACCCGAAATCTTTCAATTACGAGTCCGCTGCTGTCTCTTACCAGGCTAGTGCGGCCGATATAAAATAGAGTTATCTAACAAACTAGTTGGCATAGGTGGACTCTGCACAGTTCCCCACCATATGTACAGTCGGTAACAAAAGGGTCCGAACACTAGCAAAAATTCCTATGTAAAAAATACGTGTGGCACTCGAGGACTGCCGCGGTAAAGCTATTGCATAGCATTTTTTATCAACTTATGCAATTATAATTATTTATTTATTTTATTTATGCAGTATTTTTTTTTCTTTGATATTAATTCAAGTTTTTTATTTGATATTAATTCAAGTTACACTTTTTGAGCGTGGTGACCGATAAGAAAACAAATTTTTTTCTTTTATTGAATAAATGAGAATATATCCGCAATGAGAATATATCAAAAATATCCGCAATCGATTTGTAGGTATCGAAAACCTCGATGTACCAAATTTGAAACTCTATTTTTTGAAAAAAAAGGTATTTTAATAAATTTTTAAAGGCCTGCAAGTCGAATGGGGATATTCAAGTTTTTTCTTTGACATAATTTCAAGTTACACTTTTTGAGCGTGGTGACCGATAAGAAAACAAATTTTAATAAAGAAAAGGTATTTAATAGGTTTTAAAGGCCTGCAAGTCGAATGGGGATATTCATGTTTTTTCTTTGATATTAATGAATAAGATAACAATAATAAGAAAACAAATTTTAATAGAGAAAAGGTATTTTAATAGGTTTTAAAGGCCTGCAAGTCGAATGGGGATATTCAAGTTTTTTCTTTGATATTAATTCAAGTTACACTTTTTGAGCGTGGTGACCGATAAGAAAACAAATTTTAATAGAGAAAAGGTATTTAATAGGCTTTAAAGGCCTGCAAGTCGAATGGGGATATTCAAGTTTTTTCTTTGATATTAATTCAAGTTACACTTTTTGAGCGTGGTGACCGATAAGAAAGCAAATTTTAATAGAGAAAAGGTATTTAATAGGTTTTAAAGGCCTGCAAGTCGAATAGGGACATTCAAGTTTTTTCTTTGATATTAATGAATAAGATAACAATAATGATAAGATAACAATAATGATAAGAAAACAAATTTTAATAGAGAAAAGGTATTTTAATAGGTTTTAAAGGCCTGCAAGTCGAATGGGGATATTCAGTTTTTTTGTTTGATATTAATTCAAGTTACACTTTTTGAGCGTGGTGACCGATAAGAAAACAAATTTTAATAGAGAAAAGGTATTTAATAGGTTTTAAAGGCCTGCAAGTCGAATGGGGATATTCAAGTTTTTTCTTTGATATTAATTCAAGTTACACTTTTTGAGCGTGGTGACCGATAAGAAAACAAATTTTAATAGAGAAAAGGTATTTAATAGGTTTTAAAGGTCTGCAAGTGGAATGGGGATATTCAAGTTTTTTCTTTGATATTAATTCAAGTTACACTTTTTGAGCGTGGTGACCGATAAGAAAACAAATTTTAATAGAGAAAAGGTATTTAATAGGTTTTAAAGGTCTGCAAGTCGAATGGGGATATTCAGTTTTTTTGTTTGATATTAATTCAAGTTACACTTTTTGAGCGTGGTGACCGATAAGAAAACAAATTTTAATAGAGAAAAGGTATTTAATAGGTTTTAAAGGCCTGCAAGTCGAATGGGGATATTCAAGTTTTTTCTTTGATATTAATTCAAGTTACACTTTTTGAGCATGGTGACCGATAAGAAAACAAATTTTAATAGAGAAAAGGTATTTAATAGGTTTTAAAGGTCTGCAAGTGGAATGGGGATATTCAAGTTTTTTCTTTGATATTAATTCAAGTTACACTTTTTGAGCGTGGTGACCGATATAAAGCAAATTTTAATAGAGAAAAGGTATTTAATAGGTTTTAAAGGCCTGCAAGTCGAATGGGGATATTCAAGGTTTTTCTTTGATATTAATGAATAAGATAACAATAATGATAAGAAAACAAATTTTAATAGAGAAAAGGTATTTTAATAGGTTTTAAAGGCCTGCAAGTCGAATGGGGATATTCAATTTTTTTCTTTGATATTAATTCAAGTTACACTTTTTGAGCGTGGTGACCGATAAGAAAACAAATTTTAATAGAGAAATAGTATTTAATAGGTTTTAAAGGCCTGCAAGTCGAATGGGGATATTAAAGTTTTTTCTTTGATATTAATTCAAGTTCACTTTTTGAGCGTGGTGACCGATAAGAAAACAAATTTTAATAGAGAAAACGTATTTAATAGGTTTTAAAGGCCTGCAAGTCGAATGAGGATATTCAAGTTTTTTCTTTGATATTAATGAATAAGATAACAATAATGATAAGATAACAATAATGATAAGAAAACAAATTTTAATAGAGAAAAGGTATTTTAATAGGTTTTAAAGGCCTGCAAGTCGAATTGGGATATTCAAGTTTTTTCTTTGATATTAATTTAAGTTACACTTTTTGAGCGTGGTGACCGATAAGAAAACGAATTTTAATAGAGAAAAGGTATTTAATAGGTTTTAAAGGCCTGCAAGTCGAATGGGGATATTCAAGTTTTTTCTTTGATATTAATTCAAGTTACACTTTTTAAGCGTGGTGACCGATAAGAAAACAAATTTTAATAGAGAAAAGGTATTTAATAGGTTTTAAAGGCCTGCAAGTCGAATGGGGATATTCAAGGTTTTTCTTTGATATTAATGAATAAGATAACAATAATGATAAGAAAACAAATTTTAATAGAGAAAAGGTATTTTAATAGGTTTTAAAGGCCTGCAAGTCGAATGGGGATATTCAATTTTTTTCTTTGATATTAATTCAAGTTACACTTTTTGAGCGTGGTGACCGATAAGAAAACAAATTTTAATAGAGAAATAGTATTTAATAGGTTTTAAAGGCCTGCAAGTCGAATGGGGATATTAAAGTTTTTTCTTTGATATTAATTCAAGTTCACTTTTTGAGCGTGGTGACCGATAAGAAAACAAATTTTAATAGAGAAAACGTATTTAATAGGTTTTAAAGGCCTGCAAGTCGAATGAGGATATTCAAGTTTTTTCTTTGATATTAATGAATAAGATAACAATAATGATAAGATAACAATAATGATAAGAAAACAAATTTTAATAGAGAAAAGGTATTTTAATAGGTTTTAAAGGCCTGCAAGTCGAATTGGGATATTCAAGTTTTTTCTTTGATATTAATTTAAGTTACACTTTTTGAGCGTGGTGACCGATAAGAAAACGAATTTTAATAGAGAAAAGGTATTTAATAGGTTTTAAAGGCCTGCAAGTCGAATGGGGATATTCAAGTTTTTTCTTTGATATTAATTCAAGTTTCACTTTTTAAGCGTGGTGACCGATAAGAAAACAAATTTTAATAGAGAAAAGGTATTTAATAGGTTTTAAAGGCCTGCAAGTCGAATGGGGATATTCAAGTTTTTTCTTTGATATTAATGAATAAGATAACAATAATGATAAGATAACAATAATGATAAGAAAACAAATTTTAATAGAGAAAAGGTATTTAATAGGTTTTAAAGGCCTGCAAGTCGAATGGGGATATTCAAGTTTTTTCTTTGATATTAATTCAAGTTACACTTTTTGAGCGTGGTGACCGATAAGAAAACAAATTTTAATAGAGAAAAGGTATTTAATAGGTTTTAAAGGTCTGCAAGTCGAATGGGGATATTCAAGTTTTTTCTTTGATATTAATTCAAGTTACACTTTTTGAGCGTGGTGACCGATATAAAACAAATTTTAATAGAGAAAAGGTATTTAATAGGTTTTAAAGGCCTGCAAGTGGAATGGGCATATTCAAGGTTTTTCTTTGATATTTATGAATAAGATAACGATAATGATAAGATAACAATAATGATAAGAAAACAAATTTTAATAGAGAAAAGGTATTTAATAGGTTTTAAAGGCCTGCAAGTCGAATGGAGATATTCAAGTTTTATCTGATCTACATTATACACAAATTTTACGCGTACAGCTATTCACTGTTGTACATAGATGATAGATACCTATACACCTATATACTTTCTCACAAACAGCTGCTTATGTATTCGTCCGATTTCGGAGCAGCTCGTCTCGATCTGTGCGAGCTTCGTACAGCCGATGTCTACCGAACTGTGTTAGGTTTTTTTTTCGTTACGGAATTTTTCGATTCGGTCGCCGCGCTCAAAGCCCGCGATAAAAGCTATACAATAGCTTAAAAAGTACACTACATACGGTTTTGTTAAATAAATCCTAATCGAATCCTGTTCTTACACTGACTAAGAACATGATTCGATAAGGATTTATTTAACAAAACCGTATGAAGTGTACTTTTTTTACATAGGAATTTTCCCTAGTGTTTGGACACTTTTGTTACCGATTGTATGTTTTGATAAATTTCTAGTACAAGACATATTAAATGCATGTTAAGAGAAATGAATTGGACCAAACGCTTGACACAGTGACAGAATGAAATCCCCGCCTATTAGGCTACCCACCATTTAATTCGACATATTATCGTATTATAATCTACTAATTTATTTTATTGCGGTCAATTTTGTAGTTTAGTTTTCATACTATTATTTCCAATGCGACAACCCCCAAAATGCTTATTTATATGAAATATCGCCCAATTTTGCTATTTTGATAAAATATTAAATTTACTTACGAAATTTTAACTAACTTACGAAACTTTCCCATTAGAATATTTGTAGTAATTGATGTTCAAAGAAATATCATAAATATTATTTGATGTTGTCTGATAAGCTTATGATCCTCAAAATGGACGTTTATGATCAAATTTGCCCTATTCTGCCATGTTAAGTAAATCGTAAATTCTAAAAAACTTACGAATTTTTTTAATTGGAAAATTCATAGTCTATGGTATTCATGCCAGTATTCTAAATATTTTAAAAGTGGTCAGACGTCTTTACGATAAAAAAATATCCCTCAAGATGGGTGTTTATGTGAAATTTCGCCTTATTCTGCCATGTTAAGAAATTCGTAAATTTCCAATAACTTACGAAATTTTTATATTGGAAAATTCATAGTCATAAATATTCATGCCAGTGTCCTAAATATTATTTCAAAAGTGGTCTGACACCTTTACGATGAAACTATACATCAAAATTGACGTTTATGTGAAATTTTGCCCTATTCTGCCATGCTAAGAAATTCGTAAATTTCCAATAACTTGCGAAATTTTCAAAGTAGCATGTTTATAGTTACTGATGTTCATTCCGGCATCAAAACTGATATTTTAAAACTGTTCTGACATGTTTACTGTAAAAATTTTCTATTTCATGGACGCTTAAGTGAAATTCTACCCTATTCTCCCAGGTTAAGAAAATCGTAAATTTATAATAACTTACGAAGTTTTTTAATTCGAATATTGCAAATGAATAGGGTTCTTGTCAATATCGAAAGTAATATTTTAAATTTGATCTGACTTCTCTGCGATAGGGCTGGATTATTTATCAATATATCCCCAAGTATCGATATTTTTTAAATATCCCGATAACAATATTTAAGATTTTGCTCAGCCAATATATCCCTTTAACGATATTATCAAATGCGCACCTACCGCGCGATCAACGATATACCGATAAGTACCGTTAAACGCAAACCACGGATTAATAGAATAATGCTTCCGCGCTAGCGCGCATCACGAATGGGACCCGAATGAAACCCGAGCGAAGGAACCACGATCAGCGAACGAAACCCGAACAAAAAGAGCGCGCAATCTTATATCTTATACTAATACCCATTCTCTTATTTTTCTCCCATCCCTCACTGATAAATATATATATATATATAACTCCACCCCAAACGATCACTCCACTCCCACAATGCATATACTTCCTCTTCCTTCCTGCGTGCGAAACCTCAAATCTAAAATATCACTGCTTTAATAAGTCCACCGCATAAAAAAAATAAAATAAAATAAACAGTATTTATTGAAATCCATCTGCTTTTACCACAGTATATTCCATACCTTGAGTATATTGACTTACCACAGTATATTGATACATTCATGCATTTACTGACGCTAAACGATAATATGAAGGAATTTATACTACCGTTAGTATTTGATAATATTGCACATCACTTTTCGTGGATCATAGGTGTAATACCACAGTAACCAAACCACAGACAAGGCAATATAAAAACAAACGCTTATTATGACGAATGAAAACAATATCTTTTGTTTTAGCTCATTTCCTGCTATTGGTTCATTGATATTGGTTTATTTCAAAGTATCGATAACTTCTGGCTAATAAGATGCGACCTTCAACATGTGTTTAGGGTCAGTGATGCCAGATTGGGGATTTTGTCCCCATTTTGGGGGATTTTTGAGGCTTCTGGGGACTTTTTGGGGGAATTCTAAAATTTTTGAGGACAAATCTGGGGAGTTCTTCAACTTTCTGTCAATGTTGGCAACGTAATGATTTATCCCTACGACCAGGGATTTTCAATAGCTTTATTGTTATTTGGGGATTTTTTTCAAAAATTACCTTCATTTGGGGAAAAATCTGATCTTGAATCCACTTAAATCTGTTTGATGTTTTCTTTTGTAAAATTATTTTCCCTTTTTAGTAGAAATCAAGTTGGGGATTTTTTCGAAAAATAACCCTGATTTGGGGAAATTTGAAGACCTGTTTGGGGAAACAATTTTCGACCATCTGGCATCACTGCTTTGGACTGTACTTCAGTCTGATAGCTCTCCCTTTCTCCTTTCCCATGTTATCCAATGGGATTTTCGTTGCTTCGTTTTATAAAAATATCTCATTCAAAAATGAAGTTTTTCGAATTCTGTTTTTTGAATATTACTCTTTGAACGGGTCGCCTTTTAGCTTGATGAACAATTTTTCGAAAAAATTAATTTAAATATTTTATTTCAATAAGTAAATTATGGACTCTAAGTGTGGACCTCTAAGTAAAATATTTAAATTTATTTTTTCGAAAAATTGCTCACTAAGCTAAAAGACGACCTGTTCAAAGAGTAATATTCAAAAAACAGAATTTAAGCTAAAAGACGACCTGTTCAAAGAGTAATATTCAAAAAACAGAATTCGAAAAAGTTCATTTTTTAATAAAATATTTTTATAGAACGACGCGACAAAAATCCGATTGGATAACATGGGAAGGGAGAAAGGGTGCTATCTGACTGATGTAAAATAAAGTTTTATCTTCAGTAATTTTACAGTGACAGTTTCTTTATAGAATTATATAATATTGGATAGTTTATTACTTTTTTTTATGTAGCATTTATTTTTTCTCTTTCCTTTTCCTTCTTTCTTTCTTTCTTTCTTTTTTTTTTTTTTTTAAGCCGTACATGTTAAATAAAATTGATTTAAATGCAAAATGAGTTACTTTAAGTAACAAAATGAAACTTTAACATAATTTTGTTTAAATAATATAATTTTTATACTGACAATGTATACATATATATATATATATATATATATAATATATATATAATTCAATTTTCAATTGTTGTGAAACTATTACGAATGTGAATTGAACACATATACATTTTTAAAATATTGCAATGATTTGGTATGCAGATACAAAAATAAAAATGACAAGTAACTGACATTTAGGATGCATATAAGAGTTTTAAGTAAAAAATATTACTCTCTACGACCAAAAAAGGTGTATCCAATGGCATTTCTTAACTATTTAAAATGATTTTCCTTTTTATTTAATACCTACATCTTAAGACAATTTTTCTTAAGCTTTGTTTTTAGTAGAATTATGAATTTTGATATACTTGGTACAAATAAAACACAGAACACATATTAGCTGTGTTAAAATATGATTTTAAAATAATTAAAGCTTAAAACGGGAAGAACAGAGGATAAACTATACAGAGGTATACTAAAAAGCAATAGTATAAGCTATAAGAAACACAAAATATTGATTCACTTTTTATGCAATTTTTTTTTTTTTTTATGATAAAGTTATGGTAGTAATATACCAGAAAATACATGGAAAACACTCTATACTTGTATACTTTAAAATTCGTGTGCATATGTCTTTAAAAAATAACAAATGTCTATTTTTTCCTATCTTGAAAGAAATATCGCAATATATCACTAATATCGATATTAACTTGGTGATATATCGCGATATTTAATTTCTGATATCGTCCAGCACTACTCTGCGACTATTTGTTCTTGAGATATCGTGTACACAGACTAACAAACTAACAGACACCCTACAGGCGGACACCATGCAAATTTTGCCATTTTCGGATTCCTGACACTTGAAAACGTGTAAGAAAGTTTTTTAAAAAAAAGGTCGAAAAATTTCACGATTACCTAAGTTCCCCATACCTATAGTATGATGGGGAACTAAAAATTATTCATTACTTATCTTATAATTCAATAAAATCCGTAAAAAAAAAAAAAAAAAGATCAATATTTAAAGAAACAACTATTTTTAAAGAATATGTACTTGAATTACATTTTTCTTCGATTTCATTATCTATACATGTTTTAAAAATAAATTTTTCGACTGCTTTTCTCTTTAACAAGTATAAAACAGTTTAAGCGAGTCTAAAAAGGCTTAAGTTGTAAAGTTAAAAATTTTAATAAAATTACTGTTGGATCGGTACAAATGACCTAAAAAATTATTTACATTGAAATTTTTCTTATTTGCAAATCGTCAAGTTTAAAACGAAACACCGTTATATTTCCGGTGTATAATCCGCAAGTAAGTTATGTCATTTCTCCACCAAAAATTTTATTTAACAGAAAAATATATATTTATTCGAAGAAACAGCTTATATAAGTATAACATTATCTGTCAAATAAAATTTCTGTTGCAAATCTGACTTATCCCACCTGCGGATTATACGTTGAAAATTACAGAATCATTTTGGAAACAAGTCCAAGATTTCACAACAGAATACAGTCGGCAGCAAAAGTATATTAAATCTAGCCAATAATTCGAATATCAAAAAAGTACACTTAATACTGTTTTGTTAAATAAATCCCTGTCGAATTATATTCTTAGACTGACTAAGAACATTACTCGGCAAGGATTTATTTGGCAAAGCAGTACTTTTTTTAGACAGGTAAAGTGTACTTTTTTTATACAGGGATTATTGCCAGTGTGCTCGGATACTTTTGCTGCCGACTGTATTCAACATTTTGGTTTGTATGGAATTTTCTTGACACTAATGTGATCCTTACAAGATTAACATTTTCATAAAAAAAGGGCCGTCAAAGCTATAATGAATAATTGTCAGTGTGAAAACATCCTGCAAGCCATGGTAGTAACAAAAAAATTCTGTTCAGCATACTTTTTCTAAAATGTGTTTTGGTACTTCATAGAACAGATTTTGTTATAAATATTTCGAATAATTCTATATGTAGATATAATCCTCTTGTAAGATATTACAAAGTAATGTAGAAGAGATTACGCACAAATTAACAAAATAATACAAAAATTCCAAGTATTAATATTTTGCTAAAGTATTGCTCATTAATTTTGATTAATTCGCTTTCTGCTCACTTTTTTTGTTTTTTGTTTACTATTTTGTTTTTATGCTATAATTTAAAGCAATAGCTGTAATAAAGTCAAAAGAACTACTTTGTACAATCGATTCTTACAGGGTAGGTGTGATTGCGCACATGCATAGGAGAGATTGCGCTTAGTTATAACTACAGTTAAATTGTTAACAATAAATAATTGCACTTGAATTGACATTGTTATAATGTTTTTGTAAACAAATATTTTTGTATTAGGTTTGTTGGTTGAGGGGTTTTACGTCGCACTAGTGCTGCATAATGGGCAATTGGCGACGGTCTGGGTTTCACCCATAGAGGTGGTCCGGAGACAGGCCATCACAATTTTGATCCTGCAAGGAGAGGACTCCCCAGCTTCGGTAACCCCCAGAGGTATAAATTTGATGTTTTTGTATTTGGAGTGACTTTTTCAATTTATTAATTAAAATATCAGATTAATAAAAGAATTTTATAAAGAATTAAAATAAAACTAAAAGAATTTTGAAGAATTACGCAAAATCAACGTCAGATAAGATTACAAAATAACATAATAGATAACTCGTTTAACTTAAAATTAGTACATTTCCTTTTCAGTTTGAATGGTTTCTAATTTGCTAACCTCATCTGCAGCTTTCGTACAACCACCTGCCACAAGTTAAACCATTGTAGACGGGTCACATTGTGTCTAGTGATATATGACTGGTTCCGTCCACTTTTAAGCTTAGAATCCGCCCAGTGTTTATTATTTTTTAAAGTTCTTTTCTGAAAATCTTCCATACAAAAATGTTCAATACATAAAACTAAATTCCCCTTGGTTTGAAATTTTCTTGTTTCAACTTTAAAAATATTTACTTTAATTTATGTTATTGAAATTTAGACGGTTACAATGTTAAAAAGAAATTCGAGAAAGCTTATACTATTTGATTCCATTCAGTTTCATCGCTTCTGTTTCAAACTTGAGCATCATTCTTGAAAACATTTCAAAACTAAACAGATATACAATAACATTAAATAATTTGCGATAAATTTCCCACAAGCTCTCATTGGTGCACAAGAGGTAAATACCACCAAAGGCTTTTGTTGTTCGTTACGCCTCCTGAATAATGTCCAATTTTGGATTCTGGAGACTGTTTTCAAAAAAGGTGCGTTGTCTCGATTGGGTTAAACTAGTCCAGCCACTTGTCGAAGTTGTCTCCTGGTACAAAGTTCCAGACATTTATCAAATTCATCCTCATTGACTTGGCATTGCCAATAAGCTACAGAATCTCTCCTAGTATAGAATTTAATGTAATCTGTGCGCAATCTCTCCTAAGTAGCAAATGCACGAACTTTCTCATTTCGGTAGGAGAGATTGCGCAGCCTTTTATTCAATAATTATTCCCTTTTATTGGTAACTGTTTGTGTTTGTAGGGTTTTTTTTAGCCTAGGTTAGTAGCTTGTGAGACATCGATTAATCTAGAAACATTTTGTAACACTGTCTTTCTATAAATGTTCCTAGGAAGTGATAGGAAAATTCAAACATTTATTTTTTAAATGAATACAAAATAACCATGTTTTATACCAGATGATCGACACAATCGAAAAGCAAATCCAAGTCTATACTCTACTCTTGCTGTTATACCTCAAGAAGCACAGCTCGCACATTAATTCTTCCCTCCTATCCTCTGTGTAAGAATATCTACTACGGCGCCATCCCTCCTAGCTTTAATTTACATATTTAAAGAAATATTTTGCTAAACAAAAGTATCAAAATTTAAATGTTTTACTTTTATAAATAAATTATTATTGTGTGCACAAATTAAAGTAAAGCTGGAAGCCTCTAAATTACCTTGAACTTGTTTTAATGAATAATAATTGAGTCACCAGTTTGAAGAAGGAAAAATTCGAAAATTTAGTTTTTTTTTTTTTATTATTTAATTTAATTTTATTTTATTTTTTAATTTGCTTTGTTGCGCTGATACATATGCCAGGTAAAAAAAAAAAAAAAAAAGAAATGAAAACTACTTATCTGTATAAATAAAGAGAAGTGTCTGTGTATCTGTGTGTGTGTGTGTGTGTGTGTCTGTCTGCGCTCTGGTGCTCACACTACTAATCACAGAGCCTCCAAATTTGGCGTATAGGTACCTGGGACCGTGCAAGTGTGCACCTCATCGAGATTTTTTCAAATTTCGAATTTGAATTTTTTAAATTAATGTTTTTTCGATTTTAAATATTGGCTTCAATGTTTCATTTTTCAGAAATTTCATTCGTTTCAAAAGTCTGCGTATATTAGCAACGGCTATTAAACTATTTATTTGCTTAAATTCATTTGAGGAAGAAATTTTTTTTTATTATATTTATTGAAATCAAATAGTTATACACATACAGTAGAAAAAATTAAACATTTTAGATTTTGGCATATAGGTACCTGGGACCCTGCAGGTGTGCTCCTCATTGAGATTTTTTCAAATTGCGAATGTGAATTTTTAAATTAATGTTTTTCCGATTTTGAATATTGGCTTCTTTGTTTCATTTTTCATAGATTTATTCTTTTGCTTCCATCGTCTGCGTATCTTAGCAACGGTTATTACGCAACTTATTTTTATTTAATACATTCATTTGAAGGCGATTTTTTTTTTTTTTTTTTAATTTGTTATATTTATTGAAAATAAAATCGTAATGCAGTAGAAATAATTAAGTATAATTAGTTTTAAATTTAAAAACGTATTTATAACTGTTATGTATAATTTTTTATAGTAGAACAACTTCCTATTTTTCATTTTTTAATTAATTCCTTTAAAAGAAAAAACTTTTATTCATTATTTTTCTTTTTTTTTTTTAATTTTTTTTTTTTTTTTAGTATTTATCGGGGAAAAATGGTAGTATATACATAGTAAAAAGGATTAAAATTTATTTGTTTATATATATATACATATATATATAATATATTTATTAATTTATTTATTTATCCACTTTTTATTTTATTTTCTTTTATTAGATTGATCGGAATCAAATCGTAATATAGTGTAAATAGCATGGGCTATAAAATACATGGTTCAAAACTAAAATATTTAATAGATGCTGAGATACAGTCATCTTTAAAATCGTAGTTCTTAAATAGTAGCAAATCCCCCCTGTTGTCGAAAAATATCCAGATTGAAGTGCCCGGGAACGATCTCTCTGCAGGCATGGGAAACCTAGACCTGATGCAGTACGGGCGGGAAAAGAGCTGCCGTAGACAGCGGGTACCCGAAGCAAGGTTTGGAGTAATTTCAGTTTATTTTCTTTTCTTTTTTTTTAAAGTTTTTTCGATAACGTGGTATAAAAAATAAATATTAATTCAATTCTTTCGAAAATTCATTTAAATATAGTGACCAGCGAAGCGGGCGTAGCCTGCTAGTTTAACATAAAAAGAAGCAACGGAATTATTCATGAGTTAGATATCCCCAATGCGAATTTAATTTTGGAGTCGCAAAACTTAAAATAAGAAAAGACGACAGAATTTATACACCTCATTAATACATAGAAATGATTAATTCTTAAAAAAAAAAAAAAAAAAAAAAAAAAAGAACTGATTCTACATGCAACAAATTTCCTCTTCTGATCTTACTAAATTATGTTTTTCCGAAAGCCCTAATTTTGGACTAGTTCCTTCCTTCAGACTGGGATGGGGGTTAAATTTCGAAAATCGAATGAGATCTTTTGTGCATTTTCATCGAATTACATCATGTACAATTTAAAGTAGTTTTGAGTGTATGGTGGATTTTTCATACCAACTATGTGAAAAATGCCAGAGCCCGGAGTCGAAATCGGTCATTGCACGTAACGTGCGGATCTTCTTCCACTCAGCCATCCTGGTTGTTAACCAGTTCGGAATTTTTCATGGAATAACCATTGGCAAGTTCACTGTATCTGCAAACGCAGATGCAATAGGTGATAGTATTAAACGTAACTCCATAGACCACGAAATTTTCAATTTAGAAATTTTATTGATAAACTCATCAACTCATCACATAGTTGGTATAAAAATCAACCTTACTCTCCAAACTACTTAAAATGAATTTTCATGGTTCATGAGTTCATCAATAAAATTTTTAAGTTATATTATGTACTTTAAGAGCGTGCAATACCTATTCTCGTCAGTCAAAGCCTATAATATTCTCTGAGGAGATTTGTTTGTATAATTAACTAATGTCTTATAATTTCATTTTCATCACTGTAAGAAAATTCACATCCATAAAATTTGTATTCATTTTCTAAAAATTGGTTTTTAAAAATTTACTATTTTATTCATGAGTTTAAAAATGGAAAAAAGAAAACAGTGTGTTTTGTGTTTCCATTTTTTAACTGTAAAATGAAATATTAAAAATAAAATTAAAACCAATTTTTGGAAAACCTAATTAAATTTATCAGAATATTCTAAATGTGAAAACAGAATTTAAAATAATGAAAGAGATAAAGAGTCATTTTATTAACAAATTTTCACATAGAATAACATATGCTTAGGATTTCGGCAAGAGTAGGTATTGTAGTTCTTAATATTTAACAACCAAATATCTTTCTTATGTAAATGCATATTTCAGTGTTTTCTTACTGTTTGATGAAAGTTGATAGATTAGCAGCTACATTAGTCACAAACACAAAAAAAATTCAATAATTAAAAAAATATATATAATTTATTTGTTTACAAGTAAAAGCATTGTTAAATAATGTAAAAAGAAAAAAATGCATTTGGAATCGATTGAACAACTTGATGTTTTTTTTTAGTTCAGTTTTTAAGATTACACAAGCATCAATTATTGCAATTACATGCAATTATTAGCAGGAGACTTAAAACATAAACAACAGACAAAATTAGAATGAAGAAATAGTAGAATGAAGAAAAGTAACAAATAGTAATTTCAGAATATATTTCAAGAATCAATCTGGCAACGCTATTATCAATGTGCGACACATGTAAAGGAATTTTTGAAAGAGATACATCTGTATAAGGTCAACAGAATGATTCTCTCAAATTCATAACGTATTAGTTAAACATTTCTATTAATCAGATGTTTATAATATTCAGAATCTATTTGCAGTAGTCAGGATTCCTGACTACTGCTCTGTCTTTCGTAATGAATTAATAGCCATGGATTAAGGTCTTGATTCGTTTTGCTCACTCACTGATGGAAAGGAAATTTGGATCCTCTCTAAAACCAGAAGCTTTATCCAACACTTGGTCAGTTGGCAGAGTGTGAGAGATGATATTGGACTAAATATTCTTTAAAATGTTGAAGCGATTTTCCTTGTCTCGTCAAATTCACATACAATGGATTTCCTCCATGCTGATATCATAGGGAATGAGATTGCGAACACCCTGTTTAAGGCAGGTACTGGGGAAGCCTTGATATCTTCTACGCCTCTCGCCGATATGGAATAATTTTCCGTGGCTAAGAACAAGAATATATCCTCTTGGTGTGTTCCACCAGTGCACCAATGGTATCCGAGTAAACGTCTGGGTGGCTCCCTTGCAATTTGATTGTAACAGGCAAGATCAAACCACCCTCACTCACTTCCTCAGTGGTCAACTTAGATGCTTGACATATTTATGTGGTTCCAAGCGTTTTGAAGTCTGTGCCAAGTGTTCTATTGAGCAGGTTTCCCTTGATCATATTCTCGCTTTTCTGGGGAGAGGATCTTACTGACAATCCTTTATTAGTTCTCGATTTCTTTAGGGTGCACAATATCATGGATCTGATTTATCCCTGCTAGTATTTGGAGATTAGCAACAACAACAGGATGATCTATTTTAGTCATATTTGATTAGTTGTGACTTGCGTACAACGCATAAAAACATATATGAGAAGAAAACTGTTGTCTTTACAAAAAATCGAAAGGTTTGCCACAGAATTAGCTATTCACACAGATATTCAATGATTGTTTATTTATTTAATATGAAGTCACTGTGTTCGAGAACGCAACTAAATTTTACATGATAATGATATCTGGCAATAATTAAGGATTCAATATTTAATAAGACAGTCATTGTGTTAGAGATTCCCCGTTCCTCACTTGCTTCTTTGGCTTATCCAATTCTTCTTCCATTCTCTCTTTTAAAATCATGATCAGTGTTTCAAGTATGATTTGTTCATTGTTTTAATATGCATCATATTTTATCGTCTCAAACAACACCAAGTAAAAAAAGGCAGATAATCCGTTTTCAAATAATCTGAAATTTACCATATATTGTAGTTATTTTTAGCAATCATAACTGCTGGAAAAGACTTTTGTAATACTGCTTAACGAACTGTTAATTATTCCACAGGTTAACTTTTTTTTTTCTCAAGTTCACGATTTTATACACATGACTTACAAAAGAATTATGAAAGAAGAGGTACTGTAATGTAACGTTGCGTAATACAGTGCAATTAACAGATTACAAGAATGTGCTTTTGACAGTTTAGGAATTACAACAGAAAAATAAAAAAGGAAATCCTTATTTGATTCTAAATTCACTTTTGTTACTTCTAAGTGATGCATCTTTTTCTTCAGACATCTTTTTCTTCATAATAGTCCAGCTTTTTTTAACCATGCGCAGATATATCTAGGGATCTCTTACGTGTTTTTTGATTACATACTCTACTAAAATATTCCCCAATTCTTCCAAATTGATAAAATGGATTTATTTCACTAATATTGCAATATATGTAGAAATGATGATTATTGTTTTAGTATACACAGTTTTGGTTTTATCTGTATTGTTTAACTATTCCTAAGTTGTGTTCCAAATTAAATGATCTCAATGAAAGGAAATGAAGAGAATTTCATTTTAATCATGGAAGGACGTTATTAAAAACAGCAGTCTTTCATATTCGGATGAAATCAATTTCTTCATAAGCATACGCATTCTTATGCAGTTACTCTAAAAGAAAAGATAAATACAGAGAATAAATACATAAATATATAAAATAACTAAATATATTTATATATATATAGTTAACTGAAAATAAATTGAAATAAATATAATAATGAACACCTGTTTTATAAAGTATTGCTAAAGAAATAGTTTGCATTACTAAAAAAGTATAAAATATGAGGCCTATAAAGATAATAATACACAATGTCGTTAAGAGGAAATTAGGAAAATGAACCTCAAAACAAACAAGAACGAAAAAAAAAAATATTCGGTTTACATTTATTATAAAAGATTCTGAAAAAAAACAAAATTTTAAATAAACACCATAAAATCCAAAAATTCGCAACAGTTGTTTCGAGTCGAAAGAAATCATGACCTTTCGTCAGGTGAACAAAGTAGGTGCGAGTGCTGGAAACAAAGCGGTAATGCACTTCTTTCGACTCGAAATTATTAATGCGAGTTCATAGATTTTATGGTGTTTATTCAAAGTTTTGTTTTTATTACTTTTTAACGCCAGTTCTGTGGTGCTTTTTAATAAATTCCAACTGCACTCATCCGTTGCATTGCTTAATATTCAATGTACTTTTACGCCGTGGTGACAAATTAAAAGTAAATTATTTTTAATTAGGAGGAAAAATCTCACAAAAATTATTATATATATATATATATATATATATTCTTTATTTTAAAGAAAAACATTACAATAAATTGCTTTGTGTAACTCTCCTGTAGTGATTGCTTTTGCAGTACATTATCCAAAACAGAAAACCAACAAAAAATAATCCGGTGGGTCACTCACACGACTTTCTCTTACCCTGAAATTTACTACTATAAATACAGGTTGGAGATTAACAGGTAAGATAACGAGTACTGTTTGTAAACCTATGTTAAACAATTCAAATCAGGCTTCGGAAGAGTTTTATATGATAATTAGTTCTGTGTGAGAGGGGCTACCGCCCCCCTCACACAGAGGGGGAATAAGAATTATATAGAATTTAATTCGGTTATTAAAAAAATAATTCTGTTTTCAAAAAATAATTTATTAAAATTATTATTCAAACAAATTATATTTTATGATAATGCAAACGATTTCCATATTAGAGAAGTAGTATAACACTAAATATCCAAAAATAAAGTTGAATTTATTCTCAATATTACATAAAAATTTTTTTTTTTTTTAATGAAAAAAATTGATAACTTTATTTTAAATTATCGCAGATCGATGGTTCAACCATTTGTTTTAAAGGTATTGGCGAGCTCTTTTGAAAGACACCCATCATGAAAATTTACTCCCCTCGAGGGGGGACTTCCCCTCAGGGGGGAGGCGAGGCTCCTACATACACAACATTTTTTCCCAGTCGACGATCTCTCTTTAAATATATATATATATATATATATATTCGTTTCATTTGGTTTAGTGCAGTCTATAGATGTTAAACTCTACTTACCTGCAATTTCCCCTATAGACGCAATGTGTTTGAATACTTTTGAGTGTCCTTGTACACGAACCATTTACTTCAACGAATAGCTTACTGTAGCTTCCCTATATGATACACATTTAGAATACTGAGTTTGGAATTTCTGCTACTAATTGTTCTTGAGATATGCTGATAACAGACACGCAGACGATTCGCTAAAAAAATGATTTTCGTATTTAGGGGTCCTCAAAACATGTAAATATAACAAAAACTCACGTTCGAAAACTTGACCCTAAAACAATACTTTCTCGACCCTATGGGTAAGAGAAAGTAATATATTTTGTTCTTAACTATGCAGTAGATAGCATCGCAATAGCGTCTCTATAGCTTAAATTCTAGACCCATTACATTGTCTAACCTTCGGAAACATACCATATAATGTACAAATAAAACAAGGAAAAAAGTAAAGAAAGAGAAGGAAAAAAAAAGGAAAAAAAATTCTCACAATACTGAATATTCATATTAAACAATAAAGAAACATAATTGGACATAAAGAAAAAAAATATGTGGTCCTGTAAACCAATCAGTTGCATTAATCATACCTTATTTAAAGGGGGGAAATCGTTTTGTGTGTGTTTACTAATGTATATTAATTTCGTTATGTCGCATGAAGTATAAAGTAATTAAAACATGCTTTAAAAATGAACCTCTTATAGACTGTAATGCTTCAGAAATCTTTTTCGAGTCCCTGTATACACCAAACAGTTCCGCTATTTATATCATTTTACAAATAACAAATAATAGTAAAAATTTTGGATTACAAGTTATACAGATGATCTGACGTGTAAGTTGGTCATCTGATTATAGCGCGAGCTAAAAACTAAGAAACGGTGGTTGAACCAGTTGCTTCTGCTCGCGACGAAAGTTGTACGTTTCAAAAAGTTCATGCAGATAAACAAATGCCAAGATGACAAATTTAAGCCAATTTCGGCAATAGGATGATGCAGAGTCTTATTCTAGAGTTACGTACGACTGGTTGGTCTTAGCGACATATCACTGCTGAAACGATTGTTGATGTTTCCTCTGTGTATAAGATTTTGACCAGATGGATCGAAGAGGAAAATATAAATCGTCATTAAAGACCAGGTACGTCGGTACAATGACAAAGTATGGATAGACGCATCCAAGGAGATGAGGAAATGCAGTGGTGCCCCTGTACCCCACTAAACTACTCTTGACATTCTGTGGATTGTGCAGATAGCTTTCAATGCTCTTATAACTAACGCTCCTATTACACACAACAATGTTTCACACGCAACTTTCATTTGGGCAAATTTTTACTGCAATTTCTGGAATCCAAAATCCGATAAAGGGTTACAATAGTTGAGTTAAAAACAGTTCGAAAAACTGATTTGCACGGATTGCACGGTGTACAGTACATGTCAAGGCCCACCTACTTATTGCTCATTTAACGGGGACGACGCAAATTTTCTATGGCAGATCGAACAGAACGACGATGATAGTGAATTCCCGCCGGCGCTGTTTTTTCTCGACGCGTATCAGGAGCTTTCTTCTCATTAGCTAGTAGGAAAAGTTGCTCTTACGAACAACTTTTTATGACTAGCCAGAAAAAATTGTTCGTATTTCCAATTCCTATTACGCTGGGCGTTGCATTGAGGTTTCATTTGAACCAATAAAATTGGCTCAAATTAAGAACTGGCTCAAATGTTGTGCGAAAAATCGCTGTGTGTAATTGGAGCATAAGAAAACAGTTTCACGACGTTTGGCTGAAAGTGGCTTGTATTCATGTGAAAGTGGCCCTTTACGAAGACTGCCATTGACATCACTTTACCGATGTGAAAAAATTTTATGGTAATGGAATAATGCTACTTCGACGACTAAATGGTACAATGTGGTGTTCAACAACGAATCTCAGTTCAAAGGCACAATGACGGTAAGAAGATATATTGATAAGTTGCTGCAGCATATTGTTCTACCATATACTTTTCATTAGAGAACAAATTCATCTGACTTGCCCTCATCTTAGGAAAATTCGCGTTCGCTGTTAACCTTTGCACACTCATTTGAAAAACATGACAGAAACTAAATTTTCTCAGAAATGGATCTAAAGAATATAATAAAAACTTAGAGTTGACGGATTTTTCAGATGACAATCTCAATTGGTTTATCTTCATCTTCAGGTAACTTAGCGTTCGCTGTTAATCCTTATTCCGACCGTTATAAAATATCGAAAAACTTTAGGAGAAATATTTTTAACATTTTCGATAAAAACTTAAGGTTAAGGGCTTTTTGGGATGACAATACCATCTGTCTTACACTCATCTTCATTAAAATTGCCGTTCATTGTTAATTCTCACTCCACCCGTGGCAAAATATGGCAGACTTGGTTTTACTTTAGAAGGCTAATTTATAAATTCATACATATTCGCTTCAAGTTAGCTCTATCTGAGGTACCTTTATAGTCTTTCTTTGACACACATTATTATAAAGGTAACTATTTGCCGAAATAAGTGAACATATAATAATTTTGCTGATTTTTAACTATTTAAATCTAATTACACTATTTACTATATATATATATATATATATATATATATATATATACACCCCGCGACAAAAAGATAGATACAAAGGGTTTTTTCTTTGATTTTTCATAAAATAACATTATCTAAATTGTGCTTATCATTTATTATTATCCTAAAATAACACTATTCCCGGACTAATTTTTGTTTTAAGACTAATTTAGAAAAATTTTAAGACTAAATTTTTTCTAATTTAAGATTTTTGAATTTTTGAATATGATTATTTTGAATATGAATATTTTGAATATAATTCAAATATTTAATATGATTTTGATATGATAATACTTTGTTATGATAATAAATGATTAACACAATTTAGATAATATTATTTATGAAAAATTAAAAAAAAAACCTTTGTTCCTATCTTTTTGTCGCGGAGTGTAGTTTTAAATTAGAAAAATTTTAGTCTTAAAACTTTTCTAAATTAGTCTTAAAACAAAAATTAGTCCGGGAATAGATAATAAATGATAAGCACAATTTAGATAATGTTATTTTATGAAAAGTCAAAGAAAAAACCCTTTGTACCTATCTTTTTGTCGCGGATATATATATATATATATATATAAGATAAATAGCACTATTCTAGGCATATATCTTTATATTGCTAATTAAATATTTGGCAAAATAATTGAACATATAATAGGTTTGCATATTTTTAAATATTTAAATCTAACTTCATTATTGACAGTATATATGTATATGCATATACACACACTGGCCAATGAATTAGAAACCTGTGGGAGTTTCCAGAAATACTCGCTAATGGCGTTAGTATGTAACACCTGTTATCATGGTGTGGGAATTATTTTGCTGGCATGTAAGTGTCCCCTCATTTGTCTCGAGTCTAAACAAAAAAGCCTGGGCATATGACAAAACAATTGTATCTTGCAATTTTTAGATTTTACCCCGAAGATAACCTAATTTTCATGGACAAATAAGAAACTATACATTTTACCAGAATCGTTCGAGAATGATTCAGTTAACATCGGCCAGATTTCCAGCAGTTTCCTTGACCGTTGTAAAGCCCGCATCTTATTCCAATAAAACATTTTGAGACATGTTGAAAAGGTGCACTCGACATTGTTATCGGTGTAAAATAAGGTCTGGTGTGCAAAAAAAAAGATGTTCAATAAAATATTAATCTAAGGTTTGTAAATTATTGGCCAGTGAATGTATATTGTTTTTAGAAAATAGTTACTGCGTTGTGTAAAGTTTTGTGACAACATATGTACAGATAGAAAATTTCATGGGTTTTCCTTCTATTCGTATTTATTTGTTTATTCTTAGCATAGAAGCAGGTTATATTTGATTAAATTCAAAAAATTGTGTTTTCGAAAAATTATTTCAACTCTTATAAAAAACTTATATGAGGTTTAGTTTTATAATTCCGTTAAAATTATTATTGATATGGTCGTTTTATTTCAGTTTATCTTTTTATTTTGCATGGTCCTTTCTTAGTTTTAGTAAGCTAGAGAGGAAATACATGTGGTAAAACTGGTTAAACCTCACATGTTGTCTCAAGTCAACATGACTTGATAATTTTTGAAAATTAAGAATTCGTTCCTCTCTTTTAACATCAATACAAATTTGTTATGATAATTTATGATTAAATACATGGTTAAATATCTATGTCAATAATATATATGTGAGATAAATAGCACTATTCTAGGTATCTTTTTATTACTGCTTTTACGTACATAACTCTAAAGATAAAATAATCTGAGAAACACTTCGACATATAGCAGATTTACAGAATTTTAAATTAATAAATCTAATTACTATATAATGCGAAAAAAAAAAAAAAAAAAAAAAAAAACATTTGCTTAAGATTAATTTAGAAATTTACATGTGTGCTCCAGTTTAGCCCTCTTCCAACTACCTTTTACAGACCTGCTCTGACATACATTGCCCAATTTTTGAATAAAACAAGTGTTTATTTATCTTCTTACTGTACTGGCGATGAATTTGTTAAAGCCTGGAATGTGCACTTTTTATTTTTGTTTTGTTGATTTATTTTTTCGTTTATGTGTTTAATATTTAACTGAATGCTTGAATTTGAGACATTTTAGTAATTTGATAAGGCGAGATTGGTTAAAAATATGTTAAATATGCACAAAAATTTGCATCTTACCTTTTGAATTTCAGAGTGGTACGCCTAATTATCATATCCCTCTTGGTCTGGTTTTTCCGTCCAGGATTGTAGGGGGTCGGTTCACCATCAAGCCTCCTCACCACGTCAAGGTGGGGATACATCGAGGAGGTCTTGCAGAGGCTAGGTGTCAGGATATTTATTTATCTAAAGCATTACTGTAACATATTTTGGATGGGAAAGTTAAATTAAATTTAGACCAGGCCAGGAATCGAACCTGGTTTCTTGGCATGATGCGCTTGTGTGGTGTCAACTGAGCTACTCGGTCGACATCTAGCTGGCAATATTTACAGTCGGAAACAAAAGTCTCCGAAAACTAGCAAAAATTGCTATATAATAAAAAAGTGCACTTAATATAGTTTTATTAAATAAATCCTTGTCGAATCCTGTTTTTAGACTGACTAAGAACAGGATTCGATAAGGATTTATTTAACAAAACTGTATTAAGTGTATTTTTTTTATATAGGAATTTTTGCTAGTGTTCGGAGACTTTTGTTGCCGACTGTACTCGATTGAAAATAAAATAGTGTCAAATATATGTCGATCATAAAGCTCTTGGCAGAATACGCGGACAATTGCCAACTTTAGCCCTTTTCAGCTGCCAGAAAATTTTATTAGGTTTTTTTTTTTTTTTCTGTAGCAATTTTCGCTGATTAAATAAAATGAAGAATTCTATTAAAATTTTCCGATAGCCATAATGTATTAAAGTTGGTAACTATGGACATGTGTGTTCTTCAGTGCTCAAAAATGTGAAAAGTACTGGCCAGATGTCAACCGAGAAGCTCAGTTGGTACCACACAGGCACGTTATGCCAGGAAACCAGGTTCGATTCCTGTCCTGGTCACTTTTCCCTCTTGTTAAAATTATTTCAGCTTTCCCATCTAAAATATGTTACAAAGATGCTTCAGTTAATATATATGTATATATATATATGTTATTTACTTTTGGTAAAATAAGTTATTCATATTTGGTCTAAATCAAATCAATTCTGATTTTATAAAAAATAATGAAAATTTGTTATTTATTATTTTTTGCATTATATTTATGAAAATTTTATATATTTATTTTTACACATACTTATATATATATATATATATATATATTAATATTTTTTATTCATTATATTTTATTATTATTATTGCAATTTCTACTTTTTTTTTTATTATTATTACTAAATGAAATTACGAATATAGTTTCACTCACAACTTATTTACTATGTCACTTCTTCATTTAGAGCTATAGCACGGCTGCAAAAAAAAAAAAAAAAAGAAAAGAAAATAGCAATTGAGGAAACAAGGAACTTTTAAACGGACCCAAATTCAATTCAATAAATGTTATAATATCATTTCTAGCTCAAATAAGAGTATAATGTCAGGTTATTCTGAAAATGGAAAATGAATCTTTTGGCAGATTTTGTCGAATTTTAAAGTACGCTGCATCCTTAAAATTATAACATTCATATTCAGTGCATTGAAAAATAAGTTTTAAGGAAGTAAAACATAAGTTAACGAATTTTACAAGATTTTTTTTTTTTTTTTTTTTTTTTATAACGAAATATATAAATAGTGGGTGAGACGTAGCTAAACCTCGACGGCAGGCGACGACTTTTATGTCCTTTCGTATTTATTTTTCCTGGTTTATTTTTACTGTCTTTATTGACTCGTATTATCTTTTTAACACACCTTCGATTGTGAGTTTTATCAGTGCTATTTTCTGTCGATTTTAGATTTTTTCCTCTTTTTTTTTTTTTTTCCTTCCCACATTCTAAAATGCAGCGGTGTTCCGCCCTCCCGTCCCCGCCACCACGAAGAGTTATAGATAGTGATATATAGCAAAGTCTCGACGTTTAAGCCCTTATGACCACTTTTTCCCCGTTTCGATTTCTTTTTCCTATCTATTTTCATGCATTTTTTAACTGTTGTTAGTTGTCTCTTTCACACACTTATGGTTGTGTATGTGTGCGTTTTTCCTTGTTATTTTCTAGGAATTTTTAACTCACCCCCATTTTCTTTTTCCTTTTTTTTTTTTTTTTCATTCTAAACTGTGGTAGTTAGAACTTTAGAAAGTTGAAAAGACGAAGGGAAAAGTCAAAAATTCATAAAATATAGCATGAAAAAGCCAGTCTGCAAATGCAGGAAGAAATGCACAAGAAAAAGATAGCAAACAGCGGGAAATTTTGCGGGAGGTTCTAAAACTATCAAGGTGAATGGTGAATGGTGAATGGGTTTTACGTCGCACTAATGCTGCGCAGATGGGCAATTGGCGACGGTCTGGGACACACCCCTAGAGGTGGTCCGGAGACATGCCATCACAATTTTGATCCTCCACGGAAGGGACTAAAACTATCAAGGAAACCTAGCTATACGTCTCGTCTACTATTACAGAAATTTTGCTGTGCTGGAATGACATAACATGACTGTTGAAACCAACTGAATAACTTGACTGCTCATTTACGCGTTGGAAAGTTTAATTAGTGTGCACTGAATCTTAGAATTATCTTTTTAAAACTTATAATAATAAAATGTAAGCATATTTTGTGTTTTAAAAGACAATGCTAAGTGGAAAAAAAAGGGGGGGGGATTTTTTTTTTTTTTTTTTTTTTTTTTTTTTTTTTTCTTTTTGCAAAATTTTTCATATAAGAGTATCAAATAATCTGTAAACTCAAAAGAATGTGATACTCGAAAGAATCCAAAACAATTACTTTCTAAAGGAAGTATTTCTATAAAGCATATATCAACATATTTACTTTGCGCAAATCATAATGAAATAAACATTAATTAGTATTTTAACGTAACGAGTATGAACAGTTGGGAAGTGTTAATCTATGCAAACCGCATGTTTCATTATTATTATTATTATTATTCTTTGCACGAATGTCGCATCTGACTATACACCACGTATGGTGAAGTCAGACATTTATCTTACATGAAAAATTATTTAAATTGAAAGGAAAATCACTAGTACGAGATTTAAAAGACAAACAGGGGGATAAGGTGTATAGATACAAGAAAAGTGTGAATGTCGACTTCGTGAAAATAGGAACATGAAGTACATTAAGAAAAATAAGAAAAATTAAAAATAGCATTACAAAGTTTTTTTTTCCCTTTTTTTCCACAAATGTCGCAGCTGAGTATGACCAACTTATGGTCAAATCACACATTTTTCCTACTTGAAAATTGATTTAAAATGAAATCAAAAGCACTAGTAAAAGATTTTAAAGACAAACAGGGTGATATGGAGTATAAACACAAGAAAAGTGTGAATATCAACTTCGTGGAAATGGAAGAATGAGATACATTAATAAAAATCAGTAAGATTAAGGATAGCATTACAAAGCTCTTTTTTTTTTTTTTTTTTCTATTTCATTTTATTTATTTATTTTCACAAATGTTGCATATTGATAATAATAATAAAAAAATAAAAAAAAATCTTGACTAAAAAAATTTTTTTTATAGTCAAGAAAAACACCAAGAAAAAAAGGTGTAGTTTGCGCAAAACCGAGAAAAAGACAAAGGTGATTTTAAAGACAAAGAAGGTGATAAGGTGCATAAATATAAGAAGAGTGTTAATATCGACTTTGTGGAAATAGGAATATGAAATACATTAATAAAAATAAGAAAGATTAAGGATAGCACTACAAAGTTGTTTTTTTTTTCCTCAAATGTTGCTAATGGATAATAAGATTAAAAAAAAAAAAAAAATCTTGACTAAAAGTTAATTTATAGTCAAGTAAAACACCCAGAAAAAAAGGTAGTTTGTACAAAAACGAGAAAAAGACAAAGGTGATTTTAAAGACAAACAAGGTGATAAGGTGTATAAATATAAAAAGAGTGAGAATATCGACTTCGTGTAAATAGGAATATTAAATACATTAATAAAAATAAGAAAAATTAAGGATAGCATTACAAAGTTTTTTTTTTTTTTTTTTTACAAATGTCGCATATGGATAATAAGATTTAAATATATATATACATATATATTGACTAAAATTTTATTTATAGTCAAGAAAAAAAGGTAGTTTGAGCAAAAACGAGGAAAAGAAATTAAAAATTCTATTTTTTATTAAATTAAACTAAAATTAGCATTAGGGAATGAATTTTTAAAAACAAATTAGGATTAAATTAATATGAATACGATTAACAAAATGTTTACAATCATTAGATAGCTAGTCGTCAATTGCGTTAATGCGTAGCTCTAATGAGACATTAAATTTACTCAACCTCATTACATAAATCTATTTATAATTAGCTGTAACATAGTGAGTAAGACCTAGGCGACTGTAAATGACGAAAAAAAAACTTAATTTAAATAATAATAACAATAATAATAATAATAATAAATGAACGGTTGATAATTAATTTAACAGGAGAATAATTATTAATAAGAAAAGTACTTTTCTCCCGATCTGACATTATGACAGACCATTCTCACATATTCTCGTATATACTTATACTTATCTAATGAATATTTATACATTTATTTAACTTCATTAAGAAATCCGTAATAGTATCAGGGTGTGCTGGAAAACTAACATCTACGTAGACATTTATACTCTCATTTGATTTAATTAATAAAGCCGTGCTAATTGCTGACCAAATTGAAGTAGTGTTTTACTTAAATTTGTAACTGAAAATGAAGACAGTTTCTATACGCATTTCTCCAACAGTTTATTTAGAATATTAATTTATCCTTAAATTCAAGGTTTTATAATTTCAAAATCCTTGAAAATTTTGAAATTGTTTGATTAAACTGTCTATGAAGTAATTAAAAGCCGCGTTTTGTAGTTAAAAAAAAAAAAAAAAAAAAAAATAGAAAGTGGATGGATTGAAATAATATTGATGTGATATAGAATTTGATATTGCTTATCTCAAGATAAATAAATGTCCTGTCACCTAGCCTCTGCAAAAAAATTTTTTAAAGGCTAACCCGTCTTCTCTCCACTCTGAAATAAAATTTATTAATTAAAGTAATTTAAAAGTCAAATATTATAATACACTTTTAAATGAAATAACATATATTAATATCAAAACATATAATATAGTAAGTAAAATTTCATAAATTTATATAATTCAAATAAATTTTATTGCTATAATAAGTGTGCAAATAAATAAATAAATAAATACTGCAAATAAGGCATTTATTTGTGCTATTAGAATTTAATATCCAAAACTTAATATATAATTATCTAAGCAGTTATATAAATAATAACTTCAATGATATACTGTTTACATCAGTGTAATATTATTGTTAGTTGGTTTTATATTATTTAAACATATGTATACTTAAAAATAAAATTGAGAGAAAATAAATAACACACGCACACACTCCTATATATATATATATATATATATATATATATATACATATATGCGTGTGTGCGTGTATAATACTATATATATATATATATAAACTGTTAAAAAAATAAGACACACCTTAAAATAATACTTCTTCAGAGGCATAAAATGGATAATATATATGTAATGCAAATAATAGGTGAATTTTTGCATAACTTTAAGCTTAAAGCGAAGAAAAAATTACAGTTATTAAAGCCTGATTAACCTAAATCAGACATAACCAATGAAATATGACAGCAATATAAATCTAATATAGAGATTAAATAAAGGTTAAATAAAAACTAAAAAAAATACTTACTGTCTTACGTGAATGAAAATAATAATAATAATAAATAAATAAATAAATAAATAAAACTATGCATAAGATAAACGTTAAGTTTAATACTTAGTAATTTAAAGAGAGATTTGAAGTATTTTTTACAATATGTAAAACAGAGGGAAAAAAAAAGTAAAGAAAAATTTAGTTATGATATTGAAAAACAATACATTTGACCGCATAGCAATTCATTTTGATGAAATAAATCTTTATAAATTAAATTAACGTATCATTTTCTCTAAATATAACAGAAATCAAATTCATTGATTTACGTTTATAATGTCCCACATTATATTTGCATAAAGAACTGATTTATTATTTTCTGCTTATTATCATTGTTAATTTAATCATTTAATAATATTTAGCTTTAAAAAAACATTTAATATTATAAATTCTAATAATATAATTTATTATAATATTATATTAAAAAGAGAGAGAGGAGAGAGAGAGGAATGTATTAAATTTAATAACTAACAAAATATTGTTACAAAATTCTTAACTTTTTGTTATTTCAAGTTATCAACAAATTTTCAAAAGCTAAAAAAATTATAAATTGGTTGCACTCAATAATTCTTTTTTAATTTCAAAAATTTCCGCATACCCTTTTAGAAAAAAAAAAAAGACAAAATACTTTTTAAGTAAAAAATAAAAATAAAATAAAAAATAATAATAAACTATTGATTCAGAAAAATTTTCTTTAAACATTAAGAATTTGAGGGTAATGTCTTAAATTAAAATTCAATATACAAAGTTTCAAAATTTTAATCATAAATTATTTTATAAGAGAACACAAACAAATGAAAAATTGTTTTTTCTGGTATAGTGTTTCCATATAAATTTAATATAAAACTCAAAAGAAAATGTAATAGAGCTTACAAAAACTTCAACTGTATACTTGAAGTTTTCCATAGCTGAAACATATCCTATTCCTCCAGTAGTTGTATTAGCTGGAGGAGAATAGTACTCTTTCAGGAATTTCTGGTAAAACAAACGTATTCTGCTAGAATTTAGGGCTAATTTCCATCGTTTTTTAGCGATAATTCTTTTCAGAACTCTCCGTATAACGAAAGGATTTTCCCATACACCATCCGGAATTTTATCGCAAATCCATCTTAATTCATCCTCGTCACATTCCTCTAGCATTTCACCGATATATTTTTCGTTTACAGGCAAATTATTTGAATAGTCTTCGAAAATACTAAGAAGTATTTTGAGAGACAAAATAGATATGTTTTTTTCTATGCGGCAATACACATCAGTTGATTCAGAAGTGCATTCCTGTACCATACAGATATCAGTGATTTTACTACGCTTATAAACGACTATAATATCACCATTAGGTAAATATAGCATTAGGCTATTATTCTGTTCAATCATTGTAATATCTTTATATTTACATTTTATGGCAAACAGATGGCGAGGTAAAGTTGCCAACACAAGGTAAAAACACATTCCTGCTAATCAAATAATCCCAGTAAATATTTTGACAAAATTTTTCAGTCCAATATCAGTCGGTATATTTATAAAAGAAAAGACAAAATCCACAAGAAATTTTAATCCGTGAGTCTCTCAAGAAGCGAGCGAAGTACGTATCTAAAAGAGTAACGATCTAATTATTGCATCATAAATAAAACTTTGATCATGTGGTTGGTTTGTCAATCAAGCATAGGGACAAATGTTGCCAACTGTAAGGATTTATCCTTATGCGTAGGGATTTTTATCAGTTTTAATAGGAATCTAATTACGGAGTAGGGATTTTTTTTAGATATATTTTTTCTCCCCAGGACATTCTCAGTATATCCTGAAAATAAAAGCACGTCCTACGCGCAACCTTAGGACTAAGGTAAGGACTTTTATCATAAATGTTGAGACATTATGAGCTGTCCGTAGGAACACGACAAAATCTGAGTTGACAGAACTTTTAGGGGAAGAACAGTCTCTTATCGACTGCATTATCCGATAAACATTTTTTTTTTTTTTTTTTGTTCGTTGGGAGAGTAAGTGTTTTTTAAGCAAAAATACGAGAACAATGCTTTTCCGAAGATATTTTATAGAATTTAATAATTGTTTAATAGGTCAATTTAAAACAAAATTAGTGAGTTTAAGTTTTGCTGAAACTTTATTGAATTTTAATAAAAATTTTCAAACTTTACTTAAAATTTGATAAAATATAAAATAAAAAATACTAATATTTAATAAAATTAATTTGTATTTTTTTTTTTTTTTTTTTTTTTTTTTTTAAAGTTAAAGGAACCCCTACAATTGAATTTTTTTTTTTTTTTTTTTTAACCGCATTATATATTTTAAATACTATTATAAATTCGCTTTTTAAAAGTTATGTTTTTCTGTTATAAATTTTTAATGCATAACACAACCGCACAAATATAACATGATCAAAAAGTACTTGGCGTAAAAATGATTTAGAAATAACATTTTAAAAACATTTGTATCTATTATTGAATTTTCAAATTTTTTTACTCACCAAGCGCGTACATGTATAGATACATCCCTATTGACATAAAATATTGTTTGAAAGAAAAAAAAAAAAAAAAAAAAAAGTAATATTCATTTACGCATTCATTTTCGCAAAATGAATTATACACATGAAAAATTCCTTTTGTGAAAATTCCATGTTAATACTTTCTTTGTTTAAGTGTATTTCTTTGCCATGTTTTCATTAACTTCGATTCTTGTTTGTTTGATTGTTTGTTTGGTACAAATCTTGCAATCGAGGTTTACCTAACTCCCCTACTAGCTAGACATTTGAAACTTTCAGAATTGCTCATAACCCGGTGACGACACAATACTTCGAAGCCCGAATTACGAATTTTTATTAGATTTCTTTTAATTAATTAAAATATGAAAATAATAACCTCCTAATAGCTATAATAATTGCCATTAAAATATTAGCTATAATTTAATTGTTGACAAAGAAAATTTACGAGTTTATTTTCTTTCGACATAAAAATAAATACATTTAATTAAGCATGAACGTTAAAAAACTGTAAAAAGTTAAATTATGCATCTCACAAAAATTGACGTCTTTATCACTTTAAAAATTTTATACGCATTGATAAAGTGCTAAAGTAGTTCTACAGCTATGATTCTACAGAAAATTTAAAATCTTCTCAATAGCTTATAATATATGAGATTATTTAAGTAAATCATTCAGTTTCAAACGGGAAATTTAATGATTTAAATGAAGATTAATTAGATTTCTTTTAATTAATTAAGAAAAGTAATTAAATTAAAATAAATATACAAAATACATGCTGAAATAAAGTCTATATAGAAAAACTGTATTTGAATAATAAATAATGATACTCGCATATTTTGATGTTTTTTATTCTTAATAATAGACATTTATTAAATTGTAATCAATAAAAATCAAACATTAGAGAAAGAGCAGCAAATGTGTTTATAACCAATTTCAAGATCAATTTTGGAGATATTTTGAATTATTACTCTATTAAATGCAAAAAATAATTAAAATTTTCTAATCAATGAGGCCAATAGTATTATATATAACTAAATATTAATATGCAAACTCAAAAATTCGTCGTACGTTTCTAACTTTTAATGAGAGGAGAAACTTAAAAGTAGTATCTTTTGAAAGATATGGTTAATGTGCGCAGCAGAAAAAAAATCTTATGGTGTCAATAACGCACACTTCATTTTTATACACATTTTCATTTTATACACATAATCTTTTGTACTTAAAATCCCCCCCCCCCCAAAAAAAAAAAAAAAAAAAAAAAAATATTGTTAAATCTGCGCGAACAACTTTTCAAATTTTTCGGCTCGTGATTTAGCTTATTCTCAAGATTTTTTTTTTTACTTCCATTACCCTACTACCGTAGGTAATGGAAGTATTGTATTCGGTCTGAAAATTCGATATCGGGTTTTCACCTGATTTACACGTTTTAAGGTCCCCTGAGTCCAAAAAAGTGGTTTTTGGCAATTGGTCAGTGTGTATGTATGTGTGTATGTATGTATGTATGTATGTATGTATGTGGAGAATCTTCTGGCTATTATAGCTCAGAAACTAATAAAGATAGATCTACGAAACTTTAGAATTGAAATACGTCTGGTGTACAGATGAAATTTCCAAATTTTGGTGAAAATTGAAAAACCGGAAGTGGGACATCGGAAACCGGAAGTGGGACCGTAAGTCCGTATCTCAAAAACGGCTCTAACGATTTTCTTCAAACTTGCTGTATAAACACTCTATTAGATGTCCTTTCGAATGACATAGTTGGTTAGTTCAGGAAAATTGATAGGCGGCCTGTATAAATAGCTCAATTTCAGGCCTCGCAAAGGCGTTCCTTTAAAAACGGTTGTACGGATTTTTTTCAAACTCGCCATTTTAACTCACTTTTAAATATGCTTTTGTATGTAATTATTGTTTTCCTGTTAGTAATTGAGTTTAACCGGAAGTAGGACATCGGAAACCGGAAGTGGGACCGTAAGTCCGTATCTCAAAAACGGCTCTAACGATTTTCTTCAAACTTGCTATATAAACACTCTATTAGATGTCCTTTCGAATGATATAGTTGGTTAGTTCAGGAAAATTGATAGGCGTCCTGTATAAATAGTTCAAGTTCAGGCTTCGCAAGGCGTTCCTTTAAAAACGGTTGTACGGATTTTTTTCAAACTCGCCATTTTAACTCACGTTTAAATATGCTTTTGTATGTAATTATTTTTTTTCCGGTTAGTAATTGATTTTTGTAAAAGTTGGTATCTCAAAAACGGCTCTAACGATTTTCTCTTTAGGTCACTTTTGTGTTTTCTGATCACATTATCTCTCAAAAATGCATATAATTCATGTAATAGCGGATAATGGAAGTCGTGTGGTTGTTTCACACCAGATTTTTTCCTATTTATTTTTAAATCCACAAATAAAGCGCCACATAAGAGAACAACTCTTTGCTATATTCAAACATTACTATTATTATTATTATTATTATTATTATTTGTCTTTCGGAAACAAAAGTTAGTATGGATTATTTATATTTTATTTTTTATTTATCTAGCAACAGGAGTGAGCATAATTTTATTTTCTCAGACATTTGGCATATTACTTGATATATTTATAGATATGTGCATTTTAATATTCATTGCTATTGAAATGCAAAGAAGAAGAATTTTTATCGGTCATATTGAGAGGCGAATATATAGAATAGTTCAGATGCATCGTCATGTTAATAAAAATGCTGATAGTGGTTTTTTATTTTTTATTTTTTTATTATTTACCTATAAAAATTGCCAAGAACATTATTTAAACGGAAATTTTGAATTTGTATGTTTAATATTTAACTACTAAAAAAAAAAAAAAAAAATGGTCAGATTTCCACCACTACGCGATACTAGTATATGTATATATATTCACACATGTAAAACACTCACATTTATTAAGAAGAACTAAAAATACTTCACAATGCGATAATTCATAAATAAAACTATCGTATAAAAAAAAATAATTTTACTCTATTTTATTCCTTTTTTATTTTAGGAAAACCTACCTCAGTTTTCAATTTACTCTTGTCATACGTAGCTAGACTGCGGCCTTTTACTTCAGCCGTTTTTTCAACATCAATATCAGGATTTTCATCAAAAATACTCTCGCAATAGTGGCGTCTCCTGCAGAAGCAAACTTTGTTTCTTTCCCATTCTTTTAAAACTATCATTCTTTTCAAAATAAATTCTAGCTTCAGAACTTCTACTGAAATACCTTTCCGAAGTTTGTTGCAGATAGCGTCGTCATCATCACCATCCTCATCTTCATCCAGCAAATCTGCGCAATACTTATCAATCACCGGCAGATCACTAGAATAATGCTTCTGCAAAATTTTTAAAAGAATTTTACAGGTTTCAGCAAGTACGGATTTTGAATCTTCTGAACAGAAATACATTTTAGATGATTCATAATTGCCTTCTGATTTTATCCATTGACGTATTAACTCACCGTCTTCATAGATGTTAATCACATCAGTACCTGATACAAATATTTTCAGACACTTTGACTGATTTTTTTCGATCGAGACATTCGGAAAATCATACTTTAATCCACTCCAAACTTAATGGTAGTTTTGGAAACCACAAGCATATTGCTTGATAGTGAAGAGCTTTCAATATCCAAAGCCATCACATTTTCGTTCAAATTTCTCTCTGTGAAAGATTCGATGCCGCTCTCAAATCGCGTGACAACTATGCTACAGACAACCTTGCTAGATACTGCTCCGATAGCATTGCATCTGAAATGGAGACGGCGTAGCGGGAAATTCATTTTTATTTTTTAGGAAAAAGTGACGTATTTGTGACGTTGGAGTTATTCAATTATCATGGTGATATCTGTAAATATGCGATACCGTTTATGGAACATAGACTCATGCTTTTCGTTAAAAATGATTAGAGTTTACTAAAAACGAGCAAAAAACTGGTGTATATAATTTGCCTACATTTTATTTTATTTATTCTCTCTCCGTAGTTTTGTATCAGTGATTCGATTTTCTATGAATGCAATAAATATTAATTTATTCGTTTGTATTAAAGGTTAATTGGTCACATAAATCTGCTATTTGTCGTAGCTTTCAGTTTATAGATTTACATAAATGTACCTATATTTGCATATAATAATTCAATATATGCCCTGATGAAGATATGATATGTATTATATGCTCTGACATGACAGTTCATTAGTGTCATGCTTCAATTTATTTTTTAGATTTTGTTTACTTTTTCTTTCTTAATGTGAATTATATTTCTTATAAGTTAATATACAACAGGATTTACATAAATATAATTATAAATAAATAATCACAGTCTGATTTTTTTTTTTTTTTTTTTTTTTTTTCAGGGAAAAATTGAATAAAGCAATTTTTTTTAATATTTTAGTGAATTTTCAGTTTTAAATCTCTCCCATAATGAAATGAAATAAAAAAAGCCTTATAGTTCTAAATCATATTCTTTTTAGGTTGATTTCTTTAGAAATCGACCTATTGCAATCACTTTGTTTATCTATCTATCTATCTATCTACCTATAATGAAAATATTGTCATCACGATAACTCCCGAAATAATACTTCAAATCCAACGTAATTTGGACAGCGAACTTATCTTATAAATATCTTAGATGAGTTCGTTAACCAAGTTGCTCCGACTTTTTGTTTTCAAGTGGCGGCAACTTGAAAATTTCAAATCCAAATTGCCTTCCGTCTCCTTCAGAAGAGTAAGTTGATTTCTTTTTCCTCATGAAGTAGCCGTCAATTTATTAGAAAATGACACCTAAAAACTACTATTGGACTTGGTAGAAATATTGATGTAGGCTATGTTTTAAGCAAATCGGTTCATGAATACCTTCTTATGCGAATTTAAAATTTTCAAGTTACTGGCATTTGGAAACAAGACGGCGGGACAAGTTGGTAAAAATTATATCATGTGCATTTGTGAGATAAGTCTACTGTACAAATTTAGTTCGAATTAATTCAAAATATCCAAATTCGTCGTGTTGAAAAATTAAGTGACCGTCACTTGAAAGAAAACAACGGAGAATGTTGCTCAGTGAACTAATCCAAGATATTTGTAAGATAAATCCACTGACCAACTTTGGTTCGAATAAATTCAGTATTATTCAAAAGTTATCGCGATAACAAAGTTTCAAGTGGATTCAACTTGGAAACAAACTTGCCCACCGAAATCATAGTTTTTTGAATGATAAATCCATTTTTCAATTTTTATTTAAATTGGTTAAGTGTTTCAAAAGTTACCGTGATAAAAAATTTTGAAGTTGCCGCCACTTGGAAACTATGTAATTAAGCAAGTTGCCCAACAAACTCATCAAAGATATTTGAAGCTTAAGTTCACTGTCCAACTTCCGTTCGAATCAGTGCAGTTTTTCAAAAGTTATTGTTATGGCAAATTTTCAAGTGGCAGCGTGATTTCAAGTGGTCGCAACTTGGAAACAAGATGTCGGAACAAGTTGCGCTGTGAACACGTCCAAGATAATTATATGATAGTCTCCCTATCCAAATTCGGTTCGAATTGAATCAGAATTTAAAATGTGTTCAAGTTTATAAAATCTTAAGCGTTAGCCTAATTTAAAGTTGTCTCGCTTAGTTTATAACATTCGCTTTTTTGTAAAAATGGCGGATAAAGTTCAATAATAAACTTGGTTGTGACCTTTATATAGTCTATATATACATCTAAATTCAAGCGAATCCAGTCTTAAATACGATTTTTACCGTGTGAATTTGAAATTTTCTAGCGGTCTCCACTTGAAAACCAAATGGCTGAGCAACTTGATTAGCAAACTAATCCAATATATTTATAAGTAAAGTTCACTGGCCAAACTAGGTTCGATTTCGAGTATTATTTCGGAAGTTTTCGTGATTTTAAATTTTCAAGTGGTAGCCTGATTTCAAGTGCCCCCGCTTAACTTAAGATATCCACTACTTTATTAAAAATTGCGGATAAATTTCATTAATAAACTTGATTCAGACACTGATATGGTCTATGGTTAAATCAAAATTCAAGAAATTTGGAACACGCGTTTTACAATGTGAATGTCAAATTTTCAAGTGGTCTCCACTTGAACACAAAATGGCAGAGCAATTTGGTCAGCAAACCTTTCAAAGATATTTATAAGATAAATTCACTGCCCAAATTTGGTTCGATTTGGAGTATTATTTCGGAAGTTATCGTAATTTTAAATTCTCAAGTAGTAGCCTGATTTCAAGTGGCCCCTCTTAACTTAAGATATCCGCCATTTTGTTAAAATTGGCAGATAAAATTCATTAACAAACTTCATTGAGATCCTTATGTGATCTATATTTACATCAAAATTCAAGCAAATCTGGCTTTAAATACGCTTTTTACAATGCGGATTTGAAATTTTCATGTGGCCGCCACTTGAAAACAAAATGTCGGAGCAACTTGGTTGACGAACTCATCTAAGATATTTATAAGAAAACAAAAAGTCAATCTCATTAGACTAATGTCGTCGTTTTTTCTTATTATATCATAGAACTGAGTCCACGAGCTTAAATATTGTCCATTTATGAATCTTATTTTAATTTTTATTTCATTTTACAAGCGCGCTTTTTATTTCCTAATTCAAAATTATTAAAAAAACTTTTTCGATACTGTCCGTTTCGAAACTGATTAATTTTCTTTTTTTTTTTTTTCATAAGGAAAAAAAAAAAAAAAAACATGTTGATGAAATTTTATCAAATGCAGAATTTAGTTTAGTACGGAGTACTATAAGTTTTTTTTTTTTTTTTTATTCGAATTATAATATCGCTTAGTAATTATTCAATTGTATTTTCGATAAATTTTCGATTTTGATAAATGTCCAACTACCGTAAAACTGGTGCCGTAAAAATCCGTAGATTAAGACTAATAATCCTCAGTCCTAGTAAGTTTGCTGTCCAAATTTGGTTCTACTTGGAGTTATCCTGATGACAAAATTTTCATTATAGATAGATTAGATAGATAGATATAGATAAGCGAAGTGATTGTAATAGGTCGATTTTTAAATAAATCAACCTAAAAGCATATTTAAGGCCGGATATGCTTGAATTTTGATATGAATGAGACCAAATAAGGATCTGAATGAATTTTATTAATGAACTTTATAAGTCATTTTTAACAAAGTGGCGAATATTTTAAGGTAAGCGGGGCCCCTTGAAATCACGCTACCAATTGAAAATTGAAAATCACTATAACTTCCGAAATAACACACCAAATCCAACCAAATTTGGACAGTGAACTTATCTTATAAATATCTTGGATGAGTTTGTTAGCCAAATTTCTCCGACATTTGGTTTTTAAGTGGAAGCCTCTTGAAAATTTCAAATTCACACTGTAAAAAGCATATTTAAGACAGGATTTGCTTGAAATTTGGTGTATACATAGACAATATAAGGGTCGCAACCAAGTTTATCAATAAAATTTATCCGCCATTTTTAACAAAGTGCGGATGTTACAAACGAAGCTAGACAGCTTGAAATTTCGGCTACCACTTGAAAATTTATAAATATGATACGTTTAAAATACAGATTCAATTCGAACCAAAGCTGAACAGTGATCTTATCATATAATTACTTGTATATGTTCACTGGGCAACTTGTCCCGACATCTTGATTTCAAGTTGTTTCCACTTGAAATCACACTGCCACTTGAAAATGTTCCATCACGATAACTTTTAAAATATGTCCTGAACTGATTGAAACAATTGTTGGATAGTGAACTTATGGATCAAATATCATGGATACGTTCGCTTGGTAACTTGATCCGCACTTTTATTTCCAAGTGGCGTGCACTTGAATTTTCTCTATCACGTATAGATATTTGTTAGTACAGTTTACGACACAATTTCTTACATATACCATCATAACAATTGGCTGGTTGGTTGGTTGATATGGTTTTAAGTCGCACTAGTGCTTCACAATTACAACAATAGATATCTGCGATTAATTTATTATGGAAACATACTATAAAACTTACCATATAATTTTATATTTTTGGAAGAGTAATGGAAGAAATTGTATAGGCAGGCACCCTGTATTGACAAAAATCTATGATAGAGAAAAACTAGCTTCATTTTCGGTTTCAGCGCACCAAAAAAAAACATAAAAATTAGCCAAAATTATTAGATCAAAATTTTACATGTCGACCTGTGTAATAAATTACAAAGATGTGAAAAAAAAATCACAAATCAAAAGGTAATACAGGCAGGGATGGAACACGGGCGCAGAATTCATACCACTATCAATGTAAGAAAATTTTCTACCTCTTAAATCGACGATATTATAGGTAGAGAAATTTCTTAAACACATTCCGGTGTGAATTCTGCGCCCGTGTTCCATCCCTGTACAGGGTGTTCGTAAAACACTGAACTCGGCTGGAATTTCCTAATAATTGATCTTATATAGATATAATGAAATGGAAATTTTCGTAAAAGTAGAAAAAAAATTGTTTTAATCAGTAGAGAAATGTGTTTTATGCCACTTTTAATATCATGTACGAAATTTCAGCATTGTTTCAAAAAATATTTAGAAATATGCTCAGCCATTTTTTTTTACCGGATTAACCGCAAATTAAAATGAGAGTGTATTGAAATTTGCACGTTAGAATTGTTTTGATTCATAATTTCTGTATCATAACTGAAAACAAATCTGTTTCTTTTTTTTTTTTTTTTTTCATTGGAAAAATTATGCGAAAAAATTTAAAAGAAAATGAATAAAAACCTTGTTAGTAAACACTGTGAAAATTGCAAGGTTACTGTTTATAACCAAATTTTAAGACATTATTTTTCGATCACACTTTTCCGGTGCATTTTATCGTTCAAATGAAAGTGAATTTTAGTCAGCTTTTTACTTTCTTCTATATGTAATATAGAGAAAGTATTGGATTCGCGAAAATTTTCGAAGTCCACTTTTTGATGGATTTACATGTTTTGGGATATGGAGAACACGAATTAATAGTTTTTAGAAAATGTCTGTCTGTCTGTCTGTCTGTCTGTCTGTCTGTCTGTATCATTTTTTTGTGGACGCTGTATCTCACGAACCAATGAATGAAATTTAACCAAACTTGGTATTTAGTTGCACCCTGACATAAACTGGTGCTGATTAGATTTTGGGATCAATCGCTCAATAGGTGGCGTTGTGATCGCATTTTATGCAAATTTTTAACATGGCAGCATAGGACAAAATTCCGTATAAATGGGCATAAAGAGAGTTATTTTACACTTGTGATTGTAAAATTAATATGAATTATTGATAATAGTAGTAGTTAGCTAGGAAAAAAATTTTGTGCATGGGGGGGCATCGGTTCCCCCCCCAGGGGGGAAAATCCCCCCCGGGGAAGTAAATTTTCAAGATGGGTATCTTTCGAAAGGTCTCGTTGATAATAGTAATAGTTAACTTGGAAAAAAATTTTGTGCATGTGGGGGCATCGGTTGCCCCCCCACCGGGGGGGAAGTTCCCACCCGGGGGGGCAAAGTTTCAAGATGGGTATCTTTCGAAAGATCTCGTCAATACCTTTAAAACGAATGGTTGAACGATAAATCTGTGATAATTTAAACCAAAGTTATCGATTTTTTTAACTTTTAACAAAAAAAAACTTGGAAAAATATCGCAATTTTTTTTTTTTTTTTTTTTTTTTTTAACGAAATTTAACCAAACTTGGTATTTAGTTGGTCCCCGACATAAACTGGTGCTGATTATGTTTGGGGATCAATAGCTCAACAGGTGGCGCTGTGATAGCATTTTATCTAAATTTTTAACGTGGCAGCATAGGACAAAAATTCGTATAAATGTGCATAATTAGAGTTGTTTTAAACTTGTGATTGTAAAATTAATATGAATTATTGATAATAGTAGTATGTAACTAGGAAAAAAAATTTCTGCATGGGGGGGGCATCGCTTCCCCCCCTGGGGGGGAAGTACCCCCCCGGGGGGGATAAATTTTCAAGATGGGTATCTTTCGAAAGGTCTCGTCAATACCTTTAAAACGAATGGTTGAACTATAAATCTGTGATAATTTAAAACAAAGTTATCGATTTTTTTCACTTTTAACAAAAAAAAAAAAAAAAAAAAAAAAAAATCGTACTTTTTTTTTTTTTTTTTTTTTTTTTTTTTAATATTGTTACTGATTGAATATGTATAGGTAAATATAGAAGAAAGTCTTGTTTATCTTGCTATATTGCAAAAACTATTTATGACACAATACTGAAATTTTGTACATGGTTTTAAAGAATTAAACATATTTTGATAAATATATATTTTTATTTTTCCCTTCTCTTATCCATATATAGGGTAGAGTAAGTATTAATTTTTGGTCAAATTTTCGAAATTGAGTTTTTGTTATATTTACACGTTTCAAGGCGTCCTGAATACAAAAACCTGTTTTTAGCGGTTGGTCTGTGTCTCTGTATGTGTGTTTATGTGTGTTTTCAGCATATCTCACGAACAAATTACAGCAGAATCTCCAAACTTCATACTCTGAACGTGTATCATATAGGGATGTTAGACTAAACTTTTCGTTGAGATCAAGTAAATGGTTTGTGTGTAGGGACATCCAAGGGAATTTAAATACATTATGGCTAAGGGGAAATTTCTAATAAATACACTGTAACGTGAATAGGCTGACTTAAACAAAACGGAATTATTATTTATTTATTTATTTTAATTAATCTGCATAAAAACATGTATTGTGTAGATTGTGGTATGGAAATTATTCATCATTTGTTTATAGGGCTACCCAAAGGATTTGGATATATTGGGGTTATACTTGAAAATTGCCAGAATTCTAATTCCTTTTGTGTTGGATGTTTTTCAAATAGGACTAAATTTAAGTACAAAATATTGTCTAGAGTGCATATTGATTATAGAAAACATACAGGGCTGCCCAAAATTAAGCTAAACGTTCCTTTTTACTTAATATAAGTGATTGGCAATGCTTTGCTACATTTGACTATGTCGACAAACATTGCTCAGAAAACAGAATTAATTTTTCATGCCCATACTGTAAACAAAGTATCTTTTAAAATAATGTTTTCCACTCTGTTTTATTTATTTTTTTTTTATAATAAAACTTTTTGAGGTGCCCTGATTACGAAAGTCCAATTAAGTATTTGTATGCACTTTAATTCAACGGGGGGTTGAGGTGTCACATAATTCTCAAACAGAATTACATGTCAATGAAAACTGTTCCTAAACCTATTTTGGATTATTTTAAAAGTAGATTGAAATTTATTATCTTACGCTATTGATCTTAAGACTTAATATGCAATATATTTTTATGGTATAGAAATGCAGGGTAAGAGAAAGTCGTGTGATTGACACAGCAGATTATTTTAATTGAATTAAATTAAATTAATATAATAAAACTATATAAAATGTAAAAATTTGTAATTTGAAAATTTGAAAATTGGACTTTTCAACACCAGATCTTCGGTAAAATTTATTCACAATTAAAACTGGCTTTAGTTAGTTTTTTTTTTTTTTTTTTTTTTTTTGGGGGGGGGGGGGGCTTGCCATATTTAAGAGACTATTTCTGTACTGATAAGTATAAAGGATTTAAGTCCATATTCTTGATTTTTCAGGAGACGAAAAATAAAGTTAAACTAACTAAAAACTAATCAGCAGAATCGATTAGGAAAAAGGGATTATGTTCATTTATACAGTTTATACCATTCAGTGATTGTCAACCTTCATTTAATAAAGGGAAAAAAATGAATTAAATATTTTATACCAAAGATTAATTCTAAATTTCTGACTTTAATCTTTTTTTTCCAATGGATTTTATCAAAGACTAAATGACATGGTTTTAAATCCTTTATACCAATCGATAGGGAATTTTTTTCTGAGTCTAACTATATACTTAACTAAAAATCGACATTTTTGTGCTTGAATCCTTTATACTTATCATTACAGATTTATAATACAATACTGAAATTATGTATATGATCCCAAAGCCTAAAGCATGTTTTGCTAAAAAGGTCTTTTTTTCCTTTTTTTTTTGAATTAAATTAAATTAAATCAAATTTTTGTATGGGGAGCTGCATAAAATCTAAAATGGTGTAATTTTTAAACAAAGTTGGACTTTTAGTCACAAGTTTTTTGGTGCATTTTATGGTTACAACTAAAAGTGGTTTTAGTCAGCATTTTTTCCTTGTTATACCTCGGAGACATTTTGTGATAGAATACTGAAATTTTGTCCAGTGTTTTAAGGCATATAGCATACTTTTCTAAATAGATTTATTTAATTAAATCAAATTAAATTAATATTTCAACACCAGAGTTTTGGTGCATTTTACTTTCCAACTGAAAGCTGTTTTAGTCAGCTTTTTGTCTTGTCATATCTCGATTATATTATTATACTTTTTTTTTTTTTTTTTTAATAATGTGATATGAAAAATAAATAGTGATTCAATTCTTTTGAAAATTCAATAAAATATAGTGACCAGCGAAGCGGGCACAGCCTTCTAGTTAGTAATATTTCGAATATTAAATAATAATAATAATAATAATAAAGTAGGATCTTTCAATGTGTTTAAAAAAATTCTCATCTAGCCATGATTTCATCAAAATAAGAAAACAGAAACCTGAAATGGTATAGTTCCAAATGTTATCACTTTAGTAAACTTGCAGAAATGTCATTTTTATGGAAATATTCATGCAAAATAGGAAGAAAATAAGCACAGATATTAGAAAGGAGAGGAAAAAAAAATTAGAAAGCAACATAAAGTTTATAAATTGTAAAAAAAGAAAAAGAAAGCTTTTTTTAAAAAAAAAGAAAAGAAAGAAAGAAGGAAAAAGAAAGCGGAGACAGACAAAGAAGAAACAAAAAAGCTTTAACAACATGATAGAAATAAAAATTAAAATACAATAAAATAAAATAAAATAAACCATACCAAGTTCTTTGGAATTTGTAAAGTTTGGTGAAAGGCCCAAGACGTCAGTGATAATGAACAAATATCTTAAATCAAAATAGTTATTCATAAGTTTACCACAAAATGATATATTTAAAATGTTGTTTTTGAATTAAGTCTCAATTTAAATAAAATAATTGATTTAAGTGCTGTAAGAACAAAATTATCATCCAATCGACCATCACAGCATCTGGATGCGAACTTAAGAACGATGCGCTGTGTAACCGGTACAACAGTAAGTGCTTTGATAATTAATAGGCGACTCAACGAACGGAATCTAAAGTAATACAGACTCTCTGCTCCGTGTTTTCCTAACAATGAGGAATTTGCACACATGGGGGATTTGAACAAAATTCGGATCCCTATGGTGGTATTTTACGTCCTGTTACGTTATCTTTCTTTTGCGGACACATTCCAATAAGATAATGCCTGGCTGCAGATATTACGCATTTTTAAAGGTACACTCTTGTTCTCCATCACTTTCTAGTCAGGCGCAATAATGAGATTTACTTGCATTTGATCACATTTGGGTTCGAGTAAACTGTTGTTTACTACTGTTCTTAGGTAGAGCTGATCTAGCTTGTCATTTGTCGAACGTGTACAGCAAACAATCCCGTCACATGAAGACGCTTTCCAATTCTACTCGTCAATGCTCTTTAACACATTCATCGCGTCAATGACGCGCATTCATTCAAGTAAACAAGTAAGTTAATCAATTTAGATAATAAATACTTAAAATAAGTTAATTTAGTAAATAAGTTAATATACACGCAGAAACCATTTTAATAACATTGTATAGAGGACGTCGAACCACGTCCCTAGGTCTCAGCGAATGATATTGGAAGACGAAACAGCTCGACCGTCTTAACGAAAGTACTAACCTTCTAATGCGCAGTGCCTCAAAAACGAAATACTCTCTTTAACTCCTAAATAAAGTATTAACTTAACTGGATTGAAGGTTTTACTTTTGGTTGTATGCCATATGGCGTAGGTCCATTCAAACGAAGTATGAATGATGAAGGGAAAATGTAACCCCGCGTGCTTTTTGTTTTGACATTTAGATTGGACAAATTGTTTTCATGCGACCGAAAAAGTTCATGAAAGTTAGAAGTGTCAATAAAAGATGAAAAGGTATTCTAAGAAGATATTTTACAAGTGAGTAACTGTGTTTTATGCTTATAAATGTCCGCATACTTAAAAAATTAAAATACGTTGGTATTGCACTGGTGTACTTTAAGGTGTATCTTTTAGAAACACTAAAATTTTCAATAACAATAATAAGAAAGAAAGAAAAGAAAATTTACTTACTAATTATTATTATTATATTTTTACATTATCCTGTCTAATATATAAAAGTTTTTTTCTTTTTTTCCAGTCAAAATTAAAAAAAAAAAAAAAAAAAAAAAAAATCATGCATTTAATGGTTAACAGTTTCAAGACCAATGGCGGACCAACGGAGTATTCATTTTTATTTTCTTATAGCCGTATTTCCTGAATAAAAAATTCGATTCCTATCGATACTATCCTCCTTTTGGTTTCAATACATATACAACAAATCAGTCTATTTTCAACCCATTCAGATACTGTTTCGTGGTGCAGTGATATTTTTTGTTACAGAGTCAGAGCTGCCAACCTAATCTGGCAAATTGTTAGTACCGCCCATTTTTCTACACCACTTACTTTTTAGAGTATTTGTTTTCTTAATTCATCGTAAATATATTTGAAGAGAATTATTCTAAAAATTAAATGGTGCAGAAAAATGGGCGGTACTAACAATTTGCCGGATTAGGTTGGCATCTCTGCAGAGTGTATTTTTGGGTGAACAGAGATATGTTTTTACGTATACAGCAATATTTTTACATTTAATTCGGAAGTGTATTCTGAATTTATCTAGATACCAGTAATAATTTAGTACATTTACATAAAATAAGAAAATCCTCCTTCTGTAACAAATATCAGAAGGTTCTTAGTTTGTTCTACGATTGTAATATCTTTAACTTTCCTTTTATGGCAAACAAATCAGGTTACATAGTTGGTAACCAATGTATATGTTGTCTAATAACAGTGTATAATTTGAAAAGATTTTTTCGCTCTGAATAAATCTGGTATTTTAATTCGCAAGTGTCTTAAAAAAAAAAAAAAAAAAAAAAAAAAAAAAGAGGACAGTTTTATTTTAAAGAAAGAGATAAAATTTTTGTATTCTAAAATTGATCGTTTATCATATTACATTACCTCTTATCGTCATATTACATTGTTTGTTATCGTCATATCACATTGCCTATTTAATACTAACGATGTATAATTTGTTTAAAAAAAAAAAATTAAGTCAAACTTTTCACAATATTTCATTCTGCTGTTGCCTGAAAAAGTGGAGCACATTTTTCATAAACAAAGAGATAAATTTATTGCGGCACAAAACTGATCATTAGTCATATGTGGACTTCTCGGACAGGTGCTTCCTTGTAAAGAAGCAGCGAACTTTGCCAATCAATGCGTCTACGATAAATATACTACATGTTAAATTCACTAGCGTAAAAGAGCTAAAAAAGAAAAGTGTATCACGTACCAGCTACAAATTGTGTGATGTGATCGGGAATTTTATTTATTCATTTATCTTTTTATTTATTTATTTTTCGGCAAAATTTTATTTTTGTACTTTTTTGATAAAATGCTATTGTAAAGCTAAAGCGAATGCAGTAAAATAAACCAAATTTAAATAAATTGACTAGACAATTAATTTTTGGGTTTGTCTTAACGAAGAACTGCTAGGCAAACCAAAAATAATATTGTATAATTATATTTCATACTGTTTAAATTCCTTAAGGATTTATATTTATTTTACTGAAAATTTACAAACCTTTCAGCTAAATTCATTCTCTATGTTGATATTTCTAAATATATTTCTAATATTATTAAAATAAGGATTTCAAATCTAATAATAAAAATATTTATTCAGTAAAATGTTGAGTATATTTTAAAATTTTATGTATGCAAAATAAAGAAATTAATAAATAGTTTCATTTATTTATTTTATTTTATTTTATTTTCATTCAAAAAATGTTCATCGATTATTTTTTTTTTTTTTTTTTTTTTTTTTTTTTTAACTAATTATGAAATAAAAAATAAATGTGGCATACTTTTAGTTCAAAGTCGAATTTCAGAAATCTTTTCCTGATGATAAAATTTTGAGTTTTTATATTCAGATATTAAGCCGTTTCGCCTCAAAAATTGCTCTATTCATTTTTATCAGATATATAATTTTTAAACAGATGTGATATTTTTATATTTTTTAAAATGCTTATTAAAAAAAAAATAAATAAAAAAATCACTAAAATTTTCAAAAAGGGAAATTTTTAAAAGTATTTTTTCATAAATTATTTATATAACTAGCCGTGACAAATGTCAACTCTCAATAATAATAATAATAATAATAATAATAATAATAATAAAATGTGCCAAAAATAAAAAATGTAACGTGACTTAAAGTTTCGTATCTGTCCTTTAATTTCTGCAATAATACCAATAAATTTTAGTATCCTTTAAAACATTACATTCTATTTAATCTATTGTATTAAAAAAAAAAAAAAAACTGGGAAGGTAACTGCACTGTAAAATGTAGGTTCTTAAAAAGGAGTATATATTGTCTCAAAATAGCTCCGAAACAATATATACTTAAATTTGAAAACCCATGTACTCATTTTTGAGTACATTGACATGTCAAACATGGGGATATTGGGATTCTTATTGATCAACCCCATTTTTGAGCATGTCAATAACTCAAAAATGAGTACATGGGTTTTCAAATTTAAGTATGTATTGTTTCGGGGCTATTTTGAGACAATATATACTTATTTTTAAGAACCTATTTTTTACAGTGTGCATAACCAAGAAATCAAACTTCGACCCCTTAATCAGAAAGGACTCATTTACTATGCAACGTTCCGTATACATTCACCAGAATATCGAAACTTCACAGTCACTTCCTCACAGGAAAAAAATAAAACATATATATATATATATGTGTAAACCGAGATTTAACGATAGGGAACAAAAAAAAAATTACTCAGAACTTAATCAACAACAGCACAAAGGTCTATAAGCAAAAAACTGAACCAACATACCTGGGCGCCAAAACAAACGCATTGCTAACACAATTGGCACATTCTCAATGACAAATGTGAGGCAACTCTAATGCTTCACAAGAAGGCATAATATCTACTATATCAAGAGAATTTTACTGCTACGGTTATTACAAAAAAAAAAAAAAAAAAAAAAAACTAGCAATTGCCGCATTTCCAGAATAAAAATCTTTTCTATTAAATGTAATTGATTGAGCTGTTTTGATATATAACTATTACGATGTCGACGAAGACTGGTCAAAAATAAACATTTAGGAGAGTCACAAATGGATTACAACAAACTCTGCAAATTGTTATAAAAGCAATTTCTGTTTTTTTTTTTTTTTTTTAATTATTATTATTTTAAAATGTATTAACTTTTAATTCAAAAATTATTTTTTTGTCCTACACCATTTATTTATTTTTGTATGTTATATCTCTGAACACTTTTAAGCACAAAGTTCTTCTCCTCGTAATTAATACTACCTTTATTTTTCTTTGGATTTCAATAAAGCATATGTATAGAAGTAGACTTAAATATTTAAAAGTGTTTTTTTTTTTTTTTTTTTTTTGTTAAATATTTTGAAAATTGTTGGTTTTTTGAAATTTTTTTTAAAAATCAAGTACACTAAGCGACAAAAAAAAAAAAAAAAAAAAAAAAAGCCGCACTGCAGAAAAAACTATTTATACCTTTTTTATTTGTAATAACTTTAAAATTAATGATTGGAACAAATAAAACTGTCATGTTTGCATAACACCAAAGTGATGAAATGATACCTATGTACATTTTCGATTTAATAATTCGGTTTATTACACTTTACGAAGTATTTTATTAAAATCTTCATAAAATTTTCTTTTTAAACATAATGCAAAAACCATATACTTTGTATTCTGTTATGATTTATTATATCAAATAAACAAGTTATGTTTTAATATATGAAATAAAATTATTTATTTGTTAGACCTAAGCAATTTTTTAATAAAAATGTGTATTCTGCATTGGGTTAATTCCATCTTTATATGGAATTACTTCTGCAATGATCAGTGGTATAGCATTATACCCTTTTTTGAAATAAATCTCAAAAATTTCACTGTGCTAAATATTGTAAATAACTTTTATAGTTATTGCAAAGTTGTAGGCTGCAAATTTCGAATCCTCCTTTCTCTTCCCGCGCCTTTTTATGAAAAAACATTTTCGAGTGAATTGAGATTAGGAGTGTTTCGAAGTCTAATAAAGATGAAATTCTACGGTATTCTTTGTGGGATTTAACTTAGAGTAAAAATCATATTACTACTTACAGAATTATAGGTGCTTATGGTAATGGATAGGTAATTTTAACAATGTGATTCAAATTGACGTACCACAGACGCCATACAGAAAGGCGCATTATCACCATGTAATGCGGTTTGAAGAAAAGTCGGAAATACCTCTAAAATAGTCGTTCAGGTGCTACTTTTATAATCACCGTGTTTTATTTTGAGTTAATTGATCCCTTGAGCTTGAAAATTTGCCCGATTCCTTGAAAAACTGTGCACCTCCGTACCATAATATACGGAGAAAATGTCACTGCTTCAAGAGTGCGATTTTCATTAAGTCGGTCATATTTTCGTCCTCATTCTAGCTTTTTTTCACTGTTTGAAATAAAGAAAACTTGATTCATCAGAGAAAACCAGTTCAGCCTAATAATTAACTGATAATGTTTTTAAATTTTTGGTAAAGTATTGTTTTTTACTAATTCTTTTCCTTAGTAAGGGATTTTTTCGCAGATCTTCTGTTCTTAAACCCGCTTTGTTTAATTGTTCCCGAATTGTTTTTGAAGAAAGTAATTTACTATACACTTTTTTTTAATCTTTTTCATGCTCTGAACATGATGCAAATCGATTTTTTAAATATTCGCTTTTTAACTTGCGGTTATCTTGCTTGGATGAGCAACATGATGACCGCCTAAAGTCAAATTCCTGTTTAAACGGCCAAAAAAAAAATTATATTTTGCTAAAAACCACTTTTCCAATACTTCGTTAACATTTAATTATTTTGTCATCTCACGTATTAAAATATTTTTTGATTTTCATTCAGAAATTGATACTTTTTGTTGCATCGTTAACTGCCGTATTCTTACCATTTTTGAAATAACTTGTAAAATTACAGTTTTTCTGACAATTGCATCTTGTTTTTAACACAGGACTCAGTGCTAAAGTGTAAATGGAGGACAACATAATAAAATCTGTTCGAAAATTTGCTCTTTAAACGATAAAATTGGCGGTTGTAGAAGGTGAAAAGAAAAATATTCAAGTACGGCTTTTTTTTTGTCGCTTAGTGTATTTATCTGTAATATATCTATATATATAAAGAGCAGAGTCTGTCTGTGTGTGTGTGTCCGCTATAGAATCCTAGGCCGTTTCACCGAGCGGGACCAAATTTGGCACGGTTAATGTTTACGACCCGAGAAAGACAACGCCGCAAGCGATTTTACAAAATTCGCCCCCCAAGGTGGGTAGGGGGGCAAAACGTAATTTCACAAAATCCTTCATATCTCAAACAAAAAAACAGATATCCGTAAAATTTTTGCTTTAAAATATAGCTAATACAAATGTCTAAAAATCGGTTTCTGGAATTTTTGAAATTCGGCCCCCAAGGGGGGCGGGGGGGCAAAACGTGATTTCACATGCGTAAAACGTGATTTCGCATAATCCTATATATCTCAAACAAAAGAAATAGATATACGTGAAATTTTTGCTCTAAAATATAGCTAATGCAACTATCTAAAAACCAATTTCTGGAATTTTAGAAATTCAGCCCCCAGGTGGGGCAGCAAGAGGGGGTGGGGGCTATGGAGCAAAAAGAAATCGAAATAGAGTTAGGCTGTTCAAAATTGGTACAGATAATTTTTAAAGGCCTGCAAGAAGAATGGGGATATTTTCGATTGTGTAAAGTTATTAGGAAGGGCGAGGAGGGGGGAGGGGAGGGGGGGCAAAAAAATAAAAATAGTGTCAGATCGTTCAACATTGGTACGTAGAGGTTTTCGATACTTACAAATCGATTGCGGATATTTTTGAATTTGTAAAATTATTAGGAGGGGCGGGTAGGGGGTGGGGCGGTAAGGGGGCTATGGGGCAAAAACAAATAGAAATACAGTTAGGCCGTTCAAAATTGGTACAGATAGGTTCAAGAGGCCTGCAAGTCGAATGGGGATATTTTCGATTGTGTAAATTTATTAGGAGGGGCAAGAAGGGGGGGGAGGGAAGGGGGGCAAAAATTTAATATTCCTGTACACTGCTTCATAAAAGTGCTCCCGAATCATTATTTTATATCCTTAATTACAAGAGAATCACCATACGACATTTAATATTTACAAAATATGTACAATTTATACGAACCCCTTTTGGTTTTTTATGTGTAGCCACATTATAGAATTTTTAATTACACACCGGCTGTAACATCTTGCAACTAACAATTTACAATCTATCAAAAAATAGATCTTTTCATTTCACTTTATGTATTGGCAAAATATCTAATGATATTTTGTCAAGAATGGCGACAGCGCCCTCTATATCATTTAAAAAAATTAGGGAAGATGGCTTAATAATTATAAGCTATTTAACATACTCGTAGGTGTTTGGATTTAGCGTGTTACATTATTTAATTACGTACTATATTTTTCTTAGACTATATATAGATTTTTTATTGATTTCACAATAATATACGTGTATTACTAGCTAAAAGGTATTAAGCACTTGCTATTATGTATTAGTTTTATTGGAAATATTTTCATCTGTTGTAAAACTTGATACAGAAAATATAATGTATATATATGGCTTCTCCTTTCAACATTTTTTTATTCGTATGTGTGTGTATGTAGTTTCGAGGTCAATGATTTAAATAGGAATAAATCTGCAAAAATTTCCAAATTAATAATAGGTCTGTATAATGAATATTTTACATATATATAGATGAAAAAGTCTTTTTGTTTTCAAAATGGCTTTTGTTCTGTTCTTTATTGGCGAATATGGGTATAACCGGCTCATTATGGCGTGAGTTTCGAATATATTTCCTAAAAATATTTCTGATTATATCTTTTTCAGTTATTATGGATAAATTTTGCAATTAATATTACATTTCTTTAGCATTCTACAATCTTGTAACTTTATATAAAATATGTATATATGTGTGGACGTGTCCACATTCTTTTCTTCCACCTCCCAATAGATAGCGCTGTTTTTAATGATAAATTGAAGCGGTTGAATTAAAGCGGGGCATGCTTCTGATTCAGTTAGCTGCGTTTTAGCCGCCAGCACTGCAAAAAATAAACCCGTAAAAGTACAGGAAAAATCTGGCAGCTGGGGTGCCAGTATTTCTCCGTCAAATATACAGTTTAAAACAATAAAATTGTATCAATGACATATATTTTACGCAGGAATCCTATAAGTCAAACAGGTTTTTTGTTAAAAGTACAGTTTTGTCCTGTATATTTGACTGGATTTTCTTGTACTTTTAAGGTTTTTTTTGCAGTGAGCGAAATGGCTGGTGGTGATCTAGTTGCGCAGAGTAAGGGTGTTGAGCCATGGGTTGCTTCTACACGTTTTAATCATGCTAAGTATACCAGTAGGTACACTACTTTTCCCTACATGATATAAGATGTAAAGAAATCTGTCAGTAGAAAAGATAACCTATTGTTAAAAGGAGAATGCCTGTTATATATTAATACATATTTAATGGTGGTTCTGTATTTATCCTGTTCACGTCTAATAAATGTGAAGATAATACTCTTCTTTATTCGTTTTCCAAACTCAAATCCTCAACATCGCAACTTACTTATATATAAGACTGATTATTTTCTTAGTAACACTTTAAATATTCTATACATTTTTTACAAAAGTGAATCGACGTCTCTGTATAATACTGAATATATAATATAAGAAATATAAAAATTTTAAACGAACAAATGTTTCTGAAATACAGGCAAAAGTGCTATAGATGTCTTGTCAATCACACGAAAAATACTTTGATAATATACATACGCAAAAAATATATATATTCTATAATTATAAAATAAGACTTTTGCCTGTAAATTTCTCAAAATCAAAAACTTTTGCGATATCTTCACGTTTCACACATCGTGAAAGTGAATATTTTCAGAAAAATTTCTGTGTGTGTGTGCGTGGATCATTGTGTCTGTATGTCTGTAACACTACTTTTGTCCGGGTAACAGGTGAGAAAGGATGGTCGGAATTCAACGACACTTGGCAGCAGGATTTAGGTCAGTACCCAACTTAAAATTATATCTATTTAACTTTTGCAAAATCCTCCTCCTCCGTTATCTCCCGGGAAAGGCAGGGAACAAAAAAAAGTTTGAAAACATAATTCCGCTCCAAATTACTTCATGTGGAAATATTCCCCATAATAAGACTGGACTTAAGCGCGCGCGCGCACACACACACACACACACACACACACAAAAAAAAAAGCATTTTCTACGAGTTTGGAATTTTCGATTTTTAAGGAAGGGTGGGGGATTTCGCAAATTCCGTACTTTTGAGTAGAATTCTACCAAAAATGGTACAAAGATGTTAGAAACCGCCATGCGTCTTCCTTAGGTTATTTCCAAAAACCCATTATCGTTTTTTTTTTTTTTTTTTTTTTTGTGATTTATTATTATTATTTTTTTCATTTTGGTGGGGGGTGTTACGTGGGGGCAAATTCTAGACCCCCACCCCTCCTTTTAGCGAAAAATTTGACCTGTGAAATCTATGGAAGCTGCGGCCACGAACTTTGGTGCGGAATAATTTATAATGTATCCAGCACCTATAAAAAAACAGATGTAATGAAATTCTCCTCTTTTAGCCCTATGTGGGGAAGGAGGCAAAAACAAGTTTGTAAGTATAACTCAGCTCCAATTTACTTCACGGTGAAGAAAGTGCAGATGGGGAGACTGGAATAAACTACAAAAAAAAAAAATAATAATAATAACTTTCTGCGATCTTGGAATTTTTTAAAGGAGAAATCTCTCATGTTCCGTATTTTTGAGTAGAACTCTATCAAAAATGGTGCAAAGATGTTGAAAAAAATCATGCGTCTTGTTTCGGATATTGCAAAAAACCTTTTTTTTTTTTTCTTTTTTTTTTGGGGGGGGGGTATTTTTTATTTGAGGGGGAAGGGTATTATGAGAGGGTAAATTGGAGAGCCCTCTTTTAGTGCTTAATTTTTCCTGGAAAATGTATGGGAGCTGCAGTCACAAATTTTGGTGCTTAAATTGTATATCTGTATACAACACCTATTTTAAAGGCATTCCTCCCCTTACCTCCTTGGGTTCGAGGGACATTAAATACCTTTTCAAGAGTAACTTCGCTCCAAAATATCGCAATAGGATTAATTTTTATGTGTGGGTTGATTTTGATTGGTGCCCAACACGCTCTATAAAGCGATTTTGTGAAAATTTCCCCTTACTCCCTTTAAAGACGGGGGAAGCACGTTTTTAACCCTTTCAGGGGCACTAAGTAAAAATGATTGAATTTCCTTTTAAATATATATATATATATATCATAAAGTAAACATCCCCTACAAGTCATATTTGATGAAGAAAAAAATTAGCATGTGGGGATTTTTTTGTGGGTGGTGGCTAGACGTTCTAGCCACTGCGCACATACGTCATGTACCTTAATTTTCGTATGGAAATAAATATTTATATATTTAAGGAATAAAAATTGAAACTATGCCTTGAAAATGTAATTATAATAATACAATGTAACAACAATTAATTATTACTTAAATTATAATGCTTCTTTATCCTTTTTTAATGATTTATTATATATATATACACATATATATGGGCTGTTTAAAATTTGTTTAGAAACCTTTATGCATTAGTAATAAGAAAAAAATTATTCACTATTTAAGGAACAAAAATTATAGTTATTCAATTATATCTATTGCAGGGCAAGCGTTTTATTCCCATAAGAAGATTTATAGCAATAAATCTTAAAACTTCTTCTATATCTATTGGAGTAAAAGATTTTCCTAACTGGGTAGCATACAAGTTTGTTTGAAAAACTAAATCTTCCCAAAATTTCATTGCCATAAACATAAAAAATATTCCAAGTGGGGTTGGATTATCAATATCAAGGACCTCAGGTGTAGGACCACTTTCTTCCATAAATTCTGGAACAGATTGGCGAACTTGAAAATATTTGCTCCAATTTACTCGCCCTCTTGAGCTAGAAGGACCTTCTATTTCACTGGTTTGTTCATCTTCCGAACTTGAAACAATTTCTTCTTTAGGTAAATCTGGAACATATTCCTCATTATCACTTGTTCCTGATCCAGATACTGCATAATCATCATCTGAGAGTAGCTCTTCAAACAGAGCAATAGCTTCATCCAAAGGTAAGCCTTTTCTAGGCATTATTGTGATAAAAATTAAGATATATAAATTTAATTTAAGATTATTTAGAGAAATTAACTAAATTTAAAAGCTATGGAAATAAAAATTTATTTTTAAAAATCACGATATGAGAGCAATAGAAAAAAGCAGCCTCTCTCTATACTGTAAACAGAAATACTGAATAGCTTTTTTGTAAAAACCCTCCCACGCTTGTTTACATCTGTATTTACATTCTGCTATCCCTTACTGTTTATATTTATCACAGTTCATTAACCCCAAAAGACCCTCTTTGTTTATCTCAAAGGAAAAGAAATTGAGATTATTTTCCCCAGCAGAGCCTGTGTTATGGTATCTCCCTTGATATATGTGCGCGGTGGCTAGAGCGTCTATCCACCTAAAAGATGCTCCTAAAAATCAAACTAAAATTAATGACCTAAGATAATATGTAAATCTGTTGTATTTAAAAGGTGCATTACAGTATATTTACACTACCAAATACTTTTGAATAAAAAATTATTTTTCATAAAAATATATAAAAGAAACTTCAAAAAATTTTCCTGCAACTTGTCCATTTAAAAAAGTCACAGGCACATCCTGCTTAAAGTTACTGTAGTGCTGCCATCTCTATTTCAATTTTAGAAGTACACATTAACTTTTCATAAAAGTGGATAGAAAAAGTAGCCACTGCACACCTAGAGAAAATTTGTTAAAGTAGGTGGATAGACCCTCTAGCCACCGCCCCTGAAAGGGTTAAGAGCAACTCTGTTTCAAATTATCTCAGGAGTGCGATATTGTTATGTGTCGATTGGTTATGCGTACCCAGTAAAAAAACAGTAAAGAATTTTTGCAAATTTACTCCCCTCCCTAGTAGGGGGAACGGGGCTGAAAACACGTTTTCAAGCTTAAATCTGCCCCAGATTATCTTATTAACATCAACGCAAAATATTAATTAAAAATTAATTACTTAATAAAGAAATATGAACTTTGGCGGGATTTCGCGAAACGTCTAACTTACACGCGGGGGAGGGCGAAGTGAAAAGCGGGTAAGTCGCTACCGAAGGCAGGGAGACACGGACTTCTCATGTTGCGAGCGGGAACTTTAACTTAGGTTGAGTGATTTCAGTGATTTCAGTAATTTCAGTGATTTTTTTTTTTTTTTTTTTTGAGATTTTATTAATATTAATATGGAATTTTGAGAATTCATTTAAGTATAGTAAACAGCGAAGCGGGACATACCTGCTAGTACTGTATATAATCTGTAAAAAATGAAAAATAAGTGTGACAAAGAAATAAAGAGTGTGACATTGCATCAGAAATTTTACAAATTTGTGTAACGTTACATAATGTAATGTTATGCATCTTTTAGTAAAAATTTACACAATTAAAAAATTTTATAACAACACACTAAAAGTTGTCATGTATAAAGTCATACTTGTATAAAGTTAAGCCAAAAGTTTCAGACAGCACTGCTATCTTAAGTTTTTGTTCATTACACACTATTTTTATAGAATACGTTTTTGTTGTAATGATAAAATTTTTTTTACAGAGTAAGTTTTTGGTGTAAAGTTCCTTTTTTGTTTGTTTGTTTTCAGTGTAACAACAAACAAAAAATTCCTTATGCCATTCTTCAACGTACAAATAAAAGAGATGCTATTATACATACCAATATTATTTACTCAGACGCTAGTATTAAATTGACAGAGTCATATCACTGATTGAGTAATATTATTATAATATTTGTAACTGGGCATTTGGTCAGTAAGCAATCTGAATATTGCTTAATTTCAATTCTACACAAATAATACACCGTCGTATCAGACTAAACTTTAACCTATTATAACTATAATAAAACTATGATCTGTAATATTTTATATGATTCAATTACATAAAAGTACTCAATAATTTTTATTTATATATTTCAAAAGTCTTTTATTTTCAAATGTGTTAAACCTTGAACAGTTAATTAATTTATTTTTTCCTTAAAACTATTTGAGGTTTTCTTGGAAATTCCTCTGTGTGTAGGTACTGCATATTATTAATTTAAATTTACATTCATCATTTCAAAGTTTTCTACACTTATTAAAATTACCAGCTTGGGGAAATATAGAAGATTATGCACTTCTTACAGAAGCTCAATTTTACTGACGAATAAATAACATTTTATAGATCAATACTTTATTAGGATTGTTACTTCCAAAAATAAAAGAAAAAAGTAAAATAAAAAAAATCCATACTGTGTTTATTGTACAGAGTGATTATAATTAAAAATACGATTTCAAAACTCTATAATTTTAAAACTACCCACCAGAGCGATTTAACATTTTACCAGAGAAATCGTAAGGCAATGAAATTTTGTTTGGGGGAAGAAAAAAATAGTTCCAACATGTTCCTATAGATGGCACTGTCAGTGTAATGTCAGGGGAAATGCCAAAATGGACTCATTAAACACAGGAATGTTGTTAGCAACACAACAGAATAGCAGGAAACAGTACACTTCAAGGGTTTACTACAATAATTTTGGCAAAAAGACAAGAATACGTGTTTACAGTGAAAACAGTCATAGTGAAAAAAGAAAAAGGGGAGCTTCATCAAACAAATACTTTACGGATAATTAAAGGCACATTTTGGAACTATTTTTTTTTTCTTTTGTCAAACAAAATTTCTTTCCTCACTATTACTTTGATAAAATATCAAATCGCTCTGATGGTTAGTTTTAAAATTATAGCGTTTTGAAATCGCAACTTTAATTATAATCACCCAGTATTTGATAAGCCTAAGTCAGTGCTATTTTTCATTAATTCATAACATTTACTGTAACGGTCTTTTTCGACCTTCCAGGTAGAGCTTATAGAAACAATTTGCATACTTTTTATCCAAATTTGATATATTATTTTCAGATGATGTAGAAAATACAAATTTTTCATTGCTTTTCAATCTTTATTTTAGAAATACGGTTTAACAACTTTAATATACAGCGCTTTTTTTTTTTTTTTTTTCTTTTTTGAAAATCAACAAATTTAAATATGACAAAACACAAAATGGTTCACATAATAACATCTGCTACTGATAACTTCGTCATTACACATAACTTTGTCATTATTCCAAGGCAATCTGAAAAAACTAGTCCTGAAAAGAAAAGAAAATAGAAAATAATCATAAGTATATTAAAATAATTATTAAACATATTAAAAAAATTATATACGTATATACATAATTTTTTCAAATATAAATAATTATTGTTTTCCTTTTCCTTTGATTTCTGCCGAATTTTGAATTTTTTCTCAAACTGATTAAATTTTATTAATATCAAAGAACTTGGTGAAAAAAAGCAAAGCAAGTTGCGACTAGTAAACTTATTTTTAATTTTTTTTCTATGTTCATTAAGGAAAGTGTCCGAATGCTAAAAATTAAGTTCCTGTTTTTGATGTATTTAAAATTTTGTGACATTCTAAACATGATTTTACTATTTTTAGAAAATGTTTGATTTCTTGCATGAGTATGTGACAAAATTTTTCTGTCAGCTCTACCTCAACATCGAATTAACAGAATATCATAAAAATTTAACTTAAATTGTTCTCTATCAACTTTTGGTGTAAATGGATCAACAGGTGACACTGTTATGGGAATATTCCATACACTATTTCCCTTTATGGGAAGGCTGTATCTGAGTTATAAAATTGTATATAATTGAACAAAACGTGATATGTAAGAGTTCCATAATCGAGCACTGTGCTGATTAAATTTATGGTACATATCGGCCAACACTTAGCGTGGCACTTATCCTCGTGTATGGGAAGGCTATATCTCATCTTCTATAGCGTATAAATATACTAAACCTGAAGTGGAGGACAACCATTATAGAAAAGAATTCAGGTAGTTCAGGGTATTCGGTCGGCAGGTGGTGATTTTATTACTCACATTCTACGATTTTCGTACAGATCAGCATTTGTAATTTAAAATTGCACCGAAATGCATTTGTAAAGTTTTTATTGTGAGAAACAAAGATTAAATATTAGTTCAAGTTGAACGTTAGTCGGCGCTTTTATGTACGTTGTCCGATATATAAAATGCAACAATATAAAATAATATTTAGAATGTAATGAAAATTTATACACAGACAACTGATGCATATTTAAATAAGTGATGTTATTTACCAAAAGTTAATTTAAATACAATAGCGTAATACAGGGTGATCAGTAAAAAGTGAGGCCCCCATAACGTAGTGATACAAGCAGAAAATCTACGAGGTAAGGATTTATTCCAAAACTTCTACTCTAAAAATCATTTAAAATACATAATCTGCTCATTTGGTATAAGCTCTAAATTATACAATAATTGTATTCAATGTCTTTTCATACATGTGAAATTTTTCAGGGTTACAGAACTTACTTTATGTTTATATAGGCTTAGTTTAATTCATTTGCTTTGCAGATCGTTCTTTAATGAGCATTGTAACATCTCTAATGAATGTGGAAAACTTTTCCCAGCTTACAAAATTGCCTAGGAATATTTTCTTCTCCCTTAAGAACTGTATCATTCACATTAAACTCTGTTTTTACATTTATTTTTTTTATGAAAATTTGCACCTTTCAACTGGTGAAGACATAATCCCTTCATTTTTTTACAAAAATTGTTAAGTGGCTTTTCCCTATATAGATATCTTTTAAATAATTCTTTTCTAATTTTAGATGATTCAAAATTCTTCATGATTGATCAGTTAGGCAAGACATTTAATCTTCCAGTCAAAAAATTGGCAAGAGTAAGAAGGTATGGTTCATATGGTTATATATTTTTCTAAATAACAACTGAAAAAATGAACCATTGTACTTCGACCGCGGGGTACAATGGTCCATGACAAGGGGTACTATAAACCACAGGTCAAATTTAAAAAGCATACTAATGTAGTATGTTTTTTAATAGTATAAAATGTATAATATATTACATTTGTTTATTTATATCTTCGATTCATACAAATAATGTAAATTAATGAACATTAAAATTAGAAAATAATACACCAAACGATTTTTGTGTCTCTGAAAGTCTGCTGTTTTCTTGTGAAGTTGTAGGGTCTGAAAAACTCATCATTACAATAGCTTGAAAATTTACAAGAGATATAGCAACACTCTCAGAAAAAAATATAAAGATCTTAATTAAGTTTTCGTTGCAGGAATCTCACAAAAACAGATTCTTTATCTTTTATGTCTGTGATTAAAACAACAAAATGTAAAACAGCCTTCTTCGTCAAATATATTTTTATTATTTTTTTTAATTGCATTATTTAATTCAGTTTGTTATAGCTGTATAATATTTGTAAAAATATAAGAATACAAATTTAACTGAATGGTTATTAAAAAAAATAAGAAGAAACCTCAAAGTAAATTGCTTTCTTATTCATCTTTGAAGACATAATAGATCTAATTAAGGTTAACTCTGAAATTTTTATATATAATTTATAGCTAACACTTCAAAAATGTAGATTTCGTAAATCAGTTTATTATGACAGACAACTGAGGTAAATTCACCATGGACCATTTTACCCCGTCTGGACCTCTGACAGCAAATGATTAAAAACAATAAAAAATCCTCTTAAAAAATATTTTAATGAGATTAAATATAATAATAGCTGACCTTAGCTCTTTATTGTGCTAAATAGCCTGTTCCAGATCATTATTCCTGAAAGACGAAAAGAAAAAAATGTTTAACTAAAAATATTTACTTTTGGCTACCGTAAACTAAACTTCACAAATAAAATGCCTAAATTGTTAGTTAGGCATGAAGTTGCTGGCTAAATTTCCCCATTGCAGTGCTGCTGTCTATGTACCAAAACACGAACCATAAAAATAAATAAATAAATTATAGGGAGCAGTCCATTGTACCCCACTCTCCCCTATTCTTTTTCAAATTCACTTCGTTACACGGTTCTAATCCGGTATCTTTCTGCATCAGCTATTTCATTCGGTGGAATAATAAGAGTTTCCTTTCTATTAGCAAATTTACAGTTTTTGATAAAACGCAAAGTGCAATTAACAATCTTTAAAACTTTAAATTACTATAGTTTTCATGTTTCAACAACGGCTGAAGATGTTCGATATACATCTGTAAAGTCCCCACTGCTTTTTGTCTTTTTTGTTCAGTGCAACATAACTACCCCTAACAGTACACTTACTCTCAGTAAATCCTGAGGATGTCCCTCAGATGCTCTTTCATCCTCAGGATACTTTAAGGATACCTCAACAATATCATTTGATTTATCACTAGGAATATTTATATGTAAAAGCTACAGAGGTTCTGAAAACCAAATGTCATCATTTACTAAAGCTCGAGCGCATATTTCTCTAGAGAGTTTATCTGCAGGATTATCATTTTCTGCACAATGATACCAGCAATTAAGGTTCTACTTTTCTTTCTAAAAATTATTTCTAAAAATTGTTTCCAATTATCGGCCTTTCTCTTAATCCAGTAAATACATCTGGAAATCACTCTTATAGAATATACTTTTTCATTCCAACATGGAAAAAGCCCACCAGCTGCCGAGTGGTTCTGCGCTCAAAGCTGGTAGACGTGAGGTGCCGGGTTCGATCCCAGGCCACGCTCGTTGACACTGTCGTTCGGAGTTTACCGTGGTTTTCTCGGAAACCTGCGTAAATATAGTCTAGGATTCCTTAGAAAGACCTCCACGGAAGGCACTCCCCTCAGGTCTAGGACACTAGTACAGTCAATCGGCCTTATTCCCAAACACCAACACCAACATGGAGAAAGTGTCCTACATGCAATGCCCCCATTCTTGTTGCAATTAAAGAACCTAGTAATTCTAATCTATATAACGTGAGTTTCTTTAGTAGGGGACAGACGAGATTTAAACACTGTAAATTTTGTAGCTAAACCGATTTCATGTTTCATCCTAAAATAAACTACAAAACCATGGCATTTTAGGACTGAAAATATGAGTAAGAAAATATGCGTCAGAAAATACGTCAGTTATACGTCAGAAAATATGAGTAACTTCCATTATCTTCAAGTTAATTTCATTGAAGTACAACCTGGGGATCTCCAATTCTCTTAAGGTTTGTACTTTCTTCAGCTAATCACTGGATGTGACTTTTATTTCATTTAAAATAAGGTAAAAGCTAGGAGATATCGTGCGGTAGGAGAGACGCCTCACATAGAGGATCGGAGGAAAGGCGTAGTGTGCAAGCGTTGCTACTCCAGGTAGTTGTATAACCGCAGTAGTGGAGTGTTGATTTAAAAGTGCATGTTGATTTTTTCGGTCGTCAAATTTCAAACGTAGTTATCAGTTCTCTCAAAATGAAGGATCCATTGCCATACTCCAATTCAACATACAATGCAACTGAATGCTAATGCCCGATTCTGCTGTTACTTGCGCTGAAAATGTTTGCAATATGATCTAACGATAAATGTTTTTTCTTTTTTTTTCTTTTACAAAAAAGGAAACTAAAGTTATGGCAGAATTTTTTTCTTTGATAATTAAATATCCTACCTCAGTTGAAGCCAAAATTCCATGCCTTTCATTTTGATCGTGCTCGTAAATTAAATAATTAAGTAAAAGTGAACCACGGACTTCATATTTTTTATAATTACGATCACAGAATTTTTTTATATTATTCCGAAAACAGACAAAACATTGGCCTTTAGCCATTAACGAATTTTTCCTTTCACAAATATTTAATAAGCAATCTTGATTTATTCTCGTGAATATATTTGCTTAGTGCGCTAGATTTATTTTCTAAATAATCATTCCTTTTACTATTCCAATAATGAGTGGTATTCGGGTACCCACGATCCGTTGATTATTTCTAAACAATTTTCTCTTATGACAAAAGTTTTGGATTAGCCAATATTAACAGAGTTTCTCTATATTCTACTTCTTTTCTCATAAATTCGACTAAATTCTCTATATCAAATTATTTGTTTTATGTTTACGATTATAATTTAAATTTAATTCTTCGGATAACTTTTGAAGAATTACTGGATCTAATAAATGCCTATATGTACCTATAGCTATATTTATTGATTGCAATGATCTTATTTGAGTTTTACTATCTGATCGTACATTTTTCTTAAACCTGTCATATTAGAGCTAGATTTAAAGGAGTCTATCAATAAAAGATTATGCATGTGAGAAGATAGTATTATCATGCCTGTTTGATCAAATCTTTCTTTTAATAATTGTATCAATGCAACGTAATTTTCAACTGTAAGCGAAAATCCCAAAACTGCACTTAACGTAATTACTTGAAGATAAGCTTTTAAATATGTTTTTTTAGTTTTAGTTAACAAACCACTTTTATGAATCGCAAAGAAATTTTTAAAATCTAGATACTAACTACAATCGCCATAGAAGGTCTTTATGTTTAACTTTTGAATGTTAACACTTTAATTTCTAAGCAATAGTTAAGAAATAAGGAATAGTATTATCTCTATTTTTACTGTTTATCCTGATATGCAATCTACCAGACACTGTTTTTATTTGTCTTTCAAGAATAATTTTTAAATCAATGCCTTTATCTTTATATTCTTCGCTTGAAGCTATTTCATCTGCCATTTCCCGAATTTTGATTAAATGCAGACTCTCATCAGTTCTAATTATATCATTCATTTTCTCTATGAGCTGAGACATCAAACTCAAAAGCTCATTAAAATATACATTTTTATAAATCAACAGTAATTACTTTTCTATTTTCATTGAATGTTTATTAAAAGAAATTCAAAATACATAGAGTATGTGAATACAAATGAAAACTAATGTGGAATACAGCTACTATTTAAACACAGTAATTCTAGATAATAAAAACATGGAGGAAGTTTAAATGACCATGAATTTATATTTACTGTTTTTTCATCTATGTAAAAAATAAATTAAGAATGCTTAATCCTCAAAAATATTATTGTACAGCAAAACTAACAGTCACAACTGTAAAGGGTGATAGAATTTGCTAAAACAACTTTCATCATGTAATATGGGGTCAGAAATCAAAGGGCGTGCCATGAGACGTTGTTTGTTGTACCATCTCTGGAGTGGTTCAAATGTCACCTTTCATAGAATTCTTCATTCAGCTGCTGTTCGTTGTCAGAGATGCGGCAATATTCGAATACGGAGAAGGCCTACACACAGAATAATGACTGGGAATCTGGAATATTCACATTTGACTAAGAATTACTGTAAATTTACCGAGACTCCGGATAAAAATTTACATTAAATTTACAGAGATTTTTAACAGTGTAGGCAACGCTCGAAAACGAGCTCATTCCTCGAACAAAGACGTAATAATAGGTCGAACACAGAGAATGAGAAAGAGAAATCAGATGGAAATAATAACTGAGGCAGTAGACGTCATTTGCCTAACGCAGCAGCTGCAGACTTTACAGAAATAACAAGAATCTTTAAACGTTTGCATGATTCACTTCGTAGTCGATGTGAATCCTGTATTGTTACTGGTGGTCGCTCATGTAAAAATTTGTCGTAAACTTCTCGAAAATAAAAATTATTCGTCTTTATTGTATTCTCCATTTTAAACTAAGCAATCGCCCTCTTGCGGCTCGCATTTTGCTTCTCGACCTTACATTACATGGTGAAAGTTGTTTGTTTTAGCACGTTTTACTATCCCATTTTTTTTTTTTTGTTAAAACCTGTATGAAAAACTTTGCAAATATATGTATATGTGTATGTATATATACTTTTTAAAATAAATTAAAATATTTTAAAAAATCAATCAAGTTAACTAGTTACTAAATTGGCTTTTGTGGGTTGTCGTGGTGAATTGTTCATCTGTTTATTTTTCGTTCTAATTCTTATTGTTATTATAAATATATGTATATTATTATATATATACATACACACACACACACACACACACACATATATATATATATATATATATATATATATATATATACAGAGAGAGAAAGAATGCTTATTATGAACTTATAGATATCTACTTCAATTTAGCACTACTCCATGTCCATCCTGCTATAACTTACAATCGGCAGCAAAATTATTGAAACGCTAGCAATAATCTGTATTTAAAAGACGTACACGTGTTACTATTTTGCTAAGTAAATATTTGTCGAGTCATAATTTTAGTCTTTATGCTGTTAATAAAAAAGTAAATTGATTATAAAAATTAGCAATAAAACTAAAAAAAAAAAAAAAAAAAAAAAAATGAAAAATGTGGATGTGCGCTTCAATAATTTTGCTGCCGACTGTATATTATATTAAAGTTATTTTTGAAGGAATTGAACATAAAATAGTTCGAAGATTTTAAATTACTTAAATTTATCTAAAATAATGGCAAAAAGTATGTATTTTTAAATACTCCAATTCAGAGCTATTTCAAATATCTTTGTAATACTGCTCTAACGTACGTTACCCAAATTTTTAATAAAACAACTCTTCATCTTTCTTATTGTATCATTCTTAAATGTTCACTGTTAAAAATTTGGTGTTAGTTTGAACCAAAATTTGATACTGAAATAGCTGCAACCACACGATGGTTAATTTTATGTTGAACCAAATTTTGGCATTATGTTAAAAAAAAAAATCGACCGAGACGGGAATTGAACTGAAGACCTTCTTGTCACAAGTCTAACACCCTGGCACTGTGCCATGCTTTCTTACCTGCAATTTTTGTTTCGTTGATTTTGATAAAAGGAGCTAAATTTTCTAGGGTCTTATATTGGCCCATGGTTAAGTTGTTGCATAACTTTTCACTTTGCTTTATGTTTTCCACCACGCTCTTTAATTTTAGCTTAGTTTGATTTCAGTGGGAATTTTACTGATTCATAGTTACCTTGTGAGTGGATGTATAGTAGCTCCAAGTTTTGGTTCAACATAAATTCAATCACAAGAAGTATAAAACTTAAAAGTGAGGTTGTACCATAGTATGGTATTGCTTGTAACTTTACTCCATATACTGGTTCAAGTTTGAACTAAAACTTTTAACAGCGTTCATCTTTCTGACATACTGGTAACGGGTTTGCTTATAGCCCAGAATGAGTACTTTTTGCTTTGTGATTTAATTTTTTGTCTATATATTTATAACATTATTTTAACATGATTAAATTTAAAATGTTTTACTAATTTGGTGAGTCGTAATTATGTTAAAATATGTTAAATATGCACAAATAATTACATCTTACCTTTTGAAATTCAGAGTGGTAAGCCGAATCATCATATCCCTCTTGGTCTGGTTTGTCCGTCCAGGATTGTAGGGTCGGTTGAACCATCAAGCCTCCTCACCGCGTCAAGGTGGGGATAGATCGAGGAGGGTTTGCAGAGGTTAGATGCCATAAGATTTATTTATCGAAAGCATCACTGTTACATATTTTAAATGAAAAAATTGAATTGAATTTAACAAGATAGAAAGGAGATCATTGTATGTTTTGAACTTCATCTCTTTGCATACAGTGTGGTATCAAGAGAACTATTCGGTAGAAATCTATCCGGCACTATTAACTCATTTGAAAATGAAATAATGACAAACAAATGGCAATTAGCAATTTTATTATAATTATTTCATTTTCATACGAATGAGTAGTACTGACAAGATGTCTACCGACTATCTCAGTTGATACCGACTTAGGCATTTTGAAAAAAAACCAGATTCGATCCCTGACCTGTTCATGCTTGTTAAAATTAATTCTGTTTTTCAATACAAAATATGTTATTTGCATCTGGTCGAAGTTAAAATTTTAAACACAAAATAGGATTAAATTACTTTCAATAAGAGTAACGTTTAAAATCATTACATAGATTCACTTAATGCCAGTTTTTAAGAATATCCTAAAAGAGTTCCTTATGGCCGTATCGCACACGAGAAAATTTCGAGCAGCTTTCCTCCCAACACAACACAGCAGCGTATGGGTAAGATTTAAAGTCAGCTGGTAGCCAATTATTATTTTTTTTTTTTCACCATTATTCGGAAAAGTTCATCATGTTGTGTTTTGTAAAATGTTGCGCGAAAATCTCTTGTGTGATACGGCTATTACTGCCCTGAAGCAATGTGTTAAATCTAAACGCCTATTAATGAAGAACGACTTAATTTTAAAAAAATAGTTAATTTAAAAGGAAAATAATTAAAAATAACATAATTAAATTTTTTCAACTTTACTAAGAAAGACGTACATGCATAATCTCACAGAATAACCTCTACGTAAACATTTATACTCTCCTTTAAGTTTATTAAAAGAGATTTACTATTGATAACAGCCCGCCAAACTGAAGTAGCATTTCACTTCAATTTGTAACTGAAAAATAAGTTTGCTTCTATCAGCTTTTTTCCAAAATTTTATTTTCACTATAAATTTATTGTTAAAGTCGTGGTTTGGTAACTTTAAAATCATTGTAAATTTTATAACTTTTTTATTTAATTATCTTTCAAGTAATTAAATTCTAAATTTTTAAGTAAAAAAAAAAAAAAAAGTTTATTGATTGAAATATTGTTGAAATGACATGAAATGTTCTCGTTTATCTAAAGATAGATAAATGTTATGATATCTAACCTCTGCAAAAAAAGTTTGGTTTGGTTGTCATTTAATGACAACCCATCTTCGGTCCACCCTGAAATAAAATAAATTAATATTAATTTTAAAACAAAAAAGTAAAAGTAATGCTTTGAATATAATAAGTATATCCAGAATTATTAACATCAAAATGTATAGCATATATAATATAAATAGTATGCATAACATAATTAGTATATATAACATAAATAATTATACAATAAAGCAAAATTATTCTTTTTGGTTGAAACGTTTTACATATGTTAGAGAAGTTCCAGGAAGGACATGGGGTTTCATATGCACGATAGGTAGGGTTGTTAGTCGTTGACCTACCAAGAAGTGTGCTGGCGTAATTGGAGAAGGTTCTCCTGAGTCTGCATATATATATGTAATGGGTCGCGAATTTATTGAAGCTTCAATTTCACATATAACTGTATGTAGTTGTGTGTGTGTTAAAGTGGTTTTGCCAACCACCTTTCTTAATGCAGTTTTTACGGATCGCACCAGTCTTTCATAGAAGCCTCCCCACCATGGCGACATTTCCATGATATATTTCCATAATATTTTATTACTACTATAGTAATCCTTAACGTCGGGATGGCTGATTATTTTCCAGATGTGCTTTAACTCTATATCAGCTCGATGAAATGTTCGTGCGTTATCGGAGTATACTGTATGGCAAAGACCACGCCTTGCTACTATTCTTTTGAAGGCCAATAAGAATGTTTCGGTAGATAGGTTCTCTACCAATTCTAGGTGCACTGCTCTAGTTATTGCACATGTGCACAACAAAATATAATATTTGCTATCATTATTTCGGATGTATAAGGGGCCTGCAAAATCAAGGCCTATCACTGCAAATGGCTTTTGTTTATTGATACGATCTGCAGGTAACGGAGCTGATATCTGGGCTCCAGATCTAGAATTAAATTTTATGCAAATTCTGCATCTTCTTAATACGCTTTTTACTGCCTGTCTGCCCTTGATTACCCAAAATTCCTCCCGCAATTGAACTAATGTATCATTAATGCCAAAATGAAAAACTTTTTCATGCGCATTTTTAATTAACAAATCAATTAATTTACCCTTTGAAGGCAACAGGATCGGGTGTTTTTCGTTAAAAGAATAATTTGATTTCTGAAGCCTTCCTCCGATACGCATTATTCCATCGGAATCCAAAAATGGTGAGAACTCAATTAAATTTGAATTTTTCAAAATATGTTCCCCATTTATCAAACAGTTTAATTCATTCGGAAAACCAATTTTCTGTGTATATTTAACCCACATTCTTTGCGCACTACCAATTTCTTCTGCTGATAATGGGCCCTTAACTTTCTCGTTTTTAGGATTCGCGTTATTAAGAAATTTCTTTATCCATGCCGTATTTCTGAGGACTCTTAAAATGTTACTATATTTTTCAAGATCCAATATTGGTTCAACTGTTTCTATAGAGATTTTAAACTGAATTATTTTTTCAGGTGTTTTCCTTTTCTCTTCGGTAATATATTGCGTGTCTACCTTTTCCCCAATATCTTTACCTTTACCATTTAGCTCAGATAACCATTTTGGACCTTTAAACCAAAAATCATTATTAACTAACGCATTTTCGCTAATACCACGAGTAACTAAATCTGCGGGATTATCCTTTGTATTACAATATGACCAATTTTCGGGTACTGACAATTCCTGAATTTCAACTACTCTATTTTTAACAAAGGGTTTCCACTGTTTCGCCGATCCCTTCACCCAGTGTAAAACAATAGTAGAGTCTGTCCAATAAAATTTCTCGATGTTAATTTCTTTAAATATATCACAAATATATTTCGCTACTCTAGCTGCTATCACCGCTCCCATTAACTCCAATCTTGGTAACGTTAGTTTCTTTAGCGGCGCAACTCTAGCCTTCGACATAATCATACTTACATAACATTTTTTATCATTACTGATAACCCTAAAATATGCAACACAACCATATGCAAGTGGTGAAGCATCTGAAAAAATGTGTAGTTCTACACACGAATTTTTCAAATCAACATACGTGAAATAGCATATATCTATTCGAATTTCTAATAAATCCTTAATTTCGTTGCACCACTTTATCCAAATTCCCTTAAGATCATTCGGCAATTCGTGATACCAATCCATACCTCTTTCCCACATTCTTTGAAGAAAACACTTTATCCTAATTAAAAAGGGAGATATAATCCCAATAGGATCAAAAAATTTTGCAGCTGTATGTAATACATATCTTTTCGTACATACCGATATATCCAAATTTTCAACTATAGATTTCAAAGCTAATCCTAATTTATCACTATCTTTATCCCACACCAATCCAAGAATATTTATTACACTATCATTATTTACCTCCGAAAAACAATCATTTTTATCCCACATGTTCTTTAATTTCTGTGAATTCGTACTAAACTTTCTCAATTTCATTCCAGCCTTTGCTAAAATATTTACCGCAGTAGAAGTTAATTCATAGGCACCGTTTACGGTATCGGAGCCATAAAGCAAATCGTCCACAAACAGAGCTGAATTTAACATTTCATAACTATCCGGATAAATTTCCCTATAATCCTTAATGTGTTTCTTAATTGTTGCCGTTAAAAAGAAAGGAGAAGTTGTACAACCAAATGTCGCTCTGGTCATTCGCATTATTTTATAATTCTGGGTGTCCTCGTCAAACCATAAAAACTTCAGAAAATTTCTATCGGGTTCCGCGATTTCTATCATTAGAAACGCTTTTTCAATATCTGCGCAAAACGCAATCTTAAACATTCGAAATCTATTAATTACATCCAAAATTGGTGGTGTAAGACATGGCCCTTTTACGAGAGAATCATTTAAAGATTTACACCCCGAAACTCTACTGGAACAATTAAAAACAATTCGTACCTTTGATGTTTGTTTTTCCTTTCTAATAATCGCACGATGTGGGGCGAAATACTCCCTTTGAGAGCGACCGCATTCTTCAACTATCCCTCGTTGTTCTTGTTCTGCGATTATCTGCCTATATTGCTCAAAAATCCATTTATCCGCTTTTAATCTTTTTCTCAAATAATTGAATTGCCGTCTAGCATTTTCAAAATTATTCTCAAATTTATCAATACCATGGTCATTCCATAATAAATGAGTAACATAATGACCCTGTTTATATTCTAACTGTTTATCAAATTTATTTATTATTTCCAGATCGGAAGTAGAAATCAATTTATCATCATTTATTCCCAAAAGATCCAACGACCATAAGCTTTGCAAATCATTACCAGTACAATCGGATGATTCATTTATTTTCATGCATGGATGGTTTTCATCTAAACAAATAGAGTTACCACATTCAATCTTTAACACAGAGGCGCCAGTAATTAAGTTGTCTGGATTCTTTCCTGAATTATTATTGCCTGACAATGTCCATCCCAATAATGTATTTACAGCAAACAACGAACGATTAATTTTCTTTTTATTTTTTTGCAGTTTCCAAAATAACCCCCCGCCAATTAATATGTCTGGAGCCTTCGAATGCAATTGCGAAAATTTATTTCCTTCCCCCTGACTCGAAACCAAAGCTTTCCGAAATGATGCGTCATCTAGTATCTTTAACTTCGTAAAAGATATTTGATTCACGACCAATGCCTCTACATAACATTTCTGTTTGTGGTTTTTTAAATGAGACAATTCGAAATTTACGACTGAATATTCATTTGATTGGGGTTGATCACAAGAAAACGGATATATGATTAGAGTTTCTTTTCTAATCACCGGCAATTTTAATTCACGCGCGAGTGATATGTTTATGAAGTTTCGTTGTGACGCATTATCAAATAATATGGCACACTTTAGAGAGTTTAAATTAGAACTATTTGTTATTCTTGCGAAGCAAGTTTGTAAATATATTTCATTATTCTCAAGCGGATTTTGTACAGGACACTTATTGGACAATACAGAATTATCATTTTCGCAAGCACTGTTCTCAGAAGTATTTGTTTGGGTATGTTCGATGTGATTTTTATCTTTCATATGAGCCGTTGTTGGAGTTTCCGATTTTTGCTTATAGCAAATTAATGTATTGTGTTTTCCTGAACATGTGTCACATTTGAGACCCGATAAACAAAATTTAGCTGTATGTTTACCTCTTTTGAAACATAGATAACAGATTCCCTGTTTGCGTAAAGACAATTTTTTGTCCTCTAAATTTAATTTACACATTTTACTGTCATGATCAATTACTGCATCAACACAAAATATACATTTACTAACAGTTAATTTAAAGGCTGATGCCTTTTGCATTGTGTTAGAATTTTTATATCCCGAACTCCGATGATTTTGAATCAAATCTGGAATTTGAAATTTTGTACCCGCTATTGTGAGTTTCTACTTCGCGTTTTAAGAATAAAAAGGTTTTTTCCCTTGTTTGAACTTCTAATTTTAAATGTTTTAACAAATCTTGTACATCCCATTCCTCGGATTCTGTTTTCATTTTATTATAGTCTATCATAATACTGGTAGGTATTAATTTTGTAACAATTGGAAATAACAAATTTCCGTAGGATTTTAAATCAACTCCTAAATTTTCGAGAGATTTAATATTAACTTCAAGGGCGTCGTGCAGTAAGCGTAATTCTTTAATTTGATTTGGAGATTTAACAGGGTTCAAATTTAATAACGCGTCAATTTTATATCTTACTAGCAGGCTTTGCCCGCTTCGCTGGTCATTATATTGAAATGAATCCCCAAAACAGCATATCATTAATAATAATAAAATATCTTAAAAAAAAAAAAAAAAAAAAAAAAAATTGAAATCCGTCAAAATTAATTTTAAGTTGCCCAATGCCTTCGGCAGTCCCTTACCTGCTTCTTACTCCCCCTCCCTCGCGGTTACAGTTGAAAGTTTTACAAAATCTCATCAAAGTGCATATTTCGCACACTTAATTAACACCCACACACCAAAATTCGCCATTCTTAGGTAATTTGGACGGATTTAAGCTTCAAAATGTGGTTTTTGCCCCGCCCGCCACAAGAGAAGGAGGGGGGGGGGGTAAATTTCCAAAATTACTTTATATTGCATGTTGCATACACATACCTAACCGACACATCAAAAAATTGAGATCATGAAATTATTTAAAGCTGAGTTATGCTTTAAAACTTTTTTTTTTTTAAATCTCTCCTCCCGTTCTTAAAGGAGGGAATTTCGCAAAATCTCTTCATACTATGAGTTAGATACATATAATCGTCCCTTACATAAAAAATGTCCAACCTTAGATAATTTAGTGCAGCGTTACGCATGAATACATGTTTTTGCCCCCCATTCTCCTAAGGGCGGTATGGTGGAATTTCATAAAATCCCTTTGTAGTGTGTGTTCAGTTCGATTTCCTCGTGTGTTGAGTACCCTTCTTCCAAAACCTTTTCCCTTCCCTCCCCCCCACCCCTTAAAAATCCAAATTTCCAAAATCGCAGAAAGTAATTTTTTTGTACTCAAGTCTGGTCTTTCCATCTGCAATTTCTTCACCGTTAAGTAATTTGGAGCCGAGTTAAGCCTTCTGCCCCCCAAGGGAAACAGGGGGGGGGGGAGGGTATTTTGCAATATTCCGTCTTAGATGGGGGTCAGGCTCCGAAAGCTAACCTGGTCACTAAAATGTGTGACCCTCTTTCCCACAGAATCGTCATGGCAGTGTTGAGTCAGTGAATCAGTGAGTTTACTCTTTTATATGTACAGATTTGTTTATATTTTTTATGGACTACTTGGCTTAAGGTTGCTGTCACAAAAATAGAGTCCTTGGCGAAAAATGTCCTATATACTTCAGTATTAAAACTAAAAATATACCCAGGATTATCAACTAATAAAGCTCTTTAATACAGATCTGAATTAGCTTTCATTTTCTTATTATTTAATTTTGATAATGACGTTATGTTGTCATGTGCCTAAGCAAATTTAATATTTATTGTTTCTTTTTTATTATTATTCGCGTGAAATATTCTTTGGCAACAATTAAAAATTAAAATAAATTATTTTAAAGTTTTATTATAGAAGAAATATTTATATTATATGGAAGATTAATTAAAAATTTACATTTTTTCCGGTATAAATAGAAGCCTATGTCTTATTCCAGACTATTATCTATCTCTGTACAAAATTTCATCCAGATCCGTTTAGCCGTTGTGGCGTGATTGAGTAACAAACATCCATCCAAACTTTCGCATTTATAATATTAGTATAGATTAGTTATCATGTGCATGTGTTAGATTGAGTTATTTTGCTGTCAAATTGACAAAATTTTAATTTTAAATTTCAAAACTCTGTCGTTCTTGGCGCTTATTGTATTTGGTGATCAAAAACGTAATACGAAAATATGCATGCCAGATGTATATTTTCGTAATATGCATTGTACGAAATATTGTTTCATATTATTCAATAAGTTGTTAAAATAACCATGATTTTTGAAAGGAATTAAATTATGTTCGCCAAATAATTTGTCGATATTTTTTTTTTTTTCTGCTAAGGATGACCGATATCAAATCTATTCCGCTGCAACATATTAGTATCTTATATCAGATACTTTATTTAGACATTTGAAAACAAATTTTACTTCAAATTATGATAGAATATTTATCATTTTCCTTTTAATTAGTATATTAGTTGGATATTTATTGTGTAAATATCATCTTTTGAAATGAAATGTTTGTGTTTTCAATCGAATATGGAAATTTTTCATTTTTTCCCCCTAGAGTTTTGAAATTAAAAATTCAAATTTTGTCAATTTTACAACAAAAATAACTTAATCTAACGCATGACATGATAATTAATACATACCTATACCTAAATATGGGAATTAAAATCGGGAAATAATTTTCCTCGATTTTTAATAATTTTTTACAAAAAATCCAATGGACGTTTAACATAGGAAATATTTTTCTTGCATCCATGAACGGCCAGTGACGTCATCACTTCGCTTGCGTATTAGCACTTTATCAATGTGTAAAAGAAATTTTTAATTAAGAATGACGTCAACTTTTGTGAGATGCATAATTTTTTTTTTTATAATTTTTTATCGTTCACGTTTAGATAAATGTATTTATTTTCCTGTTGAAAAAAATAAATAAATTCTTTTTTTTTTGGCAACAATTAAATTATGGATAAATTTAAATGGCTAATTTTTGTGCTATTATTAGCTTACAATATTGCTATTTTATGCATAAAAATCGCAAAAACAATTTTTTTTTTCGGAATAAAAGGTAGCGAACTTTTTAAGTTGGGGTATAAGCTATCTCCATAACAAATTTTATCGAAATCCATCGAGCAGTTTTAGCGTGAAACTCAGTCAAATAAACGGACATTCACATTTATAATATATATAAGATTATAATATCTTTTTTTCCAAATCTAGATTTTAATAAATCAATTGCAGTATTGTAATTTTGATCTGAGAGTGCTAAACCCTGAATAGCTGTTAAAGCTTGGGCTTTTAAAAAGCTGCGTAAATATACGAATTTCTGAACATTAGATATATCCTTGTTTTCATGTATTGTTACTTCATACTGGTTCCAGAACTCGATCCAGTTTTCCGGAGAACCCTCATAAACAGGAATTGATATCTTGGGCAATCTCACAGAACTTGCATTACTTCTTTCTAAATGCAAATTGGGTGTTTGCACATTTCTTGGCTGTGATAAGATCGGAGTGACATTTAAATTTTTAATTTTCTCTATCTTATTCATAATTTGAGCTTTTACATCAATAATTGAATCCCTATATTCTTGTCTCGATTCTATTTCAGTTTGTAGCTCGTTGAGATCCGTGATTTTGGCCTCAATTTGATCTTCAACTTCTATAATTTCGTTATTCTTGACTTGCAGTTTTTCTAACTGGGATTCAAATTCGAAAACATTTAACCCTTCGTCGGGTTCATTTAACTTTATGTTTATCGTGTTGATCAATTTAGTACACAATCCCTTTAGGGTAGATCGTTTTCTTTTTAATTTTTCGAGTTCGGTTGCCATATTGATTTAATTTAGAAATTTGGACTATAGAATAAAGAACAACGCTAATTCACATTTTAAGGGCCTGGCAGTCCCTGTTATGGGCGCCATAAATTTATGTCGTTAAACTTTTAACGACGTTATAAAAATTATCATTCAAAACCATGTCGCTACTTTGGCGACGTATTTTAGATATATCTTTTCATAAATAGTCATTAATAGTCATTTTCAGAATATTAAATTAAAATAAGGTAAATGGCTTACCTTATCGGTCCAGAGTCGTGGGGACTGCAGGCCACTGTTGGTTCATTTCTATTCATTGGTGTGAATTGACGATATAAATTTATGATAATAGGATATCAATTACTGAGACATACATTTATTACAACAAAGACGAACACGAAGAACACACTGAAGAGAAAAGAACAAACAAAAACATTAATATCGGCGCGCAGCGCCATCTACAGGTTTTAGATTTGACCAATAATTAATAACACCAAAAAAGTAAATAAATACGTTCTAAAAAAATTTTTTTCATGACATTAAAATCATACTGTTGCGAAATTTTAATAATTTTGTATGATCACAGGGGTTATATAGATAAATAAAACACAAAAAATATTTTTTTTATAGAGAGTATTTAATAGTTTTTCACACTTTCCAAATAAGTTGAAAACGTTAATAATTTCGGTTTGTCTGTCTGTCCGCGCTCTAACACCCATAAATATTAATGAAATTTTTTGAAACTGATACATGTTATTCAAATACACTATTGGGTGTTCCCTATTGAAAATGGAGTGAATATCTCTACTAGTTTGTGTACAGGGTAAAATTGTATATCTTAAATTGTAAATCACTGTAATTCTGAAACTTTTCCAAATAACTCCATGAAATTATCTATCTATATATGTAAAAGAGTACTTCTATTCACTCACTGACTTATCAATGCAATTTAGTAAATCTTTACAGTAAAACCCTTTTTATTAACTTTTGTTGCATATCACTGTCACACTGCGCTAGTATGCTTCTATTTTAACCAGATTTACTATTATTAAGTCTTGGTACATATGTGACGAGATTGAACCAAATTAAATATGCAAAAGTCTATTTATTCATGAAAGTGTATACTTGTATACTGATTCAAATTTCGTACATATACTCAAGAAATAAGCTACCAAACTGTTTCTCACGAAGTTCAGAAGTAAAAATATAAAGTAAGTATTTTTTGAAGATAAATTTTAATATCTAAAGGTATTTTTAAAATGTTCACTTCTCAATTAAAAAGAATTTCATAATTTGCTTGCGAGGTATAAAACCATTGTTCTTGAGATTAATATTTAAAAATGTGTTTAAATTTTATAAAGAGAAATATTAATTTTAATAGTTCTACATTTTCATATGTCAAATCCAAAACAAATTTCAGTTCTCTATAATACGAAAAAAAAAAAAAAAAAAGGTTTCATAACTTTATGTTTATTACATGCATGAATAACAATAAATGTCAAGTTGGTATTATAACACTCCTATAAAATTTCTGTATACTGAAGCCCACAGAAAAACATGCTGTAACATAACTCCTGCAGACGAGAGTGTATTATTATTATTATTATTTTTAATTAAATTTCTTTAATATTCTATAAAAAAATTTCCATTTGGTATTTGATAAATAAAACTAATGTAAATCTATGAAGAATAATGTTAAACTGTATAAATTTTGAAAATCTAACTCTCCTTGATTTTCAATCCACTCTTAAAGTCATACGTGGCTGGATTGAAGCCTTTTACTCCTGACGTCATTTTGTCTTCAAGATCACTATTTTCATCAAAGATACTCTGTCAATAGTAACATCTCCTGACGAAGCAATCTTTGTTCCTCACCCACTGTTTTGATAATATCATTCTTTTCAAAATCAATTCCAACTTCAAAACTTCCACTAAACCTTTCTTAAGTTTAGTACAGATCTCTCTTGATTTGACATTATCGTCGTCATTATCATCATTTTCATCATCATCATCATCTTCATAATCATCCTTATCAACATCATCCTCACCATTATCAACCTCGTTATCATCATCATCATTGTCATATTCATCCAGTATTTCAGCGCAATTTTTATCAATCACAGGCAAATTATTTGAATAGTTCTGTAAAATTTTTAGAAGTATTTCACAGGTGTGAGAAAGTAATACTACTGGATCTTCTGAGAAGAAATATAATTTAGATGATTTATATCTCACTTTCAATTTTATCCATAGACGCGGCAGCTCACCATATTCATACATGGTAATCAAATCAGTATCTGAAACAAATATATTCAGACACTTTGATTGATTTCTTTCAATCAAAACATTTGGAAAATCAGACTCTATCCATCCTAAGTCTGTAGGCATTAATGGAATCACAAGTATAGTGCATGATCTCGGAGGGTTTTCGGAATACAAAGCCATCTTACTCATCAGAAATCATTCACTATGATCACTATTAACATTTGAATCAAAGTACTGGAGAATCAATATCGACCGTATCACAGATAAGCTCGACTGGTCAATTTTATTAGTTGAATGTCGTTGGCTGCGTTTTTAGCAATTCTCTCAAAGTAATGCTTTTTATATACGCTTTTTGAATGTCATCATTTTTTATGTACCTTATCTCAGGAGTCACGTGAAAAAAATTGTACATTTTCAATATAAATTTAAATATTTTCAAATGAATAAATATTTTTTTGCTTCATTGTATTTGAGGAAGTAACAAGTGAGTATGCATAGAGGACGAATGTGAGTATTTCTCCTATTGCACAACATGTGTTTTCATTCTCTTTCTGTCTAGACGCACGCTATTAGATTTATATTTTCACTGATTACAACAATATTTCATTTAATTTATACCGGGTGATTCAAAATAGATGTTACAACGATTATCTCGTAAACTAAGAAAGATAGAAACATACTTCCAATTACAAAATTGGTGCAAATATAAGAGTAGATTTTAGATATGGATTTTTTTCTTCTTTTTTTGTACAAAGGACTGTATACATATTAAATACGAAATTTAATTTTTATATGGTCCCTTCTATCATATGACTTATATTTAGAATTCACCTCTCAGTCTAAGAAGTACAAAAAATTATGTTTCTAAGTAAAAATTTCGCTGAGTTCTTGCAAATTGAAAAATCTAGCATTTTTCGCCAAGTCTTAAGGGTTTGTATCAAAAGTGAGAAATTGTAAGTACTATAGCTTTTGTAATAAGACACAGATTGATAAGAGTTTGGAGAGAGAATTCCTTATCATACAGGGAAAGACGGCTATTTTAAGCGGAAATGTCTTTCTTTCCCCTAGTGAATACACACGATAATATTCATTGATAATTTAACAAATAAAATTTATGAATATTTTATGTACTAAAAGGGAATTTTCAAATTCGTTTTTTTTTTTTCTTTTCCTTTATACATTCTCTTACCCATATACATGGTATAGAGAAATTATTGTTTTTGCGTCAAGTGTCCGAAAATTAGCTTTTGTTATATTTGATTTCAAAAATCATGTTTCTAGCGGTTGCTCTCTCTCTCTCTCTTTCTCTCTCTCTCTGTGCGTGTGTGTGTGTGTGTGTGTGTGTGTGTGTGTTATTGGCATATCTCAAGAACAAATAGTAGAAGGAAGTCCAAATTCGATATTCTAAATCCGTATCATATTGCAATGCTACATTAAGCTATTCGTTGCGATCAGACAAAGGGTTTTGTACAGGGTCATCAGAGAAATCAAATACGAGTACATTACTTCTGTGAGCGAAATATCTCATATGTACAGTGTGACATCTCTAGGCTGCCCTAAACAAAATGAAAAGAACAGATTTTTTTATTCGCATAAAAGCATATTTTGTGTAGATTGTAGTATAGCAATCATTCATCATTCATTTACAGGGTAACTCACAGTATTTGGATATATTGGAGCTATACTTGGGAACTGCTGGAAGTGTATTATATTTTGTGTTACTTGCTTTACATATATCACTAAATTTACGTACAGAAAGTCATGTGTATATAGTTTATAGACAATATACAGGGCTACCCAAAATTAAGCTAAATATTTTTTTTTTCTATTTAATGTAATTGACGTAAGTGCTTTGCCTTATTATTATTATTTTTTTTTTTATGTCGAAGAACACTGCTGACACAGAACGTAAAATTAATTTCTCATACCCATACTGTAAATAAAGTAGCTTTTGGATATCGATTTTTTTCTGTATAATATCCCGCTTTGAGGACTCCTGAATACGAAAGTCAAATTTTTAGTGGTTGATATGTATATATGTATATGAATTATCAGCATAATTTAACAACAAATAACTACAGGGAATTGAAATTTGGTAATTTCGCTTCTATATCTAGTTGCCATTTGAAAAGTTGATCAAGATTTACAAGTTTCAAGGAAATTAATAACAAACTTTATTTTTGTTTTAATAAATGTAGGCACTATAGTTAAACGGAGGTTGAGAAGGTCGGTAACCCCCTGACATAGAATTATACATCAGTATCATATCATATTCTATACAAAACATTATTTTAGAATATTAACAACAAATATGAATTTCTTTAATATTTTTACAGTTGAAAGATATTTAAATGTAATTTATAAGAACGTCTGTCCCAAAACGCAATGCATTAGCATTTTTTTGTGCTTTCTTGAACATAAATCTGTTTTAGAGGACATATTAATGTCATTCTAAATCGGGAATATTCCATATATACCTGAATAACATATATAATTTTTTTAACTTTCTGAAAATATTTACAGACGCTGGGGGCAGACAGACGGACAGATAGACAGATGAAAAGTAAGACAAAAAAATATGGAAATTGAAATCATATCCACAGTCAAAAATTGTTAGAAAACGTTTAATGTAAGCGAAATTGCAATTCCAAAAAATGTCCAATAATTACCCCTAACGTAACTGAATATTTGTGTGCCTTTTAAATCTAATGCTAATCATACTGTACGCTATAGAAAGCATTCTTTTGTGCATATTAACAGCATATTTTAAATGTTGTTTATAGAAATATCTTTCGTAGAACGCAATGCTTTGGGATACTTTCGAGTGTCCCTGTATACAAAACAATGATGGTGTTTACTCCATTTTCTATAGAAAATATCCGATAGTAATAATATATTTCAATTTTATTAATGTATGCACAAATTAAAGGCATTAAAATATGGTTAATAAAAATACATCTCATAGAACACAATGCTTTGGAATACTTTCGGGTGTTCCTGTACACAAGCTAGCAGAAGTATTCACTCCATTTTCAATAAGGAACATCCGATAGTGAACTCAAATAACATATATCAGTTTCAAGAAATTTCATGAATATTCACGTGAGTTAAAGCGCGGAAAGACAGAAAGACGGATGGACAGACAGACAAATCGAAGTCATTAACACTTTTCAACCTTGTTGGAATTTTTAAAGAACCGCAGTCATTAAAAATTTTCAACCATGATGGAAAGTGGTAAAAAAAAATAAAGTTCGAAGATTTCACATGGTTTTGCTAGTCTTTTAAATTTCTTCCTCTCTTAACTTGTTTTAATTTGCAGGTGACCTCCAAAGAAATGTAACTATCAAATTTTTTAACAATTCGGAATAATGTAAATTTGCATTAAGTACTTAAAACTGTTGATTTCGTGTGTTTGAATGATTTTAGTTGCTATTTTAAAAAGAAGGATCTTTTTTTAATTTCTCATCTCTTAGATAACCCTCTAAAGTGAACTCGTTGGCGTCGAAAAATAGATGCTAAAACTGAAAATAAAGTGGCATAAGTCATCATTTTCAAATTGCAATAACTCAGCGAGATTTTAACTTAGAGAGATGTTTTTTTTTTTCTTAGAGCGAGGAGAATATTTTTCTAAATAGAAGTCGTATGATAGGAGGGACCGTATAAAAATTAAATTTCGTATTTTAAAATGTGAACAACCTCTTGTATAAAAGAATGTTATATTTGAAATCTATTCTTAATTTGCACCAATTTTGTAACTGGAAATTTGTTTCTATCTTTCTTAGTTTACGAGATAATTGTTGTAACATCTGTTTTGAATCACCCTGTATAGATATGATACAGTTGTTTAATATGGTATATGAAAAGTTTTTTACTTTCCGAACACTACAGTGAGAAAAGTATTGTATTCATCTCAAAAATCCGAATTTGAAATTTTGATGTTTCTATACGTTTTGAGGTACCCTGAGTCTGTTTTCATTATTTTTACGATGATATATGTATGTATGTATGTGTGTATGTATATGTGTGAGTGAACATGCTAGCGTCTAAACGCTTTGCTCGAATGGGCTGAAAGTTGGTACGTATCTTGTAAGTCACCGTAGCACGAACCCTATTGATTTTGGTGAATCTAGCACTTACAGTTTCTTTACAGGGACACCAAGAAAAGTTCTTTATCATTATAGCCTATGGGGCCAAATTTTTAAAAGTGTGAAATAGTCTAAACGCCTTATTAAACTGAGCAAAAAATTTATAGACATATTATAAGTCAAAGTTGCTCGAGTTGTACAGATTTTGGTGAATTTTTCACTTACAGCTTTTTTACAGGGACACAAAGAAAAATTATTTACCATTATGGCCTATGGGGCCAAATTTTTAAAAGTGTGATAGCGTCTAAACGCCTTATTCAATATAGCTGAAAATTTATATGAATATTATAAGTCACTGTTGACCTAACTATAAGCATTTTAATGAATCTAGCATTTATAAGTTTTTACAGGGACACAACGAAAAATTCTTTACCATTATAATCTATGGGCTCAAAATTCAGTAGCGTTAAATTAAACATCGTGTAATATATTGAGAAAAATTCTCAAACACCCTATTATAATTTTTTCTCTTTTGTTTATTTAACAACTTCTCTTACTTTACTTTATCTACAAAACCGTTAATTACTCAATGTTCGGAAAGTCGAGTGGAGTCACTCCAGATTTTTTTTTTATCTTATAATTTTATTATTATTATTATTATTATTATTATTTTAAGCCTGTAATCATACTGATTAAGGAAAAATCTAACAAATTTTTACTATAGCTTTCGAAATATTATAATAAATTTGAAATTATTATTGCAGAAGTGTTTATTTCAAATAAATTTGCAAATAAGTACACCTAAAACCAGATCTAGCGCCAAATCTGCTTTTAATGTTAAGTACACCTTGTTTCACTTTTTAGATAAATAAGTTATATATATTTCCCTAGAAAATATTTAAGATAAAAATATATTTTGTTGAAGAAGATGGTCTTAAAATTCCAAAACTAAATTAAAAAAAACTGGCGTACAATCAATGGAAAGACAATGGTACAATCTTTCCGTTCTTAAAATTATCTTCTCTTTTTGTCTTCATAATTAGAACGTTTTTAAACAGAACTTTATACATTCTGAAAATAAATTGCACGATTTTAGATTGAATAAGACAAGAATAAAAAAGATGGATCTTACTTTAAGTTTTAAAGATGGTTTCCACTTATTTATTTATTTAGGTTAGTTCATCAATGTTTATATAAACAAATAAATATTTTTTAAACTTGACATTTAAAATTACACAATTCAAATGAAAATTTTATCTTGAAGTTTAAATTTACACATTTATTTTCCTAAATACATTCCTAATTTAAATAAAAAAAATTATCTATAAATTGAAGTTGAATAAAACCTTTGAAAAGAAACTAAATAATTGTCAGTTTTTATATATTTTTTTATTCACAGTTTTCATAAAATCATTCAGACTGTTTCTTTAAATTTTCCTAAATATTTTTCAAAATACACGCTACAAAATATCTGTACTGATAAGTATAGAGGATTTAAGTCCAAATATGTCGATTTTTAGTTAAGTACATAGTCAGACTCAGATAAAAATTCTCTATCGACTGATATACAGGATTTAAATTAATGTCATTTATTCTTTGAGAAAATCCATTGCCAAAAAAAGATTCAAGTCAGATATTTAGCATTAATCTATGGTATAAAATATTTAATTCAATTTTTTATTTATATTAAATGAAGGTGGACATTGACTGAATGGTATAAAGCGTATAAATCAACATAATTCCTTTTTCCTAATCGATTCTTCTGTTTAGTTTTAGTTAGTTTAACTTTATTTTTCGTCTCCTGAAAAATGAAGAATATGGACTTAAATTCTTTATACTTATCAGTACAGATTGACTCTACTTGAAAAAAAAAAAAAAAAAAAAAAAAAAGAATTAAAATAAAACTTTTTAATAACATATTAAATTTAAGTTATTATGATGACTTGAAAGAAATTTTTTAACTAATTTTAATTTTTAATTTGGATAAATTTGAGTAACAGGTGAATTAAGGGGAAGGAGGAAGGAAAAAATTAATTATTCGTAAGGGTGGTTGGGTTTTACGTCGCACTAGTGCTGCGCAGATGGGCAATTGGCGACGGTCAGGGACACACCCCTAGAGGTGGTCCGGAGACATGCCACCACAATTTTGATCCTCCACGGAAGGGATAATTATTCGTAAGGAAAAAAAATCACATTCCTCAAATTTCGTAAATGATTGTTAAAAATCAATTATTTCAATAACCTAAATTAAAGTTATTATGACATGATGCAAGGTGTATATGTATATGTATATATATATATATATATATATATATATATATAAAATATTTTTATTACTAATTATTTTTCAATTTTTTGAGCCAGTAGAAAAATCCGGAAAATACAAAATACAAAATATATATTTTTTAATTTAATGACGTTATTATCTATATTAGTTAATACTTCATTAATAATCGTAATTAACCTATATTAATTGCATTTCTTTTTCTTTAATTTCATTTCCGAATAATATAATACTGAAAAACAATACATTCGACCACATAGAAATTTATTTTTAAGAAATAAATCTTTATAAATTAATTTATCATTTCCCTAAATATAATATAAATCAAACTCATTGATATAATATAAATATAAATCAAACTGATTGGCATTTATGATATTCCACATTACATTTTAATAAAGAACTGAATTTATTCTTTACTGTTTACTTTCATTGTAAATTTATTCATTTAATAATATTTAGCTTAAGAAAAAAATATTTAATACATATTAGAGACTCTAACAATATCATTTCTTTTAATATCATAATAAAAAAAATTAAAAAAGAGAGGAATGCATTAAATTTAATAACTAACAAAATATTGTTAAAAAAATTTTAACTTTTTGCTAGTTCAAGTTATAAAAATTTTTTTAAGAGCAATAAAAATTATAAATAGGTTACATTGAATAATTCTTTTTTAATTTCAAAAAAATTACTCCTACTCTTTCAGGAAAAAAAAAAATATGTATATATATATATATATGACAGAACATTTTTTAAGTAAAAAATAAAATAAAAAAGTACATTGATTCCGAAAATTTGTCTTTAAACATAAATAATTTGGAGGTAATGACGGAAATGTCTTAAATCAAAATTTAATCTACAAAGGTTCCAAATTTTAACCAGAAAAAGTTTTGTAAAAGAACACCAACAGATAAAAAATTGTTTTTTTTTTTTTTTTTTTTTTTTTTTTTTTTTTTTCTGGCATTATATTTAAATATAAATTCAATATAAAACTGGAAAGAAACTGTTTTAGCTTACAGAAATTTCAACTGTATACTTGAAGTTTCCCATAGCTATAACGTATCCTATTTCTCCAGTAGTTGTATTAGATGGAGGAGAATAGTACTCTTTCAGAAAGTTCTGGTAAAACAAACGTATTCTACTAGAATTTAGGGCTAATTTCCATCGTTTTTTAGCAATAATTCTTTTCAGAACTCTCCGTATAACGAGGGGATTTTCCCATACGCCATCCGATATTTTATTGCAAATCCATCTTAAGTCATCTTCATCACATTCTTCTAGCATTTCACCGACATACTTTTCTTTTACAAGCAAATTATTTGAATAAACTTAAAAAATACTAAGAAGTATTTTTAGAGACAAAATAGATATGTTTTTTTGTATGCGGCAATACACTTCAGTTGATTCGGAAGAGCATTCCGGTACCATACAGATATCATTGATTTTACTACGCTTATAAACGACTATAATATCATCATTAGGTAAATATATCAGTAGACTGTTATTCTGTTCAATAATTGTAATACCTTTATATTTACATATTATGGCAAACAGATGGCGAGGCAAAGTTGCCAACACAAGGTAAAAACACATTCCTGCTAATCAAATAATCTCAGTAAATATTTTGACAAAAGTTTTCAATCAAATATCAACAGGTATATTTAAAAGAAAAGTCAAAATCCACAAGGAATTTTAATCCATGAGTCTCTTAAGAAGCGAAGTACGCATGTAAAAGAGTAACGATCTAATTATTGCCAAGGGTTATTGCATCATAAATGAAGCATTGATCATGTGGTTGGTCAGTCAATCAAACGTAGGGACCAATAGTGCCAACTGTAAGGATTTATCCTTACGCGTAGGGATTTTTAGCAGTTTTAATAGGAATCTAATTACGGAGTAGGGATTTTTTTGAGATATATTTTTTCTCCCCAGGACATTCCCAGTATATCCTGAAAATAAAAGCACGTCCTACGCGCAACCTTAGGACTAAGGTAAGGACTTTTATCATAAATGTTGAGATACTATGAGCTGTTCGTAGGAACACGGCAAAATCTGAGTCGACAGAACTTTTAGGGGAAGAACCGTTTTATCGACTGCATTATCCGATAAACATTTTTTTTTTTTTCTTCGTTGGGAGAGTAAAAGTTTTTTAAGCGAAAATACGAGAACAATGCATTTCCGAAGATATTTTATAGAGTTTAATAATTGTTTAATAGGTCAAATTAAAAACAAAATTAGTGAGTTTCAGTTTTACTGAAGCTTTATTCAATTTTAATGAAAATTTTCAAAATTTATACAAAATTCCATAATATATATATATATATATATATATATATTAATAATTAATAAATTAATGTGTGCATTTTTTTTATAGTCAAACAAACTTCTACAGTTGAATAATTTTTTTTTTTTAAACCTTAATATATATTTTAAATACTGTTATAAATTCTCTTTTTAAAAGTCATGTTTTTCTGTTATAATTTTTTAATGCATAACACAACCGCAAAAAATATTGTACAACAAGTTGCGGATTCATTTTCAAAAATGAATTATACATATGAAAAATTCATTTTGTGAAAATTCCGTGTTAATATTAACTTTTCTTATGTGTATTACTTTCTCTTACCAATAGGGTCGAGAAAATATTGTTTTAGGGTCAAATTTTCGAACGTGAGTTTTTGTTATATTTACATGCTCTGAGGTCCCCAGAATACGAAAAACACGTTTGTAGCGAATGGTCTGTGTGTCTGTCTGTTATCAGCATATCTCAAGAACAAATAGTAGCAGAAATTCCAAACTCGGTATTCTAAATGTGTATTTTATAGGAATGCTACAGTAAGTTTTTCGTTGAGATGAAGCAAACGGTTCATGTACAGGGACACTCAAAAGCCCTCAAATACATTACGTCTATGTGGGAAATTGCAGGTAAGTACAGTTTAACATATATAGACTGCACAAATCAAATGAAATGAATATATATTTTGTGTAATAGAGGTAGTCAACTGGGAAAATTTTTTTGTGTATGTAGGAGCCTCGCTTCCTTCCACCATAGGGGGGGGGGGAGGTCCCCCTCGAGTTGAATAAATTTTCATGATGGGTATCTTTCAAAAGAGCTCGCCAAAACATTTAAAACGAATGGTTGAACCATCGATCTACGATAATTAAAAATAAAGTTATCGATTTTTATTTTTTATTTTTAACAAAAAGAAATTAATGTAATATTGAGAATAAATTCAATTTTTTTCCCTTTAATATTTAGAGTTATACTACTTCTTTAATATGGAAACCGTTTCCATTATCATGATAGATAATTTTTTTAAATAATAGTTTTAATAAATTATTTTTACCGAATAAATTTGTATAGGAAAATATAGAAGAAAGTCGTATGGTGGCCACAATACACTAATTATTTGTTGTTAGTAGATGTGCTTTACTAATAATATTTTACCATTTCCAGGAAAGCTGTTCGGGAATTAAAACAAATTCCTCATAAACACATGGTAGATAATATATATTTTAAGCTAATTCATCATCGCTTGTTTTTTGTACATTAATGAAACGGGGGGATGAGGGGGGCGGTAGCCCCCCTCACACAGAACTAATTATCATATAAAACTCTTCCTATGCCTAATTTGAATTGTTTAACATAGGTTTACATAACAGTACTCGTTATCTTACCTCTTAATCTTTAACCTGTATTTTTATAGTATTATATTTCAGGGTAAGAGAAAGTAGTGTGAGTGACACAGCAAATTATTTTTACATATTTTAATATCAATCATTTTCGACAAACAAAATTCCTGACTAGCTTGTAACATATGAGATTATTTAATTAAATGATTCAGTTTCAAACAGGAAATTTAATTATTTAAATGAAGAATTATTAGGTTTCTTTTAATTATTTTCTTTCAATTAATCAAAAAAATAATAATTAAATGAAAATAAAGATGAAAATACATGTTGAAATAAAGTGTATATATAAAAATTTCATTTGAATAATAAATAATAATAACTCTTATATTTCGATGTTTTTTATTCTTAATAGTAGACATTTATTCAACAGTAATCAATAAAATTCAAACATTAGACAGAGAGCAGCTAATGTGTTTATAACCAATTTCAAGATCAATTTTCGGGGATATTTTGAATTCTTACTCTGTTAAATGCAAAAAAAAGTTTTTTTTTTTTTTTTTTACTCTGTGGGGCCAATAGTATTATATGTAACTACATTTTAATATGAAAACTTAAAATTTGTCGTACGTTTCTAACTTTTAATGAGAGGAGAAACTTAAAAGAAAGTTATGATTAATGTAACTTCCTCTGAAAGTTATGGTTAATGTGCGTTACAAAAAAAAAAAAAAAAAAGAAAAGAAAAAAAAAAACTCCTATGATGTCAAGAACCTATACAAAAAATACTATCATTTTATACACATTTCCATTTTATACAAATAATCTTTTGTACTGAAAATTACTAAACCAGAAAGTTGCTAAATTTGCGGGAGTATTTATTTAAAATTTTCGGCTCGTGATTTAGCTTATTTTTTCAGGATTTATTTTTTCTTATTTACTTTTTAAAACCTCAAACAAAACGCCACACTAAACAATCAGTCTATGCAATATTCAAATTTTATTATTATAATTATTATTATTAGTCTTTCGGAAACAGAAGTTAATATGGTTTATTTATAATTTATTTATTTTTTATCTAGCAACAGAAGTGATTTTGTCAAACTTTTGACAGATCATTTGATATATTTCTAGACAATATTCATTGCTATTGAAATAAACAGAAGAAATTTTTATCGGTCGGATTGAAAGGCAAATAGATAAAGTAGTTCATAGAGATATGCATCGTAATGTTAATAAGAATGCTTTTTTTTTTCTAAAAACAGTGTTTACACAAAAATTCTGAATTTTTATGCTTAATATTTAACTACTTATAAAAAAATAATGGTCGAATCTAGACCACTGGGCGATACTAGAGTATGTATATATATTCGTACATGTATAACACTTACATTTACTGAGAAGAACTAAAAATACTTTCTTAAAAATACTTCACAATGAGATAATTCACAAATAAAACTATCATATATAACTATAAAGAATAAGGTTACTAGATTTTTTTCATCGTTTTTTTTAAGAAAAACATACCTGAGTTTTCATTTTACATTTGAAGTTGTACTCAGCAAGAATGTAGTCTTTTACTTCAGCCGTCTTTTCAACATCAATATCAGGATTTTCATCAAAAGTACTCGGGCAGTAATTACGTCTCCTACCGAAGCAAACTTTGTTTCTCTCCCATTGTTTTGAAACTATCATTCTTTTCAAAATCAGCTCTAACTTCAGAACTTCTACTGAAATACCTTGCCGAAGTTTGTTGCAGATCGCGTCGTCATCATCACCATCCTCATCTTCATCCAGCAAATCTGCGCAATACTTATCAATCACCGGCAGATCACTAGAATAATGCTTCTGCAAAATTTTTAAAAGAATTTTACAGGTTTCAGCACGTACGGATTTTGGATCTTCTGAACAGAAATACATTTTAGATGATTCATAATTGCCTTCTGATTTTATCCATTGACGTATTAACTCACCGTCTTCATAGATGTTAATCACATCAGTACCTGACACAGATATTTTTAGGCACTTTGACTGATTTTTTTCGATGAAGACATACGGAAAATCATACTTCATCCACTCCAAGCTTGATGGTAATTCGGGAACCACAAGCATATTGCTTGATAGTGAAGAGCTTTCAACATTCCAAGCCATCACATTTTTGTGCAAATTTCTCTCTATTGATTCGATACCGTTCGCAAATCTCGTGAAAAATATGCTACACACAACCTTTCTACACACAACCTGCCTGATCGAGCATTGTATCAGAAAGGGAATGGAGACTTGGAGACGGCCACGGCGCGGCGGAAATAATTTTTCTTTTTTTTAGTGAGGAAAAAGTGACGAATTTGTGACGTCTCTATCTCTACGCTACAGTTGCTGGATAGTCAAACTCAAACATTTCGTTTAAAATGATAAGCGTTCACTACAAACGTCCAAAAAAACTGGTGTATATATTTTGCTCTTTATTTTTTCTCTCTCTTTCTCAGTGGATTTATATCAGTGATTTGATTTTTTATAAATGCAATACATATTAACTAATTCGTATGTTTTAAAGGTTAATTGGGCATAAAATCTGATATTTGTTAGCTTTCAGTTTATAGATTTACAAAAATTTACCTATATTTGCAAATAACAATTCAATATGTGCCTTGATGAAGGCATGATATGTATGACAGTTGATTACTGTCATGCTTCCATTTATATTTTGGATTTTGTTTATCTTTTCTTTCTTAATGTGAATTATACTTCTTATAAGCTAATATTCCAACAGATTTAGATATAGCTATTTATAAAAAGATAATCGCAGTCTGATATTTTTTTTTTAAGGAAAAATTGAATAAAACAATTTTTTTTTTAAATTTTATTCAATTTTCAGTTTTAAATCTCCCTCATAATGAAATAAAATAAAAAAGCCTTATAGTTATAAAACATATTCTTCTTCTTCTTCTTCTCTTTCTTTCTTTTATTTCTTTATTTCTTTATTTTTTTAGTAAAATGTCGCTTGAAAAACAGATAAATTTATTTAAAATCGATAAATAAATAAATAAATAAATAACGTAATTTTTAGGAATATCTAAAAATGAAATCAAAAATATGGATTCCATTATATTTAAAAAATATTGATTACAATAACAATTTTTCTTGAAACATGTTGAAAAAGCTATATTTATTTATTTATTTTTATTTACTTGTCTATTCAGATAGCGAAGACTAATACACAGCGTTTTTATATAGGTCTATGGTGCTTGATCCTCTATAACTACGATTAATATTAAACACTTTCATTCTGGATAACTCCAAAAATGTTTATTGAATTTCGTTCAAACTTTCACATTAGGTACACTTTGCTACCATAACAAAATTCTCCTCTTTCAGAGAAAATTTTTCCGACCATTCAGAAATTAGACAAAAAAAAAAAAAAAAAAAAAAAAAAAACTTAATAACATATTCGAACTTTCCTGTTTCATCTTCTAAAATTTATTTTTCATTTCAATCATCTGCGTATCTTAGCAACGACTATTAAACTCTTTATATATTTATTAATTCATTCATTTGAAGGCGAAAACTTTTTTTATTATTATTATTATTATTATTATTATTATTATTATTATTATATTTATTGAAACCAAATGGTAAAACGATATATATATATATATATATAAAAGATAAATACATTAAAATTTAAATTAAATTGTATATATATATTTCTAAAATACATTTCTAAATTTTTTTCATTTCATTTTCTTTTGACTTGAGTATACCTTTTACCAATTCTCATGGCACAATTGCTGCAATATATATGTATATATATGGGAGTGTGTGTATGCATATATAGCATACACACACACCACTGCATTCTACCACTGTTAGAAACACATTGTATGTAATATTCCCCTATTTAAATAATTTCTTGCAAATATACATATATAAATATACGTAATTTATTTATATTATAGATAAGTAAAAATAATATATATAATGAATTAGATCATCTCTAAATATTTTCATTGCATTTTCTTTTCACTTCAGTATACCGTTCACCAATTCTCACGGCACAATTTATACAACATATATATATATATATGCATTCTACTACTGTTAGAAATATATTGTATGCAATATTCCCTCATTTAAATAATTTTTGGCAAATAAATTTATAAATGTACGTAATATGCGTAATTTATTAAGTAAAAAAAAATATGTAATGAGACAGTTCATCTCTGAATATTTTCATTTCATTTTCCATTGACTTGAGTATACCGTTCACCAATTCTCACGGCAAAGTTCCTGCAATACACACGCACACACACACACACACACACATATATATATATATATATATGTGTGTGTGTGTGTGTGTGTGTGCATTCTATTACTTTGTAACAATAACTATATATATCTATAAATATTATCTTGTCTTTTATTATTTCTGTTGTATTTAAGCTATTAGTGTCACTACAATTATTATTATTATTATTCTGCACTTTTTGTTTGAAATGTGTATTAGCACAATTTAACGCTTTTGCATGGAAATATTTTACATTTAACCTCTTTTTCATTTAAAAATAATGCGTGTAGTGCAAAAAGTATTGTTTTATTTTATTTTAGACATTCATTAGTTTTAATTATCTAGAGTATAATTTTATTGATTACATTGTTTATATATAAAAATGTGGGTTACTGGAACTATGGAAATTATTATCGGGGTTATAATAATGCACATCATTAGTATTACAAATATAATACATAGGTAACTGTATTCAGAGGTAAAGGGAAAACATGCAGAACTTAGTACGTATTTAGTTTTAAAACAAATGTGCTTTAAAAGTTATTTAGTTGCATAAATATATGGCATTCTCTTAAAATGCATGCAATTTACGTAGAAAAAATTCCTTTTTCACATTTCTTTTCTTTTTACCGTCAGTTTTAAAATATTTTTATACTTCTTGAATAGAAAAAATAAAATTAAATATATTGAAAATTTTTAAACATAAAATTGAAAGCATTTAAATATAGTTTTTATGAAAATATTGCTGTATGTCTTTTTTTGCTTGTAAAATAAAAAAAAATGTGCAAGTGTGTTTGGGGGAACATTGTATTTTTCTACTCTATATGTATCCATCTTTTAGAAAAATCAGCAATTTCTTTGTTATCAGATGTGGCAAACAAAACTTAATTTTTAAGCATAATTTGGTCAGTCGCCTCACGGACTAACAGATAAACATGAAATTTGTCGTAAAGTTTTAACATATTAATTGTGGGAGTAGAATGTTGAAAGTGGTATAATTCGAAAGATATGATAAGCCAATATGCAAAATACAAAAGTTATTTTCTTTTATAAAGGTATTTACTTTCATTTTTTATGCACTTTTTCATTTTATACATATATTCTTTTGTATTAAAAAATTTCTAAAGAAGAAAGTTGTTAAATGTGGCAATAACTTAAAATTCAAATAATACCATCGATAAAGTAATTTGTATAGATGCAGTATTCTTAAACTCTCGACTACACATTTCAAATTGTGAATAGGCAACGACTGTTAGATTTGTTTCATAACAAAGTCCTAATTTTGTTCCAACACATATTTTAAAATAACACATTTCCTTAATCAATTAAATTTAGCCGTAATCTATATTTTCTTAATTTATTTTAAAGCAAAATAAGACGATACTTAATAATATAAACAAAATTAATACACATAACCAAAGAACAAATTATTTCACGGTCAGCATGACCGTTCCTTTTCGATGTCACATTTTCAACTAATTAAAAAGTTAACCCGCGGAGCGTGAGAAGAGACAGCGCGCGCCATATATAAAGATGAACCTTTCAGGACAATTCAATTTGCAACAAGAGTGGTGAAAATGATTATGAGTGAATGAGTGGTAGATCGAACTTTCATACTGTTGACCATATATGCAAATTAAAAAAGGATTTTATTTATTCGTTTATATTTATTCGATTTTATATTTATTCGATTTCGTTTATATTTATTTGATTTTATTTATTCGTTTATTTATTCGATTTGATTGTTCGTTTTTTTTTTTTTTTTTTTTTTTTTTTTTCTGATATATATATATTTTTTTTTTCATGTAATTTCTTTCTTTTCTTTCTTCATTTCATTCTTTCTGTCATTATTATTATTTATTTATTTATTTATTTATTTAGATTTACATCAGTTCTAATATGAAGACACAATTTTTAACTAAAACATAATGCATTTCAACTAACTAAAATTGAATACTTATTTTTACATATGTGGATCTATTACTATGTCTTCTGGATATATATGGAGAAAGTATAAGATTTGGAAAAATTTTAAATTTCCAGTTTTCAATGAATTTTCATGTTTTGCGATTTCTTGAACACGATTCGACCACTTTTAGAAAACGACTGCTCTTAGAGTTAGCAAAGCTTTTCGAACACTGTATCTCATGAATCAATGGACTTAATATAACCGAACGTGATATTTGGTTGGACCTTGGTTTGAATTGGTGCTGATTAACTTTCGGGCTGTATTACTCAACAAGTGGCGCTGCCACACTGTGATTTCCTCTCATTTCAGAGAAGGTTCAGCATCTACAGAATACATATATAAATTATACGTATTTATACTAATATCATATCATATATATATATATATATATATATGTATGTATGTGTGTACATATACATAATACTTTGTTGATTCAGTTTGAATGAATACCGGCCAACAGGTGACGTTGTTAAGTTGCAGAAGACTGTAAGTTTCCATAACGTATGAATGTACAAAACTTGGCGTGTGAGATTGTTCTTATATAATATTATGCTCATTCACTTTGGATCATATCAGACGACAGGTGGCGCTGTAATTCAGCAATATTTTCCGTTTACGGGAAAGCTATATCTCAGTTTCTATCCTATATACCAAATATCTTCCATCCTATGTACCAAACTTGATGTGTGAGTACATATTATCAAAAATTATTTTTATTGTTAATATTTTATGCGGCTTCTCATTACTATGTCACAGCCTCTCTTGGTGAAAGTTAATCGAATTTTATGAGAAAATAAAGTTCAAATTTTATAATTCAATCTGAAAATAACACTGCTCGGAATGAAAAGTGCCCCAAACACCATTTTGGGAAATTCTTATGTAAAATGACTCCTGAATCCAAATATTACGTCCCTTTTGCTCTATCACCCACCGTTTTCTATGGACGGACCCCTATTTCTATCACTTTTCGGTAATTTTGTGGCTATAAATTTGAATTTTAGGGAAGAGAGGGAAGGATTCTTTTAACTGTTAACATCTTCTGAGGGGCTACAGATTTGAAAAATTCTAAAACATCAACGTTTGCGGCAAGGGGAAAAATCAGGGGGCATTTGCCACTGAAATTATGCATTACATTTCTTATATATATATATATATAATCTATTTTTAATGTTATATATTAAACATTATATATATACAGGTTGTACCAAAAAGATTGAAACGCGGTTTAATGCTTTACCTGTTAGAGATGAGAGGGTAATGTAAATTGCAAAAGTGTACATAAAAAGATAGGAAATGAAACTATGCTAATAAAAATATCTTCCTGTTAATTTAAAAAAAAATACATTTAAAAAAAATTATACGACCTCTCTAGATAAATTTAGTCAATTAGAAAGTTTTTATTTTCAATGCAACAACGTCATTGCAAAAAAAAAACGCATTCTTTTATATTTAAAACTGAATGAATTATACGTAATTGAAAACTGAACTCTCATTATAGGGACCATATATCAAAACAGAAATGTAAATGTGTGATAAATTATAAAAAGTCTTTATTAAACAAGATGCTAAATTCGAAACACATTTTGAAATTCTAAGGACTAGCTGGAACCCATCGAATTCGACGGTCACTTTATTGACCGTAATGTTGAAAATCGTCGCATGATTATTTAAATGTATTTCAAGTTAAAACATCTAATATAATTTACGACATTTCACTTAAAAAAAAAAAATTCGGAAAAATACTCATAAATAGAAATAAACTTTAAATTTGTATGATTTTATATCTTTAATTCGATTTTGTTTGAATTTCCATTTTTAAACATAAACATCGCGAAAAAAATAATCAGCTGTAACAAAAAAATTACCTCGAATCGAACGAAACTCTACACTGTGACCCTGGTGCCTGCGGCAGCGCATACGCGGGCAGCTAACAACATAAGAAATTTCCCCAAAATTAACCTGGAACCGAACGAACCCGCCCGGTGTTGCTTTGGACCATGATAAGTTAAATGAACCTTAATGCATGATTTTATATCTTTAATTCGAAATTGCTTGAATTTCTGTTTTTAAATAAAAGCATCACGAAAAAAAATAATCAGCTGTAACAAACAAATTACCTCTAACCGAACAAACTCTGCCTTGTGACCCCGGTGCCTGCAACAGCGCATACACAATATACGCGCTAATAACATGAAAAAATTCCCAAAAATTAACCTTGAACCGAACGAACCCGACCGGCGTTGCCCGGGCCCATGAAAATAATCTTAAATGAACCTTAAACTTGTATGATTTTGTATCTTTAACTCGATTTTGTTTGAATTTCTATTTTTAAATGAAAGCATTGTGAAAAAAAAAAAAAAAAAAAAATCAGCTGTAACAAAAAAAAAAAAAAAAAAAAAACCTCGAACCGAACGAAACTCTGCCTTGTGACCCCGGTGCCTGCGGCAACGCATACGCGGGCCGCTAATAACATAGAAAAATTCCAAAAAATTAACCTGGAACCAAACGAACCCGCCCGGGCCCATGATAATAGCCTTAAATGAACCTTAAAATTGTATGGTTTTATATGTTTAACTCGATTTTGTTTGAATTTCTATCTTTAAATAAAAGCATCACCAAAAAAAAAAAAAAAAAAAAAAAAAAAAAAAAAAAAAAAAACGTTTTATATATGTTTTATACGAACATCACCAATCGCCTTGAATTTCCAAGACCTTTCAAATAATGTGTCACATAGAGGTGTCAACTGCAAATTCCTTTAGTTCCACTTTCCACCGTCAGCGGGCACCGCGTGTTCTGTACAAACATCGCCAACGGTCAGGAAATACCAAGACCTTTAAAATAAGGTGTAACATGATAGGGTCTGCTACAAAACCACCTAGTTCCATTTTTCACCACCAGGGCTACCCTACATTGTATACAAATATCCCCAATCAACATGAAATTTCAAGACCTTTAAAATGAGGTGCTACATGTGTGGGTCTAGAACGTATTTCCCTCTCAAACTAATTTCCCACTTTTTTCTCCCTTTAAAATCGAGAATTCCAAAATCGCAGACATTAATTTTTTAGTATTCGAGTCTAGTCTTCCCATGCACAATTTCTTCACCGTGAAGTAATTTGGAGCTGAGTTAAGCTCGCAAACGTGTTTTTAACCCCTGCACCCCCCCCCCCCCAAGGGGGGGGGAACCGTTCGACTTTTTTTATTTTTCTCTTTTCATAACGCATCTACAGACCAAGACCTTTTTTTAGACACCTCAACCAAATTTTTACACTTAGCCGTTCTCTCAATTTAGTGGAGACAGACAAAACACGTTTCAAATTAATATATAGATTAATTTAAATGCATTTGAGAAATTTTCGAGACATTATGTTTTTGATCTAAACATTTTCGTTATCAATTTGTAAATGATCCCTATGTTCACCAAAAAGCCAGCATTTTAAATGATACGGAAAAATGGCATAAGTCGCTTTTTTTTCTGTATCGTAGTTCGGTTGGTTTTAAAAGGTATAGTTATGCGTTTTTTACTTTCTCTTACCCATAAGGTAGAGAAAGTATTGTTTTTGGGTCAAATTTTCGAACGCGAGATTTTGTTATATTTACACGTTTTGAGGTCCCCTGAATACGAAAATCATGTTTTTAGCAAATGGTCTGTGTGTATGTCTGTGTGTCTGTCTGTCCGTGTGTCTGTCTGTGTGTCTGTCTGTTATCAGCATATCTCAAAAAAAAAATTATGGCAGAAAGTTCAAACTTGGTATTCTAAATGTGTATCATATAGGGATGCTACAGTAAGATTTTCGTTAAGATCAAGCTAATGGTTTGTGTACAGGGACAATCAAGAGAATTCTAATACATTACGTCTATGGGGGAAATTGCAGGAAAGTAGAGTTTAACGTCTATATACTGCACTAAACCAAATGAAACGAATATATATATTTCGTAATAGAGATAGTTAACTGGGAAAATTGTTTTGTGTATGTAGGAGCCTCGCCTCACCCCCTGGGGGGGAAGTCCCCCGTTGAGGGAAGTAAATTTTCACGATGGGAATCTTTCAAAAGAGCTCGTGAATACCTTTAAAACGAATGGTTGAACCATCCATCTGCGATAATTTAAAACAAAGTTATCGATTTTTTTTTACTTTTAACGAAAAAAAAAAAAACTTGGTAAAAAAATCGTACTTTTTTTTTTTTTTTTCTAAGTTTGAGAATAAAATGGAGTTTTTTTTTTTTATATTTGGTGTTATACTACTTCTCTAATATGGAAATCGTCTGCATTATCATGAAAGATAATTTTTTTAAATAATAATTTTAATAAATTATTTTTTAAAAACAGACTTATTTTTTAATAACCGAATTAAATTCTATATAAATGTAGGTGCATTAATGAAACGGGGGGTTGAGGGGGGCGGTAGCCCCCCTCACACAGAACTAATTATCATATAAAACTCTTCAGAAACCTAATATGAATTGTTTAACATAGGTTTACATAACAATACTCGTTATCTTACCTATTAATCTGCAACCTGTATTTATTGTATTAAATTTCAGGGTAAGAGAAAGTCGTGTGAGTGACACACCAGATTATTTCTAATGGTCTTGTTGAATAAAAAATAAAAACTTTGTAATTGATAAAATTTGCGTAGAGGGACTGCATAAAAAATTAAAAAAGTAACTTTTTAAAAATTAATGAAGGTTTTTTTTTTTTTTTTTTTTTTTTTTAATGTAGTCGTCTTTCCTACCTTAAATTGGACGTTTTTTTCTTTTTACATTGCCCATTTATCTGTAACGGATAAAGAAATAAAGCGCGTTTAAGCATTTTTGGGACAACCTGTATATATATATTAAGTGTTAAATTAAATTTTTTCATTCTCCAAATCAAATTCATGGCTATAAAATTACCGAACAGTGATAAAATTTGGAGGAGGGGCTGGTGTTCCTAGTAAACGGTGGGTGACTGGTCAAAATGGTAGTCATATTCGGATTCAGGGTGTCATTTTACATAAGAATCAGCAAGAATGGTAACAGAGGTCGATTTTTTTTTTTTTTTTTTTTTTTTTTTCTTTCAGCGCAGTGTAATACGTTCTGTTCCATATATAAGAAAATATTAATACACATTGTAAGATTATTTTAAATCTTTTACTAAGTATATATTTATGTTCGACAACATAAGTAAATTTAAAAATTAATGTGAGAAAAATTAGCTGCCGAAGATGTGACTACAGTTGTGCTAATGCAAGTGAAGATGTTATATCATTATTCATTAAAATAAACGTTTTCTCACATATTTTTTTGTTGTTGTGTTTCAAATTATAAATTAATCTTAAAATAATATACCAAAAATGAATATTACTGGTGTTAGTTGTTAATTTTGGCCGCATTTAACCCCTAGCAATGCTAAACCTCAAGATATTCAGGTACTTTTTTTTTTTTTTTTTTTTTTCAGATATTGACTAAAAAAAAAAAAAAAAAGACTGTATAAAGCTGTTGCATATACCAGTTGTTCTAAAAATGTTAAAAACACATAGAAATTATGTTGCTATTTTGTTCTTATAATTTTGCTTGATATCATAAAATGTTTTATACAGAAAATTCTACATAAAATGTCTTATGTAGAAATCACAACGCATTGTAACTAGTTGAAATAGTGGCACTCTGCTCGATTTCCCATCATATGTATGTTTTTTATATATTTCTAGTACAAGACATACTGTATTCATGTTTGTTAACTGAAATGAACTTGACCGATTGCTCTACACGGCGACAGACGGAAATGCCCCATTTAATAAGCTACCCACCATCCAGTTATATTTACCTCATCCTAATTTGTTAATTTATTTTATTAGGGCCAGTTTCGTAGTTTAGTTCTTTTGCAATTCTATGCTATTTTCAATGCAATGATCTCTATAATGCAAATTTATATAAAATATTGCTCTATTCTTCCACATTGTGAAACTCTTAGATTTCGAACAACTTACGTAATTTTAAAATTAGAACATTTGTAATTTATTATGTTCAAGCCAGTATCATAAATGATAATTTAAAAGTTGTCTGACATCTTTACGATGAAAATATCCCTCAAAATGGACGTTTATGCGAAATTTTGCTCCATTCCCCATTTCGAAATATTCACAAAGTTAAAAAAAACTTATACGAGATTTTCTAAATTAATTTTATAGTTAATTATGATCATGCCCACCATAACAGATAGTTTAAAGCTGGTCCTATATGTTTTCAGTAAAAAATATTCTTTTTAATATACATTAAATGTATATTAAAAAGAATATTTTTGCGAAAATTTGCCCTATATTCCTATGTTAAAAAAGTCGCAAATTTCCAGTAATTTACGGAGTTTTAAAATTAGAGTGATTCAAATTAATAGGGTTCTTTCCAGTCTCAAGAGTAATATTTCAAAACTTGCCTGATCCGTCTGTGATTGTTTGTTCCAGAAATATCATGTACACAAGCATACAAACTAGCACACTAACAAACCAACAAACAAACACCTTGCAGTGAGACGCAATATCAATTTCGTTGTTTTATTTTTTTTTTATTTTGTTAAAAAATCAAACACTGAGGTCGAAAAATTTCACGATTACCTAAGTTTCCGATACCTGTAGCACGATAGAAACTAAAAATTGTACTATTACTTATAGCTTAAAATGGTTGTCGTATTTAAATAGCAGTTTTAAGTGTTTTCGAAGATAACTAACCTAAAAAACAATTATTCCATTCGCAGAAATTATACATACTACCGTACATAGTTTAATCGTAATTGTATTTTACTTACGTAATGTCAGTTTATCACCGTTACAAAAAGAAAAAAAAAAAAAAAGAAAAGAAAAGAAAAAAATTAAGAAAAGAATTATTTTTCAACGTTAAACTTAACAGAAAAATTGTACAACATATTGTTTTCTGTGAAACACTGCATATTCTCTAAAAGCAGAAAGACGTCAAATATAAATTTAGTTACACCTGTCAAGATTCATATCTCACAAAAACTTATTAAAAATTTTATTTCTAAGGAGAAAGAAATAAAAAGATTGCCAATTTTGTAGCAAATTATGTCGCTTAAATTTTGCTTATGTACCATATAAAGTAAAGCTAGGAGAGATTGCGCACATAGTGGATTGGCGGGAAGTATTAGAATGGGCGCACGGAAACTCCTGGAAGTTGTACAACATCACTAGTGGAATTCTGACTTGAATGTGCATGATGATTGATTGCTTCAAGCGTTTAAGAAAAAAACGTGGTTATTTTGCCTCATTTAAAAAAAAAAAAGACTGGTTGAATTTTCCTGACTCTTCCTAGAATTTTTTATAAAATAGTAGTATTACAAAATATCTTTAAATTAAACGATTTCTCGAAGACTAATTTATATATGCTACTTGTGGCATGTGGTTGCACGAAAGCGGAGCTATTTACAAGAATAAAGGCAACGATAAATTAGATCAGCAATCAAGAATACATTCAACATGAAAAGGAAATATGATAATTTTATTTCAATGTCTTATCTAGTAACAATGTTATTTTTTAATCTTATCAAGTCTTTTTTTTTTAATCTGATTCTTTAATATTCTTCTCTTTAAATATATGTATATATATATATATATATTCTTTTATAATCCTTTTTAAATTTCTTTTCGATTTCTGATTCTTTTAATTATTAAAATGAAGTATCTACAGTCGGTAACAAAAGGGTCCGAACACTAGCAAAAATTCCTATGTAAAAAAGTACACTTCATACGGTTTTGTTAAATAAATCCTTATTGAATCATGTTCTTACACTAAGAACAGGATTCGACAAGGATTTATTTAACAAAATCGTATGAAGTCTACTTTTTTTACATAGGAATTTTTGCAAGTGTTTGGACACTTTTGTTGCCGACTGTACTCCAATGTAAAATATCTGTTAATAAAAATCTTATAACAATGTCATTTAAGTGTTAATATTATTATTAACAATTTAATTATAGTTTTAATTAAACGTAATCTCTCCTACCGATTTGCGCAATCACTCTATCCTTTTAGAAGAGATTGCTCATAATAGCTCTCTTGGTTTTATTACAGCTATTGCTTTAATTTATCGCATAACAATAAAATAGTAATATAAAAGCATAGTATATAAATGAATTAAAAATTATTCAGCAATAGTTTAGTAAAAGTTAATACCTGGATTTTTTTTATATCATTCTGCTGAATTCTGAGCAAATTCTCCTAGCTTTACCTTAAGGGGTTAGGCGGGTTTGTTTATGTATGTATTTATTTATTTATTTTGTGTGTGTGGGGGGGGGTCTTATTAAATAATAAAATATGTCTAGAATATTCTCCCAAAATTTTATATCGATTGGAGTAAAATTATAAGAGATAGCGCCTTCGGAAGTTCTGCACATTAGGTTACGTGAACCTGGCGCGTCGCAGGTATATTGGGGCAGCTGCTTAACTATTATTTGTCTGTCTTTCTCGCTTGCTTTAAAATTATAATTGCAATTATTCTTCGACCACATTTCTTGAAAGCAAGGAAGCCTCTGCGCAAGTGTGACTCGACGAGTCCAATGTTAATTTGGAAAATTACACCAAAAATACTTCTTGCTGATTCAAAAATAGTCGAGATTGCTGCATTTTTCGCTGGTACCACTTTCAACGAAGGAATCTCGGCTTTATTTCTTTTTATGCATGGTATGGATTTAAAACTTGGCCGAAACAGCCACAATTATGTCCGAAAAGAGGATGAGAATTGCATACACGTAGCCGAAAAACAAGCTGACGCTGGGACTAGAGAAGCAAGAATTCGTCACAGGCAAGAGTAAAAGGATGCCCTGGATATTGCCGCTGAAGCAGGTTCTTTACTTTATTGTGCCGGAATCAACGATTCTATGTAAGTTGAAAAAAAAAAAAAAAAATCTGCGCGTTATTTTAATTTAAAACTTCAATCGCGTTTTTCTCGACATTCTATTTTTGAAGTCGGTTGTCATGATTCCTCAAAAAGTTATGAACAAAAAAAGTTATAACATTACCTAGTGCTTGAACGAAGGATATATATATATATTTTTTTTTATCACAACTAGTTTTACAAGGCAAATTTGGTGCAAATTTTAACAGAATATGGGAATTAATGTTCACAACTCCACCAAAAATTCAAATTATTACTTTTTTCCCTTCGTCCAAGCACGAGCTATGCATATCTACTAACATTTTTTTTTTTTTTTTTTTTTTTTTTTTCAGATGAATCTGTCATGAGTTATCCTGACAACGCCGAGAGAACTTTTTTCTGAGGGATCAAAGGAAATGAGGTCCAATGACTGAATTTTCAAAATTTTTAAATGAAAATTTCACAAAGTACATGTCAAATGTGTATGTTTGATATGTTAAATTGTTTGAATAAAATATTTCATTTTGTATATTAGAAAAAAAAAATAGTAAAAATATGCTTTTTTGAGCTTTCGAAGCCCACCTAACACCTTAATGAAAAAATAAATTCTCATAAAAATAAAAGTTTGCATTAAGAAACTTTCATTTATATCCCTTTATGTATTTGGTTAATTTTGTCAGGCCCTATAAACCAACCAATTATGCTAATCATGCATTATGCCACAGGGTTTTCTTTCTTCTTTTTTTTTTTTTTTTTTTTTTTTTTTTTTTTTTTTGCATTATTTCTAGTATTAAATAAAGGTACTAAAATCTGTTTCAAACGAATACCTCTGAAAGAATGCTTTGGCATATTTCTCTTCATTCCGTGTGCTTAAAGCTGGTAGACGTGAGGTGCCGGGTTCGAATCCAGATCGCGCTCGTCCGGCTAGCCGTTCGGAGTTTTCCGTGTTTTTCTCCAAAACATGCATAAATAGGGTTATGATCCCTCCCCCCATAGAAAGACCTCTACGGAAGGCACTCACCCTTCGGCCTAGGACTCTAGAGCAGTCAGTCGGCCTTATTTCTAAACAAACAAACAAATAAATTCTTTATTTTGAATATTCCTGCATAAAAACCATTTGCTTTCTTTATAACGTTTCAACAAAAAAACGTGACATAATAAAACATTATAAAAATATTTATGTGCATACAGAAAAATACGCAGGTAGACATATCAAAGTTACAATCATTCTTAAATAATTATTTTGTTAGTTTCATTATTCCGTCGCTTGGAGTGGCATGTTCATAATAATAAAAGTCTTGGTTTCCTTGGAGTTAATACTAGTTGGAGTTAGTACTAGTTCCTTGGAGTTAATACTAGTTGGAGTTAGTACTAAAAATAGCTGTCATAGCTGTTAGAAAAATGCATTGAAATAAGAAAATAAATTTTATCCATGTTTTCAAACGATTAAAAATTAAAAAAAAAATTAATTTAACAGAAAAAAAATTATCCAAGATTTTAAATGACTAAAATAAAAAGAGATAAAGAAGATTAAAATAAACATATCGTTTATCTCGTGTATGATTGAGAAGATTTGGCATAGTATTATGATATAGATGTTGTAATGTGAAAGATGTCATTCTTTAAAAAATATCATGTCAATTCGTATTAAACAATTTTAACTGGCATGAGAAAAAAGGTAAATTTTGTATATTTAAATATTATTGCGATGATCAATTTGATGATTTTGTGCACTAAAATTAATAATTAAATTTAAATTACAAACTAAAATTATTAATTAGAATTAATTACAATAATTGTATTTAATTACATTTCATGCCTCGAATTCCATTATTAAAAAAAAAAAAAAAAACTGTCAAATTTTAAATAATTGTTTGAAATACTGACCGTTATGCGAGAGAAAGCCAACTAGTTCTTTATAAAAAACACGCTACAGTCAAATTTCACATTTTGTCGCAAGCCCGTGAGGTATTCTTTTTTATTAAAAATAATCTGGTGTGTCACTCACACGACTTTCTCTTACCCTGAAATTTAATACTATAAATACAGGTTGCAGATTAAAAGGTAAGATAACGAGTACTGTTATGTAAACCTGTGTTAAACAATTCATATTAGGCTTCTGAAGAGTTTTATATGATAATTAGTTCTGTGTGAGGGGGGCTACCGCCCCCGTCAACCCTCCGTTTCATTAATGCACCTACATTTATATAGAATTTAATTCGGTTATTAAAAAATAATTCTGTTTTTAAAAAACAATTTATTAAAATTATTATTTAAAAAAATTATCTTTTATGATAATGCAGACGATTTCCCTATTAGAAAAGTAGTATAACACCAAATATCCAAAAAAAGTCCATTTTATTCTCAATATAAAAAAAAAAAAAAAAAAAAAAAAAAAAAACGGTTTTTTTTCTAAGTTTTTTTTTTTTTTTTTTTTTTTTGTTAAAAGTAAAAAAAAATCGATAACTTTGTTTTAAATTATCGCAGATCGCTGGTTCAATCATTCGTTTTAAAGGAATTAGCGAGCTCTTTTGAAAGATACCCATCATGAAAATTTACTCCCCTGGAGGAGGGGAGGCGAGGCTCCTACATACATAACTTTTTTTTCCCAGTTAACTATCTCTATTACAACAAATATATATTCGTTAAATTTGGTTTAGTGCAATCTATAGACGTTAAACTCTACTTACCTGCAATTTCCCCCATAGACGTAATGTATTAAAATTCTCTTGATTGTCCCTGTACACGAACCATTTGCTTGATCTTAACGAAAAGCTTACTGTAGCATCCCTATAAGATACACATTTAGAATACCAAGTTTGAACTTTCTACCATAATTTGTTTTTGAGATATGCTGATAACAGACAGACACACACACAGACACACACTCATACACAGACATACACACAGAGCATTTGCTAAAAACATTATTTTCGTATTCAGGGGACCTCAAAACGTGTAAATATAACAAAATCTCGCGTTCGAAAATTTGACCCAAAAACAATACTTTCTCTACCTTATGGGTAAGAGAAAGTAAAAAACTTTTTTCATCCTTTTCTAATAAGTGTAACATTATTATTACTACTTTCTCTTAACTATATATTTATATATATATATAGTAGAGAAAGTATTGATTTTGGGTTAAACTTTCGAAATTCAGTTTATGTTATATTTACACGTTTTGGAGTTCTTTGAATCCGAAAATCATATTTTCAGTGGTTGGTCGGTGTGTGTGTCTGTGAGTATGTTATCAGCATATCTCAAGAACAAATAATAGCATGGAAGTCCAGACTCGGAATTCTAAAACTATATCATATATTCATGATACGTTGATTTCTTCGTTGAGATCAAGCAAATGGTTGTCTATCCTAAACAAAATTGAATAAATATATATTTTTATATGCATAAAAGCCTGTTCTGTGTATAATGTGGTAAGGAAATCAATCATCATTTCATAGGGACACCTAAAGTATTTGGATATGTTGTTGCTATGTCTGGAGATTGCTGGAAGCGTATTTCATATTTTGTTAGATATTTTTCATATAAGACTAAATTTTAGTGCAGAATGTGATATTCACGTAGTTTATAGACAATATACAGGGATAATCAAAATTAAGCTAAACTTTCTTTTCTATTGAAAAAAATTGATGGAAGTGCTTTGCTATATTTTAATATATCAACGAACACTGCTCAGGAAGGAAAATTAGTTTTTCATATCCACACTGTAAGCAAAGTATTCTTTCAAGTTCTGTTTTCAACATAACATCACGTTTTTAGGTGCTTTGAATATGAAAGTACATTTTTTTAGTGTACGATCTGTATGTATGTCTGTTAACAGCATAACGGACAATATTATTGATTAAAAAAAATATCTTATTTTATTTTTTGCATTTTTTAGTATATATATATATATATATATATATATATATATATTGAAAATGGGAAAAATCAGTTTTTCAAAAACAAGTACGAATTTAACAGTTGCTAATTTTCTGAATGTAAAAACGGAATTAAGAAGAAAAAAAAGTTAATGAGCAAATTAAAAAATAAATTTTCCCATAGAGTAACATGGGCTTTGACTATCAGCGAGATTATGTATTGTCGCTCTTAAGAGGAAGAAATGAAGAAACTATTAAAAAAATTTTGCTTAAAAATATATTCGTTGAAATTTAGTTACAACGTACAGTCGTCACAATGAAAACATTTATGTGTAATTATAAATTACTTTATTTTACAAACTTTCAAATTCGATGTTTAAAAAATAGTGAAGTATGATACAATCAGCAGCAAAATTATTGAAGCGTTAGGAATAATTCGTATTTATAAGATGTGTGTACCTAATACTGTATGGCAAGTACCGTAATTTCTGGTAGATACCCCGCAGGTTGTGTAATCCAGTTTTACACCAGAAATTTCAATTCATAAATAAATTTATATTTGTACGAGCTCTTCCTTCGAAAAAGTATAGATTTCTGTATTAAATAAAATTTCTGGTGGAGAAATGACACATCTTACCGGCGGGTTATCTACCAGAAATTACGGTAAATATTTGTAGAGACATGATCTGCTGTTTAAAAAACAGTAAGTTGGTAATAAAAAATTAGCAATCAAACTAAATGAAAAATGGGAATGTGTGCTTCAATAACTTTGCTGTTGATTTAATGTTTGTACCAAGATATTATTTTCAATAGCTTGGAAGCATGAAGTCATCAGTAACAGGAAGTCCAGCAGGAAGCAGTAATTTTAACTTCTACTTAATGAATCAAGCATTTTTTTTAGGACTGAGGACCTATTAGTCTCAATCTGGGATTTTTGCGTTGTCGTTCTCGATAGTTGGACATTTTTCGAAATCTAAAATTTATCGAAAATATAATTGAATAATTTGAAAGCGATGTTATAATTTGAAAAAAGAAAAAAAAAAAAAAAAACTAATAGTCCTCCGTCCTAAATTAAATTCTGCTTTTGCCAGAATTTCATCAAAATCTTTTTTTAGTCAAAATCTTTATTATTATTGAAAGAAAAAGAAAAGATAATTAATAATAATCAGTATCGTTACAAGCGATATCGAATTTTTTTTTTTTTTTTTTTTTTTTTTTTTTTTAATAATTTTGAATTAGGAAATAAAAAGTGCGCGAGCAATATGAAATAAAAATAAGTAAAAAAATGAATTTAATGGTTTAATTTTTATATAAAACAAGATCGCATGCTATCTTAAAAAGTAGATGTAAAATTTAAAGTTTAATTTTTTTGGCAACATTTATAAATTAAAATAAATAATTTAATGAAAGATTAGAAGTTAGAATTTCTAATTTTATTTTATTTTTATTTTATTTATCTTTTTTTTTTTCACAATGATTATTATTGGTATTATTTTGGCAATGAATATTAATTTAATAAAGAAGCATCAATAAACTGGCGTTGTAAAAATATTACTTGCAAACTTTGAATAAACACCATAAAATGCAATAAACTCGCAACAATTGTTTCGGGTCGAAAAACACACGACCCTTCATCAGGCGAATAAAGTAAGCACGAGTGCTGCAGTCAAAGCGGCAACGCACCATTTGTGCGTTGCCGCTTTTGACTGCAGCACTCGTGCTTACTTTATTCGCCTGATGAAGGGTCGTGTGGTTTTCGACCCGAAACAATTGTTGCGAGTTTATTGCATTTTATGGTGTTTATTCAAAGTTTGTAAGTAATAATAATGAATATTAATATTTGTTGCATATTCTTTATTGTCAATTTTTATATAATACAAATATTTTTTGTTAGATTTGAGTACAATAATTTTTAACCAAGCAAAAATACAATTATAAATTCACCAATTAGCAATGATTATACTCATTTTATGAATGGTTCTTATTGCATTTTTAATTTGTTCAGCCGGAGTCTGCTTCCATTGTTCTGCATCATATAGTGATACTACACTAAGCTTATCATTAAGATGAAGCAAATGGTTTGTGTAAAGGGATAGCCAAAATACTTAAAATATATTACAGAATAAATAAACAAAATATATTAAGCGAATTAAAATATTTTAAAATATATTATACGTCTTTAGAGGGAATTCCTAGTAAATATAGTATAACATCTGCTCTAAACATAATGGAATTAACAAACTTTTTTATGTGCATAAAAGCATATTTTGTTCAGATTTTGGTATGGAAACCACTTATTATTCGTTTTCAGGGTTACACAGAGTGTTTGAATAATTTTTTTACCCATGCTGTAAAAACAGTTTTTTTTTTTTTTTTAAGTTTTGTTTCTAACTCTAGTTTTTTTTTTTTTTTTTTTTTTTTGTTTAATATCAAGATTTGAGGTGCTCTGAATGTTAGAGCCGAATTTTCAGTGTTTGATCTGTACGTGTATCTGTTCTCAAAATAACTTAAAAATAAATAACTGCAAGAAATTCAAATTGGATATTTTGAATTTCGTATTAGCTTGCCACAAGAAAAATTTCATTAAGATTGGCAAGTTCGAAGGCAAATTAATTACAGCCTAAATATAAAATAAAAATAAATATAAAGAAACAAATGTAAGCATTGTAACTGAACGTGGGGTTATAAATTTTTAGTACTTCATTTTGCGGCTAAAAAGTGTGAAAAATGCACGTAGTGAAAATTCGCATTTTTGAACTTAAAATATAAAAATTTCAGTAAATCACTTTTTCGAATATGTGTACTTATTTAACGTTTACGAATTTTCTGAATGCGGAAACTGTATTTAAAAAAATACGAGAGAAATGAGAGGTAATGAGAAATTGTGGAAACAAATTTTCCCATAACATCGGCCACGGCTGTTTGTGGGATTAGTCATTGTTCCCTCTTACGATGTTTACGATGTTAAGATTTCTAAAATATGATTTATTTAAACACTTTGTTGAATTGAAAATATCTCTTTGAAATAATTAGTATTTATTGCATATTTTCTATTGTCAGTTTTTAAATAATACATTTGTTTTTGTTACGCTTGAAGTACAATAATGTTTAACCAATCCCAAATACAATTATAATTTCACCTATAGGCAATGATTCATAATTACATGAATGCTTGAATGCTATAGAATTAATTATTTGTTCAGCCGGTATCTGCTTTTCATTGTTAGATCACGAGCACATTTTTAACATGCGTGATGATATCTTGTCACCTGGAAGGAAATAGATGTCTTTACAAGATCATCACAATGACGTCACAAATTTTGTTACTCATCTGACTGTGATCTTTCTTTTTCTTTTTTTAGTTATTCAGAATGATGAAATTTAGTTAAAAAATTTGTCTGCTAAAAATTCGAGTTCTAGGAATAATGTGATTGTTGTAGCTGCTTCCTCTCGTAAAAACTTCTTAGAGCTGATTGGCATTAACTTTAGTAGAGAACATGTACATAGAATACAGAATACCAAACAGACTAGCTTTAACCATTTAAACATAGTGTAAACAAAATTGACTTTAAACATAATGTAAACAGGCTCATTTCATCAGAATTGCATCATAAGGAATGTTCTCGCTCACGAATTCAAAATGTAACATTGATGAAACTGTGATATTTTGCATTTCCTTATTTTGCGTGGCAGGATGTTGAAGAAATACTGTTATGAGATCTTATCTAGTGAAACGCCATAATATTTTTTCTTGAAACAAGAATCTTCAATATTAAAAACTTGCAGGAAATCAGTTCCTTCAAATGATAACAATCCTTAAAGTTTTGATGCAGATAATCTATCTGGAAATAAACAAACCAGAATATAAATATATAAATAAAAATTAGTATTCTAATATAAAAATATATATTCAACAATTTAAAAATGTAAATAAGTTATGCCTTTAGATTAATAGTTAATTCAGAAACTGGTAGTTAAAAATAATAATTAATATTTTTATTTATTTATTTATTTTTATTTCATTTTATTTGTGTGTGTGGGGGGGAAGGGGTGGAATTAATTTTTAAAAAATATGTGCAACAGTTGGATTCAGTCTTAAAAAATCTTTTCCCAGTGAAATTTAATAAATCTAGAACTATAATTCCTCTCAATAACATTTTGATGAATCTCACATTCAATGAGCCAACTTTAGATACAGGTTTGAGTTTTTTCTGAAAGAAATACAACTTGTATAAGTGAAAATACATGTTCATTTTTCTATGTTATAAATGCAAACACATAGAAAATATTTATATCTACAGGCATAAAAATGTTTATAAATGTATACATATTTATAAAATCTATAAAAATTGATAACTTTATAAATATGTCAAGAATGATGCAATATAAACTATTTTTTTATTATTTAATAAACTAAACCTGATAAAAATGCTTTTGATATTTTCTTAATTCCTTAAATAAGTCTTGTAAATTTTTCAGATTGTTGAACCGGCTCGGCCTTATTTGCCAGTAACTCCTGCACAGCGCTGGTGCCAGTTGTTGAAGATGCGGTTATGCTACACACATCCACAACGTACAAGGACGCACAAGGTACAATCATCAGTGCTCACAGTTATTATTCTACACAGTTCTGTGTAGGGGCTGCCATCAGGCAAAAGAACGAAGGGATTCTCGATGTGGACAACATAGTTATCCTCCACGACAATACGAAACCACGTGTGACAATGAGAAGTACAGAAATTTCACTGAGAGAGTCTGCACTACGCGCCATATAGTCCATATCTCGCCCCTAGTGATTTTCACGTTTTCGGTTCGCTGAAGAAGTTCTTGGCAGGACAGCGATTCACGTACAACGATAAAGCCAAGACCGCAGTTCGATGGTGGTACCACAATGAATCGAACAAATTCTACTCAGAGGCATCTCAAATTTAGTGCTGCAATGGGACAAATGTTTGAATTTGTGAGGAGCCTATGTGAAAAAAAAAAAAATAATAATGTAAGGTGCGTATAATAGCGCGTATATTTTTAATTATCTGTATGTACCTTATATTGGCTAATAAAAAATAGAGGAAAGACTTTCTGATTCGCCCTTGTAGAAGATACATATAGCACCCCCGGAAGAAAAATGAAACTTTGAGGTTTTGACATTGAAAAATATATGTTTGAAACCACCAAGAGCATGAGAAACACCACACCTCTATTTTGCAATTTATTCACATCTGGGCAGATCTGTAAGTTTTATCATAGGTTATCATGCGTTTCATGGCATGCTTTAAGTTGATATTTATCAAATATTGAATATTTGAGTTGTGCCACTGCTCTTACGAAGAAACTATAAATTTTTATCCTTCAACGTCCACTACATGTTGTTTTTTTAAAAATGCTTGCAAAAGGGCTATTACACACATAGATGATCGTAAATATACTAAAAGAAATAATTAACATTTTTTATTTTTAAGAAATCTTTGTTTTCACTGTGAAACCGATGTCCGATAATGGTCCGATACTCCTTTAGAAGTAAATCAATACAAAAGCCTTCTTAGAATAAATATTGATATTTTACATTATTCTTTTATAAAAATGGCTATATTTTCGCTCATAAAAATCTATATTTCAATTAATACAAATATATATATATATATATATATATATATATATATATATATATATATATATATATATATATATATATATATATATATATATAGTGTTTAACAACTACACGACTTCCATTATCCACTACTACACATATTACATACTATTTAGAAAATACTGTGATTCCCCAAAGTAGAATATGCCAGAATTTGGAACATACGTTGCAGAACAAACAGCTTTACTGCAGAACAATTGCAGATATTTAGATGTTATGGAGAAGGATTTGTGTGTCATAGCAACAAAATTAGACATTTACTAAAATCCTGTTTTTATCATCGGAAAAATGTATCAGAATTTTTTTTTAAGTAGTTGATTAAATAGGGGATTGCCTTGGTTTATTTATTTATTTTTTTTTTTTTTTTCAAGTTTCAGTAAAAATAACTTTAAATGTTATTTCATTATTATACGTATATTTTATAGCACATCTAATTGTAAAATATGTATTTATATAACAGTATCAATAATATTGGTAGAGTAAATTTTTGAAATTGTGAATTTACATAGAAAATTAAAGAAAAGATCGTTAGAGCAGTTTTTGAAACACCTGCTTCCGAGATCTAAAACTTACCTACCTATTCAGGACGCCTGTCAGTTTTCTTCTAATAACCAAGTAATGCATGCTAATGGACATCTAAAAAGGGGTTTATGTGGCAAATTTGAAGAAAGTCGTTGAAGCCGTTTTTCAGATTATTTTTCTGTCGCACTGTCCATTTTCACTAAAATTTAGCAAATTAATTCAAACATTAGAACATTCAAAATATTCTACTGTGGGAAATATGATTAAAAGACATAAATTAACTTAATAAATCACACATCTATTTTCCTGTAAGAGAAATTTGATATCTTTGTTGTGAAGACATATGAAAAAGAATTTACATAGCAAATTAAAAAAAAAAAAAAAAAAAAGTTAGAGCAGTTTTTGAAACACCTGCTTCTGAGATCTAAAATTTACCTACCTATTCAGGACGCCTGTCAGTTTCCTAGTAACAACCAAGTAATGCACGCTAATGGACATCTAAAAAGGTGTTTATGTGGCAAATTTGAAGAAAGTCGTTGAAGCCGTTTTTGAGATATCGACTTCTGGTCCCACTGCCTATTTTCACTAAAATTTAAAAAACTACTTTGTTCGCCGGAAAATAACAATTAAATACGTGAGAATATCTAAAAGAAAATTAAAATAACGAGTTTGAAGAAAATCCGTAGAGCCGTTTTTTAAAAAACGTACTTGCGAGATCTAAAATTTCCCTGCTTTTATATAGGATGCCTATCAATTTTCCTGTAATAACTTAATAATACATACAAAATGTTATTTAATAGGATGTTTATATAGAAACTTTGAAGAAAATCATTAGATCTGTCTTTCTGATGCGGACATATGGTCTTACTTCCTGTTTTTAAATTTTTACCAAAGGATGAAAAGTGCACAACACCTCTCTTAATTCTGAAGTTTCATTGTTCTGTCTTTATTAGTTTTAGAGATATAATAATAAGAAGATTAACCAAATTGAAATATTTATATAGGACGTCTATCAATTTTCCTGAATTAACCAACTGATACATGAAATCAAATCATGTAAATAAAAAATATTTAGTAAATATAAATTTTTTATCTATATGTATAAGAGAAAATATAAAGTTATGTACAATATAAAGATGTGCACAGACACACATTTGCTTATGCTATATGTGTACATATATTCAGAGTAAATTTATAAAAATTACAGAAAATAAATAATTCAAAACTTTTCAAAGAAAAACATAAATACCTAGCTTCTTATTCGATTACCTAGCTCTTCCTAGCTTACATGGACTTATCCTAGTTTAGAAATACTGTAAAGGGAAATTATAAATGCTATATATAAAATTCTTTCACATTTTCATGGAACTTTTTCCTCTTTCATCTGATAAATTTCGATCGTTATTGGTATCTTTAGATTTTACTTAATTTTTTAACACTTCTGTCTTATTTATATATATAAAATATTAAAAGTTATAATTTGTAATTTGTAAGGAATATAAGTAAATCTATATACAATTGTTTTAATCTATATATATATCTTCTATATAAATAAAGCAAAGAGTTTGTCCGTCGAACCACTCCTATTTTTGATTGGTCTAGATTTAACTACTTTGGTGATGAAAGCCAACAATAATTTTTTTAGTAAAAACTAACGATTTTTTTTTTTTTTTTTTTTTTTTTTTAAGATACTGCATATATGTTATAATTTTTTAGAAGAGTTCTAAGAACTATTCATTTTTTGTGAGGACACTACATACATCAAGTTATTAGATTTAAAGATATTATGTTGCAAAATTTCACAACGCGATATCATTCAACTGCTTTTGATGAAGATCGGGCATTTTTTTTTTAGTAAAAATTGATGATTTTTTGTTTTTAAAGATACTGCATAGATGTTATAATTTTTTTTAAAGAGCTCCTTTTTTTTTTTTTTTTAATAAGATATGTGTATATATATTACTTAACAAGGGATTTTCCTGCAAAAAACCAGCCTTTTTCTGTGTATAATACTTATTTTAAAAGATTTGTAAATGTGAGGTTATCTGGATTGTATTTATTTTCAGATAAATATCATCAAAATAAAATGAATACATTTCTAAAAAAAAAAAGGATAGATAGTTGCATTAAATAATCTGATTATGAAAATGAACAAAACTGAAATACTCAAACAAACTACACAAAAATGACAGTTGTTAATGTAAAATTTGCGTTAATGAGGATTTTCTATCTTCACTATAATTAAGCAATAAAGGAAAAAACAATTTGACAAAAAAGGAAAGGAAAAAACAATTTGACACATCGACGGGAAAATAAGATTATATATTTTTAAATATTTAAATTTTCCCAGGTCTGCGACAATTCTTTTTTTTTTTTTTTTTTTTTTGTCTTCAAGGTAATATTTTATTCTGATGTATTTTTTGATGCTAATTAAGGAAAAAACATTCAAAAATTTCCATCACGTACGTTTCTGACAGAAAATGGGATTTTCCAACAGAAATGTGTTTAAAACTCTCATTCTACTTTCTCATCTCCCATCTCAGTTATTTCGCAGAAAATCTAGATAATGTGAGTCATGAACAAGGAGAGCGATTTTCTCAAGATATCAAAGAAATTCAAATGAGATATCAGGGCTGACGTGAAGTTAACAAGTTTGCTGTTTATTGTTGGATGCTTCATAGAGTCCTCGATTCGTGCGCAAGCAAAGAAAACTTTAAATGGAGCTTCGATGTAAGAAAACAGAGACATTTAAAGGATAATGTGTAAATAGTTGCCTAATTTAATGTATTTTATAAACAAAGAGTTTCGATTCTGTTATAACATCTGTGTGAATTCTTCAGATTTTCCTCCTTAGTTTGTGGAAAACTCTTACGTGATAGAAAGAAAAGACAACAGCATTTTTGAATTCAGCGTATCAAAAAACATTGGAAACATTAGAAGAAAAAAAAATAAAAACAAAAAAAGTTCAATTTTGCAGACCTGTGTTATTTATCATTAAATTTCTTTTCTCATAAATTCGCACAGAGCGTGCAAAATTTATTTGTAGATTTTAAATGCGTCCTGATTCCAAAAAGTTTGAGAGAACGTATAAGGAAAGGGCATGTTTACAAACAAATACTCCGTCAATCAATCTGTACCACTCACGAGGGCTGAATCATTCGCCGCCATTTGTCCGTCAAGTTCGTCATTGCTAAACCTAAGATTACTATATAAAAGTCTTTTATAGTCTCATATAATAGTTTTATATTGTAGTCCGTCATTGCTAAACCTAAGATAACTATATAATAGTCATATATAGTCTCATATAATAGTGTTATATGGTAGTTTTAGGTTTAGCAATGACGGACTTGACGTACAAATGGCGGCGAATGATTCAGTCTGTTATATAGTAGTCTTACTCACGAGTGGCAAAAGAACATTCTGTATTGGTGGAAATCCCAATGTTTTGCCCTGAGTAGAATGTTTTGCCCTGAATTTGTTTGTACGTGACGTCACCTGCGCTTTCTTTATACAAAGTGTTCAAAAAAATATTGCTCTATGCTTTCATTAAATATTGATCTTATTTACCTTTAATAATATAATATTTATAATGATAAAAAAAAGTATATTTACCGTTTAAAATACGAAGAGAAGGGTCAAGTTGCGTATTCCTCTTGGTATAGATGTCCTTTCCGCCCTTCACTGACTGGTCAGTTCACCATCAAGCATCCTTACCCGCGACAAGGTGGGAATAGATAGAGGATGATTTACAGTGGCTAATTGTTAGTGTTTTTCTTTATTGTAATGTATTTTACTTTTAAATTTACTTTTAGTTTTATGTGCATTAATCAATTGTTTAATTATTTTTTATTTACTTTGCTTATTCTATGCAATTCAGTAATTTTTCAATAAAAAAACTTTTTTTTTTCTTTGAAATACATAAAATAACTTTCTTCTATACTGCATAAAATGAAAAAGCGTAATTAAACATGAGAAAGTTTTTAATTAGGTTATCACTTCATCGGACGTAATTAAAAGCATACATATACAAATATAATTAAAAACGTTTCAGTGGGAACAAAAAAGCATAAGGCTTTAAACAGGGGATAAATCTTCCTTTGGTAATGAAGGTTGCATATACAATTCTTACAATTCTTCTATACTCATCTCTAACTGACGATTAATGATTGCAAAATTTTTATGTAGATTATAATAAAATTTTTCTCTGTTTATCTACAAATAAATATAATATGATAATAATTATGAGCAACACTTATATGAAGCTACGACAACGCAGTTTTTATATATTTATCTCAGAGTCGATAAATGTTCTAACGATTAGCCACTGCAACATTTTTTTTATTGTTGTTTAGTTGGCAGTCTTTAATCCCTGTGAAAAGAACATTTGAGCAATTATTTCAAACCCATTTCTAAATAAACAAAATCCTTAAAAGTAATAATAAAATAAGCACATGTCTTTATAAATAACTAAAAGTTCAACTACAATAATTTTGTTAATGGTATATTTGAATGTAGCCATGCAAATTAACATAATATGTATATACAGAAAAAAATTATCGTTTCTAAAGAAAACTTCCAGTTTTTTTTTTGTTTATTTAATTTTATTTACTTGTTTTTATCGTTATTTGTTTGATTTTACTTCTGCTTCATATTAAAAGAAACACCTAGCTGCATATAAAGTAATCTTATTGTATATGTTTTTAAAATAAGCTCGGAGCCCCCCCTTTTTTTTTTTTTTTTTTTTTGCTCTTGTGTTCCTGGCACCACAGAAACCAATGTCTTTGACAGGCAAGCTTTAATGACAAATACCGCACATAATAGTCGTTCATATAGATCTTGCGTAGTTTTTTAAACACAGTAAAACATATCGAACAACCTGTTATCTAATTTACAGTTCCCCTTACAATCTATCAATTTTGTTTTTCTGAATAAAGGACAATAAACTGGTAAATAATTTCCATTACTGTTCTTTCACAAAATCTGCTAAATGGTCAGGAAAATATTTCTTTTTTATATATGCTCTACAGAAGCATAAAACTCTGCCATGTGCGATTCCGATCTCCTCTATAGCACTAATAAAGCTGCGAATATCTTTCAGCTCTTTAAGTCCCACCACACACTGAAAAGACATATGAGACAAAGTTTGAAGCGACATGCGACACACACATCTTCTAAATAGTTTTCAGGAGATGAAGTTGTATTTAGAGCATGCGCGTGTCGCATGTTGATTCAAACTTTGTCTCATGTCTCGTCAGTGTACGGCGGGCTTTAGACTTCGAGTAAAGTAATCGAGATGACCTATACTTGATTCTTAGTTGAGAATATTACAAAATAGCGGCAGTTGGATGTCATTTAAACTATTCTACACTATACAATATCTTCCACTGAATTTGGAGGACGTATATTTGTGTAATTCACACTCTTTCAACACTCCTTCAGTTACGTCATATACCATATATGCATATTTTCTATTGCAATAAACCCTAGTCTATTTCCTGAATGACTTGTTCAACCGTTCTACTTTCTCATTTCTTTTTTATGACTATTTCTGCAATTAACTTTTGAACATCAGTATGTTACTCCACTGATGTATTTTTAATCTTATTTGTTTCCAACATTATATCAAATCATAAAAAGAACCATTTCTATCTTGGTGCAAGATATATGGTATAAATATCTGTATGATGCCAAGAAAACTCTTGGTACTAAGCTTCCTGCTGTGTAGGTACATTGGACCTGAGCAAGTTGGTTTGAGAATCAATTTTCTATGACAGCAAAAGAACACTCGTCGTTATCTCTACTTTACAGAAAATTTATACTTGCGATCGATACTTCAACCTGTTGTGCCGTCATTCAACAGTATACAATGAGAAGTATTCCAACAGGATAGTATTCATACACATACCACTGCTTTCACCTAACAAAATCTAGTGCCAACATGTTTCTTTGACCTGCAATATCGCAAAAACTTTCTTCTATTATGGATGTATGGGACATGATTCAACGACATACCCAGTGTCACCAACAACCAGCTTTAATCATTGCTGATTTGATTGACCATGGGCAACAAACATAAAACAATAAGTCGTATTTCTCACAAAATGATACACTGAGAAAAGAAATATATCGCCTTCATCTAGACTGAATAAGTGGCCATTTTCTAAATTTCTTAACTAGAAATATAGATTTACTAGCTATACACAAAAGTTATGCCAATAAACTGAATAGACGAAATGATCGATAATTTCTAGACTACACATTTCTAGATGGTGAAACAATATTCTGAATATTCTGAATCTTTTGTATTGTGAGAAATTCTCGCTTGATTTTCTAGAATTGATTAATAAACCAAGGTTATAGTTGTTTAAACCCACCTCTTGCACTCGCATTTATTTGCAGAGATTTTTAAATGACTTTGCCCTCGCGAATATAGGCAAACGCTTTAGAATTCTAATAGCGGTTTCTAGAAATCGCTTTCAAAGGGGACTAGAGTTTATAAGAATGAGTCGGAACTATTTTTTCTAGAGCTAGAATTTAGATTCTAGATGTCAGTTACAGAATATTTCTCAGTGTATAGATATTTTGTACGATAGCCTCTATGCATGTTTTCCTGATTGCATTAAAAATTGGGACCACTGCATTTAGAAAAAAATAAATAAATAAATAAATATATATATATATATATATATATACATATAGAATAAATAAGTATTCATTTTCTGAATTTCTAAAATAGAAATATAGATTTACGTGCTATGCATATAACATAAAACAATAACCTGATAAGACAAAATGATCGAGAATGTCTAGTGTATATATTTTTTTCATTATGGTGAAAAAATATGTATATCATGAATCATTTGTATCCCATACAGCACAGAATGCTTCAGTTATGTTGCAAAAAGCTTACAATCTTTCAAAAACATAACACATTTAAGTATGCTCTCTGATACCTTTCTGAAACATTCGCTCTTTTTCCTTTTCTATCTGTTAAGTGATTGTAACGTTTCTGTTACGTATCTGATTTTTTGTTATGATCGCGGACATTTCTACGTTTTTGAAACTAATCGGAAAGCAATCTGAACGTTTTTAAACGTTCCTGAAATGTTTATAATGTTTCAATGTTATATGATTGTTACGTTTCTGGAACATTTTGTACTGTTAGGGATTAAGAAAAAATTTTGCTTGATTTCCTAGAATTGGATCATACACCAATATTATAGTTACTAAAACTCGTCTCTTGAGTTCGCATTTACTTGCAGAGATTTTCAAATAATTTTGACCACGATAAGCTAGAAAATAATCTAGAATTCCAATAGGAGATTTTAGAACTTGCTAACAAAGGAAACTAGAATTTAAAAATATGACACTGAACGACTTTAATCGAGACACAATTTAGTTTCTAGATGTCATTCACAGAATTTTTTTCCAGTGTACAGTGGTTGTTACAGTACAACCATTAAGTACATTATTATAAAATTTACTCGTTCACATTTTATCCGGAAACCTTATACAGTTTAATCAGTTAAATATGTTACCTTGACAACAGTTTTGCAAAATTTCATTCCAGTAAATTGGTTTCCTCTAGATATTTAATCTATTTGTTTGTTTGTTTGTTTCTCCCTGAATATATAGTTTTGTCAGTTATTTCAACAATAACTTTATTCTTTAATAAATACTGCATTTTAAAAATACGAATTATTTAAGCCCAATAAATAATTGAACTAATATTTATAAATTTGGAGTGCAGAGACGAATTGCAGTATATGTCTTGGTCTAGATGCCCAGCCATAGTTGAATAGTTGATTCACCATCAAGCCTCTATCATCAAAACTCTATCACACAAAATGACTTACGGCTCTTGTACGATAGCATCGATGCACGTTTTCCCACATGCATACAAAATTGGAAGAACTTCACCTTTACAGCACAGAATGTTTCATTTATGTATCAAAAATCTTACAATCTTTCATAATCGTAAACATTTAAATATGCTTTCTGATACCTTTCAGAAACCTGAAACATTCGCCCTTTTGTATTTTTAATCTGTTAAGTGATTGAAACATTTCTGTTATGTATCCGATTTTTTGTTACAATCTCGGACATATTTACGATTTAGAAAATAATCGGAAAGCAAACTGAACATTTCGAACCGTTTCTGAAATATTTACAGTGTTTCGATGTTACATTATTCTTACGTTTCTGGAACATTTTGTGCTGTTAGGGCAGTGATTTACTCCCGAATGATTTTTTTCTCGCTCAAACTACAACCCAAAAACTCAAAAAATTAATTACATTAAATATATTATTATATAGGTATCTGCTTTATTTAAATTCAAGTCTTCTAAATTATTTTTTTCTGCATGTTGGGATTTTTTCACGCCTGAATATGAAGGTTTTTTTTTTTTTTACTTTCTTCAACGATTTGAACTTTGTACTATTAAAGATATTGCATAAAATATGTAGGGATTACATAAGTACTATAATTATTTCAACTCACCTTTATAAATTGGAGCTCAGAGCCGAGTTGTTGTATCTCTCTTGGTCTGGACGCCCGTCCATTGTTCAATGGTCGTTTCTCCATCAAGCCTCCTCACCTCGACAAGGTGGAGATAAATCGAGGAGGATTTGCAGTGGCTAATCGTTAGTACCTTTATTTATTTAAAGCATCAGTCTGTTGTGCAAAACTGTATTCACCTTTCTAATTTTACTGTAACTAATGAATCATTTAATTATTTTTATTTGTTTTCTAGAAATATTTTATGTAAATCAATAAAAATTATAAATATATATATATATATATATATATATATATATATATATATATACATTATTTTAGAAAATACACACAAATTAATGGCTTTCAAAGCATATTATGGAAAATGTCACCAATTACCTTCCGAGAATAATTAATTAGTTAATTCCTCGTCAAATAGAATAAAGACATGCATATATAAATGTAATAAAAACCTTTTTAGCAAGAAAAGAAAATCGTAGGCCAATAAAAAGGGGATAAAACATTCTCCAACAATAAAGAATTCATAATCAAATTATTATTTGCACTTATCTCTTAATAGATAATTAATGATTAGCCACTGCAACAATTATTTTTTTATGTAAACTATTATAATAGTATTCTTTCCTTTCATCTATATACACATTATTAAAATAACAATAGGTCACACTTCCTTTTATTTATATATACATTATTATAAGAAAAATAAGTCACATAAAGATACCACAACGTTGCTTTTATATACTTATCTCAAGATAGATAAATGTACTAACGATTAGCCATTGCAACATTTTTTTTTTTTTTTTCTAATTCACGGTCTTTGCACTCTGAAAAGAAATAAAAATAATATATTCAATTACTTCAAAATGGCTAAAGAAGATTTTTTTTAAAAATTATGTTAGAATAAAATATTGTTTTATTACATATATAAATAGCACAAGAATAAAACTTTCATACCTTGTATATTGAAATTATAATAAAAAAAAAAAAAAAAAAAAAAAAAGATTTTTTTTTTTTTTTTTTAATTGAAAATTTCAAACTTTATTTATTTGTTTTTACTGTTATTGATTTTACTTTTTTGCCAAAACAAATATTTAGCAGCATATAAATTATTTGAATGTTATATGCTGCCTAATATATCACTGAAAACTGGGATACATAACACACTATACACGAGATGCTCTCACGGAATTTCTAAAAAAAAATAGTTCCAAAATGTCCGGCTTTTTTTTCTGGAAAAACGTTAAATTTAACACACTAAAAGACCAAAACGGAATACATAAAAAATAATAACATTTATTGACTAGTTTCGGATCACCTTGTCATCGCATGTCAAACATTTTATACACTAACCTGTTTTGCCCCTCTACTTCGCAAGCATGCATTCTCGATCTTTTTTTTTTTTCCTAGAACTAACAGCTTTTCCCGATTTTAAATTTTATCACTCATAATCCTTGTTATGGAGTGTTAAGAGTGTTCCTGTATTCCGTTTTGATTGTTTATTGTGTTAAATTTAATGTTTTTCCAGAAAAGACGCCGTCTGGTGGACATTTTGGAACTATTTTTTTTTTTTCAAAATTACGTGAGAGTGTCTCGTGTGTAGCTTATATATACCAAATTTAATTGCATACCGTTCACCCATTTGCGCTGTAAGATGCTGTTTTTAGGGGAAGTTTAATTACAACTACCCTGTATATGTTTTTAAAATGAGCTCGAAGCCTTTTTTTTTTCTTCTCTTGTGTTCCTGGCACCACAAAAACCAATGCCTCCGATAAGCAAGCTTTAAGGAAAAATACCGCACATAATAGTCGTACATATAAATCTTGCGTACTTTATTAAACACAGTAAAACATACCGAACAACCTGTAATCTAATTTGCAATTCCTCTTACAGTCTATCGTTTTCGTTTTTCTGAATAAAGGACAATAAACTGTTCAATATACTATTGCTGTTCTTTCATAATATCTGCTAAATGGTTTCTCTTTTTATATAAGCTCTACAGAAGCATGAAACTCTGTCATGTGAATAAAGCTGCGAATATCTTTCAGTTCCTTATTTTTTAGACTTCGAGTAAAATCATCTAGATGACGTCTACTTGATTCTTGGTTGAGCATATTACAAAGTAGCAGCAGTTGGATGCCATTTAAACTATTCTACACTATGCAATATCTTTCATTGAATTTGGAGGATGTACAATTGGTGCACTTCACACTCTTCCAACACTCCTTCGGTTACATCATATACCATATATGTATAATGTCTATTGCAATAAACCCCGTCTTACTTTCACATTTCTTTTTTATGACTATTTCTGCAATTAAATTTTGAACATCAGTATGTTACATCACTGATATATTTTTACTCTTATTTGTTTCCAACATTATATCAAATCATAAATAGAACCGTTTCTATTGTAAAATAATTCTCGGCTCAGTGGTATTTGAAATCTAAGAAAAAGGAACAAAATATGGTATAAATATCTGTATGGTGTCAAGAAAACTCTTGGTACTAAGCTGTCTGTTATGTAGATACAGTAGACCTGAACAAGTTGGTTTGAGAATCCATTTTCTATGACATCAAAATGAACACTCGTTATCAGTACCTTACAGTACATTTATACGTGCGATCGATAATTCAGCCTGTTGTGCTTTCATTCAAGGGTGGGTCCTTTAACAGTATACAGTGGGAAGTATTCTAACAGGATATTATTCATACACACACCACTGTTTTCACCTAACCTAATCTACTGCCTACATGCTTCTTTGTATAGCAATATCACAGAAACTTTCTTCTATTATAGATGTGGGGGACATGATTCAACGACATATCCAGTGTCATCAACAACCAGCTTTAATCATTGCTGATTTGATTGCCCATAGGCAACAGACATAAAACTGTTATATAAGCTTTATTTCTCACAAAATGATACACTGAGAAAAAAATATACTGTCTTCATCTAGAATGAATAAGTGGTCGTTTTCTAAATCCCTTAACTAGAAATATAGATTTCCTAGCTGTGCGCATAAGGCATGCCAATAAACTGAATAAGCGAAATGATCGAGAATTTCTAGCCTACACCTTTCTAGATAGTGAAACAATATTCTGAATATTCTGAATATTTTGTATTGCGAGAAATTCTCGTTTGATTTTCTAGAACTAAGTAATAAACCAAAATTACAATTGCTGAAACCAGCCTCCTGTATTCACATTTATTTGCAGAGATTTAAAATAAATTTGCACTCGAGAATATAGGCAAACGCTGTAGAATTCTAACAGGGTTACTAGAGCTCGCTTTCAGAGGGGAATAAAATGTGTAAGGATGAGATGGAACTATTTTTTCTAGAGAACAATTTAGATTCTAGATGTCAGTTACAGAATTTTTCTGAGTGTATACATCTCTTGTACGATAGCCTCTATGCCTGTTTTCCTGATTGCATTAAAAACTGGGACCACTACGTTGAGAAAAAAAAAAATATATATATATATATACATATACACCGCTCACATCTAGAACGAATAAGTTATCATTTTCTGAAATTCTAAAGTAGGAATATTGATTTACGAGCTATGCGTATAACATATAAACAAATAATCTGATGAGACAAAATGATCGGAAATTTATATCCTGTACTTTTCTATATGGTGAAAAAGTATTACGAATATTATGAATCATTTGTATTACCAAAATTTTTCGCTTGATTTCCTAGAATCGGGTCATACACCAATATTAAAGTTACTAAAACTCTCCTCTTGAGTTCGTATTTACTTGCAGTGACACAATTTAGTTTCTAGTTATTAGTCAAAGAATTTTTTTTTTCAGTGTACAGTGGTTGTTAATGTACTATCTTTAAGAACATTATTTATAAATTTTCTCGTTCACACCTTAACCGGAAACCTTATACACTTTAATCAGTTAAATATGTTACCTAGACAACTGTTTTGCTAAATTTCATTCCAGTAAATTAGTTTCCTCTGGATGTTTTATCACTAAGAAAAAATATATATACCGCCTTCATCTAGAATGAAGAAATGGTCATTTTTTAAATCCTTAAACTAGAAATGTGGATTTCCGAGCTATGCGCATAAGGCACGCCAATAAACTGAATAGACGAAATGGTCGAGAATTTCGAATCTACACATTTCTAGATGGTGAAATAATATTCTGAATATTTTGAATCTTCTATTACGAGAAATTCTCGCTTGATTTTCTAGAATTGGGTCATAAACCAAGATTATAGGTGCTAAATCCCGCCTCTTGTATTCACATTTATTTGGAGATTTTTTAATTTGGTTTGTTCTCGGTAGTATAGGCAATCACTCAAGAATTCTAATAGAGGTATCTAGAATTCGCTTTCGAAGGGGACAAGAAAAAATTTTATAAGAAATTTATAAGGATATGAAACTATTTTTTCTAGAGCCACAATTTCGATTCCAGATGTCAGTTATAGAATTTTTTCTCAATGTATTGGGGTGCCTTATACTCATCGCTCGGAAATCTATATTTCTAGTTTAGGGATTTAGAAAAAGACCACCTATTCGTTCTAGATGAAAGCGATATATATATTTTTTTCTCAATGTATTTATTTATTAGAAGCTTTTTATATGAAACTGACTTTGTCATCGTGTCTTCGTGTCATGCTAGTAAACAATTAAAGTAAATATAAGCCGTTCTGTTTGCCGTTCTGTGATTTAGTTGGTTAGGTTAGAGCGTCTCGTTGATAACGCGATGGTCGTAAGTTCCGTTCCCAAAAGGTCCGACGGATTAATTTTTGCAGATAATTAGTAGAAAAGGTGTCAATTGATTCAAGAAAATTTTTCGTTGCTTACACAGTATCCTAATAATTTTTTGAGGAGTTTTTTTAAGAAACTTTGTTTTGGACATTAAAAATCACAAAATATGTTTGAAGTAAAAACAAAAGCACCAAATAAAAAGTTTTAAGTAAAAAATACATAAATAAATGTTTGAAATTGGATTTTGTGATCGCGTCTTCGTGTCATGCTAAAAAAACAAAGCGCTTCCACTTTAAAGTAAATGTAAGGAATTTTTACATCGTTCATTTGCTCAGTTGGTTAAAGCGTCATGTTGCTAACGCAATGGTGGTGGGTGGGTTCGGTCTTCAAAGGCCCGAGACATACTACTCTTTTGAGGATAATTAATAAAAAAGATATCATTTGTTAAAAACAAAACCTTTCATGGCCTACACAGTATCCTATGAAATTTTGATTAGTTTTTTTAAGAGGCTTCATTTATAGTAACTAAAAATAATTTAAAAAAATAAAAAAATAATAAAAACAACGCTGAAAACATTTTGTTGTGGAGCCTTAAAAAACATAAAATAAAATTTTATTCTTGCAGAGACATGCCATAAAAAATTAAAGTTCAACGATAAGAAAATTTTGAAGAAGAATGCATATTTCACTTTTACACAAGATGGAAATTTTTAAATATTCAAAGTACTTCGAAAAACATTCAAGAACAATATTTTTCTGCATTACTTAGATTTTTCTAGCATGTTCTATATGCCTTTTCGTGACTGTTTTTTGACATTTGGTTAGAATGTCATGCTGATAACGCGTTGGTCGTGGGTTCGATCCTCGAAGGCCGACGTGCTATTTTTTTTTTCAGATAATTAAAAAAAAAATGTCAGTATCTAAAAGAAAATCTTTAGTTGTCTACACAGTATCCTAAGAAATTTTTATTAGATTTTTAAGAAGCTTTATTTATAACTAAAAAACACAAAATAAAAATTTAAGTAAAAATCATTTTTTTAAGATTAGAAGCTTTTTATTGTGTAGCCCTAAAAAGCATAAAATGAAAAAATATTGCGGTAAAGACATGCTATAAAGAAATGAAAGTTTTAACACTAATGAAATTTTAGAGAAAAATGTAGATATTTCCCTTTTGCAAGAGATGAAAAATTTTAAATATTCAAAATATTTTAAAAAGCTTTCAAGACCCGTGAAATTTATGGCTTAACGAATAACTATAAAAAAACTAATAACTAAGAATAATTGTCTCGAATGCTTTTAAAAATATTTTGAATATTTAAAATTTTTCATCACTTGCAAAAGGGAAATATCTATATTTTTCTCTAAAATTTCAATAGTATTAAAAATTTCACTTCATTTCTTTATAGCATATCTTTACCTCAATATATATATATTATGCATTTTTAGAGCTTCACAATAAAAAGCTTCTAATCTTAAAAAATGATTTTTTACTTAAATTTTTATTTATTTTTTTATTTTGTTTCTCCCTGAATATATAGTTTTGTTACTTACTTCAAAAATAACTTTATTCGTTAATGAATACTGCAGTTAAAAACTACGAATTACTTAAGCTCCATAAATAATTGAACTAACCTTTATAAATTTGTAGTGCAGAGATGAATTGCTGTATCCGTCTTGGTCTAGATGCCCGTCCATAGTTGAATAGTTGATTCACCATCAAGCCTTTATCATCAGAACTCTATCACACAAAATGACTTACGGCTCTTGTACGATAGCATCGATGCTCGTTTTCACGCATTCATACAAAATTGCAACGACTTCACTTATAACACACAGACTATTTCAGTTATGTAGCAAAAAGCTTACAATCTTTCATTATCGTAACACAATTAAATATGAATTCTGATACCTTTCTGAAACCTGAAACATTCACCCTTTTTTATGTTTAATCTGTTAACTGATTAAAACATTTCTGTTACGTATCCGATTTTTTGTTACGATCTCGGACAACTCTATGTTTTAGAAACTAATCGGAATCAAACTGAACGTTTCTGAAATATTTACAATGTTTCGATGTTATATGACCCTTACGTTTCTGGAACATTTTGAGCTGTTAGGGCAGTGATTTACTGCGGAATGATTTTTTTTTTTTTTTTTTTTTTTTTTCTCGCTCAAACTTCAACCTGAGAACTCAAAACTTTAGTTTAATTAAATATATTACATAGATATCTGCTTTGTTTAAATTCCAGTCTTCTAAATTATTTTTTTCTGGGTGTTGGGATTTTTTCACGCCTTAATATATAGTTTTTATTTATTTATTTATTTATTTACTTTCTTCAACGATTTGAACTTTGTACTATTAAAGATATCGCATAAAATGTGCAGGAATTACATAAACACCATAATTATTTCGACTCACCTTCATAAATTGGAGCGCAGAGCCGAATTGTTGTATCCCTCTTGGTCTGGATGCCCGTCCACTGTTGAATGGTCGGTTCACCATCAAGCCTCCTCACCTCGACAAGGTGGAGATAAATCGAGGAGGATTTGCAGTGGCTAATCGTTAGTACCTTTATTTATTTAAAGCATCAGTCTGTTGTGCGAAATTGTATTCATCTGTTTAATTTTACTTTAACTATTCAATCATTTAATTATTTTATTTGTTTTCTAGAAATATTTTATGTAAATCAATAAAAATGTTACACACATATATATATATATGTATATATATATATATATATATATATATATATATATATATTCAGAAAATACACACAAATTAATGGCTTTCAGATCATATAATGGAAAAGGTCACCAATTACTTTCGAGAATAAATAATTAGTTAATTCCTTCGTCATATAGAATAAAAGCGTGCATATATAAATGTAATAAAAAGCTTTTTAGCAAGAAAAGAAAAGCGTAGACCGATAAAAAAGGGATAAACCTTTCTCCAACAATAAAAAATTCATAATCAAATTATTATTTGTTCTTATCTCTTAATAGATAATTAACGATTAGCCATTGCAACATTTTTTTATGTAAGCTATCATAATAGTTTTTTTTTTCCTTTTATCTATATGCACATTATTGAAATAAGAATAGGTCACACTTATTTTATCTATATACACATTATTATAATAACAATAAGTCACATGAAGATACCACAACGTTGTTTTTATATACTTATCTCAAGATAGATAAATGTACTAACGATTAGCCATTGCAACATTTTTTTTTTTTTTTTTCGTTCACTGCCTTTGCACTCTGAAAAGGAATAAAAATAATGTAATTCAATTTGTTCAAAATGGCTAAAGAAGAAATTTTTGAAAATTTATGTTCGAATAAATAATTGTTTCATTACATATGTAAATAGCACAAGAATAAAACATTCATACCTTATATATTTGAATTCTAATAAAATATGCAAGTAGAAAAAACTTTTTTGTTTTCAATTGAAAATTCCAACATTTATTTATTTGTTTTTATTGTTATTAATTTTACTTTTTTGCTAACACAAATAATTAACAGCATATACATTATTTTAATGTTATATGCTGCTAAATATCTCATTGAAAGCTAGCATAACATAACAGTTTCGAAAATGTTTTAGCCAAATACAATTAGATTACATTTATTAGCTATTCAGTATAAATATGCTGCACATCCAGTGTCACCAACAAACAGCTTAACCCGTTACTGATTTAACTGACCATATTCAACAGATATGGAACTCTGTCCCAGACAAAGACATACTGCGACATACTGCTCTTGCACGAGAAAATACATGCGTGTATTCACGCTTGCATTTAAAAAAGAACCTACTAGAATATAGATATAAATGTACCAAATTACTCAATTGTGTAATGGTGGTTCAAATTCACTCATATTTTAACAGGAGTCCTCAAAACATTATTCAATTAAGTATGTATTGTCACTATAACACACTGTAACACTGTATAGTCTATATTTTATTCTTCTAAACTAATTTTTTTCTGGCGTTGATTTTTTTTTTTTTTTTTCAATCTTACAAGGAAACATTCAAAAGGTGTCGTCTTCAAAAAATATTGAAAAAATTGTATGTGATTCTACTCTTCAAACAACACCAGAAAGTAAAATAATTATCGGCTGAAATGAATTACAGCGACCACAAAAAATATCGAAATTAAGCATATTTGGTGATTTCACACTATTAGGCAATTGGTTTTGAGTACTTGGCGGAGAAGCAAAACATGGTTATGTTCGTACACGGCAACCTCGATGCTAGCGAGCTTATCGCCTAACAGCGCTAAATTGCCAAAAATGCTTAATTTTGATAATTTTTTGTGGTCGCTGTAATTCATTTCAGTCATTTTTTTTTCTTTTTTTTTTTTCACTTTCTGGTGTTTCATGAAGAGAAGAATCACATATATATAGTTTTTTTTTTTTTTCAATAATTTTTGAAGGCGACGTCTTTTAAATGTTTCTTTGTATAGTTTTTTTTTTTTTTTCTTATTTCAAAGAGCAGAACTTGATTACTAAATGGATATATAACAAAAAGCACCATTTACGTATGCATAATAAATATTTCAACTTACTTTTAAAAAGTGGAAATGCAGGTCGGTTTTTGTTATTCCTCTTTGTCTGCTGCCCCGTCCGTTGTTACTGGTCGGTTCAACATCAAGCCTCCTCACCGCGACAAGGTGGGAATATATCGAGGAGGTTTTGCAGTGGCTAATCGTTAGTACCTTTATTTATCTAAAGCATATATAGTGAAAAAGTTCATTTTTTTTTTCATTTATTGTATTTCTATTTGAAATTAATTAATTATTCTTATTTAGTAATGTAAGTTAATAAATTTTTAAAAATGCGCTTATCATTTCTACTTTAATTTAAATTTTTATTAATTAACTATTATTTTTTAGCACTGTACGTATGACAGTAATTTTTCGATACGAGATCTTGTATTTTAAAAAATACACAAAAGAGCTTCTTACTGTAACACATATAATCAGAAATGCCCTTTTGCTTTTTTGAAAGTGATTAATATAATTCTCCTTTTATCGAATGGAATAAAAAGATACATTTATTTGGGAAAGTATTGACAAATATATATATGGATTACCATTTGTAGTGAGGTGTTTTATTTTGATCTTCGTTTTTCTGTTTTTTTTTTTTTTTTTTATTTTTTTTTATTTGACAATGGGTGTCTCGGACCTGTGAAGAAAGAAATTTTTAGCTTTTGCTTTCTTTGTGACAGTCAACATACATTTTTTAGCATATTTGCATTCTACCAGGCCCTTGAAAACGTTAGAATGCAAATAATGCTTTTTTCTCATTCCAATTTGCTTTAATTTATTTAGATTTTACTTTATTTCTTTTTTGTTTTGATTTGGGTGGTCTTCGTTTTTGATCAGAATAATTGTTTGAATACTGAAATTAAATCCTCTTAAAACTCCAAATGTTTGCACTGATAATATTATATTAATATTTTAATATATATATATATATATATATACAGTCGGTAACAAAAGTATCCGAACACTAGCAAAAATTTATATATATATATATATATATATATATATATAATAGAGTTAATACTGTTTTGTTAAATAAATCCTTGTCGAATCATGTTCTTAGACTGACTAAGAACAAGATACGACAAGGATTTATTTAACAAGACAGTATTCACTCTACTTTTTTTATATAGAAATTTCTGCTAGTTTTCGGATACTTTTGTTACCGACTGTATATATATATATATTTATATATAGGCTTTTAATTATTTTTACGATTTTGCTTCTTCTGTTCTTTCTTTCTTTCTTTCTTTTTTTTTCTTTTTTTTTTTTTTTCTTTATTACTGATATTTCGAAATTGTTGTAAGCCTGTAGAATTTGTGGAATTCAAGTTTTAATAGATGGACTTGAAATTTTATAAAATTTCCCCCGAAATGAAATAATTTCGCTCCTTTGATTTTATCTAGATACTTTTCGTTTGTTTAGTAAAAGGAAAATACTTTTACGAAAAAAAAAAAAAAAAAAGTGTTTTTTAGTTTGAGTTGCGATGATAAGGAAGCTTTCTTTAGGTTTTAAAAGAGAAAGAGTTATTTTAAAGATAAAAAAGAAGAATTAAAAAAAAAAAAAAAAAAAAAAAAAAAAAAAAAAACTTGATAATTAGTTTTAAAAGCATCGTGCATTATTTAAATTATTATAATATTTATTATGTTTTAAAATAGTCTTTTTTAGATTGTAACATTTTATTGAGAAAAATAAGTAAATATAAGAAATTACAAATAATTTTCATTTCTGATGTCTATAATATTTAAAGTTTGTTGTACATAAGGACAATTGTTGCAGTAACTGTAAAATTAATAGTAATTTTATGTTATTTATTTTGGCATATTTTTACTATTATTATTATTATTATTGTTATTCTATATAATATTTTTGCTTAAAGACATAAATAGTATTTAAAGTATTAATCATTATTAAAAGTATTAATCATTGTAGAGAATAGCGATAGCAAGCATTAAATTTCTTAAATATATCATGAAAATTTAATAGAGCATTACAGTTTCAAATTACTGTACTTTTTTGTAAAAGCAGGACGTAATTGCACCCGATGAAGTAGGATATAGTAGCAATTCGAAACGTTGTATGATATCTTGAATTTTAGTGATCACTTAAAAAAAAAAAAAAAAAAATTTTTTTTTTTTTTTTTTTTTTTCAGATATTTATCTTGTACTGAAAGGGAAAATAATAAAATCGGTAATAAGTAAAAGAAAATTTATTAATTAGGTACAAAATTATTTACATAATATTTTATAACATGAGTGTACAGACAAATTATTAATCAAAATTACAAAAAAAAAAAAAATTGGAATGCCATTTAAGGGATGAGGTAGCTTTGAAATGCCAAAAATTTATTTAGATCATGTTATATCTATTTATTTATTCAAAATTTTCTAAAGATACATACTTTTTTAAGTTTCTTTTTCAGGTAATATCTGATTTTTTTTTTTTTTTTTTTTTTTTTTTTTTTTTAACTAATGCATACTTTTATGCAGTTCATGCAATATAGTTCTCAGATATCAATATACAACGTATGCGTTTTCCAACAGCTAGTCATAACTAAAATTGCAATTTATCATTAAATTTTTCTGGTTTTATGTTTAAAATAATATAAAATTATTAGTTTCAATAGTTTTGAGTTATTAAAAGGGTATTTATTATTTATTTATTTATTTTATTATCATTATTATTTCATTTTTTTCCAATCCAAAGGTGCCTGATCCCTTGAAATTGACATTTAGAGCCCTCGTATTTAAAAGACAAAGCTTTACAAAGTGACAAATACATAATGCATACAAAAAGCTTTAATAAAAGCTAGATAAAGTACCAATTACATAATGCATATACAAAGCTTTACTAAAAGCTATATAAAGCGTAACTACATTCTAATAGACTGTTAATATGTTTCAGTTTAACAGATACATGCATATAGGTAAAATGTCCTCCTTAAATATTTGGAGTGAAAGTACGTAATGTGCAAGCATAATGTATCATAGACAATAAATATATGTGTCATGTGGAGGGTATATTTCTGATTATTATTCTCATTTTCATAAAATAGTAACGTTTCACTGATTTTTCCCATTTTGCTTGTTAAAATAAATTTGAATCACGAAAAAAAATTACATCAAGAGATGCAATTATTGTTACAACCACTAATAATATTAGATCAATGATCACCACTTTATTACATACAAAATAAGATAGTATTGTTAAGGTAGGACTAATGATTTCTCCTGTAACCAAGTTCATTTTATTGAAATTTCAAATCTGTTTCTCAAACAGACTTAATAAAATAACTTGTAAGCAAGAAAGGAAAGACACAAGTCCGGAAAAGGGGAAAAACCTTTTTTTTTTTTTCCCTAATGAAGATTTCATAATACAGTTTCTTACGTTTATGTCTTGATACACAATTAACGATTAGCCACTGCATCATTTTTATGTAGGTTATCATAACACAGTTTCTCATACTTATCTCAAGATAGATAAATGTACTAACGATTAGCCACTGCAAAATTTGTTCTTTTTTAGTTTTCAGTCTCTACATCTTGCTGATCACTCTGAAAAAAAATAATATATGTGTATATATATATATATATATATATATATACATATAAATTCATTCATAGTTATTGTTAAAAGAAAGATATTTAGAAATACGACTAGAATACTTATTTGCCATATTAAATATTCAAAAATGAAGAAGATAACACATTAATATGTTGTATTTATGAGTACATGAAAATAGATTATGTATAAAGGGAAAATTATAAGTTTCTCGGAAATTTTCCGATATTTATTTATTTATTTTGTTTTATTTTTTATTTGCTTTATTTTACTTTAAAAAAAAAATAATAAATAAATAAATAAAATAATTACATATAAAGGATTTTTATAAAGATGAAATAAAAATCTGAATTTACAAAACTGCTGCGAAATCTTTCATAACATATTGTTCTTGCTCGATTTCATTTGATTATATTTATTGTTTAATAGAAATTAACCCCTTACCTGCCAACGAAAAATTCCGAGTGCCACCATTTTTCACACAGGCGCGAGTAGCTATGCGTTCACAGTTCCAGAAACATTACCTTTCCAATTCTTCCCACTCCCCATCTTCTCTGAAATAAGTAAAACCTTCAAGACACTGTTATGATCTTTAATAACACTCCAAAGCCGTGAGACTAGTTTCACTGGTTGAAGCGTAACACAAAAAATCGTACTTCAACAAGGCGTATATATACGCCTGGGGCAGTTAACGCATTGGCATAGCAAGACAAATATATTTGCCTGTGGCTTGTAAGGGGTTAATGAATGCTATATTTTGTATTTTTGACATTATTTTAAAATTATACTACATTTCATAACATTTATACATTCTCGAAAATATTATTTTATACAGTTTTACAATGAGTTTATCTATCAACATTTTTATATTGTCCACTGAAAAAAAAAGTTCTGTTACTGATATCTAGAAACTAAATTCTGGCTCTAATAAAAAAGGTTTCATACCATCCTTTTAATTTCTAGTTTCCTCTGCTAGCGACTTCCAAAAACACCTATTAGAATTCTAAAGTGTTTTCCTATATTATCGCGATTAAATTTATTTTAAAATATCGGCAAATATAGGCAAACACAGGGACGAATTTTAATAACAATAATTTTGGTTTATGATACAATACTAGGAAATCAAGTTAGAATTCCTCGCAATACAAAGGATTCATGCTATATTATAAATATTCATAATACTATTTCATCATCTTGAAAGGTATAGACTAGAAATTTTGGAACATTTCGTCTATCAGTATTATTTGTTTAACTTATATTCATAGTTCAGTAATCTATATTTCTAGTTTAGGGATTCCGAAAATGACAACTTTTTCGTTCTAGATGAAGATTGTATATTCTTTTCTATATTAAACTCCACAACAGCAGAAAATGTAGATTGGAAATGCCTAAATATATTCTCAACATGATTTTTTCCCCTAAAAATCATATACAAGAACTTTATATCAAACATAAATGGAATTGCACTGAAAAAAAATAATATACGAAATTTATCTAGAACGAATAAGTAGTCACATTCTGAATCCCTAAACTACAAATATAGATTTCGGAGTTATGCGTATAAAGTAAACAAATAAACTAAATGGACGAAATGATTGAGATTTTTTAGTCTATTTTTCTTCTGAATGGTGAAATAATATTATGAATATTTTAAATCTTTTGTATTGCGATGAATTTTCGCTTGATATTCTAGAATTTGGGGATAAACCAAAATTATAGTTACTAAACCCCACTTTTTATGTTCGCATTTATTTGCAGAGATTTTAAAATACGTTTGACCATGATAATATAGGAAAAAGCTATGAAATTCTAATAGGGATTTCTAGTACTCACTAACAAAGGAAACTAGAATTTATAGCGATGACATAGAACTATTTTCACTAGAAACACAATTTATTTTCTAAATGTCAGTCACAGTTTTTTTTTTTTTTTTTTTTTTTTTTTCCTTTTCAGTGTGCAATAATACTGATTGAGAAAAAATCTAATAAACCTTAATCACCGCTTTTCATATATTAGGATAGGTTTGAAATTATTACAAGAGAAGTGTTTATTTCAAATAAATTTTCAAATAAGTGCACCTAAAACTATATCTAGCGCCAAATTTCCTTTTGATATTAAGCACATCTTGTTTCATTTTTTAGATAAATAATTTATATCTATTTTTCTGTACCCCTTAGAAAATACTTAAAAAAAAAAAAAAAAAAATCTATTTAGTTGAAGAAGATGTTCTTAAAATTATTTTTTATCTTTATATTAGAACAATTTTAAATAGAACTTTAAACATTCAGGAAATAAACTGCGCGAATTTAAGTTTAATAGAACAAAAATAAATAGTATTAGTTAAAAAAAATAAATAAATAAAAATAGTGGTCTAAAGATGGGTGTTTACTTATTTTTTTATTTAGGTTGGTTGGTCTATGTTCATAAAAATAAATAAATTTATCTTAAACTTCATATTTCAAATTATACATTTAAAATGAAAAGCTTATATTGAGATTTAAACTTAAAACTTTTTTTCATAAACGTATTTCGCAATTAAATAAAAAATAAAAGATATCTATAAATTGAGTTGAATAAAGTTTTTAATTCTAACTAAATAACTGTCATTATTATTATTATTTTTAATATATTTTTGAATTCCCCGTTTTCTTATATCGTTTCCGACTGTTTCTTTATATTTTAATAAATATTTCGAAAAATGTGCACTATTAAAATATGCCATTATCGAAAAAAAAAAAAAAAAAAAAAAAGAATCCCTTTAATTAATCATTTCAATTACATATTAAATTTAAGTTATTATTATGTGTTTCAAGATATATTTTTAAAATATATATATATATTTTTTTTTTTTTTAGATTTGGATAAATTTGAATAACACATGGCTTTTTAGCTAATAATACATGTTCGTAAGGAAAAAATTCATATTCCGCTAATTTTATAAATGATTATTAAAAATGAATTATTTCAATAACATGCTAAATAAAAGTTATTATGACGTGTTGCAAGATATTTTTAAATGAATTTATAACATAAATGCTGGCATAAATGGATCTGCATAAATTTGAGCAATACATAAATTATTTGTTAATAATACCTGCTTGCACAGAAAAAAAGTCATAATCCGATAATTTCGTAAAAGAATATAGGGAAAAAAAATTACTATGAATCCCTTCGACATTATATACAATTCTATTTAAAATTGAATTCCCATCTGCGCAGCACTAGTGAGACATAAAACCCAACCAACCAACCAACTATTTAAAATTTTAAAAAAATAAAAATAAAATGAAAAATAAAAATCTTTAGCGGTTATTTCATATTTAAATAAACGCTAACTTTAAAACCCTGAGTTGAAACACCCATGCTTGCTTTCAGAAAAAATCTTTACAGTTTTCTTACCTTAGTTTATTTTTATTTTTTTCTATAAGTGTACAATTAACATTAGAGGTTTGACTATACCTTGCAGAATACCAATTTCAAAATAGTCACAATTTTTTCCCACTTTCCTTTTTAATTTCTTGAATGCATTCCTTTTTAATATTTACAGTACACACACACATATATATAAATGTATACTGAATAATAATTCATCAATATATAGGGATCAAACACCAGGAAGGAAGACTGAATTAATCAATAAATAATTACATACGGAAAGGAAGCATTTTACCACAAAAAGTATTAGAAAAAGTTAATAAATGTAGAAACTATGAAATTAACTATGAATTTTTCCAAAATATTTCTATATGTTTATCATGAGCAATTACAGCAGCAGGGAAGGACAAAATGAGTTGTTTTTGAAACAGTGTCAAAAATGAAATCGTATAAAATTACTATCATTTGCCAGCAACTTAAAGATTTCAACTAAGATGTAAGGGAAAAAATAACCACAAAAAATTGCCGAAAATTATCCATTTGTATTTTAATTTATATAAATCAGGAATAATTTAAATTATTGAACACGATACAGAATTAAAGAAAGAGACAATAACATTAAGATTTTTAAACAGTTTACATTGCGATTAATCAAAAATATAATAATAATCAAACAGCAAAAAGTATACAACTATATATAATGATACGTATATAATGAGCTTAGTGTGAAATTTTCAGAAATGAAAATTAGTTATAATTACAATGCTAAAAATTTAAAATAAAAAATCCTTACCAGAACTTCAATTTTGCTGTTGAATTCATTTAGAGCTGATCTATATCCCTTTCCTCCTGTAGTTTCTTCAAACGGGGGAGAATAATACTCATCAAGGAATTTTTGGCAATTACGACGTACTATGCCCAAACACAACAACAAATGCCATCGTTTTCTGGCAATCATCCTTTTCAAAATCTTCTTCAAAGTGTTAACATCTACCCACAATCCATGTTGAAGATTGTGAATCTTTGCTAAATCAGGAGATATTTTTGGTGTTTTCTTCGCATACTTCTTATAACAATCCTTGTATATATCATCAGTAAAATATTCTTCCAAAATGCTTAAGAGTACTTTCAGAGCGTACAATGATATGTTATTCCCAATTCGACAATATAATTTAAAAGGTTCGTCATTACAATCTGATTTTGTCCACAAATCCATCAAATTTCCACGTTCATTTAAAGTAATCAAATTGCTATTGTGTAAAAACACTTGAAAGCTTTTATCACGCTTTTCAATTTCAATTCCTTTAACTTTACGCTTTATGCTTTCCAGATTATAAAGGAAAAACAAAGTTGGAAATGGAAGGACTAGTAAAGCACTCATCATCGCCTGCTGAATCAGTACGCAAATACTACAGTTAGCCGATATATACCAAAATGAAACGTCAGATATTATTTATAAGCTTTCATATGTTCTTATCTACAGTAAAAAGTCGATAATCTTTTTGTTTGAAGTTGTTGCATCATGCAACTTCATTACGGCTAATCGTAACGTCTTTGAATGCGATTGATTGGTTGACTCGTTCAGGTTACTGACGCAATAAATTTTTTTGAGTTACTTTGAATGGCGTCGGTCGGCTCTCCAATATTAGTCAGTAAAGTTAGTCAGTCAAAGGGCAAATGTATTTAAAGAAATATTTTCTTATATTATTATTAGCGCTATAATGAATTTGAATAAATAATATTTTATAATATGATTAAAATCATTTTTAGAATCATTGTGACAGTTTTAACATCAATCGCAGTCATTAAATATTTTTTAAGAATTTAAGTATTTCGATTTAAAGTTATTATGACGTGTTGCAAGATATTTTTAAATGAATTTATAACATAAATGCTGGCATAAATGAATCTGCATAAATTTGAGCAATACATAAATTATTTGTTAATAATACCTGCTTGCACAGAAAAAAAGTCATAATCCGATAATTTCGTAAAAGAATATAGGGAAAAAAAATTACTATGAATCCCTTCGACATTATATACAATTCTATTTAAAATTGAATTCCCATCTGCGCAGCACTAGTGAGACATAAAACCCAACCAACCAACCAACTATTTAAAATTTTAAAAAAATAAAAATAAAATGAAAAATAAAAATCTTTAGCGGTTATTTCATATTTAAATAAACGCTAACTTTAAAACCCTGAGTTGAAACACCCATGCTTGCTTTCAGAAAAAATCTTTACAGTTTTCTTACCTTAGTTTATTTTTTTTTTTTTTCTATAAGTGTACAATTAACATTAGAGGTTTGACTATACCTTGCAGAATACCAATTTCAAAATAGTCACAATTTTTTCCCACTTTCCTTTTTAATTTCTTGAATGCATTCCTTTTTAATATTTACAGTACACACACACATATATATAAATGTATACTGAATAATAATTCATCAATATATAGGGATCAAACACCAGGAAGGAAGACTGAATTAATCAATAAATAATTACATACGGAAAGGAAGCATTGTACCACAAAAAGTATTAGAAAAAGTTAATAAATGTAGAAACTATGAAATTAACTATGAATTTTTCCAAAATATTTCTATATGTTTATCATGAGCAATTACAGCAGCAGGGAAGGACAAAATGAGTTGTTTTTGAAACAGTGTCAAAAATGAAATCGTATAAAATTACTATCATTTGCCAGCAACTTAAAGATTTCAACTAAGATGTAAGGGAAAAAATAACCACAAAAAATTGCCGAAAATTATCCATTTGTATTTTAATTTATATAAATCAGGAATAATTTAAATTATTGAACACGATACAGAATTAAAGAAAGAGACAATAACATTAAGATTTTTAAACAGTTTACATTGCGATTAATCAAAAATATAATAATAATCAAACAGCAAAAAGTATACAACTATATATAATGATACGTATATAATGAGCTTAGTGTGAAATTTTCAGAAATGAAAATTAGTTATAATTACAATGCTAATAATTTAAAATAAAAAATCCTTACCAGAACTTCAATTTTGCTGTTGAATTCATTTAGAGCTGATCTATATCCCTTTCCTCCTGTAGTTTCTTCAAACGGGGGAGAATAATACTCATCAAGGAATTTTTGGCAATTACGACGTACTATGCCCAAACACAACAACAAATGCCATCGTTTTCTGGCAATCATCCTTTTCAAAATCTTCTTCAAAGTGTTAACATCTACCCACAATCCATGTTGAAGATTGTGAATCTTTGCTAAATCAGGAGATATTTTTGGTGTTTTCTTCGCATACTTCTTATAACAATCCTTGTATATATCATCAGTAAAATATTCTTCCAAAATGCTTAAGAGTACTTTCAGAGCGTACAATGATATGTTATTCCCAATTCGACAATATAATTTAAAAGGTTCGTCATTACAATCTGATTTTGTCCACAAATCCATCAAATTTCCACGTTCATTTAAAGTAATCAAATTGCTATTGTGTAAAAACACTTGAAAGCTTTTATCACGCTTTTCAATTTCAATTCCTTTAACTTTACGCTTTATGCTTTCCAGATTATAAAGGAAAAACAAAGTTGGAAATGGAAGGACTAGTAAAGCACTCATCATCGCCAGCTGAATCAGTACGCAAATACTACAGTTAGCCGATATATACCAAAATGAAACGTCAGATATTATTTATAAGCTTTCATATGTTCTTATCTACAGTAAAAAGTCGATAATCTTTTTGTTTGAAGTTGTTGCATCATGCAACTTCATTACGGCTAATCGTAACGTCTTTGAATGCGATTGATTGGTTGACTCGTTCAGGTTACTGACGCAATAAATTTTTTTGAGTTACTTTGAATGGCGTCGGTCGGCTCTCCAATATTAGTCAGTAAAGTTAGTCAGTCAAAGGGCAAATGTATTTAAAGAAATATTTTCTTATATTATTATTAGCGCTATAATGAATTTGAATAAATAATATTTTATAATATGATTAAAATCATTTTTAGAATCATTGTGACAGTTTTAACATCAATCGCAGTCATTAAATATTTTTTTTAAGAATTTAAGTATTTCGATTTAAAGTTATTCGTATTAAGTCGATATAATATATTTTTAGTCGTTATTCAGAATTTTTTTTAAAATAAATGTATCATTTTTTTTTCTCTTATTCGTCTATGGAATATTTTATATAATTTATTTTTTTTTTTTTGTATAAATTTATTTAGAATGTTATGATGGTCTGCTAATTGATAAATCTAATTAAAAAGTTAAAAATATTTTTAAATACATAACACAATTTTTCCTTAATAAATTATCATTGCATTGGTTTACTTACAACAAAAATATTTCTTACATCGGGGAATCTAATTTTTCAATAAAACGATAAAATACCACATAAAAAAATATATTATAAAAGTACTATAAATACTGCAAAATGTTGATCATTGCAGCATTTGTATTTTTTCAGTTTTTATTTAATTTGCATTAATATGTTTAATTAATGTTGCGTTAATATGTTATATTAAAAGAAAAGTTAAAAAAAGAAGAAAAAAAAACGAAATCAAAGAAAAGTATGGTTCATTATGGTCCATTAAATGTGCTAAAATAGGAATCTTGTTTAGATTAACAAATTAATTTTATCGATTACTATTATTATTACTTTTTTTTTTCAAAGAAATTTGCTATTTTTACAGGGAAATATTTCTTAATAAAAAATATACAGAAATTATTGTAAAGTATGTATGCATACATATACATATATATATATATATATATATATATATATATATATATATATATTTAAAAAATTAACTTAAGCAAATGAAAAAAAAAAAAAAAGAGGTGGCAGACAGGGAGAGAGAGAAAGAGATTTCGTAATTTTTTTAACGATGTTTATCTATTCCTTTTTGCCATTATTAAAAAAAAAAAAAAAAAAAGATATTTTTATTTTTAACATGATTGTGGATTAAAGCATTTAAAACCATACCAACAGAAGACATTTTGTATATTTATGTCACATTAATTTTTTTGACTAAAAAAAAAAAATAAAATAAAATAAAATATGTTTTAAACTTTTTGTTACCATACATTTAAAAATTTCTACAAAAAACAACTGATAATTGTCTATCTTAATTTGCATGTAAAATTCCAGAGAAAATTAAACAGAGATGTTAAAAAATCTATTTTATATATGCATTATAAGGACTAATATTAATTTAATTAATTATTGGCGAGAATATTTGTGTCTTAGAATGCTTTTTCAAACATTCAATTTTAGTTTTACTTATTAATTAAATAGTAAAATATGATAGAAATACAGAATAAAAATTGAGAAACTTGATTATTTATCTTTAAGAAAGATTTATTGTAATTTTACAAAGAATCTGCGTAAGTATTCCATTAAATTTGCTGATTTTTTTTAACAGTGTATATTTTCCGACAAACAGAATATTTTAAAGAATTTTACAAATTATACTCACCGTATGTCTGAGATTTTTATTTGGTGTTATTCAGACTATGACAAAATTTCATATCCTTTATGGATCTAGATATCGCACAAAGAAAGAAAAATAAAATTTATCTTATTTACCCGATAACAAATTTCTTATTTTTATACATTTATTTTTCTTTTTAAAATTTGAAGAACTGTTTTCAGCCTTTTTAGCTGAAATAATCTTGAATATGATATCATGTGTACAATTATATTATATTAGTGAAATTCCGTTCTTTTTAAAGATCTTTTTTTTCCCTTGAAATACTTAACATACTAATAAATTAAAATCCATACATCTCTGTCATTAATTTTTGTTAATTATTTTTATGTAGTACTATCACATAGCAAGACAACTTGAAATACAACCACACACACATACTGACATATTTGAATAAAAATATAAATTAATTTATTCACACATAAAATAAAATTGTTAATGTTTTCATTTTAAAACGTTGCTATGGTGTCAGTGAAATGTAAATGTATATTTCATCAATACATTTTTCCCCCCTTAGTTGTTGGATTTTACTTGCACGAAATACTAGAAAGTCAATAAAATTTTTGATAGTACAAAAAAATCATTTTTTATGGTTCACTGCAGAAATAAATAAATAAATAAATAAAAATTATGTCAAGGACAGAATTTAGTTTAACACGGAGAACTATTATTTTCAATCTGCAAAATTTTAATTTTTAATTTTTATTTATTTTTCATCTCATTTTTTGACCGTAAATCTGGACCATGTACTTTTTAAAAGTGACTGAAATGAATTAAAATTAAGTGTTTCCACCTAAATTTCATACTTTAGTTAATTTAAAAAAATCTAATTGTCGTGTCGAAAAAACTGTTAGCACCCCTGGATTCAGGAAAATTGGCCCGTTCATTTTGGTACCAAATTTCTAATGATAGAACTGATATTTCCAATTTATTTTGGTGTTACGCAAAACTAGTCTACAAAAAATCCAGATTGAAACTAATAGTCCTCCGTCAAAAAAAAAAAAAAAAAAAAAAAAAAAAATCTATTTTATAAAACTACAGAAAACTACTGTGTAAGTACATCTCAATTTGTCAAAAGACATTTTTTCCTGTGACTGTATAACATTTGCAGCCATCGATACAGATATTATCTGGTGGTAACTTTTTTTTTTCTTTTTTTGGATATGGAGAATATGGTATCAAAACAGAATTGAGAAACGCTAACAAGGAAAGTCTCCATATGCGCACATCCAGAAAATTTTTTAAAAACAAAATGATTGAAAATTTTGGAGTAACAGCCTAAAATGTGATTTCGTGGTTAAGAGATAATAACGTCGTCTACTATGCGACGAACGGCTACTTCGATCCTGGAGGAACTGGTCGAACTGGAGGATTTTGTCTAGTGTGCTCTACGAAAATAACCTGATGTGTATGAATATTTTCTGTATTGTTTGGTTACGAAAAATTTTCGATAATGCTTTATTTCCCCTAGTATATGAAGGACCACCAGCGGAAGAATGACTCTGTGCTTAAAGTTGGTAGATGGGAAGTTCTGGTTTCGAACCCAGATCGCGCTCATCGACCTAACCGTTTGGAGCTTTTCGTGGTTTACTCCAAAACTTGTGTAAATACTTGCTAAAAAGCCATATAAATACCCCCCCCCCCCCCACAGAGGGCATTTCAACTATAGGCCTAGGACTCAAGCGTAGTCAATCGGCCTTAAGCCATACAACTAACCAACCCTAGTATATGGGTATTTTCTGGTAATTTGATGCCAGAAATTTTCAGTAATATAACGGATTATTATTTTATTATTATTATTATTATTACTATTACTATTATTATTATTATTATTATTATTATTATTATTTGTAAAAAAAAAAAAAATATTATTATGATTATTATTATTTTACATTTTAATTTATTCTAATTTTATTTATATATATATATATATATATATATATATATTTCTTTTTTTTTTTTTTTAATACAAGCAATACTGTATATATACTTTCGAAATGAAAAGAGTAGTCGTTTTAGTTTGTGTACATTTCTTTCATTTTGTCTTTCTTTTATTATTTATTTATTTATATCGGCTTCTAGACTTCTTCTTACTTTTCTTATATGTAAAAATTTATAACAATAAAATTTTATGCTATCAGCAAGTTCAGTTTGTTGCAATGAAAGTCATGAAAGTATATGATGAAACCAAAGACATCAGAATTCTGCTTATTATTACTATCATAAACATAAAGAATAGCAAATGAAAAAAAAAAAAAAAATCATTAATATGAGTCATAAAATTTGTAAAAAACATAATAATATCAAGCACTATTTGAAAATAGTTGAAAAGAAATGTTAAATAAATTGATTTTACGTATACAAAATATATAATCATAAAATGAGGTGAGGTCGCGCAATTTGGAGAAGTGGGAATGGCATTCCAATGTTTTAAATCACTACCTGCTGCATCACCTAGCAATTCCTTTTTTAATAAGCTTCATAAAAGAAAATCAGAGGGTGGGTTTTATGTCGCACTAGTGCTACGCTATGGTCTATTGGCAATGCTCTGTTACTCACCTGTAAGAATGGTCTGGAGACATGCGATCACAATTTTTATCCTCCAAGGAGAGGGGATGGATCTGCCTCTTTGGTGACCCCAGCGGTACAATTTGGGAGGGAACCTTGGGGGACATTGCGGCCATGACAGATTTTACCTGCACCACCAATCACCATTAATGTACGCGGCAATCTTTGCGGGCTAAGTATCGAACCCGCAATCTTTCAATTAACACCAGTCTACCGCGGATGAAGGAAAACCAGAAAACTGCTTTACATAATTAAAAAACCTCTAAAGATTTAAAAAAAAAAAAAGTGTTTGTTTGTTTGTTTCTTTTTTGAATACTTTTACGAACTAAATATTGAATTTTTACTCTATGGAATTTCAACTCTAATATGTTGAAAATATCTGTTCTCTGAAATTGTGAAATAAACTGACCAACATTTTAAGCTTTGGAAAAATAACGCATTTTTTTTCTTTTTTTCTTTTTTAATAAATCATTAATTTAACTAATCTGAGCCTATTTCATTCATTTTAAAATGTGTTTTAGATGGAGTTATGCATTTTTTTACCATGTTTTTATTAACTTCGATTATTCTTTGTTTGTTTGTTTGTTTCTCCAGTACAAAGCTTGCAATCGATTTTTCACTAACTTCCCAACTGGCTAGACATTTGAAACTTTCAGGACAGCTCAGAACACGATGACAATACATTTTAGTTTTTATACTTTTAGTCAACTGTTTCAGGTCCCTACTGCCTTCGGCAGCGTTTATATGATTCGACAGAAAATTTATTTAACAAACTTCCCGACTAGCTAGACATTTGAAACTTTCAGAATAGTTTAGAACACGGTGAAAATGCATTTTTTAATACTTTTAACCAACTGTTTCGGGTTCCTGCTGCCTTCGGCAGCGTAACCAGTACAAAGCTTGCAATCGATTTTTCACTATCTTCTCAACTAGCTAGACATCTGAAATTTTCAGGATAACTCAGAACATGGTTACAATACATTCTTTTAATACTTTTAGTCAACTGTTTCAGGTCCTTACTGCCTTCGACAGCGTTTATATGATTCGACAGAAAATTTATTTAACTAACTTCCCGACTAGCTAGACATTTGAAACTTTCAGAATAGTTCAGAACACGGTGAAAATGCATTTTTTAAATATTTTTAACCAACTGCTTCGGGACCAACTGCTTCAGCATTACAAGTACAAAGCTTGCAATCGATTTTTAACTAACTTCCCGGATAGCTAGCCATTTGAAACTTTTATAACAGCTCAAAACACTATAGCAATGAAATTTTTAATACTTTTAGCCAAACATTCCGGGTTCCTGTTGCCTTCGGTAGCGTTTATATGATTCAACAGAAAATTTAAAAATATGGTATATTAAAAGTTCTTTTTATCTTGTAATTATTATTTTATTTTATTTATTTATTTATTTCTGAAAGACACATTAAAAATATTCTACGTTATAAGTTTTTTTTTTTTTTTTTTATCCCTATCAGAAGTGTTTTTACTTTCTCTTACCCATAAGGTAGAGAAAGTATTGTTTTGGGGTCAAATTTGCGAACGCAAGATTTTGTTATATTTACATGTTTTGAGGTCCCCTGAATACGAAAATCATGTTTTTAGCAAATGGTCTGTGTGTATGTCTGTATGTCTGTGTGTGTGTCTGTGTGTCTGTCTGTTATCAGCATATCTCTAAAACAAATTATGGCAGAAAGTTCAAACTTGGGTGATTCAAAACTCAACGTTCAAATTTTTAAAGAAGGTAGGGCACATTATAAGAATTAAAATTGCATAGAAACCTAAAGCCGCTAATGTCATTTTAAACCTATACGAACTATGTTTTTGGTTAATTTTTAACTATAAAACACACAAATGGGCGTGACGTTTGTATATTGCATTCTTAATTAAAAGGTTTAGATGTTCATGTTTACATAAAAAGGGGTAATCTATCCATATTACGGACAGTATAATGTTCAGTTAAAAACACAGTTTGCAAATTCCAGGCTCATATACGAGTTTTAGTATTAAAAATTAGCCAAAAACATCTATTTCTTAAAAGGTTAAAATGACGTTTGCGGCCATGTGTTCTTGTAAATTTTTCAATCATTATGATGTGGCCTATCTCCCCTAAAAATTTGGGTTTTCAAACACACTGTATATCGATATTAAAAATATTATAATAATAATAATAATAATAATAATAATATCTACTTCCAAATTGTGTAAGAAAATAATCATTATTTTTTTAACCAGAAAATAATTTAGATTTTAGAATTTTTTTTTTTTTTTCTTTCTCTCAGATAAATTTTGCTGAAGTTTCTGCGATTAGTTTTGGACAATTTTATCAAAAACTAATTGACGTGAAGCAGTTTCAAAACTAAAACTTGTTGTGTCACGGTTTTAATTTAAGTATTGTGCTGGCAATATCATTATGAGTAATTGCTATAAAAAATATAAATATTAATTAATAAATTCTTTATCATTGTTATAATAAATGCTAAATGAATTGTTTAAATATATATATATATATATATATATAAGTTAAATAGGTTCTACATTTTTAAACAGAATTTATACAATTAATAATTATATGTGTATTATATATTCAATAGAAGAAAGAATTAGATTCGAAATTTTCGACTTCTGATTTTTAATGAATTTACATGTTTTAAAAGGTCCAAAACACGATTTGTCCATTTTAAGAAAATGACTGTCTGTCAGTGTGTTTCTTAAAAAAAAATTGTGGCAGCTCTAGCTCGAGTATTAATACACAAAATTGAATATAAATTTACATGTAATTGCAACTTAACATGAATAAGTGTCTATCAGCATTCGTGGCAAACCATCCAATTGGTGTTGTTGCGATACCGTATTTTCAAATTTTCAATACAACGATATAGCACAAAATTTCGAATGAATGTGCCCAAAGAGAAATATTTTTAACGAATTATAGTAATATTAATATATATATATGTAGTATATGAGCTGGGCGTCTAGGGGTGGGGCAATGAAGAGGTGCGATTAAGATAACGAAAACATTTATTACGAAACACACATACAATACAGGATACACAATGAAAAAATGATAATAGCAGACTTTCTATTCTTAACCAACTGCTGGTTTCGAGGCCTAATACACATAACAAGCTCTCTTCATTACTAGGACTAACAGAAAGTATCATATATGAGCACTGACTCGCTCTACAATTCACATTAGTACCTACGCGTACTATTTCTAATAAGTGAGATTATGGTATAGAGCTCTCCATGGCTCTACACACTTATACAGAGCACAACAAGCTCTAATTAGCAGAAAAATGAGCCTGTCAGCCTACGCGCTGAAGGTCTCAACCGATCTCCACTGCAGCCGGATCTCAACTGCTCCGTTTGTCATCTCGTTCAATGATAAGCATCAGAGACAGCGCCATCTGTTGGCTCTGCAAGGAACTTCCCACAACGCTCTGCCATTCTGATGTTGCGGTGACCTCACCGTAAACCAACCTGGGATACTAAAGGATATCTGCAAAATACAATTAAAAGAAAAAAAAAACAAAAAAGAGAAACAGACATTAAAAAAATTATGTACATAAAAATTCACAGTTAACTTTTTCTGTAATGTTTATCAGTCCATTTAGTTCAGTCTATTTAGTTTGTGGACCATAATTTCATATGGTCTGCAGAAGTACTAGTATGTATAGGTCCTTCGTGATCGCCTATCTTCTCGACTTCATATCTGTCTTTGTTCTTTACTCGCACAACTTTATAAGGACCTAAGAATTTTGGTCTTAGTTTCATGCCGGTTCCAAACTGAGTTCGCTGGATGGCAACTAGATCATTAATTTTATATACATGGGCTTTCTTTCTCTTCTTGTTGTAACATCGGCGATTTTCTTCTTGAATCTTAAGAATATTTTTTCTTGCTTCTTCACGAAATGTGTTAAGATTATCAAGCATGGAATTTATCCTTTCCTCTTCGAGAAGTTCTAGTATTCTCTTATCTTCTTTCTTTCTCATTGTTACTCCAGTGAGTAGTTCAAAAGGAGTTCTTTTGGTACTTCTCGATGTGGTGGAATTAATAGTTCTCTGAACAGCCTCAACAAACTTGTACCACTTGTTAGGGTCATTTATACATAACTTGGATAATACAGGAATGATTGTTCGATGAAGTCTCTCAATTTGACCATTCCCTCGTGGGATTCCAGTTGTGATGGTGTCATGTTCAATTCCCTCTGATTTACAGTAATCTGCAAATTCCTTAGATATGAACGCAGGTCCACGATCGGATATTATTCTTGCGGGGTTACCAAAAATAGCAGCTTGCTGTTTTAATTTTTGCAAGGCGTCTGCTGAAGAAGTGGATTTAACCGGGTATAGCCACGAAAATTTACTAAATCCATCGATGACTGTAAAAATGTGATTGTAGCTTTTGTTGGTGGTCGGTAATGGACCCACAAAATCGATGTGATACGTGGATAATGGTATATCCCCTTTAGGGATAGGGTTCAAAAAACCTTCTCCTTTTCCCTGTTTCTTATTTACAAGTATACATTCTATACAACTTTTTACAACGTTATCTACGCATTTTTTCATATTAGAAAAATAGTAATTTCTTTTTACTAACTCTTCAGTTTTATTAGCCGAAAAATGTCCTAAGGCATGACATTTCTTTACGACCTCAAGTTGCATGATCTCTGGGACAATTAGTACATCCCTATCATTTAACACTTTATATAAAACATTATTTTTTAACACATATTCGTCATTTTGGTTTTGTTGTAAAAGAGATTTCATAGTATTGATAAACTCATCATTTTCTTGAGCAGTAGCAATACGATGAGTAAGGGTATCAGTATTTACAGCCATTACAGGGTGTCTGCTAAGAGCGTCAACATGCTGCATTTGTTTACCAGGTCGATGTTCTACTTCGTAGTCGAATTCCTGTAACAGGAAAGACCACCTGGCTACCTTAGGTGTCAATTCACGTTTATCTAAAGTTTTAGTGAACGCTTGACAGTCAGTATAAATTTTAAATTTACTACCTAATAAATAGTTCCTAAATTTTTTAAGGGCTTCTACTATCGCTAACACTTCTAACTCATAACTACAGTATTTTTCTTCTTGTACAGAGGTCTTTTTACTCATATAATGGATTGGATAGTACTGTCCATCGTCATCTTGTTGTAATAGGATTGCACCGAATCCTAATTTAGATGCATCTGTATGAACTTCTAACTTATAGCCTTGCTTAAAAAGGTGTAAGACAGGTGCATTAGATAAAATGTCTTTAAGCTTTTGAAAAGCTAATTTCTGCTCTTGCTCGAATTTAAATGGAGTGGAAGCACGTAATAAGTCACTGAGTGGTCTTGCTATGTTGGCATATGAACGAATAAATTTTCTAAAGTAACCCGTTAAACCTAAGAAACTCTGCACTTCCCTAGCATTACGGGGTTCTGGGAAATTTTGTACTGCGAGAGTTTTTTCTACTGAGGGTTTAATCGTGCCATTCTCAATTATGTGACCTAAGAAATCGATCTTACGTTTCAAAAACTGACATTTCTTTAAATTTAACTCTAGACCAAATTTTGATGCCGTTTCTAACACACGTTTTAATTTATCTAACCCTTCATTCTCATCTTTAGATGGAATAATTATATCATCTAAATAAATAATTACAGTACCATCTTTTAATAAGTCTTTAAACACATAATTTACATATCTTTGAAATACTAAGGGACTATTACATAATCCATAGGGAACTTTTAGAAACTCATACTGGGCATTATCGGTCACAAAAGCTGTATATTTCCTACTTTTTTCCTCTACATCAACTTGTAAAAACGCATTCTTTAAATCTAGTGTCGAAAAAACTTTACCCTCCCCTAATCTATCAAATAAATCTTCAATATTTGGCAACGGGTATTTATCTTTAATTATTTTCTTATTTAAAGCACGATAATCACAGCATAACCTTATTCCTCCATCTTTTTTCTACACACCACTATTGGCGAAACATAATTTGATGTACTTTCTCTAATTATACCATCCTTTAACCATTGGTCAATTTGTCTATCCACCTCTGATTTCTCTACAAATGATAATCTGCGAGAGCGTGAGCACACTGGTATATCATCAGATAAAATAATGGACATTTTTAAATCAGTACTTTTTGTTTTAACTGGCTTATAACTTTTTATTAATTCGCTTAATTTCTCTTTTAACGACTTATCTAAAATATAACTGACATCGAATTTTTCTTCTTCTGAAAAATTGCACATACTTGAAAAAAAAGTATCTATTTCATTTTCCTTTCGATCGAATACAGGAAAAGAACACTCATTTGCTTCATCGAAATTGCTTTCCCCCGAATTTAGAAGACTATCTTTCCCCCCTACGCTGGAACTCGAAACATCTGCTTCCTCTTTATTTTGTTGTTTCAAAATATGAAAGATATTATTAGGCAGAATTATGTCGCATGTCAAATTGTTGCATAAAGCACCGATTATGTTTATTGAATCATGATTAGGTAAAGATATTTTAAATTCAGTCAGATTTGCATCTTTCTTTTCATTAAAGCAGCTAACTAGAGTGGTTGAAGAAATAACATTTTTAGTCTGTGGAATGCTATTTTTATTTACAATTAGAATCGAAGAACCAGAATCTTTTAACCCTTTAAGTGGAATATCATCCACTAAAATATCAACATATTCGAGCTCATTAACAATTAGGTTAATCGGACTTGTTTCGGATTGAACTACTGAATTCGTAGGAAGATTTTCACGGAATTCTTTTTTCTCTGAACTACGTTTAGGACACACTCTGGCGAAATGAAATGTTTTCCCTTTTGCACCACAAATATAACACATTCTTTCATGCTTTTCGTGAGTTTGATTAGATACCGAATTACGTACTATGGGATCTTTATTATTATAATGTGTCTTTCTAAAAGGAGTTTTGTTTACAAACCGCTTATTCTCTGAACTTTCGTTTCGTGTATTATTATTAGTTTCAATTAACGATTTACCTCTAGAAGAGTAGAATAAATCACACTCCCGACCTAACTCGTTGGGTTTAAACCAATTTTGACCTTCTCGAACACTAATATGTTCCTTAGTTCTAGAATCCAACGTTTCATATATTTTATCGGAAACTATAAGATCACACAATTCCTTAACATCGTTAACCCCTCTTAATCTACAATAGTAATCAAAAGAAGCGCTTAGACGCGAAGCGAATTGGACATGAGATTCTGACGGATTACGCAACGCATTTTTAAAATTACTTAAACATTCACGCGGCGTTGGTTGGAACTGTCTTAAAATTAATTCCTTAACTTTTTCATAATCGTTAATCTCTTCGGAGGTTACGTACGCAAGAACCTGATTACATTTATCTCCCAATAAATTAATCAATATTTCCGATTTAAATTTAGGGGGTACATTTTTAGAAACGAATGCTTTTTCAAGGGATTGAAAAAATAAGTGCAAAGCTTCCGGTTTCTCAGGTACTGAAATGGTTAAAGTTCGAATACTTCTAATTAAATTTTCTAATGATTGTGAAGTAGTTTCTGAATTTGATTGCTCAACATTATTACTAGAATTATTTGCTGCAGCCTGTAACTTTAAATTCTGTAACTCTATTTCTTTTTCTAACTGGGATAATTTAATTCTTTCTATCTCAATTTTGGTTTGTTCTTCTACAGATTTCAACTTTTGTTCTTCTAGTAACATTTTAATAACACCTCTAACAAATTCTAAATCATTTTTATAAATATCAGAACTCTCAATTAAAGTTTTGATTTCAAGTACCTTCGCTTCCGCCGGAACATTTAGGCCTAATTCTTCAGCAATTGTTCTTAAATCTGCTTTTCTAATACCTTGTAACACGTTTTGGGCCATTATAACTCTAAATAATTACTTATACCAAAAAATATTTCAATATTTCTACCAAATTAATATCATACTTAAATAGGAACAAAATAATATGAGAACATATTTCTTAAAAATGATTCTATGCTTTTTGTTCTCAAATCAAAATTATCATGATTTTTAAATAAACACATTCAGAACAATTTATACCATTTAATAGAATATTTAGAACAACTTATATATTTCTTAATTATTGCTATATACACATATTTCATATAATATCACCATTATCATTATTCTTTCTTTAATTACTGTTTTCACTTTCGTTTTAAAATAATATTGTTATAATATTGTTAAAATATTATTGCAAACAGTAATAAGCAAAATTATAAAAGATTACTCAGAATATTTTTTTCAATCATAATTCTTATTTTTATTCATTCTTCTCAAGTTATATTATTTATTTTATTTCATCACACATTGAAACCAAAAGTGTTCTCAAAAGTATTTCACCATTAATTTCTAATTCAAAATAGTAACTCAAACTCTTTTTGCTCAATATATGCATTAATCATTATTATCCACTATCAAACACAATGATAAATATATAACAATAACAGTTACCTTTTATAACTTGTTGATGGTAATATCGCGGCAGAGTCCCCACTTGTAGTATATGAGCTGGGCGTCTAGGGGTGGGGCAATGAAGAGGTGCGATTAAGATAACGAAAACATTTATTACGAAACACACATACAATACAGGATACACAATGAAAAAATGATAATAGCAGACTTTCTATTCTTAACCAACTGCTGGTTTCGAGGCCTAATACACATAACAAGCTCTCTTCATTACTAGGACTAACAGAAAGTATCATATATGAGCACTGACTCGCTCTACAATTCACATTAGTACCTACGCGTACTATTTCTAATAAGTGAGATTATGGTATAGAGCTCTCCATGGCTCTACACACTTATACAGAGCACAACAAGCTCTAATTAGCAGAAAAATGAGCCTGTCAGCCTACGCGCTGAAGGTCTCAACCGATCTCCACTGCAGCCGGATCTCAACTGCTCCGTTTGTCATCTCGTTCAATGATAAGCATCAGAGACAGCGCCATCTGTTGGCTCTGCAAGGAACTTCCCACATATATATATATATATATATATATATATATATATATATATTAATAATAGTCAAATGGAAAAAAGTACATGTAGAAGCATTGCTTTACACCCTGAGTGAGGGGGAGTCCCTTCTGGGGTGCAAATTACCAATATAAGTATTTTTCAAAAGAATTTCAAAACGATTGATTGATCCGTAGGTCCGTGATAATTTGTAACAAAGTTATGTTTTTTCCTAATTTAAAATAATGTGCTGTGTCACAAGACCTTCACTTACCCTGCATTAAAATATAAAAAGGTAGATTGCAGATTAAGTTATAAGATCAATAATGTAAGATAATAAAGTTCAATCTACTTTAAAAATAATATACGTTTAGGAACAGTTTTATTTGATATATTATACTGAGAGAAGGGAGCTACCGCCTTCCTCAAGCTCCCCGTTCAATTATAGTGCCTACATTTATTAAAAAAAAAAAAAAAAAAAAAAAAAAAAAAATCCGGAGCTGTTATTGACTTGCCTTAAAAACTTGCCAATGTTGATCCGAAATTTTAAAGTGTCAACCTAATTCGAATTTCAAAACACCAAATTTCAATTTCCTGTAGTTATTTACTTTATATTTATGCTGAAAAAAAATATTCATACAAATCAACTGCTAAAAATTGGATTTTCGTTTTCAGGGCACCTCAAAATTAATATTATGCCAAAAAGAAAAAAAAATGTACAAGAGTTAAAACAGAACATAAAAAAATATTTTACTTATAATATGCATATGAAAATTTTATTTTCTCTTTTGATATACGTTCGTCGGCATACTGAGAAAAAAAATATACCGCCTTTCTCTAGAATGAATAAGTGGCCATTTTCTGAATCTCTTAACTAGAAATATAGATTTCCGAGCTATGCACATAAGGCACGCCAATAAACTGAATAGACCAAATTATCGAGAATTTCTAGTGTACACATTTCTAGATGGTGAAACAATATTCTGAATGCTCTAAATATTCTGAATCATTTATATTGCGAGGAATTCTCGCTTGATTTTCTAGAATTTGGTAAAAAACCAAGATTATAGTTGCAGAAACCCGCCTCTTGTAGTCTCATTTATTTGCAGAGATTTTTAAATAACTTTGCCTTCGAGAATATAGGCAAACGCTCTAGAATTCTAATAGGGGCTTCCAGAACTCGCTTTCCAAGTGGACTAGAATTTATAAAGATGACATGGAACTATTTCTTCTAGAGCTACAATTTAGATTCTAGATGTCAGCTACAGAATTTTTCTCAGTGCATAGCAAAATACAGCAAAGCACTTCCATCAGTTTCATTTAACAGAAAAAGAACGTTTTAATTTTGTGTAACCCTGTATTTTGTCTATAAAGTATATATTCATTACATTGGACAGTAAAATTTAGTTTTATATGATAAACACGTAACGCAAAATGAAACAAACTTCCAGCAATTTCCAAGTGTAGCCCCAATATATCCAAATATTCCTGGTATAGCTGTAAACAAATGATGAAGGATTTCCATACCACAAACTACACAAAACGTCCATTTATGCATGTAAAAAATATATTCATCGTTTAGTACTGCTTACAGATATTTCACTGTATTTACGAGAAATTTCCCCTATAGAGGTAATGTATTTAAAGTTTCTTGGATGTCTCAGCACACGAACCATTTGCAATCTCATCGAAAAGATTAGTGTAGCACTCCTATATGATACTCTTTTAAAATACCGAATTTGGACTTCCTGCTACTATTTTTTTCTATGATATAATGATAACAGACACACGCATAGTCACACAGACGCATGAACAAACATATACACAAACATACACACGCACACAGACCAACCGCTAAAAACATGATCTTCGAATTCAGGGGATCCCAAAAACGTTTAATATAACAAAAACTCCATTTTGAAAATTCGTCACAAAAACATTACTTTCTTTACTATGTATATGAGTAAAAAACAAAAACTGATATTCTTCCGAAATTTAGTGTTATACACCTCTAAGATGAAAATCGTCTACTTTTATCGTGGAAAAAAAAAGAAAAAATAAATAAATAATTTGTACTGCATGTGTTTGTATAGAAATACACTGCATAAAAAAAGTAGAAGGACACTTCTTTACAGTTTTTTAAAACCCCGTCTTCGTTTAATAGGAAATGTCAATTAAAATTCTTTAACATGTTTATACTTATCAATCTTCATATTTTTTACAGAAATATAAAAATATTCAATTATTTATAATTTTAATGTAGGGAAATGCAGAAAAGAGAAAAGATATACATTTGCACAATACTTTTTTTTTTTTTAAGTAGACGGACACTAGTCAAAAACTGCAATTATCTAAGTGGGTGTTTCTTGCGGAATACCAGTTTTGCATGTACATGTACATTTCGCATTTTGCCAATTGCTAACGTGCTTGACAAGATGGTTTTACGTAGTTAAATTTCTTGGAGATGAATGCGCCATGCCACGAGGAATTCCTCTAACTGATTACCAGAAAGGACAGATTATAGCGCTGAAAAATATTAATAAAGGAGTCAGAAAAATTCGTAGGCTACTTCTAATAAGCAAAAGTAGCATCACGCGATTTTCTACGTGCTCTTGAAGCCCATGGCGTAAGGAAAAAGAGTGGCCGGCCAAAGAAACTTTCGCTTTGAGACCAAAGAAAAATTTTTACTGAGCTGAAAAAAACTGGTGCATCAATTCCAAAGTTTGAATATGCACAGGGATTAATAACGTAACTTCTCAGACAATTTATAACTACATTAAGCACTCAGAGCTCTTTCAAATTAAGAAGAGAAAACATCATCCATGCTGGAAGGATCACCACTTGACAGAACGCCTACAGTGGGCTCAAAACCATACGTTTTGGACTACAGAATGGATATCTGTCGTTTTTTTAGTTGAGAAAAAAATTTATTTAGACGACCCGGATGGATATGAATATTATTGGCACAGTTTGGAGAAAGAAGACGAAGTGTACTTTACTCGGCAAGTTGGTGGTGGTGGCGTGATGGTGTGGCTAGCTGTTGGCTATGGTGGAAAGACAAATTTAGTGTTACTAAGTAAGAAGAAGACTCACAAAGATTATGTTGAAACACTAAGCAGTGAGCTAATTGCCATTTGCGTGTGATCTTGGAGGAGAAAACTGGATTTTCCAACAAGATGGAGCGCCAATACACACCGCTAACAACATTAAAACTGGTTTCATGAAAACAACTTCAATGTTTCACCCTGACCAGCTTAAAGTCCGGATATGAATCCTGTAGAAAACATTTGGGCTGTACTTGTTCATAAAATTTATGAGGGTGGATGCCAGTATGAATCAATTCATCAGCTCAGAGAAGCTCTTACAAACATTTGGGAAAATTTCTGCCAAAAAAGATTCAAAATCTCATTGATTCGATGCCTAACAGAATATACGAACTTATTAAAGCAAATGGAAGACGAACCCCTCACTAAAAACGTTTTTATTTAGAGATACAAGATGTGTCCGTCTACTTTTTTTAAGAAAAATTACAGTGCAAATATGCACCATTTTTGATTCCTGAATTTTTCCACTACATAATTCAAAAGAATTGAATCGTTATCCAAAAAATAATAATATATGATGTCTCAAGAATATTATTATATTAGAGAAATGAACCTTATACCTCTAATTAAAGAAATAAACGTCTTTAAAGTATCACAAGTAAGTGTCCGTCTACATTTTTTATGCAGTGTATGTAAAATAAAGTTTTTTGATAGCCATAACATACTCATTTCAATGCTGTTTTGGACTGTTACTGTAGGGTGAAGAAACATTTAATAATTGAAATTTCATTTCGAACAAATAACATTAATTTCATACATGCATATCGGAAGTCTGTATAAGTAAATTATATTTTAAACATATGCAAATTGCAATTAGTAATTATTCGAGTGTTAATTACATTATTCATTTTGCATGTACTATTAAAACTAAACAATTGTGCTTAGGATACTTAATTTAACAAGACTAAAATAAAAATTGTAAAATATCAGCTAAAAAATTACAGATACAATAAATATAAATGAGACTGTTTAAAAAAGAATTTAGCATTAGAAGTTAAACTTTTTACCTGTGTATAAATGTGGACTTTCGAACAATATGAATACTTTCGGTTTTGCTTTTATATTGACTAACTGAGCATTACCAAGCGAAAACCCTTCTTTTTGCGTTGTGAATATATACACACCTGCCGACAAAACGATCAATAGGTGACCTCGAAACATACTTTTTTAATGTTATGATTCAAGCCGCTTATACATATACAATATTTTCATATTATGTCTGAAATCATTATTTCACATCGACTTTACAGTGCATTTCTTCACAGGCGTGAAAATTGTTAGACTAAACGCAAAAAAATTTGCCTTTCCTTATCTTCTGCCTTAATTTTTACTATTTCAGTTACGAAACTTGTGAGGTGTATAGAGCACGTAATACCTCTTATATTCAGCGAATTGCTTGTTCCAAAGGCAAAATAACTCGACCATAGTGTTAGGGCTCCTAAGCCCACGTTTCACGCTTTGGTTTCTTTTTCCTGTCCACTTTTACTGTATTTACTCACAGGTGTTACTTTTTTTTTTTTTTTTTCATGATATTTTCTATTGATTTTTGACCCCCCCCCCGTTTTTTCTAAAATGTGGTGCTTCACTCCTACACGCCACTGCCACCGCCGTGGCGATGACAGTGAAATTTGTGACTCGGCGTGTCGAGTCACAAATTAAGTGAGACGTCAACGATACAGGGCCCTGATACCCATTCTTCCTCTGCATCGGTTTCTTTTAGCAAGACGTGGCTAAAACTCAACGATAACCAGTAAGAATTTATGCCCACCATTGCCCTGCTTCGTTTTCTTTTTCTCGTTTACTTTTTTTTTTTTTTTTTTTTTTTTTTTTTTTTTCTGGTTGATTTCAGAAATTTTTTTTTTTTTTTTTTTTTCCATCTTTTTGTGATTCCGTGCATTTTTTTCTTCCCAGGCTATTTTGTATGGTTTTTTTTTTTTTTTACTTTTTTTCCGATTAACAATTAATTAAAAAAAAAAAAAGAAATGGGATTAGCCTGAAAAATTAATAAATAAATAAATAAATTCATTGTAGTTGTATCATGTAATTTTATTACTTATTTAAGTAGTCGGTATTCATTTGCATGTGAGTAGCATGAACATTCATAGAGATACAAAGTGTTTTTAACGAAATCGATAATTTTACATTAACAAGCAGTATTTCAATGTTATTTTTAGAAAACGTGACATACTGCAGTAGACACAACGTATTGTAATGAAAATAATAAAATACTAAACGCCTAAAAAGTATGAGTATTTTTATTAAAACATTTTCAACTGTACATGCACAAGAATTAACAAAATTTCTTTTACATAATTTATTATCCAAATATATTGAATTACTCTTGAAAAAGTAAACATATACCTGAAAATTAAAAAGACATCGTCGGTAAAATTAATTCAGTTGCTCGACAAAAGAAACAAATCTATAAGAGGTTTTACTCATAGTTTTAACTAATGACTCATAGTTTTACTAATAACACTGAGCTGGAAAAAAAAAATCGAGCTCTGACACCATTCTTGCTGATTCTAATGTAAAATGACCTCCTGAATCCGAATATGACTCCCATTTTGCCCAGTTACCCACCGTTTTCTAGGAACACAACCCCCTTCCCAATTTTTATCACTGTCCGTTAATTTTATGACTATGAATTTAATTTGGATAATAAAAAAGAATTAATTTAACACTTAAAAACAAAAATATATAATGTTTAATAAATAACATCAATAATAGATTAAAAAATATAGTAAATGTAATACATAATTTGAGTAGCAAATCCCCTCCTAAATTTTCCCCTTTCCGTAAATGTTCATGTTATAAACTTTTTCGCGTCCTTAGCCCCTCAGAACATATTTAACAGTTAAAATAATCCTTTCCCCTCAAAAAAAAAAAAAAAAAAAAAAAAAAAAAATTAAATTAAATTAAATTTATAGCCATAAAATTACCGAAAAGTGATAAAAATAGGGGGGCCGTCCCTAAAAAACGGTGAGTGATAAGGCAAAATGGACGTTATATTCGGAATGAGAGGTCATTTTACATAAAAAATTGCCAAAATGGTGTTGGGGGCAGTTTTCATGCAGAGCAGTGTAATTATTTTGAATATGGCGATAAAATGTGTTTTGATTAAAAAAAAAAAAAATATGTAGTTAAAACCCTTTATAAATTTACTTTACTTTGTAAGCAACTGAAATTCAACTCACTCTGTCGACAGTATAGTTTGAATTTTTGCGATATTTCCTTGTTTTATTATTATTATTATTATTACTGAAGAGAGATTTAACCCTTTATCGACTGACGGTACTTTAAAGTACCACTAGTTTAAAAAGAGTATTAAGCCGAATTTATTGAAGAAATGTCGAAGATATTTATAAGAATAGTACGTGTATATACCTCATTATAATTTCACTACATGGCATTAGACACTACCTTTAGCCGTTTTTGTTGCAGAAAAAGTTTCGCGGAGTGCTCTCGCTATTTTCATTTGGTATTTTTAGGATCTCCATAACATAAGGATCATAAGGAGTGAATATTTCGTTACATATTTCTTTAAATCCTAATACCTTTTGACCTTCCTGTGCCATTTGTACACTAAAGAATCACCTGACTAAATTCAGATTTTTTTTTTTTTTTTTTTTTTTTTTTTTGCTTTGCTTTGCTAAGGTAATAAGCATAACTTTTATTGCATTTTGCAAATTTGCAAAATACTGCTAAATAATTACAATAAATTTACTCATATGAATTTCTCTTACCCTGAAATGCAATAATATAAAGACACATTGGAGATATAAAGGATAAAATAACGAGTATTGTTATACCTTTAAAACGATTCAAACTAGACTCCGTAACAACATGATTTCATAAATAATTCTGTATGACAGAGGTTATCGCCCCTCTCAATCTAGGTTTGAATATTGTATCTTCATTTATATAAAATTCAAAATATGTTATTAAATTTAAATTTTCACTCCAAATTATTCAGCAGCACACTAGTGCTGCGCAATGAACCATTGAACAGGGCACAGCCCCCGGCTCATCACACTTGGAGCGATTTTGAGCGCTTCCAGGGGGACTACTCGTAGTTTATTTAAAAACTCATAAAAAAAAAAAAAAATGCATTATTCGCCAGGCTTTAGCCTAGAGCCGACAGTGGGCGATGAATGAGCTGGTGAATCTTTCTGTTTACCAATGGCACTTGCAAACTGAACATATGGGCAAAGAGGAAAGAGAAAAACAGAGACTTTTAATCAGTAAGATTTGATAGATCCATTAAAAGAGTGAAGATTTTATTAAGTTTTATGTTGAGATTCTTACGCGTTACTATATTATCTAACCAATTTTGAGGTCTAGGGGAAGGATTCCTAAGGTGAACAGAAGAGGTGAGCCTGCATGTGAAATAATAGTGGGCTGGAGTTCCCTCCTCTCCGCAAGGACACAGAGGTGAACGTCGGCAGTGAAATCTTTTGAGGTATGCAGGAAAGGGACCGCGTCCCGTAAGATAAGCTGTGATGGGTGGATTTAGGTTCCAGGAATTTGAGATTGCTTGAGGAATTAAATCGTAAGTGTACCTCCCCTTCTCAGAGGTATCCCATATGGCCTGCCAATTCTGGAGGAGGAGAGTTTTTAATTTAGATTTTACATGAGTTGGAGGTGCAGGAAGATGGAAATGAATATTGGTGTTCTCAGTTGCAGCTTTAGCTAAAGTGTCTGCTATTTCATTGCCGACGACACCCTTGTGGGCGGAAACGTGCGCCAGGGAGAGGAAATTTTTAAGTTTTGCAATTTTAATTTTTATTTCTAAAACTTGAAGGTGCTTGCTCCTGTGGCGAGCAATAGCGAGTAGACCCGAGAGACTGTCACTAAAGATGCAAATTTTCGCGAGATGGGTGTTGCTTTTAGCCCATTCAATAGCTTTTTGAATAGCATAGAGCTTTGCTTGAAATATTGAATTATAGTCCTCGAGCCTGCCCGACCACCGGTGGACCACGGTGCCGTCTTTCAGCAGACAGAATGCGGCAGCCACGCCATGATCAGTTTTTGATCCATCGGTGAAAATAGCCACAGGGGCAGTTGGAGTGAAACTATTTTTAGTACAGTTTGTGATTAAGTATGCAGCATCTTCTGCCGGGTGGAGATTCCAATTAGAGGTGAGATATTGAATTTTCATATCGAGGAAAATTAAATTAGAAATTTTTGTTTCTTGTAGTTGTAATATATTTGTTTTAAGGAAGATTTTGTATAGTTGCAAATGAGCATGAGGTATACCCGTGATGACAGTGAGGGCGTCAGTCACCTAGAGGTGGCTCAGAGACATGCCATGACAATTTTGATCCTCCACACAAGGGATAGCTCTCTCGCCTCGGTGACCCCCCTCGGTGAAAAAAAAAGTACATATATACAGATTTCTTTCACTCGCACAATTTCTTGAAACTTATCAATCTTGATAAAACTTTTAAGGTAACAACCTTACATTAACTTCAAAAATATAACTTTTGAGTTGCCTAAAATTACTATAATTTCTGAGCAGTTTTCTTGGGCATTGTAAAATATGATAGAAAAGCACTTTCACTAATCATATTCAATAAAGTAATGTTTCCTCTTAATTATTTCCAGACCTGTATACCTTCAATATATAAAAATTTTATACACACCACATTGCGCACTTAAATGTAATCCTGTACTAATAACACGTAGCACAACCTTAAAAGCCCTTTCCTCAGGAGTATTGTCTCACTATATTCTAGTTCTTTTGTGGAGACTTGTAAACGAACGGTGAATGATTTTAATACTGTATTATACACAAAACATGCTTTTATGCATATAAAAAATGTGTATTCATTTGGTTTAGTGCAGTCTATAGATGTTAAACTCTATTTATCTGCAATTTCGCCCATAGACGTAACGTATTTGAATTATTTCGATGTCCCTGTAAACGAACATTCGCTTGATCTCATCAAAAATTTAGTGTGTCATTCTTATATCATACAGATTTAGAATAACGATTTTGAACTGCCTGCTACTACTTGTTCAAGAGATATGTCGATAACAGACACACAGATGACACACAGGCATAGACACAAATTTGCAGCTGAAAACATGTTTTCAAATTCTGGAGACCGTAAAAAGTAAATATAACAAAACTCAAATTTGAAAATTTGACCTAATACTTTCTCTACCATATATATGGATAACAGAAAGTAAAAATATGTTTAAAATACATTTTTCCCCAAATTCTTATGTACTTACTGTTATTCACTACGGTATGTTTGTGAATCTCAAGCTAATAAAAATTGCTCCTCCATTTTAAGGTAAACATAAGCTTTTTCAGCTGTCTCTCCGTGGCGCAGGTGGTTAGAGCGCTATGTTAGTAACGTGGTGGTCGAGCGTTCGATAACCCGAAGGTGAGGAGTGTTAATTTTTGCAGATAATTAGTAGAAAAGATGTCAATTGATAAAAGAAAATTTTTCGTTGACTACACAGTATCCTAAGAAATTTTGAGGAGTTTTTTTAAGAAGCCTTTTTTTTATGCTCGAATGCTGAAATTTAATATTCAAACATAAAAATTAACTCATCAATAAATTCACAAACTAGCACACAAACATATTTAAAATATTTTTTAAAACTCAAAATTAAAACATTGTTTGCAGGGAACAACATTGTATGCATATTTTTATAATTGTAAAACAATTATGCAGTTATTTACAAAAAAAAAAAAAAAGGGTTTTTATGCATATTTACGTTTGTAATGGCCGATAGATGGCACAATCAGAGCAATAACTAATGGCCAATTTTAGCAATGCATCGGTCAATGGATCAAATGCTGACATCACGTTTCGTGGTTCATAAAAGAGTACAAATTCTTTTCCGCTGAAATTTATCATTTCACCTTAATACAAAAAAATTTGCAAAATCATAACTTCGAAAAAATTTATGTGGTATGATACATTAAGAATTTGGGTTTTAAAAGTTTTTTTAAATAGATTATTTGTTTGTTTTATAAACAGGTAGATAAAGGGTTAATATATTTGACTAAGAAATTTTGTTGATAGTATAGAACCTTCTGTGATTAATAGAAAAAGAAAATGAATCGAAACACTGTATATATTACATTTTATTCAATGTTTTACATTTATCTCAACTTTCTTTTTCTTTTTGGGGTGAAATAAAGTATTTGATGAATTAAACTTCTTTTTCTTATTAAAATTTGATGCTTTAGAAAGTTTCCTTTTGCTCACTATAAAAGTCAAAACTCGGATGGTGCCTTCAACGAATTCGCACAATGCAAGCAATGATATTCCCAACCAAATACCAACGTATCCTCCAATATGGCTGAACATTTCTAAAGGCTAGAAAATATAAATAATAAAACAGGAAAATTAATTTTTAGGATGGTCGTGTATACATATTCAAACAAAAATCACTTAAATAAAGAATGCCTTACAAAATCGAATAAAATCATGGAGGTATGGTAGCGTTTTAATATATTATTTTCCCTATGAGGATTTTAATTTTCTTATTAATTTACACATTATGGATGTGTTTGTAGTCTTACCCCAAGTTTAACCTATATTTTTAATCACAAATATAATAATATTTGAGATATTTTAACGAAAATTTATTTCTTGATTTGTACGTAATGTGATCACTTTGAAAGAAAATAAACACACACACACACACACAAAATAACAATCTATAAATGACATTGTATTTTATAATCAGATCATTTTGAAATGCTAAGTACCAAGCTCAATATTATTTGGGCATGAATAATAACCGTTAGTTGCATTTATTGTTCTGTTATGAAATTTTATATAGAGTGTCCCATAAAGAAATCAACTTTTGATGCATAATAACATACAGATTGATTGATGAAGTTAAGTAGTTTACATATTTTTGCGTTGATTACATACACAGACAGCATATACTGAAATATATGTAAATTATCTAATTTCATCAAGTAATTTTAAATGACGTTTCGATAAATTAGAAAATGTGTAATAATGCCCAATATATTTTATAAAATGCAGTTATATACGACTTTAAAATTGCTGTATTATAATGGGGTGATAAGAAAGTCACATAATTCAAGGAAAATTTTGAATGTTATTTAAATTACTCTACTATTTGATACCGATGACTATCATGCATCATTTTTTATATAATAAATAGACTTTTATTTTTGGAGGTATTATATTTCCTCAGGACATTGCGTCCCACGGACATCCTCAGTACTAAAGTAGGAACTTTTATCATAAATATAGCGACATTCTGAGTCACCCGTAGGAACATGGCTAAATTTGAGTTGGCAGAACGGATACATACTGATGAACTTTACAAAAACAACAAAACGTTTATGTTTTATCTGTTTTAACTTATTCTTAAGTTGTATTTTACTATTCTTTTTAAATAAATGTCTCTTATCCATATGTTTTAAATATTTAGAAATATATTATACCTTGTATTTTCATATATAATTTTAAATAGAAAGTAAAAAATAGGTGTAAAAGTTTAAGATAAGTTTAAAATAAGTAGGCGTGATTAACAAAAAGAAATTAAAAATGTTAATAAATACGAAAACAACGAGTTAAAGTAACGAAAAAACGTTTGCAAAATAACACTTCATGTGTAAACACCTATCTGCTTCCTCTTCAGTGGGTGGGAGAAGCAATGAAGACAATTTTTAAGAAAATGAAAGAGTCCTAACAGGTTTCGGAAACATGGTGAAACTAGCAAACTCCCAAAAAATGAATATCAACGAAATTCATAAACAGAATTAAATTAATAGTGAAATAAATAAAAATATAGCATGTATACTTGATAAAAGTGACTTGATTAAATTAATAATCAAATAAATGAAAATGCAGCAAATATACGTGATAAAAGTAACTTAATAAATGACATGCTTGCTCGTCATGCTCCCACTCAAGATTGTGCCATTTTAATGGCCCGATCAAGCAGAATCCATAAAGAATTATATTGTTATAACATAAAAAGAAATAAAATTGAACTTTTAATATCAGGGGAATGATTTTATTTTTTTAATTCATTTAGTCTATCAATGAAAATTTCACCAAAAATAAATTACCTGATATTTTGGAGCGTGTTTCAGTGTCGTGTCTTCCATTGACAAAAAGTAGGCTCTTACATGCGCCAAGTTGTTACTGAAAAATACATAAGATTAAAAAAAAAAATGTGAATAAAAATTCAGAGCAAAAGTGTATATTTTCTTTATTATTTCTTATGTAAACATTTTTTAATATTTAATAGGTTCAGTGATGACTTTATATTAAAAAAAAAAAAAAAAAACTTTCTAAAACACAAACAATAGCAGCAAAATAATAAAACAATTAGAGATCGTATAATATTATACATATATAATGAAATAAAATTTGTCAAAACTATTAAATTAAAAGCATTCAATCATTTTTATATTTTATAGCAAAAAAGGCTGCGATATACACCTTGTACAGACGTGTTAAATTAATAGAAAACTTGTGATTTGTAAATTTTTTTAATTTTTTTTAATGCATGTAATAATACAATAAAAATAATTTCATTTCATAACATAAATCGCACTTCGTAATAGTGATTTTTGTGCCTAACAATTTCGACCTACTTTTGATTGTATTCGGATAACTGATTCAAAAATATGTTCAGTTTTTCCCAGGTTTTAGCTTATCAATATCGTATGCCAATATCATAATGCCAATATAACTATACCGGTAACAATGTGGAAATAAGTTCAAATAAAAGTGCAGGTAGCGTAATTTTGTGATTATGGCACAATCAAGTGCATGAAAAGTATTGAGCATATTCTCCACTAGTTCTTTATAGTTAGGAGCTTTATAGTTTCCAAAGAAACTTTTCAGTACCATACAAAATGACAACTCTGTGGCTACCTAAGTACCAATTATTGAGTTTGAATATATTTTAGCAACAATAGTAATAGATAAAGAAATAGTAATAATAATCATGATAAGTAATAATATTAATAATAATAATACTGTTAATTATAATTATAACTATTATCTCGTAAACAAGAGCTTCTAGAACAAAATGGATGGCATTTTCGAAATCAACAGCACAAAATACTTAAGAAAAGAGACCAAAAGAATTTTCTTACTCAATATTTGAAATCTAAGAATTTATTTCTCTTATTGTCACTTATTTATCTCAAACTACTTTTATATTTCAATGTAAATTTTAACAATATTCAGAAGATTCTGCCATGGGCTCTCCTCTCTCACTGATTCGCGCTGGTATTTGCATGTATTATTTCGAAAATTCTCTCTTTGAAAAAATATATTTTTCATTTTGGACCTGTTATGTAGATGATACTTTCGTTTTGATAGACTCTTCTCAGCACAATGTTGATGACGTATTAAAGATAAAAAATTCCCTTGATATTAGCATCCAGTTTACATACGAAATTGAAAACAATGGTTCCCTTCCCTTTCCTCATATCCTTGTCTCTCACACTGTAAAAGGCTTCTGCAGTAGTGTTTACGTAACAATTTTGCAGTTTCATTATCTCTCCATATTCGTTCATGTGATCTACCTACCAAGAAAATGTCCGCTTTTAATATTTTTGTTAATCATGCTTTAACATTTGTTCTCATCCTAGAATCCTTCAACTATGAAATGAAATATCTAAAAGCAATTGCTGTTGACAGAGATTACAAACCTTCTATTTTTGATAAAGACTCTTTTTCAATTACAGCATTCCCATACTTTACGTCTTCTATGCCTAAGTTGTCTTCCAACAGTAGTATTGATTTGCCTTTCTTCCCTAAATCCAGTTTTGCCATAGCTCAAGTTCTCAAATAATATGACTTATTAATAAAATATTTTTCTCATTTACAAACAAATTAGGTCTTTCTATGTTAAAAGATCCTATTGATATGCTCAACTCTTGGGGTATTTATAGTATTCCTTGTCAATGTGGACAATCATATATTGGTCAAACAAACATAAACTCAAATTTTGTTTTAAGCAATATGTGGGTTTTATTGAGACACAAGAAACAAACAAATCGTCCATTGCTAAGCCTTTTCGGAGAATATAACCACTTTTAACTTTGATTCAGTAAAATAAATATCTATAATCTTAAATATTTACATGAACTTGATTTTCTATAATCTTTTCACATTCATAAAAAATAATAAAAATGTCATTAATTGTGATTTTGCAGCACCTCCTGCCTCTGATTGTTGGAAATATTACATGAAATACACATATTCTTGGTTTTTGCTCACCATTTACATAGCTTTCTATATTCCAATTTCCTACTGACGGACACCTCCAGTTACTTAAATTCCTATTAACTGCTATTCCGACTCTAAATTTCATCTAGCTATCTGTGTATCACAGTAATAATCCGTTTTGTCATTCTGCACCGATGACGGTACTTTTAACGCTATCGAAACTGCTGTTTCATTTTAGTATTTTTTACATTAGCCTATACAGCGTTCTGTAAATATCTATATTTCTTTTCAACATCAAGTTTATTTACAAAATACAGATAAATGAATTGAACTTTTAAACTTTGTTGGAAAATTTTGAAAATGCCCCAATTAATCAATCAAAACCTAAACCAATCCCAACCAAAAACATATTTCGAGCAATTTCCTATTCTATCTTTTAAGGCGTCTGAATAATTTTGAGTGACCTTGTAACCAAATCATTAATGTTAATCACGCCATATTCTATGAAAAATCTGCTTTTGTGTATATGGATATTGCATGTTAATTTTATTATATTTTGTGCATTATAACAACATTAAATATGATTTACAGAAATACCTCTCATGCAAAGGAATGTATTGGAATTATTTTTGTGCTATTTACACCGCTTTAAATAAGGAACATGTTTTCTGTCTCGTTTTCTGTCTGATTATCTTAAACCTTTTACATTGAATTCCCAGTTTAGTATACTTTCTGCTTATAGCTTTCTTGATGATTTAAAACAAATTAATGTTCCATCTGATAGTTTAATGATTTCACTTGATGTTGTTTCTCTGTTCACATCTATCCCTATCCCTCACGCTTGTGATATTATTCGAAATATTTGCGATAACATTTCTTTCAACAATTATTTAGATACTAATACTTTAATTGAACTTATTTCTTTTTGTTTAACTTCCAACTGTTTTAGTTTTAATAATTCTTATTATCAACAAATTAATGGCACTGCTATGGGCTCCCCCATTTCAGTTAGAATTGCAGAAATAGTCATGCAGTTTATTGAAAATCAAAATAATTCACATTTACATAAAAAAATTTATTTTTGGCGTAGATTTGTGGACGATGTTTTTATAATCACTGATAATCATTATGTTTCTGATATTCTTAATTATGCTAATTCCGTTAATCCTTCAATTCAATTTACTTTAGAACAAGAAAAAGATAATAAACTCCCTTCCTTAGATATTTTAATTGAGCGTTCACCTTCTGATACTTATTCTAAATTTGTTACTTCTGTTATAGGAAACCTACATTTTCAGGCCAATGTTTAAATTTTAATTCAGCTAACCCTTCTTCACATAAATCTGCTGTTTTCCATTCGTTACTTCACCGCGCAAAATTATATTGCAGTACAGATGAACTTTTCCAGTTGGAATTGAAAAAGATTTTTTCGGACTTAAAGCATAATAATTATCCCTCTCGCTGGCTTAAAAGAAAATTAAAAGAGTATAATAAGGATAATCGTAATTTTAATAAGGATAATCGTAAAACTAATTCATCTAATTCACCTAAATCGTTTGTTACTATTCCTTACTATAAAAAAATTTCTGAATCTATTGCCAGAGTTTTACACACGGTTAATTTATCTGTTTCCTATAAACCTCAATTTTTAATTCGTAATTTCCTTTCTAATTTTAAAACCGTTATCCCCCCTTTTTCCCGTACAGGTGTTATTTATAATATCCCTTGTAAATCTTGTAGTTCAGTTTATATTGGTCAAACTGGCCGTTCTCTTCATACTCGAATTAAGGAACATAAAACAAATTTCAAAAACCGTGATATACGTTCAAAAATAGTTCAGCATGCCATAGAAACTAACCATTTACCTGATTTTAACAGTACTAAAATAATCATATCTAATTGTTTAAATTATCACTCAAGAATTTTCCTGGAGGGCTGGTACACAAATCAACATTTTTCGCCACTTAATGAGGCATGCGCAGTTCCTGTTGAATACGTTGTACTCACATAATTAAAGTCTGTTGTTCATCTCATCATTTACACTTGATGTTTTTTACTGATGAGGAGCCTGTAAAAGGCTCGAAACGTTTAAATTTATGTTTTTGTGTTTTTAATATTTTAAAATGTATGTTTTTAGTGTATATTATCTGTCTCAGTTTTTAATGTGATTAAAATTTAATTTAATTACGAGACGTAATGATTTTTAAATATTTTAAAAGGAACATGTTATATGTCCAACATTAACTCTCACTTAATGCATTATAACAAATTAAGCCACGCGTGAAATGACAAAAAGGCGCTTTATTGAGATTTTTATAGTAAACGAAAATTATACAATTTGTGTATATGAGAAAAATAACCAAACTGGCGTAATTTCTCAAAATAATAATAATAATAATAATAATAATATGTTTTTCCCCCCGACAGATATGAAAGTCCAATGTCTGTTAGGCATATTCCATTCTATTCCTTCGGAAGATTCCTTTCTAACTGTAAAAGTTTTTTCAGGGGAGATAGGCGGATTCAATTCATTTGCCGGGATGCCCTAAATATTTTATATTGGATTAATGTCGGAAGAATATGCTGACCAAATCATTCGTGTAATTACTTTTATCTAAAAAAAAATTGCCCACTACCCGAGAACGTGGCCTACAGTTGTCATCCATTAAACTGAAAACATCTCCTATTGCTTCAACGTAAGGTACTACAGAAGTCGTAATAATTTCACCGCTATACCGCTGAGCTGTCAAATATCCATTTATAAAGTGTGGTGCGACCATTAATGGATAGCTGTTTCTTGGGTTCGAGGCTAAAATATCAATTATTTTCCCCATCAACTGATTTCGTATTTTTGATTTTTCTATGAATTTCCCCATACAACAAAAACATTTCCCCTTACAGTTCAAACATTACTCTATATAATTCAAACATTAACATGAGACTGTTGCAGATTTCCTTGCAGTAGAAAATTTTATGATGCCACGCCAATAGAGTCTATTGAGATAACCCAGACTTTACATATTCCAAGTCTGACATTTCCTTGCACAAATGTAGGATTGTTTCGAATTTCATGTTTCTTCTAGATGAAACTATACCTATTATCAAAAACAAAAATAAAACAAGACTTGTCGCAGAGGAGAACTTCAGACCTTCTCCAATGAACGCTAACGGTTTTTTTGGTTTGAGGCTAAATAGTCAGTTGTTTTCCGCTCAAGCAGATTTATCATTCTCCATTTCCTTGAGATTTCCCTATGGAATATTAATAAACACGTGAAAATGTTTCAGTTCTCACTGCATTGGTCACATGCGAGGTGTTTCATGATGCCACAACGATAAAGTCCATTAACATCGTATTCTGCCCAAATAACGATGTAATGCTGTGCTGTTAATAACAGATATGATATATATCGACGAGCATTCATTCTATAGCGTAGTGGCAGTTCGGACTGCTTGACACGAAAATATGGTGTCAAAAGCAGGTAATGTGTTGATGAAAAAGAGTGGCATTCGTTACTTGATTTTTTCTGGTCGTCATCCTTAGTTATTAAAGGTCCTTGTTTGTCGTTGTTATTTGTCTACGATCTTATCCTGTCCATCAGCGTTCACTCACAGTCTCCAAAAAGCGATTCAAAATTCTAGAAATCTCAGTTTGTGATACTCCCACTCCCATGCATTCAGCAATTACGGATTGTGTTTGACCTGCATCTAAGAAACCAATAGTTCTTCGGACTGATTCGGGTAATAGTTTCATTACGAAATGATACTCACTGATCCCAAGCACTCAAATTAAGCTGATAATACTTTTTCAAATTTTCCATTAAGAACTCTAATAATTTATTTTCATTCGTTGTCGGTCAGAAGTCATTTCAGACAACACAGACAAACTCTACACATTATCATATTAACTGACACTTTAAAATATGCATTTTCATATTTTAATAAAAATTCCTGTTATATTGCTTTTACCAGAAAGCATATTCTCCTTTAATTTTTAAAAGTAGTGTATTAAAAACGCATAATTATTCTACACCTGTTTCAAAAATACAATAATATAAATATTTTTTTTTTCTTTTTCTTTTATTTAACACTTTCCAACAAGGTTGAAAAGTGTTTATGACTTCGATTTGTCTGTCTGTCTGTCTGTCTGTCTGTCCGTCCGTCCGTCCGTCTGTCTGTCCGTCCGTCTGTCCATCCGCCCGTCCGTCCGTTTGCCTGTCCGCGCTCAAACTTCCGTAAATATTTATGGAATTTCTTGAAACTGATATATGTTATTCACGTTCACTATCGGACGTTTCCTATTGAAAATGGAGTTTATACCTCTTCTGGTTTGTGTTCAAGGACACCCGAAAGTATTTCAAAGCATTGTGTTCTATGAGAGGTATTTCTATAAACCATATTTTCATACCTTTACTGTAGACATATCTTAATGAAATTGAAATATGTTATTCAAGTTCTCTATCGGTCGTCCCCTATTGAAAAGGGAGTTTATACTTCTACTGGTTTGTGTACAGGGACACCCGAAAGTATTTCAAAACATTGTGTTCTATGAGAGGTATTTCTATAAACCATACTTTTATATCTTTACTGTAGACATATCTTAATGAAATTGAAATATGTTATTCAAGTTTACTATTGGCTGTTTCCTGTATAAAATGGAGGAAATACCACCATCGGTTTATGTACAGGGACACTCAAAAGTATTTCAAAGCATTGCGTTCTATGAGAGATATTTCTATAAATCAAATTTTAACAACTTTACTTTCCACGAAGTTTTTGGGAATTGAAATATGTTATTTATATGCACAAAAGAATGCTTTGTACAGAATATAGCATGATTAGCATTAGATTTGCAGGTTGGCACAAAAATATCCAGTTACATTAAGAGCTATTAATAAAAAATTGCTAGAATTGTACTTTCGTTTACGTTAAGCGTTTTTAACACTTTCTAATATTTTTTTAAGTGTGAATATGATTTCAGTTTTGTGTATCTGACAATCCGTCTGTCTGTCTGCCTGTTTGTCCGAGCTCTAACTCCCGTAAATATTTATGGAATTTCTTGAAACTTATATATATTATTCAAATTCACTATCGGATGTTCCCTATTGGCAATGGAGTTTATACCTCTACTGGTTTGTGTACACGGACACCTGAAAGTATTTCAAAGCATTGTGTTCTATGAGAGGTATTTCTGTAAACCATATTTTCATACCTTTACTGTAGACATATCTGAATGAAATTGAAATATGTTATTCAAATTCACTTTTGGATGTTGCCTGTATAAAATGGAGGAAATACCACCGCCGATTTATGTACAGGGACACTTAAAAGTATTCCAAAGCATTGCGTTCTATGATAGATATTTCTATAAATCAAATTTTAATAACTTTACTTTCCACGACGTTTTAGGAAATTGAAATATGTTATTTATATGCACAAAAAAAAAAAAAAAAAAATGCTTTGCGTAGAATATAGCATGATTAGCATTAGATTTACAGGGTGACACATAAATAGGCATTTATATTAAGAGTTATTAATAAAAAATTGCTAGAATTGTACTTTCGTTTACGTTAAGCGTTTTTTATACTTTCTAACATTTTTAAGTGTGAATATGATTTCAGTTTGTGTATCTGTCCATCTGTCTGTCTGTCTGTCTGCCCGCGCTCTAACTCATGTAAATATTTATGGAATTTTTCGAAACCGACATATTTTATTGAAGTTCACTGTCGGATGTTCCATATTGAAAATGGAGTGAATATCTCTTCTGGTTTGTGTACAGGGACACCCAAAAGCATTCGAAAGCATTGTGTTCTATGGATGTTATTTTTATAAATATTTTCCCTATAGAATGTTCCCCATTTAAAATGACATTAATAGGTCCTGTATAACTAGTTTGTTAACTAGTTTGTTTACAGGAACAAAAAAAAAGGATTTTAGGACAGAATTTTTTGAAAGTTATACTTAAAAGTCTTTCTACTGTAAAAATCATAAAAATATTGAAATGTATTGTTAATATTCTAAAATAATGTTTTGTATAGAATATGATATGATTAACTTTCTTATTTACAGGGCTACACTAAAATATTCAGAGAGATCAAAAGCTGTAATTATAATGGCTGCATTTTCTTTTGCGTTCAGCCTTTTTAACACTTTCCAAAATGCCTAAGAGTAATTTTAAAATCAATTAGTCTATCTGTATATTTTTCAGTCCTTCTGTCCGTTGTGTGATAACGTAGGCAAAGACTATTAAAAGTTATTCGATACAACAATTACGTACAGTTGGAAAGTGTTACTAATCAATGCGTACTGCATGATTTTTCTTTCTTGTTTTTTGTAAAAATGTCAGAATAATAATGTATAATGTATGAAAGAGGTTATAAGTTTTATACTTACGTTATTTCAAGAAAGGGTCTCCGTTTCCACTTTCCTAATTCTGCTTCCTCTGAAACCTGTAAAAAAAAATTTTTTTCAACATTCAATTCTCGTTTATATATATTATTTATATTACCTATATCTCCCTATTATGTTGAAAATTAATTTATGAAAATATCTCAGCAATATAATTAACTTATGAAATATTTCATTGCATACATCATTTGGATTAAAAATCATTCTCTAATTGGTGATAATTTATTACATGTACTGTCAATTAAAATTTTAAATTAAGTGCTGTAATTTTACGGTCTATAAAATTCACCAGAATGGTCTTTTTTCAAATTATACAATTCATACAGAATTATGATTGCGATAATTTATGTATGAATAGCAAAATACATAAAGAAGAATATTCTATAGAACATTCAGTATTTTTATTATTGTTTGTTCAGATCATTATAAATCGGATTTTTCCATCACTTGGATCTATAACTAAAACAGCCTCTTTATATTATAAAATGCTTTAAATGTTTTACGTAACTAATACATCAACATAACAAACATTTTGTTATGTACATTGTCAAGATAGGGAGCATGTTAATTTAATGTTTTAAAATTTTTATTTTTTAATTTTCATGTGTAAATGCCTATTTTGAAGTAATTATTTATTTTGCCAATTTACAATTATGTGCACTTTACAGCGAAGTCTGAGGAGGCGATTGTATTCAGTGTTGCCACCTATAGGTATTTGTACCTACGGGTATAAAATTTTAATAATTTCTTTCAGTATATTGGGGCAGAGTAGGGACTTTTTGAAGGACTTTAAGGGCTTTTTGTTTTTCCCTAAGTCCTTCTTAAAATATCCCCTACGGGTTAAACGTACGTCCTTTCTGACTTACTCAGAACTAAAGTAGAAATTTTTGTCATCATTATAGGGACATTTTGAGTGGGCGACACTGGTTGTATATCGAACAGGAAATCGACGTATTACATTTAAACATAGATTGAGGCAATCAGTTTTTAAAAAGATGTTCTTGTTTTACTATTAAATTTTCACACTTCTCTAAACGTGTCATGTTTCAGAGAAGTACTACGAATTTGCAAAAATTTAATGAACTGGTACATATAAATTTGGCTGCTGTTCCCCATGCATTTGTTTTACTGCATTTCCGTTGCTATTATTACCTAAATAAATAAAAGATGCCTATTCATTATCATAACATTGATAAACGGCTGCATGCTCACCATGTACTGTGAAAAATAGGTTCTTAAAAGTAAGTATATATTGTCTCAAATTAGCCTCGAAACAATATATAATTAAATTTGAAAACCCATGTACTCGTTTTTGAGTACATTGACATGCTCAAAAATGGGGTTTACCAATAAGAATCCCAATATCTCCATGTTTGACATGTCAATGTACTCAAAAATGAGTACATGGGTTTTCAAATTTAAGTATTATATCAAGTATATTGATTCGGGGCTATTTTGAGACAATATATACTTATTTTTAAGAGCCTATTTCTTACAGTGTGTGTTGTTGAAAACATAAAATAATAAGAATGAAGTTATAACAATGATTAACTTGTTTCAACTTCGTTCTCGTTCTGGGTTTTCAGACATAACTTCCTATGTGGTTTCGGCATGTTACTGTTTTTTCCATTCTTTCTGAAAATTCTAACAATGAGTTTAAATTGCGCTGTGTAAAATAATGATAGTATATTTTTTTATATGCAGAATGTCTTTATTAGATTATAAATCCAACAATTTATAGCTGAATATAATGGTAGATGATTGGTTTTACTACAGAGAAATAAAAACACTATAAGAACGTTTATCGTAGATGTTACAAGCAAGTCCTGGTGCCAGATTATTACGTTTAAAATTCCCACTTCAATATTATAATATTATAGTTTTAAAAAATTAAAGAACACGCTTTTATAGAAATGCGAACTAAAAAGCACAAAATATCTATCTTAGTATTAAAATGCAGTGTAAGAGAAAATCGTGTGAATGACACACCATAATCTTTACATACATTTAAATCTTTAATTAAAATAATTTAGAATTAAACAAAAACCATTTTTAAAAAATCTCCCCTGAATGGGATCGAACGCTAGACCTTTAGGTTCGTAGCGCGGCTCTTTACCTCACAGCCACGGCGTTCGATAGGGAAAGTCTTTTCTTTACAATATAGATTTTTTGTTTGCTCCCAGAGCGGTTACAAACATACATACAAACATACATACAGGTGAATGTAATAAAAGCGTGTTAAAAAAACTGAGTTTGATTTAACAAAGAAAAATATCTTGCAAAATGTAACCAATAAAGGAGGTTAGTTTGAACAGAAGTAAATGTTATTTCCATAGAAAATTACTATAAATATTTTGAAAAAAAAAAGCAATCAAAATGTATATATATATATATATATATGTTAGAAATGGTTATTTATATTTGTTATGTGGGAAAATATCACTTAAAAAAATAAATTATATTACTTTTGCTCGTCTAGGCCATGTTGAAGAATCCATAGTCACTTCGTAGTTTGATTGCCTATAATAACAAAAAAATTCATTTAAACTAAAGCAGGATTAAACAATATCTCTAAAAGAGAGTTAATTAAACACGTGTAATTTGTTATTTTTATTAAAAACTCTTTAAACATACGTAAATTTAATTTTTATTTAAAAAAATTTAAAAATATTATCCTAAGCTTCTCGCTTTGAAATTCTAAAGTATCATCAGGGATTTTCATTACTGAATTAAATAAACAGTTTTTTTAAATAATTTTCCTTTCACAGTCAACAGTTAAGTCTTCTAATAACGTGAATAGCAGCAAAGTCAATTTGAAGACCGGTGAAGGTTAGACCAAGGAGCTAAGGAAAGTAAGAGAAGCTGGAACTACTGGAAAGTCACACGAGACTATTGTAGGAGAAAAACCATAATGAACTTGCAGAAATAAACTATTAGCTATTTTATAATGTTCTGCCAAATTATTTGCAAAATTGCAGCATCTTTAGAATTTATTGTTTTATATCTCCGAAGCTATTAATATAATTAAACACAAAAATACAATAAATTCTAAAGGTGCGGCAATTTTGCCAATAATTTGGCACAATATTATAAAATAGCTAATAGTTTATTTCTGCTAGTTCATTATTATGGTTTCTCTCCTACAATAGCCTCGTGTGATTTTTCAAATAGTTCCAGCTTTTCTTACTTTCCTTAGCTCCTTGGTCCAACCTTCACCGGACTTCAAATTGACTTTGCTGCTATTCACGTTATTAGAAGTCTTAACTGTTGACCTTGAAAGGAAAATTATTTAAAAAACTGCTCATTTAATTTAGTAATAAAAATCCCTGATGATGCTTTAGAATTTCAAAGCGAAAAGCTTAGGATAATTTTTTTTAAATTTTTAAAATAAAAATTAATTTTACGTGTTTTTAAAGTGTTTTTAATAAAAATAAAGAAAGATTGTTCACAAACAACAGTTTAAATCTTAATAAGGATTATATAAAAAGGGAATTTCTTTTAAGACAAAAATAAGAAAAATATTAACACTGTATCTTATTTTTAATCTCATTTCCACATCATGGATAGCCTTTGCTTCAACGTCTTGTAAACATATTTAAAACTGAAGCTTAAATTTGCCTCGTACATAAATCTACCCGATGAAACAACAGGTATCCAAATACAGTAGAACCTCGATTATCCGAAGTAATTGGGACCGAACCTACTACGGATAATCGAAATTTTTGGATAATCGAGAATTCATCAATAATCATCTAAAACATTTATCTGCACTCGTAGTTTGGAAAGAACGGCTTGCATACAAAAGGAATGTGGGGGGAAAAAACTTTAAAAATGCATGTTTGTTAAGAGAAAATTTTGGATGATAGTAGAAAGTGAAAAAAAAAAGTGAAGAAGAAACCGACTTCGGTTAACGGAGAGTTTCGGTTAATCGAGGTTCGGATAATCGAGGTTCTACTGTATTTTGCAATGGAACTTCATAGTATAGAGTGTTTTAGATAGAACTCTTAAACTTTGAAATGATATTATTTTGAAACAATGTCAGTAAGCATTTTTATAATTGAAACTTAAATTTATCTTGTAGAGATATCTATCGAATGAAAGAACCTGTATCTGGATATCTGTAAATGAAACTTCATATTACAATTGTTTAAGAAAGGATTATCGAACTAAAGAATGATATAATTTTGAAACAGTGATTGATAGAAAGATGAAAGAAGTGATATGTTGGATATAGGCAAATCTGGAATTTAAATTCACCAGTTTGCGAAATTAGTCATAATAAAAAAACTAGTCATTCGATAGCAGAAATCTATTGAATGAAAGGAACCTGTATCTGGATATCTGTAAATGAAACTTCATATTACAATTGTTTAAGAAAGGATTATCGAACTGAAGAATGATATAATTTTGAAACAGTGATTGATAGAAAGATGAAAGAAGTGACATGTTGGATATAGGCAAATCTGGAATTTCAAATACACCGGTTTGCAAAATTAGTCATAGGATTCGCCAACATAGGGTACTGCAAACACAGCGAATTTTAGATAAAGTTCCAATTTACAAGTACGCTATATCTTCTGACTGTTCTATTGCCGCAATTTACATCGAGCTGTATTAAAGGAGATAGTATAGAAAATTCAATGAAGTTAAATTTTATAAATTTTTCTGACAAATAGTGTTGTTAATTGTAAGTCTCTAGAAATCACAGAATGCCTTTAGAAAAATCTGCTTTTGAAAGGAGAAAGAATATGAAAGTGCAAAAAGATCGTTATTTTGGTCATTGGAAAAACGCTGATTATACAGTCAAACCTCGTTAACGTGAATCTCAATGGGAATAAAAAACTTTTTTAATGTTATCAGTAGTTCATGCTATCAGTAACTCAAAAACTAATATATTTTTATATCGTTCATTCCTCCAAATAAAGTTATATAATGTTTTTTATATAATAATAATAATAATCTCACTTGCAAGGTACTCGACAGAGAGATCGACAGTATTCTTTAGTCTCGTTTGAAACCCGTTCGGCACATTCAATCTTTTCTGAAACACAAAGCAATAATAATCGCGGACAATACATTCGCACAGTTTTTAAAAAGATTTTAAATAGGTTTTAATATACAAAGAGAGAAGCCAGCCTTTCTAATTTATTCCGTATTATTGTTAATACCAGCTTTAATTTTACACCATATTCTTTATAAAGTAACTTTCTTCAATACACAATTACGATTAAGAAAATTAAGAAAGAAGAAAATTTCTGTTTTAGAAAACATATTTTGGGAAAGATGCTGGTGCTAAGAATGAAACGGAATAAATTAGAAAAGCTATAAGTTCTGTACAGAATAGTGTAACTACAAACTAACATATTATAAGTATAAATTTTCTATTAGATATATGCATTAAAATGTATAAACATAATTATAGAAATAAAAAAGCTGTAATTATGTAAAAATTTCAAAAGATTTATACTTTATATATATATATGTATATATATGTATCATTAAATGTTCGAAAATAATACATGTATTTATTTATTTTGTATAATTAATTGTATAAAACATTAAAACAAAACAAAAGTAAAATTTACGATTAACAAAATCTTAAAATTTATATTGAAAAATACTTCAACTATTTGCATGTCAAAACTTTTATCATTAAATGCAACGTAATTTTTACATAAAAACCATTTTGAATATTTAATTCCATTAAAAAAAAAAAAAAAAAAAAAAAAAAAAAAAAAGGAAATAATCACATAATTTAAAATATCATATTGCTAAATGATCATATATACACTATCTACCAATAAGTACACTGTTAAAAATTTCTGTAAATTTAATGTAAATATTTATCCAGAGTCTCTGTAAATTTACAGTAATCCGTAGTTAAAAGTGAATAATCGAGATTCTCAATATTTATTCTGTATTTTTCCCAAATTTTATTATTTAATTTTTCAATTAAAATAAAAAAATGACTGTTTCTGCTTTAGAAAAAGCATTCTAAGTCCGAAGTATATTCTCACCAATAATTAATTAAATTAATATTAGTGATTAAAGTGAATATATAAAATAAGTTATTTAACATCTCCGTTTATTTTTCTCGGTAATTTTACGCAAGACTTAAGATAATACATTACACAGAGTTTTCTGTTGAAATTTTTAACAGTGTATTTGGACGCTTTCGAATTTAAACTTGTCAAATACCTATAAATATCTCGAAGAATTATCTTGAAACTTTGACAGCATAAAGAACACATTTTACCTCATATATTTCAACAACATTTTTGTCCTGAAGAGGAAAAGCAAATCAATAAAAATTTAAACAAAAGTCAAAATGTTTTGTATCATCACCCTACCTGAAATACATTTTGGCAGTAACATATGATTATGAGGATTTTTCTGATTATTTGCATAAATTTTTATGAGACTACCATTTATATTCATGGATATATAACGATTTATTTTAAATTTGCAAAAAATAAAAAATAAAAAAGCCACTTTTTAAATTATAACGCGCGTAAGGTTTTAGATCCAGTGCAAAGCCATTTTTTAAGAAACTTGGCATATTCCATTAAACACGACATATACTGCAATGAGAATGCAAAAAAATGTGAAATATCTTAAGAAATATGTGCACTTTTACAAAATAATTTTAACTACGCATGCGCAAGCCTTTAAAACTTTCATTTGCATAATTTAATAGCCTAAAGTACTGAGCTACTTATATGAAAGCCACAAACAAATATCGTGTATATTCAAAAAGTTATGAGTGATAGAATGAACAGAATTTCGGTTCTTTTCAAAATAAAAGGTATAAGGGGTTTTACTCACATTTTTATTTTGATTCAATCAATGCCCAATGGGAATACAGCGTTTGCCGACTGTAGATATTGATAAAACCGCCTATTATATTCTTTTTTTTTTTTTTTTTTTTGAGAGAGAGAGGGGAACTGAAATTCTGTTCGTTCTATCTTTCATAAAATTTTGAATATACACGATATTTCTTTTGAGTTTTCATATAAATAGCTGAATACTTTCAGTTATATAATTATGCAAATGAAATTCTTTAAAAGCTTGCGCACGTATAGTTAAAAACTATTTATTAAAAATGCTTATATTTCGTAAGATATTGAACATTTCATTTTTGCATTCTGATTGCACTGTGCTGTGTCTGATGTAGTGTGCTAAGTTTCCTGGAAATGGCTTTGCTTTGGGTTTAATACCCTACAAGTTCTAATTAAAAAAGAGATATTATTTTTTGCAATTTTTTTAAATAAACCGTTATATCTCAATGAATATACAGTGGTTCTCATAATTATAAGTACACCCATTTTTCTATATTAACTAAACACTGAACACTATTATTTAAACAAATATAATTTTTATTAATTTGAATTTCATTAATAGATTATATTTAAAAAGTTTTATCGTTTTTATATCTTAAAAAAATTTAAATATGGTCAAAAATATGATTTTTCAGATGTTCGCAATTATAAGGACAGCTTGAATCTTAGTAATATTTTTTTTTTCAGTTGTTCTTTAAATTAATATTTTATGGGGTCTCTTTTTAAGCTGAAACAGTCAGACATTCTCTCTGATACATTTATGTACATTTTTTAATATTTAGTTTCAATACCATTTCATGCAGCATAGATGATATTCTGAATACATTTAAACTATTTAAAATTGCTTTCCACTTGCATGCACTTTTCTAATATGATAAGTTAAGTTTTTTTCAACTTTTAGGCCACGGAAAAGGTAATAATACAGACGTTTCTTTCTTCAAACTATTTCCTATTGCTCTAGAAGTAGAGCAAAAATGTAAGCCTTGTTGAAAAAAATATTGTTACCCCCCAAAATCTAACAAAAATCTGAGAATTCCACGCATAAAATTTGCGGATATTCTCTTGATGTTCATAATAATAGAAAAAATTACTAAATTCATTCTGACTTCAGTAGAAACATCTCCCCAGAGCACCATAGATTCACCTTTAAAATACCCGATTCATATCTGCCTTTAAAAAATCTTCTCTGTCTTTCGCTATCTTCAGAGCGTTCCAGTAACTGTTAAAACCATTTGGTTAATCAAGAATAAAATGTTTTTCATCCGAAAATGCAGCATTTTACCATTTCATATTGTCTTTTTTCAACTTTAACGCAGGCGTTCTTTCCCCCATTAAATGCTTATTGATTATTACAGGTTTTTTATTCATTTTAACATATTATTAATTATTTTAAACATGTATAAATGTGGACCTCAACCTTTCGTTAAAAATTACGAGCAAATTCAGCAGCAGTCATTATGAGTAGAATAGTAAGAGAAATTATGAGTCTTTGATCTCTGTAAAACAACTCTGATTTTGCATCAGATCTCTCTCCTATCGAACCAGCAGTTCAACGTTTAGTCACATTTCCTTCAGCAATTTTAGATTTTCGAATTTCATTAGAAATTCGGCGGATTCAAATTATCCTTCCACTCAAAAAACACTTTTATCATACTTCACTACATGAACGTTCTTTTTTTCGAGGAAGTATTAGCAATGTCCGTCCAAGAAAATTTGAAGTCTTATATATGAATTAATCTAGCCCAATAGTTAACAAATTTGCATGTCAACTGTAATTTATCCGCTAGTAAGTTAAATAAAACGAAAAAATCTTGATTGTCCCTATAATTATGAACATCTTAAAACGTGAAGAAAAAAATATTTTGCATTATTTTTTATTAATTTTGTTTCATATTAAAAATATTATAGCAGTTTTGGTTTTTAGAATACTAGATATATTAAGTGCACTTAGTATAATCTTGTTCACAATTAATTTTACATTAGTTATTTCAAAACATAAAGTGCCCTTATAAATATGAGAAGGAGTGTATGTGGTACCCTCATACAAATTTATACAGGTAATTAAAATAATACTTATTATCACATGCTAAAGCAAAAACGCATTTCAAGCATTACTATTTACAGGGTGATCCAAAAAGTTTGATTTTTGTTTAACTTGTTCTGGTTTCCTTTTCCTCTTCAGGACAAAATTTTCTGAATTATACGAGGTATAACATGTTCTTTTTACTCCAAAAAGTTCAAGATAATGTCTAAAGAAATTTTCTATAGATATTTGACAAAACGTCTAAATTCGAAAATGTCCAAATACTGTTTGGCAGATAGTGCATTTGTTTACATATATTATTAATCTGTCTCGAAATACCTGGATCAAAAGATTCCTCCTTCCACGGCAGAGCATCGAAAAACAAACTTAACTCTACAGTCACGTAATTACATTCTTTCAACTGGAGATTCTGTGAGCATTCAGCCGTACACATCTATTAAATAAAACAAAGAAATGTACCAGAAAAATAATCTGGGGTGATACTTACATTATTATCTCTTTTCCTATATTATATAGATCATAGTACTACTACACACTGAAACAAAAAAAGAAGAAGACGAAAAAAAGAAGGAAAAAAAAAAAAAGAAATTTGCTGTTTTCTAAAACTACAGAAATTTAGTTTAAAATGGCATCTCAGTCAGTCAAAAGAAAACATTTATTTCTGTAATTATTGATACAGAGGATCCATTGAGCTACAGCTACAATACTAGGTAAAAGGAATACTGAGAAGCCTATCGTCTGCTTGGAAATTTAGAAATGAGCAGTGCAAGAAATTGCGCATTTTACGCGAATAGTTTAATGTGTAGCTTTTAGTCCTATTGTATTCGAAGTTTTTCAGTACGAAGTTATCACTCCTTACATTCTAGCTAAGTGATTTCAGCAGGTGATTATATATATATATATATATATATATATATATATATATATATCCTGTTTTGTATACATTGTAAAAAAATTGTGTGATTGATATCTACATAGAAACTAAATTGTGTCTCTAGTAAATAAAATTTTATGTCATCCTCATAAATTCTAGGTGATTTGTAACATACATAATATTCATAATATTGTTTCGCCATCAAGAGAACTATAGACTAGAAATTCTCGATCATATCCTCTATCCAGGTTATTTGTTTACCTTATATACATAGATTGTAAATCTATATTTCTAGTTTAAGGTTTCCGAAAATGACTAATTATTCATTTGATATGAATGCAGTGTATATATATATACATTTTTTTCTCCTCGTTGTACGAAGAATTGGTACCAAATCAGAATTGAGAAACGCTAAATAAAGGAAGAAATTGTGCTTCAATGGCTATGAGATATTGTCGCCTACAATGCGATGGACCCTGGTTCGTTCCTGGCTGTCAGAGCTGGAGCATTTTATTTAATGTGAGATATTTTACAGTGCGCCCTAAAGAAAAAAAAAGTGTTGTTTAAAATATTTTTTTGTGTTATTCTGTTACATAAAATGTTTTGTCACCGGGTTTTTTGCATAGCATAAAGATATTTTGTGGCATCTTACTGCCAGGAATGTTCTGTAATATAAACTTTTTTTTTTTTTTTTTTTTTTTTAGTGAAGACATATTAATACAGTTCAAAATGGAAGATAATATATCTGTAAATAAGAGTTCAAAAGTGTTGTAGAAAAAAAATTATTTGACATATATTTCTGTGAGTGTGTTTAAAGAGGTTGGTTGGAAATTGCTACGGCTCCCTCTCGCACTCACCTATTGTAAAATTACTTAAAAAATGCATCCATTTTGTAAGCTAACAAAATATATACCTCACTGATTTTGAATATTTAAATTATAAAAATTAGCATTTCCATTTCTTTTTAAATTACACCCCGCACTAAATTATACAATAAAATAATATATTTGCTATTGAACGTTGAAAATTTCTTTTCAGTTTAAATATGTAGATGACACATTATCACAAAATCAACCACATTAACCTAAAAAGATGAAATCGTCGTTGTTTTTCAATCAAATAGAACTAAACATATAATCTCTCTCTCTCTTTTTTACTTTTTTTTATTTTTTATTTTTTTTATTTTTTTTTTTTTTATTTTTTGTTCTGTATATGTAATTGTTAATCAGTTTTCAATTAAGTTTATTTTAATGAGGAATAAGCATGTAAATGAACAAGCAAATAAAGTATAACATTTATGAAAATGAAAAAAAGATTTTTTCCCCCCCGAAAATGAGTTGAAGAACAAATGAATGTTTGTATTTTTCGATTGTAAATAGGAATCTAAGACGCATTTGTTGTTATAATTACAATATACAATGTCGTTGAGTTTACTGCAATTATTCATAAATTATTGTGTTGTAAAGTCAAACATTAACTTAAAGACAAAAAGATTCTTAAAAATGACCTTAAATTCTAAATGTTATTTAAACAAAATTCAGCTTTTCCGAGATAACTATGTATTTTAAATGTATGTCAGTACACTGCTGTCGGATTAATTTCCTAATTACATCAGTAAGCAACATGTTCCTCGGAAACGTTATATTATTTCAATGAATAAATTTCACTGGCGTATAAATATGCTGTCAGCATATAAACTGTTAAACATAATACAGAATTTACGTAATACATACTAATACAGCATATAAACTGTTAATTATATATTCTTAGTAAAGTATTGTTTTAGATGAATACCAAAGGGCGAGGCCCGTTTTTTCTTTAAAAAAAAAAAAAAAAAAAAAAAAAAAAAAAAAAATCATATTTTTACGTTGAGAGCAAGCAATGGGTTAAAACTTACAAATATAAATTTAATTGCATTCTACAAATAATTTGTAGTTTTATAAAATTGATTTACTTTAAGTAAGTATTTTTTTATTATTATTATTATTTATTACTTACCCTAGTACTTAAAGTTTTATCATGTAAACTTTCCCACGGCAGCTTTTCGTAATTAGTACAATTTGAACTATATGGAGCAGGAAGCATCACAACGTTGTTCTTAAAAGAGAATAAAGAGATAGATTTAATAACAATTAGAATTTGATATTTAAAAAGTACTAGGCTTTTCAATCTAGTACATTTTAGATGGAATAAAATAAGCATTTTTATATTCAGTTGTTTAGAATTTAAATTATAGCTTTTAAGGTTATTTTTAAGTTGTTTTTTATTGCATGCTTACTATGTTATGTCTAACTCTGTATCTGACTACAAAAAATTAAACGATACAAAGAAATTTTGTTGTAAACATGAAAATATTAGAAATCATTTTGTAAAATTTAAACGAGAGAGAGAAATGCTATACAAAACGACTAGTTTCTCCTTTCATTTCTAATGAAATAATGCTACTTTTCAAATTTAGGCTATTATAATGATAGAAAGAAATTAAAACTTCTTCACACACCATAAATTTTAAATCAGCACAACTGGTTTCGAAAGGACGTAGCCTTTCTTCATCAGATGAGGACACGTGCAACTGCCTTGGAGGCAAAAGCAAGACATAAATCTATGTCCTTTGGAAACTGGTTGTGCTGATTTAAAATTTATGGTGTGTGAAGTTTTAATTTCTTTCTATTGGCTGTACGCCAGTTTTTGAATTTATTTTTGGGTATTATAATGATGTTATCTATCACAAGTATTTCCTCCATCGTCATTAAATATTTTGTATATACTGTGCATTTCACAACTATCAAGTTGTAAATCCATTATTTTAATCTTAAATAATATTTTTCTTTTAGCCCAAATACTTAAATATTTCAAAAAATGTTTGATTACTATCATCATCATCATCATCATCATTATTAATACATTATTATTATTATTATTATTATTACAAAAAAAAAAAAAAAAAAAAAAAAAAAAAATTAATACATGGCTTGAAGTAATGAAAGAATCCTCACGAAAATTTATTTTATCGGTTATATTTAATTCTGTATGTATTATACATTTAATTATATAAGCACTAAATAAAAGTTTATCATTTTTCACTCTAAGTTCTTGACAGTTATCTTGGTAGAATGAAGTACACTTGTTTATATAAAATATTTATTTTGCTTTGTTGATATCAGTCAGTTACCCATGTAATTGTTCTTTAATAAGTTTTTAAAATATTTATAATATTAGCCTATTTATTTAGATTGTTAATTTTTTATCTCTACTAATGTATACAAAAGTTTTTAAAATATATCGTTGACTTTATCATTTCTAACTTAAAAAAAAGAATAAGAAATTGTGACTACTGCTTCAAACAAATGTGGCAAGTAATCTTTTTATGGCTACTAGTCACTAATAAATTTTACCAGTTTTGCCCTTTACGCTTAAAGCCTGGTTCTTATTTTTTTTTTCCTTAAAAGTTTATGAATAAAATAAATTTCAATACGATAAAACGTAAAACAGTGAAATTAAGAAATAAATGAACCATTAAAAAAGGCATAAGTATTTAAGGGGGAGAAATCGAAGAGAAAGTTTTCTAATCACATAACAATCATTTTTTACCAATGCGTACTTATTTGTTGTTTTAATAGTAAAAATATACTCAATCTCCTTATATTATTAAAATCTGTACGCGCGCGCGCGCGTGTGTGTGTGTGTGTGTGTGTGTGTGTGTGTGTGTGTCTGTCTGTCTGTGAGAAACGGCTTGACGCAGCAAAAGCTCGGCCGCTAACGGTCGCACGGACTTCGAACAGGTACCGATGGACAGAGAATTTATCGCAGATCTGGGTTATCTAATTTGCTAAACGATGCGACACTAATTAGCGGAGATATTAATTAAAATATTGACCATTGTCTAACGAAAAAACGATTCGAAATCGGAGGCGACCGCCATTTTCTACCGCAACCGCTTACCTTGAAAGAAAAAGCACAGAGAGAAACTTTTGTGGGTTTTTGTAAAGCGATCGCTTCCGATCTGTTGGAGATATCGAAAATACACCTGTACCACGAAAAAGAGCATTTATTACCGATTCTTACGGTACAATTTTTTTTAAAAATACGTATTTTTTATATTTTTAAAAAAAGTTTTAAAAAGGGTCGAAAATTTCTCTTTTTCGCGGTCGTCTTTTTTGAAACGCCCTGTACGACCGGGTAACCCTTACATTTCTTAACAGCTGGTATATAAAGAAAGGCCATTTAATCCTCTTTCGAACCATATAAACATTTTTACAAAATGCGGATTAGCGATCCATATTTTTAGATTTTACGAAACATCGATTTTTTTGCAAAACATTTTATAACTCAAAACCGTTTAGAGATAAATCATTTTTTTTTTTTGGTATATAGATCTCGCTTAAACATTTAAATTCCCAAAAGATTGAGCCAAAATTTCAAAAACTGAATGAGTTATAATTTTTGCCTTTAAAGCATTGGAAATCGCGAATTTCATTCCAGATTGAATTCCGTCAAATGAAGCAGCTGTCGGTTTTCATCACTATGGCAACCAGTTCAGAGAGAGCATTTCTCGAGCTCCACGGAAGCAAAAAAAAAAAAAAAAAGCGATAAACATCTGGTATTTAACGAGGTCATGGGTTTTTGGTACTGGGATTAAAAATTGCAATATTTTAATACGCGTATTTCAATTTCTAATTACGATTAATTTATTTTTTATACATCATTCGAAAGATATTTTAAAGTTCTTTTATTTTATTCAAAGTTTTCAACAGATTTACACGTTTTGAGGTGTCCTGAATTAATTTTCTTATGTATCTCAGCTACTAATTAAAATAATTTCATAAGTAATGCATCATTAGAAAGCTTTTTTGAATTGGAATCGAACAGTGGAATACAGAAATTTGTACCGCCAGATGGCGCTGTAATATTTTCAAATTTCAATATTTCAATTTCTAATTATGATTAAATTATTTTTAATACATCATTCGAAAAATATTTTAAAGATCTTTTAAATTATCGAAAATTTTCACCAGATTTACACGTTTTGAGGTGTCCTGAATTAGTTTTCTTTTGTATCTCAGCTACTAATTAAAATAATTTCATAAGTAAGACATCATTAGAAAGCTTTTTTGAATTGGAATCAAACAGTGGAATACAGAAATTTGTACCGCCAGATGGCGCTGTAATATTTTCAAATTTCAATATTTCAATTTCTAATTATGATTCAATTATTTTTAATACATCATTCGAAAGATATTTTAAAGTTCTTTTAAATTATCGAAACTTTTCACCAGATTTACACGTTTTGAGGTGTCCTGATTACGTTTTCTTTTGCATCTCAGCCAAAGGAGTTAGATCGTTCAAAATGGGTATACGTAGGTTAATTAAGAGGGCCTGAAAGGGTGGAGAAGAAATAGGCGTGCACCGCGCGCGTATCCCTTAACTTTTGCGCGCGCAGAGCGCACCGGACTGCGCTGCCGAAGGCAGTGGGGACCCGGTGCGAGTTTTTACCCGATCAGAAATGACTTTTTTTTAGGGGGCACGAAGGGTCAGGGAAGGAATACGCGCGCGCAGCGCGTGTATTCTTGAAGTTGTGTGCGCGCAGCGCTCAGGACCGCGCTGCCGAAGGCAGTGGGGACCCGGTGCGAGTTTTTACCCGATTAGAAATGATTTTTTTTAGGGGCACGAAGGGTCAGGGAAGGAATACGCGCGTGCAGCACGTGTATCCCTTAAGTTGTGCGCGCGCAGCGCGCACGGGACTGCGCTGCCGAAGGCAGTGGGGACCCGGTGCGAGTTTTTACCCGATCAGAAATGATTTTTTTTAGGGGGCACGTAGGGTCAGGGAAGGAATACGCGCGCGCAGCGCGTGTATCCCTTAAGTTGTGCACGCGCAGCGCGCACGGGACTGCGCTGCCGAAGGCAGTGGGGACCCGGGCCGACTTTTTACCCAATCACAAATGATTTTTTTAAAATTTCTTTTCTTAACACTAAAAGTTACCGTTAGTGATTCATTAATTATAGTGATTCATTTGAAAATACTGACCCGCTAGCGGGCGAAGCCCGCTAGTTATATTATAAAAATTTGTATTTTTACCTTTCTGAGACCAAAATTGTAAGAATTTCCTGGTTTGACTTCTGTACCGTCCGAAAAAGGGTCGGGGTAAACTTCCGGACTATGAAAAGTTACTAAAACAGCTGCATCTCTATCCGGCTCTAGATATTCGTTAGTTTCAACATTTACAACAAGAATCAAATCTAAAAGAAAGAGGAAAAATGAATCTCAAAATAATTTTATTCAACAAGTAATTATTTAAAAGGCAATTATAGAAAATTTTCAAGTGCTTTTTTTATTACTTTTTCTCAGGCCAGGTCGAAATTCTATCTAGCATGTCACCAATTGCTTACTGCTTTACCGCTGAGACACCTAATAACAATATATGTTATGTCTTTATTACTTTGTAAGGCTCGGTTTTTACTGCATGTACATTAACGCATTTAAATACGATGTTTTGGATCGACCGAATGGTGAGGAAAGAAATAAGAAAGAGAGTTAAAGTTCGAAAGACTTGTTTATTTGTACTTATATATATACTATTTTTTCTTAACGTACGTAGAAAGATATTCGATTTGCAAAAGTTTACGATTTCAATTCTTTATGTATATGCATGTTTTTCGATGTCCTGAATACAATTTGCCTGTATTTAGAAAATGATGTCAATCAGTCTGCGTGTCAATATGTCTGTGTATTACACAAATGCTTTGTATGCTGTAAAACAAAACTGAATGAAACGAATTCATAGAAACTTCATGTTTAATTCAAACCTAACATGCATTAATTCTGATTTTATTTTTAGCTACATCACCCCAAAAGCAACGCTGAAATTTTACCGACCAATTTCCTATATCTAGAAATCTGTTAGATGCAATACAAAAATGATTTCACTTCTACTTCCTGTATTATAAAGTGGTAGTCGTAAGAGAACTAACTATACTGTTAAAAAATTAAGGCAATAAAGAAAAAACATGGAAAATAATTATTTATGTCTATTAATCATGCATGAAAGCTTTAATTAATTGAAATGGTGTTAAAAACATTAATAGAAGATTCAAGGTTAATCTGGGTACCAGTAAATAACATTTAAAGACATTGTTTAAACAAAATAAAAGATGTACTTTGATATTTGATACTCACTAATAGCTAAGAGTGTTCCACGCATGATTTCTAAGGATACGATGCCATTATATTAAAAAAAAAATACAGAATTAGTGGCATTATTCAGGAAGAAAACATTCAAGTCCCAGATAGTTAGCCGCTTCTGGTAGCGGAATGGTTAACGTACAAGCCTAAATTTCTCAGGTGTCTAATTCGAATCCCGATTCAGGCATGGATGTATGCCGTTTGTTGAAATTTACTTTAAACCATAAGTTTAAGTCCAATGAACCTTAATGTGAAAAACCTTACCCATAGAGGTGCACCCTCAACCCAACGAACCCCAGAGAACCATTAAAGTCATTGGTTTCACTTCGACAGGTCTCCTAGCGTGTCCAAAAATGTTCGATCGGATTTAATGTAAGAGAGCAATCTGGACACACTATAAGCTATAATTTTCCGCTTCATGTATGGTCTACCAGTGAACGAGAGATTCTACCCTCAAAGTTGATAATAGTAGGTTCATAATTCGAAACCAGATTGCGCTCGTTAGCCTTAGTCGTTCAAGGTTTCCCGTCTTTCCTTTATGGTCACTACATAACCAGAATTGAAAGGCAGAAAATTTCCTTCTACTTGACTACACATTAGAAGAAGCTTGACCTTCAATCCAATACATGGTGCATGGTCCAATACATGGTTCCAAATCTCCATCTACTTGACCAGACATTCCGTTCAATACATGGTCAAATAAATGGTATTTAACATGAAGCAAGAAGATTTTACCGTGAACGATCTTTGAAGAAATACGTCTTTCAAGCCATTCTGCCTTCGATAATGTTTTAAGAAGGCTGCGGGAAATCATTCGCTCTCTCAAATACAGGTATAGGACGTCTGTGAAGTGTTCGGGAACCAGAAACAGAAAAATGTGTTGTACTGAACTGATTTGAAGCGTATCATTTACCCGTAGCATCCAGCTTTGGTGTATGTCACTACAGTCAGGTGTTTGTTTTTAGAAAGCATGCAGCTATTTTATGTAAAAAAGCAAAAGGTTCAATACTTAAACGCTGATGACTATACAGTTAGAAAACTTCAAACAAGATTACGGGTAAAGCCCGGCAGCAGAGATTACAGGCAAAGCCCGTAAAAAAGCATTTGAACCAAAAAGGATGTATTCCTCCATAATTTTAGGTTGTGACAAAGATACAACCAATCCGTGAAAAAAGCTGTTTGTATGAATGTATAAATAAAATCTCTCAATCAATAAAATTTCAATTATATTTTCAGTTTAGTATGAAGTAATTCTTATAAAATGCTAATGAAAAGCTAACACTTTACATTTGAAGGAATTTGACAGTAAAAATACAGTGTGGTGTCGATCTGAACAATTTCCGAATATTAACGGCTTTTACCCGTAAAAAATGCTAGTATTCCAAAATTATACTTTTATGACATTAGTTTACGGGCTAAGACCGTTTAGCTAGCAAAATGGTCATTTCCGTAAAATTATACGCGGTTAAATCCCGTGATTTTACATTTATTTTATTTTTATTTTTATCTTATTTTTACTATTTTGTTTTTATTATTTTATTTTTAGTGTACCCATATATTTTAGACATTCTGAGGTCCATGAGTTATACGATAACGAAAAATCTTCACTTTCCTGCCTAAACGTTATTCACTGATGAAAAATTGTCTTACAGCGTAAGCATTTTCAGCACTCAGAATAAATATGCCTAGATTTCAACGAGCAATTTTCCCTTATCATCCCCACGTAAAAACTAGAAAATATTTTCCTTTAACGAGGGATCAATTATCGGTGATCAAAAGGTTAGCATTTTATATGTTGCCAGATCATTTGAGAAGCGCGCTTAACCGTGTCTTCATAAAGCAAGTGTTTCCTGGTGTCCTGGCAAGTGTTTCCTGTTCCGATAACCACACAAACTTACGGTCCATGCATGATGGAGAACCAGTTTACTTTTCTACTGTGGTATGAAACTTGTTGAATACCACATACTCCACACGACGGATTGCATGTGACAGACCTACGGCTTGGCCTTCATGTTAACCAGATCTAAGCCCACTACATTTTTTTTTATAATACGGACACTTGAGAGCATTGGTATACGAATCACAAATGGATGGCTTGGAAGATCGCGAGAATCTTTGTTCGCAGACAGGTTAAACATGACACTTGGAGAATTTGAGAGGGTGCGCCAGACATTCATTTGCTGTACGAAATATACAACGCTACATTTGGTTGCTATTTTAAGCATCAGCTTTCAGTTTTTTCTAATACCAAAAAATGAGTTTGTGTAATTTAAGTTTTCATTATTTCTCTGCTTTTTCACTGTTTAAAGTTAAATCTGGCTATCTCAACTTTAGCTTTTCTGCTATTCCCAGGAGAATATGACCGACCCTACACTGTAAAAATTATGTCCTATTTGCTGCCAGAAATTCTCTGTAATTTGAAAAAATACGCGTAATTTACGAAAAAATTATGTTGTCCGAACGTATTTTCTCAAATTACAGAGAATTTCTGGCAGCAAATAGACATATTTTTTACAGTGTAAGTACTAAAATAATTATTGTTTTTCTTGATGAGAATAATACCCCTTTTATTTTGTCTTTTTTATTTATCTCTTTTGAAATACCTGGAATTCTCCATAATTATCAGAAGCCAGCAAATCTCCATAATTATCAAATGTTTCAAGACTAAATTCTGTTTGCTTGAAATTATTATTAAAATGAATTAAAATATTTTTTTACTGAAAATCTGAATATCTTACCACTCATTTTCTGCCACACATCAGCTTCAGTAGTCATCATTTCTTCCTCATTATTATCGGTAGTCGGTGATAAAGTGTAGCAGTTTCCGAGATCGGGATCATAAAAGGATTTAAAACGCCTGTAATTATTCAGATTAATGATATTAAAATATGTATATATATATATAAAAGTTAAGTAATATTTTCAAAGAGGTGGATGGTGTTAAATATCACTGTTAATTACACTTTATGAGTTTGTTCTTACAGGAAAATTATTAAGTGTCTAATTTGTTATGTCAATTTTCTATCTTCTGGCCACTCTATCTCTAAAAAGAGTATATAATGTGAGCAGTAGTGGGTTAATTTTAGTGGGTTGCTTTTATACAGTAAGTTTCAGTGTTGTTTAATATATAAATATTTTTTCATAAATATTTCATTGCTTCTGAATAAACGAGTGTAGTAAGACGAATTTGGGATAATATGTATATATATATATATTAATATTTACTGCAGGGATAATATAATAAACATTCCCTTACCTATTTAGTCTTTACTTTTGTAGTCTTGATTTATTTTCCTAAACCACACACTGCGGTATTTCTCCCACCTCCCTGTGTACTTTATTTCAAATGAAATTTATTTTCAATAAATGAAAAGGGAATATCATAAAACGTTATAAGCAAATTTTGGGAGCATGATCGGATTTCTGAATTCAAAATTCTTTCGTAAACGGTAGCACAATCAATTATCACAGTTTCACTAAAAAGTAATTTTATTTTTGGTAACATTTATTGTCACTGTCATACGTTTGAAACTATATCATTCGTATGAGGCTTCAACCTACGCTAACAGATCAATTTAAACGCTTAACCGAGCAACTAAAAATTCCTATTCCTCACTCACTATTTGGCCCTACAGGCTGAGCTCACCGGTTTAGTTGTTTGGAGTGTTCCGTAGTTTTCTCCGAAACTCGCGCAAGTACAGACTAGGTTCCCTTAGAATGACCTTCAAGGAGAACATCTCATTCAGACCTAAGACCCTAGCATAAGCAATCGGTTTTAATCCCAAACACCATCACACCCTAGAATAGTAGCCTTATATTTAGTACTTTAATACTAATTATGCATGAAATTTACTCACTCCGCATTTAAAATACATTTAAGGTATATTTTAAAAAAAATTAATTTGTATATAAGAGCACATTTTTATATTTAAGTCATTAAAGTACACAGTTTAGAAGTTGCTTGCGTATTTTTTCACTGTATGAATAAAATTTACTGAGGTTAATAATCCACGTTTAAGATAAAAGTTAGATATGAAAATGTTTGCAGGCTTTTTACATGAATATTTTATTTTCTAATTTTTATTTATGGCTTTGAAATTCTTAAGAGGCAGCCGTTTTAAAAAGAAATAGCAGATAAATTTAGCCAGTGAAGTCTGATTATATCATTGTCACATATAAAGTTACCCTTTTCTTCTATAAATAAGATAGTGAAGTATACTCAGGATTAGATTTATAATTTGATTGTTTTATATTTGGTACTAGATAAAGCAACAAAAAGAATGAGCTTTGATCAGAAATGAAATATATTATAAATCATTTATAACAATCTGATTATGTATCGAAATTTTTAAGGATCAAATCAAATCAAAGTCTGCTTATTATTATTATTATTTTATAACAGCAGATTATTATTTATCATCTAATTTTCTTGTTTAAAAGTATTTTATCTGTATTAAAATGGTAAAATTAAAAAACAAAAATTGGTGATTCAGTAAATACACTTACTTTAAAATAAGATATGATTTATAAACAACACAAGTGAGAAAAAAAAAGTAAGAAAAAAAGGAAATAGGATGTTGTTTTTCATTTTTATAAAATCACCCATTGGAATTTTTATCTATATAAAAAAGATTACATTATCTCTGTTTTTTCATCAAACTAATCTTGTTGCTTAGTAGAGTGAAACTATTGATAAAGAAAAGTTTCGGTTTAGCATTCGAAATTTTTTTTTTTTTTTTTTTTTTTTTTTTTTCGTAATTCTCTAATATTTTAGAAATTAAATTTTTAAACAAATCGTTTTGAATTATCAATTGATATTAGTTTCATGTAAAGTTATATAAAAATTTATTGAAAATTATAATAAACATATGCTATTACGAAATCACTGAAAGAAAAGATATTGTATCACAATTAAAGCAATAAAACAACATTTTTCTGACAACACAAATTTGTGACATCACTTCCTGGCAAATTATATTCATGAGATCATATTTAAACAATGGTAGGGTCTAAGGCTCCGAAATGTACGAGCTGGAGCATTCAACATGTTTTTGCCTTGGGGTTCTCGCATGTACCCAGCGATTCCGTAGATTATTATGCTTTAGCCATCGTTTCGGTCATTACTTGTCAATTTTAAGTTTTTTCATTTTTTTTTTCTTTTTAGCACAACTAAATGTGATATAAGAGGTTGTTCAACAATAAATTGCTCGTATAACTCCAGGAAAGAAGAAATTCGTAACTTTTAAATAGAATGCCAGTATCAGTTTTAAAATATTCCTCACTTAGAACTGCATATTTGGTGCAGAAATTACAATATTACACTAAAAGAAGAAGAAGAAGGAAAGAAATAAAAAGAAAATAAATAATAATATCTTGAATGCCTCTAACCTGAAACATTCTTCTCCTTGCAATTTAGGAACACCAGAAAAAGAACAGCTAACAAGTAGATCTTCCATAGAGTGACCAAGTGAATGTCTCAAATCCGATCTTCCCTCGCGCAGAATTGTTAGTTGAAAGTTGAAGAGTTCTTTTTCTGTCAAAGACTGCTTAAAGTTAAATACATATAAAGAAATCATTTCAAAAATAAATTTTATTTGAAATTTAGTGGAAATACCAAATCTAACAGTAAAAATATGTTTCAAAAGAGTTGAAAGTAGTTGTCTACAAACAGACAGCTTTTCCTTCAAAGAAAAATCCTTTGCTACAACGCAAAGTTTGTTTATTAACTTATATCGGTGATTTTATTTTTATTTATTTATTTATTTATTTATTTATTTATTTGGACGAGAGGCCAATTTATTTCATACAAAACAGGACAAATAAAAATGGTTTTCTTGTTTTTTTTTTCTATTTTGTATCAAGTTAACTAAACAATCTTCTTAATAATAAAAGGCAAAGCTTTCCAAAACTAACGCTGAAAATAGTGTCATAGCTAAAACAATATATTGGAATAAAAAGTATGTAAATTTATCCATGTTTTTCTTGCGTGCATTTCAACTGAATAAACTTAGGGGAGAGTTGTCTAAAACGGGGACGGCGGGTCAAATGGGGACGTTCAGTTTCTCATTGATTAGTGCTGTCTTCTTTGAATCTAATAGTCTACGATACTTCTAATTCGGCTATAAGCAAGTTTGAATCTAGTTGTTCACATATTTTACCGGATCTGTTATTTTCTACAAAGTTTTCAAATTTTTGCGATTTTCATTTCGATTGTGGCCGTACACTGTATTGTATCTTATCAAGTGACCTTTGAACGTTTGATTTTGGTAAGTACATTATGGATTCGTCTAGATTTAATATACATTTTCACACATTGCTTTATCGTTTTGTCTCACACGTGTGCGAAGAGACGCCACGTTTTTAGCACACGTCACGGTCGGCTCAAACGGGGACATTGACGGTAGTCCAAAATGGGGACGTCGAACCCCAGAAATGTTCAGCTTTTAACACTACGACTAAAATAATAATGCATCTACCACAAGAAACTGAACGTTTGCAAAAATGAGTGAGTAACAAGAGGAGAGGTAAAACTGTCATACTCACTTCATCACCTTACAAAGCAGAATTGGAAGTTGTGGAACAGGATAAAAATGCAAAGCAGAATAAACAAAAAAGGAAATTGGTCAAGAAACCCACCGAAACTAATCCTAGCTATCTAAAAGCTAAAAAAGAGAAAAAAATATATCAAGACCCAATGTTATCATCTGATGAAGAACAGAATAGCGAGGACGTGTGCATTTTTTGTAATGAACTTTACATTGAATCGAAAGACAGAGGTGTGGATTCAATGTAGTAGCTGTCGAGGTTGGGCACATGAAGCCTATTCAAGTGTTGAGGAAAGCGATATCAATTTCACATGTGATTTTTGTGTCATGCTAGTAACTGTTGAAAAAGATAACAAAATACTTTATTTTAATTATTATTATTACTTTATTAAATATGCATTTTGATTGTGCAATAACTTCACTTTTTCTTTGTAATCCAAGTTTTTCTAATAAGGAGGTTTATTAAGTCCTAATTCGCATTAGGACTTGAATTTACGCTATTTCTTATGAGTACCCCATTTTACCCAATCAGTTGTCCAAAACGGGGACTTTGCACATTTTTCAGAAAAATATTTTTTCTGCCTATACTAATGATATTTTTTTAAAAATAACTTTGCCATCTGATAGTCTAAGACATGCTCTAATCAGGAAGTGCTTTGCCGAATTTTCTTTATTTATAGATTTTCTTTTACGAACAGAGATATGTTAGCGTCCCCGTTTTGGACAACTTTCCCCTATGGGATATTTTGACTATTAAATTTACATCACAATCGCATCAATGTACTGCAATAAAGAAAACAAAATTTCATCCATAGTTTGCAGGGTTTTGGAACATTCGTTCAAATAATAAATTACATATACAAAATTTATTGGTCCATTTTCAGTGATTCATTTAAAAAGTTCATTTCAGTAATAAAATGATTCAGAAGTATTCATAAATTAAATACATAAAATTCAACTACGTTACGAGAAATTAATAATATAAAAAATAATTAGACATGTGTTTATAAAATTTAAATTGAAGGATTAAGGTGCTATTTTTAAATTTTTGAAGGGGTTTGGACTTCTGTAAATAACATAAGATTAAGTCATTTGTTTTAAATATCATGTAAACCGATGTTTAGCAATTCGAACTGGCAAGGAGAAATAAATTTGTAAAATATATGAGTGAAAATCGAGCGCTAGGCGGGCGCAGGCCGATTAGTTTGTAAATGATCACAAAAAGAATAAAGAAAAAACTTATGCAACGCACACCATATTTTTTATTCAAAATTAAATTATGTTTAAGACAGAATTTAAAATATTATTTTTTGTGTATAGTTCATCTATCTTTCTTATAATTATACTTTATTTATAAATAAAATATTGATAATTTAAAAAAGAAAAAAAAACTACAAAGCCCATTGGAAACGTGAATACACTGAGACAAAATTCTGTAACTGACATCTAGAATCTAAATTGTGGTTTCTAGTAAAAATAGTTCCATGTCATACTTATAAATTCTAGTCAACTTTAGAAGCGAGTTCTAAAAACCACTGTTAGAATTCTAGAGCGTTTGTCTGTGTTATCGAGAGCAAACTTCTTTAAAAATCTCTGCAAATAAATGGGAATACACGAGGCGAGTTTTAGCAACTATAATCCTGGTTTATGACCTAATTCTATAAATTCTATCGAAAATTTCTTGCAATATTCAGAATATTCAGAATATTGTTTTACCATCTAGAAATGTATAGACTAGAAATTCTCGATCATTTCGTTTATTCAGCTTATTGACGTGCCTCATACGCTTAGCTCGAAAATCTATATTTCTAGTTTAGGAATTTATAAAATGGCCACTTATTCACTCTAAAGGAAGGCGGTATATTTTTTTCCTCAGCGTATCTATAGCAAATAATGTTACCTCTATCCCGTAACAACTATTAACGCAATCTGAAAATCGTGCTTTTACTTCATTTAATGAAGAGAAAAATGGCTTATGATTCCACTTGTACTTTATTAATTTTTCTCGTGAAGTATTTTGAATTCTTTATGAAAATGGAAAAAGAGTTATTTAAAAAGCTAGATGATAAAAGCAGCATCGTCGCTATTTTGCAGTAGAACAGCTTGTATAAATCAGCAGGTTCGATAAAATCCAGTTTCCTTATTTTCTTTCTTTCTTTTATTTAGGACTTTATCCGAAATTCTGCTGACAACAAAATTTTTTATTTATAAATTGCGACCGAGGGAGAAAAAAAAATTCAAATGGTTTGGTTCTCGGGTAGAACTATCTTTGAGTCTCGCATATGTGTTACCAGAATTTACCAAAGAGCGTATCGGTCATTAAATAGAAAACTAACCTGTATTTAAGTTAATTTTTGTTGTATAATTTTGGACCACGAGACAGTATAATCATTTTTAACCATCCTCCCACAAGTTGAAAAAGTCAACTCAAGCTTTCTTGGATTTCTTTTCGCCTACCAAAGAAATATCAATATAAGTCTTTTCAAACGCTAAAAACGAGGATTTTAAACAAATGATTACAAACGATAAATTGTCATTTTTTTATTATTATAATTTAAATATTCATCACTGAAAAAGCTTTTCTAATGATATTTGTAGCTTATTCTTTTTTTATTTATTTATTTTTTTTTTTCCCCGCATAATATTTTTTACTTAAAAGGTAAGTCTGACCTGTTATCATTCTCGTAAAAGCCACAAATATTTTAACATTTGTTCTCTTTAACGATTGTAAATAGTAACAAACTGAACAACGATTTTTTAGCACTCTTGATACTTGAAATAATTAAAAAAAACTATACAAAACATATGCATAATAAATTGGAAAAAGAAAAAAAAAAAAACTTGCAACAATTGTTTTGAGTGGAAATAAAACCATGACTCATTGTCAGGGAAATAAAGTAGGCAGAAAAGCAGCAAAACTAAAAGGCATCGTACAAAATCGAGGTCAATGAGGAGCAAAAATTAATAAAACAGAAAATCAATATAAAACTTGTGTGACAACAATTAAAAAATAAATAAATAAATAAATAAATAAAAATAAGATCTAAAAAAATATTTATTTAACAAATAAACAAAATCAGGAGTAAAAAAAAAAAAAAAAAAAAAGAGGCAATAAGCAAAAGTGTTATGTGAAGAATTTCCAAGCATAAGACATGAAAAATATTAAAAATGCCTTTAAAAAGATTATGTATATATATAATTATTTGTAATTCGTGTCACACCAGTATTTATATTGGATTTCTATTTTAATTATTATTACTTACCATTTTCCTCGATTTAGTGCGTTGTCACTTTGTTTTGCTGCACTAGTGCCTACTTTGTTCACATTACGAAAGGTTGTACTTTTATTTCGATTTGAAACAGTTGCTGTATATTTAAAGTGTTTAGAGAATATTTTTTTTTTTTTTTCCCGTTACTTAACAGCACCAGTTCCAGTGATTTTTTACTAACGAAATAATATCTCTTGAAAAGATTTAGAATTCTTTGGGTAAAAAGTATTATAATTTTTGTGAAACGTTATGAGTGAATATTCAAATGGTTAATTTATATTATTTGGCCTTTTTTTTTTCTTCTTCTTCTTCTTCTTGTTATATTTGAGAATGTTACAAAAAAATAAGAAGATATTTTTAATTTAATTGTTCCAGTTAAGATATGAATTCATTTCTATGAAGCAGAGGGAACATATTTGTAGATGAAAATCAATATCTTTAAAAAGTACTAAGTATTAAATTACTTTCAAAAATTAAACTTACGTCCATTGCCGTTAAATTTCGGGGACAGAAATCCCGAAATTCATTACAAAAACTTGACTTTTTAAATCTGAAAAACAAATTTAAAAATAATAAATCATACATAATAGATGAAATGTAAAACAAATCTGTGATTTCATAAAAATTGAAGAAAACATTTTATTCAATTATTTTTTTTATACAAAAATTAATTGCAAATAAGAAATTTAATTAATAGTAGAGTAATTTTTTATCATTACCACGATCTTTATTACAAAAAGAGCAGCTAATTTTTGTCATTTTAAACGTTTATATAAATAATTAATTTTAGTGTTTATTATTATTATTATTATTATTATTATTAAAAAAAAAATCAAAATAAGGAATGTTGATTTATTGATTAAATTAACAATAACTTTTCTCACTATAAAATTTATTTACATCTATAAAACTTTTAACAGAATTTCATAAAAAGCATGTATTTTTAATTACAAAATCAAAAAACTACACTAACGTTCTGAAATTAATTTTAAAAAAAAAGAAAAAAAAATTGTTTTATGTTGAATCACTATTGACTTTTGCCTATATCTATAAATAATTTTACAAAACTCAAAAACAGTATGAATGCATTTTCAATTTCAAAAGGAAGAAATATATATATATTTATAGATTTTATACTAACAAGCAAATTATTTCAAGTGCTAATTTCTGATTGGCTTATTAATTCTGTATTGTCTATCGACCTAATCTGAATCACATTTTTCTCTTAAATAACTTTAGATTAAGCAAAAATCGAATATTAGAAGTAAAATCTTCAAATGCTACATTAAAGTACTCAAAACTATATTTTATTCAGTATAAATAAACAAGTGACATACCTGTTATATTTTATTCCGTATAAATAAACAAGTGACATACCTGTTAGCATTGCAAAGAGTAACTGCCGGAAACATAAGTGATCCCATATTTTGTATATCTATTTGTACTATCGACTGGTACTGTCGATACTGCACCAGAAAAGCCCCAAACTGGTAGAAAAATCCAATGAGACACACTAAAAATATAAAACACCAAAAACCTCTCCTTTTCTTGGTTTTCGCTTGGGCTATGTGATTAATACCACTTACAGATGAATTACCAAATATTTTTTTCGAATACTCCCATACAGTCTTCTCCTCATCGGAATCGGAACCATTATCTTGATGTAATGGCCGCTTCAAGATTGAACTTCTCTTTCTCTCGGGATACCAGACTCTACCATGAGTTGGACATACTCGAACTGTATAGGCCATTAGAGGAGGCATTGATGAATCTTAATCTTCTAAACCTACAAAATATACAGAGATACCGACATTTTAATTTATTTCGGAACATTGTTAGTACTCGCACTTTTTTTCACATCATTTTATTTTTAGTAAAATTTTCTGGAATAAATAATTACGTTTAAATAAGAAGAAAAATACCAGTGGTGTGAAAAAAGGGCAGATATTAACAATGCTCGGAAATAAATGAAAATTTGGCAGCTTTGAACATATATGACACTTTTAAAGGTAGTTTTGTGACCACCCTGAATCAGTTTAATACTTTTTAATGCGTGTAACATTATCTTTGTTTTATTTACCAAGGTTTATAAAATATTTTTATCATACCTAAAACAAGCATTCAATCGATATCTTTCTAAATAAAATAATTAGCCTATCCAGATATTAATAGAATATTTGCGGTGACAAACGCTAATTATACAGGATAGCAACCAAATAATTGCATTTTTTTTTTTTTTTTTTTTTACTATTTCTTATAGATTTCTACTCACTAAAACCGAAAATATATTAAAAAATTCTAATGCACACACATACACACGCATATATATACAGTAACTGCCGCTTAATAAATTCACTGGTTAATAAAATCAGTAGCTTAATCTGATCAAATTGCGAGGACTGGAATCAAATCAAAGTGCTTTTAAAACAGCCGATTTGTAAAATCAGCATCGCCGGTTAATAAACTCAAAAAAATCTCTTCAGCAACAAAAATATCATTTATGCAAGCTATTTTTTTTTCTTTCTTTCTTTTTCCAAAGAGACAAAAACAAAAACAAAAAAAAAAAATAAATAAATAAATAAATAAATAAATAAAAGTAATTAAAAGTGTGAAAGTATTTTCGTATTTTAACTAATTAACAGAAAACAAATCAAAAATTCGAAAATAGGGTTTCGAGGTGCACAAGGATCCCTCGGGAGGCAGTTTCGTGTAGAATCACGTGACTGTCTGAGCTACCGTTTTTGCGCTACGCTGTGCACACGCAGACACACAAACGTTGCCTTTTATATATGTATATATATAAATGATAAAATTAGTATTTTTTTACTGTTAAACCCCAATATTACAAAAAAAATTGGGATTTAGCATCCTGGAAAACAAGTTTACCAAAAAATTTCAAGTAGCTGCTTTTTTTTTTTTTTTTTTTTTTTTTTTTTTTTAATTTTTCATCTTTTTTTTTTTTTTTTTTTTTTTTTCATGTATTTATTAGTTGAAGTAGAGAAAGTTCTCTGTTTAACGGATGTTTCACTTTGATTTTTCATTCTTAAAGTTATATAATAACATTTGTTATATATCAAGAAACTGACAAATTCGAAAAATTGCTTCAATGAAAAATAAATAGACCTTATAATGTTTTCTAAATATGTACAAAATAATTTACACTTTTTTTAACAGCGTTTTGTGTTTAAAAACAGTCATAAGCTATTTTAGAAAGAGATTTGAAAAAAATTCCTGTAAAAATCAGAAACGTATAAAATATACATTCTACAATTTTTCAATCCTGAAGTTTATATATAGTACACCTCCCATGTTTGCTTCATAAAATTTAAACAGTTTGAGATTTTGAGATTTGAAATAAACTTCTGGAAAGCTGAATGATGTTGCTTAGAAAAAATATATGGCAGCAGAAAGCTATATTTGTTTTTGAAATTAAAATACAATATCTTTTCTCAAAATGGTTGAGGACAGTCAGGTCAAAAATATAAGAAATTTTCTAATTATTTAAAATAATTAGAAAATTTAAATTTACAACAGGGGCAATAAACAGTCATGAGCTTTGTAAGACATTTGAAAATATTTCTTAGATGTAAAAAATAGAAGCATATAAAGAAAACATCGGGTAACTTTTTCCATTCTGAAGTCCACAAATGATAAATCTCTCTTATATGCTTCCTGAAATCCTAACAGTTTCATACATTTGGATTATGACTAGGTTTCTAAAAAGCAGAATGAAGTTGTTTTAAAAAAGATATATGGAAGCACAAAACTGGATGTATTTTTGAAATTAAAAAGCCAAAATGTTTCATCTGTTTTCGAAAAATGGTTGAAAATAGGGAGATAAAAAAAAAAAATAATAAAAAAAAAATAATAAGAAGAAGAAGAAGAAGAAGAAATTTTCTAATTGTTTAAAATAATTAAAAAATTTAAATTAACAACAGGGGCAGAAAACAGTCATGAGCTCTGTAAAGACCTTTGAAAATATTTCTTAGACATAAAAATAGAAGCGTGTGAAGAAAACATCGAGTAACATTTTCCATTCTGAAGTCCACAAATAATGAACCTCTTATGCTTCCTAAAACCTAAACAGTTTGATATTTTGGAATTGGGATTATGATTAGGCTTCTAAAAGACAGAATGAAGTTGCTTTAGAAAAGATATATAGCAGCACAAAACTGGATTTATTTTTGAAATAATAAAAAACGTTTGACATATTTTTGCAAAATGGTTGAAGATGGCTTGGTCGAAAAAATAAGTGATTCTTTTAATTATATAAAATAATTTGCGACCTTGCAAATGGTCATAGGTCGTTTCGTAAAGATATTTGAAAAGATGTCCAAAAAAGTATAAATGAATAGCGTAAAAAAGAAATGTTCTATAACATCTTCAATGAACCGCTCTTCTATGCTTCCTAAATTCTAAACAGTTTGATATTTTGTTAAGAATTTTTAAGATCTCAATAATGTTACTTTAAAAATATATACGGCACCGCAAAATTGGATTTATTAATGAAATTTTAAAAATATATACCCTCTGTTTTCGCAAAATGATTAAAGAAAGTAAATTCGAAAAAAATAAGCAATTTTTCTGACTATCTAAAATATAGTTACGTTCATCAGTGCCTGACTCTGTCCCTTGGACTCTGAGCTGTGTGTGAACGCAAGTTGCCATCTAACTTTCATACTTTATTTAATTTTTAAAAAATCTAACTGTCCGATTGATAAGCTGTTTAATCCGACGGATTCAGAAAAATCGCACCTTTCATTTGGTACCGTATTTGTAACGAGTTTTTTATTACAGTTTTTAAAATTGATTGAAATATGAAAATAACGGCTTTAAAATAGACATTTAAATTTTAAATTGTTGTTATTTTTTTTTTTTTTTTTTTCAGCATATGAAATAAAATATATTTTCACGCGGAAATATATATATATACATATAATGAATAATTTAATTCCTTAACAATACTCAGCAAATGAGAGAAAGATGAAAATACCAACAATGAAATTAAAAATTAGATACTTTTTAGAGGTAAAGAGTTGGTATTTCAAACAACCAATTAAATGCCAAGTATAATATGCAAATATTAATATTATAAGAAAGTATTTATGAATTGCATAAAATTAATGTCAGGAATACTAATTGAAATAATACACATTTGTTTAAGCGCATTAGCAGCTATAGTCAAAGTGTATATAATTTTTAAAATAGTGTTAATGCCAAAATAGGCCATTATTTGTATATATGTAATAATATATACAATAAGCAATAAATATGAAATTAAGTTAATAAATAATGATAGTAAGCATAATAAATAAAATACATTTAAAATTTTTTGCGCATAAGCAGCAGATTAAATTTAAATGTAAACATAATGAATAATTTAATTCCTTAACAATACTCAGCAAATGAGAGAAAGATGAAAATACCAACAATGAAATTAAAAATTATATACTTTTTAGAGGTAAAGAGTTGGTATTTCAAAAAACCAATTAAATGCCAAGTATAATATGCAAATATTAATATTATAAGAAAGTATTTATGAATTGCATAAAATCAATGTCAGGAATACTAATTGAAATAATACACATTTGTTTAAGCGCATTAGCAGCTATAGTCAAAGTGTATATAATTTTTAAAATAGTGTTAATGCCAAAATAGGCCATTATTTGTATATATGTAATAATATATACAATAAGCAATAAATATGAAACTAAGTTAATAAATAATGATAGTAAGCATAATAAATAAAATACATTTAAAATTTTTTGCGCATAAGCAGCAGATTAAATTTAAATGTAAATATAATGAATAATTTAATTCCTTAACAATACTCAGCAAATGAGAAAAAGATGAAAATACCAACAATGAAATTAAAAATTAGATACTTTTTAGAGGTTATATATAAAACATTAAATTTGCTCATGCATATGGAAAAATGATGTCTACAAAATAATAATAATAATTTTGAATTTTAAAGTTAACGAAGAGATAATTAAAGTGCGAAAATTTTTCACGGACTTGCTAGCAAGTGAATTAGTTGAAGTGAGAAATAAATAAAATGAAATGATCATTTTTCAACGGGCGTCTTAGTCGCCCTACAACTAACTAGTCTAAAATAATTAGGCAATTCGCAGCAATAAAATCTGTATCTTTGAAAAATTTTATAATTATTTAAAGCTGTGTAATTTTAAATTGAATGGCATTTAGTAAGGGTTTAATGATTCAGTAACTTAGAGCTAATTTTAGGTTTAAGCATGTGAACTCAAACTCGTGGTCCCATAAAACGCTTTTTTCTGCATCTGGATTTGTGTGTTTAAGAATCATGAAAATATATTTCTATTGTTATTATATAACTTTGGAAAGCTACCAAAGAACCAAAAGTTTTCTTCCAACTTTAAAAATTGTAACTTATTGAAAGCTAACGACCAGAAGTTTTAATTAGTATTTCGTACACTTTTGCAATTGACAATGCTCGCTTATTTCTAACAGGTAAAGAATTAAACCATGTCTCAATCTTTTTGGAATACCCTGTATAGCAGGATTTAACGACATAAATATCAGAAGAAATGAAAAGAAATTTATTGAAATTTTACTTACTTTAAGTAAAACTATCTTCAAATTAAGAAATGCATCTCAAACGCAGCTTAAATATGTTTTATCTACGACAAATAATACTTTAATATTTTGTCATATTTCTTCTACAAAAGATGCCTTTTTCATAAAACGTCATTTGGCTGCTGACAATTGAGATGTAATTAACTGCCATAGTAACGCAGCTATTTGAATTATTACATTTATTCTCATATAAAAAATTCAAGAGTAATTTCATCTTAGAAAATAATATGTAGGGTCAGAAGAATAAGTAATACATTGAAATAAAATACTTCAGAAAAAACTGTAGGATAAGTAAGACACAGAATGTAGGTGACCTCATTTTACAAACAAAATTTAACAATCACCTTGATATTGTGTTTATTTTCTTTTAATTAAAAAGTGTTAGGCGAACATTATTAAAATAAAAGCTTTTAGGAGGATAATTTTATAAAAGTTTCGTTATGTATAAACAAGTTTTCCTGGAAAAAGTATTTACTAAGTGGCAATTTACCCATATAAACAATTTACCCCTTATTTGTGATTTGTTTTTTCACAAAACGAATTTAACTAAATTTACATATCTTAAATTTTACCTGGTATCGATATATATTGTTTTCTTTCTAATACCACTATATACTCTCTAATTTCATCAAACTTTTGTTCTTATATTATAACCTGGAGTGACTCTACTCTATTTTCCAAATATTTAATGATTAATTGTTGTTTAGAATGAATTTAAATAAGAGAAATCGTTAAATAAATAAAAGGAAAACAATAATAGGGTGTTTACATATATTTTCCTTAAGTTGTATGCCGTTTAATAGAGCGGAACGTATCCTAATTTAGATGCACTACCTCCCCCCTCCCTTTCGAATTTTTATATTTTAAATACGTCGAGAATTAGCTCTCGGGAATAGTCGGGAATTAGCTAGATTTTAACTATGTTAAAATCTAGCTCATAATTAACTCTAATTTGCTCTCTAATGTTAGAATTTGCTCTCTGTTCCGTATTGAGATATATCAACTTTAACAGTGCGGGGCTTACTTAACACACTTCCACACTTTTGAATAACAAGATATTGGAGTTGTCAATATTTAACTCTCAATTAATTATAATTTCCTCCGGCTTTGTCAACAAGATATTTCAATTTAAAAGAAATTAATACTGGGCCACCTATACGACTTATAAACATCAACATCCAATGAGAATAATTTTTCATAACTTATATCACACACAGCATTTGAAGTACATATATAGCACAGCAACTGATATATATAGCTTTGGATAAGCAGAAAATAATGGAGAATAGCAGCACCTTGAATCAGAATAGTTTTATTTAATGTTCATCTCACATGCCAAGTTTTGTGCATGTATACACTGTAGAAGCTTGAATACAGTCTTCCCAAAATGGGATTATATAGCAACACAGCAGCGCCGCCTGTTGCAACAACATATATACATATATATAGTTCCTATATTTTTGGCTTTGGGGAGTTTAAAGTGTCCGGTAAGTATTGATAATCCAAGAACTTACCTGATCTTAAAGACAGCATTTCACAACATGTTCCTAACATTTTCCCAAACACACTGCGGCCAACTGTGGAACGTGCTATCTTACAATTCCAGATGGCAGCTGACAATGATAGCTCTCATGTTAAACATGTCTTTATGTAGAAAAATTTTTAAACTATCATAGATATATTCTAAATGCGTAATTCATTTAAAAAACGCCCCCTGGTGGAAAAAATTTGAACTATTTTTTTTCTTATTCGCTTAAACAAATTCCCATACCTTCATTATGTCCTACGCAAAATTTCATAACTTTCTCAACAATAGTTTCGACTTTAGACAACTTTAAAATGGAGTCATCTAATTTCGGACACTCTGTATATACAATAGATTTAAATTAATTTTTTTGACAATATTAAATACAGTGTGGTCATAATAAAGCTTCGCCTAGTCCGTGCTCTCTGTAGCTGTAACTAAAAGGCGGATTGTGTCGATATTTTGTTTTTAGACAACTCAAAGGATGCGCTCAAAAATTCTGCAACATAAATAAACAAATAAATAAAATAAAATAAAATAAAATAATTCTCTAGGAGTGAGAGACATGCATCAAAATACAAATAAGCTACAAATTTCATTACAAACATCTTTTTTATTAGATCTTTTCTTTTAGCCATTTTTGTTATTTTTTGGAGACTATTTAGAGGTGTGAAGCATATAGTTCAATGTGGGACCCACCATTAAGTTGTAAAATCTGCAGCCGATGAACGGTGCATTCAACAGCTGACATTGCTGACCGCCAGTGATATAAAGCACATGCAAAATTTTCGGTTCTTCACGTCAGTAAAAGTTACATATATATATATATATATATATATACATTTTTTTTTATCTTGGGATTATTATTATTATTATTATTATAAAAATAAACGTGATTTTTTTTATTTTTCGAACACTATAGTGAGGAAAGTATTGTAATCGCGTTAAAAGTCTGAGTTTGAGATTTTTGTGTTTCTACACGTTTTCAGGTTCCCTGAATTCATATTTAATATTTTTATGATGATGTATATGTGTATGCATGTGAATGAACATGATAGCGTCTAAACGTTTTGTTCAAATGAGCTGAAATTTGGTTATAGGCCACCATAGAACGAACTCTATTGAGTTTGATGAATCTAGCACTTATAGTTTTTTTTTACAGGGACACAAAGAAAATTTTTGATTACTATGGTCTATGGGGCCAAATTTTGTAAAGTGCGATAGTGCCTTATTCGTTTGAAATGAAAATTTATACACATGTTATGAGTCGCCGTCACACGAACTTTATAAATTTTAATGAATTTTAATGAATTTGACACAAAGAATAATTCTTTATGATTATGATCTATATGGGTCGAAATTTTTTAAATGCGATAGCGTCTAAATGCTTTTCTCAGTTGAGTTAAAAATTTATACACATGCTATAAGTCAAAGTTGCACGAAGTACATAAATTTTGGTGAATCTAGCACGTATTCTTTTTTTTTTTTTTTTTTTTCTTAGGGACACAATGAAAAATTCTTTATCATTATGACCTACAGGCTGAAAGTATTTCAATTGTGATAGCTTCTAACTGCTTATCAGAATGAGCTGAAAATTTATATATGTGTTAAAGATCACCGTTGTTCGAAATGTGTAGATCTTGGTAAATCTAGTACTTATAGTTTTTTTACAGGGATACGACAAAAAAAAAAAAAAAAAAAAAAAAAAAAATCTTTATAATTATGGCCTATGGACTGAAATCATACTTGCCAACATCCTAATTAATATTCCGTAGTGTTATTAGTCCCATCCTTTTTCTGAATCCAGTAAATTTTTATAGTAATATTCTCCAAATGCAATTACGATTAAATGAGAAGAAAAATACTTTAAAAAGGTACTGGTGGGAAAAAGAAGGCGGGGGTAACAATACTATGGAATATTAATTAAAAATTCTTATTTAAACGTAATTGCAATTGGAGAATATTACTCTAAACATTTACTGCTTGAAAAAAGGGCGGGACTAACAACACTATCATTATGACCTACAGGCTGAAAGTATTTCAATTGTGATAGCTTCTAACTGCTTATCAGAATGAGCTGAAAATTTATATATGTGTTAAAGATCACCGTTGTTCGAAATGTGTAGATCTTGGTAAATCTAGTACTTATAGTTTTTTTACAGGGATACGACAAAAAAAAAAAAATCTTTATAATTATGGCCTATGGGCTGAAATCATACTTGCCAACATCCTAATTAATATTCCGTAGTGTTATTAGTCCCATCCTTTTTCTGAATCCAGTAAATTTTTATAGTAATATTCTCCAAATGCAATTACGATTAAATGAGAAGAAAAATACTTTAAAAAGATACTGGTGGGAAAAAGAAGGCGGGGGTAACAATACTATGGAATATTAATTAAAAATTCTTATTTAAACGTAATTGCAATTGGAGAAAATTACTCTAAACATTTACTGCTTGAAAAAAAGGGCGGGACTAACAACACTACGGAATATTTATTAGGATGTTGGCAAGTATGTTTATCCAATTGAGTTGAAAATTTATATGCGTACTGCAGATCATCGTCAGATGAAGCGCAAAAATTCTGGTGAATCTAGCACTGATAGGTTTTTACAGGGACACAAGGAAAAATTCATTTTCATTATGCTCTATGGGCTCAAATAATTTAAAGTGTGTTTGCATCAAAATCCTTATTTGAATGAACTGAAAATTCATACACAAGTTACAGGTCACAGTCGCAGACACATATAGATTTTAGTGAATATAATTCTTATAGTTTTTTTACAAGGGCACAAAGAAAAATACTTTTTCATTGTATGGGCTCATTTCATGGGCTCAAATTATTTAAAATGCAATAGCATCTAAATGCCTCACCTGATTGATCTGAAAATTTATATGCATGTTTTAGATAACTATCGTACGAACTTTATAGATTTTGGTGAGTCTAACAATTATAGATTTTTACAGGGTCACATCAAAAATTTATCATTATGATCTATAGGCTCAAATTATTTGAAGCGCAATAACGTTAAACTAAACGACATACTATATGAAGAAAAATACTCATATACCTTATTATAATTTTCTCTTTTGCGTATTTTATGATTTTTCTTACATTAATTTATTTATACAACCATTAAATACTTAATGTTCGGAAAGTCGAGTGAAGTCACTCGACTTTCTGATTTCCAGATTTTTTTCTTTTAAGAAAGTAGTAGAAAATATTAAACTATAATATTTTTTAAACTGGACATCCCCCTCTAAAGATTACTTCTTTAAAGACCGGCACAAAACCCTTAACTGATTATTATTTTTATTATTTATTTATTTTATTTATTTATTTTTTTTTTTTTTGCGTTTACGAAAATGCAAATTATGTAAATACTCCTCATGTCATATATATACTCGTAGCTGGTAAAAATCCCACTATTGACACACTAATTAATAAACTTAGTGAAGAATATCCGTTAACCGACCTGAGCGACGTCAAATATTACCTCGGCATTAACAAAGGAAGACCTTGTTAAAGGGTAATTACACTTGATCAAAGTAACAAAATGCAGGTCATTGTAACAAAATTCGGGCTAGACAAAACACGACCCACTGACACACCAATGGAACTAGGATATATAAAATTGGCTGATAACGATAATCTTTCACCAAACAGTACAATGTACAGACAGGCTATAGGCGAGTTACTTTACATCTCTACAGTATCACGACCTGATATAAGTGCTGCTGTAGGCATCTTAAGCCGTAGAAACGAAAATCCTAGAGCGAAAAAGACTGGGAAGCAGTTAAAAGGGTTATCAGATATTTGAAAACCACAAAAGATATTAAATTAACGCTTTGTAATTCTGGGGAACCTGTTCTTAGAGCATATTCGGATTCAGATTGGGCGAACGATTCTAGTGATAGAAAATCTATTACAGAAAATTTATTCCTGTTGGGAAAAAATTCAATTTTTTGGAATCTAAAAAGCAATCTTGTGTGTTCATGTCATCTGCCGAAGCCGAGTATGTTGCAGCTGTGAGTGCTGCACTTAAAAAACAATGACTCATGAAACTATTGGATGATTTGAATTTGCTACAAGAACATCCTATTGTGTTATATAAAGTCAATCAGTCCACAATAAAAATTGCTGAAAATGACAAATATTATTCGAAGACTAAGCACCTGCAGTTAAGATTTCATCTTCTCAGAAGTTTGATACAGGAAAGCCTGATAAGACTTGAATATAAACCAATTACTGAAATGATTGTTGATATCCTCACAAAAGCTCTACCAAAAATCATTTTTAATATACATAGACAACTGTTAATGAACACTTGAAAATTTCTGAGTTTACGAGGGGGTGTCGGATATTTTATTCTCAGAACTAAAAACTTTATTTGACATTTTTGTGTGTGTGTGTGTGTTCCAGAACTCGTTTCTTTGTTTCTTTTTCAGTCAGTAATTTCAGATGCAGCTGCGTAATGTACGTGTCGTATGGATACGTGACAAAATGTAGCGGTACTCCACTACTTCATTAATTATTTTCTTTTAATCATGTAATATCTTGTGAGTAGGATGATTTACTTTTGTTTTAGTACAACTTTATTAGTCCTACTTTATTACTTTCTTCTATATTCAATAGAAGAAAGTATTGGATTCGTAAAAATTTTCGACCTCGGGTTTTTGATGGATTTACACGTTTTGAGAGATGTAGAACACGATTTGACCATTTTTAGAAAATGTCTGTCTGTCTGTCTGTGTGTATGTGACAAAATTTTGTGGCAACTGTATCTCAGGAACTACTGCACAGAATTTCATACAAATTAGAATGTAGTTGCACCTTGACGTAAATTAGTGCCTATCAACTTTTGGTAAAAATTGTCTTACAGGTTGCGTTGCCATCTTACTTTTTCTAAATTTTTAACATGGTGATATAGGACAAAATTTTGTATAAATGTGCATAAGGTGAATTATTTTTTAGTAATCATTATGAAATTTACAAGAATTATTTATAATAGAGATAGTCAACTGGGAAAATTTTTTTGTATGTGTAGGAGCCTCGTCAACCCCCCTGGGGGGAAGTCCCCCCTCGAATGGAGTAAATTTTTAAGATGGGTATCTTTCGAAAGGTCTCGTCAATACCATTAAAACGAATGGTTGAACTATAAATCTGTGACAATTTAAAATAAAGTTATCGATTTTTTTAACTTTTTACGAAAAACGTAATATATATATATATATATATATTTTAACCAAACTTGGTATTTAGTTGGCCCCTGACATAAACTGGTGCTGAATAGATTTGGGGATCAATCGCACAACAGGAGGCGCTGTGATCGTATTTTTTCTAAATTTTTAACATGGCAGTATAGGACAAAATTTCGTATAAATGTACATAATGAGAGTTATTCTTAACCTTTGATTGTAAAAATAATGCGAATTATTGATAATAGTAGTAGTTAATTAGAAAAAAAATTTTGTGCATTTGGGGGTATCGCTCTCCCCCCCCCCTGAAGCCCTGAAGGAAGTACCCCACGAGGTGGGGTAAATTTCCAAGATGGGTATCTTTCGAAAGGTCTCGTCAATACCTTTAAAACGAATGGTTGAACTATAAATATGTGATAATTTAAAACAAAGTTATTGATTTTTTTTACTTTTAACGAAAAAAAAAAAAAAAAAACTTGGATTTTTTTTTTTTTTTTTTCAATATTGTTACTGAGTGAATTTGTATAGGAAAATATAGAAGAAAGTCTTGTGGTGGCCACTACATACTAGTTTTTCATGTCTAAGATTAAATATTTAAAAAGTAATTTATATCTAGACCTTATTTTATCCACTATGTAAAAGATATCTAAAATTCTGTGCATGAACATTAATCTACACTGTATTACAGAAAGAATTGTTTTGGCTTCACAAGCATAAATACTGAATATTATCATATCATATCATTCTTCAAAACCTGGTTTTTCTGAATCTTCTATATCAGTGTTTACCCAGGTAAGTGGAACATTTAATTATATAACTGTTGATCGTTATTATTAAAAGGAATATTATATATTTTTTAATATATATGTGTGTGTGTAAAATAATAAGAAGGGGAAATCTGCGAATTCATAGCTTCTCGAACTTTCAATAGGGCACTGTCCCGGACCGCCGCGAAGAGGAGATTACACGTTGTTTTCTGGGCCTGGACACTTATCGTCGTCCATTATTAACCACGTGACCATATGCGATGAGCGCGTAACAGAAACTAAAACCGAATGAGAATACGGAAGGACGGAAGCTGTGTTGTTGATTAAAATTCTTTTACGGTTTCTTGTTGTTATAACATTTAGAACTCTTATACAAGATAAGGTAAAATGCCTATTTTCTTCATATATCTTCGTCGAAAGATTAAAGCAATGTTTTGAATTCAATACTGATTTTAAATATAAAGAACAAACTATAACTTGTTAAGCCTGTTCATTCACATGTTGAGTAATGAATCTGAATAACGGTAATCGGCAATCGAGTAATAATTTTGATCTTGAAACAATATTATATTCTTAAATGTGAAATGATAAGTATATATCACATTTATCTTTCAAAATTATGTGTAGTATATAATTTTTACTAAATGTATTGCTTTTCATCCGAAGACGATATTTTTTTTAATTATTTTTTCTAGGTTAAATTTTGTAAAGTGAAAAATATAATTACAAAGCAATTGCTAGAAAGCATATTTTTTATAATGCACATCCTGCTGTTTTTATTATTTTGTTTTTACTTTAGAAAATAACATGCCTAAAAGTGACACATAATGATGTGGTCAGCTTTTATAGAAAAACCTACAATAAATATTTAATAATTTAATGGCATTTAATTATTAGAAATTTAGTTTTTATTCCTACTAAGCATCTCATTAATAATTATAACTGTGCATTTATTTTGAAATTATTTATCGAGTCAAACTAATAATAATAATAATAATAATAATAATAATAATTTAATATCATAGCTCCAAGAAAAGGAATTTGCCTGGATATTAGTTTGTTTATCAAGCTTTGTAGTATATTATATTTATAAAAATATTTTCTATATGCACCTAATATTATACTTTATTCTGTAAAACTGATATTTTGTTAGATAGAAATTGGTATGTTGTGGCTATCACAAAACATTCTTCTATATCATTCTATATAACGGCGCTACATACTGTTTAACATAAACAAAAATTTAATCATAGCTTCTCACAATAAAGATTTTAAATATGGAATTTTGGGCAATTTTAATGAACAGATGCTGAGATGTAGCCATGTGGAAAATCACAGAAGTTGAATAATAATAGCGTCGTTGAATAAAATTTAATTTGCAATTAAAAAGTAATTTTTATCCAAAATCGATGAAATTTGAACTACAACTATCCCTTGTGATGTTAACGGTGCACAGTAAGTTTGAAAGAATTTTGAGGAAAATTGAAGCATTTTGAAATATGCAATTTTTATTCCCAGTACAAAAACCACGTGAACTCAATTGTTAAACAATTTCGTTCTTTCGTTTTCTTGGTCAATGGCAGTTGCCATGGTAACCCACCACATGAAGTCGAATGGATCAAGATCGCGGTATTCAATAGTTTTACGCCTAAAATTAAAAAAAAATTATAACTGATTCAGTTTTTGAAATAATGTCTCAATTTTTCGAGATGTGATTCGTCTAATTGAGGTCTATATACAAAAAAAAAAAAAAAAAAAAAAACGAAATGATTTGCTTCTAAAAGGTTTTGAGTTATAAAATGTTTTGTGAAAAAAACGATGTTTTGTAAAATCTAAAAATATGGATCGCTAATCCGTATTTTGTTAAAATGTTTATATGGTTCGAAAGAGGATTAAATGAGTTTTCAAAATGTGCCGGTTGTTAAGAAATGGAAGAGTTACTCGGTCGTACAAGGCGTTTCAAAAATGACGATCGAGAAAAAGAGAAATTTTGGACCCTTTTTAAAACTTCTTTTTAAATATAAAAAATCCGTATTTAAAAAAAAAAAAAAAAAAATTGTACAGTAAGAATCGGTAATAAATGCTCTTTCTCGTGGTACTTGTGTGTTTTCAATATCTCGAACCATTCACCTAGGATCGCTTTACAAAAACCCGTGAAATTTTCTCTCTCTACTTTTTCTTTTGATGAACGCGGTTCAAGCGGAAAATTACGGTCACCTGGCTTTTTGAATCGTTTCTTGATTAGACATAGTTGGACGTTTTAATTAATATCTCGGCTAATTAGGGTCGCATTGGTTAGCGAATTATTGCGATGTCGAGATGAAGAAATTCCACGTCTTCTGGTACCGTATTGAGCCGCTGCGACCAATGGCGCAGAAGCTTTAGCAACCATAAGGCATTTCTCACGCGCGCGCGCGCACGCACACACACACACACACACACGCACAGATTTTAATAATATAAGGAGACTAGCTAGGAGAGTTGATTTTGACCCTTCCTTTTAACCCGCCTAATTCCTTCTCCGCTTATGTAAATGGACCAATTCTTTTTTTTTTTTTTTTTTTTTTTTTTGAAAGATCGAAGGAGAAATTGATATGGGTTCGCATTTGTTATGTGAACAGGGTTATTGTTTGAATATGTATATAAGGTCATCGTCAGGGTACACCAGTTATAATTCGGCCTGTTTTGAAGGAACTGGAGTTTGGTTTATCCTGATGATCATAACATACTAACTTCTATATTCGCTTACTACCTACTTTTTTTTTTTTATAATTTACCATAAAAAATTTAAAACGTGAAAATTGAGAAAACGTATTTTCACCCTCAGTTTTTTTTTTTTTTTTTTTTTTTTTTTTTTTTTTGACGTTTTACACGTTTTGAATTTTTTGGAATCCGAAAAACAGAAAATTGATATTATTCTTCTGTAGGTTAGTCGATTTCTCAGTTAGTTCGTCTGTTAGTATATTAGTCTGCTTAGACATTATCTGAAAAACAAATGTCGTATAAAGACGTCTGACCAGTTTTTGTAATATCACTTATGATACTGGCAAGAAAGTTTTGATTTCAAACATTCCAAGTTGAAAACTTTGTAACCTACGACTTTCTTTACATAGAAGAATAATGGCGAAATTTCGCATTAACTTCCATTAGTAGAAATATTTTCATAGTAAAATGCCGTATCACTTTTAAAATTTCATTTAGCGATATTTCGCATAACATTACATTGATAGAATTATTGCATTGGAAAGTGTATGGAGTTGCAGGAAAATTAAAATACGAAGCCGACCCTTATAAAACTATTCAGCAAATTAGTATTAGGTATATGTATCTGTGTCGGTGGCTGAGGGAATAAAGGATAGCTTAAAGCATGGGTATTTCAATCTTTGACCATGCGCTATGAGTGATCCGCAGAGTTCCTTTCTTTTAACATGAACGCCATCTCTTACCACCCTGTGGTAGAAAATTAAAAGAAGGAATCGTTAATTAGTTGATGAGAAAAAAAAAAAGAAAAAGAAAAAGAAAAAAAAAAAAAAAGCTATTTGTATAAACCGATCGCATGTATGTCCGTCTGGCTCCACGCGAATCGTAACTAGATATTGATAACCGCAGTAAAACTTTTTATGGAAAATGTAATCTATGAGTAAGTAGTTACTTTTTAAAAATGCTTTTTGTGTGTGTGAAAACTTTGAAATTGGTATCAAACAGAATTTGCAAAGCTTTTATTTTAGGTACTTTAATAATAATAAAAATTATTCCATTTTTTCTTGAAGTAAACATGCTGAGAACTGGAATAAAAGACAACAATTCGCTCGCTCTCATATTACAGTTAAATTTCTGGAGTCAGTCTGAAACACAATTTGAACTCGTAAAAAAAAAAAAAAAAAAAAAAAAAAAAAAAAAAAAATCATCAATCCGAATCTGCCAAAGAACTTTTCATTATAAAATCTATCCCATCAGGCACAGCACAGGCATTCCCCTAAAATAATGAATAAATGAATGACTAAAATATAATATTATTATTATTATTATTTCCTTTAAAAGCCGGGAAGTATTTTTTAGGAAGTATAAGAAGCATTCCAGGAAGTATAAGAAGTAATCTTATTCAAAATCTATCTTTTCATGATTCTTATTATTACAAAATTAAATAAATAAGAAATATCACACAGTTATTTATAAGACTCTTTTGAGCGGGATAGATCTGCATACTTTACAAATATCGTTTTTAATAATCAATATCCTTTATATTATATGCTATAATGTTGGGAAATATTTCATAATAGAGATGAAATAAATAGTTACTTATCAGTAATAGGTTACTTCATTCCATATTACCTTTGGTAATAGGTTTTTGCAACATAATAGTTTTATAACCTATTGCTTTTTAGTTTGTATATGGCTATTGTCTTTCTAATCCTTTCGGGATGATATACAATATATACATTATGTCCTACATAGTGGATGCGGTTTATGTTTTTAAGTCCAAATGCTTTCGAATAGTAATCTTCACTTTATTTAACACTAGAATTTCTTCAATAATAATAATAATAATAATAATAATAATAAAAAGAACGCTGATCTGAAATAGTGGTAGAGTCAAAATTTTACTAGCCTTCGTCCCAATCGTGTAAGCTTAAGGTTCATTAAACCAATTCCTTTAAACACGAAAACAGAATATTTCAAATAATATCAAGAAATACGTACACGAGAGCCGTTTTCTGAAAAAAAGAATTCGCATATTATAAGCCATATATGTAATTCAGTAACAATTAAATAATAATAACAAATTTTTAAAAAACTTCTTTAAGGCATCCCAAATTTTAAACTACCGAGTGACTGTTTCTTTTGATTTTCCGAAGAACTTGAATTTTCCAGATTGACAAGAAAATTAGTGTTTTTCACTCATACGTAGCAAAGAGTCACTTTGAACATGTTTTCTAAAATTAGAAACACTTATTTAAAAATATAAATTTTGCTTGCAAAAATTGCATAAAATCATGTATTTTCTCAGACACTTAATTTTAATATAAAAACATAATTAACTATTCTTAACACCTTTACTCATTTTAAATCTTAAAAAAATTATCTCAAGAAAAAAACAGATTAAAAAAAAAGAGTAAAGTAAATCTAAACAGTAAAAAATAAAGAAATAAAGAAATATTCAATTTTCTTCTCAAATTATTCTTAATTAAATTCAAACAATATTCTTGATGAAACCACAATAAATAAATGCTCCCGAACACTATCCCTATGCCGTATGCGATTACGCATTTTCAATTCCATCTGCTATAAGCAATTAAAATATAAACAAACATTCTTTCCTTTACCTTATCAGTCTTCCAAAACATCTGTTTCCAATACGCAAGCGAATCCAAACCTAGCAAGTGTAATCCCATTCCTCACCTTCATGATGAAATAATAATCAACATCTAATAATCACCCCTCACCTATCTCATGCTAGCTACTTAAATTAAGATCCTGAGAACATTATTTCGTTAAACCGTGATATCAAAGTATCTCTATACCCAAACGATTTTATTATCCCATGAAAAATAATCAACACCAAATAAAATCCTTTCTAAGTTAATATCAAGGGTGTAATATCAGCACGATGTAATTTTTCCTAGATGTTAAAATTATCTTGCTTATTAAAATTATTTTGATTAATATATTTTACAGGGAATATTCCGTAATGTATTCTAGAAAATATTCGTGAGCTCAGCTGTATTATTTTTTTAACGATAATTTTATGAACATGGAAACAGATTACTGACTGAGAATATCACTGAATAAGCGGAGCTGTATCAAACCGCATGTATTTCGTAATAGAGATACAATTATTCTTTCAGACTTAAAGTAACGAATCGGTAATTTGGAATTTGTCTCGTTTCTCGTTACTTGCGTATTCCGTTCTGCGTCGCATGGATCTTATCGTCCACATGCCGCAGAGCAAAGTTAAAACATTTGTGCAGGACTATTACTTCTTCGTTATCCGTATGATGCTGTATTTAACATGCGGGGTGCGGGGATTGTTAGATGCGAAAAGACGTGTGTTTTATTCTTTACTCGGTACTTTTTTGTTACCCGTATAACGCGATTTGGACTACTAGTTATCGTATGATTTGGATTTCGTTAGCAGCCGGTTTTTATAATATTGTTTTTGTATTTTATAAATTCATTATATAAAAGAAATAATTCAAGCTTTTTACTTGTATGATAGTGTATCATATCAGTTTTGTCGCCAGAAATTCCTTGTCTATTTCGCGCGCAGAGATAAAGTTGAAAATATTACTTTTTTAATAGGATATTTTTAGTAATAAATTACCGTGCTAATAGGCTACAATGCGATAATAATATTACTTATTATGTTACGCGAAATAATGCCTATCTCTATTTCATAAACTATGCAATCCAATTTCCCGTTTTTAATTTACTGAAAAAAATCTATTGTGCATCTAAAATAAGTTCTAGATTAAAAAAAAAAAAAAAAAAAAAAAAAAAATGACAAATAGTGCAATATCTGTTTGCTCAAATGCTTCCAAGAATTAATAAACGAAAGCTCAAAGCATGCTCAAAGTGAGTACGATTTACTAAATAAAGACCAACTGGAAACGGAAAATATTCCTGCACTCATATCTAAATTATTATACTTCAGTTGCCAAGTGTCATGTTCGAAACCCAGTTCAAGCATGGATATTTGTAGTATTTCGAAATATAGGTGAAACCGCAAACCTTGATCTAATGAACATTAATTTGTCTTAGAATGACACCCGAAATAGGAACCTCCAATTAACAGAAAATTCAGTCGCAGAATCTTTAATTTTTTTAAGATGACTGTGGCCTTCTCAAAATGCAAAAAAGAAAGCTTCAAATACTATTATTCCAATAGTCGTCGCCTTCTATTTATTTATTTCAGGAAGAGTAGCAAATATACTATAAAAAATTTATATTAAAAGCTGTGGAAAATATAAAAGAAGTACGATCAGAAATTAACTAGTAAAAAAAAAAAAAGAGGGAGGGGGGGGGGGGAAATCGCATACTTGCCAACATCCTAATTAATATTCCGTAGTATCGTTAGCCCTGCCTTTTCTTTCACACCAGTAAATTTGAAGAGCAATACTCTTCAAATTCAATTACGATTAAATAAGAAGAATAATACTCTAAAAAAATATTAGTGTGAAATAAAAGGCGTGGCTAACGATACTACGGAATATTAATTAGGATGTTGACAGGTGTGAAATCGTAATATAATAACAGGAGAAAAATGAATTGACAAGAAAAGTTAGATATCCAAACAAGAAGTAAAGTAAAAGGCTTCAGAAAAGCAAATAAAATAAATTGAAAGAAGAAAACCTTTACAAAGAAAACATATTAATGCTAACTTGTTAACCTAAACTGGAAGATTGTTAGTTTCCGCCCCTGTTTGTACACCACTTAATTTTTAGAATAATTCTTTTCAAATATGTTTACGATTAAAAAACAAGAAAAGTACTCTAAAAAAAAAAAAAAAAAAAAAAGACTGGTGTGTAAAAATAGGTGGAAAGGGGCGGGACTAACGATCTTCCGGGTTAAATTTACAAGTATGTTAACACTTTCGCGACCGCATGTTTTTGTCTTTTTGGTAGTTTGTTCCACCTGTGGGCGTTATTCTTTCAAGTAACATAATTTCAAAACAAAGTTTCCTGAATACATATTTATATTACATATGAATATACATAATGATTATACTCTTTCTTATGCAACTATCCATAGTATTTTGAATGTACAAATATGAAAACATGGAATATTCTTAAGAAATATAGCAACATACAAATTGCAAAAACCACTGGTGGAGTTACGGATTTCCAAATGACGTAAATCTACGTCAGCGGTCGCGAAAGTGTTAATGTAGAAGAAATTACTCTAGTTTATTAGAAAATATAATTTTCATTTAGAACCGATTTTTCTTTTGCCCATATCTCTAAAAATTCAAAAGTGTACACTAATGGAACAAATGGGTGTCTACTGTTAAGTTCTAGCGTGTCTACTGGCTCATTTTAAGCTCTCCGGAAAATATTCTTTTTACATATAAAAATACTACATTTACCAACTTTTGCAGTACAGTTGTGTAAAGGAAGGGTTAAATGCGATGTGAAACACAAGTTATCAGCAGTGAAATTGTTATGCGTTCATACTTGCCAACCATCTCATTAATAACAGTACAAATGTTAACGCCCCCTGAAAAAACGCCCGTTTTTCTCACACCACTATATTTTTAGAGTTATTCTCTCCAAATGTTGTTACGATTAAATAAGACTAAAAATACTCTAAAAAATTATTAATTGTGAAAATTATTATGTGAAAAAAAAGGCGGGTACTAAAAATTGTACGGTTCATAATGAGATGGTTGGCAAGTATGCGCGTTATCGGCAACACTTCTTTATCTATTTATTTGTTTTTAGAAATATTAATTATATTTCTACATTAACTTTTTGTGATTAAATGGAACTGAGATTAATCTTAAAAAATACTGGTCGAGGAGTTTCGTCTAAAGATGGGACACTTTCAACTTTACATCTAATTTTTACAGTCTCTCTATAAGTAAGAACTGAAGAAAAAAATTAGATGGAAATGTCATTAAAGAATCCACTACTGGTGCAGTTGTAAGAAAATATTTCAACATTAGAATCAATTATTCAATCGAACACTATAAACTTAATTATACTAAAATCGGAGTTGCCAATTTTTTTATTTCATTCTGGAGCATATTTAGCCCCGCCTTCTTTAGCGCACCAGAATTTTTGTAGAATATTTCTCTTCCATTTGTAATAACGATTAAATAAGAAGAATACCTTTCTTCAAAATTACTGGTACAGTGCCCGCAGCGGTCCTATATTTCCACGTTTGTTTTATTATTTTAATACCACTATTTTTTTATACATTTTTTGTCAAGGTTTTAATGCTAAGGTAATATGTAAAAGTAACCGGCTAATTCACCGATAACCTTCAACTACTAGTTCAACCCCAGGTGCAAAAACTCTAGGCTTGCGACTCAAAACCTGGGTTGAATATTTGTTATTCACCGTTAACTTGCAAAGCTGGTTACTGAACCTGAAGGTTTTCAGCGTAGATTGAACTGCTGAAAGTTGATTGGTCGAATGAAAGCACGTGATTTAATACCCATAAGAAGACACTTCGCGCGTGTTTAAGATTTGTTTTTCTTTATTTCATGGATCCGGAACGTTTATATATAGATACTGTAAAAAAAAAAAAAAAAAAAAAAAAAAACTATTTATTATTTCATAAGAAATAAAACAATTTGTAATAGGAATGGTGAACCAAAATGAAAATTTTGTATATTTAAGAACATTGCTTTTCTTGTGAATAAGTGGGAAATTAATGAGTATTTTTTAAAAGAAATCATAAAAATATTTTAAACGAATTTTTTAAACGTATATTTTGATATATTTAAAACAATGCTATCGATTTTTTTTTTTTTTTTTTAAATAAAAAAATAAATAAATAATTCAGATCAAATGCGCTTTTAGGATGTCTGTAGGAACCATTTTAGCGATTTTCTTTTTCTTCAAAATTAAGTTACAAGATATGAAATCATGTGTACTCACCATGGAAAATAATTTTATTGATTACAATTTTAATAAAAACAAATTGCACGGAATAAAATTATATTGGAAAACACAGAAAAATGTCTTGTCAATAAATAAGTTTATCTTTTAATGTTTAAATGACAAAGGATATAAACTGTTAATTGAACAAACATTAGACAATATCTTATAATTTAATGGGTTGTGAGAAATAATTTATTTTTCTAAAAAAAAAAAAAAAAAAAAAAAAAAAATGTGAATCTTACATATTTAATGGGAATTTTTTATTCTCCCATCATGATGTTTTAAATTTAAAATAATTTTTTTTTTTAAATATTAGAATTGCATTTAAAAAAAAAAAAAAAAAATATTGTAGATTTCCTATTTTCTATTCATATTATAAACGATAAAAAGATACATACATTCAAATTATTGAAATATTCGCGTTTAGCTAGCATGTTTAATTTTTTAAAGGGAAGAGGAACGTTACGAAGCTTTCTATTATTATTATTACAGTTGTCAAATTAAGAAAATTTGCATACATATCTATTAAAATATAAGTGTTAATTGTATCTTCTTCAAAACTATTTAAATTAGAAAGTAAAACTTATATATATATATATATATATATATATATATATGTGTGTGCGTGCGTGTGTGTGTAATCGTTTAATGCCTTGCTCAGTTAAAAAAAATTCCCTTTAATTTTAAATTAAAGCCCCAGTAGTAACCGAGTGGTTCTGCATTCAGAGCTGGTAGATGGGAAGTGCCAGGTTCGATCCCAGGTCCTGCTCGTCGACCTCGTTATTCTAAAATTTCCGTGGTTTTCTCCGAAACTAGTATGAATACAGGCCAGGACCCCTTAGAAAGATTCCTACGAAAGACACTCCACCTGCTGGCTTAGGAACCTAGAGTAGTTACAATCGGCATCAAATCATCGATGCGTTAACAATAATTCGTAATTAAAAGATAAATACCTAAATCTGTTTTGTTAAGTAAATATTTCACGAGTCATAATCTTAGTCCTTTGCTGTTTATAAAAAAGTAAGTTGATGATAAAATTTAGTAATCAAACTTAAAAAAGAAAGAAAGAAAAAAAAAAAAAAAAAAAGTGTGGATGTGTGCTTCCTTAATTTTATATCGCTATTGTTCAAATATATATCCCAAACTTATTTAGATATTGCTTTATGGATCCATCAAAAAGAAATATTTTATGTTTAAATAGTGAAATTTCATAAGAGTTCCAGGTTTTTAAAATATTTTTAATTAGGTTTTAAGTCTAAATCAAAACAAAACTATGATAGATAGGCGGGTGTGTCAACAAGATGTCATTATTATTTTTATAAATTTTATTCCAGATCAGTGGTGTTAAAACCTGTTTAAAAATTAAAAAAATATTTTTTATTTAAATATTTTTGAAAAAATTTCAATATTTTTTATATTGTATACGTATATATAGTACATACAAATTACTGAATACATGCAATATCACTTTCTATCGTAAACAGAAAACAATAACAAAAACACAGCGCAAACGAAATAAAACAATTTGCGTATGTGCACTCGGCTTTTGTTAACACAAAAGTGATTATTTTTAGAAATTTATTCTTCAGTCTTTAATAGACTATTTTTTGTTAATTAATGCTCTTGGTTTTTGTGATAAAAGCACCACAGTTATATATATATATATATATATATATATATATATATTATACGCAATGTTGCATGTATTAGCAATTCCCTAATATCTCTTATTACTAACAAGGAAAATATGAATATTTAATTTAAATGTTGAAAAAAAAAATACCCCCCCCCCTTTTCTGAATGAAATAAAATTATAATCATAATAAAATGCTTATATTTTGATATGTATATATGTATATGTATATATATATATATTACATTTAAATTTAATTATAGTTATTATATACCAGAAGCTACAATTTGTAACTAATTTAATTTTCCGCCCATAAATTATTATTATCGCTTCAAATATTTCGCTAGAGTAAGAGCACGTACACTAATAATAAAATAAATAAATAAAAATGTTTAAGTTAATTTGATAATATATAATTTATTATTATTATTATTATTAATTTAATTTAACAAAAATGGAACTTTCTTCTACTTCTCTCTCTCTTTTTTTCCCCCTCTTCTTTCTGTTAGTTTAAATAAAATAATTTAAAAATAAAATGTTTGATCATTTTTCTGCTTTTGAAAAGTTATTAAACAGAAATTAAACTTTAAACTGAATTTTTTTTTTTTATTATTATTATTTATTTCTTTATTCTTAATTTAATCTCTTGTTATTGTGTATATATGTATTATTTAACTTACTAATTTTTTTCCACTTCATTATTCATTAAATTTAACTTTTTTGTTTTAATTAAATTAAAAAAATATTTAAAAAAAAGCAATTAAATTTTAAAACTAAAATGCTTACTTTTGAAATATTTACTTGAATTTATACTGAAATAAAAGTTAAATTCAACTAATAATGAAGTAGAAATTAATTGCTGAATTAAAACTTACAACTGGCAAATTGTTTATTTTAAACTTCTTTTTTCCAGACTTATAAATAAAAAATTAAAAAAAAAAAAAAAAACTAAATAGGACGTAACGGGGTTTGAACCCGGGTACTGTTGATCTGAAATAAAATGCTCTGCGTCCAAGCCACTAGGAGACGAATAGTAGTGTCCTTATGTTATTTATAACAGAGTCCTTAAATGAGCATTTTTACAATTATTTTATTATGAATGATGGATTCACATGATTTAACTAAGAATTTATAGCTCTGAAGACGTCAAAATCGATTATTTTCAGAAAGTTATTCTTTAGTCTTTAATTTTAGGGTTATTTTTGTTTTATTATTTTAAGGTAAAAGCAACAGACCAATCGTCACTGGTAAACTTCCTAATCAAATATCTTTAAAACAATTTATTAAACGTATATAGTGTTCACACAAGAAATTTATAATTTTGAAAGTTCTTTTCAAAAAAGTATAACTTATACGCATCATTTTTATTTTTTAAATCACCAGTTTTTATTAAAAAATGGCGGACAATATCTGAGCGTATTCACTTTCGACCATTCACGCACTGTGATTGGTCAGATAGTATTCGAAGCTGAAACTCGCATCTCTACCTACGTCTAACCTGCCGTTTGAGGTAGGTTGAGTTTATGCACCTGGGTTACGTTTTAAGCGGCGCTACCACAGAGGCGAGTTAACGGTGAATAGAATTTCCTTCTGAACCTGTGGTTTACTGATAAACCAGCGGTGGAGGTTGACGGTGAATTGGGCGGTGATTGATTAAAGTGGTGGCAAAATAATAAAATGCATGTAAAAATATAGGACTGCTGCGGGCACTGCTGGTATGAAAAAAGGCGGGGCTACCAATGCTCCGGAATAAATTATAAAATCTGGCAACTCTGTTGAAATATATTGTCATCATTATTCAATCAATCACTAAATGTTTAGTTATACTGAAATATATTGTCACCATCATAAGGAAAAGGTCAAATCTGCAGAACGAATAATAAGATAGTGTATAACTCAGCCAAGAAGAATTGAAACTTCTAGAAGTTTTTTAAATTAACGCATTGTCGTCGTGGTATTTTCCTGTTTTGAACAGTAATCTTCGCATTTCGATGTTCTTCTAAAGCGTTATATTATTAATTAAAAGGATTTTACGTATTCATGATTAAATTATTCAAATTTTATTTTTAGTAACCGATTCTGTAAATGTCACTGGCATATATAAATACACCAGCAGCATATAATATGTTAAATACAAACACTTAAAATCGATATTCAAAAGTCAAGTATTTTTTTAGAGGAACGCCTGAAGGTAGGGTTGTTCGTTTTTTTCAGGAAAAACGTAATTTTACGTGACCCGCGAGCAAAATGCAAGGATGGAACACGGGCGCAGAATTCATACCGGAATCCGTTTAAGAAATTTCTCTACCTATAATATCGTTGATTTAAGAAGTAGAAAATTTTCTTACATTGAGAGTGGTATGAATTCTGCGCCCGTGTTCCATCCCTGAAAATGTTAATCAAAAAAGACTTGCAAGGTATTTAATGGTACCTTAATTCAGTACTACTTTTTTACATATTAAACTTCAGTAATCGTTGGCAGTTCTTATCTCCAATTCAATAATACGAAGATCGCTATAAAGTACTACTACTACTACTACTACTAGTAGTAGTAGTACTAATAATAATAATAACAGTAAAATGGTACTCAATTTCAGGACCATTATATTCTCTAGACATGGAGTCTTTTCTGATTAGTTAAATCTCTATAAAAAAAAATAAATAACTCTGAATGTATATTAGAAATTTAATAAGTAATGAATGAAATAAGATAATATACTACTGGATACTGGATACTGATTAATTGTTAGTAATAATAGCGCACTTTTTTATGAATTTTTGCTAGATATAACCATTACATTTATAAATTTGTATTACTTATTAACTTATTTATTTTAGGTATTTTTATTTTTATTTCTTGGCCCGAAATGGTAAAATTTAATAGGATGCTACAAAAAAATAAATTTTTTAAACATGAATAATTAATGCTTTTTAACGAACTAATAGAATAAAATAGAAAATCAGTATATATTTCTCTAGACAATATTTTACAATAATTGACTGCATAGCTGTCAATATTTTAATTTATTCCGGAGTATTTTTAGCCTCACCTTTATTTCCTACCACTTATTTTTTAAAAGTAATTTTGTCTTATTTTATCAAAGTTATAAACTGCAGAATATTTTTCTATAAATTCCTCTGAGTTTGCTCACACAATAAACATCCTGAATATGAGTATATTTATGTATATGTAACGCAGCTGCCAGCTTGTACGTTTTTTTACCACCGAAATCTTTTAATAGAAATCGCTAATAATTTTTTTTTTTTAGTAGTTTTCTTCAATTAAACATGATTTTGACTTTTTTAAATGACGGGCTGTAATTTAAAATGGTATTTTTAGAAACATAATGAAACCTCATTAATAATGCCACTCACTGCGCCATAATAAATAAATAAATAAAGTAAAAAAAAAAAAAAAAAAGATAATAAAAATAATTAATCGCTGAGATAGGTTACATATTAATAGAGGTACGGAAATTACAATTCTAGCGATAAATTCTATAAAAAAGATGGTTTCTGTTATTCAAATTTATTATTATTATTTTTTTTTTTCTCTATACAGCTTTTCTAGGAATCATTAATATTTATTTGTGTTTTTAAGACTTCCTAGCAATAACATTGGCTTTTAGGTTTTTTTTTTATTATTATTGGATCAAATTGTTCATCTTAGCATCAGGGACGTATCCAGAGGGGGGGGCTCTGGGGGCTCGAGCCCCCCCCCCCCCGAAATTTTCTGAGATAACTTTTTCCATGTTCTACTGACCAGAAAAAAAAAATGTAAAAAAATGAATTTTTTCTACACAATACCTTTTTTTTGTTGTTGTTAATTTGTTTGCTTGTGAAACCTTATTTATCAGCAATTTTCTGTCTTGTAAAGTCCAAATTGCCGAAATGCATATTAGCTTTTTGTAAAAAACACTAAAAAGAGAACTTTATGATACTTATTGTTGAGCCGTGTAATGTGTCTCCTTTCTCTTGCCAGAAATAGCATTTTAATTCCATTTGAGACAAAAGATTCGTCATTAACAAAGATCACAGTTGCAAATGGAACTTCTGTTTTTGTCAGTTATGCACGTAGTATACCTTCCATACCTTCATTCCTTTCTAACATAAAACAGCCAATATAAAATCTACTTTACAGAAAGACATGTGATGAAAGGTAGGCCTTAAAAATCCAACACGTTATGTAAACATCTTTGTTACGATCGTCATAAAGCAGACATATCTGAGTCTGATGTAGAACGGGATGATGGGCCATCGCTTCACCGGTAACTTTCCAAACGATAACTAATAATGACGTGCAGCCACAGTTGAAGATACGCTGTGTCACATGAGACACCTGGTTGTTATATACTGGGTACATAGAGAAACGCTAGATAGTTCGATACGTACGCCATGCCAGAAGATTTTCAACAACTACAATGCGTATAACCATGGCCCCAGGGTCTGTAGAAGACACGATAAAGGGTAAGCCATATAAGAAGACCTCAATGTGTTCGCCCAACATAGACATGTAATATATCTAGGTTTAGTGGACGCCAGCACACAGGTCCTCATGTTTCCAATAATATGATCTAAAGTAAGCAATATTATCTAATTAGAAAACCATGTATTTATATTATTTTCTTCTACACACAAAACAAGAGAAAAATGCATTGGATTCGGAAACTTTTATACTTCCCGTTTTCAATGTATTTACACGTTTTTAGATGCATTGAACACCATAAGACTATTTTTTGGAAACTTAGATATAAATATTTTGATAAGATTTTTGGGTATATCACCCAGCAGATAGCGTAGCTGCACTAGATTTCTCTTTTTATGGAAAAGATATATCTCGGCTGTATTAAAAAGAAGCTATATCTAAAAAAAAAAAAAAAAAAAAAAAAAAAAAAACGAAAAGTATTTGAAACATGGTTGTGCATGGCACATAAATCATGCGCCGTACCACTGAATTACGACGTCGACCAGTTTTTGGCATGTTAAATTTGAATGGACTTAACATTGCAAAACTAGACAGACAACAAAGCAACGGTCTGGAATCCATTTCTAGGGTAATCCGGAATAGTGCCATCACAATTTAAAACCTCCACGGAGAAGATGCTTCCCCAATTTAAGTATACCCGAGCTATTGCATTTACAAAACATGGAGGACACAACGGATTTTACGTGCAACTGATATCATTAGAGCGCTTTCACACTTGCCGACACGACACCGATAAAACGTATTCGATTGGCGTTATCCGACATCCGTGCAGGCAAAATACAGTGCTATATACCACGTGCTTTCACACCCACCGATTTGAGGACGTATTTGTCGTCCCGATAAGCCGACATCGTTTGGCTGTCGTCGAACAACCAAGCTCCCCATACAATCGTTCCGATAATTTTCTCCCATTCTCCGCCATGTTGGTTTTATAATCAACGTGAGAGTGTTTACATTTTCAGTATTTATTGAAGGAATGATATTTCAGTGCTGTGGATGTATATAAAATTAATATGTTGATGGAATTGATTAAAGAAAAGAAGGATAACTAAAAAATATCTCATTGGAGTTGAATTATGGAAGCAGATTGTCAAGTTTTCAGATGACGAACTCGGAAAATAAAATTTCCTCGGAAGTGAAAAATAACAGGTAATAATATTTTTGGGAATTTCTTTGTTAGAGTATAAATTAAAAGTGTATAATATAACATGGTATTTATTGAAACTGTAAATTTTATGTGCATTATATACAGTGCTTAATATATTGTGTGTTACTGACATTAAAAAAAAAACTGCTCATTTATGACTTTGATAAACAAATGGAATTTTATTTAAATGGTTTAATAAACGCTCGTGTACTCTAATTTTTTAGATAACTAATATATACTATTATTCTAGATACTCTATTTATAAATGTTGAACTAAATTAATAGTGTCAAGTTTAATACTAAATTAATGCTCTCACTTTTTGTGTATTTGTACCCATTATTAATAATCGAGGTGGTTAAATTTTGGGTTAAGTTAAATTTCTGAACAGATTTTCTTCAATTATTACTTTTTTTTTTCACGTATATTTTGAAATCCTCGTCCCCTTTCATTTCTTTCAAATAAATACCCTAATTATTTTGTTTTGTGTGTTGTTATTTTTTGCAGAGATATAATTATACACCTAGTAATCTATATATATTATATATGTAATGTTTTCAAATATATTAGTATACTAAATAATTCAAAAATATAATTATATACCTAGTAATCTATATATATTATATATGTAATGTTTTCAAATATATAAGTATAAAATAATAAATAATTCAAAAATTTGACCATTCAAGTAATTTTTATCGACATCATGCATATTTAAATTATATCATTAATTCAAGAATATGCTTTGTTTTATTTTGTAACTGACTTGATTTAACGATGTATATAATGCACACAAAATTTATAGTTTTATTTAATACTCTATTATATTATATACTTTTGATTTATATTCTAATAAAGAAATTTTCAAAAATATTATTACCTATTCTTTTTCGCTACCATATAAATTTTATTTTTGAGTTTATCATCTCAAAACTTGAAAATCTCTTCTCTTGATTCATCTCCAATCATATATATATATATATATATATATATATATATAAATTACATTCAGAAAGAGATAGCTTGCATAACATTTTTAGAAACATTTTCCATTTAAAAAGACACAACTACACTTTTCAAAATAATATATATATATACATATTGATAATAAGAGCTTACAGTTATAATATAAAGATTAATATATATAAAATAAAATAGGATTATCACATGTAAATTATATTTTTATCCTTTGGTTTGTCATAAAAATAATAAAGTCACTTTTTGTAATATTTTTGACAATTTATTTGTTATCCATTGAAGCTCTTCTAAAAAATATATAAACAAACAGGAAAATATGAAGTAACTAAAAATGTTGATTTCTTATTACTGATCAATAACTATGAGCAATGATTTTCAAGTAAACTCCTTCCAAATATTTTTAATGGGAGGGGGGGGGGGTGCTGATTTTTCACCAGTTGTAATTTTACAGCTTTCTCTTCTTCTTATTATTATTAAAAGTAATAAAATTATTGAATACTACTTAAATTGTTATCCATTGAAATGTTTTGAAAACACAGCTGATAAATTTTACTCATACCTCCTCTAAGGAATCTCTAATTATGGGATACTACTAATAAAAGGCAACTTTTTTAAAGATTAAAATTTTCATATCTGAGGAAAATTCTTTTATAATCTGAAGAAGATAGTTTTAGAAACTTTTCCAGTTTAAAAAAGCTAGCCATTTTTTAAAGAATTCAGATTTGAGATAAAGAATGAAGCAAATTTATATTAATCTCTTTGATGGGTGTCACTTAAACAATAGGGGGGAAAAAGGGGTGATAAAGGTTATTGAAAGTGCTAAAAGTATGAGATCATTTGTGAAAAGGATTGAGAATTGTATGTATAATAGACATTGGATATAAATCTTCTGAAATTCAAAGTTGCAGTGAAATACAAGAAAAAAAAAAGGGGGGGGGGGGGCTTACAATCAAACGCTAGATTTATCTCAAAATGAGAATTTACAATTTTCAGAAGAGGTGAAATTTTAATTGATTAATCTTTTTTTTTTTTTTTTTTTTTTTTTTTTTTTAGTTTTGTTAGCTGGTTTTAGTATTTTACCCATTTTCTCAATGCTACATTAAAAGTTTATTTGAAAATCATTACTATGGGGGAAGAAAAGAAAAAGATTGAAAGAGAGAGAGAAAAGTACTGTTTGTTTCAAATAAAATAACTTTTTTTCTAAAGTTGTTATTCTATAACATGTCTGTATTTTTTGGTAAGCATACTTAAAAGTATTTAAATTATTATATAAATTGCCAAAATAGCAGAGTTTGTTGTCAATTTTATATTAATAAATTATAATATAATATAAAATACACTTTTTAAGACACTAAATATTATGTAAAAACGATTGATTAATAACAATTAAGTTTATTTAGAAATGCAACCTCTGAATGAGGGACACCTCTATATAAAGGAAAAGTACCTGGTCCCAAAGCTGTCCCTTATTTAGAGGTAAAGTGTGTATAGAAAGCTTTATCAGAATTATAAGAAACAACTAGAAAAAAAAATAAGTAAAAAAAAAAAAGATATTTTCACCCAGTCTTCATCCTATTTTCCAAAAATAGCTTATTAAGAAATGCAACCTCTGAATGAGGGACACCTCTGTATAAGGAAAAGTACCTGGTCCCAAAGCTGTCCCTTATTTAGAGGTAAGTGTGTATATAAAATAAAGCTTTATCAGAATTATAAGAAACAACTAGAAAAAAAATTTAATTAATTAAAAGGAAAACATATTTTCACCCAATCTTCATCCTATTTTTAAAAAAATAGCTCTTATAAATAAAACAAGAGTGTGGTTTAAAAAAAGTAAATCAATTGTATTTATATAAAAAAAATCTAGGTTTGACAATCATGAAAATGTAGGTTAATTATTAATGAAATGTTTTAAAATTTAATGTTTTACCTTGAAGCATACAGTGCCCCCCTCCCCCTTTTTTTTTTTTTTAAGGTTACTTAAAATAAAGGAGCAATGCTTCTTAAAAAAATAAAAAAAAATGGGATTTAATAAATACATTTTAAGTGTTTGTTAACAATATGAAAATGTGCAAATCTTTTTCTAATTAATTTATTTAACAAATATATTTTGCATTTAAAAAAGAAAAGTTGTATTCCTGTATTTCAAATGCACCAAGTGTCAATTTTTTTAAAATTATAAATTGATTAAGTTGATAAAATTGCGTGAATTTAACTCATTTTTGGGGTTTGATGTCTCATTTATTAAACATTACCATGAAATTAAATTTAAAAAAAAAGTAAAATATTAATTTTCTGTTGTCTTTAATATATTCGTCTTGTTATTTTTGATTAAAAACTTAAATTATCAATAAAAGTTCCTTCACTAATGTAAAAATAATTAAAATATTTCGCAGGATCTTTTGTAGTTTTCCAAAAGGCATATAAAAATCATCTTCCACGTATCTTGATTTTATATCATGCATACAGCCAGTGAATTTCGTCCACCACCCCTTTTATTTATTTATTTTTTTTTCTACGGCGATGCGATATGATAAATATGACAACCGCAATTTGATATAAGGAGGAGCTATATTTGAATACGTGCTAGCACAACGCAATCTCGGAATGGAATGAAAAGGAAAATCCCCGTTTTGAAGGAACGATATCGGTGTAGTGTGAAAGCTGTGTACTATCCGACACGATACTGTTCCAATCGTTGCATTATTTATCAGCCGATTTAGTCGCTGTCGTGTCGGTCAGTGTGAAAGCGCTCTTAATCTACATGATCGTATTTGGATGGCTCCAGTATCGATCACTCAATCCTTCAATTACGAGCTCGACTCCTTATTAACCGGACTACCGTGAGTCCAGTTTTTGGTGATTTTCTCCGTTTGTCAGTGGTTTACAACATCACGGATTAAAAAACTCTCTAGCTGAGACTTATGTATTTTAAAGGACTAGTTCCACCAGTTTTAGGCCCAAGGCACTTTTTAGAATTATTATTATCATTAAACCTTTTCTTGCCATTTCCGATTTTAGGAACATTAATTCCATTGTTTACCGACATGCGGCGTTGTAACTGATCTTATTTATAGCGCATAACCATTTTACTATGCCTAGATACGAAGCTTAAGGTAACAACTTATATTTTTCTTAAAGTTAAGGTGATTGGGGGGGGGGGGGAGGACAAACTTTAGCGTACACGCTCTTGGTGTGTACATGTGCGGGTGCACGCAGGGCCGGCTCTAACGTTTTTGCCGCCGTAGGCAAACCACAAAAGTGCCGCCCCCTCCCCCCTTCAAGCTTTAAAAACTTTCAAATTAAAAAAAATACACACACACACATATATATATATATATAAATCGTAAAAACGAAAGTTAAAAACACAAAATCTTTGGAACTAATACTAGTACAGACAATATTTTCTAAACAGCAAAGAGTAAAGAATGCTAGTACAATATACAAAATTTAAAATTTTAATAAATTAATGTCTTTCGAACTTTTTTTTCTACAAATCTCGAATAACTTCTTGCATATCTAATTTGTTACTCGATTCATGTTCAATGGCCAGCATTGCTAACCCATTGAGTCGAATTTGACTAGACATGGTTTTAAAGTATTTTTACTTTCTCTTACCCATAAGGTAGAGAAAGTATTGTTTTTGGGTCAAATTTGCGATCGCGAGATTTTGTTATATTTACACGTTTTGAGGTCCCCTGAATATGAAAATCATGTTTTTAGCAAATGGTCTGTGTGTGTGTCTGTCTGTTATCAGCATATCTCAAAAACAAATTATGGCAGAAAGTTCAAACTTGGTATTCTAAATGTGTATCATATAGGGATGCTACAGTAAGCTTTTCGTTAAGATCAAGCAAATGGTTCCTGTACAGGGACAATCAAGAGAATTCTAATGCATTACGTCTATGGGGGAAATTGCAGGTAAGTAAAGTTTAACGTCTATAGACTGCACTAAACCAAATGAAACGAATATATATTTTTTGTAATAGAGATAGTCAACTGGGGAAAAAAACTGTGTATGTAGGAGCCTCGCCTCCCCCCTGGGGGGGAAGCCCCCCCCCCCTTGAGGGGAGTAAATTTTCCTGATGGGTATCTTTCAAAAAAGCTCGCCAATACCTTTAAAACGAATGGTTGAACGATCGATCTGCGATAATTTAAAACAAAGTTATCGATTTTTTTTTTTTTGCTTTTAACGAAAAAAAAAAAAAAAATAAAAAAACTTCGAAAATTTTTTTTTTTTTTTTTTTTTTTTTAATATTGAGAATAAAATGGACTGTTTTGGATATTTGGTGTTATACTACTTTTCTAATATGGAAATCGTCTGCATTATCATAAAAGATAATTTTTTTAAATAATAATTTTAATAAATTATTTTTAAAAATCAGAATTATTTTTTAATAACCGAATTGAATTCTATATAAATGTAGGTGCATAATTGAAACGGGGGTTGAGGGTGCAATTATCATATAAAACTATTCCGAGGGCTAATTTGAATTGTTTAACACAGGTTTATATAAGAGTACTCGTTATCTTACCTCTTAATCTGCAACCTGTATATATAGTATAAAATTTAGGGTAAGAGAAAGTCGTGTGAGTGACATACCAGATTATTTTTTATCATTTTTAGTTTAGAAAAAAAATCTTTCTTTCTTTTTTTTTTTTTTTTTTTTTTTTTAAATATTGAGAATAAAATGGACTGTTTTTGGATATATGGTGTTATACTACGTCTCTAATATGGAAATCGTCTGCATTATCATAAAAGATAATTTTTTTAAATAATAATTTTAATAAATTATTTTAAATAATCTGGTGTGTCACTCACACGACTTTCTCTTACCCTGAAATTTAATACTATAAATACAGGTTGCAGATTAAGAGGTAAGATAACGAGAACTGTCATATAAACCTATGCTAAACAATTCAAATTAGGCTTCAGAAGAGTTTTATACGATAATTAGTTCTGTGTGAGGGGGGCTACCGCCCCCCTCAACCCCCCGTTTCATTAATGCACCTACATTTATATAGAATTTAATTCGGTTATTAAAAAATAATTCTGTTTTTAAAAAATAATTTATTAAAATTATTATTTAAAAAAATTATTTTTTATGATAATGGAGACGATTTCTATATTAGAGAGGTAGTGTAACACTAAATATCCAAAAAAAAAGTCCACTTTACTCTCAATATTTAAAAAAAAAAAAAAAAAAAAAAAAAATACGATTTTTTTTCTAAGTTTTTTTTTCGTTAAAATTAAAAAAAATCTATAACTTTGTTTTAAATTATCACAGATTTATAGTTCAACCATTCGTTTTAAAGGTATTGACGAGACCTTTCGAAAGATACCCATCATGAAAATTTACTCCCGTCGAGGGGGGACTTCCCCCCCCAGGGGGGGAGGCGAGGCTCCTACATACACAAAAAAATTTTTCCCAGATAACTATCTCTATTACAAAAAATATATGTTCGTTTCATTTGGTTTAGTGCAGTCTATAGACGTTAAACTCTACTTACCTGCAATTTCCCCAATAGACGTAATGTATTAGAATTCTCTTGATTGTCCCTGTACACGAACCATTTGCTTGATCTTAACGAAAAGCTTACTGTAGCATCCCTATATGATACACATTTAGAATACCAAGTTTGAACTTTCTGCCATAATTTGTTTTTGAGATATGCTGATAACAGACAGACACACACACAGACACACAGACCATTTGCTAAAAACATGATTTTCGTATTCAGGGGACCTCAAAACGTGTAAATATAACAAAATCTCGCGTTCGAAAATTTGACCCAAAAACAATACTTTCTCTACCTTATGGGTAAGAGAAAGTAAAAATCAGAATTATTTTTTAGTAACCGAATTGAATTCTATATAAATGTAGGTGCATAATTGAAACGGGGGTTGAGGGGGCAATTATCATATAAAACTATTCCGAGGGCTAATTTGAATTGTTTAACACAGGTTTATATAAGAGTACTCGTTATCTTACCTCTTAATCTGCAACCTGTATATATAGTATAAAATTTAGGGTAAGAGAAAGTCGTGTGAGTGACACACCAGATTATTTTTTATCATTTTTAGTTCAGAAAAATATCTTTCTCCGTTAGCGAAAGTTATGGGCAAGGTTAACAAAATTTTTAAAGCAATGCTTAAATTCGGCCTAATGTTAAGGAAGGTAATGAATTTAAGGACGTCAACTGGACATTCTTTTTTTTCAAAAGTGAAGAAATAAAGTATATTTTACCAGCCAATTTTAAAATGTTAAGATCAGAGGAGTCACCATCTGTTAAGTCGTTTCCCAGATCTTTACAGTGTGGTAATAATTCATTTTTGCACGTGTCTTTAAGTTTGTGGACATTGCATAAAAATTTATTAGAATGATTATGATTATTATTCAATAAATTTAATCTCAGCTTCAGTGCACTGATCGCTAAAAAGCAAAAAAAAAAAAAAAAAAAATCTATTTTATATTTCGCTTTTGAATTTTCTATAGATTCATCTACACTTTCATAAGAAAAATTTCATTTTTAAGATTGAACATGATGGCGTGATTTAGTCAATTCAAAGTTTTTTTTTTTCTATGTCTATTACATTAGCTAATTTTTCAGCTTTTAAGATAAAGTTTTCAAAGTATTCAACTGATCTTAATTCATAAAATAATAATAATAATAATGAGCTATTTAATAAATCAGTGGCTTGGTATAAATCAAAACCTTTTGTTTCACGTAGCTTACTTAATCGGATTAATATGATTCAAAATTTTGTATCAAATGACGATCCAACATAAAACTTTAATTGTTTTATTATACAGTTGGCAGCAAAGTTATTGAAGCATTTTTCATATATTAGATATATATATTTCTTAGTTTGATCGCTTCTTTTTATCATCAACTTGCTTTTTTAAAAACAGTATAAGACTAAGATCATCACTCGACAAATATTTACTTAATAAAACAGTATTATGTGCGCATGTATTAAGTAGGAATTATTACTAAGTGCTTCAATAATTTTGCTGCCGACTGTAATCAATAAACAACTGCCTCATTTTTAATCATGTTATCTATCTCTACATTTTTATAAATGACTTAATAAAGCATCATGAATATTTTCTATTTTAAGAAATAAAGATATTGGGGAATCTACACAAATTTTCCAACTTCGCAATCATTCATTAACTACTAAGTTTAATAAATGGCTGCTGCTATGTACGTGAAATGCTCTGGAGTTTAAAGTTTTAATCCTTGATTGTACTCCGAATTTGTCACCTCTCATATCTGAGCAATTTTCATAAACTTGACTCTCATATTTTATAATTTAAACCCAATTTTTTCCCCATCTCTTTTAATAAAACTTTAAGCAGTTCCTTACCAGTAGATCTTTCAACAGGAAGAAAACCTTAAAAATGTTCATTGAATTTGCATTGAAATTCTGATTGGCCAATAGAAGCATACCTTAACCAAAAATTTATCCTCCCCCCCCCCATCCAATAAATTTGATGGACATTATTGCATAAATAAAGCATTGTTTTAAATGTGACATCACTGTTACCAATTCCAAATTAAATTTTGACGTGTTTTTACGGACAACTCAAAATGTCCCTATCTTATGGCTGAGGATGTCTTAGGACGTTCTTTCATACTTAGGATATACTGATAATGTCCTGGGGAGAAAGGGTACCTCCATATAGTTCCTACATGCTGAAGAACACTGCTAAAAGTGCCTACAATTGGCAAACTCTTGACTTTCTTTAATTAGAGAACAAAAAGAGCTTGTTAAACCAGCGAGTGTGCATTTCTCCCTTCGCGACGCGGCAGCATAAATAATAACTGTACATACTGTACAGAACTTAGAAATTTGTTTATTCTTGTCTGCATTTCAAATTATAGGAATGGGCAGAGAAGCTTGTAAATTCTTGTTGTATTTATTTACTTTTTTTTCTATTTATTTATTTTCTTCATTCAATAATCGAAGTATTTTATTTATTTATTTTTTGTAGTTCAGCTGGTTTTGCCGCCCCTAAATTTTGCCGCCGTAGGCAGTTGCCTACCTTGCCTACTGCCTAGACCCGGCCCTGGTGCACGACCAACATTTTAGTGAAAGTTGGGCCCCCTCCGAAATTTTTTTCTGGATACGCCCTTGCTTAGCATCGTTTTATAGTGAAAAAAAATCTCTAATATTTTGTTAATTTGCATTAAACTTTTTTTTTTTAAAGGAATTTTAGCTTCTAATTTTAATTTTTAACAAAATTTAATACTTTTATTTTGAAAACTAAAATCAACATTGCACACTCGTTTAAATTTATTTCCTGAAAAATCGTATGATATAGAATTCACCTTTTCGACATTAAACTTCATTTCTAAGCATATGCACGTTAAGAAATGTGATGAGTTATCATTCACTTCTATTCTCTACGCGTACATTATTATCCAGAACTTGGAGAACAATCGTTCGTTCAATTGAGAAAATAATAAGAATAATAATAATAAGAAGAAGAAGAATCTCTCACAAAACGTGACCTCTAAGAGAGGTACATATAGTATTTTGATCTTTACTGGAGGTAAGTTAGTGTTAATTCGAATGGTAAAATTTTTTTAATAAAAGCTGGCCTTAAAACAAACATGTCCATTTAATAGAGGGGGGAAATTAGAGAGATTTCGTTGTATAATTTTATAAATCTTTTAAAAGTACATAAACTATGGAAAAATCTTCAAAAATTTATATATATATATATATATATAAAGGGGCGTTTTTTCAGGAGGCGTTAACATTTGTACGGTTATTTAATGAGATGGTTGGCAAGTATGTATATATTTTTTTGCAAGATATTGTACCCTTTAAATTATTATACCAAAGGCTCACTTTATATTATTATATACCTATTCTTTACCATTTCAAAGGCTGCAAATATTTTCCACCGTCCTTGAAAAGGTTAATCAAAGTGATTACATTTAGAAGCGTTGATATTTAATATTATAAAGCGGTATCAGATTCTAATGCTACAAACTTCGAAGCAGTAGATGTGGGCATTACTGATCACAGGGGTCGTACTCTCCGCCCTTTTTTCAGGACACTCTCAGGAATAAAAAAATTTTAAATTCATTGCTACCACTATTTTTATGCAATAATATCTAGGCTGTATAATCATGGAGCATTGCTATAGATATATCTAGAAGTATATTTCTGCATAAAATTAGTGGTGGCAAATAAAACGAAAATTTCTTTTATTTCAGAGTGTCCTGAAAAAAGGGCGGAGAGTACGACCGCTGTGATCAAGTACTTAACGAGAACGACGTATCGGCAGTTTTTTAGCCCCGCCTTTACTTCGTACCACTTACTTTTTTAAAGTAATTATGTCTTGTTTTATCAAAGTTATATATGTATTGGAGAAAATGTTTCTATAGATAAAGTGGTGCGAAATAAAAGTACTCCGGGAAAAATTAAAATATTGCGACTATGCGGCAGTAGTACTGACAGAGCCCGATGTCTCCGCCCTTTTTTCAGGCCACTTTCAGATTTCCGCCTTTACTTCGTACCACTTACTTTTTAAAAGTAATTTTGTCTTATTTTATCAAAGTTATATATGTATTGGAGAAAATGTTTCTATAGATAAAGTGGTGCGAAATAAAAGTACTCCGGGAAAAATTAAAATATTGGCGACTATGCGGCAGTAGCACTGACAGAGCCCAATATCTCCGCCCTTTTTTCAGGCCACTTTCAGAGATGAGAAATTTCTGTGTCTTTGTGACCACTGTTTTCTAAAGTTGTTTCTGTCCTATTCTGTGACACAATACTATAGCTATCAAGATTTCTAAATTTTAAATCAGATTTATCACTAGTAATTCTAAAAAGGTATCTGCGAAATATACTTTCGACGATTAATTAAACTTAAAACAGTTAGAGAAAAATTCCTTGATCGTTTCCTTAACAATTTCCTTGCGGGGCACGTAAAATTACGTTTTTCATGCAAAAAGAATCTCGCTTTCGAGCGTTCCTCTAAAAAAATATTCTACCTAAAGAAATATTTTATGTGTTCCTGTTTAATACTTTATATGAAGTTGGTGTATATATATGCCAGTGACAATTACAGAAACAATTACTAAGAATAAAATTGGAATAATTTAATCATGAATACGTAAAATAATTTTAATAAATAATATAACGTTTTTAAAGAACTCAAAAAGGTGGGGCTTACTGTTGAAAATAAGAAAATATGCCGACAACAATGCTTTATAAAGTAGGAGACTTGGTACCTGACAAGGAACATCACCCAAGTGTCCGGCTCGGATTTCAATGAAATTTAGGCGTTTCTTTCATAGAGGCGTTTCTTCCATATTTGATATGCTATCAAATTTTACTCAAAAATATGCGAAAAATTTGTATTTATACAGCAAGTGAATACTCAAATGAATAATTCAGTTGAAATAATTTTCAGTATTATAAATTTTCATTTGTAACTTAAAAATGAAAGCGCAAAATTATTTTGCTAAATCATTTTTAAGTCACGCCCAACGGCGAAGCTTACTCTTGATATGTGACTTTTAACATTTTAAAAATTCAATAAACATAGAAAACATGGACGATAGCAAAAATTTCTATGATCAAAAATATTTGGTACATGCCCTCTATCAGAAATTAAAATTTCATTAAAATCGCAGCCGGACACTTGGGTGATGTTCCTTGTGAGATGAAAGATTCCCGTCTTTTGACGGAACTCTTTAAATAATATTTTTCTGCATTAAATCTGAACTGCCAGCTTCATTCGGAAGACTCTTAGTACTGCCCCCTTTTCCACACAACTTAATTTTTACAGTAATTCTCTTCAAATGTATTTGCAATGAATTAAGATGAAAAATACTCTAAAACATTTATGGCTATACATTAAAACTATAATAAAAAGAATTAATGATAAATCTAATAATATTTCATTACAACATTTGTTTAGCTACTGTAATCGTTGAAAGGTATTTTCACTTCGAAAAGTCAGAGCGTATTTATCAATTTTTGATCCGTTAACCGAAGTTGTCAAACTTTAGATATTGTTAGTCTCCTCACGGGCCGCGGGTTGAACACCCCTGATCTATATAAAGGCATGCAGTAACTGTATTTTATTCCCTTGCATCAGTTATTACTATATTCATTTCTTAAAATTATTTAATTATAACTTTAGCAAAGGAGCCCCTTGGTGGTTTTTATATTTTTGCTGTCATTTTGGTGATGTATTAAAATGGGTATTGCAATTATGTAAGTAAACACCTTGGCGAGAAACGTCCAAACAACTTCGGTGTAAAATTTCAAATTTCGCTAGGAGGTCCAAGCTGTTCCATTGCTTCAGCACGATTTTTCTCTATTTTATAATGTTTTTCAACTTAACACGTTCGTTGCGGCGTCACCCATATCGAGGTGACGGGTATGCTTTTGGGGGGGCCCCGTCACCCACATATGGGTGACACTGTTCTTATTCAAGTTAAGATTGGGTTGGCTAAGTTGGATTTTTAAAAGGAATTTAATGGAAAAAAGCACTGAAACATAAATATAGAATATAAAACATAAAAATGCTAAATATATACACATTATACTATACTTTTAATGAATTTATATTTAGGGTAACACATTACATTATACTATGTCGCATGGTGTTCGTTAAAACACTCTAAACCTATTCGAGGTGATGTTGGACAGTTGGAGCAATAGGTCGTATTAAAAAAAAAAAAAAAAAGAAGAAGAAGAAAAACTAAATAACTGTTTATTTTTTACATTTTTCTTCACTTTTTGGTGTTTTTCTTCTAGTAACATAGGACACACATGCTTCTCATAGGCATGCCTTGCTGATTCTTACGAATCTTTAAACGGTGGGACACGTTCCTTGTTTTATTTCTATTATTGTTGGACATTGCATTTTCGAAGGACAACCATTCGGTAACGAGAAGTTCCCGAATTTTTACTTTCCGAACACTATAGTGAGGAAAGTATTGTAATCATGTCAAAAATCCGAATTTGAGATTTTGATGTTTCTATACATTTGGAGGTCCAATGAGTCCGTTTGCACTATTTTTGCGATGATGTATGTATGTGTGTGTATGTATGTGTGTATGTATGTGTGTATGTGTGTGTGTATGTATGTGTGTATGTATGTGTGTATGTCTGTGAGTGAACACGCTAGCGTCTAAACGCTTTTTTCGAATAAGCTGAAAGTTGGTACGTATATTGTAAGTCACCATAGTACGAACCCTATAGATTTTGGTGAATCTAGCACTTATAGTTTTTTTTACAAGGACACAAAGAAAAATTCTTTATCATTATGGCCTATGGGACCAAAATCTTAAAAGTGCAATAGCATCTAAACGCCTTATTCAATTGAGCAAAAAATTTATACACATATTATAAGTCACAGATACTCAATCTGTATAGATTTTGGAGAATCTAGCACTTATAGTTTTTTTACAGGGACACAAAGAAAAATTCATTATCATTATGGCCTATGCGGCCAAATTTTTAAAAGTGTGATAGCGTCTAAACGCCTTATTAATCTAAGAAAAAAATTTGTACACATGTTATAGGTCACAGTTGCACCAACTGTATAGATTTTGGAGAATCTAGCACCTACAGTTTTTTTTACAGGGACACAAAGAAAAATTCTTTATCATTATGGCCTATAGGACCCAATTTTTAAAAGTGCGATAGCATCTAAACGCCTCATTCAATTGAGCTGAAAATTTATATGAATATTATAAATCACTGTTGCACTAGCATTTATAAGTTTTTACAAGGACACAACGAAAAATTCTTTATCATTATGATCTATGGGCTTAAAGTTCAGTAGCGTTCAATGAAACATCGTGTAATATACGGAGAAAAATACTCAAACACTCTATTATGTTTTTCTCTCTTTTGTTTGTTCAACAACTCTCCTTTCTTTACTTTACCTACAAAACTGTTAATTACTCAATGTTCGGAAAGTCGAGTGGAGTCACTCCAGATTTTTTTTATTTCTATTTTTTTATTTGTGGCGCTCTGGTACATGTTACATCCGGCGGTAAGATTTCGGCCCGGCGAGAAACTCAGCCGAAGCACTCTGGGCGATGAACGCGTAAGAGAAAAAAAAAAAGAAAAACATTTTGTAATTGGTCTTGTAAAATGTCTCCAGGTAAAATATTATCCGTTACTAGATTAATTTCTTAAAATTACTTTGGTATAGCTTTAGCATAGAAGCCGTTTGGCTGTTTTTATGTTTTCGTTGTCATTTTGACGATGAATTAAAATGGGCATCGCAATTGTGTCAGTAAACATCTTGGCGAGAAACGTCCGAGCTATTTCGGTGTCAAATTTCAAATTTTGAATATTTATTGGTTATATCCAGAAGACATAGCCATCAAATATACAGATGCCATCATCAATACGTATCCAGAAGGAATAACTAACAGATATTCGGAAGCCATTATCAATACATATTCAGAGGGCACCGCCAACAAATATTAAGACGTCATCATCAATATATATCCAAAAGATTTCGCCAACAAATATTCAGAAGTCATCCTCAATATTTATTCAGGAAATATTGCCAAGAAATATTTAGAAACTATCCAATTTATGAATGGCAATTGTCTCAGTTACCGAAATCGGCATTTAGTTTGTACATACAATCAAGGATGAAATTCAAGGACAATCAAGGACAGATTTGACATAATATTTTAAGTTAACAAATTAAATGGTAAAATTGGATACTGGAGGGCATCCTGGCAAATTCAAGGTGCAATATAATAAATAGCAACAACGCAAAATCGCTGCCTGAAAGAAATAGTCTTGTCGTACTAAGAAAGAATTAATAATGATGAAGTAATAAGGAATAAAAGTCGTTTGTTTCTTCATTTGGATGATTTTATTGAACTTTTTGAACGCTAGAAGGATACACCACTGAAACGACTATCTCCCAAATAATTTCGCGCCTAGCTCTGAGCCGTAAATTAGTGAAGTTATATTATGAAAATACATAGTTAAAAAGTTGTTCCAGTAGAAAATTTTACTTTTAGAACTTATATATATGTATATATATATGTGTGTGTGTGTGTCACGATATTATATAGTGACACATTATATCCATAGTGAGGAAGGATTGTCTTTCAATAAAGAATCCAGTTGTTTTACGCAGTCATTAATTGAGTGCGCCTGCTAAGGTTACAGTTTATTTTCAAATCATTAGGTTCAAGCACGCTGACACATTCAGTCGGCCGCAGAGTAAAGGCCAGTATCCACTTGGGCTCAAGATCAACGCTCAAAACGTCATTAATCACGCTTCCGACACAAAGAGCCAAATGTCTTGTCATCAGTTGTAGCCCTTTTTTTATCAGATTGCGCAGTTACCTCAAAGGAAAGCATGCAAAATTGACAAAGATATCTGCCTCCCGGCCCCTCAATCTCAGCTGGGGGTTAGTACGTTCGAGGGCTTTGAGCTGGAATGAGCTGGGCTGACCACATCAAAGGATTCTGAATAGAAACCGCCGAATGAGCTATAGTGGAAATCGGACTTAAAGATGATGCTGTCTCTTTTACGATGATCACAGCTCGGAATCGTAGAATGCATTTCCGCTCCCGGGGCATTAAGGGCCCGCTTCACTCACCGCCGCCGGAAGTCGAAACTAATGTTATTCTATGGGAAATTTTTCTTTTCAAATAACTCATTAACTAATACATATTTTTAAATTCTATTTTCACATTCTGAAAATTCTCAACTGTTAAATTGATGGACCTTTTTTAAAAAATTATTATTTTTATTTTTTATAGTTTATTTTGAAGCTGCAGAATACGAATTTTCAATATGTGAATTTTTTTTATTTTGCAATTTCAAAATAAAATATTAAAAATTAAAAAAATATACATTTTTAAAAAAAGTCCGTCAATTTAACTGTTGGGAAGTTTCTGAATGTGAAAACAGAATTTAAAAATATTTATTAGTTAATAAGTTATTTGTAAAGAAAATTTCTCCATAGAATAACATTGGCTGGGACCTCCGGTGACGGTAAATGAAGAGGGCCGTTAACTGAAGTGGATTTATTTAATCAGGAACAATACACAACCCCAATTTTCGCGAGCGTATGCTTAAATAGTGCTCATTTTTGTGCGAATTTACTTTCTTCCTAAGCTCTTTAATTTATTATTAACTTAATGATTGACAGTTTAGCTGAGACCCGGAGATCCAGGATTCATTAATACGCATTATTTTATCGCAAGGAATTTAAAGTTGCGTACGATACAATGCTTTTTATTCTAAAAGTTATCCAATTTTCTGACTTTTGCGTTATGAAAGGGCTTTGTTGCGAAACTAACTTTATAGGAAATACTTCAGAATGAATTTCAAGTTATGAATTCTGAATGGGATTTTCCTTAGATTATCTAACAATAATAATTTAAAATAATGAAATAATAATTTAAAACCGTAATTATTTTTACCCTTTCCTATATATAAAAGTTGTGACAAAAACTTCACAGAACTTTTTTGAAAAAAATCTTTTGATATCATTTCTTACATAAATTTTTAATAAAAAGTTATTTTGATAAAAGTTTTTCTTGAAGTTTTTTATTAAAATTTTATTTATAGGTAGAAGTTCTTGTGAAATGGTTAAAATGGAACATTTTAGAACATTTTATCAACTGTTTTAAACGGTGGGTTTATCAATGCTTATTCACTATCAAAGAATACTCTATTGCCATAATTTAAATTAAAAAGAATTCCTTATTCTCTTGCTTTGAGATGAACTTGTACTAAGTTCAGCCTCTCACTGCCTTGGTAAATTTTGGACAATCTCATCTACGGCCCTTCTTAAACCCATTAGGCGCCAATGCTCCCATTTTGGGAACACAAGTTTCATAATTTTTTGCGTAAAAACTTATTAGTCGACTTTTATTTTCTTTATTGTATTTTAAAGTTCATTTCATGCTTAATATTACTATTTTTTTTTTACCTCAATATATATTTATTTTCTTATCCAATTTTCCTTTCAATTTGTGCAAACATTATTAGATTTCGCACTTTCATTTTATCGCTATTTTAAAAATATTAATATTTTTCAAAAATATTTAGTTCTATGTTAAATATTTCAAAATGAGGCTATTTTAAAATAATTAATTCATAAACTATTTATAAAAAAAATTTAAGTTATAATTAATGAGCATTTTTCTTAATGTTCCCAATTTGGGAGCATTGGCGGGAAACGTAGTTTTCTACCCTCGATCTAAAATGAACTCGTCTTTCCTCCCCTCACTTTGCTTTTGTTTAGGAACGAATAGCTTGTGCTGACCTTGATTTTTTTTTTTCTTTTTTTCTGTTGAAAGAAGTTGAATTTGTCATTTGTAAAAGAATTTTTTCCAAATTTGCGTAAAATGTGCATTTGAGTAAACATGTCTTCTAAATTTTTAACTGTTGATCAAGCTCTAGAATATTTTAATGAACTCGATAGTGATGAATTCTCTGATGATCCAGAATTAATTTGTTTGCCACCCGAAACATCGGTGGTTACTGATGAAGAAGACATTGCTGAAAATAATTTGTGTGATGAAATTCCTGTCGACATATCTGGTGAAATTGAAACTAATCTCAAAAGTTTAAATGATGCTGATTCAGACAAGGATTATAATTTACCAAAGAATGAAATAACGAGTAAAACTCAAACAAAATCAAGGAGTAGTAGAAAAAGAAAAAGGAATAAAAAAAATGAAATAGAGAATCCAAGAAATGAAAAGGTTAAATTTGATTGGTCTCCTGCGAATTTGATAGAAATTCCTTCTATTGAAATTGAGAGTTTGGAAGAAACATTTCCAGATCTAATAAACAAAACTCCATATCAACTTTTTAGAATGTTTTTCGATGATGAAATATTTGACATATTGATAGAAGAAAGTATTAGATATGCAACCCAAAAGAATAATCTCAACTTTTCACTTACTAGACAAGAAATGAAAAAATTTTTAGGCATAATCCTTTTCAGCGGTTATCACTCTTTGCCCCAAGAAGATATGTATTGGAATAAATCAGATGACTGTTATATTCCTTTCGTATCTGAAGCAATGTCCAGACAACGTTTTCGTGATATTAAAAAATATCTTCATTTATGTAACAACGATAACCTAGATCTAAGTGATAAAGTATTTAGAGTTAGAGGATTCTTGGAAAAATTTTGTTTAAAATTACAACAGTTTGGAATATTTTCTGAATGTTTGAGTGTAGATGAAGAAATGATTCCGTACACTGGACATCATACGGCAAAAATGTTTATGCGTGGTAAGCCTGTTAGATTTGGCTATAAAATATGGGTATCCTTTATAGCCAAAAAGGATGTCTGATGGGTATCCTTTCGTCTCCTTTTTTATAAAGGAAAACGGAAGGAGACAAATAATTCAGATACACTACCTCTTGGCATGTGCCTCGTCTGATGGGTCTGATGGGTATCCTTTGTCTGCCTCGTCTGATGGCCTCGTCTGATGGGTATCCTTTCAACCTCCAAATTTATACAGGAAAACGGAAGGAGACAAATAATTCAGATACACTACCTCTTGGCACTCGCGTTGTATTGGATTTATTAAATTGCGTCCCATTTCCTCAAAAACATAAAGTATATGTTGATAACTTTTTTACTTCTCTGAAATTATTGAGTGAGATGCGCAAAAAAGAATTTCGCATTACTGGAACAATACGAGAAAATAGACTTCAAAATTGTCCTTTAAGTGATTCAAAGGCTTTGAAAAAAAAAGAAAGAGGAACATTTGAAATTTTAACTACAGAAAGTGTTAGTGTTGTGAAGTGGAATGACAATCACGTAGTTTGCCTCGCATCTAACTTTGAAACATCTGATCCATTAGGAAAAGCAAAGCGGTGGAGTAACGTGGAAAAAAAAAAAGATTGATGTAAAACAACCTCACATTGTAGCGTCTTATAATAAACACATGGGAGGTGTTGATTTATTAGATCGATTTTTGAGTCAATACCGCCCAAAAATTAAAGGAAAGAAATGGTGGTGGCCTTTTTTTACCAATACAGTAAATATGGCTGTAGTAGCAGCATGGAGAATACACAAAGGATGCAAAGGAAATCTTTCGCAATTAGAATTTTTGCGATCTATTGTAACAGCCCTTATGAAAACAGAAGATGTTACTATTAGTTATAATCGACAAGGACCATGCGAAGAGGTAAATGTGGATGTGAGATTTGATAATATCAATCACTATATTGAAGGTGCCAATAAACAATCCCGATGCAAAGTGTGTAAGAAAAATACACGTCATTACTGTATCAAATGTAAAGTAATGTTACACAAAAGTTGTTCATTTCAATTTCATACTAAGAAATAAAAACATAGTATGTAAGTAAGTTGATTATATTCATATTAATATATAAATATAACTTTTTAAGTTCTCTTATAAATTTACGTATAATATAAATGTTATATCTAATATATATATTTTATAAATTTTATATATTTTATAAAATAGCCAAATGTTAAATATATTCGTATAAATGAATAAATTTCATTGTATAGTAAGAAATATCCTTCATAAGTTATAAAACAAAGCTCCAATAGTCATGTAGCAACTCATTTTTAAAAATCAAAATTAGACCCCCATTAGGCGCCAATGCTCCCATTTTGGGAACAAGCTTGTTTCAGCAAATTTCTAACAATTTCATTCAAATTTTTAGTGAAAATGTTTAATGACCTTAAATTATCCCAAATTCACTCATTAGTTAAAAATTATTTCATTTTATTCACATAGCGGCGCTTAATGGGTTAATGGAGCAAGCGATACAACGAGATTGATGAACTACATTTTGATGAACCCTATGTGATGAACCATTATTTGAGCATAGCCTCCTAAACTAGATACCTTCCGCGTGGCTCGAAAACTTGGCAACAGTTCAAGCGGTAAACAACGCCACCTGGTAGAGATTACGCGGCATTTTTATTCAATTGTCACCAATAATATTAAGAAGTGATATATGATATATATAATCGACTTTTTCAAAATTCTGTTCGCCTTTCATGTATATCAAATCCCACTTTTAAAAATATTTGGTGGCTGTTGAATAAAAAAGTCGCGCAATCTGTACCAGGTGGTGCTGTCTACCACCAAGTTTCCGAGCCACGCTGAAGGCATCTAGTTTAGGAGGCTATGGTTAGAGAACTGGATTTAATTTTATATTAAAAGCTCTTAATCTATATGACGGTTTTAATAATATAATTCATCACCTTGTAGTGTGAGATAACAATAGTCGTAAATTAATGTAATATTACATATACAGAGTGGCCAACATTTTAATTTATTCCGGGGCATTTTTAGCCCCGCCTTAATTCCATACCACTTTTATTTTTTGAGTAATTTTTCTTATTTTATTCTAGTTACATAATGGATAAAATTATTCTGTAAATAAAGTGGTACTAAATAAAGGCGGGATTAAAAATGCTCCGTAATAAATTAAAATGTTGACAACTACTTAAAAAGAAAAAAAAAAAAAATACTAGTACGCATACTAGTATACATATAGGTATCAAAGGTCGGTTTTAAATGCCACTATTTATTAAAAGTTGTCTTCGTATTATTCAATCGAAGAAGAATACTATAAACGATTAAATATAGAAGGTAATTCTTAATTGCACCAACAAACTTAGGAGGGTAAAAGAAAAGCCCATATAGAGCCTAAATTATTATATAATTCTTGTCCTAGGTCAAACTGTTTGCAAAATATTGTGATTAAAATGAAAAAAGCTAAAAATATTGAAAAAAAAGAAAATAATAATAATAATAATAATAATAATAATCATTTCTAAAATTAAAAAAAAAAAAAAAAAAAAAAAAAAAAAAAAAATCCAAAACGGCATAGGTTGTGTTAGAATAGGTTTATTGAGGAATTACAAGCGCTGAAACTGTGAAAAATATGTAAAATCAAATATTCTTCAAAATATTTAATCGGCAATTCCGAAAATATCGTTCTAGGAAAAATAGGTCAAATTCACTAGAATCACCAATCTAACCTAAACTTTCCAGAAAGCTTTTTCCTTCTACAAAATTGTTTTAAAAAAAGAAAAAATAAGTAAAGCAATGTTATAAAATAATAAAAGATGTATCTTTAAATTTCAGCCAATTATATTCAATGTCACCCATCATACGTCATTTCTTCTAATACTTTTTGAATAAGAAACAATGAACCAAACCCTGTTTACATTTCAAAAAGTGAGACTTCACCCAAGAAATTTCGAAATTTCCCTTTCCCAACTTCAATTACTAATTTACTTTTAACAGGGGTCGTACTCTCCGCTCCTTTTTTCAGAACTCGAAACCAGAGAGTGTGAGCTTAGCAAAGGAAAAATTGAAACACCTAAATGCTGTAATTGTGGTGGGGACCACCCTGTCAGTTACCGAGGCTGTCCATCTTTCCCCGAGAATAGGAAAAGAATTTTCATCTCTAAAAATGTCCAACACCAGGTTAGTTTTGTTAAAATTACTTCTCCTCCGATTTTCAACTAATCCCCTTCCAGCATCCCTCTAACCCCCCCCCCCCCCTCCCCACCAATTCTGTTAAAGAATTTTCAAATACTCTAAATGGAATCGCTAGGGAACTTAATGTTAAAAAAATTTCGGAACTTCTTTCAAAATTAAAAAATTACCCTTAGTAAAATGAAAAATTGTCAGGACGTCATATCCAAAATTGGTATTCTCTGAGAAGCCCTTGGAGAAAAAGCAGTCTACCCAACTACCGTAATATAGTAGCTGGTCGTTCTTTCATTATATTGCAAAAATGCTCTGGTTCTTTTATTTATTTATGTATTTTATTTTATGTATTTATTTATTTTTATTTTTATTATTTTTATTATCTATCTTTAAACTCTCGTCGCTATTTTTTTTTTATTAATAATTTTATACTGTGTGTTAGGTTTGGCGAATAGCATTCAGTTCTGTTATTCGTGCCAGAAAGGAGACTTTTTCTAGACTTTACTGTCTCTGACCATGCCTCTCTGCGATTCAAGGCATCCATGTCTGACAGACCGAGTGCTGGTGGATGCAGGCTGTTTGTGATACTGCTGTCTCTCCACTCGTGTTAGTATCTCTTCCTTTTTTTTTTTTTTTTTTTTTTTTTAATCAATCTGCATCCATATTAATTCTGCTATTTTGCCAACTCATCACTGCTAAATCCGTCGTAATACCATCACGCCGGAGTTCATGGTCAGATCATCCCGATCATGCAAGCCTGCTTTCTGTTTTTCTTCTCTTCTCTGATGGAGGTAAGCGACGGTCGAGACCATCGTAGGTACTCCATGAAGCCCCGTGATGATGATGATAAGGGCACTTCTCTCTCATTTCCTCATGCACTGAAGATGGTAGGCTAAATGCTACCGAAACAGCTGTGTGCTTTCCAATTTTTTCTCTTTGGTGTTCTAGCCGTTGTAGTTTTTCCTTGTTTTAATAATGCACTCATATATTTATTGGTAACATAAATATGGATCCAGAAAATCTTGTTTTGAAATACTGTAGCTTAAAAGAATAACGCCCAAAGGCGGAAATTAGTATTAGAGAGACAAAAACAGTTTGTTAACCCTTTGCGACGCAAGGTAACTTGGATCATTTAAATTATACTTCCGCCGGAATTCACGAACAAAGTTAAAATAAAAGAAATTGGTGACCTTTTCTGCTATGATATAAAAGTAAAATTTTTCTAAAAAATTTCTGGGATGAGTTTTTACAGTTGAAAATTATAATTAGGTGATGCTGTAGTGGCATCACCGCCCCTGAAAGGGTTAATAGAAAGTGGTGTTAATAGATTATTAGAAAACTTTTTTTTTTTTTTTTTTTTTTTTTTTTTTTTTTTTTAAAGCTCTGAAACGAAGGTAAGTTGTACGGTTTAATATATATATATATATAATCTCTGAAAGACAAAGTTTTTGTGAGGAAGCTTTAAAAATACAAATGAAAATAAATAGAAGCTTTTTTAAAATTTAAAAGCTTCAATTTATTTTCAATTTATTTTATTTTACAGATGTACAGAATTCTGTACATCATTTATTAAAAGGCCACTTACCTATAGGGAATTATTATTATTATTATTTTGACACAGTGAGCTTCTTAATGTAGTTTAATTGTGATTCGAAAAACACCGTTTCGAAGTACATCAAAGAAAAATTTCCTTTTAAAATACTTTTATGTTTAAACGGTTTGTCTGTTATCATTTTTATTTAGTATGAATTCATCTATACAAAACCTTCTGGAAATTCTAGAAACTTCATGGAATCTTCACAGAAAGTTGAGAAACTTCAAGCTATATTTCTTTACTTTGTTTTACAAAAGTTACCAAGATGTTAAATTGAAAACCGATTACATAAGTGCAAAAAAAAACTTACAAAAATTAAGTTTTAAACGAGTTTGTAAAACTTAAATTCGTAAAAAAAACCTAAAGAAAAAAAAAAAAAAAAAAAAGGCAAACGTTGCTAATGAAGAATCATTTAATTTTTAATTGTTAATAATCGTTTAAATAAAAAAATTAATTAAAAAAACATTTTTTTAACAATAGAAACTTTTTATTGTGGAGCCCTGAAAAGCATAAAATAAAAAAATTATTTTTACAAAGACATGCTATAAATAAATGAAAGTTTCAACACTAAAAAAATTTTAGAGAAAAATATAGATATTTCACTCTTGCTAAAGATGAAAATTTTTTAAATATTCAAAATATTTTAAAAAGCTATCGAGACCAATGTTCTTAGTCATTAGTTTCTACATAAGTATTTGTTAAGTCATAAATTTCAAAGGTCTCGAAAGCTTTCTAAAATATTTTGAATATTTAAAAATTTTCATCTCTGGCAAAAGTGAAATATCTATATTTTTCTCGAAACTTTTCTTAGTATTGACACTTTCATTCATTTATAGCATGTCTTTGCAAGAATAAATTTTTATTTTATGCTTTTCAGGGCTCCACAATAAAAAGCTTTTACTGTTAAAAAATGTATTTTTACTTAAATTTTTATTTCTATAATGGAGAGGCCTCCTTCCCAAATTCCTTAGGATTTCTTCTATGGTTCCCAACTTTGTTATGTCCCAAGTGCGGCTGACTATTCGAGAATTTTACCAAGTGTTGACATAGAGAGTCTGTATATTTTTCAATGGAGAGTTAGTTCTGCTCTGGTACGCCGAATTCATCTCTGGAAAATGACGGGAGTGGTCCCTAGTGAGTCGGACTGATCATCCCTTCATACTAGTGTGAGAGTCCATAGAGTGACGGACTGATCGTGTATCTTTTTTAATTCTAATTCCATAGTTAACGTCTTTAAGTACAGTCGCGCCGACTAAAATCACCAGTCTAAAGACTGAGCCTTTGATCGTAATTGAAGCCCTGCCCTGCATTTCAAGAGCTCAGGAAAGACCTACGTAGCACCCACTCATCATTTTATGTAAGTGTTCAGAAACTTTATTATTGTTTTATTAACAATGTTTATTTGATTTCTGTAGTAAAAATGTCCGTTTCATTGCATTGTTTCAAGATATTAATTGATTTTTGAATCACTAAAAAGAGATTTATTCAACTGTTTACCGAATATTAATTAAATAAAGTGCATTCGTTGACTAGAATCTGCTTATTTCTTTAAGAATTACTTTCTATACGCTAAAATGTCGACAACATTTTTTTATTAATGTCACAACAAGCTCTATCTACAGGCGTAATGTTCATTAAATAAAGTGCATTCGTCGACTAGAACCAGCATATGCCTTTAAGAATTACTTTCTACACACAAAAAAGTCAACAACTTTCATAATATCATTACGGGCTCTATCCTATTGCTGAATATTCATTAAATAAACTGAATTCGTCGACTAGAACCTGCTTGTGTCTTTAAGCAGAACTTTCTACAAGAAAAAACGTCTTCAACTTTCACAACAATATCATTACTGGCTCTATCATTAACTTCTTTTAAAATCTCTATGATGGTAGGTCGCATATGATGGTCAAAACCTTTGTATTTTTGGACATTATGAATACGATTTATGAAAACTTTTTATGAAAATTACACAACAGCTGACAGTGATATGCTTCTACCTATCTCATTTACGGGAAGGTATATCTCAGCTTCTATTGGGTATAGTTGTAAGAAATGTGATGTTATATTTAGTCAATATTTAACATTCGCTCTCTAAATTTGGGTACATATTGGTGGACAGGTGGCGAAATTTTCCGTATGCACGAGAAAGGTATATCTCAACTTCAACAGAGTACATATATAATAAATTTGATATACGAGGTTGTTATTATGAAAAAGAATGTTGATTTAATTTGGGTGTTTATCAAACCAACAGTTAATTATGCTATCATGAAATCTCTCCTATTTGCGAAAAAGCTATATCTCAGATTTCATTGAGTATCATAGCACAAATTTGGAATGTATGAAGCTTCTAGGAAACACTTATTTTTTAATAAATTCATATAATATTTAATAAATTATTTATTATTGAATGTGAATGCAGACGATTTTCATTCCAGAGAAGCATAACCCTAAATGGCAAAAGCCAGTCAGTTATGTATCCTATAAACAGACGGATGATAAGGGAAAAAAAAATTGTTTTCAAAATATCACAGATTTATGATTTAGCTATTTGTTTTAAAGATATTGATGAGCTCTTTTGGAAGATACCCATAGCGAAAATTTAAGATTCATGCGAGGTGGAGGAGCGATACCGCCTATATTTACAAGTTTTTTTCTTGGTTAACTATTGCAATGATATATATGTATTTACATATGATATAAGAGCTGAAAAGTATGTTAAAAAATGGCAAAAGCCAAAACAAAGAAAAACACGAATAACAATAAGGAGAGGCCTCCACGATAATATATAATTTCACTATGAAAAGTTAAAAACGACTCTCTTCCCAGACAACACAAATTCGTCTAGATTAAGTCAAAATACGTAATCTGGATATATAGACATGTCCATATTACAGCCAGATTCAGTCTATATTTCATCAGATTTTGTAGATATTATGTAGAAATGTCCTCACCTGTTACGTCTTATGTACGTCTTTTAGCTGAAAAAAATAACGTAAAATAGATGTATAGTGAACATAATATAGACATGTCCATATTACAGCCAGATTCAGTCTATATTTCATCAGATTTTGTAGATATTATGTTGAAATGTCCCCACCTTTTACGTAATAAGTACGTCTTTTAGCTTAACAAAATACGTAAAATGGGCATACGTGAACATAATATAGACATGTCCACTTTCGTTCATATTAAGTCTAAAAATTACCCATGTTAGTTCATTTCAGAAAATTTTGGAGTGGAAGGCTGATTTTTTTTTTTTTTTTTTTTTTTTTTTAAATACCAACTATGTGAAAAATACCAGAGCCGGAAATCGAACCCAGGCCTTCCAAAAAGATGATGGCACGGGTTCGATTCCCGGCTCTGGTATTTTTCACATAGTTGGTATTAAAAAAAAAAAAAAATCAACCTTCCACTCCAAAATTTTCTGAAATGAACTTTCATGGTTGATGAATAAATTTCTAAATTAAATTACCCATGTTATTTTTAGATTTATTTAACGCGTTCACGCCGGCGCATTCTTCTCAAAAGTATCTGAGCACTAGCCAATAATTCCGATATCAAAACAGTATACTTAAAACTGTTTTGTTCAATAAATCCTAGTCGAATCATGTTCTTAGACTGACTAAGATCATGACTCGACAAGGATTTATCTAACAAAGCAGTATTAAGTGTACTATTTTTGGACAAGGATTATTGCTAGTACTCGGATACTTTTTCTGCGACCCACCGGTGTACCACGCCGGCGTGAACGTGTTAAACAAAGATGCTGGCAGAATGAAATCCTTAGAGAGTGTTTTTTTTTTTTTTTTTTTTTTTTTAATAACCTAATACTTGGTGTCTCTGTCATTCTAAGCAAAATCTACATAATGAGCTTTCTGTGGAATATACAGAAAAATTCCAAAAAATTATTTTAAAGCTTTAAACTTATATATATATATATATATATATAATTTAATAATTAAAAAGCTTTAAAATATTATTTTTAAAGTTATCTTGATTGAGACAAAAGGAGAGAGGAAAAAAAAAAAGATCGCACTCACTATCTTTTTTTATAAACCTAATATTAGTGTCGCATATTAGTTTAAGAAAAATCTACATAATGGGCTTTCTGTAAAATCCACAGATATTTTACAGCTGTAAACTATTATATATATATATAATTTAATAATTAAAAAGCTTTAAAATATTATTTTTTAAAGTTATCTTAAGTATGGCATAAGGAGAGGGAAAAAACTTCCCATGCGATTTATTTTTCCGCACAAAATATTTTATATTTTTAAATTTCATTCATTTCCAGCACCCATGTATGTAAGTCATTTTTTATGAAATCTAGCTAGGATTCAAACTTAGTTCCTTTGGCCCAATGAACTATTATTCCACTAAGAGTGATGTCCTCATTCAATATTTCACTTGCCTAAGTTTCATCTTTTCTTTATGTGAAGATACAGAATTACAAGTGATCTTTTTTAAAAAATATAATCACATTGTGATGGAAAGGAAAAGTTTAAGGTTGCTCACTCCTTTGCGACTTCCCATCTGTAATCAGAATTACCAAATCCCATGTAAGTCTATGGTGAAATTTGTTTATAGAATTATTGTTTACCTTTTTGAAATTTTGTTTTCACATTCAGAAAATTTACAACTGTTATATTCGTACTCGTTCTCAAAAATTGATTTTTTAAAACTTTAAAAGGGAGTACTAATTTAATGGTTGTGTATTTTTAGAATGTGAAAATGGAATTTAGAAGTAATATTTAGGTAATGTGCAATTCTATAAACAATTTCACCCGTAGGATAACAGGAGCTTTGGGTGACCTCGACGATTTGTGATGTATCCCCATGAGTCATAACTTTGTTTATATACTTTACGCATGTTTAAAATAAAGGCCAAACAAATTTTTACAAGAATGAAAAATAAACAGAAGAAGTCGCGCTGACTTGTGTGCCCCAGGCTTTACTCACTTTTTATCCTTGTTCAGCAAAAATCGGCATAACAGTTACACATGAAATTATTCATTACTTAATTTTTAATAATGAAGTTAAACATTTCCTCCAAAAAACCTCATTCTTTAGAAGTATGGTGAACATATGCTAAGGCATGTTTTTTTTTTTTTTTTTTTTTTTTTTTAAAGAACTCTGGTTTGAGCACTGGCCAGGTCATTTTTGTAAAAATTAATGTGTCTTTTCATTTAAAAATATTTTTAATAAATTTACACTTTTTAATATTCTTTTAGCAAAGTGCCACTTAAATAAATATTTTTTTTTTATTTTCTATATTTTACATGTTCCACAGTTTTTTCATGGGAAAATGCAAAATGCTTGCTAATTTATATGTATTAACCCTTTGCACTCGAAGACTTTTTCGCTTCGGCGAACCAACAGCACAAAGCAATTTTTCTTATATGCTGAATTACTTATCATTAACATAAATGATTTCACACACAATTTATTAAAACTTTTTACCTCTTGAATGCAAAGGGTTAATTCATATTCCATTTAAGAGTTTTCTGCATACACAGGGTGTCCCAAAAAGATTGAAACACGGTTTAATTCTTTACCTGTTAGAGATGAGAGGGTAATGTAAATTGCAAAAGTATATTTAATAAGATAGGAAATAAAACTACGCTAGTAAAAATATCTTCCTGTTAATTTTCAAAAAATTACATTTTTAAATTTTTATACAACCCCTCTAGACAAATTTTGTCAATTAGAAAGTTTTTATTTTCGATGCAACAACATCACTACAAAAACCTGCATTCTCGTATCTTTAAAACTGAATGAATTATACTTAATTGAAAGCTGAGGGACCATATATCAAAATAAAAATGTAAATTTGTGACATATTATAAAAAGATAAAATGTATCATAGCATTTGCATTGAAACAATTCTTGAGTATGTTGGATTGATTCACGATCAAGTCACGTAATACATTTTATTTTATTTTTTATATCATGTCACAAATTTACTTTTCTATTTTGATATATGGTCACTCAGTTTTCAATTAAGTATAATTCATTCAGTTTTAAAGATACAAGAATGCGGTTTTTTGCAGTGATGTTGTTGCATTGAAAATAAAAACTTTCTAATTGACAAAATTTGTCTAGAGGGTTCGTAGAAAAATTTTAAAAAGTAATTTTTTTAAAATTAACAGGAAGACATTTTTACTAGCATAGTTTTATTTCCAATCGTTTTTTGCATACTTTTGCAATTTACATTTCCCTCTGATCTTTAACAGATAAACAAACCATGTTTCAATCTTTTGGGGACACCCTGTATATTTAATCTGTGTGAATAAATAAACAACAATATTTTACTGGGGGAAAAAAATCATCATTTAACCTTCTATTTTCATCCCACAATGTACCTGAAATTTTTTTTGCACTCTGTAAACCAATCATAAGTAATAGTTTATATTCTGTAGGAAACATGCTTTTGTGGATCTAAATAATGTTACTTTCATTCTGTTGTGCAGCATGGAAATATATTAAAATATGCTTTAAACAACATTGTATTCAAATTCTTTTCAGAGTCCCTACATTAATCTTTCATTTTCCATGTACAAATATATAAATAAAATATTTTTATTTATTATTTATTTATTTTTATTTTATTTATTTATTTTGAGACATTAATTCTCCCTTGATACATGGAAAAAGCAAACTTAAAGCAGTAAAATAATTTCTTGAATTTCATAAATAAATCCAAATAAAATATTTTAATTAAATTTGTTTGAATTAACCTGGCAAGAAAAATCATTGTTTTATAAAGTATCTTGAAATTAAATAGAACTATACCTTTTTGTATATAGTATTTTGTATAGTGTATATAATTATTCGAACACTCTATTACATTTTTCTGTTTTATTATTTAACGACATTTCTTATTTTAATTTATCTAAACAACCGTTAATTACAAGTTTTAAAAGTACAGCGGAGTCACTCCAGATTTTTCCTTTTTTAATAAACAAGTACTTATTCAAAATCAGAAAGTGAATAATAGTGCATCACCGCATGAATAAGTTTTGTATAAAGTCTTTTGTATGTATTGTTGCCTTTATCTTACTTTTAAATTTATACCAAGAGTTTTAACATTCTGTTTATTGCATATCTCATTTCTTATAGAATGAAGATAAGTGCATGAATTTAAGCTCATTCTTGCATTCATCCTTACATAGCATATCAATTTATTTTATTGTAGTAAAAGCCAAGCAAATGATTTTACTTCTTATTACCAACCAAAATTTTAATTATCATTTCATTACCAGTTATTGCATTTTCAAGTATAAAAGACTGCCATTTAACAGCCACAATAATTTCTTGAAAATGTTTTGTAAATAAATCAACAGTTAAATGAATAAACTCTTTTTCAGTATATTGAAGTGAGAGAGTTACAGTTTCACAGAAATTATCCACCGATATATATATATGTTTATTTATTTATAAATTACAATCCATACAGTCAGCAGCAAAATTACTGAAGCACTAAAAATAATTCCTATTTAAAAGATGAGTACTTAATACTGTTTTTTAAGTAAATATTTGTCGAGTCATAATCTTAGTCATGCTGCTTATAAAAAAGTAAGTTGATGATGAAAATTAACGATCAAACTAAAAAATAAATAAAAAATGTGGATGTATGCTTCAATAATTTTGCTGCTGACTGTAACAGGGCCACTTGAAATCAAGCTACCACTTGAAAATTTATTATCTAGATAATTTTTGAAACACAGAATCAATTTGAACCAAAGTTGGACAGTAAACTTACAGTCAGCAGCAAAATTATTAAATCACTAGCAATAATTCATAAGTAAAAAAAAGTACACTTAATACTGCTTTGTTAAACAAATCCTTGCGAGTCATTTTCTTAATCACTAAGAACATGACTCGACAAGGATTTATTTAACAAAGCAGTATTAGGTGTACTTTAAGACTTCTACCTGAAAATTTTTCATCACAACAATTTTGGAAATACTGAGCTGTTTTACACAAAAGTTGGACAGTGAATTTATTTTGGATTAATAAAGTGAGTAACTTGCTCTGCCATTTTATTTCCAGGTGAAGGCTACTTAAAATCAGGCTGTTAGTTGAAAATTTGTTATGACAATAACCAAAGTTGCACCGAACATTTGATATTCGACAGGTGACGCTGAATATCTTGATATTTGACAGACTGAATAGTCGAGTTAAATTTTAAATTAAAATATTGAAATTAGTAAAAATATTTTAAGTATTCGGAAGAATACAGAATATTCTGTATTCGTTATTCAGCAAAAATCACTATTCGCTGTAACTAACTTTTGAAAGAGTAGTTTTGAAATATTGAATTTATTCGAATCAAAGTCGAACAGTAAACTTATCTGACAAACATCGTGAATTAGTTTAATCAGCAACTTGCTCCTGCTATTTTGTTTCCATGTGGCGATTCTCTTGAAAATTTGTCAGTATAATAACTTTTGAAAAACATTCGAGCTTCATTAATAAATAGTACCATAGAACTAATGTTTTGAAATAATAAGTACAAAACTTTGGATAAACATCATAAAATGCAAGAAACTCGAGAGTCTCTTTCATTTTATGGATTTTATCCAAATTTTTGTATTTATTACAATCGAACCTCGCCTCAATTAACATGAACACACTTAACGTGAATTACTTGTAACATGAAATGTTTGGGGGACCTCTTTATTTCTGTATGAAATTTTTCTCTTTACATAAATCTAAAAATATATAATTTTTACGCAGTTAATGCATAGCTATCATATCCAGGGTTGGTAAGTTTTTGACGCTTGATAGTTTTTGAATGTTTAAAAAGTATGTCAAAAACATTCTGTCAAAACCGTCAAAGAGCCATATTTTTACTTATAATTTAATATGTAAAAATGTTGATTTTATAAATAAGATATTTATGTTTATGAATACAGTTAACTCTTTCAAATTTGCAAGACCTTTAATCCATAATTCGCTTTTGGATTAAAAATGAAATTTACTGTAGCAAAATCAATAGCAGTTAAATTTTTATTTCATTCTTTTATGGAAAATTACTTCCCTGAACCATATATAACTATGTAATTTTTTATTTATTAATGCAATTGATAAAATTGTTAGTATTACTATGAAGACTAAAACTTAAAAAGAATATTTGATACTTTGCAATCACAGTTAGATGATTATATTATAGCACATTTCAAAAAATTTCGAAAAATCAAAATAATCTTATTTCAGAACATGAAATTACAATTTTAAATAAGTGTATTTAAAAAAATAACAATTGCTTCAATGTTTAAAATAAATTAAAAAAAAAAACTAATATTAATTAATTAATAAATAATGTGTAAGTGACAGACTGTGTATTAAAAATAGTGCATGGTTAACATTTTAGAATGCTGACTTATTTTTGAATAAAATCCACATTTTCTATAAATAATAAATCTTAATTGTCAAACTTATTTGCATTACTATGACATTCATTTCTTGGATTAATAAAAACTAAATTTATATCGGCAAAAAAATAAATAAATAAAAGCAAAAAATGGCTTATATAATTTGTAAACATTACCATTAGGTCTCAAGATCTATGAAAAAGGCAGATTTGCATTGCAAAAGAACAGGATTTAATAATAAAAAAAAAAGTTTAAACCTTTTTTTTAAGTATATATCTTTATTATACATATTTGTAAATTAAAATTCCCACTTTGAATAATAGTTAATGCTCTAAAACTAAATTTTATTTGTCTAAAAATAATTAAAACTAATAATAATAAGAGCTAAGATTTTTCAGGATTTCTTTGTACATTTTTATTTTTGCTTTTCTTTTTTGTAATAAAGTATACTGCAAGTAATAAAGCTTGTGCTTTGTAAAATTTAAATTTGTACTTTCTGATATGAAGTTTTGTAACATAATCTAATTAAAATATGATTTTATATATCCATTTTATGAAAAACAACCAGTTTTTTTTTTTTTTTTTAATAGGTGAACAATAAAGCATTTATTTCTTTCTGTAATATGAAAATTTTGCCATCTGAAATCTTTTATTTTGTGCTTAATGTTTATTTTTTGCATAACACTTTTTTTTTTTTTTTTTGTCAATATTAACCTTAAACTATTTTGCAATATGTATAATTATAAAAATTTTAAGTTTTCTTTCCATTATCGATAATGGAAAGAAAAAAAAGAAAGAGATAGCTAGATACAATTGCAGGGGGAATTGTGATACTATTTAAAAAAAAACCTGAGAATTATTGCAGGATTGTTTCAGCAATGTTAAAATAATTCTTAAAAAAAAAAAAAAAAAAAAAAAAAAAAGGAGGTCTAAACTTAAATTTTTTATAATTATACATATTGCAAGTTCTGTAATAAGTTAAAATATAAAGAAATTAATATTTAAACGCGGCACAGTCAGTTTGATAAAATTTATCAATGCATTAGGCTAAAATTTACCATGCATATGGGAATGTAAATAGGATTTTTTAGTTAGCTGTTATACTATATAAGAATATAATTTTCTAGACTGACAACTTTTAAAAGAGTTAAATTACTTACAAAATGTTTGATGCATTTTTACATTTCCTACACTTATTACAAGTATACACAGCGGGGTAAAAAATAAAATAAAAACAAGCATTTGTCAAACAAATATATGTGTAAATACAGTTTATAACTTATTAATAAAGGAAAAACAAAACCATTAGAATAATAACTTAATAACGATCAAATCAGAAATAAATATGTTTTTATTATTCAATGCATTTGAAAATAATCTAAGAATAAAGGCTTAACAAGAATAATATTATGGTGTTTATTTAAAGTTTTGTACTTATTATTTCAAGGTGTAACATTAATACAAATATTGAAAAAAGATATTAATACAGCAAAAGTAACTTGCTATTTTGTCACAAAGTATATATATGTTTTCAATTAGTTTTTCATAGACTCCAATGAAAAAAAAAAAAAAAAATATTCAGAAGATTAGTAAGAATTACAAAAACAACAACGCAACACAAACACAGACGTAAAAGCGATACAAACGTAAATATAGGCGCAGAAGCAGCTAGTGAAAGTTGAGAGAGCAGCAGTCTGAACAATAAATGAGATAAAAGAAATACAGTTAATTTCATTTCAATAGCAAAATTTTGTGGAACATAAAATTTTCTTATATTTGATTACAACATCCGCATTAATAAAATGGCGGAATACAGGTGCAGTTTTAGCTCCAGTATTTACGTAAACTGGATTAGTTCAATTTTCATTCAATTTATGTGCCTAATCTGACGTCCATATTTTGTACGTTTTCGGTAGATACGTCTATGTCCGAAATTTCACATATTGTGAACATACTGGAGCTGGAGATCTACGTTCAAAACTCGTCTATAGACGTAACTCGGACGCGATAGATGAAATATGAACATAATATGAACGTATGTGTTATGTGGGTTTATGTACATTTAAAAATTTTTTATACCATACTGCAGTATTAAGAATTGTATAACCAATCGAATGGCAGTGCCTCCTATTGAACGATATATCCCCCACCACAAATTTAAGTCAAGACCCAATAAATATCAAGTTTGGTTAAATTTTGTCAGTTGGTACATGAAGTAAAGCGTCCACAATGTTTATGGTGCACACCTAAAAAGACATTGCCTCTAAGTGGTTAAATCTTGCTCAGGACATGTTAAAACGTGTAAATCCACAGAAAACCGGATGTTTTTAATTCTTGTGAATCCATTAGTTTCAATTTGTGTATATAAAGTAAAATAAAAATGTATCAGATATCTGAAAGTAAGAACTTTTTTGGAAAAAAAAAAAAAAAAAAAATGCAATTATTATTATTATTTCAAAGCAAATTAAGATTTTTGCGCTTGAAAAATATTGCTTTAATTAGAATTTAAATATCTTAAGAACCTCTTATGCCATCACAATTCTTAAACTTATACATATGTACATCTACATCTATATAATAGTGTGTATTTTGTAATAAAATAAAAATATCGAACATCTGGCATTAGAAAATTCCGTTTAATAGAATTTATGTAGTGGCGCCATCTACCAAATTTCTCAGAACTAAAAGCACATTTAAAACATAAACAGTTAGTAGAATTTCTAAGTTATTTTTTCTTTCCAACAACATTTGCTTAAAAAATAATAGTTTTACACTGTACGATATGAAATATTTGGATCAATAATTGATAATTTTTTTTTTTAATTTAATAGCTAACCAATATTAATAATTGAAAAAAAAAAAAAAAAGAGTTGAGAGAGAATGAATGAGGCTACACTCAAATCTAAGCTGTAGGAAGATATTTTTTCATATATTTTTTAAATAAATTAATCAATAATTAATACCTTGAATTCTTAGAGCCAAAAATCCTGTGGCATATTAGTTTTAAAGTATAAAAGTACCAAGTATTGTAACTGATACATAGAATGAAAATTTTAAAATATTTCTTTTTCCCACTTCTGTGTAGTGGCGCTATCTGTATTCGATTTGGAAAACAAATTAAATATTCCAGTGTTTCTAAATTTTGGACAATTGCTCTTTTTAGAAGTTCATATTTAAGATTAAGATATTGTTTTACTGTACATTACATATATAAGTGTACAGAGTACAAATAAGGGGGGATTGGTAGAATCAAACAACTTCGAAATGTCGCAGATTTGTTAAAAATTTTTGAGTGAAACTCCATTTTTAGTTCTCAACATTTCATATTAAAGTTTGAACCCTCTTCACAAATTTTTTCTGGATATGACCTTAATTTATACAAAATATATGAATTATATAATTATCAAATACTTATATACAATGCAATAAGCTTTATCATTTATACATATACATATATAAGTATATATATATATATATATATATATATGGAAACACATAAATATTCTGTGTATATACATATGCGTATACATATACATATAATAGATTTTGTCATATATATTGCATAAATATATTAATTATACATATCATATTTTGCATGTATTACATTCTTCCTTAATCAATAGAAGAAAGTACTGGATTAGTAAAAAAATTTTGACCTCAGGTTTTCGATGGATTTATACGTTTTGAGAGCTCTAGAACACAATTTGTCCATTTATAGAAAATGTGTGCTGTTGGGTTTAAGGCAACTAACTTCGCTAGAATCCTAGGAAAATAGGTGAATTGCCCTTCTATGGAGGTCTTTCTAAGTGGTCCTGGACCTATTTACACACGTTTTAGAGAAAAATGGGGAAAACTATGAACAGCTAGGTGAATGTATGTAACCTGAAATCAAACCCGGCACTTCTCATCTACCAGCTTTGAGCGCAGAACCACTTATTCGTTGGTACGCATCTGTCTCTGAGTGTAAGTATAATAAAATTTTCAAGAAACTGTATCTCAGGAACTACTGCAGAGTATTTAATAAAATTTAATATGAGGAGCAAACATTCAAACCGTGTTTTCTCCTTCGAATACAATTTTTCAGAAAACACAAAAAACTGATAAATTAAAAAACAACCCTTCTTAGACCGTAATTATCGTTTGTTTAGTTGTATTAGTGGTTACTAGGAAGATCTGTAGGCATACTTTACCTAATAAACTTAGAGTTAATTAGAGAAATGCATTTGAAATTTGGAGAAAGCATGTTTTGACCGAAACACAGAGGAGAAAACATGTTTTGAATGTTTCCAATGTGGACAAAACATTTTTTGAATGAGAAAGTATGTAACTCGCATATTGATGAAATAACATTCTTAATGAAATAAAACTAATTAACAGAACAGACTTTGTTATGTAATTGTAAAATAAAATTAAGTATTTACACGTGAAAAATCATCCTGCATATTGTAGGGAAGAACTAAAATTTTTAAGCCAATTTGAAATTTAAATTTTTAAACCAATATCTTCACATAAGCAATTGCATGGTTCCTCTGTTTCTTGATATAATACATGAAAGTTATTAGTAATGATATCTTTATACCATTTAAAATCAGGTTGATTTTTCCACTCTTCACCATGCATCAATTTTAAAAGTTTGTCTACGTCATTTTTCTTTTCAAGTGATATTCCATGACACAGAGGAAGACATTGTAAGACAACATTTCGTATAATAGCAGTATTAATCCTCTTCCTAAAAAGTTTTGCTCCAGATTGTTCTTTTAATCTTCGAATTTATAGTTTTTGAATCCTTTGACCATCGCACTTTCTCTATTTTTTCTAAAACTATTCTTTTCAGTTCTGATATGTAAGGTAAATTTTTGAAATAAGCATTAAGTGATTTCGTATTATAAAGTTTCCAATCAATCCTCAATATTTTTACGTCAGCAACTTTCTGGTACAGTTCATAATATTGTTCTTTGATGTCATTTTTACATTTTTTTCTGAGGATCTTCTCAACACGACCGAATATACGACCTGCTGGAAAGAAACTATGTCCTCTGACAGGAAAATGCAATACTATTTTTCAATGCTTGACGTTGTAGTGTAGAAAAAGTGCAATAGCATTTGAAGAATTATGTTATTCTTATTTTGGACAATACACCCATCACCAATGATTTTTTACCTTCAAGGTCCATTTTGTTTAGGTGACAATATAAAGCCGACGACATTTCAGTGCTGCCTTTGCCTGCTGACTCCTCAGACCAAGTATGAAATGCTGTATTTAGACCATCCAAACTCGTTATGCATAAGCTGTAAAAGTTGAATTGCCTTAAGTAATAAGCATCGTGAATATTTGTTTTTGGCAACTGTTGAATCTGTTCTAAATCAAAACATAAACTAACGACTGATTCATCTGTATTTTCTTTCATAATGGGCTAAAATACATTGGCTCTTAGTATATGATTTCTTTTGTCAGTCATATGATCAACTTTTTCTGTAGACCCTGCAGGACAGGACTTTATTTTTTGGTCAAGTAAAGAACACGTGCTGCAAACATCACTAGAAGGAGACTTAAAGCCTATATTAAATTCATTCATGAATATTCTCCTGAACATAGCGAAATTAACTTTGTCTAGGTCGTCGTTACAGTTCTTGATGTAAACTTCATGCAACTTCGTTATACTTAATTTACAGTGCAAGCACAATCGCTTCGATTTTTGTCTTCCATAATGACTTTCTGATTCCTTTAAGTTTGAGATGAATTCTTTTACCTTTTTTTTTTATTATTATTAATGCTTAAGTGGCTTTTTCTATCGCCCCCTCTCTTTTCCTCAATAGGTTCACCAGCACGTACTTTAGTAACAATATTGGCTAGCCTTGTACGACCTATTTTAGTTATAACCATGAAATTGTTTTTACACACAAGAATTCTCCTACCACTGCTATTAGTAATAAAATAAGAAGCATAAAATGCATGCTGTGAGTCAGATGATTGCGATTTATTTTGGATTGGGTTATTAGGTCTACGTCGATTTACATTTTTTGTAACAACCAATGAGGCTGTAATAGAATCTTGTCGCTGTTTGTTCGCAATTTCATAAAGTCTATCCCGAAACTTCTTAACGTCATTAGGTCTAACATCAGTGCATGAAAAAGTATTACTAGAATGTTTGCATGGAGCATAAACGTTATCAGAAGATGCTGAATATCGTTTCTTTTTCACTTCTTTTCTTTTCCCACCAATTCTCTGTCTTTTTCTAGTTCCATAATTAGAAGTACTCACTAATACACCACCTATTAATTCTTCCATTTGAAATTAAACTAGTATGTTGTGGCCACCACAAGACTTTCTTCTATATTTTCCTATACATATTCAATCAGTAACAATATTAAAAAAAAAAAAAATACGATTTTTTTTTCTAAGGGTTTGGGGGGGGGGGACTTGTTTTTTTTAAGGGTACTTCCCCCCAGGGGGGGAAGCGATGCCCCCCCATGCACAAAAATTTTTTCCTAGTTACGTACTACTATTATCAATAATTCATATTAATTTTACAATCACAAGTGTAAAATAACTCTTATTATGCACATTTATACGAATTTTTGTCTTATTCTGCCATGTTAAAAATTTAGATAAAATGCTATCACAGCGCCTCCTGTTGAGCTATTGATCCGCAAATATAATCAGCACCAGTTTATGTCGGGGACCAACTAAATACCAAGTTTGGTAAAATTTCGTTTAAAAAAAAAAAAAAAAAAAAAATTACCTTTTTTAAAAAAATTACCTTTTATGATAATGCAGACGATTTCCATATTAGAGAAGTAATGTAACACTAAATATCCAAAAAAAAAGTCCAATTTACTCTCAATGTAAAAAAAAAAAAAAAAAAAAAAAAAGAAAAAAATATACGATTTTTTTTTTCTAGTTTTTTTTTTTTTTTTTTTTTGTTAAAAGTAAAAAAAATCGATAACTTTGTTTTAAATTATCACAGATTTATGGTTCAACCATTCGTTTTAAAGGTATTGACGAGATCTTTCGAATGATACCCATCTTCAAAATTTAACCCCCCCGGGGGGGGAACCGATGCCCCCCCCATGCACAATTTTTTTTTTCCTAGTTAACTACTACTATTATCAATAATTCATATTAATTTTACAATCACAAGTTTAAAATAACTCTCATTATGCCCATTTATACGGAATTTTGTCCTATAAAATGCGATCACAGCGCCACCTGTTGAGCTATTTATCCCCTAATCTAATGGGCACCAGTTCATGTCAGGGTGCAACTAAATACCAAGTTTGGTTAAATTTCATTCATTGGTTCGTGAGATACAGCGTCCACAAAAAAATGATACAGACACACAGACAGACAGACAGACAGACAGACATTTTTTAAAAACTATCAATTCGTGTTCAGGACATCCCAAAACGTGTAGATCCGTCAAAAAACGGAGGTCGAAAATTTTCGCGAATCCAATACTTTCTCTATATTACATATAGAAGAAAGTAAAAAACATACTCCTCTAAAATGAAGGAAACAAGATAGAACTAACGAAATAAACAAACATAAAAAGCTGGCATATGTACGAGTCACGCGACCAGAAAGAACAGTTCTGACTGGTCAGCTGGAGAAATCACAGTTTGACTGAAAACAGGCTCTGGAGGAAACACTGTTTGATTGAAACCCCAACTTTCTAAGAGCGTTTATAATGTGATAAAAAAAATTTTGGTTTAAAATTATGGTACAATTTTGTGCTATTTAATGTTGAGTTCACAGAAAAATCACTAACTAATTTTTTTTTATTTGTGGAGAAAACACGGTTTGAATGTTTGCTCCTCATATGTAGTTCCGTCTTGACGTAAATTAGTGCTTATATCAAAATTTTGTGTAAATGCACACAAAGATAATTGTTTTTTAACTTTCATTATGAAATTCAAGAGAATTGTTTATAATAGTCAACTGGGAATTTTTTTTTTGTATATGTTGAAGCATCGCTTTCTCCCGCCTCCCATGGGGGTGGGGTGGGGGGATTCGAGGGGAATTTCGAAGATATAATTTTAAGTTGGGTAAAGATCTAAGTTTCTGGCAAGCGCTGTTGAATTCCATACAGCCATTCTCAAGCGATACCCGGGCAAAAAATAGCATTACAGACATACAGACACCATGACACACACACACACACAGGCAAATTTTCTGAAGTCATTTTTGGCTTTCATGGTGTATGAAACGTGAAGATATCGCAAATTTCTTTGATTCTGACAAATTTACAGACAAAGGTCTGATTTTATTAATATAGAAGATGAAATTGACTGTTTGGTATATTCTCTCAGTCTTTCAACTTTTTTTTCGCGAAAGAGTATGGAAGGAGTAAACATAGGAAAAATAATTAACGTCAGTGATGCCAAAGGAAATAGTCACTCGTTTGACGCTATTGACGTTGATTATTTCTTTTGTGTTTATTTATCTAACGCCTACTAGTCTCCTTTTTATATAAATAATATTAGTATAAAAAGAGGCCATCTACAGTCGAGTGACTCCCATTGAATTCTGCGCTATGCATTTGTCAATGAGAGATTCTGCAATATATTGCGGAATACTGCTGCTGCTAAACTAGAATATTTGTATTTTGCAGTCTTTATAATTCTGTTATCATGACTTTTGTGGTTCAAAAAATAATTTTTTTGGCTTGTTTCATGAAAATTCATGGAGCCTGCCTTTTTTTTTTTTTTACGAACTCACGAAAATGGTGATGTTTTCGTAAATATTTCAATAGTGAATTCTCATGTGATGTCCTTATCAAATTTTTGATGTTGTTATGATTTTCATGTGAGTGTAAAGTACATACACGCGTCTGCTGAGATGTCGAATTTAACTAATTCTTAGATTCATGTACAGCGAGGTAACGGTACACATCCCGATGTTTTTCTGTCATTGTTTTTGTCTTTTCTTTTCGTTCTTTTTCTTGTGAGAAGGGGGTTGTCATATGTGAAAATGTTACACATGTGTGAAATAGTGACTGCTGTGATATCGAAATTCTTGCATTTTAATATTTATATATAAACAGGCAATGATATTCAGTGATTTATTATTTTACTTATTCTATTTATTTATTTTGTTTTATTTATTTATTTATTTATTTTCATGTGCACGAAGCATACATAGGTGCGATCATATATTTTATTATTTAAGTCTATGTATTCTTTAACTGGGATTGAAGCTTTTTAACTAAATTTTTCTTTAAAAAAGGAGGTGTATGTTGTTATATTATTTTTATTTTAAACTGTCTGTTTTAGAAAGTATTTTGCAATGATTTCCTTTCGCTATCGTGATATTTTGCCATCGTGAATATCGCGTTCATTAATGGTCTTTATTAAAGGGTTGTAAATCCTAAGAATAAGACAAAATAATGCCAAACTGGCGATTTATTAGAAAGACGGCAAGCAGTATGTACCATAAATTGCGTTTTCACCAACTTTATATATATAGTTTGCAAGTGTAATGACGATTCCGGTTCGTACTCATCTATATAGCAAGTTGCGACCTAATTTCCATACTTTAGTTAATTTAAAAAAAAATCTAATTATCCGGTCGATAAGCTGTTTAGTCCGACGGATTCAGAAAAAAAAAATCCCTTTCATTTGGTATCTTATTTGTAACGAAGTTCTGATTAGATTTTATAAAATTAATTAAAATATGAAAATAATAACCTGGCAATAGGGCAGTTCCTTGTTTGTAAACAAACATCTCAACTTTTATGAGTGGTTGGCAAAAAGGCTTGGGATCTCTTGATTACTTGATTACTACCAACGGAAAATCAATGGTGGGCGGGGCGCGGGAAAGTCGAGCGCGCTTTTTTGCCAACCACCAGACGTCACGAGGAAATGCTCTATAACTTCAAATTTGGACATTTAAATTTATAATTGTTGCCAAAAAATTTTACCAGTCATTTATTTATTTATTATTTTATTTATTTATTTATTTATTTTTTAGCATAAAATGAAATATGCTCTCACGCGAAATATATATATATATATATAATAATAGCAAACTTTCGCAATTTATTTCTTTTCTTATTTACCTTTAAAATTTGAAACTCATACACATTAAGCCAAATTTTCCCCCGAATTTTAATTCCTCAGAAGCAAAATTATTATTAGAAACAAATTAATATTGTGAGATGAAATGCTAATGATAATCAAACCAATGTCATTCACGAAAGAGTTAAAAATAAAATTCATGTTTAACGTCCTAACTGTCATACTTCGTCAGGCAGGACAGATATAGTATAACACCCTCATGGCGATTTTTAAATTTTTGTCATCATGTTGGCGATGCATTTCTATTAATTAATTAATTTATTTTTGCATAATTTTGTGTTAAAAAAACTTAGTACCTATTTTGATTATACTTTTTATTATTGCGTTTTTTAGTCAATTTATGACAAAAGTTCACATGGGGATTGCATCATTAAAATATTGCTAGATTTAAAATGACGCTTGCAAAGATTGTAAAAATGCAACCTTTAAAAATACATTTTTTCTATAAAATGATCTCATCGTACAAATGTCGTAATTTTTTATTAGATCGCTGAACTGAGTCCGCGTGCTTAAATATTGCTTACGTATTATTTTTTATCTTCGCGTATTTTATTAAGTCACTATAGTATCGTTACTAAAAAAAATATTAATCGTAACTGGACCACGTTAGAGAAATATTATACAGATTAAATTTGCTCATGCATATGAAAATATGAAAATGGAGTAAAAAAACAACCATAACCTTTTTTAATATACTTCAATAATAGAATAATAATAAAGGAAGAAGGAGCATGCCAATACTCTTAATGCTTACAAACCCCTTCTAGTGAAATGCCAGCGAAAGCTACTTTTTTTCCTCTCAACCTTGAAGTAGGGCACCCATCCTCAGCGCATTTATAGCTGTTTGTTGTGGCAACACAACAGCTTATGTAGAAACACTTATGCTCCTTCTTTGTTTCTTTTTTGTTTTGTTTAAACGTTTTTGGCACGGATGAATCGCGCTTGGCATGAAAGCTAATTCATTGATAATCCTGGGTAATATTTTAAAATTTTGATGCTGAAATAGGTCGGACATTTTTCGCCAAGAACTCTCCTTTTGTGAAAGCCACTTTAAGCCAAGTTAGCAAAAATATAAATAAATTATAAAATATTGAAAAACAGAAAAGAAAGGGAAGGAAAGGAAAAAGAAAAGAATGAAAGAGAAAAAATAATCACATAAATTATGTATTTTTGTCTAAAATGGCGATAAAAATTCAAAAGTAGACAAGGGGAGCTATATTAAGGCTGTACTATGATCAGATCTACATATTTAATTACTTATTTTTCTGTATACCAACTACTATTAACTAACTCAACGACTATTATAACCACAAAAAATTGTCTCATGCGATAGCTGTAGCCGATCATAGCATATTGTAATATTATATTTGGCGTGAAATTGTTGTCGTTTTATAGTTGATCGAATAAATCAAATAAATGTAGAAAATAACGTGAAAGAAAATATTATGTACACCACGTATCGTGTTGTTCATATGTAACTGGGGTTTAAATATAAAATTGCTACTTAATTTTTTTTTTTATACTGTCCGTTTCGAAACTGTCATCCGATAAGCACCCAAATGAAAGCCCACTGATAAGCTATTGTCACAGGCACCCGAGTGTCTGCGAATGAGTGGGTTGTTGCCGAAGGCAGCTGGGACAGAAAGCGAGCTTTTGAGCAATTTCATGATTTTTTTTTTTTTTTTTTTTTTTTTAAGTGAAAACTTCTTTAGGCGCGTTGAGCACTTTTGGGTAAAGAAAAATCATGAAACTCCCGTCATCATCAGCTGACGCTTTGAATGAAATTCTGCAGGCGTTCGTTACCATGACAACCCAGTCACAGAGAATCTGATCCGGAAGAAACATATTTTTTGCCAACTGACATCACGTGGTTTTCTACTACGAATAAAAGTTGCAAATTTCAAAATGCTTCAATTTTCTTCTAAATAAATTGAAACTTACTGTGCGCCATTAACAGCACACGGGATAGTTGCAGTTCAAACTTCATCGATTTTGGAAAAAAATTACATTTTAATTGCAAATTAAATTTTATTCTAATACGCGTATTTCAAATTATGATTAAATTATTTTTAATACATCATTCGAAAGATATTTTAAAGTTCTTTTATGTTTTGAGGTGTCCTGAAGGGGCTTTCTTTTGTATCTCAGCTACTAATTAAAATAATTTCATAAGTTATACATCATTTGAAAGCTTTCTTGAGTTGGAATCGAACTGTAGCTTACAGAAATTTCTACCGCCAGATGGCGCTGTAATATTTTAAAATTTCAATATTTCAATTTCTAATTATGATTAAATTATTTTTAATGCATCATTCGAAAGATATTTTAAAGTTCGTTTATATTATCGAAAGTGGAATTCGAGATTTCACCTGATTTACATGTTTTGAGGTATCCTGAATGGGTTTTCTTTAGTATCTCACCTACTAATTAAAATAATTTCATAAGTAATTCATCATTAGAAAGCTTTGTTGATTTGGAATCGAACAGAAGATTACAGAAATTTCTACCGCCAGATGGCGCTATAATATTTTAAAATTTCAATATTTCAAATTCTAATTATGATCAAATTATTATTAATACATCATTCGAAAGATATTTTAAAATACTTTTACATTAACGAAAGTAGAATTCGAGATTTCCCCTGATTTACACGTTTTGAGGTGTCCTGAATGGGTTTTCTTTTGTATCTCGGCTACTAATTAAAATAATTTCATAAGTAATACAACATTAGAAAGCTTGGTTGATTTGGAATCGAACAGTAGATTATAGAAATTTCTACCGCCAGACGTCGCTATAATATTTTAAATTTTCAATATTTCAAATTCTAATCATGATTAGATTATTTTTAATACATCATTCGAAAGATATTTTAAAGTTCTTTTATATTATCGAAAGTGGAATTCGATATTTCACCTGATTTACACGTTTTGAGGTCTCCTGAATCGTTTTTTTTTTTTTGTATCTCAGCTACTAATTAAAATAATTTCATAAGTAATCAATGTTTTTACCTAATATAAGGCTTAGTTCATTTAATTTGGGTAGCTACTAATATTGTGCCGAATCATATAATACAGATCATAAACACTTCTTTACAAACCAAAAATAATTCGAAAATAATAATCTAATAGCTCGACGATACAATTCACAAGTTACTTAGTTTTCACTCCTATCGGCAGTCCCCAAAGACTGCTTTGATTTTTTTATTATTATTATTATTTTAATTTTAAGCGATATAAAAGAATTTCCTTTAAATATAGTGACCAGCGAAGCAGGCAAAGCCTTCGTTGATACACTATGTTCATTGATTTCACATTTCCGTCATTTTTGACGGGGTTACATACTAGTTTAGTTTTTATTGTATTTATTTCATTGATAATTTTTTTTTAAATCGTTGAATGTTTAAAAAAAAGTAGGATAAAATTGTTGAAGTTTACATTTTGAATGCCAATACAGAAAATTATAGCCAATCTACATTAGTAACTCTCGGTCATTAATGCCATTAATGATAATGATCCTAAATATATGAAGCAGCTTTAATTTTTTTTTTACCATTTAGTTTATATTGCACTTATTTCATTGATAAAAATTTTTTAATCGTTGAATGATAAAAAAGTTGAATAAAATTGTTGAAGTTTACATTTTGAACGCCAAATACAGAAAATTATAGCCAATTTACGTTTGTAACTCTCGTTCATTAATGCCATTAATATTACTCCGTGAATGCCATTAATGACAATGAACTTAAATATATGAATCAGCTTTAATTTTTTAAATGTTATGCCATGTCTTTACATTATATTTAATACTAGCAAACCCGTGCGAAATATTCGCACTTTATTTCTTTTCTTATTAACCTTTAAAATTTGAAACTCATAAATATTATACTAATGTCACCACCTAATTATAATTTTAATTTACCAGAAGCCAAATTATTATTTAAATCAAATTAATATTGTACAACAGTGAAACCAAAATCCTTCAAAGAAAGGTTTCCAAATAAAATTCATGGTTCACGACCCAATTTTCATACTTCCACAGGCAGTACATTTTTAATATAGGACTCCCACGATGCCTTTTAAATTTTTGTCGTCATGTTGGCGATGACTTTTTATTAATTTGGTATATATATATATTTTAAATAAATAAATAAAATAAAATAAAATAAAATAATTCCTATTTTGATTATATTTTTTATGATTGTGCTTTTTAGTCAATTTATGACACAAAAGTTCATATTCTGTATATATCTCTAAAATATTGCTAGGTTAAAAATGACGCTTGTAAAGTTTCTGAAGAAACAACTGTTAAAAATACATTTTTTCGTAAAATAATCTCATAAGACAAATATCGTCATTTTTTTCTTGTTAGTCCATTGAGCGTGCTTAAATATTGTCCATGTATAAATATTATTTTTTTATCCTCGCGTATCGTATCGTTTCGACAAAAAATAATTGAAACTAGTCCACGTTAGAGAAATATTATATAGATTTTCGTTCATTATATAATTTTCAACTTCGATATTACACCGATTTAAAAAGATGAAAATTAAATTTTAAATTTACAGTACATTGCATTTACATTAGGATAAATTTTTTCGTCATGTGTATTTACATTAGTTTACAGACGGTAAAAATAAAATGAAAGCATATTGGTGCGTACTCGGTGTTCCTGAGTTATTTGAGAGTGAAAAGCGAATCTTGCAGAGGCTTAAAAGTTTATTTTACAGAAAATTCCAGAAGGATACAGGTCTATAAACCAATTATCAACTTCAGTATTACCTGAAAACACAGCTTAAATAACAACTGACATCATCACAGCATAAACTAGCATAGCATTAACGCACAGCAAAGGCTGTAGTCAAAGAGGCTCAGTGCGTCTTTATGCAGCATTCGATGCCAATCAAATTAGAACTTAGATATTTGGTATATCGATAATAAGGATTTTCTCGCCAAGGTCGCAAAAAAAAAAAAAAAAAAAAGTCGCCAATGAGCAAAAAAGTCGTCAAATTTGATACCAATGCCATTACCTGTTTTAATGAAGATTTTCAATGAGTTTTAAAGAGAAAATAAGCTATTTTAATGCAAAAACAAGCTAGAAATGCTAAAAAATAACATTTTATGATCTGACTAAACCTCTTTGAATGAATTTATATAAAAAATAACTGCTCTTATTTACAAATTCGTAATAATATTAATATATTTGAGTAATTCAAATTAACATTAAAATGAATAAATCTTCAGCAACTGTAGATGAAAATAGCAATTATCGAACTACAAAGCTGAGTGGTAATCTACACCTTATTAATAAAGGCGAAATAGCCTCTGTCTGTTAGCTGTCTCGAGCAAAATCTACCGCACTTACAGACATGGCACTTGGCTCACCGATAGACTATAACGTCTCCGTGTGCACTTCGAAGCCGGATTTTTAAATTTATAATTAGGAATAATCTATATTAATAAAATCAAAGTATTGTCTGTAAATTTGTTGGAATCGAAAAATTTTGCGATATTTTCACGTTTCACACACCATAAAAGCCGAAATGACTTCAGAAAAATTTGCCAGTGTGTGTGTGTGTCATCGTGTCGGTATGTCGCTGGTATGTGTTTGTCCGGGCATCACTTGAGAACGGCAGGACGGAATTCAACGGCGCTTGGCAGGAATTTAGGTCTTCACCCAACTAAAAATTATATCTATCAACTTTTCAGAAATTCCCCCCGTTCCCGCCTGGGGGGTAAAAGACTAAAACACGTTTGTTCGGGTATCACTTGAGAACAGCTGGACGGAATTCAACGGCGCTTCGCAGGAATTTGGTCTTTACCCAACTTAAAATTATATCTATCAACTTTTCCGAAATTTCCCCACGTTCCCCCCTAGGGGGGCGAAAGACAGAAACACTTTTGTTCGGGTATCACTTGAGAACGGCTGGACGGAATTCAACAGCATTTGGCAGGAATTTAGCTCTTCCCCCAAACTTAAAATTATATCTATCAACTTTTCAGAATTTTGCCCCCGTTCCCCCCTAGGGGGTAAAAGAGTAAAACACGTTTGTCCTGGTATCACTTGAGAACGGCTGGACGGAATTCAACGGCGCTTCACAGGAATTTAGGTCTTTACCCAACTTAAAATTATATCTATCAACTTTTCAGAAATTCCCCCACGTTCTCACCTGGGGGGGGGGACAAAAGACAAAAACACGTTTTTCCGGGTATCACTTGAGAACGGCTGGACAGAATTCAACGGCGCTTCGCAGGAACTTAGGTCTTTACTCAACTTAAAATTATATCTATCAACTTTTCCGAAATTACTCCCCTTTCCCCCCTGGGCGATGCAAAAGCAAAAACACGTTTGTAAGCATAACTCGGCTGCTAATTACTTCACAGTAAAGAAATTGAACATGGGGAGACTAGACATCAGTACAAATAATACATTATCTGCATTTAGGAATTTTCGATTTTTAAGGGAAGGGAGGGGGGGGATATTGAAAATTCCTGATTTTTGAGTAGACCTCTACCAAAAATGGAACAAATATATTGAAAAAAGGCTATGCGACTTTTTTAGACTATTTCCTAAAACACATTTTTGATTTTTTGTGATCTGCCATTTTTTTCTTTGTGGGGGGGGGGGGTTGTATGTGTTACAAAGGGCAAATTCGAGACACCCTTTTATAGCTCTAAATTTGTCCTGGGAAATTTATGAGAGCTGCGGTCACGAAGTTTGGTGCTTGGATTATTTATATGCATCCGGCACCTAAAGAAACGGTATTTATCGAAATACCCCCCCCCCCCAGGGGGAAAGGAAGCAAAAAAAAAAAAAAACGTTTGTAAGCATAACTCGGCCCCAAATTACTTCACGGTGAAGATATTGCACATGAGACTAGACTTGAGTATAATTAAAACATTATGTACGATTTTAGAATTCTTGATTCTTAAAGGAGAGAGGGGGAAAATCGTTTTTCGAGGGGGAAATTTCAGAAATTCCGGATTTTTTAGTAGAGCTCTACTAAAGATTTTACATAGGTACTGAAAATAGCTATGTGTCTTCTTTAGAATATTATTAAAAACACATTTTCGTTTTTTTTTTTTTGTGATTTTCGATTTTATTTTATTTATTTATTTTATATTATTTTATTTATTTATTTTTTGTGGGGAGGGGGGGGGGGGAGTTGCAAATTCCAGACACCTTCCCTTTTAGCGCTAAATTTGTCTTGGGAAATCTATGGGATCTGCGGTCACGAAATTTGGTGTGCAAATTGTTTATATGTATCCGACACTTATTGTAACAAGATTTTACGAAATTCGCCCACTTACCCTCTTGGGGTTGGGGAAGGGGCAATAAACACGCGTAAAAACACGTTATTCTGTTTGAATTCGCTTTACATTATCTTAGAATGATGAGTTTTGGTGTGTGGATGTTGATTAGGTCTAAGCATTATGTACTTTGGTGAGCTTTCGCAAAACTTCTAACTTGACCGCTGGGGAAGGGGAAGTAAGAAGTGGGTAAGTTGCTGTTGAAGGCAGTGTGGACCCGGAATCCTCACGTTGCGAGCGGGAAAATCCTCTACGGAATACACAGGAAACTTTAACTTAGGTTATTAATAATGATATGGAATTTTGCAACTCATTTAAGTATAATGCTCAGCGAAGCGGACAAAGCCTGCTAGTGTTATTAATAAAATGTGTTAACGTATTTAGCTCTGTTAAATTTCTCGACTTGTTTTTTATTTTTTTATTTTATTTTATTTTATTTTTTTCTTTTTTTGTCGTAATTTTAGCCTGTTGCCAATAAAATAAAAAACTCTAACATTAACGTTTCTTTACACGTGAAAAAAAATTAAAAAAAAAAAAAAAAAAAAAAAAATTAAAGAAAGAAAGAAAAATTAATCTGTATTCATAGAATAATAATAAATTATTCTTATTCTATCCTTTATTATTATTCTATGCCTGTATGATAATAAATTTCTGATAAAAATGACGTCTTAATATTTTAAATTATTTATATTTAAAATATTAATTTCCTTTATTCAAATAATCTTTTTTTTGTTTCTTTTTCTTTTTTTTCACAAAGTAACGTGGGTACAACTTTAGTATTAAGTCCCCATGGCGACTTTTAATATGTTTTGTCTTTTTGGTAATAAATAAAAATAACTATCACAATTGCATAAGTAAAGACCTTGGCTAGAAACGTACAAACTAAAGTTTGGACGTTTAAATTTGATAAATTTTAAAGTTTGCCAACGAGGTCCTGTAATAAAGCTGTTCTCTAATGTAAATACATATTCAGTTTATTTTAGTAACTTATTAATAAAAACAAAGTATCGTCTCCAGAAAAATCTACCGCACTTATAGATGTGAATTTTGGCACATGCATAGTCTGGAACGTCTCCGTGTGATTAACTATAAAGATTTTTAGCGAATTTTTTCTGCAATAAAGTTCCCTTTCACGCTCGGAAGGGAAAAGCTGAATATTCATCCGTTTGTTAATTCAATGCACTATAAGGTGCCATAAAATGACCCTTTTTAAATTCCAATCGTGGGCTTACGAATGGATCAATACTAGGTATATTCTGTATAGTGTTGTTTAATGTAACAGCGATTTAATTTTGAAAAAGATACTTCGATTTTTTTTTTTTTTGTCCGTTTCGAACAGTCGTCCAATAAATATCTAAATTAAAGTCCGAGGGTAAGGCGTCGGTTTTCTCAGCCAATAGGGACATGGAGCCCAAATATAGGGGGTGAGGAAGACGCTGCCGAAGGCAACGGGAACCAGAAGTAAATTTTTGAGCGATTTCAATGGAATTTTTTAAAAGTTTTTATCCATAAATTGAAAACAGTGATTGTTTATCATTATTATTATTCATTTATTCATTTAAATATAGTGACCGGCGAAGCGGACAAAGCCTGCTAGTTTGGAGATATTGCAAACTTGAAATATTTTTCAGTAACTTTTTACAGTTTTCCTACTACGACTCAAAACTCAATATTTTAGACTAAATATCACTCTAGTAATCTCTTAAAAAATATGAAAAAAAAACAGTGATTTGCAATTGAGTGTTTTCTAGGGAAAAACTTTAGTATCGGATTCCCTTGGCGATTTTTAAAATTTGGCGCTGAAGTAACGCCGACATATTTTTCAAGGACTTTATTTCTGAAACCACGATAGTCATTTCACTGCAGCTGCGTGTTCAAAATTTATATATGTTATAACACACTGCAAATAATAACAATAATTTAACATTAATGACAATAATGAAATACTGACAATAATTACAAATTAACAATTTTCAAAGTGTCTGACTACAGCTGTCATATTACAGAAAAAATGCATATTTAGAATTTGCACTTTTATTTCTGCAAGCGCCATTTTAATCTGAGGTATTCATGAGAAATATACATAAATTTCCTAGAAAATACAATGGTAAAAAAATAAAGGTACTAAAATATTTGCGACTAATTAAGAATGAGCAACGGCCTTGACGCACCTCCAAATTTCAACGATACCGAAAAGACGTCGTGTTGTTTTCATTGTGTGCGATTTTGCGAGAAAATGACCACCACATTTGGTGAACCTATCGCACATTTGGTGACCGTCGCTCGTTCTTAAGTAAACAAATTTTGAAAAAAAGAAATTATACTAAAAATAGTGACAAAAATTTAAATATTGCCAAGAGGGTCGTATGCTAAAGCTGTACCTTATCAATAATTTATTCAAAAGACACATAAATGATTACAATATTTTCGTAATGAAATATTTAAAGAATAATTTTAGAAAGTTTTTTCAATACAAAGTGTGTAAAAAATATTCACATTTTATATATAAAAAAAGGTAATAATAATAATAATAATAATAACTCCGAACTGTTAAACTGAAACAATTTGTTTCAATTTAAAACATATAAACATAAAAATATCGTTTTCATCAGAATATTCATTAGAATACATAACATACATTTTTACTATATGATATTTGTATTGTCTGAAGTGACTATCAGATGCTGTTTCAAATGTTAAAAAGTATTAAGACTTTGATTATTTGTAAAATATCAATATTTGTTCACTTGAATAACAGAAGCGCTGAAAGAAAAAAGAGATTTAGGATTACATTTTCAAACGAAATGCGATGAGCTTTTGAAATTGTATTTATTTTATCGCGCGGAATGAGGGTTTCGTTATGCGATTTTGTAGAATTAGCTGTTTCGTTGCTAGGTATTTCAGGTGGTAATGGTACAACGACTGGATATTTTGTAGAATTAGCTGTTTCGTTGCTAGGTATTTCAGGTGGTAATGGTACAACGACTGGATATTTTGTAGTTGGCGTCCCATATAAACAGATATTAGATGGACAATTTTCTTTGCAATTACACTTCTCATCCAAAACGTGATATGGAGGGCACGTTTTCCCTCCACAGCAAATATCATCCTTATTCTTTATGTTTTGTGCTTTACATTCACCACAAGATTTTCTGCACATGTTTGATACTTCGGAAAGTTGACAGTATTTCCTAAATTCTTTTTGTAATTTCCACCGACAAAATCCCGGTTTTTCCAAATGTATGTCATATAAATCAACGCAAGGGAAAGAACAATCCTTCCAATCCCATCCTGTTTTACAAGGCTCACAAAGACACTTTTTGTAATTTGGTTGGACACAATTTTCGCATTTCACCTTACATTTGCAATCAAGCTTGTATGAACTGCACATTTTTTTATCAACACACAAACCTCTGAAGCATAAATTACCGTCTGCAAATTCGCATCTAGTACACTGCAAGCCGTATTTATACATTTGGTTGCCTATTGACCATTTATTGCCAGCTCGAAAATAATGACAAATGACAACTGTGTCAGATGTTTGAAGTGGCCAACAGTTGCTTTTACGGGCGCAACCTATTTTTGACGAATCAGACCAAAGCATTTGTGTCATGTGATCGCACTGATACTCAGGATATGGAGGTTTACATGTTAGATTTTCAAAGTTGAAATGTTTGTATTCTTGGTACCACAGGTACAGCGGTCTACTGGGAAGCCTTGAGGGACCTTTATACAAATTTTTGCCTGGAAGATATGACATATTATTATGCTTGTCAAATACATGTGAAAACTTACAGCGATTCAACCAATCTTTAGCAGACTTTTCAAGAGTATTATTCCATTCGACATATTCTAAGTTAGAGCCTTTTGGTATAGGTTTTGTCAAATTCAATCTGTAAATATTATGATTGTCAACGAACACCATTTTTTCCAATGATGAATAAGCATCGATATCCTTACTTATATTTGATTGACTAAGATAAATTATATCAGCCAATTCAAAGTCTTCATGATCTTCTTCTTTTAAAAAATCAATTTTATAACTTTCATCGTTTTCAAAAGGATTTTTTGCATACACTTTTAAAGTATTTACTGCATCTCCATAATTACTTAGTCCATATACTATGAAATTAAAGATGGTGAAGATAAACAAAAAATAATAAAATAGTTCAAATGAAAGGAATTTCATTATTCCTGTCAACAAAATAATACATCAAAGAATTAAAAGAATGCTTTGGGCGAACGATTTTTGTTAATACTACAAAAATATATAAAAAATGATGAAATGTTTTGAAAGAATAAATTATGATGCCATTTACTTAATTTCTAATTCCAATACCAGCATTTAATTCATTAACTTAATTTATTCATAATTATAAAATAAATTTATTTCTTCAACTGTTACTTGAAACCATAGAACTAGAATACTAGAAAACTGAAAAAACCCGTGTCCGCGGTCTGTAATCTCAATCAAAGAATGAAAATTCAGAAAATTTTGCTTTTCTGGCGTAAAAGCAGTTATATTTTTATAAATTCAAATATTCATAAAAAAAAAAAAAAAAAAAAGACTAACATTAGAAGTTGAAACGTTTCACTTTAACTACTGTTGTAACAGAATCTGTATAAAAAGGGTAGTAGAAGAAAAATTACATAAACCTAAAAAAGAAAACGTACATTGCTAAAGATGCAATTGAACTGCTTGATTGTGACTGAGTTAAAATCATAGATATAGTAATAAGACATAGATTGATCAGCGAGGCCGAAAAAGTGATGCCTTTTCTTTCGGGAAAAGACGGCCATTTTACTCTCTTGTGGATGTCTTGCCCCGACTGAATATACACGGGAATACACACAGATAATTTAGCAAATAAAATTTATGAATAATTTATGTACTAAAGATGAATGAAAAAACTCCAAATACTCATTTTTCTTTCTCTCTTTTCTTCTTCTTTTCTTTTTCTTTTCTTCTTCTTCCTTTTTTTTTTTTTTTTTTTTTTTTTTTGTATGGAATAACGACATTTAAAGAAATTTATCGTTTCTGTCTACTATTTCTGTCTGGTTAGAAGTTTTTATGGTCGAAAAAACTATTGGACTTATCCTCATCTTTTGAGATATTAGAGTTAACCCTTTAATCGCCAATCGCAATGCAGTCGGACACTTTTGTTACCGACTGTATAGAGTAGAAATTTATGTTTACTTGGAAATGGTTATAAAGATATTAATAAAAGTTTGGGATAAGTGCTTTTTAGGGACCTAAAACAATTGGAACATCCTTAGCATCAAGAAAATTAGTGTTAACCCTTTAACTGCCAATCGCAACATGTAGTAGAAATTGAGTTTAATCAGAAATGGATATAACGATTTTGTTTAAAGTTTGGAGTTAAGTGTCTTTTTTTTTTAGTTTTTTTTAAGAACTAAAACGTTTGGACATATCCTCATCTTCAGAAAAATTTGTGTTAACTCTTTAACGACCTGTCGCAACATATATTAGAAATTAGGTTTACTCGGAAATGGATATAACGATTTTTATAAAAGTTTGGGATTAAGTGTTCTTTTGAGAGATAAAGCGAATGGACATATACTCATCTTCAGGAAAATTTGCGTTAACCCTTTAACGGCCAGTCGCAACATATAATAGAAATTAGGTTTACTCGGAAATGGATATAACGATTTTTATAAAAGTTTGGGATTAAGTGTACTTTAGAGAGATAAAACGAATGGACATATCCTCATCTTCAGGAAAATTCGCGTTAACACTTTAACGGCCAGTCGCAACATAAAATAGAAATTAGGTTTACTCGGAAATGGATGTAACGATTTTTATAAAAGTTTGGGATTAAGTGTTCTTTAGAGAGATAAAACGAATGGACATATCCTCATCTTCAGGAAAATTCGCGTTAACCCTTTAACGTCCAGTCGCAACATATAATAGAAATTATGTTTACTCGGAAATGGATATAACGATTTTTATAAAAGTTTAGGATTAAGTGTTCTTTAGAGAGATAAAACGAATGGACATATCCTCATCTTCAGGAAAATTCGCGTTAACCCTTTAACGGCCAGTCGCAACATATAATAGAAATTAGTTTTACTCGGAAATGAATGTAATGGTTTTTATAAAAGTTTGGGGTTAAGTGTTCTTTAGAGAGCTAAAACGAATGGACATATCCTCATCTTCAGAAAAAATCGCGTTAACCCTTTAACGGACAGTCGAAATTTATAGCATTAAATGGGTTTACTCGGAAGTGAATGTGACGATTTTGATTAATTTTTAGGGTTAAGTGTTTTTTTTTTTTCTTTTTCTTTTTTCTTTTTTTCTTTTCTTTTTTTTTTCTGGGCACAAATCCTCTCAAGTATCCTCCTTACTACAAATGTTCGTGTTTCAGAACTTTCTACCACTGTAGCTCCTCAGATCAGAAGACATTTAACGGTTAAAATAATCATCGTCCACTTTATAACCCTAACCATCGTCCACCGCCACTTTAGAATGTAGGAAAAGAGGGAAAATAAACTAAAAACCCCATAGGAATAGCATGGGAAGAAAACCAAAAAAACTCACAATGTCAAGTGTGTTAAAAAAAAAAAAAAAAAAAAAAAAAAAACAGGCTCACACCGGAAGTAACAAGGGGTCCTATCGTCCAGGGTTAATACGTCTCGCTTATATGTTCGATTTATAGCCCCTAATATGAACGAAATTCGACCAAACTTGTATCTTCAGAAAAAATCGCGTTAACCCTTTAACGGACAGTCGAAATTTATAGCATTAAATGGGTTTACTCGGAAGTGAATGTGACGATTTTGATTAAATTTTAGGGTTAAGTGTTTTTTTTTTTTCTTTTTCTTTTTTCTTTTTTTCTTTTCTTTTTTTTTTTTCTGGGCACAAATCCTCTCAAGTATCCTCCTTACTACAAATGTTCGTGTTTCAGAACTTTCTACCACTGTAGCTCCTCAGATCAGAAGACATTTAACGGTTAAAATAATCATCGTCCACTTTATAACCCTAACCATCGTCCACCGCCACTTTAGAATGTAGGAAAAGAGGGAAAATAAACTAAAAACCCCATAGGAATAGCATGGGAAGAAAACCAAAAAAACTCACAATGTCAAGTGTGTTAAAAAAAAAAAAAAAAAAAAAAACAGGCTCACACCGGAAGTAACAAGGGGTCCTATCGTCCAGGGTTAATACGTCTCGCTTATATGTTCGATTTATAGCCCCTAATATGAACGAAATTCGACCAAACTTGTATTCAGTTGGATCTTGACCTAAACTGGTGCTGATTAGATTTGGGAATCAATCGCTCAACAGGTGGCGCTGCCATCCTATTTTTTTTTTTCCTTTTCTAAGTACTTAACATGGCAGTATAGGACAAAATTTCATATAAATGTATATAATGTTAGTTATTTTTAGCGCATGAATGTAAAATTTATATGAATTATTGATAATAGTAGTAATAAACTTGAAAAAAAAAAAAATGCGTGCATGTAATAGCATTGCTTTCCTCCTGGGAAGGAAGTGCTCTTCCCCCGGGGCCTGTGTAAATTTTCAATGTGGATATTTTAGAAAGAACTCGTCAATATTTCTAAAACGAATGGTTGAACCATAGATCTGTATTAATTTAAAACGAAGCTACCAATTTCTTTTATTTTTAATGTTATATATAATATATATATAGTATAGACTATATATATACATATATATATACACACATATATATATATATATATACATATATATATTCATATATATATATATATATATATATATATATATATATATATATATATATATATATATATATATACAGTCGAACCTCTTTAACGTGAATTACTTTTAACATGAACTGTTACCACAATCCCCGTCAAAATGAAGATTACTTTAGTTATATGACGATCAGTTACTGATAGCATGAACTACTGATAAGATGAACACATTTTTGATCCCCCTTGAGATTCACGTTAACAAAATTCGACTGTATATCTTTTCATGTCTGCACAAAAATGATTTTTTTCAGCATTTATTATTATACTGCTTTAAGAAAAAAATCGTCTGCATTCATCATGGAAAATATCTTTAATCTATATATATAAAAGAGTAAACTCACTGATTCACTGATTCACTGACTCAACACGGCTGTGGCGATCCTATGGGAGATAGAGTCGCAATTTTTGGTGAGCAGGTTGATTTTAGGACCCTGACGCTTACTAAGACGGGATTTTGCGAAATACCCCCCCGTTCCCTCCGGGGGGGGGGGCAGAAGGCAAAAATCACCTTTATAAGCATATCTCGGCTCCAAATTGCTTCACGGTGAAGAAATTGCAGATGGGGAGACTAGACTTGAATACAAAAAAATCGTTTTCGGCGATTTTGGAATTTTGGATTTTTGAGGGGGGTAGGGGGTAAAAATGAGATTTTCGGGTTCGCATAAGGCAAAAACACATTTATAAGTACAACTCGGCACCAAATTACTTCAGAGGGAAGAAATTGCAGATGGGGGGACTAGGCTTGAATACGAAAAAATCATTTTCTGCGATTTTGGAATTTTTGATTTTTAAGGGGGGAAGGGGGTGAAAATGATTTTCGGAGTTGCTGAAGACAAAAACACCCTTATAAGCATAACTCGGCTCCAAATTGCTTCACGGGGAAGATATTGCAGATGGGGAGACTAGACTTGAATACAAAAAAATCATTTTCTGCTATTTTGGATTTTTGGATTTTTAAGGGGGAAAAGGGGTGAAAATGATTTTCGGAGGCGCGAGTTGTGCTTATAAAGGTGTTTACCTTTATAAGCACAACTCGGCTCCAAATTGCTTCACGGTAAAGAAATTGCAGAGGGAGAGACTAGACTTCAAAACAAAAAAATCCTTTTCTGCGATTTTGGAATTTTGGGTTTTTAAGGGGGGAGAGGGGTTGAAAATGATATTTAAAGGTGCAGAAGGCAAAAACCACCTTTATAAGCACAACTCGGCTCAAATTGCTTCACGGTGAAGAAATTGCAGAGGGAGAGACTAGACTTCAATACAAAAAAATTATTTTCTGCGATTTTGGAATTTTGGATTTTTAAGGGGGGAAGGGGGTATAAATGATTTTCGGAGGCGCATAAGGCAAAAACACATTTATAAGTATAACTCGGCTCCAAATTACTTCACAGTGAAGAAATTGCAGATGGGGAGACTAGATTTGAATACGAAAATATCATTTACTGCGATTTTGGAATTTTGGATTTTTAACGGGAGAAGGGGGTATAAATGATTTTCGGAGGCAAATTTAGAAAAATACAGATTTTCGAGTAAAAGTAATAGCTCAAAGATGTGAACCGCCAAGCGTCTTCTTGAAAATATTTCCAAAAACTCATTTTTTGATTTTTTCCGATTTTTTTTTTGTGGGGGGGGGGGAGGGGGGGGGCAAAAAAATAAAAATAGTGTCAGATTGTTCAAAATTGGTACATAGAGGTTTTCGATACTTACAAATCGATTCCGGATGTTTTCGAATTTGTAAAATTATTAGAAGGGGTGGGAAGGGGGGGCAGTATGGGGGGGGCTATGGGCAAAAACAAATAGAAATACAGTTAGGCCGTTCAAAATTGGTACAGATAGGTTTTAAAGGCCGGCAAGTCGAATGGGGCTATTTTCGAAAGTGTAAAGTTATTAGGAGGGGCGAGAAGGGGGAGGGGAGAGGGGGGGGCAAAAAATAAAAATAGAGTTAGATCGTTCAAAATTGGTATATAGAGGTTTTCGATCCTTACAAATCAATTACGGATATTTTCGAATTTGTAAAATTATTAGGAGGGGCGGGAAGGTGGGTGGGTGGGGAAAAACAAATAGAAATACAGTTAGGCCGTTCAAAATTGGTACAGATAGGTTTTAAAGACCGGCAAGTCGAATGGGGCTATTTTCGAAAGTGTAAAGTTATTAGGAGGGGCGAGAAGGGGGAGGGGAGAGGGGGGGGGCAAAAAATAAAAATAGAGTTAGATCGTTCAAAATTGGTATATAGAGGTTTTCGATCCTTACAAATCAATTACGGGTATTTTCGAATTTGTAAAATTATTAGGAGGGGCGGGAAGTGGGGGTGGGTGGGCAAAAACAAATAGAAATACAGTTAGGCCGTTCAAAATTGGTACAGATAGGTTTTAGAGGCCAGCAAGTCGAATGGGGATATTTTCGAAAGTGTAAAGTTGTTAGGAGGGCCGGGTAGGGGGGGGGGAGGGGCAAAAAAATAGAATAGAGTTAGAGCATTCAAAATTGGTATATAGAGGTTTTCGACACCTACAAATCGATTGCGGATATTTTCGAATTTTTAAAATTATTAGGATAGACGGGAGGGGGGCGAAGGGGGAAAATAATAGAAATAAGAGTTAGAGCATTTTGGGAATTTTTTTCGAAGGCAGTAAGAACCCGGTGCGACATTTTTCCTAATAAGATTTTTTTTCTGTTTTTTTTTCACGTGATAAAAATTAATGCAATTTTGAGAATTCAGTAATTATAGCGATTCATTTAAAAATAGGGACCAGCGAAGCGGGCGTTGCCTGTTAGTAAATTATAACTTAATAAATAATTTGTATTGCGTCAATTGGTATAGGATTAAATAGAGAAGAAAGTCTTGTGGTAATACTAGTTATAATATATTAAAACAAGCGGGTTTCTGCCACTGCTAACTACATTTAAAAGAATTTTGAAAATTCGATATTACTTACTAATATAAAAACTTAAAAAATATTAAAATTTTAAAAAAAGTATTTCATTAAAAATCAAAACAGTATTTAAACCATAATAATAACAAAGCAACTGATTATAAAGAATAATATTTTTCATAAATTAGTTAAATTTAACTTACTTAGGAAAACTTATTCCACTTCTTTTCATAAATTTATTTCTACAATTAAAAGCCGCGCAGTACTTCGGCATTTTCAATATATATCAACCATGTCTTATTACTATATCTATGATATCAACATTCTATTCCATTGTTGTTTTCGAGTTTTATACTCTCTCATCATGGCTGATGCCAAAAACTTTTTCGGCATCAAAAATCTTTGCACGTTAACATGGGGATGATAGATCTATGTATATTACTATATCTATGGTTAAAATAGAGCATTTTTACTTTCCCTTATTAGTTCCCCATCATACTATAGGTATGGGGAACTTAAGTAATCGTGAAAATTTTCGACCTAGGATTTTTGACTTTTTTATACGTTTTCAGGTGTGAGGAATCCGAAAATGACAAAATGTGTATGGTGTCGGTCTGTAGGGTGTCTGTTAGTGGGTCAGTGGGTCAGTGGGTCAGTCCGTTAGTCTGTTAGTCCGTTAGTTTGTTAGTCTGTTAACACGATATCTCACGAACAAATGATCGCAGAGAGGTCAGATCAATTTTAAAATATTACTTTCGACACTGGCAAGAACCCTATTCATTTACAACATCCGATATAAAAAACTTCGTGAGTTATGAGAAATTTACGATTTTCTTAACATAGGAGAATAGGACAAAAATTCACTTAAACGTGCATTAAATGGAAACTTTTTACTGTAAAAGTATTAGACCAGTTTTAAAATATCAGTTTTGATGCCGGAATGAACATCAGTAACTATAATTATTCCACTTTTAAAATTTCGCAAGTTATTGGAAATTTACGAATTTCTTAACGTGACAGTATAGGGCAAAATTTCACATAAACGTCAAGTTTGAGAGATATTTTCATCGTATAGATGTCAGACTACTTTTGAAATATTATTTAGAACACTGGCATGAATATTAATGACTATGATTTTTCCAATATAAAAATTTCGTAAGTTATTTGAAACTTACGAATTTCTTAACATGGCAGAATAGACCAAAATTTCACATAAACGTCAATTTTGAGGGATATTTTCACCGTAAAGATGTCAAACCACTTTTTAAATATTATTTTGGATACTGGCATGAATGTCATAGACTATGAATTTTCCAATTTAAAAAATTCGTAAGTTATTTGTAATTTACGATTTACTTAACATGTCAGAATAAAGCAAAATTGAGCATAAACGTCCATTTTGAGGATCATAAATACGTTAGACAACTTCAAAATTACATTTATGATATTTGTTTGAACATGATTGAATACAAACATTCTAATAGAAAAATTTCGTAAATTATTCGTAATTTTACGATTTTATCAACATAGCGAAATTGTAAATTTTTCATATAAATATGAATTTTGAGGATTATTTCATTGGAAATAGTAGCATGAAAACTAAACAACACAATTGACCCTAATAAAATAAATTAATAGATTAAAATAAGATAACTATATAGAAGTGAACGGCGGATAGCCTATTAGGAGGGGGTTTCATTCTGTCACTGTATCAAGCTTTGGTCAAATTCATTTCTTTTAACATGATTATAATATGTCTCGCACTAGAAATTTATGAGAACATAAATATGATGGGGAACTGAGCAGAGTCCACCCATGCCAACTAGTTTATTTTTGCGTAAAAACATGCCTCATGTAGAATATGGTAGAAAAATCATTCACTGTTCGTTTACAGGACTACACACAAGAACTAGATAAAAGTGCGACAATAGTTGCAAATTGATGGAAGTGAATTTCGTGGTCTGTATGTAATACTCGAAAGACATACAGGGCTGAAAATATTTAAGCGATAACAATCTTTTTTGTTGTTAGTGGATGTGCTTTATTAATAATATTTTACCATTTTCAGGAAAGCTTTTCGGGAATTGAAATGAATTCCTCATAGAGATATGGTAAATAATGTATGTTTTTAAGCTAAATATTCGTCGCTTGTTTTTTGTATATTTACACATTTTGAGGCTTCCTGATTACCGTAGTCAAGTTTTTTAACGTTTGATCTTTGTCTGTGTCTTTAACAGTAACTTAAAAACGAATAATTTCAGGAGATCCAAAAGTTGTATTTTCAAATTAATACAAATTTGTTGCTGGAAAAGTTTGATCAAGACTGATAGGTTTGAAGGAATGTTTCGTGTGAAAGTTGTCTGAATAATTTTAAGTGAACTTTTAATTTTAATAATAGATTTAAATTCTGTATAAATATAGGTGCAGTAATGAAACAGGGGGTCAAGAGGGGCGGTAGCCCACCTCACAAGGAATTATTTGTCAATTAAAGTTGTTCCGAAACCTAGTTGGAATTGTTTCAACATAGGTTTACGTAACAGTACTCGTTATCTTACCCTTTAATTTCCAATCTGTATTTATCGTATTAAATTTCAGGGTAAGAGAAAGTCGTGTGAGTGAAACACCAGATTATTATTATTATTACTACTTTTTTTTTTTTTTACTTTCATACAAATAAATAAATAAATAAAAATAAAGGATTTTTATCAAATTTTAATAACGGATTTGAATTCTATACAAATGTAATGAAACAGGGGGTTGAGGGCGGGCGGTATAGTCTCACACAGAACTAATTATCACATAAAACTCTTCCGAGGCCTAATTTGAATTATTTTAACATAGGTCTACATAACAATACTCGTTATGTTACCTCTTAATTACCAACCTGTATTTATAGGTTGGGGTAAACCTGTATTTATAGGTAAGGAAAGTTGTGTGAGTTACACACCAGATTAGTTTTCTATTGAATGTAATCGATGGAATTGCTTTAGTATATTTTACTATGTCTAAGAAAACTTTTCAGAAATGAAAATTAATTTCTCATATTCATACGGTAAGTAAAATATTTTTTTAAATTAATTTTTCAATGTTCTTTTTTTGAATAATTACACATTTTGAGATACCTTGAATACTAAGGTCAAGTTTCACGTCGGTTATTCTTTGTGTATTTCTGTTATCAGCGTAATTCAAAATAACTTAACAATCTTGAATTTCAAATAAATGTATTTACTATATTCAAACGGAGAGTTGAAAGGAGCGGTAGACTCCCTCACATAGATTTATGTTAGTATACAGTTCTTCTTATATTTTTAAACGTTTAAATATTTTAAATATTTAAACGTTTTTAAATATTTTAACGGTCTTCTTAAGTTGTTTTTACATTATTATAATCCAGAATAAAAGAAAGTCGTGTGAGTGCAACATCATATTAGTTATTTATTTCGAAAAGGAGTGATATGATTAAAATTCAGAGGAAATTTAAATTTCAGGACAAATAGCTTCAGAATAAAAAGCTTGGTTTGGTATTTTATTCAAAGTTCATACTGATAATCCGCGAAAGGAAGATCCCTGGCGTCATCTGCGCATGGGTGAAAAGGACTGGTCCATTTATGAAATAGGAATGTTCGTATTACCTAGGGATGTGTTTGTTTATGGGTATGAAAAAATTATAAACTCACTAATTGCATTTATTTTCCTTCTTTGAACTGATTCTTGAATATCTGGTTATATAAATATTTTACGATTAATTAAAAGAAAGAAAAACTGATAATGTTATAAAGGGATAGTTTTAGATTTCAATATAAATATTACTCATTTAAAATTTAAAATAAAAACTTTGTTAGTATATTGAAACTTTTGAAGTGTGTAACACTAATTAAAAAATTATGTCAAATATTATTTACAAACTAGTATATAACACCGTCAAAAATGATGGAATGTGAAATCAATTAAGGTAGTGAATCAACGAATGCTTTGCCAGCTTCGCTTGTCACTATATTTAAAAGACTAATGTGCAAGTTGTACCTAAAGGGACTAATGTGAAAGTTGTACCTCACTGGACTAATGTGCAAGTTGCACCGAACGAACAAACTATTTAAAATGACACTACTTAAAATTGGATGTTGCTTTAAATATTTGACACTTACTTTCATTTTGATATTTATTATCAAAATTCTTGAAGAAATAATTAAAATTCTTTAAACGATAACTTCTCCTTCAAAAGCTTCTTTATCGCAAAACTTAATGACATTATGTACAATATGCTTCGATTCACTACGGAGAGGTTTAATCCGAGAACTTGTACCAGATGTATGAACCATTGGTATAACTTTAGTATATCCCCACAGCTGAATTTGGCGATTTGAAAGATAACGACGTCGTTCTGGACTGTTTGCGATATAATATGGCAGCCTATATGTTGTTTATTTTGGATTTATGATTTTATGTTTTACGATTTAGATTATGATTTTATCATTTAAGATTTAGCCATAATCGCCAACAAAAAATCGCCAAATATCGTTGTGGGGATATACTAAAGTTGTTCCGATTCAACACATAACAGAAGAAACAAGAATAATAGAAAAATTTCCCCTCTCTCTTTCTTCTTCCTTTGCTGTGTCTCCCAGCGAGTGAGTGGAATCGTCCTGGCACTTTGCCAACCATGTATCAATCGTCCGCGGGCGGACAGTACTTTTAATCTGTACAAAATAAAGAAATGAATTTGAATAACGTAAACAGTTTCATGTAATTCCATGGATATTTATGGGAATTAGAGCGCTGACAGACAAACAAACAGAATTTATAAACACTTTTCAACTTTAGAAATTTCAAACATCAGCCCTGAAAACGCACTTCGATAGATTGTAGTGGAAGGCTGATTTTTTACCAACTATGTGAAAAATACCACAGATGGGAATCGAACCCGGCCCCGTGCCTTTGTGCCATGTTCAAATTTGTCACTTGATATAGCTGCTCTAATACAGACTCGGTGACCTTGCCAACGTATATTATGTGAAAATGCCGAGCTAGTTACCAGCCAGGGTAACTCAGTGGTTAGAGCATCCACGCATTATGTGGAAGGCCTGGATTCGATTACCGGCTCTGGTATTTTTCACATAGTTGGTAAAAAAATCAGTTTTCTACTCCAATCTATCGAAGTGACTTTTCAACTTTGTTGGAAACTAATAAACAAGAACAAAAAATCTTGCGATACGCATAGATTATTAACACTTTCCAATTGTATGTACTCGTAGCATCATCTAACTGTCAATATATTTTGACTACATGAACATACAACGGCGAGATGGTTGGAGGGGTTTTACGTTGCCCTAGTGCTACGCAACGAGCAATTGGTGATTGCCTAGAGGTTGTCTGGAGACATGAAATCACAATTTTGATCCTCCACGGAAGGGATGACTGTCCCACTTCGATGACCTCAGAGGTATATTTTTTGATGGAAACATGGAGGGCATTGCATCCACGACAGATTTTAATTGCAACAGCCACCATTAGTGTATACGACGGTCTTAGGCCGGCTCCAGTATTTAACCCGCAATCTTCCAATTGCGAGCTCGGCGTTCTAACTTCTGGGCTACCGCGGCCCCGATCATACAACGGAGAAACAGAGAAACTGAAATACAGATCGGTAGACTAACTGAATTCACAACCACTTTCAAGCAATGTTGGCTAATGTAAAAAATGCTTAACGCAAACTGAAAGCCATTCCAGCCATTTCCGTTTTCAGTCCTTAGTATATATAAATATTTTAGCACATCTTTCTAAACCTGAACGCTAAACCTACCATATTTCATATGGAATACATGAACAATAAATGTTAATTTCATCAATATTTGCACAGTGGGAAATTACTTAAATATCTGTATATATATAAAAATTACGTGTCACGAAGTTTGTCCGCGATAAACTCCTAAACTAAGGAACCGATTTTAATGAAATTTTGCACACTGTGTGCAGTTTGGTCCAACTTGAGAGATAGGATAGTTTTTATCTCAATTTATTGTCACAATATTGTTTTATTGCAATTATTTGTTAATTATAGACCTTGTTACAGTTGCTCCAAAATATCTGTGATTTCCATAAGTTTAATTGTTGCCAAAAAGAAAAAATACGAGTTCATTTTCTTTCGACATAAAAGTAAATACATTTAATCAAACGTGAACGTTAAAAAATTATAAAAAGTTAAATTATACATCTCACGAAAATTGACGTCATAATCAATTTAAAGATTTTATTCGCATTGATAAAGTATGTAGTTATACACAAGCGAAGTGTGACGTCACTGACCGTCTGTGAAATCAAGAAAAAGATTTATTATGTTAATCGCCCATTGTATTTTTTGTAAAAAATTATTAAAAAACGAGGAAAATTATTTCCGGATTTTAATCCCCATATTTTTGTGTAGATATATATTATTTATCATGTGCATATGTTAGATTGAGTTATTTTATACATTTTCCTCGGATGGATTAAATCAATTTAGCCATAATTATTTATTTTCAGAGGGTAATTTAAAAAGCCGTTATCAACATATTTCTAGCATATACAGCTATTAATAAAATAAAATAATCATTTGATTTCATGTTTATTACCCTTGTATGTTTATGTTAAAAACCTATTATTATTTCAAGAGGGTCATTATAATTCTAAAAATAGATTTATAGTGTTGTTTGGATAGTCTAAGCGTCGCCGTCTTTGTTCTTTGAGAGTTGAAGGTCATTTGGCATGGCTTCTGAATGTCAAATCGATTTAATATTTGTAACGAATTTTTATATTCAAAAATTTAGTATGAATATGTTAGAAGAACAAAGAAACAGTTTGGCATTCTTTTGGCTGCATTTTAACGATGCCAATCTTTGGAGTTGCAATTTAACTTCTAGGAAGCTGCGAGATTTAGAACAGTTTTTGCGATTTTGACGTTGATAGAGTAAGCCGTTTTTCTGTGGTGTCCTCCTCTCCCCCCGTCACAATTTCCGTGGGAGATTGATATATTCTTCTGTGCTTCAAAAAAAGATGTACTTCATGCTTGAAGAGGAATTCTTTTTGTGATTTTTTCAATAAAATGCAAGTTAATCTTATTCTGCCTGATTACTTCTTCTGAAAAGGAAAATTACTATCTACAGTTTTTTTGTGTACTTCTACACGGCCCGTACAGCTATGGACCCAGGTATTGCGGTGACGGAGAAACACCGTTATATATTTATGGTGCCTCCAGGTTCTCTCCGGACTTTGGTGATGCGGGGGAGAGGAAGGAAAGGAATGCATCGAACATTTTATTAAGATTTTCATGCCCAAAAGGACCTTTTTAAGAGTCATGGACAGGGAAAATATTGACTCTAAATTTTGGTGGATGAATCTCATTTTTACGCGCATTGAACTTGCTTGTTGTTACGAACAAATGCTTGCTTGAATCAGTGGCTGTAAGCGTAGCCCGAAAATATCAATGGTCATGAAACATTTTTCCTGTGTGCAACTTCAAGTGAAAGCTCTCTTCGGATATGGGTGTATTGATCATTCAACTCTTCAGATGGAACTTAGCGGCCGTGAGGGAGGCCTGAAATTGGACTGGTCAAGTTTTTTTTTCTTAACTTAGCGGCCGTGAGGGAGGCCTGAAATTGGACTGGTCAAGGGTTTTTCTTCATCTATATTGTCAAGGAGGCATAAGAATCATCTTCACAGGTTACTCAGAAAAAAAAATTTCCGTTCGGCACCTGCACCTCTACAGAATCGACAACTTCGCGTTTCCTAATCATGTGTTTTTGTTCAAAGGTCATGATCAGTTTTTGATCTGAAATAGTTGTTTTCCAATTCACGGTCGAAAATTCAGTGAAGTGCAGTGATTGCAAAGTTTTTTTTTTTTTTTTTGATATTCAAGCAAATTGGAAGAGAGAGGAAAGAAAATGAAAAAAAAATAAACCTCTTTTTTGGAACAAATTAATAAAATTAATTGAAAAATATTAATAAAATTAAACGATAATTTTTTTGTTTACAGAATATTTTTTTTTTTTTTTAACCAAGTTATGTCCAAGAATTGGTAAGTTAAGTTTATCTTATATTTTGGATATTTCATATAAATATATACAGTTGGTTATACAATATATAATTTTCAGTAGTTAGTGAAATTTTTTCTGCTTTCTTTCTCACCAAGGATTCTTGTTATTTGGTATAAGATTAAGATTTCTTTTTAAGAAGAAATAATAATAAGAGAATTATAAGAGAAGCAGGGAAGAGAATTTTTAATATGATATATAGATTTATATTTGGAACATAATTGATTTAAGAATTCTATTTTGACATTTTATTGAAATTTTAAGCAAAAAAAAAAAAAATCTTCCTTATTCTTTTGAAATTTTTGAAATATATATATTTTTCCTAATTTTTAATAAAGTATTTCATGTGATATAAGTATATATGTATATATGTTTTGGTGTTTTTCATGATAATTGGTATTTTTCTTTGCTTATAAAGCTTAAAGTGATTTATTTTAATTTTTGGAACATTTTGATATATATAATTTTTTTTGGTAATATGTTTACATAATATTTTGGTTAGGTATTTTATCATTTGCATTTTCTGTGAGTAACAAAAGGAAAAATGCATAATATTTTGTGCTCATAGATCTTAACGCAATTTATTTTTTTTTGCTCGGACAATTTTGAAATATATATTTTTAATGGGTTTCACAGTATTTCGTTGGGATTTTATTTTTTTCTTTCATGATGATTAATACTTTTATTTGCATATTGTGATTTATTTTTTTAAGTGATTTATTACAATTACTGCTGCAAATTTCTACAATTCCTTATGATTTATTTTGTTTTTTCGAATATTTTTACTTTTTGACATTTTTAATAAGGTATTTTATCTTATGCAGTTGCCGTAAGCATCAAAAGGAAAGATGCGTAATTTTTGTGCTCATTTAATTTGAATACAGTATATTTTTTTACTCGAGTATTTCTGAGATATATTAGTATTTATTTGACCCAACATAAATAATTAAGATGGCCACTAAAAAGAACATTAATATTAACATTCTAAATTTTGACGGGGACTCATCCTTACTTGATTTTTTTTTTGATCAGATTGAGTCATATGCAAAATTAAATAGATTAAATTCAGAAGAGGCAGTGGCAGTTTTAAAAGGAAAATTAACCGGCCCTGCATTAAAGTTCATGACTCAATCTCCTTTATTATATAAATCCACAGATTTAAAATTTATCAAGGATGAATTCAAAAATTTTTTTGCTCCAATGAGCAGTACTCAGGCTCTTGTGGAATTTAACAATTTAATACTCTTACCACAAGAGTCTATTAGAAATTTTTCCCACAGGCTAAATATTTTAGCCGATGTAGTATATTCTCAGATTAATGATGCTAATGCTTTAAATTCCATTAAGTTTACTAAATTTATTTCAACCATTCCCTCAAATATCAGAGTTAAGATTCAAGAAGAGGGAATCTCTGAGTATCAACAGGCGGTCAACCGAGCACAGAAATCACAAGATATTAATGCTAATGAAACATTATTACAATTGAGTTTAAATAACCCAGTCATAAATACACTATCTGAAAAGTTAGTCGAACTGACAGATAGAATGAATAATCTGTCATTCGCTAGTAAATCTGATGAGGTTAATCATACACACGATAGATAGGCAAGAAACAATAATAGATAGGCAAAGAAACAATAATAGATAGGCAAAGAAACAATAATAGATAGGCAAAGAAACAATAATAGGCAAAGTGAATTAAGACATAATTATAAAAGTAGAAATCAAAATTTCAGGGGTAATCAAAATAAGAACAGATATCATTCTTCTCCTATTTGCCAATTGTGCAATAAAAGAGGACATGTTGCTACTAGGTGCTTTAGATGGCAAAGAAATCAGACTAGGGGTAAAAATTATGACAGAAATAATTATAGTAAAAATCCAAATAATTTAAACGAGCGCAGAGATGTAGTTTAGCTGATGCAAGTACATCTCAGGAATTGAATAGAGCATCAGCACAAAATTTTTCTCTGGACATTGATAATAACTTTAATCTACCCAAATTATCTAGTGACAGATTGGTTAATTCTACTGCGTCTCAGACACAACAAATCTTGAAAATTTCTGATTCTAAATGTACTCAAACAAATAACGATAAAAGAGAGAACATTTTTAATGTCCATGTAAATTCTCCAAAGTTACCTCTTATTAAAATTTTGCTAGATAAACAAAAGGTAAACACACTTCTTGACACTGGTAGTTCTGTTAGTCTGTTAGCTGAAAGTACATTTAATAAATTAAAACATAGTTTGAAATATAAGCATTTATCGTCCCATGTGACAATCAAAACCATGAACTCGAATGTACAGTTTTCATCTTGTATACAAACCACTTTCAAAATTCAAAATCAATTTTTTTCACAAAAATTCTTCATAGTAGACATTCCTGAAGGTTCTGCATTTAGGGTTATTTTGGGTTATGATTTTATTCAACAATATCATGTAATATTAGATATGCAGAGGTCCTTGTTAAAAATTAAAGATCTGAGTATTCCCATAACAAACACATATAGCGACCATGAAGAAAATCTTAATATGCATACTCAATGTAAGAAACTTTCAGTAAAAACGGGACAAAAACTTATTTTACAACCCAAAGAAGAATCTTCTATTACGGTTTATTGTTCCAAAGTTTCTTCGGGTGATTATTTATTTCAGAGTAAAAAGAGTTCTTCCAAATGAATTTTTTTGGATTCAATAGTTAATATTGATCATTCTCAGAAACAAAATTGTAATAGTAAATATGATAGAGTAAAATTTCAGTTATATGTTAAGAATAACACTAATAGAAGTATGCATGTAAACAAACATTCAAATATTGGTACAATTAAAGAAATCGAACAAATTATAGACTATGGTTCAAAACAAAATGATAATGTTGAAATTTCAGAGGATTCACAATTTATTAATTATATTCAACCTTCTAGTGATGTATTAAAAATGAGAAAACAAGATTTAACACCAACGGACTTTGATGTTAAACATCTCAATGGGGCTCATGCAACAAAATTAAAACAAATTTTATTAAGTAATTTCGCAGCATTTTCTAAAAATATGAAAACCCTTGGACATACTGACAAGGTAGTACCAGATTTAAAATTTTTAAGTGACTATCCAATTAAGACTTTGCCCTTTTCCATTCCTCAGGCTTTACAACAGGAAGCTAGAGATCAAATTAACCAATTGGTAGAGGCTGGGATTATTGAGCGAAACTGCTCAGAATGGGCTTGCCCAATTTTATTAGTAAAAAAAAAACAAGATGGATCTGGTAAACAGAAATTTCGCCTCGCATTAGATTTAAGAATATTAAATTCTATTATTCAAGGTTCTTCTTATCCGTTACCTAAAATTCAAAATATAATAGCTGATCTATCTGCGTATAAATTTTTCACTTGTCTTGATTTCCAACAAGCGTATCATCAAATTGATTTACCGGAACATTTACAAGATAAAATTACTTTCACATCAATGTTTGGCAGTTTCAAATTTAAAAGACTATGTTTTGGTCTTAAAAACGCGGCTTCTCAGTATCAAGCACTCATGGATTTTTTAATTGATGAAATTAATATAGATGGAATTTACGCGTATCAGGATGATTTAATATTTGGTGCAAATAGTTTTGAAGAGACATGTGTCAAACTTGAAAGAATTCTTAAGATTTTAATTAAATATAATTTAACCTTAGCTCCTAGTAAATGTACATTTCATAAGAGTGCTGTAAATTATTTGGGATTTCACATAGAGAATAATTCAATTTCTCCAATTGAGTCAAATATCATTAAAATAAACTCTTTCCCTACACCTACAACAAAAAGACAATTAAAACGCTTTATAGGAGTTGTAACCTTTTATAAGTCTCTTATTCATAATTTTTCTAAATTAATTCAACCACTTATTGAATTGACTAAACCGAAAACAAAATTTGTTTGGAATAAACATCATCAGGATATTTTTAAGAAATTTCAAGATATATTTTTAAATTCACCTATGGTAAGATTACCGGATTGGAACAAGACTTTCTTTCTCAACACTGATGCATCAAATATTTCTATTGCAGGAGTTTTGATGCAGAAATATGACAATCAATTATTACCTGTCGCCTTTTTCTCTAAATCACTTAAACCGTCTGAAAAAAGATATCCGGCTATCAAACTTGAATTAATGGCCATTTATAAATCTGTAATTGCTTTCAAATATTACTTATACAATAGAAAGTTTATCATTTTGTCTGACAGTGCTCCTTTAAAAACATATAGAAAAACAAATAGTCCTGCTGATTTAACTACTAAATGGCTGTTAGAGTTGTCAGAATACTCATTTGAATTTGAACATATTCCTGGCCCTACAAATGTTTTAGCGGATTATTTATCAAGATCAGACTTCTCAAATAATCAACAAAATTTAAAAACAAATCCAGAATTAATATTCAGTTCTCAACCTCTTCCTATCGTACAAGATGACACACATTCAATTAATCAAATTTCCACTTCTACTCAGTCTGTACAACAAAATCAATTCAACAATTTTCTAGTTTCTGGTAATACTCAAAATAAAGATCCCCTTTTGGAAATTTCAAATAATACATTTATATCTGAGCAAAAGAATGATCCAAAATTGTCAATTATTTACAGGCAAATTTTGAGAAAAGGTTTTTCAAAAAATAATGATAATTTTTTTATTCATCCAGATTCTAAAGTTTTAATGTACAAGAAACAAAATTTGCATAATAATACTTTTTCATATCTCATTGTTGTACCACATTCTTTAAAATCTAAAGTTTTAACCATTTCACACCTTTCTCACTTTGGGTTGACAAAAACGTACGAATTTTTATCAAATAGATATTATTGGAAAGGTATGTACACAGACACTTTAAATTTTGTTGCTTCGTGTACTTTATGTTTACAAAATAAACATCATAACACACCACCAGCTCCTCTACAACCCACCTATACTCCAACACATCCAGGCCATACTATTAGTGTCGACTTGGTTGGTCCTTTTATAGATGGACATTCAGTTTTGACTGTGATTGACCATTTTTCGCGAAACATTGAATTATTTCAATTAAAAGACACTTCTTCATCAAAAATAGTTAAATGTTTATTTAATTACATTACAACATTTGGTAGACCATCAGTAATATTATCAGATTTAGGCAAACAGTTTACATCAACTATTTATAATATTTTTAATGATAAACTTGGCATAAAAATTTTACATTCATCTGTTGCTCATCCTCAAAGTAACTCTATTTCTGAGAGGGTAAAGAAATCTATAAAGTACTCAATTAACACTTTAATTTCTGAGGGGTATTCTTTTGAAAATTCACTAGCTATACATAAGTCACTTTACAATGATTCAACACATTTATCCACATTGTTTTCACCTAACCTACTGCATTTTGGTAGGGAACTGTCTTTAATATTTGATACATTTGACCAATTTATAAATCAGCCATTTTTGGATAAAAATGTAGACATATATAAATTATTACACGACTTAGATAACATCTATAGCAAAGCATATTCTAACATTAAAGAAAATCAAGACAAAAGATATCAAAATTTTCAAAAACGTGCAAAACTGAGGCCTGTTGCTGTTCATGATGTTGTATACTTGAAATCAATAGATAAATTTAAACCCAAGTATTCTGGGCCATTTATTGTTGTACAAAAACACTCGCCAGTTTCCTTTTCCATTAAGAGATTACATGCACCTGATAATAAAGCTTTCAGAGTCCATATTGATAGACTCCTTATTGCTCCGCCTCGACGTAATTATCTGTTTACTGAACCCAACTCCAATGTAACACATAATATTGGCAATAATTCTACACATCCTTATAACTTAAGAAATCGCAATTAATTTTTTTCACAAAAAAAGTTTAAATATATTTTGCTTCACAAATGCATTTTCCAATGGCCAGTGGGGTGTATTTGTTTGCTGTGCAGGAACTCGTCTTTATTTATTTTATTATTTTTATTTTTAGATGGCTGGTCCACCGTTTTTTATATTTTTCTTTTGATGTAAAGACTATTCCTTGCATTGCAGTGTTGTTGAATATATATAATATTTATAAATAAAATACAACAACAACAACAACAACAACAAAAAAAATGATTCTAATGATAACATAAATGTTTGTAGATCATATTTTGAATTTCTAAATTAGTAATCAAGGTGTTATTTTTTATTTAATGTTTACTATATCTATTTTTATTGGGTGAAGGTTAAACAAAAGTAAGATAATTGAAATATATTTAATAGAGATATTTCATTGGAATACAGATTAAGTTCATAGGAAATTAATTATTAATGATAATAGTGTTAACAGTATACATACAGCTAAATTTTATAAGTTTCCAATTGATTTTTGGTGTACAACATGTGTTTGGTTTGTTCAATATCCAATCTAAATTTTTTTTAGTATTTTGGCACTCCCTCTCATCACTCAAAATTTTGTCAATTTGTTTTCTTTTACTTATTTATTACCCTATCCTAGATATATGTTGTCTCGTTCAAAATTTTCTCCCGGGAGAGCAACATTGGATATGTGATGAGAATCTATATTTTTGTTGACATTAATTTTTCAACATTTATGACACTTAATTAATCGGTTTCGTGAGGTGTCCCTACAGGGGTCTGTGGACTCTGCTGGGGGACGGAGGCCTGTGCCTAACAGTGCAGGTCTTTCAACACGCCCTGTCCCGCTAGGATGTTAGCCTTAAGTTAACATCATTACACTTACTTTTTGTAAGGATTAAGGAAAGATTATTTTTTTTGACTGCCAATGGCGTCCTTTTTAAAATCTTTCCTGTGTGGTATACACGAAAACTTTTCTGTTTCTTTACTTTTATTTATTTTTTTTTTTTGTACACAATTTTGTTTAACGTTGACCAATGTGTGTAACCAAGGTGTTAGACAAATAAATATTACAATAATATGCTGGAACCTTTAGTATTTCAACAATATATATGCATATGTGTAATTTATATATTTTTTTTCTCTATTTCACTATACATATTAGTGTGAAAATTTTATATTTTGTGTGTAAAAATCTAACGTTAGTAACTGTTACTGTGGCATTATTTGCTAAGAATAGCAAAAAGACGCTTTCACAGAAAAACATTTCAGCTGAAATTTTTGGTGGCATATGAAAAAAGACTATGAACTATATTGAACTGCAGTTTGAACTTATGTATAGAAGCCACATTTTTTGCGCGTGTCATGACGGATTTCTCTCTTAAAGTTTTTGGTTATACTCATATTTTTGAGATATGTGTATTTTGTATTTTTGAATTAGTGTTTATATTTCATATATATTTTGTTTGTTCAATACTAAGCATTCATATAATTTTTACTTTTGATGTAATATCATTTTTTAAGTGTGCGTCTTTGGTAAGTGCTTTTGAATATTATTGTTTGTATATGCATTTCTATACAGGAGGCGAGGAGGACTTATTTATTTTACTAGTCGAGGGGGAGATATATGTGTGAGTGTTCTCACACATATGTCCTTTAAAAGCTTATTTATTTATCCAAATTTAATATATAACAAAAAGGAGGGATTAATATAGATTATATAAAATAAATCTTTTTAAATTTATCTAATTCAATTAATTAATTATAGAGAATTTCCCGTTTTATTTTTAAATCAAAATTTTCATTTCTTTGTTCTTCTATCGTTACAAACACATTGATCTAGGAATAAAATAAGCAATTTTTATATCAGGGTTTTTGAAAAATAGTATGTTTATACATTTTCCCCGGATGGATTAAATTAATTTAGCCATAATTATTTATTTTCAGAGGGTAATTTAAAAAGCCGTTATCAACATATTTCTAGCATATACAGCTATTAATAAAATAAAATAATCATTTGATTTCATGTTTATTACCCTTGTATGTTTATGTTAAAAACCTATTATTATTTCAAGAGGGTCATTATAATTCTAAAAATAGATTTATAGTGTTGTTTGGATAGTCTAAGCGTCGCCGTCTTTGTTCTTTGAGAGTTGAAGGTCATTTGGCATGGCTTCTGAATGTCAACTCGATTTAATATTTGTAACGAATTTTTATATTCAAAAATTTAGTATGAATATGTTAGAAGAACAAAGAAACAGTTTGGCATTCTTTTGGCTGCATTTTAACGATGCCAATCTTTGGGGTTGCAATTTAACTTCTAGGAAGCTGCGAGATTTAGAACAGTTTTTGCGATTTTGACGTTGATAGAGTAAGCCATTTTTCTGTGGTGTCCTCCTCTCCCCCCGTCACAATTTCCGTGGGAGATTAATATATTCTTCTGTGCTTCAAAAAAAGATGTACTTCATGCTTGAAGAGGAATTCTTTTTGTGATTTTTTCAATAAAATGCAAGTTAATCTTATTCTGCCTGATTACTTCTTCTGAAAAGGAAAATTACTATCTACAGTTTTTTTGTGCACTTCTACACGGCCCGTGCAGCTATGGACCCAGGTATTGCGGTGACGGAGAAACACCGTCATAGTAGTATTTATCCCATTTTTAATAGGGAACATCGCATAGGGAACTTCCATATCATATATAAGTTTCAAGAAATTCCATGAATATTTACTGGAGTTAGCGAACAGCCAGACAAACTGATGTCATAAACACTTTTCAACTTTGTTGGAAAGTGTCAAAAATGAAGGTAAACAAATAAAGAGCATTTGCTTTGTGGAATTCTCTGCAATATTTCAGTATGTGTGGTTCGAATCACATCCAAAGGATAATCTAATTCAATCACTAGCTTTGTTTGTGGAAGACATTACATACATTATTCGAGACTTTAATCAGTTTCAATGTCAGCTACGGAGAAAGCATGCACTTTCTTCGTGACGTAGTTCCACAAGATGAAATTAAGAAGGATTAAGTCTGGGGATCATGGTGGCCATACAAACTTACAAGAAATGCTTTATAAATCAAACACAGGTACAAGTGGCGCCATCTGAGAAAAATAATTTGGACTAATTATTATTATTATTTTTTATTTTTTTATTTAAACCGAATTTTTCATCCTAACAAGCATTGTAGAATCGTACTTTGTGCACCTTTTACTTGATTTTATACTAAAGTTTAAAATGTATCAGCGACTTTTGATCAACCCTGTATATTGAAAGACGATAAAAAAAAAAAAAAAAAAAAAAAAAAAAAAAAAAAAAAAGCTATACATGCCATCGGAGACAAATCTCCGATGGCATGCATAGTTTTTTTTTTTTTTTTTTTTTTTTTTTTTTTTAACAACAATTCAACTTTAAAAGAAAATATTTAAATTTATTAAATTTTATTAACATTATTGAACATTTTCCCAGGAAATGCAATATTCTAATATTTCTAACTTGAGTAGATATTTAAAAATATATACAAGTTGAATCACTTGTAAAAAAAAAAAAAAAAAAAAAAAAAAAAAAGTAGAAATGTATTCCAGATCTTAAACTTTATTAATAATCTTCTCAATAATAAAAGCTTAAGTTTCCCTGGTTATTGCAACGCTTGAAACTAATGTTATAGCTACAACAAAGTATTAAAATAAAGAAAGTAAAATTTTATCCATAGCTCTCATGCCTGCATTTCAAGTGAGTAAAATAATGAAAAAATGACAATTTAACAAAAAACTTTCATCACAATCGCAACGATATATTGAAATAAAGAAAATAAAATTTTATGTATTTTTTGCATGATTTTAGAACATTCGTTCATTGATTCAAATAATAAATTAAACATATCATATGCATTGGCCTATTTAGAGAGATTAATTTTTAAAAAATATCTCGGTATAGTGCAATAGCTGTTATCATCGTACAAAACATACCTTGAATAACCAGGTAATTTTCCAGAACTAATTTATCTGTAAAACAAAGCTGTAAAAAAAAAAAAAAAAAAAAAAAAAAAAAACTGAGTTTAGAATACTTTTTTTTTTCCGTTACTGTGCGGAATTTTAACATATCAGAAGAAAATAAGGATAATAAATCAAAAATGTAGAATTCAATTATGTCATGAGAAATTATTAATGTAAATAAGTAAATAGAAATGTACCTATCAAATTTAAATTAATGTATTATAATGTCATTTTTAATTTTTTCGAGCTCTCTGAACTTTAAAACATGCAAATATTATGATACAAAGATGATACCGTTGAAAAGAAAAGAAGAAGAAGAAAAAAAAAAAAAATGTAAGTCAATGTTTAGTAATTTGAACTGGCAATGAGAAATAAATTTTTGAAATACACATGTAAAAATCGAGTGCTAGGCGGGCAAACACCAGCTAGTAATAAAAAGAAAACAAAAAAGAAAAACCATTAAAAATTCTGTCTAAGACAGAGTTTAGTTTAGTACGGAAAACTATTAAATTCAATTTATAAAATTTTTATTTTTATTTTATAATTTATAATTTTAATTTTTTTTAATTTCATTTTTTGACCGTAAAACTGAGCCACGTACTTTTTTAAAATGACTGAAACCAATTAAAATGAATTGTTGCCACTTTTGAGCATTGATCGAATCAGTATCTAGATGATTCTATGTTATCGATTAGAACAAGAATGGCCAACCAGCGGCTTTCCGGCCCACATTTAGCCCGCCCTGTAAAGTTTCGTGACTCACGGTAAAATATGTAAAATTTATAAATCAATATATTTTTTGTTAACTACAGCCAAATTTAAGTGATAAGTTGCGATTCTTTTGACTGAAAACAATGGTGGCCTACACAGAAGCTGTTTATATATGATATAAAGAATGAAAACTGTGTGAAAACAAGATCAAAATCTCCCCCCCCTAAAAAAAAAGAAATAATGTAATGAAAAATAATATTAGTAAAAAGAAGGGATACGGAGATACATTGTGGCCTGCTAGAATAACATGCATTTCCAAAGCGGTCCGTTGAGTCTTTTGAGTTGCACAAGCCTTCATTATGAGACACAGGCCCACCAGCGGCCTAGCGGTTCTACGTTCAAAGCTGGTAGACGTGAGGTGCCGAGTTCAATCCCAGGTCGCATTCATCGGCTTAGCCGTTCGGAGTTTTTCGTGATTTTCTCCGAAACTTGCGTAAATACGGGCTAGGACCCCTTAGAAAGATACCCACGGATGGAACTCCCCCTCAGGCCTAGAACCCTAATGCAGTCAATCGACCTTAATTCCCACAACCCAACACAAAAAGAGATATATGTTTCGTAATAGAAATGTGTCTTTTTAACAAAAATTGTAATGTCAAGAACTGTTCATGACCAACGGCTTTCAACCATGTTTCATTAAAAGAAACGGCATTAAAAATACGGTTTCAATTAATACTCGATATCATTTTCATTTGAATGTTAAGAGCTGCGTGTTCAGTACGAGTGGATGCTTTTAAGTAAACTTAATAGCACGAAGCATTTAACAGAAATAAATTTAAATGGAAAGCTACTAGTTTTAGCGATCTATATAAATTTTTATAGCTTATGCGTGCTACACGAGTGATTTCAGGATAAGAATTTTTCACAACGATATTCTCATTTTGAGGGTCATAATAAGAAAGCTTTTAAGTCTTTCACAACATTAACATGCTGACCGAATTTTTAGGAAAAACATTCAACATTAATAAATTACATTCTTTTCTTATTTAATGTGTATTAGTAAAATTTTGTCAACAACATTTTCTACTGATTCAGCAACATTATGTTTTGAAAAAGGCTCATATACACATTTCAATAAATACAATGTTGGCATCTCTTAAGTTATGAAGATTTTTTATTGGAATGCTACTGTTCTAATCTTTTAGATAAATTAAAAATTACATTATTATTATTACAGAATTTTTTGAATCTGGCTTTTTAATCTGTATAGTAAGTATTTATTTATTAATTTTAGACTTATATATTTGAAAAAATCTTAATCATTGTTTTGAGTTTTAAACCTTATAATTTAGATATATCTTGACAAGCGGTCGAGATTGAGTTTGATTCACGTCACACTAGAGCTGCTTAGGGAGCTGCTCGGCGATCATGCAGTCTAAGACTTACCTATAGAAAGGACCCAGTGATACAACTCCCCTCCCCATTCCGCAAAGACAATCCCCAGGGTTATTAATTTCGCGAAACGTTGTAGCCACGATGGATTTAACTTGCACCAGATGGTTTTTGGTCACTTCGGGAGTCGAACGCAGAATGTTCGAATATGAGCTCGATACTCTGCCAATAGGGCTGCCATGATCACTAACAAACAGTGATAAATACAATGGTAACAAATACAGAAAAATAAAAAAGTAATTTAAGAAATATTCTTTCAAAGAAAAATGCGAATTGAAATGTATAATAAGTAAGTTCGCGCAATATATTCTCTGAAAGCATCCGATAGCTAAAATTTAAAGGGCAATTTAATAGAAATACATATCTATCAACATTTTTCTTTTTCGTTATGTACGTTTAAGGAAATGTCAACTGTATAATTGAACAATATGGCAATTCTGCATCAGAATCTTTTTTTCTTTTCCTAAGCAATAACAGCTTTTATTTAATTATTTATTTTTTTAATAAAGCTTAAAATATCGATAAAATGTTACTTGAAATATAATGCTAATAAAACGGGATCCATCAACGCATTTTTTTTTTCTTCTTTGCCGACTCTATTTATAAAATTATACTTTTCAATGCATTTTCACCATCTTATGTCACCAGCGCCAGATCGATTGGTGCACATTGATTAATGCTATTTTATTAATTAATCTTTATTTGCTATTATTATTTTTTTTTCCAGAATTTTTCAGCACAACCTTTCAAATCTGTACACTAAGCGACAAAATAAATAAATAAATAAATAAATAAATAAATAAAATAAAATAAAAATAAAAATAAATAAATAAATAAAATAAATAAATAAAAAGCCGCACTTGGACATTTTTCATTTCACATTCTACAACCGCAATTTTATCGTTTAAAAAGCAAATTTTCGAACAGATTTTATTATGTTGCCCTCCACATACACTTTAGCTTTGACTCCAGTGTTAAAAGTAAAATGCAATTGTCGGTAAAATTGTAATTTTAGAAAATATAATAGACCCAACACAGCTTTTTCACGAAATTATAATACTAATCCCATTGACCCCGGTTTTGAAAATGCCAAAATAATTTACAATACTGACAATAGAAACCAAGCACTTCTTTATGAATCATTCGAAATTATTAAAAGAAAATCAGAAATTTGTAACGATTCCTTATCCGTAACCCCCCCCTCAATTTGGCTTCATTTCTTGGGCTTAAATTAATTTATGGTTACCCTGCTTTAATTTAGTTCTGGCAACCCCGCAATTTTGATATTTTTAACCTTTGCTTTAGTAGCTCTTTATCCTTGTCTTGTAGTGATCATGTTTCATGTTCCTTTGAGTGTTTTAACATATTTTTAAAAAGTTTATAAGATTGATATGCTGAAAGTTATTTATTACTTTTTCATAATTATAAAAGCAGCATATATAAAAAAGTGGAATAAATATATCTGAATTGTTTATTTCATGTAATAAATCATAATAGAAAACAAAGTGTATGGTTATTGCATTATGTTCAAAAAGAAAGTTATATGCAGATTTTTAAAAAGTACTTCGTAGAGCGCAATAAAGCGAATTATTAAATCGAAAATGTACATGAGTACCATTTCATCCCTTTGGTATTATGCAACTAAGACAGTTTTATTTGTTTGAAACATTAATTTTAAAGTTATTACAAACGAAGTCATTTTTTCTGCAGTGCGGCTTTTTTTTTTTTTTTTTTTTTTTTTTTTTGTCGCTTAGTGTATCTACAAACTTTCGACACAATCTTCAGTTTAGTTACAGTTACAGAATATTCTGAATAGGCCAAGTTTAACTACAATCACACTGTATGTGTCGAAATAAAGTATTTCTAGCTACTCTTAATGACCATTCTGGTGAATACAGACAGAAATAACAAATTTTTAAATTTTTTCCAGCATTGTTAGTAATTGCTTCTTTTTCACGCCACATTTTTTTACTTTTGTAGGCTCTTAGTTATCTCTAATATGTAATTACGATAAAAGAAAAAGAAAATTACTTTTCAAAAAAGTGGTATGGAAAAAATGTGGATACTAACAATGCTACGGAATAAATTAAAAATACTGGAATATCTCAATTGGTAATAACAATTGTTATTAATGTACATTTTGAAACGTTTATGACTGTGTATGATCTTCGATTTCGAATTTTTGTTTAACGATAGTTTTACATTTAAAAAATAATCTGGTGTGTCACTCACACGACTTTCTCTTACCCTGAAATTTAATACTATAAATACAGGTTGGAGATTAAGATAACGGGTACTGTTATGTAAACCTGTGTTAAACAATTCAAATTAGGCTTCGGAAGAGTTTTATGTGATAATTAGTTCTGTGTGAGGAGGGCTACCGAACCCCTCAACCCTCCGTTTCATTAATGCACCCACATTTATATAGAACAAGCATGCTTTGCCTGCTTCGCTGGACCCTATTTTTAAATGAATCACTATAATTACTGAATTCTCAAAATTGCATTAATTTTTATCCCGTGAAAAAAAAAAAAAAAAAAAAAAAAAAAGCGAAACAAAATCTGATTAGGAAAAATGTCGCACCGGGTTCTCATTGCTTTCGGAAAAAATTCCCAAAATGCTCTAACTCTTATTTCTGTTATTTTCCCCTTTCGCCCCCTCCCGTCTATCCTAATAATTTTAGAAATTCGAAAATATCTGCAATCGATTTGTAAATATCAAAAACATCTATGCACCAGTTTTGAACGATCTATCTCTATTTTTATTTTTTTGCCCCACCACTCTCCCCCCCCCTTCCCAATAATTTTAAAAATTCGAAAATATTCGCAATCGATTTGTAAGTATCGAAAACCTCTATGTACCAATTTTGAATGATCTAACTCTCTCTCTCTATTTTTTTTTTGCCCCTCCGCCTCCCCTCCCATCCCTCCTAAGAACGTTACACTTTCGAAAATAACCCCATTCAACTTGCAGGCCTCTAAAACCAATATATACCAATTTTGAACGGCCTAACTGCATTTCTATTTGTTTTTGCCCATAGCGCCCCCTTACCGCCCCACCCTTACCGCCCCTCCTAATAATTTTACAAATTCAAAAATATCCGCATTCGATTTTAAGTATCGAAAACCATTTGTGTACCAATTTTGAACGATCTAACTCTGTTTTTATTTTTTTGCTCCCCCCATCCCCTCCCCCTTCTCGCCCCTCCTACTAACTTTACACTTTCGAAAATATCCAAATTCGACTTGCAGGCCTTTAAAACCTATCTGTACCAAATTTGAAAGGCCTAACTGTATTTCTAATTGTTTTTGCCCCTGATGCCCCACCTGTGGGCTGAATTTTTAAAATTCCAGAAATTGGTTTTTATTAGCTATATTTTATAGGAAAAATTTCACGTATATATATATATATATATATATATTTGTTTAAGATATATAGGATTATGCGAAATCGCGTTTTACGCATGTGAAATCCCGTTTTGCCCCCCCCCCCGCCCCTCCCCCCTTGGGGAGCGAATTTCGAAAATTCCAGAAATTGGTTTTTAGACATTTATATTAGCTATGTTTTAAAGGATAAATTTTAAGGATATCTTTTTTTTTGTTGTTGTTTGTTTGGTTGGTTGAGATATGAAGGATTTTTTTAATTCACGTTTTGCCCCCCATCCCCCCTCCTTGGGGGGCGAATTTTTTCAATTTTTTTTCTTAAACCATCCCTGATCTATAAGGAAAAAAACAAAAAAGAATGATCGAAATCGTTCAAGCCGTTTACGATTTTATAAAGGACATACAGACAAACATTCATTTTTATATATATAGATTTAATTCTGTTATTAAAAAATAATTCTGTTGTTAAAAAATAATTTATTAAAATTATTATTTAAACAAATTATCTTTTATGGTAATGCAGACGGTTTCCATATTAGAAAAGTAGTATAAAACTAAAAAAAAAAAAAAAAAAAAAAAAAACTAAAAAAAAAAAAAAAAAAAAAATTAAAATTATTACATTTTTTTTTTTTTTTATCGATAACTTTATTTTAAATTATCGCAGATCGATGGTTCAACCATTCGTTTTAAAGGTATTGGCGAGCTCTTTTGAAAGATACCCATCATGAAAATTTACTCCCCTCGAAGGGGAATTTCCCCCCCAGGAGGGAGCGAGGCTCCTACATACACAATTTTGTTTCCCAGTTGACTATCTCTATTACAAAATATATATATTAGTTTCATTTGGTTTAGGGCAGTCTATAGATGTTAAACTATACTTACCTGCAATTTTCCCCATACACGTAATATATTTGAATACTTTTCAGTGTCCCTGTACACGAACCATTTGCTTCATCTCAACGAAAAGCTTACTGTAGCATCCCTATATGATGCAAATTTAGAATACCGAGTTTCGGATTTCTGCTACTATCTGTTCTTGAGATATGCTGATAACAGACACACAGACAGACAGACAGACATACAGACAGACACGCAGACACACAGAAACACATACCATTCGCTAAAAACATGATTTTCATCATTCAGGGGACCTCAGAACATGTAAATATAAAAAAAACTCGCGTTCAAAAATTTGATCCTGAAACACTACTTTCTCGACCCTATGGGTAAGAGAAAGTAACTAGTTGGAATAGGTGGACTCCGCTCAGTTCCCCATCATATCCACCGTTCACTTCCATATAGTTATCTTATTCTAACCTATTAAGTTATTTTATTAGGCTCAATTTCGTAGTTTAGTTTTCCTGCTACTTTTCCCAATGCAAAAATCCTCAAAATGCATATTTATAAGGAAAATTTTCAATTTTGCTATGTTGATAAATTCTTAAATTACGAACGAAATTTTCCTATTAGAATATTTGTAGTCAATCATGTTGAGATAAGTATCATATATGATATTTTGAAATTGTTTGATATATTTATGATCCTCAAAATAGGCGTTTATGCTCAATTTTGTCCTATTCTGCCATGTTAAGTAAATCGTAAATTCCTAACAACTTACGAATTTTTTAAATTACAAAATTCATAGTCTATGATATTCATACCAGTATTCTAAATAATATTTCAAATGGGGCCTGACATCTTTACGATGAAATTATCCCTCAAGATGGACGTTTATGTGAAATTTTGCCCTATTTTGCCATGTTAAGAAATTCGTAAATTTCCAAGAACTTGCGAAATTTTACAAAGCAGCTTGATTATAGTTAATGATGTTCATTCCAGCATTATATATTTACAGTAAACATTTTCCATTTAATGCACGTTTAAGTAAAATTTTGCCCTATTCTTCCATGTTAAGAAAATCGTAAATTTCTAATAACTTACGAAGTTTTTTAATTCGAATGTTGCAAATCAATAGGTTCTTGCCAGTGTCATAAGTAATATTTTAAAACTGGTTTGATCTCTCTGCGAACAATTGTTCGTGAGATATCGTGTACGCAGACTCACATACTAACACACTAACGGACTAACGGAATAACACACTAACAGACACCCTACAGACGGACACCATACCTATTTATTTTGATATTTTTGTATTCCTCACATCCGGAAACGTGTAAAAAAATAAAAAAACCGAGGTCGAAAATTTTCACAATTACCTAAGCTCCCCATACCTATATAGTATGATGGGGAACTAATAATTGAATTAATATATCATGTACTATACGCAAAATTTGAAGAAATATTTCTCGGATAATTGTAAATTTAAAATAGCTTCACAGAAAACATTTCAAAAGTATTCTTTATGTATAGAAAAAACATAATAATTGAGATTGTATTAAAAATTTAATAAGAAAATTCTTCATAGCAAAATATTAACGAATCGAGTTTCTTTTATTTTATTGCTTATTTCTTCACTAGCAGGCTTTGCCCGCTTCGCTGGACACTATATTTAAATGATTTCTTTGTAACTGAATATATTTCGATTGGCGACTATTTTCGTCACAGCTTTAGTATGGGACCTCCTTGGCAATATCAAACATTTTTTGAACTTCTCGAATCTGTACAAAAAAAAAACTATTATTAAAACAAATATTTTCGAAAATAGTCCAATAGTTAATTCTTCAAATATTCTGGAAACAGTTGAAGCTGTTACTCGTACAGTATAAGTAATTATTCGATGAATGTTCTGGGACAGTCCAAAAAATAGTCATTTGTTCCATAGGAGTAAAGCAAATAACATCAACTACACCAGCGCAAAAATTTTCACTCACTCACGAAAAATGTCCAGTTGCTTAGAGCTCAATCCCTAAAGTGCAATGACTCAGAATAGGTCTCTGAATAACTCTGGATCGCAGTGACTCCATACTCTTTCGCAAGAATCAACTCACACCTACTTATAACTTTTGGCGATGGGGCTTGGAGATGACTCCATCGAGAATCCCTTGGTAAGCTCAAGGTCTACGTTCCCGTGTGTCGGAGAGCTTCGAAACATCGGGAACCCTAAACTATCATTTTTCACCAAATTTGGTCGCCCACTCGCCAAGTTTGTCTCCAAAACTATGCTTTCTATTAAACATATCTTTATTTAGTTATTTAAATATTAATTTGAATTAATCAAATATTTCTGCCCGACAGCGTGCAAGTGCAGTCACACACAGCAGCTCATTTATTTGTATGCTAAATTAGCGTAGTGAATGGTATATAAATAAATAAATAAATAAATAAACATTATCGTGCTACACAACTTTATTAATTTTACATTTTTCTTGAACTACCTAGATTAAAATCGCTGTTGCTTTATTAAATCTCTTGGCGAAAAATGTTCGGTGTACTTCAATGCAACAATTTAAAAAATCACCCAGGAGGATCTATAAATAAAACTGATTTTAGTACAACACACATTAGCATCGTAAACTATATTAGCACTTTGTAAAAGAAATTTGACGTCAATTTTTGTGAGATGCATAATTTATTTATTTATTTTATTTTTTATTGTTCACGTTTAGATAAATGTATTTATTTTCCTGTTGGAAAAAAAAAATAAACTCGACAACAATTAAATTATGGATAATTAAATTTAATTTTGGCAACAATTAAATTATGGTTAACGTTTAAATGGCTAATTTTTTGCTATTATTAGCTTACAAAATTGCTATTTTATGCATAAAAATAACAAAAAAAGGTTTTTTTTCGGATTAAAAGGCAGCCAACTTTCTAAGTTAGGGTATAAGCTATCTCCATAAAAAAAATTTATCGAAATCCATCGAGCAGTTTTAGCGTGAAACTCAGTCAAATAAACGGACATTCACATTTATAATATATATAAGTTTACTTCCATTACCCGACTACAGTAGGAAATGGAGATATTGTGCTCAATTAAAAATTTCGATTTCGTGTCTTCACCTGATTTACATGTGTAAATGTCTCTGGGGTACAAAAATGTGTTTTCTGCAATTGGTCCAAGTGTAAGGCCTTGTAAAAAATTATAAGGTCTATTAAATAGTCGGTTAAACTAGGATTTATGCAAATTTTCAGGATGAGAAGGCGACACATATACGAAGTATGTAAATGATTTGTTAATTATAATACACTTTAATTATAATCTAATTTAAATTATTCGAAGTAAATACCATGTTAGATATTACTCTTATTCGCTGATGGAGAAAAGTATAAGGTCGTCCAATTATTTTTTGGAGGAACATGCAATTTTTCTGCGGTCTGAGAATGCAAGGAATAGAAAAGGTAACTTAACAACGCAATCAGGGTTACTTAGTCTGCCATTTTAAATTGGGAAGAATCAATAGTAAATAATTTGGATAATATGTATCATTTTAAAAAAATTCTGAAATTTTACGAATGCTGGAGGCGGGACAGATAGACAGACGAACGGTCTGACAAACAGATACACTAATTCAAATCATATTCACACTAAAATATATTTTGAAAGTATTAAAAACGCTTAATGTAACCGAAAATGCAATTAAGCAAATTTCCATTTATAGCCCTTAATGTAACTGAATATTTTTCTGTGGCCCTGTAAATTTTAATTCTAATCATACTATATTCAATAAAAAGAATTCTTTTGTGAATATAAATAACATATTTCAGTTTCATTTATATATGTCAATATAAAGTTATACAAATATGGTTTATACAAATACCTCTCATAGAACGCAATGATTCTGAATAATTTAGGGTATCCCTATACACAAAAAGTAGTGGAATTTACTCCATTTTCTATAGAAAACATCCGATAGTGAACTTGAATAACATATTTCGATTTCATTAATGTTTTTGTAAAGTAAAGGTTTTAAAATATGGTTTATAGAAATCTCTCTCATAGAACGTTATGGTTTGGAATACATTCAGGTGTCCCTGTACACAAACCATTAAGGGTATTTATTCCATTTTTAATAGAGAACGTTCTATAGTGAACTTGAATGAATGTATCAGTTTCGAGAAATTTCATGAATGTTTACGGGTGTTAGAGCCGACAGACAAACCGAAGTCATTAACACTTTTCAACCTTGTTGGAAAGTGTAAAAAACGAGAAACCTTTTGGGTATATTAGATTAACGTTACCACAATTTTTATAGTGTTTGAAGAATAAAATTAAGTTTTCGGACTCGCAGTTTTCCTAGATAGGCCACTGAAAATGTCATTTCTCCATAATCAATTAAAGAAATCTGCTTTTTTTTTTTTTTTTTTTTTTTTTTTTTAAGCCAATTGTTAAACAAGAATGAAAAATCATACGGTTACGTATAGATTTTCAGCACTTTCCAACTTAACGTATTCGTTGCATCATTTAACCCTCAATGCCTTTTGCTTGTGTCATCAAAATACGGACAGACAGAATGACAGAAATACTGGCATATAGAATAATTTAATTCATAATCAAACTTAAACATTGTTAGAATGTATTAAAAATGTTTAACACAAATGGAAATGCGCATGCAGAAATTTCAAACTGTAGTCCATAATGTGTCTGAACATTTTAGTATAACTTTATAAAGCTTAACGCTAAAAATGTTATATTATATAGAAAGTATATTTTTTAACACACGAATAATAAACATCAAATCCAGTATGATTTGTGCAGTACCTTAACATTCTTTTGGGTGACCGTGTACGCAAACTAGCTGTTCTATTTAAACCATTTTAAATAGGGGACATGAGATAGTGAGTAATATATATCAATTTGAAGAAATTCTGAAAATATTTATGACTAGAGGCGGGCAGACGACAGATAGACTGACAAATAAATTGATTCAAATCATAATCACGCTTAAATATTGTTAGAAAGTGTTAAAAACGCATAATGAAAATAAAAATACAATTGCAGATATTTCCAATTATAACCCTTAATGCATCTGAATATTTTTGTGTGGCCTTGTAAATTTTAATGTTAATCATAGTACATTCTATAGAAAACATTTTTTATGCAAATGAATAACAATTGTCGATTACATTATGATTTCTGCAAAATACAGCTATCAAAATATAGTTTATAGATATACCTCTCTTAGAATGCAGTGCTTTGCAATTCTTTAATTTTTTCCTGTATACAAACCAGTGGTGGTATTTATTCCATTTTCAATAGAAATACGTCCTATGGTGAACTTGAATAACATATATCAGTTTCAAGGAATTCTGTAAATATTTATAGGAATTAGAGCGTGAACAAACAGGACAGACTGATAAATATTTTTAATTTTTGTTGGAAAGTGTTGAAAGTATTAAAAAGTTAGCGAATTGGTTGGTTGTTTTACGTTTGTACCTTTTTTTTTTTTTTTTTACTTTTTAGTCACTAAGTGAATGGAATTTTTTTATGTCAGTTTAATAATTATTTATGTTCTGACTAAGCTACTTTTTCTCTTCACTTATGCACACGTTTTTTGCCTGATGAGTCATTCTTAAGAATTAAGACCCTCTGACCGACCCGAAACGTTTCTTGTGAGTCTTTAGAATGTATGGTGTTTGCTTACAAATTTCTCATCCTTTATCGTTTTACAATAATTTTTCGAAATATTTTACTGAAATTAATTTCTTTTATTTTTATTACAGGGATGAAAAGTCGAAAATGCCTTTGCGGAAGATCGTTGAATTCAAAGAAAAATTTATATCCAAGTCTTCCGCATTCTCATGCAATGTATGATGCATATGGTTGCCCTTACGGTTATGCTAATGGAACTAATGATGAATGGATTTATGGGACTTCTCTTAAAAGTCCTTATATAAAACATAATAATCGCAGCTCCTCGAAATCCCGACATGGAGAGTATCACAAGTCAGTTTATCAATATCTCACACAGTCACTGGCAAAATCTTCAATTAATGGCATTAGTAACTGCCTTTCCACTAAAAATAATTTTGGGAAATTTATCTGGTTTGTAATATTTTGTCTATGTGCATGTGGGTTTGGATACCAAGCGTCTAGATTTTATTCCTTATACAGAAGTAAGCCTTCTGTCGTGCAGATCGAGGTAGAAAATGATGGTGAAGTTGATTTCCCAGCTGTAACGGTTTGTAATACTAATAGGTAAGTGATAACACCTTGATTTAGTATTATTTGAGAATCTTTTTTTTTTTATTATAATATTTATTTTACTAAAATCTAAAGTTTTCAACAAAATTATTACATTTTTTCCTGCACATACTAAGGTGATAAATTTAGTGAAACATTGACAAGAGACGTAGCGCTAGATACATCAACACAGGAATAATAAACAACGTTTTGAACGCCAAAGGAAATAATAAACTAGTAAGCATTTGGCGTACCGTCAGCAGCGCATAAAACAAACGATACGAAATTGCTTCATATAAGGAAGGAATAGGATTTTATGACTGTTTAATCAACCAATATAATTGAGACTGATGTGGGGAATTAGCCAATAGGAAATTGAGAGATGACAGTCAGGGGAAACGTAGAAAAATTTAAGAACGTGAGGATAGGATGTAAAATTTCCAACAATCAGACAGGTGTAGAGAAATGTCAACTGGTAATGTTTTAAAGGCTCTTATAAATGCAAAAAGCTTCAAAGAAATCTAGTTAAAGTGTATGTTTGGGTCTGTGGATTATTTTACCTGTATCGATTTTAAAATTATGGTTTTTCTTCCAGCAATGTTTACAAATGACCGATTTCTTGGTTTCTTATTTCCAGACGTAGCTGGTATATTCTTTTAAACAGAACTTAAGACTGAATTTAGTTTGACCAATATATGATAAACCACACTGGCAAGAAATACTAACAGATTACCCTCGTTTCTTTTATGCACTGATGATGGTACGCTGAATGCTACTGAAACAGATGCCAGCTAATTTAGTATTTTCTTTAGTGATCAAAGCATTGTTTGTTATTCTTAAGTTTAGTGAAATGTTCCAGAAAAAAAAAAGTATTATTACAGCTTGTTTATTTATACACCAGTATGTACCATTTTCTTTTTGAAACTGACATTTAAAGAAAGGAAGAAAATCAGTGTCCCTCTGTTTGATTAAATTTAACATATCTGAAACTGAGCATTTTCTTAATTACAAGACGAATGTAAGTCTTTTGGCATCCGGTGATTAGGTGGTGTGATACACTGTTGGAAAGTTTTGAGTACTCAGATAACGAATATGCTATATATATATAGCATGGTTGAGATATTGAAGGAAGAAAGATCTTTGAGTTCTTAATCTCTAAAATTTAAGTTTCTATGCGTGTGATATTTCGCAACCTTACAACTTAATTACTATATTTGTTTTCTAAGCTCGCCGCATACTTGCGCGTGATGCCGTGTACAAAAAGGTCTTAAATTATCCGTTATCTGAAACTGATGCTTAAATTTTTAGACATGTTTACAATGAAGGACATTGTTTTATTACTCTTTGAAGAATTTTACAAAAGAAACCCGAAATTTCCATGCCAATTATCACAGCAAGAGGTATGTCAGAAGAGGAAATCGTTCTTTTGGGCTCACGGCAGCTAAAATCCCACATTAAAAAGGATTTGAATATAGCCGACTTGCTTCGGCGCGCAAGTGGGAATCAAGCTACAACTCCATTGCCTCAATCCCGTTTCTTCCGTGTAAAAATTGACACACAGAATTTCTTTACTGACGCTGGACCGCTTCTCCTGTATACACTTATCTTCATGATAGAATAGCATTTCCCAACTTACTTAAATTTCTTTCCCAATTTTACAGGAGCGCCTAGTTCGAGTTACTTTTCTTGCATATACGTTATCTGTATATTCCCATTTTTCCAACACTATATCTCATATCTTGATACTGAAATGTTAAAACTGACACTCTTCTTGTTAGTATTAAGTACCGCTTATGTGGTTAATTTAATTTTCTTTTATTTTTAGAATCAGGAGAAGTGCATTTTGTAAGTATTTTCCTGAGAGATGTAAAGAAGGTGTAATATTTCTGGTAAGAATACTTGCATTTTTAAGATGTTTTATTTTGAGTACTACTATGATATTGTATTAATATATATAATGACCCTCATCTGTCATTCATGATTCCGGTTTGCACCGCTTCAAACAGAGACTTTTGGCAGCCATTTTTTTTTTTTTCCCGTTTGTTCAATTCATCAACTTACGAAAACATACATATCATTTTCATACATGTTTTGTATCGCACATATTGTTATTTATTCCCTCTAAAACCTTGAAAAACTATTCAATTGTAATGTTTAAATGTTTAAAAATATATAACGGATCACTGGCTATTATAAACATGAACCTATAAATAGAATTATGTAACTTCATGATTATAAACCAACGAGATATATAAAGTAGAGTGATAAATGGTAATCCTTGAGAAGGTCCAAGATGAGTCATCTGACATGCTCTCCTTGCACCTGCTTATTCGGTGGTTCCCTTGGTAACAGCTCATTTTCAGTAAATTTCTATGGCAACGGTTTCAATGTTTTTGTTTACTTTACGTAGTTTAATGTTCTTTTGTTCTAAACAATTTTGATTTTGATTTTACTTCTTTTTTATTTCGTGTAGTTGAACTTTAACCAACAAAATGCTTAAAAATAGTTGAAAAATAATTATTTGTTGTTAAATTTAGCTCTTTAAAAGTTTAAATTTTCTTTTATAAACACTTTTAAACTTTGTTGAGAAACGATGAAAAAAAAAGGTATTTTATTATTTATTAAAATGGAAAATATGTGTAAAATTATTTTAAAAACAATTTATTTCGGTCATAGGACTGTCATGTTACCTAATAATAATGATAATTTGCCGAACTGATATTTTAAATGCCAAAATACCGATAAAGGGCCAAACACAGCAACCTATTCGAGCATGTCACGTGATTCATCTTGAACCACGGAAAGCTAATCCTTCATCCATTGAATCAGCACTCTAATTTATATATCTCGTTGTTAGAAACAACGCAATGCCAAATAAAAACAAACCAAAACTGTTGCCATTCAGAAAATACAAATTCCAAATGGACAACTCTTTAATTGCGAATGAACGACTCTTTGACTGTTTCATTAAAAAAAAACGCTTAAAATATTTCTAAAACATATTAAAGCCTTAAAAATCTTAAAATATTTGTAAAAACATATTAAAGTCTTTAAATATTTTTATCAAGCTTCATTATATGTTTACATTGTAAGGTATGATTGGCGTCGAGTTCAGTACGTAAATGTCGCCAGTTGATTTTAGTTTTGAAATTAGTGCAAAGTTATAATTGGAATAGAATGTTTGGTTGGTCAAGTAAAGGTCACCAGTTGAAATGAGTATTGAAAGTAGGGTAGTCTAAAATGATAATGTCGAGTCAAGATAAAATGTTCCGTTGAGAATGAGAAAGTCCCTAGCTGGATCATGGATATTTTGGCGATGTTGTGGGAGAGATAGCTGGTTGGGAGTATAGAGTAGAGGTGAATTTGGGTTAGCATGGAGTGTCTGTAATTATTAGATAGTTAGAAAATACGCAAGCAAAGTGATGACGTCACTGGACGTCAGTGGATGCAAGAAAAAGATTTCCTATGTTAATCGCCCATTGGATTTTTTGTAAAAAAATTATTAAAAATTGAGGAAAATTATTTTCCGATTTTAATTCCCATATTTCGGTATAGATATGTATTCGTTATCGTGTGCATACGTTAGATTAAGTTGCTTTTGCTGTAAAATTGATAAAATTTAAATTTTAAATTTCAAAACTTTAGAAAAATAAAATAGCAAACTTCCATATTCGATTGAAAACATAAACATTTCATTTCAAAGAATGATATTTACACAATAAATATCCAACTAATATACTAATTAAAAGGAAAATGATAAATATTCTATCATAATTTGAAGTCAAATTTCTTTTCAAATGTCTAAATAAAGTGTCTGATATACTCATATGTTGCAGCGGAATAGATTTAATATATCTGTCATCCTTGGCGGAAAAAATATATCGCCAAATTATTTGGCGAACATATTTCATTCCTTTCAAAAATCATGGTTATTTTAACAACTTATATTAAGAGAGCGATGAATTATATGAAACAATATTTCGTACAATACATATTACGAAAATAAACATCTGGCATGTATATTTTCGTAGTATGTTTTTAATCGCCAAATACAAAAAACGCCAAAGATGACACAGTTTTGAAATTTAAAATTTTGTGAATTTGACAGCAAAATAACTCAATCTAACAATCAATCTTTTTTAATAATACGATAGCATATCTATACCCAAATACGAGTATTAAAATCGGGAAATAATTTTCCTCGATTTTTAATAATTTTTTACAAAAAATACAATGGGCGATTAACATAGGGAATCTTTTTCTTGCATCCCGGACGGTCAGTGACGTCACACTTCGCTTACGTATTTGGAAAATCTTCGATAGTCTTAAAAAAAGTATTTTGGTAAAATGAAGTGAATCGTTATTTACTTCCTCTTACCCATAGGGTCGAGAAAGTATTGTTTTAGGGTCAAATTTTCGAACGTGAGTTTTTGTTATACTTACATGTTCTGAGGTCCCCTGAATACGAAAATCACGTTTTTAGCGAATGGTCTCTGTGTCTGTCTGTCTGTCTGTGTGTCTGTTATCAGCATATCTCAAGAACAAATAGTAGCAGAAATTCCAAACTCGGTATTCTAAATGTGTATCATATAGGGATGCTACAGTAAGGTTTTCGTTAAGATGAAGCAAATGGTTCGTGTACAGGGACATTCAAAAGTATTCAAATACATTACGTCTATGGGGGAAATTGGAGGTAAGTAGAATTTAACATCTATAGACTGCACTAAACCAAATGAAACGAATACATATTTTTTGTAATAGAGATAGTTAACTGGGAAAATTTTTTTTGTGTATGTAGGAGCCTCGCCTTCCCCCCTGGGGTAGATGTCCTCCCTCGAGTGGAGTAAATTTTCATGATGGGTATCTTTCAAAAGAGCTCGCCAATACCTTTAAAACGAATTGTTGAACCATCGATCTAGGATAATTTAAAATAAAGTTATTGATTTCTTTCATTTTTAACATTTTTTTTTTTTTTTTACTTTAATATTGAGAATAAATTCAACATTTTTTTGGATATTTAGTGTTATACTATTTCTCTAATATGGAAATCGTCTGTAGTATCATACAAGATAACTTTTTTAAATAATAATTTTAATAAATTATTTTTTTTAACTTGATTATTTTTTAATAACCGAATTAAATTCTATATAAATGTAGGTGCATTAATGAAACGGGGGGTTGAGGGGTGCCAGAACTAATTATCATATAAAACTCTTCCGAAGCCTAATTTGAATTGTTTAACATAGGGTTACATAACAGTACTCTTTATCTTACCTCTTAATCTCCAACCTGTACTTATAGCATTAAATTTCAGGGTAAGAGAAAGTCGTGTGAGTGACACACTAGATTATTCTTATTATGAGGACTTTAAATAGAGCACTTAACGGAACACTGGGATGTGTTGTTGCTGTTGTGTTTTCGGCCCTATATTTTTGTCAAACAGCAGTTTTTTTATTGTCATTCATATTTATTGATCGGGTAGAAGTTTTTTAATTTCAGAACTAAAATTATAAAATATCGAAACACATTTGATTTATAAACAAAAACTGAAAATACATTTAAATGATCACGTGCTAATCTTCATGATCTAAACATTGTTTTCAAGATTTATCGTTCACATTCCGTCATTTTTGACGGGGTTATATACTAGTTATATAATATGTTGCTTTCTTTCTATTACAATGGTCGCCAACCGGTGGTCCGTGGACCACTAGTGGTCCGCAGGAAAATGTTGGTGTTCCACAGAAAAATCTGAATATTATTTGATTTCTTTTATGTTTTATTTTTACATCATTTGTAATACAATTTCATATCACTTATTAATATAAAATCTCAAAACATTAAAATTAAAAACAAATATGATCGATCAAATTTTTAATTTGAATACACGTTGCCTTCGGCATCGCCTTTCGCTTCATGCTTGGTTTGGATACAAACTACCTGTGGCAGCACCTAACCCAAGCACTCTACGTGCACACAGAAGGTACAGCATTAGCACATAAACTTAGGTCGGAGTCCAATCTGTTTGCAGCAGCGGCCGGCTATTACCCCCTTCAATTTTACAGCCTCAGAAATATGTTCAATAGAGCCCAATACCCAAGACTTAGAAACCTAGATTTTTGGCTCCTAGATCTATTTTAAATTTTTAAATAACCCCATTTCCCTCATAAGATTTTCAGCTTCGAAAAAGTATGCACATTCAATTCCTCACATTAAAGAACCTACTTACACGGACGGTATTTCAAGTCCATGTTGTAATTTAAGATTGTCAGATACATGTTTCCTATATTCCCCTAATAATTTTTCAGTTTCGATAGTATGCGCAATCGATTTCTGACCCCTAAAATCCCTGAAACACGATTTTTAAAGGCTTTAGCTCCAATTAAAAATCTTTATTTTATCTGCCCTCACATTCCCTTAATAATTTCACAGCTTCGAAAGTACGCTGCAAAAAATTGAAACTTCGTTGCACCCATTTAGACGTAAAGTTTGAGGTGAACCGGGAAATGCACGCAAAAATTAGGCTAAATTACGGAAAATACGGCAAAGTTAAGCATAAAAAATATGGATTAGCCTTAAAATTTACGGCTAAATTTTGGCTGCATGGTTACAAATTTTTACATTGCATGCAAAATCGACTCCTGACCCAAATACCTATTAACATGGCTTTTGTAGCCCCTAGCCCTATATTAATTTTTAGTATATAAGTAAGTAATTAGTATTTAAAATAATCTTGAACTGCAGCATTTTAGAAAGATGTTAGGCATTAACAAGTATTTTATTAAATAAATATATATATATATACATTTTTTTTTTCCTTTGATTGTACTTTTAATTCAATTTTAGTAAAAGCTTTGCCATTTCAGTCTTTTTTTTTTTTTTTTTTTTTCAGCAATGAAACTGTTTTCAATAAATTATTTTGTTTTGCTTAAAGATATTACCAGTGTTTTTATTAACAACTAGCAGGCTTTGCCCGCTTCGCTGGTCATTATATTGAAATGAATCCCCAAAACAGCATATCATTGATAATAATAAAATGTACAAAATATCATCAAAGTGCATATTTCGCACACTTAATTAACATCCACACACCAAAATTCGCCATTCTTAGGTAATTTGGACGTATTTAAGCTTCAAAATGTGGTTTTTGCCCCGCCCGCCCCAAGAGGAAGGAGGGGGGGGGGTAAATTTCCAAAATTACTTTATATTTCATGTTGCATACACATACCTAACCGACACATCAAAAAATTGAGATCATGAAATTATTTAAAGCTGAGCTATGCTTTAAAACATTTTTTTTTTTTAAATCTCTCCTCCCGTTCTTAAAGGAGGGAAGGAGGAGTGAATTTCGCAAAATCTCTTCATACTATGAGTTAGATACATATAATCGTCCCTTACATAAAAAATGTCCAACCTTAGATAATTTAGTGTAGCGTTACGCATGAATACATGTTTTTGCCCCCCATTCTCCAAAGGGCTGTAGGGTGGAATTTCATAAAATCCCTTTGTAGTGTGTGTTCAGTTCGATTTCCTCGTGTGTTGAGCACCCTTCTTCCAAAATCTTTTCCATTCCCTCCCCCCTTAAAAATTCAAAATTCCAAAATCGCAGAAAATAATTTTTTTGTACTGAAGTCTGGTCTTTCCATCTGCAATTTCTTCACCGTTAAGTAATTTGGAGCCGAGTTAAGCCTTCTGCCCCCCAAGAAGACGGGGGGGGGGGGGGTGTATTTTGCAAAATTCCGTCTTAGTTGGGGGTCAGGCTCCGAAATCCAAAATTTGTGACCCTCTTTCCCACAGAATCGTCATGGCAGTGTTGAGTCAGTGAATCATTGAGTTTACTCTTTTATATGAACAGATTTGTTTATATTTTTTATGGACTACTTGGCTTAAGGTTGTTGTCACAAAAATAGAGTCCTTGGCGAAAAATGTCCTATCTACTTCAGTATTAAAATTAAAAATATACCCAGGATTATCAACTAATAAAGCTCTTTAATACAGATCTGAATTAGCTTTCATTTTCTTATTATTTAATTTTGATAATGACGTTATGTTGTCATGTGCCTAAGCAAATTTAATATGTATTATTTTTTTTTATTATTATTCGCGTGAAATATTCTTTGGCAACAATTAAAAATTAAAATAAATTATTTTAAAATTTTTTTATAGAAGAAATATTTATATTATACAGAAGATTAATTAAAAATTTACATTTTTTCCGGTATAAATAGTAGCCTATGTCTTATTCCAGACTATTACCTATCTCTATACAAAATTTCATCCAGATCCGTTTAGCCGTTGTGGTGTGATTGAGTAACAAACATCCATCCAAACTTTCGCATTTATAATATTAGTATAGATTATAGTTATCATGTGCATGTGTTAGATTGAGTTATTTTGCTATCAAATTGACAAAATTTTAATTTTAAATTTCAAAACTCTGTCGTTCTTGGCGCTTATTGTATTTGGCGATGAAAAACTTAAAACGAAAATATGTATGCCAGATGTACTTTAGTAATATGCATTGTACGAAATATTGTTTCATATTATTCATTACTCTCTTAATATAAGTTGTTAAAATAACCATGATTTTTGAAAGGAATTAAATTATGTTCGCCAAATAATTTGTCGATATTTTTTTTTTTTTCTGCTAAGGATGACCGATATCAAATCTATTCCGCTGCAATATCGTATCTTATATCAGATACTTTATTTAGACATTTGGAAAGAAATTTGACTTCAAATTATGATAGAATATTTATCATTTTCCTTTTAATTAGTGTATTAGTTGGATATTTATTGTGTAAATATCATCCTTTGAAATGAAATGTTTGTGTTTTCAATCGAATATAGAAGTTTGCCATTTTTTTTCCCTAGAGTTTTGATATTAAAAATTCAAATTTTGTCAATTTTACAACAAAAATAACTTAATCTAACGCATGGACATGATAACTAATACATATCTATACCTAAATATGGGGATTAAAATCGGGAAATAATTTTCCTCGATTTTTAATAATTTTTTACAAAAAATCCAATGTACGTTTAACATAGAACATATTTTTCTTGAATCCACAAACGGCCAGTGACGTCATCACTTCGCTTGCGTATTAGCACTTTATCAATGTGTAAAAGAAATTTTTAATTAAAAATGACGTCAATTTTTGTGAGATGCATAATTTTTTTTTTATAATTTTTTATCGTTCACTTTTAGATAAATGTATTTATTTTCCTGTTAAAAAAAATAAATAAATTCTTTTTTTTTTTTTGGCAACAATTAAATTATGGATAAATTTAAATGGCTAATTTTTTGCTATTATTAGCTTACGAAATTGCTATTTTATGCATAAAAATCGCAAAAACAAATTTTTTTTTTGGAATAAAAGGTAGCCAACTTTTTAAGTTAGGGTATAAGCTATCTCCATTACAAATTTCATCGAAATCCGTCAAGCAGTTTTGGCGTGAAACTCAGTCAAATAAATTCACGGACATTCACATTTATATATATATAAGATTTTTACATTCAAAGCATTTTAGTGAAAAAATATTTATGGCGCATGCGCAGGCGTTTTTTACACACAATTTAAACACTAATCATAATTTTGAAAATTTCTATAGATATAATTTCAAGTTGGGTGAAGACCTAACTTTCTGCCAAGCGCCGTTGAATTCCGTCCAGCAGTTCTCGAGTGATGCCCGGACAAACGTGTTTTAGTCTTTTACCCCCTAGGGGGGAACGGGGGGGGAATTTCCAAAAAGTTGATAGATATAATTTTAAATTGGGTGAAGACCTAAATTCCTGCCAAGCGTCGTTGAATTCCGTCCAGCCGTTCTCAAGTGATGCCCGGACAAACGTGTTTTAGTCTTTTACCCCCTAGGGGGGGAACGGGGAGGAATTTCCGAAAAGTTGATAGATATAATTTTAAGTTGGGTGAAGACCTAAATTCCTGCCAAGCGCCGTTGAATTCCGTCCAGCCTTTCTCAAGTGATGCCCGGACAAAAAAAGCGACATTCGGACACGATGACATACACACAGACACACACACACACACACACAGGCAAAATTTTCTGAAGTCATTTTCGGCTTTCATGGGGTGTAAAACGTGAAGATATCGCAAAATTTTTCGATTCGGACAAATTTACAGACAAAACTCTGATTTTATTAATATAAATGATTTTACAATACTATTGTATTGATATAATAATTTGTGGCTAAACTAATTCTACACTTTTTTTTTTTTAACGCAGTTATATATTTGATGTGAATTGTACTTCATAATACACATTACACTTCATAATCTATATAATATTTCTCTAACGTGGTCCTGTTACGATTAAGTTTTGTTTAAGCGATACGATAGTGACATATTTAATAAAATACGCGAGGATAAATAATAATTATTTACCAGCAATATTTAAGCACGTGGACTTGGTTCAATGATTTAATCAGAAAAATGACGACATTTGTGTGATGAGATCTTTTTATAGGAAAATATATTTTAAAAGTTGCATCTTTATAATCTTTGCACGCGTCATTTTAAAGCAAGCAATACTTTAAAAGTATGAGCAGAATATGAATTATTGTCCAAACATTGACTAAAAAATATAATAATAAAATGTATAATCAAAATAGGTACCAGTTTTTTTTAACAAAAAAGTATGTAAAAATAAAAAAATAAGTAAAAAGAATCGTCAGCGTGGAAACAAAAATCGCCATGGGGTCCTATACTAAAACTGTATTGCCTGCGCATGTATAAAAATTGGGTCGTTAGACATGAATTTATTTTGAAGCCTTTCTTTGAATGGTTTTGTTTTCACTATCGCATAATATTAATTTGGTTTTAATAATAGTTTGGCTTCTGATGAATAAATTATAATTTAAACTCGGAGGGGGAAATTGATATAAGATTTATGAGTTTCATGTTTTAAATGTGAATATAAAGAAAATTAACAATTAAAGTATGAAAATTTCGCACAGGTTTGTTAATACTATATATTTCGAAACAACCTAAAAATTGTTTGGGTCAGAATAAACAATGCAACCCTTCATCAAGCTTAAAAGATTGGCATAATTTAGGAAATTTTTTACTTTCTTCTATCTTATCTTATATATATTATAAATGTGAATGTCCGTTTATTTGACTGAGTTTCACGCTAAAACTGCTCGATGGATTTCGATAAAATTTGTTATGGAGATAGCTTATACCCTAACTTAAAAAGTTGGCTACCTTTTATTCCGAAAAAAAAATTGTTTTTGCGATTTTTATGCATAAAATAGCAATTTTGTAAGCTAATAATAGGAAAAAATTAGCCATTTTAATTTTATCAATAATTTAATTGTTGCCAAAAGAAAAAGAAAAAAAAACCGAGTTTATTTCATAGAATAATAATAAAGGAAGAAGGAGCATAAGTGTTTCTAATAAGCTGTTGTGTTGCCACAACAAACAGCGATATTATTATTTTTCTATGGCCCTACTTTAAGGTTTTGAGTAGCAAAAGTAGCTTTCGCTGGCATTTCACTAGAAGGGGTTTGTAAGCATTAAGAGTATTGGCATGCTCCTTCTTCTCTATTATTATTCTATGGTTTATTTATTTATTTTTTTTTCAACAGGAAAATAAATACATTTATCTAAACGTGAACAATAAAAAATTAAAAATAAATAAAAATAAATTATGCATCTCACAAAAATTGACGTCATTTTTAATTTAAAATTTCTTTTACACATTGATAAAGTTCTAATATAGTTTACGATGCTAATATATGTTGTACTAAAATCAGTTTTATTTATAGATCCTCCTGGGTGATTTTTTAAATTGTTGCGTTGAAGTATACCGAACATTTTTCGCCAAGAGGTTTAATTTAGCAACAGCGATTTTAATCTAGGTAGTTCAAAAAAAATATTTCAAAACGAAAAAAATAAACTGAAATAGTAGTCACATAAATGATCTATTTTTATCTGAGTAGATAATTTTATAGAAAAAAAAGTGCAGTTTTAAAAATAGAAAATTTATTTTATCAAGCACTATTTTAAACCTAAAAACCATTAATAAAATAAACAGAATATGAAGGGTTCTTATATGTTAACGAAAAGGTATCCGATAAAACGCTTTCTATTTTTATGCAAGAAATTATACAAAAAAAAAAAAAAAAGCTAATATGGCGACAAAAATTTAAAAGCCGCCAAGGGAGAGATATAATAAAGTTGTGTAGCACGAAAATGTTTAGTTATTTATTTATTTTTAGGACTGAGGGCCTATTAGTCTCAGACATCGATTTTTGCGTTGTCGTTTTCGATAGTTGGACATTTGTCGAAATCATTTTTCGATAGTTGGACAGTTATCGAAATTATAATTGAATAATTTGAAAGCGATGTTATAATTGGGAAGAAAAAAAAACTAATAGTCCTCCGTCCTAAACTAAATTCTGCTTTTGCCAAAATTTCATCAAAATCTTTTTGAAATGACATTGACATGATTACCCCCAAGGCACAACTATGATATGAGTCCCCCCCAAGGCACAACTTTGACATCAGTCCCCCCCAGGCACAACTTTGACATGAGTCCCCCCCAAGGCACAACTTTGACATGAGTCCCCCCCAGGCCGAATTTTGACATGAGTCCCCCCAAGGCCCAACTTTGACATGAGTCCCCCCCAAGGTACAACTTTGACATGAGTCCCCCCGAAGGTACAACTTTGACATGAGTCCCCCCCAAGGCACAACTTTGACATGAGTCCCCCCGAAGGCACAACTGTGACATGTACCCCGCAAGGCACATGAGTCCCCCCAAGGCACAACTTTGACATGTCCCCCCCCAAGGCACATGAGTCCCCCCAAGTCACAACTTTGACATGAGTCCCTCCCAAGGCACAACTTTGACATGAGTCCCCCCCAAGGTACAACTTTGACATGAGTCCAAGTTTTTTTTTTTTTTTTTTTTTTATATATAGAAACTTTATAAACTGGTTTAAATGTAAATTTAAATTCATTTATTTTTTTATATACCAATCACTACGCTAATTTAACATACAAATAAATAAGCTGCTGTGTGTGACTGCACTTGTACGCTGTCGGGCAGAAATATTTTATTAATTCAAATTAATATTTAAATAACTAAATAAAGATATGTTTAATAGAAAGCATAGTCTTGGCGACAAACTTGGCGAGTGGGTTACCAAATTTGGTGAAAAATGGTAGTTTAGGGTTCCCGATATTTCGAAGCTCTCCGACACACGGGAACATAGACCTTAAGCTTACCAAGGGATTCTCGATGAAGTCATCTCCAAGCCCCATCGCCAAAAGTTATAAGTAGGTGTGAGTTGATTTTTGGGAAAGAGTATGTAGTCACTGCGATCCAAAGTTATTCAGAGACCTATTCTGAGTCACTGCACTTTAGGGATTGAGCTCTAAGCAACTGGACATTTTTCGTGAGTGAGCGAAAATTTTTGCGCTGGTGTAGTTGATGTTATTTGCTTTACTCCTGTGGAACAAGTGACTATTTTTGGACTGTCCCAGAGCATTCATCGAATAATGACTTATATTGTACGAGTAACAGCTTCAACTGTTTCCAGAATATTCGAAGAATTAACACCAGTTATTGGACTGTTTTCGAAAATATTTGTTTTAATAATAGTTTTGTTGTACAGATTCGAGAAGTTCAAAAAATGTTTGATATTGCCGAGGAGGTCCCATATTAAAGCTGTGACGAAAATAGTCGTCAATCGAAATATTTTCAGTTACAAAGAAATCATTTAAATATAGTGTCCAGCGAAGCGGGCAAAGCCTGCTAGTATGTAATATAGAGAAAGTATTGGATTCGCGAAAATTTTCGACCTCCGTTTTTTGACGGATCTACACGTTTTGGGATGTCCTGAACACGAATTGATAGTTTTTAAAAAATGTCTGTCTGTGTGTCTGTCTGTCTGTCTGTCTGTCTGTGTGTCTGTATCATTTTATGTGGACGCTGTATCTCACAAACCAATGAATGAAATTTAACCAAACTTGGTATTTAGTTGCACCCTGACATGAACTGGTGCCCATTAGATTTGGGGATCAATAGCTCAACAGGTGGCGCTGTGATCGCATTTTATAGGACAAAATTCCGTATAAATGGGCATAATGAGAGTTATTTTAAACTTGTGATTGTAAAATTAATATGAATTATTGATAATAGTAGTAGTTAACTAGGAAAAAAAATTTGTGCATGGGGGGCATCGGTTCCCCCCCTGGGGGGGAAGTACCCCCCGGGGGGGTTAAATTTTGAAGATGGGTATCATTCGAAAGATCTCGTCAATACCTTTAAAACGAATGGTTGAACCATAAATCTGTGATAATTTAAAACAAAGTTATCGATTTTTTTTACTTTTAACAAAAAAAAAAAAAAAAACTTAGAAAAAAAATCGTATTTTTTTTTTTTTTTAAACGAAATTTTACCAAACTTGGTATTTAGTTGGTCCCCGACATAAACTGGTGCTGATTATATTTGCGGATCAATAGCTCAACAGGAGGCGCTGTGATAGCATTTTATCTAAATTTTTAACATGGCAGAATAAGACAAAAATTCGTATAAATGTGCATAATAAGAGTTATTTTACACTTGTGATTGTAAAATTAATATGAATTATTGATAATAGTAGTACGTAACTAGGAAAAAATTTTTGTGCATGGGGGGGCATCGCTTCCCCCCCCTGGGGGGGAAGTACCCTTAAAAAAAACAAGTACCCCTCCAAAAAAAAACCCTTAGAAAAAAAAATTGTATTTTTTTTTTTTTTTTTTTTTTTTTTTTAAATATTGTTACTGATTGAATATGTATAGGAAAATATAGAAGAAAGTCTTGTGTTGGCCACAACATACTAGTTTTTTAAAGGATTGAAAAAAAAAATTGAATTAAAATTTTGAGATATTTTTTGGAAATTAAAAAGTTATGTTAACTACTAATATATATCTGAAAAAGAAATATTGTTCTCTTTGAAGATGCTTCTTATTTTCTTTTATAAAGAGTTTTACAATTTTTGTTGCTTCTTTTCAGCAGTCAAATTATTTTCTATATATATGTGGTTTTAATTTTTAAAGACATTGACACTGATTTTATGAAAACAACAATTCTACAATTTAACGTAAAGCTAAGAGAGGTCGCGCGGTAGGAGAGATTGCGCACATAGCGGATCGGATGAAAAGAGTAGAGTGGGTGAGTTGAAATTTTAGGTGGTTGTACAACAACAACAGTGAAGTGCCGACTTAAATTTACATATTGATTGCTTCAATAGTTTACGATAAAACGTAGTTACTTTGTCTCGTTCTCAAAAACAAATGCTTGAATTTTCATAAACCTTCCCAAGAATTTTAATACAATGGCAGTAGTACACAGTATCTTTAAATTAAACAATTTCTCATAACCTACTGACCTAGACTAACGGTACAAGCACCATGATTTCCTCTAAAGGTGAGTAATTATTTAATAAAACACTGCGCAATCTCTCCTACCAAAATGGGAGAGTTTCCGCTTTTGCTGCTGTTTAGGAGAGATTGCGCATTTAAAATTCTATACTGACAGCTATTTCGCAGCTTATTATAACAAGACGATGATGATGAGTTTGTTCAATGCCTGGGACTGTACCAAAACCTAACTTTCATAAGTCATATGACTAGTTCAAACCATTCGAAACGACACACCACCTTTATGGAGACTATCCACAGAATCTGAAATTGAACATTATTTAGGAGCCACAACTCTGATGAGATTTACCTCTAGAATGCTGTTAGCCTATGAGAAATTTATCGCAAAGGATTTAAATGTTACTGTATATCTATTTAGTTTTACAATACTTTAAAGCATGATGCTCAAGCTGTTCGCTGCTAAAATATAAGAGATAAAACTGAATACAAGCAGAAAATATCAGCCTTTTTAATCTTCTTTTTAAGGAATGTAATCGCCTAAATTTCAATAAAATAAAATAAATAAAATAAGCGTAAAGGACATTAAAGAATAAAAGATTTTAAAACGTAAAGAATTTTTTGGCGAAAGATTTTGAGGAAAAAAAACTTTAATAAATAGTAAATAGTGGGCGTATTCTGCGCTTAAAAATGAGGGGACTAGCCACATATCATTGTACGCACGGTGTGCTAACTTTTTGTTTTTTTGCTCGGAAATGCCTGTTCGAGACGGATACACCGTCTCGAACATTCTCGAACAGGTTCGCTTGTGGTAGGTGGTTGCACAATAATTTCACTTATACAATAATGCAATCGGCAGCAAAAGTATCCGAGCACTAGCCAATAATTCCGATATCAAAAAAGCACACTTAAAACTATTTTGTTTAATGAATCCTTGTCGAATCATGTTCTTAGACTAACAAAGTACATGACTCGACAAGGTTTTATTTAACAAAGCAGTATTAAATGTACCTTTGTTAGACAGGGATTATTGCTAGTGCTCGGATACTTTTGCTGCCGACTGTATGTGCAATAATTGTGGACAACGAGAGATTCGGTCAGCAAACAAGAAACTATCCTAGCTGAAAAGATAATATACTAATGTTAAGTTATAAACGCGGTAACTAGTAACTTAATATTATTTTCTGGTCTTGTTCTTTATCTAATTTTGTTCTTTTTTCTGTTTCTTTAATATTGTTTTCTTTAAATAAAGTTTTGCAGTTCTTTTTAATTTTTTTTAATTTTTTAATTTTTCTGACTTTTTTAAATTATTGAATTGAAATATCCACTCCCAATGCAAAAATATCTGTTTACAAATACCTTACAATAATGTCGTTTAAGTGAATTATTGTTATTTATAATATAACTGTCGTTATAATTAAGCGCAATCTCTCCTACCCTATAAGGAGAGATTGCGCAAAATGGCTCTCTTATTTTTATTGCTACTATTGTTTTAAATTACAACAGAGCAACAAAATAGCAATAGAAATGCATAGAAGAAGGATCAATTCAAAATTATGCACCAAAAGCTTAGCAGAAAATTTATATTTGGATTTTTTATATCATTTTGTTGAATTGTGCAGAAGCTCTCCTAGCTCTACCTAATAGAAATCGAAATTTATCGCTGTAATTTAATCTCTCTTCCCACTTTTTTGTAATTTGAAAAAATAAAAAAATGTTTACGCTTTCTCTATAAATTGTTTTATTATAATCAAAACATCTTTAAGCATCATTCTTAGGATTAATTATATTTATCTTATAAAAAACTAAGTATTTCTGTTGTTTTACTTTAAATAATTTTATTTAATATTAATAAAATGGGGTTCTCGGTTCATAATTCTAGAAATATATTTACATTTCTTTAGTAAACATACATGTGGCCCACGGGATATTAAACTGTCAGTTTGGTGGTCCATACAATCTAAAAGGTTGGCGACCACTGTTCAATTATATACTCAGAGCTGCCAACCTAATCCGGCAATTTGTTAGTACCGCCCATTTTTCTACACCAATTAATCTTTAAAGTAATTTTCTTCAAATATATTTGCGATGCATTAAGAGGAAAAAAACTCTAAGAAATGACTGGTGTAGAAAAAGGGGCGGTACTAGCAATTTGCCGGATTAGGTTGGCAGCTCTGTATACTGTTAAAAATAAGAGTTGAGCGTTTCACACACATACAAACACACACACACAAAAAGAAAAAAAAAACTGCTAAATAGGCACTTAGTTTCATCATTTCAGTGGTTCTGACTAATAAAAGTGTTCAACTAAAATGGTAAAATGTAGGAATTTATTTTTAACAGTTTAGGTGAGTAGGAATGAAAAGAAAATTAAAGCTAATGACTATTTGTTTGCAACTAGTATATTAACAAGTATTTGCAAATTTAGCTTTTTGCAGAATGTTTAGAAAATTGTGCAATATACAACAAACGTAGTTTTACTTCCTTATGCAAAGTATAAGGAAGTATAGGAGTCCTGCAATTCCCGAGCTCTGGTGTTCTAGTCACATTGCTGCCCAGAAGTGATGTAGCAGTTCCATCTAGTTCCTGAAGATGATGGATGAAGTCTGAACGAAGAATCTTCGGACACAGCTCGCTCTAATTAGCTACTAGAATACTGTCTGGTGTAGGCAGCTTCCATACGGCGATCTGGCGATTTTTTCGCTTCGGCGGACGGCATCCAACTCGTTAAGCTTGGCCGAGCCCAGGCAGGCAGGGGCCGTCCAAAGGTTTCTAAGGAAGTATAGGAATCCTGATTTGCGAAATGGATTTCGTATTTCGCATAGCTCAAAAAGGAATGATCGTAGAATGTTGCAAATTTCTATGTATAACTGTTATGATGTCTAGTTGTACACCTGCAACTTTGGTTTTAATACAAGTTCTCATTTCAGAGATATCAACGACTTTATACGAATTTTCGTGACGTCTGTATGTAAGTGTGTGTGTGCATCTCGAATAACTCAAAAACAGTTAGAGGTAGAACGATACAAATCGGTATATAGGTTTGTTATAACATCTAGTTGTGCACCTCCTTTTTTGGACTTTCTATTATTTTCCGTTTTGGAGATATTTAGGAAAATTACATTCATAATGACCAAAAATACAAAAGATTTTTCCATTATATATGACATACCATCATAGAAATTTCAAGAGAAGCTAATGGTAGAGCTAGCAATTTTACCGCTCTGAAAGTTGGAGACATTTTTGCGTGTATAAAATTATGCCATTAAAGACATAAGTTGGTTCATGTCGACGAATCCATTTTATTTAATGAATATTCAGCCCGTGGAAAGAGCCCGTAATGTATCTCGCATAATTCAAAAACGGTTCGGCTTAGAACGTTACAAATTGGTATATAGGTTTCCTATAACATCTAGCTGTGCACCTCCTATTCTGGACTTTATACGATTTTGCGTTTTGGAGATATTTAGGAAAATTTTATTCATAATTGCAAAAAATCCAAAGGTTTTGGCCATTATAGTGTATGACCTACCGTCATATAGATTTCAAAAGAAGTTAATGATAGAGCGAGTAATAATATTGTTATGAAAGTTGAAGACTTTTTGCAGGTAGAAAGTTATGCATAAAGACATAAGAAGATTCTTGTCGACGAATGCATTGTATTTAATGAATGTTCAGAGCGTAGATAGAACCCGTAATGTATCTCGCATAACTTAAAAATGGTTGGATGTAGAACGTTGCAGATTGGTATATACGTTTCTTATAACACCTATTCTTGTACCTCCGTTTTTGGGCTTTATATGATTTTCCATTTTAGAGATATTTAGAAAAGTTATATTTATAATGACCAAAAATACAAAGATTTTGGCCATTACATATGATCTACCATCATAGCGATTTCAAATGAAGCTAATAATAGAGCTAGTAAGGATATGGTTATGAAAGTTAACGACATTTTTGCGTGAAGATAGTTGTACTTAAAGACATAAGCAAGTTCTTGTTGGATACTGCATTTTATTTAATGAATATTCAGCCCGTAGATAGAGCCTGTAATTTTGTTGCTGTGAAAGTTCTCGACATTATAGCGTGTAGAAATTTTACTTTAAAACTTCTTCACACACCGTAAAATTAAAGGTAGCACAACCGGTTCGAAAGGTCACGACATTTCTTCTTCATGTGCAAAAAACACGTGCTACTGCATTGGAGGCAAAAGCAAGACAGTCTTGCTTTTGCTTCCAAGGCGCAGTAACACGTGTTTTTTACACCTGAAAAAGAAAGGCCCCCGTCCTTTCGAAACCGATTGTGCTGTCTTTAATTTTATGGTGTGTGAAGAAGGTTTAAAGTTTAAATATTGAGTGTACACCAGTTTGTGAATTTAATTTTGTATAGAAATTGATTCGTTAAGACAGAAGTAGGTTCTAGTCGACGAGTGTATTTCATTTAATGAATATTCAGCCCGTAGGTAGAACATGTAATGATGTTGATAAAAAACATTGTCGACATTTCAGCGTGTAGAAAGTAATTCTTCAAGTTTTAGTCAATAAATGAACTTTATTTAATTAATTTTCTGTAAATAATTGAATAAATCTACAAAAATTAATGCTCTTGAAACAATCCAATGAAATGGTCATTTTTATCACAGAAATCAAATAAACATTGTTTAATACACTGCAGAACATAAATTTCGCTAAATCGGGAACAACCGAATATTTCGAAGTCTGAATGGAAATTGAATTCATCAAAAGTATTGTCAGTGGTTTGTGGAATTTTTAAGGTAGTTAGTTCTGCGCGAGAAAACAATGCATCATTACAAAATTTCCAGAATCAGGCTCCCATTGAGATAAAGTTTCCAAATTTTAAAAATATCTTACTACAATTTTTCGCTACATTTGAATGCCTAATTTGACGCTACATCAAAGCCCACCTTCGTGGAAATGTAAAAGCTTTCATTTGTTTCCCCTTTTTCTCTAATACCGTGTAGAAAGTAACTCGTAAAGATATAGGCAAGCTCTAGTCTACAATCACTAATAATCACTCTTCTTTTTTTATAGTCTTGTGAGTTCATTTACAGAACTTTCGAAGAATTTATTCTGCGCAAAAATCAACGAATTTTTTCAGAATATTCTAGAACTCTGTTATTACTGGAATTAGAGTTTCCAAACTTTGGCAACCTTAAACTGAAAATTTGCACCAAATTCATTCGCCAAGTCATCAAATTCGACACCAAGATCAAAAATTTACTCTGGCTACTTATTTGCGGTATGGCGAGATTAGCGATGAAATTTTGCGGCAAATGTTTTTTCAAGATAGGAGCCCTTTCTCAATTTTAACTGAGTTAATTATTTTGGTAAACTTTATCGTTTCCCGCCACTAATTTTTACAAAGAGAACAAATCTGGGACATCTATACTCGAATGATTTTCATTGTACTCTAAGATGTGCATCTGCCATTGAGATATTCCATAATAAGCTGTCGAGTAGTATTCCTGAAAAACCCAGTATATCTGTATCGGCTGTATATATTATCCCTACTATTGGGAAATTTTGTTCAAGTAGCAGTTTTTTTTTTTTTTTTTTAAAGGAATGTTTGTAGACTGAAACTTGCCTGTTTATTTACGAATCAGTTACCTCACACAAAACTGTCAATGTTTTCATAAAAATATGTATATTCTTATGGTTGTATAAGGAAGTGGTGTCAACATCAGAATTTTTATTTTGAATGAAATGTAAAATTAAAAAATATAACATTTTTTACTACTTAAAGTTATTTATAACTAGCAGGCTTTGCCCGCTTCGCTGGACACTATATTTAAATGATTTCTTTGTAACTGAAAATATTTCGATTGACGACTATTTTCGTCACAGCTTTAATATGGGACCTCCTCGGCAATATCAAACATTTTTTGAACTTCTCGAATCTGTACAACAAAACTATTATTAAAACAAATATTTTCGAAAACAGTCCAATAACTGGTGTTAATTCTTCGAATATTCTGGAAACAGTTGAAGCTGTTACTCGTACAATATAAGTCATTATTCGATGAATGCTCTGGGACAGTCCAAAAATAGTCACTTGTTCCACAGGAGTAAAGCAAATAACATCAACTACACCAGCGCAAAAATTTTCGCTCACTCACGAAAAATGTCCAGTTGCTTAGAGCTCAATCCCTAAAGTGCAGTGACTCAGAATAGGTCTCTGAATAACTTTGGATCGCAGTGACTACATACTCTTTCCCAAAAATCAACTCACACCTACTTATAACTTTTGGCGATGGGGCTTGGAGATGACTTCATCGAGAATCCCTTGGTAAGCTTAAGGTCTATGTTCCCGTGTGTCGGAGAGCTTCGAAATATCGGGAACCCTAAACTACCATTTTTCACCAAATTTGGTAACCCACTCGCCAAGTTTGTCGCCAAGACTATGCTTTCTATTAAACATATCTTTATTTAGTTATTTAAATATTAATTTGAATTAATAAAATATTTCTGCCCGACAGCGTACAAGTGCAGTCACACACAGCAGCTTATTTATTTGTATGTTAAATTAGCGTAGTGATTGGTATATAAAAAAATAAATGAATTTAAATTTACATTTAAACCAGTTTATAAAGTTTCTATATATATATAAAAAAAAAAAAAAAAAAAAAAAAAACTTGGACTCATGTCAAAGTTGTACCTTGGGGGGGACTCATGTCAAAGTTGTGCCTTGGGAGGGACTCATGTCAAAGTTGTGACTTGGGGGGACTCATGTGCCTTGGGGGGGGACATGTCAAAGTTGTGCCTTGGGGGGACTCATGTGCCTTGCGGGGTACATGTCACAGTTGTGCCTTCGGGGGGACTCATGTCAAAGTTGTGCCTTGGGGGGGACTCATGTCAAAGTTGTACCTTCGGGGGGACTCATGTCAAAGTTGTACCTTGGGGGGGACTCATGTCAAAGTTGGGCCTTGGGGGGACTCATGTCAAAATTCGGCCTGGGGGGGACTCATGTCAAAGTTGTGCCTTGGGGGGGACTCATGTCAAAGTTGTGCCTGGGGGGGACTGATGTCAAAGTTGTGCCTTGGGGGGGACTCATATCATAGTTGTGCCTTGGGGGGGGACTCATGTCATAGTTGTGCCTTGGGGGTAATCATGTCAATGTCATTTCAAAAAGATTTTGATGAAATTTTGGCAAAAGCAGAATTTAGTTTAGGACGGAGGACTATTAGTTTTTTTTTCTTCCCAATTATAACATCGCTTTCAAATTATTCAATTATAATTTCGATAACTGTCCAACTATCGAAAAATGATTTCGACAAATGTCCAACTATCGAAAACGACAACGCAAAAATCGATGTCTGAGACTAATAGGCCCTCAGTCCTAAAAATAAATAAATAACTAAACATTTTCGTGCTACACAACTTTATTATATCTCTCCCTTGGCGGCTTTTAAATTTTTGTCGCCATATTAGCTTTTTTTTTTTTTTTTTTTTTTGTATAATTTCTTGCATAAAAATAGAAAGCGTTTTATCGGATACCTTTTCGTTAACATATAAGAACCCTTCATATTCTGTTTATTTTATTAATGGTTTTTAGGTTTAAAATAGTGCTTGATAAAATAAATTTTCTATTTTTAAAACTGCACTTTTTTTTCTATAAAATTATGTACTCAGATAAAAATAGATCATTTATGTGACTACTATTTCAGTTTATTTTTTTCGTTTTGAAATATTTTTTTTGAACTACCTAGATTAAAATCGCTGTTGCTAAATTAAACCTCTTGGCGAAAAATGTTCGGTATACTTCAACGCAACAATTTAAAAAATCACCCAGGAGGATCTATAAATAAAACTGATTTTAGTACAACATATATTAGCATCGTAAACTATATTAGAACTTTATCAATGTGTAAAAGAAATTTTAAATTAAAAATGACGTCAATTTTTGTGAGATGCATAATTTATTTTTATTTATTTTTAATTTTTTATTGTTCACGTTTAGATAAATGTATTTATTTTCCTGTTGAAAAAAAAATAAATAAATAAACCATAGAATAATAATAGAGAAGAAGGAGCATGCCAATACTCTTAATGCTTACAAACCCCTTCTAGTGAAATGCCAGCGAAAGCTACTTTTGCTACTCAAAACCTTAAAGTAGGGCCATAGAAAAATAATAATATCGCTGTTTGTTGTGGCAACACAACAGCTTATTAGAAACACTTATGCTCCTTCTTCCTTTATTATTATTCTATGAAATAAACTCGGTTTTTTTTTCTTTTTCTTTTGGCAACAATTAAATTATTGATAAAATTAAAATGGCTAATTTTTTCCTATTATTAGCTTACAAAATTGCTATTTTATGCATAAAAATCGCAAAAACAATTTTTTTTTCGGAATAAAAGGTAGCCAACTTTTTAAGTTAGGGTATAAGCTATCTCCATAACAAATTTTATCGAAATCCATCGAGCAGTTTTAGCGTGAAACTCAGTCAAATAAACGGACATTCACATTTATAATATATATAAGATTTATATTTATTTGCTTTGAATGGGCCTTTATACGATCATAACACTTGCGTTTGAATTTTATCTAAACGAAATCTTTTAATATCAATCTGAAACTTACTTTTAAAATTAAATAAAGTAGAAAGCACTTCGTGTATTGAACCTGAAAATGACGCAGCAGAGTGCATACTATTGAGCAAGTCTCTTGTTGTTTCAATAAGTTCTCCAATTTTTTTAAATATATATTTATATGTGTGTGTATATTTATTTATTTGAGAGGTTACAAACAAAACTTAACATCTTTAAATTTCGTTTGACATCATTAAAATTTTCACATTATCTCAATTATTTTTAAAACATTTTTGTATACGAACGACTGTCTCTTCTTGCCTATAGACAATATATCTAACGACTGCCGCCGTTGTTTCTTGTAGACGAACAGATCTTAATAATTTGATGGCTGTTCATGTTATTTAAAATGCTTCCTAGACTTGTAAAATGATGCTGTACATGATGTGGAACTCTTCCGAAACAATCGTCAATACTTTGATGATATTTCTAATGAGGCTATCCCGGGTAAAGTCTTTCTTATTTCTATTAGAGGTTGCTTGTTAGCAATGTCACACTCTATCAACAATTTGACGATTTTGAAATCACTGTGCACAACGCAATAACTTTCACAGAATTGGTAAGCGGAAATAATTCATGTGCATTTTATCCTTTTGACACCTTTCCTCCCATGTTGCCTCAAGTGTGATATAAGCACAGTGGCGTAGCAAGGGGGAAGGGGGAAGAGCAAGGGGGTCTATCATTCCCCGGCTGCCACTGAGAGAGGGCGTTTAAATGCTCTCCAATTATATCCTCTCTATATATACACACCTGCTCAAAAGGTTAGCAAGATTTGTAAACCATCTGTTTTTTTCAATTTAAAAATTTATCTCTCAATGAAACGATTTCAAACATTGGGTCTTTCTCATGTTTTTCAATGAAGATTGGTTTAAGGCAACATTTAGAGGGCCGGTAACAAATTGAGCAAAATCAATAATGTTTGTGATCACCCTGTATCGTTAAGTGAATGAAATAATCTCTAACTTTAGGATAGTATATATACACTCAGTACAATTTGTGGATGAATTTGTGTGACGATAGCATATTAAAACCGAAGATATAAGCATTTATTTTAAAACTTAATTTTTTTTTTCTTACTTATAATATAGAGAGTTTTTAACGAAAATTATCCTCACTTTCAGATAAGTTGAAAAAACACTCGTAAAACATTATACTGTAATCGGAATACAAATAGCTTAAATATCTCATGAAATATGAGCATTTTTATGAAAAAAGTTTTCACTGCGCATGTGCGAAAGTTATTTATTTATTATTATTACTTTTTTTTTTTTTTTTTCCATAGGTTGAAAGCAAGGTGTTCTGAAAAATTTTTTTTAAAAGTGCATTTGAATAGAGTAAAAACTAAGCAAATTATATGAAAAAGAACGAGCTAGATTTTAGATATTTTCCAAGAGTTGAAATTTCTTAAGGGGTTTTTCACATGCCACGAAATTAATTTGAAGATCGAATTATTTCAACCACGTTCCAAATGTACTTTTTTGGGAAAAAACCTTTATAAGCCTGTAACTTTAACATATTTTTGTTTATTTACTAAGATTTGTGAGATGATAAAGGGGTTTTTCACAAAAAAGTGTATTTGGAACGGGGTTGAAATAATTTGATCTTCAAATTAATTTCGCGGCATGTGAAAAACCCCTTAAGAAATTTCAACTCTTGGAAAATATCTAAAATCTAGCTCGTTCTTTTTCATATAATTTGCTTAGTTTTTACTCTATTCAAATGCACTTTTAACAAAAGTCACCCAATATATCTATCTTTCAACATATGCAATAAAGCAAGTTTTACCTTTCGCACATGGGCAGGCAAAACGCTTTTCATAAAAATTCTCATATTTCATGAGATATTTAAGATATTTGTATTCCGATTGCAGTATATTGTTTTGAAATTGATTTTCCAACTTATCTGAAAGTAGGAAAAAGTTTTGTTAAAAACTCGGTATATTATGATTAAAAAACATGTTGATTTTTTTGGACTTTTAAAGTAAATCCTTATATCTCCGTTATTTAATATGGTATCGTCACACAAATTCATCCACAAATTGTATTGAGTATAAATTAATATATCCTGAAGTTACAGATCATTTCGTTCACTTAACGATACAGGTTGATCACAAACATTATTAATTTTGCTCAATTTGTTACCAGCCCCCTAAATGTTGTTTTAAACCAATCTTCGCTGAAGAAAATGAGGAAGACACAGTTCTTTAAATATCCAATGTTTGAAATAATTTCATCTTCAAATAAGTTTTTAAATTGCAAAAAAAAAAAAAAAAAAAAAAAAAACGTTCGTTTGCAAATTTTGCTAAATTTTTGAGCAAGAGTGTATATTATTACTGTACGAGTTGCCTTCGGCGACAAGATGATTCGCTGTCCTTAAAAAGTGTATGCTCAGTGGCAACTACGGCGCTATTCCTGCTTTATGATCTGAAACAGTCTGTTCGCTCACTCTGCAAACGACTTTTGAAAATTCTGATCATAGCAAACTCCCGCTCGGGGTCGACCGCTTCTCAGTGATCTACCACTATCTTTGAAACAGCCTGATTGCTTTTCGTGAAAACGACCGGTAAAAATTGTCACCGTAAAAACCTGAAAAAAAAATAGTTAAATTTTTCGTGAAATCGTGAAAATTGATATCTTATAATTAATGATAAAAGTATATTGAACAGTTGAACAGGGCGCAGCCCCCGCTCACCGCTCGAAGAGCGGTGTTGAGCGCTTCCATAACTAAGTTCACGTGGGCTGCGCCAAGAGATAAAAGTATATTCAATAACACTGCTCTGTGTGAAAATCGCCCCAACATTACTTTTGCAAATTCTTATGTAAAATGACCGCCTGAATCCGAATAGGACGCCCATTTTGCTCTATCACTCAACTTTTTTTAGGAACGGACCCCTATTTTTATCTCTTTTCGGTAATTTTATAGCTATAAATTTTATTTTTAGGGAGGGAGAGGATTATTTTAACTGTTGAATATCTTCTGAGGGACTACAGAGTTGGAAAATTCTAAAACATGAACATTTGCGGTAAGAGGAAAATTTAGGGGGGATTTGCCGCTGAAATTATGTATTGCATTTCTTATATTTTTTCAACCTATTATTAATGTATGCATGAAACATTATAATTTTTTCGTTTTTAGGTGTTAAATTATTCTTTTTCAGTCTCTAAATCAAACTCATGGTCATAAAATTACCGTAAAGAAATAAAAAAATGAGGGAGGGGGTGGTGTTCCTAGAAAACGGTGGGTGATAGGGCAAAATGGGAGTCATATTCGGATTCAGGAGGTTATTTTACATAAGAATCGGCAAGAATGGTATCAGAGGTCGATTTTTTTTTTTTTTTTTTTTTTTTCTTACAGCGCAGTGTAATTGTTTTAAAATATTGAAAGCTGGAATTAAAAAAATAATAAGAATTGTAGAAATTTTTTAACTTAATGATGGTATTTTTCAGGCAGAGTACGAAATAAATGAAATAATTTATAATCTCATGTTGGAAGGCAAAGACGATATTAAAAGGGATCTCGGGCATAACAAAAGTATGATAATAGGCTGCGATTTCGTTGGAAAACCGATTTTAAAAGGAGAGCAATGTATGGAGTAAGTAATTTTTAGAAATATACATTTTATTGATTACTGTTTATTTATTTATTTTCCATGCATATTTTGTTCATATATTTATCAAGCAATAAAATAAAAAACTTTTAATGTTTTTGAATCTCTGTCATAAATGTTTATTAACATATCAGATATGAAAAACAATTTTAAATTTCAATTATTTTTTTATATATTCAATTTGACCTTAACCATTGGGACATCGGGAAAAGAGTGCTTTGCTTTTGCATTTTAATTACTAATTAATTTTTAAAAATCTAACATTTATTAAGGGTTTTGAATTATTTTTCATGATCAATTTCAAGTCAATGTATTTAACAGATTTTCCAAGCATCTTCCATGCTCAATAAAAACACAAATATTGACTAAAATATTTTTTTTTTTCATTTTTACGTTTTTCAACACCCAATAGAAAAAAGATATCGGATTCCAGTTTTCGACGGATTTACTCGTTTTGAGATGTTCTGAATGTGAGTTGACCATTTTTAGAAAATGCTCGTCTGTCTAGAACAGAAGCTCTATGTAAAAAAAAAAAAAAAAAAAAAAAAAAAAAAAATGATGCACATAATTCCATGAAAAGTTATATTTAGTTGTATCGCGACAACATTTGCATTTATGAACTTTTGGTGTATATCGCTCAACAAATAGCACTCTCGTCTTTTTTTTTTTTTTGTTTTTTATCTTTACTATATCAGTATAGGACAAAATTTTATATAAATGAAAGTTGGATTAATTTTAATCAACCGTTGTAAAACTGAAAAATTTCATTTATGATAACAATGTCAACCATGATAAATTTTAATACATGTAGCAGAATCCCTTCTCCTCTCTGTGGTGTAAATTTTCAACATGAATGTTTAAAATTTATTGTTTGTCGATACCTTAAAAGCGAAAGATTAAACCATGTATCTGTGAAAATTTTAAAGAATGTTATAATTTTTTACTTTCTCTTACCCATAGGGTCGAGAAAGTATTGTTTTAGGGTCAAATTTTCGAACGTGAGATTTTGTTATATTTACATGTTCAGAAGTCCCCTGAATACGAAAAACATGTTTTTAGCTAATGGTCTCTCTGTCTGTCTGTGTGCCTGTCTGTTATCAGCATTTCTCAAGAACAAATAGTAGCAGAAATTCCAAACTTGCTATTCTAAATGTGTATCATATAGGGATGTAACACTAAGCTATTCGTTGATATGAAGCAAATGGTTCGTGTACAGGGACACTCAAAAGTATTCAAATACATTACGTCTATGGGGGGAATTGCAGGTAAGTAGAGTTTAACGTGTATAGACTGCACTAAACCAAATGAAACGAATATATATTTTTTGTAATAGAGATAGTCAACTGGGAAAAATTTTGTGTATTTAGGAGCCTCGCCTCCCCCCCCCTGGGGGGAATTCCCCCCTCGAGGGAAGTAAATTTTCATAATGGGTATCTTTCAAAAGAGCTCGCCGATACCTTTAAAATGAATGGTTGAACCATCGATCTTCGATAATTTAAAATACTAGGGGGCTCTTCCCCCTGCTCGCTCCGCTCACCAACCCCCGAGAAAAGCTTCGCCTCCCCACGACTCGCTTCACTTATTAACCCCTGCGGCGCTCTGCCTTTCGTTGAATAGGAATTGCTGATATTCGCTTCTTTACCTTTCACTGAATAGGAAAATTAATACTGCATAAAAAAAGAAAAAAAAAATGGAAATACCGATATTCAATGTCAAATTGAAATACATAATATTTAATACAATTTTTTTAAATGAAATAATGTGCTAATGATCAGTATTTTTTTTTTTTTTTTTTCGGAAAAGAAAGAAATGGACTCTTCCCACCTGACGTCAGAGATCACATGATGGGTAAAAAACAAACAGCAGACGAAGTCTTCTATATCTATAGCGATGTCTGAAATATCATATTTTTTACTCTTATTTTTGATCAATCGTATTTAATGTGTTATTTTTTTTATACATGATCATTTCTAATCCATTTTATATCATTATTCATCATCTTTTGTTTGCTGTATACATTTGCAATCATCATTTAGTTTATATTTGTTATTGATGTTCACGGAGAACATATTAAATACTCTGATTTTTGGTACTTAAATCATTGGCAGTGCAACATCGTACGGTGTAAAGCCATTTAGACCAGTAACTAAATTAATTAATTTGTTGTAACACCTTTATGCAATTAAATTTAATTGAAAACATTTTAAAATTTCAAATTATAATCCGTAAGCATTCCACAAGTACAAACTATTATTTATTGCTAGATCAGTTAATGTAACAGTTACACTACAACATAGAAAAATCGATTCTTACAGGTGAAAATAGATAAACACATAAAGTGTTTTTTAAAAATTATTAAATTTACAAATACAATTATTCTACTGTTTACAAATGCACAATATTACTTTTATTTTATTTTATAGTAAATATTAACACTTTTGTTCATAAGAACAATATTTAATTGAATTCGATTCTCAGAATTCGATTATTTGTTTTCCCCTATCGCATGACTGAGCAGACGACGCTGGGAAGAGTCCATTAGTAACATCTAGATCATTTTATGTTACAGATGCAGTATGTGAACTTCTTTGGGACATTTAAGTTTTTGTCACTATTTGGCGATGGATTTTTTGGTAGAATTGCTTGTTAAAAAAAAAAAAAATAAATAAATAAATAATAAAAAATAGAACCTTTAAATTAAATTAAAATAACCTTTTTAAAAATTTAGAACCTATTTTTTCTAATGCCCGTACTTTTTATTATTGAATTTCTTTAGTTAATTTATGGCAGTATATACTCTCTGTATGTATTTATTGAACTGCTAGATAATAATTTTAGACATTCGAAAACATCGAAAAGAGAAAAAGTTTATTATTATTATTATTATTATCATTTTTATTTGGAAAAACCTCCTGCAGCTTCAATTATTAATTCTTTTCGGTACTTTTCCATTTTGCCGGTAAAGCGATAAAGTTTCCAAGAATGATATAACCGACGCCAAACATTAGGCACCTAAGACAGAGTAATTGTTTCAAAGCACTTCGAATAATAATAAGAAAAAAATTAAATTTATTTTACGTTTACTTATTTTATTTTATATTTTTAAGAATTAATTTTTCTGAAGCTTTGCTTAAAGCTAGCTTTTAAAAGTGTTGTCCCATAAAAATATAACATTTATTTTGTCAAATCCTTAATAACGTATATAAATAAACTTTAAATTTGAAAAAGAAAAAAAAATCTAAGTTAAAAATTTACTTTTAATCCAGAAATGTATTGTTGTCGCCAATAAAGTTTGCTTGGCGAGAATTTCGCCGGCGAAAGGAAAATTACCTTCTCTTCTATCTACTTATTACATTAACGATGAATAAAATCTATAAAAAATTTAGGTGAATTTTTTCTTGCCATAATTAGAAGTATGAAATGTATCACGGAAATGTCTAATTCTGTAATGTTAAAAAATTATCAATGCTAAATAAGAAGATTCTTGGTTTATAATTGAGTTTGAATTTAAATCTAAATATTTTTGAATACCAAAATCTATCCAAAGTATTTTAAAAAACGTTTTCAAATAAAAATAATAAATACACTTTAATGGTAAAGAAAAACGCGGTTAGTTATACAGACACGACATTATTTCGTTATTCACACACACACAAAAAAAGAACAAATAAATAAAATAAACATAAATATTGCCAGTAATAAAATTAATTTTCTAAAAGTAGGGGAAAAAAATGTTTGCGGAATTTATTTTACTTTTTTACACCAGTGATAACATTTTTATTTCCCTGTGGAGAATGTTGTCATTGTCTAAAATGATGTAATAAGAGAAATTATTTCTTTAATGCCAAATAGAGTACCTTTATAAATCCGAGGTTTTTATTTAATATCTTCGTTAATTAAAATGATACAGATTTCTAACTACCTGAAATGCCTTCTTTGAAGTTTTCGGAACGCATTGATAACTCCCACGATGCAGAGCATTTTGCCCTCCGCAAGAAGATGCTGTCGCAGGCAAAAAAATTTGACGCCAGCTACAGAAACTTTTTTTTAATATATAAAGAAAGTTATCGATTTTTTTCATTTTTTAACAATATATATATATATATATTGAGAATAAATTCAACTTTTTTTTTTAAATATTTAGTGTTATACTACTTCTCTAATATGGAAATCGTGTGCATTATCATGGAAGATAATTTTTTTAAATAATAATTCCAATAAATTATTTTTACTGAGTGAATTTGTATAGGAAAATATTGAAGAAAGTCGTGTGGTAGCCACAACACACTAGTTATTTGTTGTTAGTGGATGTGCTTTACTAATAATATTTTACCATTTCCAGGAAAGCTATTAGGGAATTGAAATAAATTCCTTCTAGAGATATGGTAAAAAATGTATGTTTTAAGCTAAATATTTAAGCTTGAAAACGTGTTTTTACCCCACCCATCCCTAAAAGAGGGGTAGGAGTAATTTCAGAAAACCTATTTATAGTTCATGATGCATACACATACATAACCGACACATTAAAAAATTGAGATCCTGAGATTATTTGAGGCAGAGTTATGCTTTAAAACATGTTTTTTAGCTCCACCCCTGTGTTTTTTTTTAGCTTCATTCTTAAAGGAAAGAAGGGGGAGGAAATTTTGCAAAAACGCTTTATATTATCAGTTAGATACATGTAACTGACCCACACATCAAAAAGGTCCTTCCTAAGATAATTTACTGCAGAGTTACGCATGAATACATGTTTTGCCCCCTCGCCCCCTAAGGCGCCGAAGGGTATAATTTCACAAAATCACTTTGTAGTGTGTGTTGAATACGTATAAGCAGTCCACACATCAAAAATTGCCATTCTATGATAATTTTGAACAAAGTTACATGTGGAAACATGTTTTTTACTCACCAACACTCAACAGAAGGGAAGGGGTCGATAACACGGAATTTCAAATAATCCCTTTGTAGCTTGTGTGTGTTGAGAACGCATAACCAATCGACATATCAAAAAATCGCTTTCCTGAGATAATTTGGAGCAGAGTTACATTTTAAAACGTGTTTTTGCCCCCACTTCCACCCCCCCCCGACTTTAAAGGAAGGAAAGAGGAAATTTAATTTCACGAAATCCCTTTATAATGCGTGTTGGGAAAGCATAACCAGCCCACGCATAAAAAATCGCCTAAAATAGTTGAGAGCAGAATTGTGCATGGAAAAAGGATTTCCTCCACCCCACCCCCAAGGGGGATATGGTGGAATTTTACAAAATCCCTTTGCAGTGTGTGTCTTGAATACGCATAACAAATCTATAGATCAAAAAATCGCTATCCTGGAATAATTTGGAGCACAGTAACTCTTATAAGCGTGTTTTTGCCCCCCTTTTCGCCCTTAAAAGGGGAGAGGGAGAAATTTCGTTAATTCCCTTTATAGTGCGTGTTGGGAACGCATAAACAACCCACACATAAAATTTAATCTTTACCGAGATAATTTGAAGCAAAGCTATGCTTGGAAACGAGTTTATTACCCCCCTGCCCTTAAAGGGGGGGGGGGAGAAATTTCGTAAAATCCCTTCATAGTGCATGTTGGGAACGCATAAACAACCCACACATAAAATTTAATCTTACTGAGATAATCTTAAGCAAAGTCGAAACGCATTTATTCCCCCCTTACCCCCAAGGAGGGAAAGGGGAGCTTTCGGAAAATCCCGTTTCAATGGGTGTTGGACACACGTTAATAAGCCCCACACTAAAATTTGTGGCCTTAGTTCCTATAGATTTCCACGGACGAATTTGCCCCCTCATAACTCCCCCCCCCCAACATCGAAAATTAGAAAAAATCAAGAGTAAGTTTTTGGAAATATCCTCAAGAAGACTCTTGGCGATTTTCTATACAGTTGGGCTATTATTGGTAGAGTTTTACTCGAAAACCCGTATATTGCTAAATTTGCCCCCCGAAAATAGTTTTTACCCCCCCCCCTTAAAAATTCAAAACTCAAATCGCAGAAAATGCTTTTTTTGCACTCAAGTCTAGTCTCTCTCTCTGCAATTTCTTCACCATGAAGCTATTTGGAGCCGAATTATGCTTATAAGGGGGATTTTGCCTTCTTCCCCCCCCCAGGGGGAGCAGGGGATATTTCGCAAAATCCCGCCTTAATGGGCGTCAGGGTCCTACAACCAACGTGCTCACCAAAATTTGCGATTCTATCTCCGATAGAATTGCCACGGCTGTGTTAAATCAGTGAATTAGTGATTTTACTCTTTTATTCCCCACCCCACCCCCAAAGGTGTGAAGGGGGGCTTTCACAAAATCCCGTTACAATGGGTGTTTTATACACGTAAATAAGCCACACACTAAAATTTGTGACCTCACCTCCTATAGATTTCCACGGACGAATTTAGCGCTAAAAGGGGGGTTGTCGAATTTGCCCCTTCGTAACTCACCCCCCCCCCCAAAGTCGAAAATCGGAAAAAATCAAAAATAAGTTTTTGGAAATACCTTCAAGAGGACGTTTGGCGATTTTTTTTAAATGTTTGAGCTAGTACTGCTAGAATTTTACTCGAAAATCCATATATTGCTAAATTCCCCCCCCCCTTACCCCCTTAAAAATCCAAAATTCCAAAATCGCAGGAAATGATTTTTTTGTACTTGTCTAGTCTCCCGATCTGCAATTTTTTCATCGTGAAGTATTTTGGAGCCGAGTTATGTTTATAAAGGTGTTTTTGCCTCCTGCGCCTCCGAAAATCATTTTCACCCCTTTTCCCCCTTAAAAATCCAAAATTCCAAAATCGCAGAAAGTCATTTTTTTCTATTCAAGTCTAGTCTCCCCATCTGCAATTTCTTCACCGTGAAGTAATTTGGAGCCGAGTTATGCTTATAAAGGTTTTTTTTGCCTTCTGCACCACCGAAAATCATTTTCACCCCCTTCCCCCCTTAAAAATCAAAAATTCCAAAATCGCAGAAAAAGATGTTTTTGTATTTAAGTCTAGTCTCCCCATCTGCAATTTCTTCACTGTGAAGTAATTTGGTGCCGAGTTATACTTATAAATGTGTTTTTGACTTATGCGCCGCCGAAAATCCTATTTTTGCCCCCTATTCCCCTTAAAAACTCCAAAATTCCAAAATCGCAGAAAACGATTTTTTTGTATTCAAGTCTAGTCTTCCCATTTGCAATTTCTTCACCGTGAAGAAATTTGGAGCCGAGTTATGCTTATAAAGGTGGTTTTTGCCTTCTGCCCCCCGTGGGGGGGAACGGGTGGGTATTTCGCAAAATCCCGTCTTAGTGAGCGTTAGGGTCCTAAAATCAACCTGCTCACCAAAAATTGTGACTCTCTCTCCCATAGGATCGCCACAGCCGTGTTGAGTCAGTGAGTGAATCAGTGAGTTTACTCTTTTATATATATTGATTAGTTTTATATGATAATTAGTTCTGTGTGAAGGGGGCGGTAGCCCCCACCCCCTCACACAGAACTAATTATCATATAAAACTCTTCCTAAGCCTAATTTGAATTGTTTAAGATAGGCTTACATAACGTTATCTTACCTCTTAATGTACAACCTTCTTAATGTAACTCTTAATGTATTTATAGTATTAAATTTCAGGGTAAGAGAAAGTAGTGTGAGTGACACACTAGATTATTTTCATTAAAATAAATAAATAAATAAAAATTATTTTTTCAACTGTGTCAAACCTAGATTATCTTTTCTTTTTCTTCATTTATTCTTTTAAATCGTAACATTAACCTGCGAGAACGCGTGCCAGGTATCTCGTACCTGACACCTTTTCCAAAAAAATATGAGAGTAAAAAAATTCGAAAAAAATCGGGGAAAAAAAAGTGAATAAATTATTTTATTTTTTAAGACTGAGGGCCTATTAGTCTCAGTCAGCGATTTTTGCGTTGTCGTTTTCGATAGTTGGACATTTGTCGAAATCATTTTTCGATAGTTGGTCATTTGTCGAAATCATTTTTCGATAGTTGGACATTTATCGAAATCTAAAATTTATCGAAAATATAATTGAATAATTTGAAAGCTATGTTATAATTGGGAAGAAAAAAAAAAACTAATAGTCCTCCGTCCTAAACTAAATTCTGCTTTTGCCAGAATTTCATGAAAATCTTTTCAAAATGACATTGACATGAGTCCCCCCAAGGCACAACTATGACATGAGTCCCTCCCCCAAGGCCCAACTTTGACATGAGTCCCTCCCAAGGCCCAACTTTGACATGAGTCCCCATAAGGCACAACTTTGTCATGAGTCCCCCCCCAAGCAGAACTTTGACATGAGTCCCCCCCAAGGTACAACTTTGACATGAGTCCCCCCAAGGCACAACTTTGACATGAGTCCCCCCCAAGGCACAACTTTGACATGAGTCCCCCCCAAGGCTCAACTTTGACATGAGTCCACCCCAAGGCACATCATTGACATGAGTCCCCTCCCCCCCAGGCCCAACTTTGACATGAGTCCCCCCAGGCACAAGCAACATTTTTATGCTATAAAACACTAATGCTGTCCGAAAACTTCATGAAAACGAGGAAGGTTAAGTTTAAAATTTTTAATTATTATTTTTTGTATTAACTATTCATTGAAAAGTCAGTTTTGGATATTGTTTATGTTTCTATTACTCTCAAATATTTTATTTAAAATGTGTTCATATTATTAAATTTTTCTCATAATTTAGTTTTATTTATGATACTGCATGTATAACCCTTTCACATACCCGGCGCGCCTGCTTGCGTTCGTTTGTTCGGCGCGCGTTCTCCCGAGTTTAAAATCAATGTGTTTCTTTTTTTTTTTTTCACAGGATATGGGAATATTTTTATGATCCTGATTATGGAAATTGCTACACTTTTACTTCTAAAACAATTGATAACGAATATTTGCAAGCAAGAAAAGTGGATTTTTGGCAAGAAGAAAATGGTAAGTAGCTTTACTTTGAATAAATGGATATATGTGTTTTTTGTCTTTTTATATAAAAAAGTACATCTACTGACTTATTCAATTACACAAGATGGCCATGGCATTTCCATAGAAGATTGGGTCATGAATTTTGATTTGAAGGTTGGTTTGGGTGTTTTGACTTCCACTAAGACGGAATTTCGAGAAATTTTTCCCATTTTTTTGTGGAATTGACAATAATAAAATTTCGAGCACTACATGGTTCCAAATTACTTAATTATAAATTACCAAAGTAAGAAATTACAGAAGAGGAGACTAGATAAAGTACACACACACACTGAAAAAAAAAAAAAAAAAAAAAAAAACCTCATGATTTTGGATTTTTTTTTTATTTAAATGGGATTGGGGATGAAGGGGGGGGGGGGACTCCAATTTTGGGTGACAAATTTCCCAAAATGCGGATTTTTCAAGTAGAATTCTGCAATAAATAAATAAATAAAAATGTCTGTGCATCTTCTACAGAATATTTCCAGAATCATGTTTTGAGGTTTATGCGATATTCAATTTTGAAATGTATTACAAAGGGGCAATGTTTTAAAAGAGCCCCTTTTTCGCGTTAAATTTGACGTCGGGTATATATAGTAGCTGTGGTTACGATTTTTGGTGTGTGGGTTGTTGAGCGCATACAACGCCCACTATGATGGCATCGTGTGAAATTTTTTCTCCTTACACCTTTTGGTTGCGGGCAGATCAAAAACACGTTTTCAAACGTAACTTTGCTCAAAATATCTCAGAAAGGTGATTTTTTGTGTGAGGGTTATTTATGTGTACCCAACGCACATTATAAAGGGATTTTGAAATTTTTCTTCTCCTCACCTCTTGCAAAAAATACCTTTCCTCACAATTCTGTCCCAAATTATCTCAGAAAGGCGATTTTTTGGTATGTGGGTAAATATACTCAACTCATGTCTATAAATTAAGGATAATGCTAGCTGCTGCAGACAAAGGTTCAGAAGCAAAATAAACATGACTTATTTATAAAGTCCATTTATTAAACAAAAGATCAAGAATAAAAAAGACGGTTAATGTAGGATACCATTAATAAAAACTACGATTTTTGCTTCCTGGTCCCTGGAGCAATTACATTAACTATTCGGTTGTGACACTGAGCGGCTTACAGAACGCTTGTGAACTGTTTTCCCTCTTTGCTACCATTCCTTATATATCCCTTTCTTACATTTTCGTCATTGTGACATCATATCGGCGTCATCTGATGACTTCCTATAATTTGCATATTATACTTGAAGATGTGTGTGGTAATTCTACAAGTGAAATTTTTGCATTAAAGTTCGATTTCCGTGTGATTCGGAATTATCTTTAATTTATGGACATGAGTGTAGAAAACCAAGTTCGAATACTGCCTGAATTTAATTGAAACATTGTGAAAGATTTATACATGGTAATTATTTTATTTAAAAATATTCATGTGATGCTTAAGAAGTTTTAAAAGTAAATTTAGAAAAAATGAGAACAAAAGCTTAAAAGGCTAAAGGTATTTTTCTTTTATTAAGGTCTTTAAGACTTATAGGTAACAATTAGACATGCCCAACGAAACTTAGTTAACAATAATTTACTTAAAAAAAGACTATAATTAAATCGATTTTTTTTTTGAAGTTCTAAGGGTCGTACGTCCCCTTAAACTTTCTACGGTCATTTTTTGCACATTAAGGTTCATTGGATTGATTTGTTCAAATTTAGGTTAAAAATATATTAAAATAAATAAATAAATAATAATAATAATTTAATGATTATTTATTTTTTAATCAAATCTGAAGTATCACCTGTATGAAAAATATGGGAGGGGGGATACAAATTTAAATCCAGTTTGAAGGATCTGATATGCTACATAATCTGTGAAAATTTCAAGAAAAAAATATTAAATAGTTTCAGAGATATCCTGCGCGCAAGGTGAAAAAATATATAAATTATTAACACATAAATTATTCAATAATTCACTACAGAATTTAAATTATATTCCAAAATACATAATAGACATATAGGTAACAATTAGACATGCCCAATGAAGCTTAGTTAACAATAATTTACTTAAAAAAATACTTTAATCAAACCGATGTTTTTTTTTAAGTTCTAAAGGTCGTATGTCCCCTTAATATCCAAAACTTCTTCTTAAGTCTTAAAAATGTTTCTCGCTTCGTCTGCTTTTGCAAGAAAAGCTAGTCCAAGTTGCAACGGTAAGCGCAACAATCGTTTAATTTAAAGACAACCAAACAAATTCCTTCTTGGGAAACCTGGTATGTTATGGCCATCATAATCAATTCTGAATCACTCTACATATCAACACCACTTACCGGTTAACATGTACAAAAATTTTATCAATATATCATTTCACTATAAAGCCTCTCACATATGCACATATGCAATATGGTGCAATTTTAACAAATACAATTTGGGATACAACCATCTGGATTGCAGAAAATTGCAGACGTTTTCTACCTAGTGTATTCTACATATAACAAAATTTCTTCTATACCATTCTATATAATAGCATCAATTCACAAGCATAAAAATTTAATTAACATAAATTCTTCCAGAAAAGATTTTACAGATGAAATATGATGCAGTTTTAATAAATACATGTTGAAATAATCTATCTGGAAAATTGTAGAAAATAAGAGCAGCTTATATTCTGTCAGTCAATAAACACTCAAATGGAATTATCGTATTTTTATAGTATCCATTTCACATATATAGTATGGAGCATTTACGTATCATAGAAACTGAAATATGAACGCCAATATGAATCAGTCGGCCGATATGCATTCGAAATAAATCAACAGAATTTTTCATAATGACAGTTTCAAATAAAAAGTTTCGTGCACTTATACGATATTGCTGAGTTATAATCTTGCCGTAAACGAAGAAAATTCTAACAAAGCAGAGCCACCTTGCGGCGTATAAGTTTATAACTAAAACAGCAAATTTTCATAAGGACTCTCACATATCATGTTTCATGCCCTTATACAATATTCTTTAACCACATTTCTTGCGACCATGGAAGCCTCTGCGCAAATGCGGATTGAACGAGTCCAGTGTTAAAATAGGGGTGACTGAGAGATAACAAGCGATAAGGGAACACCGAATAACTGGATGTTTGCCAAATAACTATCTCTCGGGCAATTTTGCATTCCTCCAAACTTTTGGACTCGGCCTCACTGCTAGTCGTAGGAAACGTTGTCGCACTATATTAAAGTTTAATTATCCAATAAATCGAACAAATTGCAGCATGAAATTGCAACGTGTTGGGTGGTATATTTTAAATTTAATTTGTACCATTTTGTGTCAGGCCGCAACCAGCTATTATGTTTTGCAGAATTTAGCACATTGTTTTATGTGATAGAATGCTCACAAAATTTTGGTAATGCACTAGCGTGTAGGCCAACGCACAGACAAGACATTTTCTAAAAGTTATCAATTCGTGTTCAAGACATCTTAAAATGTGTAAATTAACCGTAAAAAAGACGTAAATCATTTCCATGAATATTTTTTTCTGACTACAGTGAAAAAAAAAAAAAAAAACTGTTAAAAGTACAGGAAAAATTTGGCAGCTGGGGTGCCAGTATTTCTCCGTCAAATATACAGTTTAAAACCGTAAAATTGTATCACTGACATATAGTTTACACAGGAATCCTGTAAATCAAACAGGTTTCTTGTCAAAAGTATAGTTTTGTACTGTATATTTGACGGAGAAATACTGGCACCCCAGCTGCCAGATTTTCCCTGTACTTTTAACAGTTTTTTTTTTCCTTACAGTGTAAAATAATATTTATTACTCAATGATCTACTGATCAGAAGCTTCAACTTCAAATTTCTATTAGGTTGATTTATTTAGAAATCGACCTATTGCAATCACTTCGTTTATCTATCTATCTATCTATAATGAAAATTTTGTCATCACGATAACTCCCGAAATAATACTCCAAAGCGAACCAAATTTGGACAGCGAACTGATCTTATAAATATATTAGATGAGTTTGTTAACCAAGTTGCTCCAACTTTTTGTTTTCAAGTGGCAGTCACTTTAATATTTCAAAGCCACATTGTAAAAAGCGTATTTAAAGAAAGATTTGCTTGAATTGTGATGTAAATATAGACCACATAAGGGTCTCAATGAAATTATTACTGAATTTTATCCGCCATTTTTAATAAAGTGTCGAATATCTTAAATTAAGTGGGCCACTTGAAATCAGGCTACCACTTGAAAATTTAAAATCACAATAACATCCGAAATAATACTCCAAATCGAACCAAATTTGGACAGTGTCTTAACTTATTTTATAAATATCTTAGATGAGTTCGTTAACCAAGTTGCCTCGCTATTTTGTTTTCAAGTGGAGTCCACTTGAAAATTTCAAATTCAAATTGCAAAAAAGTATTCTGAATTTGTTTGAATTTTGATGTATACATAAACTATATAAGTGTCTCAATGAACTTTATTAATGAAGTTTATCCGCCATTTTTAATAAAGTGGCGGATATCTTAAGTTACGCAAGGCCACTTAAAATCAGGCTACCACTTGAAAATTTCAAATCACGATAACTTCCGAAATAATACTCCATATCGAACCAAATATGGACAGTGTCTTAACTTATCTTATAAATATCTTGGATGTGTTTCTTAACCAAGTTGCTCCACCAATTTATTTCCAAGGGGAGACCACTTAAAAATTTCAAATTCAAATTGTAAAAAGCGTATTCCGAATTTATTTGAATTTTGATGTATACATAGACCATATAAATGTCTCAATCAACTTTATTAATTAACTTTATCCGCCATTTTTAACAAAGTGCGGATGTTATAAACTAAGCGAGACAACTTGAAATTAGGCTACCACTTGAAAAACTTGATAACATTTAAATTCTGATTCAATTCGAACCAAAATTGGACAGCGTTCTTATCATATAGTTATCTTGGATGAGTTCACTGGGTAACTTGTTTCAACATCTTGTTTCAAAGTTGCAGTCACATGAAATCACGCTGCCACTTGAAAATGTGCTGTCAAGATAACTTTTAAAATACTAAATTGATTCAAACAAAAGTTGGATAGTGAATTTAGGGTTCAAATATCTTGGATACGATTACTTGGTAGTTGATCCGCAATTTTATTTCCAAGTTTCAGCCACTTGAAAATTTATCATTATGATAACTTTTGTAATACTAAATCAATTCGCATCAAATTTGGGTAGAGGTACACCTTTACACTACCCTTGTTAGTACCTTTCAAACATTTCTGATGAGTTCGCTGGGCATCTCATTCCGCTTTTTTTTTTCCAAGTGGTGACCACTTGAAATCACGGTGCCACTTGAAAATTTCTTATCAGGATAATTTTTTAAATACTGATTTAATTCGAACTAAAGTTGGACATTAAAGTTATCATACAAATGTCTTGTATGATTTCGCTGGACAAGTTGCTTCGCCATTTTGTTTCCAAGTTGCAGTCACTTAGACTGCCACTTGAAAATTTGTCATAACAATAACTTTTGAAACACTGCACTGATTCGAACCAAACTTTGACAGCGAAGTTATGCTTTAAATATCTTGGACGAGTTTACTGTGCAACTTGCTCTATTATATTGTTTCCAAGTGGCGGCCACTTGAATTTTTTTTTTTTATCACGGTAACTTTTGAAATACTTAATCAATTCAAACCAAAGTTGAAAAATAGATTTATCATTCAAGTATCACGAAGTCTATTATGGCGGCTACTTGATAAGGAGAAAGAAATCAACCTACCCTTCCGAATGAGCCGGAAGGACTTGTTGCTTATTATAATCAGTTAATTACTTTCTCTCACTCATAAGGTAGAGAAAAGGTTGTTTTTGGGTCAAATTTTCGAAAGTGAGTTTTTGTTATATTTATACTCCTTGAGGTGACCTGAATCCGAAAATCCATCTACAGACTGCACCAAATCAAATAAAATAAATATATAATTTTTACATGCACATTCAAAAACATGTCTCATGTAGAATATTGTAGGGAAATCATTCACTGTTCATTTACAGAGCTATACTCAGAAGAACTAGATATCAGTGCGACAATAGCTAAAAATTGATGGAAGTGTATTTCAGGTTGTGCCATGTATTATTACTATAGGATTATATTTAAATGCACTATGTGTTCTGTACATAATCTTCAAAAGATATAAAAGGCTATAAATATTTAAGCGATAACATTCCTTTTTATTGTTATTGGAAGTGCTTTACTATAATATTTTACCACGTCCAGGAAAGCTTCTCGGATATTGAAATGAATTCTTCATAGACATATAGTAAATAATGTATGTTTCTAAGCTAAATATTCATTACTTGTTTTTTGTATATTTACACGTTTTGAGGACTCCTGATTATCGAAGTAAAATTTTTTAACGTTTGATTTTTGTCTGTGTCTCTTAGAGTAACTTAAAAACGAATAATTTCAGGAGATCCAAAAGTTGTATTTTCAAGCTAATATCAGTTTGTTGCTGGAAAAGTTTGATCAAGACTGATAAGTTTCCAGGAATGCTGCGTGTGAAAGTTGTCTGAATAATTTTAAGTTAACTTTTACTTTTAATAACAGATTTAAATTCTATATAAATGTATCTGCAGTAATGAAAAGGGGGTGGAGAGGGGCAGGTGCCCCCTCTACCCGTCTCCATCCTTCACCCCAGGTGCCCTAAGTGTGAAGAGGCCGGTTAGCCTCCCCTCACACAGAACTAAATTATCATATAAAACTCTTTTGAAGCTTAATTTGAATTGTTTTAACATAGGTTTACATAACAGTTTACATAACAGTACATACAGTCCTTATCTTATCTCTTAATCTCCAACCTGTATTTATAGTATTAAATTTCAGGGTAAGAGAAAGTCGTGTGAGTGACATACCAAATTATTTTTATTTATTCTAGATTCTGTTTCTTCTTCTTTCTATACATGCATACATGCATGCAGATACATATATATATATATCGTCGTTACCATATCAAACTATCGAATGTGTAAATGGGTACTTTTGAAGACAGCAAAAATTTTGTTTTAATCGTGAACTGAATATGAGTGCCAGGCAGAAATGACAATAGTTTTGCATATTTTCCGTGTCGTTATGTTGCTGGTTGGAAGTATTTTTCTTTTGCGTTGTACGTATCATTCTAAAAACAAGCAGAAGATATCGAATATGAAAAAGCATATTGTACATTCGATTGTTTAACAGGGTGTGCAACGATATCAAAAATATTATCATGTACATATGTGATTAGTTCATTTAATAATGATATATTTTTTTCTGTATGGGGCTGGTTTCTGCCAAAATATATAACTGCCAGTAATATGTATAAACAATTCAACTGTTAATAAACATTTAGGATAAATGTTCCAAAATAATATCAAAATTTTAATTGCAGAATTATCGTTGACGATAGATTTGCAACCAGAAGAGTCTATGGAGAAAAAAAGAAGTCCAGGTATTATAGCCGTTGTACATGATTCGAGAAATGAACCCGATATACATACCGAAGGCGTGCATCTAATGTCTGGTTTGACTTATTCCGTTCCAGTGGCAAAGGTATATATATTTTTTTATTTAGTCAATGTTCATTAGGATTTAATATATATATATATATATATATATATATCCTGTTTTTTGCGCATTGTAGTGATAAAATATTCTTTGTATACACACACACACATACATATATATATATATAGTTAATTTCAAAAGGACACCCAAATTTGAAATGGGAAAATTTTCGAAACTGAGATAGATAGAAAGATGAAATAAGTGGTATGTTGAATAGGGAAGTGTGGAATTTTTACAGTGGTTTTAAAAATTAGTTGGAAGATTCACCTACAGAGGGAGCTTAAAACAAAATAAACATGAATTAATGTTCAAAAGTACAGAAAGTCCTATCTTCTATCTACATTACTGTTCGTTACTGTCCTGCCCTGCCAATCATTTTAGACAGTAATGTGACAGGAAGTCGTATTAAAGTAATACAGAAAATTCAACGAATCCAAATGTTACAAATGGTGCGATCAGTCTTTTGAGAATTCCGCTATAAAAATAAGGAACAATATGAGATCGCAAAAAGAAAGTGAATGAAGTTGTGGTGAGTTACATTCTATTTTCTTGACTGCTAGAAAAATCTGACCTATCTGGTAGTTAGCACTCAAGCATTCTGTAGCCAACTGCCTGGTTCGAGTCCCGATTTTGCATATTTTTTATATCCCATCCTATTCTTCGTAGTACAGAATCCCTTTTAAACATTAGATGCCCGTCTAATCAGCCTGGCCGTTTAATTAACTTGATGCCTGTCTACCCGCGTAGCAAAAATTATAGTGCCAACGTTGGCAAATTGTGGACTACTATCATTGGCCAACGGTTAGAAATATTCTATTTGTCCGCTATCTTCCAACAAACCATTATCCAAAAGACACCCAACAAACTTCTTAAACGATGACCCAACAACCTACCCCAATAATGGCCCAACAATCTTCCCTAACGATGACCCAATGAACTTCAATGAAGGTCCAACAAAGGCCCAACGAAGGTCCAATAAAGTACTCCAACGATAACCAACATTTGAGCAGCCTCTGCATTTATCATTACCCAATCGCTCAAGGCGATGTTATTCTATGGGGAATTCTGCCCATTATAATTCATTAACTAATACACATTTTTAAATTCCATTTTCACATTCAGAAAATTCAAAACTGTTAAAATGTTAATCATTTTTAAAAAACTCACTTATTTATTTATTTATTATTTTTTTAATGTTTTATTTTGAAGATGCAAAATGGAAAAAACTGAAAATTTGCATTTTACAACTTCAAATCAAAATACTAAAAAAAATCATTTTTTAAAAAACGATAATAAATTTAACAATTGGGAATTCTCTGAATATAAAAATGCTATTTAAAAATATGTAATAGTTAAAGAGTTACAAATTCCCTATGGAATAACATTGGGTAGGACTTCAGTGATGATAAATACAGAGACCCCTTAATTAGCCTTCTAGACTTCTCAAACTTATATAATACTTTAGAAATATGTTTCATTAACATTCATAAAGATATGCATAGTAATGTAAATAAACAAGCTAATAGAGTTCCCCCTCCCCCCTTTTTACTTTCTCTTACCTATAAAGTAGAGAAAGTATTGTTTTTGGGTCAAATTTTCGAACGCGAGATTTTGTTATATTTACACGTTTTGAGGTCCCCTGAATACGAAAATCATGTTTTTAGCAAATGGTCTGTGTGTATGTCTGTGTGTGTTTCTGTCTGTTATCAGCATATCTCAAAAACAAATTATGGCAGAAAGTTCAAACTTGGTATTCTAAATGTGTATCATATAGGGATGCTACAGTAAGCTTTTCGTTAAGATCAAGCAAATGGTTCGCGTACAGGGACAATCAAGAAAATTTTAATACATTGCGTCTACGGGAGAAATTGCAGGTAAGTAGAGTTTAACGTCTATAGATTGCACTAAACCAAATGAAACGAATATATATTTTTTTGTAATAGAGATAGTTAACTGGGAAACATTTTTTGTGTATGTAGGAGCCTCGCCCTGGAGGGGAGTAAATTTTCATGATAGGTATCTTTCAAAAGAGCTCGCTAATACCTTTAAAACGAATGGTTGAACCATCGATTTGCGATAATTTAAAACAAAGTTATCGATTTTTTTTACTTTTAAAGAAAAAAAACAGAAAAAAAATCGTATTTTTTTACTTTCTCTTACCATAAGGTAGAGAAAGTATTGTTTTTGGGTTAAATTTTCGAACGCGAGATTTTGTTATATTTACACGTTTTGAGGTCCCCTGAATACAAAAATCATGTTTTTAACAAATGGTCTGTGTGTGTGTCTGTGTGTATGTCCGTGTGTCTGCGGGTCTGTGGGTGTGTCTGCCTGTTATCAGCATATCTCAAGAACAAATTGTAGCAGACATTCCAAACTTGGTATTCTAAATGTGTATCATATATAGATGCTACAGTAAGCTTTTCATTAAGATCAAGCAAATGGTTCGTGGACAGGGACAATCAAGAGAATTCTGATACATTACGTCTATGGGGGAAATTGCAGGTCAGTAGAGTTTAACGTCTATAGACTGCACTAAACCAAATGAAACAAATATATATTTTTTGTAATAGAGATAGTCAACTGGGAAAGAAAAATTGTGTATGTAGGAGCCTCGCCTCCCCCCCCCCACCTGGGGGGAAGTCCCCCCTCGAGGGGAGTAAATTTTCATGATGGGTATCTTTCAAAAGAGCTCGCCAATACCTTTAAAACGAATGGTTGAACCATCGATCTGCGATAATTTAAAACAAAGTTATCGATTTTTTTTTACTTTTAACGAAAAAAATTTTTTTGAAATGAAAACTTCTTTAGGCGCGTTGAGCACTTTTGGGCGAACAAAAATCATTGAACTCCCGTCATCGTCAGCAATGCTTTCCATCTGAAGTGAAAACTTTTGGATGAACAAAAATCATTGAATTCGCGTCATCGTCAGCAAACGCTTTCCATCCTTGTATGATACAAATAATGTATCATACAATTAACTTGCTAATGTGAAGTGTTAATAATTATATACTGTATATTGTTTTAAAATCTGGTGCGGCTCTACACGACTTCTCTCATCTTCGGGCACTGTCTCTATTGCAGTTAGACCTCACAAAACCGTGAGAAAGCCCAAAGCTGCCATTTTTCTCAAGTTTTTACAATCTGGTGCGGCACTACACGATTTCTATCATCTCCGGACACTGTCTCTTAAAGATTGCAGCCGGAAACGTTGCAGTTAGACCTCGCAAAACCGTGAGAATGGCCAAAGCCGCCATTTTTCTCAATTTTTTAAAATCTGGTGCGGCTCTACATGACTTCTCTGATCTCCGGACACTGTCTCTTAAAGATTGCAGCCGGAAACGTTCCAGTTAGACCTCACAAAACCGTGATAAAGGCCAAAGCCTCCATTTTTCTCACGTTTTTACAATCTGATGCGGCTCTACACGACTTCTCTCATCTCCGGACACTGTCTCTATTCTAGTTAGACCTCACAAACCGTGAGAAAAGCCAAAGCCGCCATTTTTCTCACGTTTTTACAATCTGGTGCGGCTCTACACGACTTTTCTCATATCCGGACACTGTCTGTATTGCAGTTAGCGCATTAAATAAAATTGTAATATAATTTTTGTAGTAGTAGTTTATATTAATGAATAAAAAAAAAAAAAAAAAGCTTCATTTAAAAGTATTTCCTACACAATAAAAAATTCCCTGACGATTCAAGAAATACACACGTAATTGTTCACGTTTTCACTTCTGTCGGCACACCCGAAGTGCAACTGTTTTTTTTTTTTTTTTAATATTGAGAATAAAATGGACTTTTTTTGGATATTTAGTGTTATACTACTTCTCTAAAATGGAAATCGACTGCATTATCATAAAAGATAATTTTTTTAAATAATAATTTTAATAAATTATTTTTTAAAAACAGAATTATTTTTTAATAACCGAATTAAATTTTATATAAATCTAGGTGCATTAATAAAACGGGGGGTTGAGATGGGCGGTAGCCCCCCTCACACAGAATTAATTATCATATAAAACTCTTTCGAAGCCTAATTTGAATTGTTTAACATAGGTTTACATAACATCGTTATCTTACCTCTTAATCTCCAACCTGTATTTATAGTATTAAATTTCAGGGTAAGAGAAATTCCTGTGAGTATCACACCAGATTATTTCTTTAAAGTGTAGAGTACTTGCTAATGACTGGGTTTAAATGGAAGTTTTGAATTTCTATAATTATTTAAATGCTTACTTTAAAATTGGTCTAATTATTCAATTTGGCAATTCTAGTATATTGGCATGAAGTAATGTCATTATAACACTGTTGAATATGCATAGAAATCTAAGTCTTAAAAACGCACTATAAATATATATGTATGTACAGTAGACTTTCAATTATTTGCGATACTTATTTGTATATTGTCCTAGATATTTTGCTTTCAATTTTTATTTTCTATAAAACTTAATTGAATAAAGTATTATTTTTTTAAAGTCTATTGTAACTTATAGTAGCAAAAATATCAAGCAAAATAGAAATCGTGGAAAATCAAGAGTTTATTGTATCAAGTGTCCGATTAATTTTTCAACTGGGGGGAAGCACAAACTCATTTAATAGGCCCCTGCTGACAGTTTTGTCATAAGATATACACAAACACCTGGAAAAAATTACATATTTATCCTTAAACATAAATCATAATTAGTTGGAATTGAGAAAAATGTGTATAAGTAAATTTGCTTATTAGTAGCTGGTCAGTCCAACCCAAAACACTTAGTGTGCCGCATTGAAAATCTATTTTATTCAGGTGGGCCGCACCGTATGCATACGTGTATGTGTATATATATATATATATGAATGTGTGTGTGTGTGTGTGTGTGTGTATAAACGTTCGTGAGTGTATGATGTACGTAACTACATTTCTCGGGAAGTACAGTATGAAGCAGAATGCATTAATTTAAATTATTTTCATTCATAAATTATTTATATATTCGTGAAAAATTTATGACTATACATTATTAACTCTAATAAAAGAATTAATAATGGATCTAATAATATTTCATTAAAACAGTGTGATTCTTTGGCTACCATAATCTTTGAAAGGTATTTTCACTTTAAAAAGTCAGAACGGTTTTATAAATATTTAATCCGTTAACCAAAATTGTCTAACTTTAAACATCGTAAGTCTCTTCGTGAACCGCAAGAAACTACACGGCGGACCACATGCTGCCCAAGGGCCACGGGTTTAGACACCCATTTTACTAGCCCTGCTAATCGTACAGCACCAAAACTGGAAGTTTGTATTCTGTACGATATAAGAAATTAACTGATTGCAAATGCATATGTACACGCTTCATTATTCGGTATTGTATAATCTAGAAATGATAGTGGTGTAATCGAGTCTACTGTTGCGTTTTTATAATCAAACGATGTTGGATAGTTCAGAAAAATCGATGGGCGTCCTGTATAAATAGCTGAATCTCAGGTCTTGCAGAAGCGTTGCTTTCAAAACGGCTTTGGTTATGCCAAGCTTTGGTAAAAGTCGGTATCTCAAAAACGGCTCTAATGATTTTCTTGAAAATTGTTACATAAACTTTTTTTTAAATAACCTTTCTCTTGTTTTACTTAGTTATCACAGGAAAATTAATAGTCATCCTGATTAGACAGATCAGTTTTAAATCTAGGAAATTGGTGTTTCAAATAAATAAATAAATAAATAAAACTCTGCCAATTTTCTTTTAATAAAAAAAAAAAAATCGCTGTGTAAATTCTGTTTTATGTTTTTTACACGTGTATTAACTTTCTCTTACCGGAAAACGTTTAGGTGTCTATTTCATTAGGTCAATTCTATGTCTTCTGATAACATTATCACCAAAAATTGCATATAATATGTGTAATAGTGGGTAATGGGCATCGTGTGGTTGTTTCACACCAGATTGTTTACAGGGTGATGCCACTTTTAATTTTCTTTACTTTTGAGGCAAAACTGTAACTGAAATATATGAGATATAACAAGTTCTTCACTCTCCTGAAAAATCAAAATGATTTGTCTAGTACTTTTTGATATATCTATATCATTATATAAAGCGCAAAAAATTGTATGTTTGTGGAGAGTAATCTCTGAAACTACTGATCCGATTTTAAAACTTCTTTCACTGACCAAAAGCTACAGTATGCCTGATTGTTATAGGCTATATTTAATTTTGATAAAATAAATTTTAGTTTAAAATCTGAGCATTTTAATTAAAATCCCCATAAAAGCCATAATAGAAATAGAAATAATGAAATATTAAGAAAATTAGCTGCTGCCAACATAAAAGAAACATTTAGTACATGTTCATTTTGTTTTCAAAATATCTTGACATGAAAAAAAAAAGAAATATATTTGCACGTGAATTAAATTGAAATTCATATAAAGCTTTGCGAAATGTTAAATTTACACGTTAAATCTGACGTCATTTAAAAGTATTTATTTTTCTAATAATATAATTTGATATGATATAATATAATATAATATAATATAATGATCAAAGCATTAATGCTTAAACTGATGTGTGTAAACGAAATTAGAATTAAAAAAAATAAAAATAGAAATTCTAACTTCTAAACTTTTATTAAATTATTTATTTTAATTTATAATTGTTGCCAAAAATTTTACGAGTTAATTTATTTTTCTACTTTTAATAAAATATATTTTCACGCGAATAATAATATAAAAAGTAAATTAAAAAAAAAAATCATCTGCATTTCATTATGCATTTTTTAAAAGAATAATTGAGAAGTTTAAATTTATTTGGCGACTATTTTTAGCAACTAACAGTTATGACAAGTTCCTCAATATACATAGCGCATACAGCCATTGCTGAAATGCAAATAGCATTTAATTATTTGAGTTACATTATGTTGATTAGAAACCTATTTAATCTATCTATGCTCTATACTAACATATAAAGAGGAAAGGTATATATGTATATGTAGAGAACGATCGCTAGAACTAAAAAGCCGATTTTTTTTTTTTTTTTTTTTTTTTTTTTTTTCCTTTCAACTAATCAAAAGTAACACTGTCTCTAAGTGCTAGAGGCTATAATAAATTTTGGTAAAATAAATTTTAATTCAATTTTTCAATATTTTAATTGAAAACAAAGCATAGATTTGATATCTATCGTCCTTGGCGATTTTTGTTTTTGGCGATCGAAAGCGCAATACGAAAATCTGTATGTTTTCGTATTAAATACGAGATCTATGTTTTTACTTCAATTATCCCACTACCGTAGGTAGTGGAAGTATTATATTCGGTCCAAAAATTCGATATAGAGTTTCACCCGATTTACACGTTTTAAGGCCTCCCGAGTCCAAAAAAGTAGTTTTTGGCAATGGGTCAGTGTGTGTGTAAGTGTGTACGTATACGTGGAATCTTCTGGCTGGCATATCTCCGAAACTAATAAAGATAGAACTACGAAACTTCGCAATTGATTCAGGTCTGGAGTACAGATAAATTTTCCAAATTTTCGTAAAAATTGAAAAACCGGAATTGGGTCATCGAAAACCGGAAATGGGACCGTAAGAGCGCTTTCACACTTGCCGACACGACACCGATAAATCGTATCCGATTGTCGCTATCCGACATTCGTGCAGGCGAAATACAATGCTATATACTACGTGCTTTCACACCCACCGATTTGAGGACGTTTTTGTCGTCCCGATAAGCCGATGTCGTTTGGCTGTCGTCGAGCAACCACGCTCCCTATAAGATCGTTCCGACAATTTTCTCTCATTCTCCGCCATGTTGGTTTTTTAAACAACGTGAGAGTTTTTATGTCTTCAGTATTCATTGAAGGAAAGATATTTCAGTGCTGTGAGTGTATATTAAATAAACATGTTGATGGAATTGATTAAAGAAAAAGAAGGATAACTAAAAGATATGTCACTGGAGTTAAATTATGGAAGCAGATTGTCAAGTTTTGAGATGACGAACTCGGAAAGTGAAATTCCCTCGAAAGTGGAAAAGAACAGGTAATAATATTTTTAGGAATTTCTTTGTTGGAGTATAAATTAAAAAAGTGTATAATATAACATGGTATTAATTAAAACTGTAAATTTTATGTGCATTATATACAGTGCTTAATAGATTGTGTGTTACTGACATAAAAAATAATTGCGCTCATTTATTTCCAATTAAATACACGTGCTGCCTTATAACTTTGATAAACAAATAGAATTTTATTAAATGGTTTAATAAAAGCTTTTGTACTCTAATTTTTTAGATAACTATTACATACTATTATTCTAGATACTCTATTTATAAATGTTGAACTAAATTAATAGTATCAAGTTTAAAACTAAATTAAGACTCTCATTTTTTGTATATTTGTACCCAATGTTAATAATGTAGATGGTTAAATTTTGGGTTAAGTTAAATTTCTGAACAGATTTTCTTCAATTATTACTTTTTTCACGTACATTTTGAAATCCTCGTCCCCTTTTATTTCCCTCAAATAAGTACCTTAATTATTTTGTTTTGTGTGTTGTTATCTTTTGCAGAGATAGAATTATACACCTATTAATCTATATCTATTATATATGTAATGTTTTCAAATGTATAAAAATACAAATAATAAATAATTCAAATATTTGACCATTCAGGCAATTTTTATTGATATCATGCATATTTAAATAATATCATTAATTCAAGAATATGCTTCGTTTTATTTTGTAATTGACCTGATTTTAACACTGCATATAATGCTCACAAAATTTATAGTTTTAATTAATACTCTATTATATTGTATACTTTTGATTTATACTCTAATAAAGAAAGTTTAAAAAATATTATTACATGTTCATTTTCACTACTATATAAATTTTATTTTTAAGTTTATCATCTCAAAACTTGAAAATCTCTTCCCTTCATTCATCTCCAATCATTATTTAAAAAAAAATAAAATAAAATAACATTCAGAAAGAGATAGCTTGCATAAAATTTTTAATTTTTAGAAACTTTTTCTATTTAAAAAAACATAACCACACTTTACAAAATTATATATATATATATATATATATATATATATATACACATATATAAATAAAATAGGGTTACCACATGTAAATTATATTTACATGTCCTTTGGTTTGTCTTAAAAATAATAAAGTCACTTTTTGTACTATTTTTGACAGTTTTAATTTGTTATCCATTGAAGCTCTTCTAAAAAAATATATAAACATACATGAAAGAATGAAGTAACTAAAAATGTTAATTTCTTATTACTGATCAACAATTATGAGCAATAATTTACAAGTAAACTCCTTCCAAATATTTTTAATGAGGGGGGGGGGGATTGATTTTTCACCAGTTATAATTTTACAGCTTCTTCTTATTATTATTATTATTCATAAAATAAATAAAATGATTGAATACTAATTAAAGTGTTATCCATTGAAAGGTTTTGAAAACACAGCTGATAAATGTTTACTCGTACCTCCTCTAAGGAATCGCTAATTATGGGATACTACTTATAAAAAAGGGCAATTTTTTTAAATATTAAAATTTCCATATATAAGAAAAATTCTTCTATTATCTGAAGAAGATAGTTTTAGAAACTTTTCCAGTTTAAAAAAAGCTAGTCATTTTTTGAAGAATTCAGATTTGAGATAACGAATGAAGCAGATTTATATTAATCTCTTTGATGGGTGTCACTTAAACAATAGGAGGGGGGGGGGATAAGGCTATTGAAAGTGATAAAAGTATGAGATCATGTGTGAGAATTGTATGTATAACTAAAGAGTAATTGAGAATTGTATGTATAATAGACATTGGGCATAAATCTACTGTAATTCAAAGTTGCAGTGAAATACAAGAAAGGGGGGGGGGGTGTTACAAGCAAATGCAAGATTTATCTGAAAATGAGAATTTACAATTTTCAGAAGAGGTGAAATTTTAATTGATTAATCTGTTTTTTTTTTTTTTTTTTTTGTTAGTTTTGTTAGTTGGTTTTAGTATTTTACCCATTTTATCAATGCTACATTAAAATTTTATTTGGAAATCATTACTTTGGGAAAGAAAAGAAAAAAGATTGAAAGAGAAAGAGAGAGAGAGGATTTTTACCAACTTTTTGTTTCAAATAAAATCAGTTTTTCTAAAGTTGTTATTCTATAATATGTCTCTATTGTTGGCAAGCATACTTAAAAGTACTTAAACTATTATATAAATTGAGAATATAGCAGAGTTTGTTGTTAATTTTATATTGATAAATTGTAATATAATATCAAATACACTTTTTAAGGCACTAAATATTATGTAAAATCGATTGATTAATAACAATTAAGCTTATTAAGAAATACAACCTCTAAATGAGGTACACCTCTATATAAAGGTGAAGTACCTGGTCCCAAAGCTGTCCCTTATTTAGAGGGAAGTGTGTATATAAAGCTTTATTAGAATTATAAGAAACAACTAGAAAAAAATTAAAAAGAAAAAATATTTTCACCTAGTCTTCATCCTATTTTCCAAAAATCGCTCGTATAAATAAAACAAAGCGTGATTTTAAAAATGTAATTCAATTATATATATATATATATATATATGTATAAGAAAAAATCTTGTTGAGACATACAGTTTCTCCCCCCCCCCTCCTTCTTAAGGTTATTTAACATAAAGGAGCAATGCTTCTTAAAAAAAAAAAAAAAAAAAAAAAAAAAAAAAAAAAAAATGGGATTTAATAAATAAATTAACTATGTAACCATATATTAACTAATAAATAAATAATAAATTGTTAACAATATGAAAATGTGTAAATAATTTTCTAATTAATTAATTTAATAAATATATTTTGTATTTAAAAAAGAAAAGTTGTATTCCTATAATTCAAATGCACCAAGTGCCACATTGTTTTGAAATTATAACTTGATTAAGTTGATAAAATTGCGTGAATTTATATCATTTTTGGGGTCTGATGTCTCATTTATTAAACATTTTCATGAATTTAAATTAAAAAAAGAAAGAAAGAAAAAGAAAAAAGGTAAAGTAAAATATTAATTTTCTGATGTCTTTTATATATTCATCTTGTTATATAAATCTGATAATTATTTTTGATTAAAAACATAAATTATCAGTAAAAATTCCTTCACTAATGTAAAAATAATTAAAATATTTCGCAGGATCTCTTGTAGTTTTCCGAAAGGTATCTAAAATAATCTTCCACGTATCTTGATTTTATATTATGCATACAGCCAGTGAATTTCCTCCACCACCCCTTCTATTTACTTATTTTTTCTACGGCGATGCGATATGATAAATATGACAACCGCAATTTGATATACGGAGGAGCTATATTTGAATGCGTGCTAGCACAGCGCAATCTCGGAATGGAATGAAAAGAAAAGTTCCCGTTTTGTAGGACCGATATCGGTGTAGTGTAAAAGCAGTGTACTATCCGACACGATATTGTTCCAATCGTTGCATTATTTATCAGCCGATTTAGTCGCTGTCGTGTCGGTCAGTGTGAAAGCGCTCTAAGCCCGTATCACAAAAACAGATCTAACGATTTTCTTCAAAGTTGCTCTATAAACAACCTATTAGATGCCCTTTTGAATGATATAGTTGGTTAGTTCAGGAAGTGCGCTCCTTTAAAAACGCCTGCACGGATTTTTTTCAAACTCGTTATGTTAACTTCCTATTAAATATCATTTTTTATGTAATTATTGTTTTTAGGTCAATAATTGATTAGCTAAGTTTTGGTAAAAGTTGGTATCTCAAAAAGGGTTCTAACGTTTTCTTGAAAATTGTTTCATTAATCCAACTTAGATAACCTTTCTCAAGTATTACGTGCTTATTACAGGAATATTAACAGTCATCCTGATTAGGTAGTTCAGTTTTATATCTCGAAAATTCGTGTTTAAAAAAATTACTATCTATTATTATTATTATTATTTCTTTCCCTTATTTTTTAACTCGCTGTATAAACTCTGTTGTATGTGTCTTTTATACGTGTATCAAGTTTCTCTCCCTGGGAAATCTCAAAAAATGCATATAACATCTCCAAAAAATTGCATATAATACGTGTAATAGTGGATAATGGAAGTCGTGTGGTTGTTTCACACCAGATTCTGTAATAGTATATATTGTACGAATATTGCTTCATATTACTGATTTCTCCCTTAATATAAATTATTAAAATAACCATGAATTATGGAAAAAATTAAATATATTTGCGAGGTGAACAAATAAATAATAATTAAAGCTATTATGACGTCAATTTTATTAAAAACATTTTCATGTCATAGTTTTAATTTTCAATATCTTTTATTCATGAGTAAAGAGATGTTTCTTTTTATGAAATAAATAAATAGCATTAAGTAAAAATTGCCAACATTTAACAACTAATTAAAATAAAATAATAATTGTAAAATTATATTTTGATTTTTCAGTTAATAATATTACCTGACTATAACATATAAACTGATATCTTTCTTGATTTTTTACATGTCAATCCATCTTTAACTAAAATTTGTTCATCCGTGCGAAGCCGGACGGGTCAGCTAGTATATATATATATATAAATCTGAAATCGAAAATGTTTGGTCATTTATGGAAACGTAGTGTATACAAATTCGTGTATTTCAGACCAAAATAATAGCCCCTACATTTTCCTAAGTAAAAATAAAGGTGGGGGGGAAGCTAAAAAAATTTGTTTTCGTTGTTGTTGTTAGAAATTCGTATTATAATAGTATGTTTCACCCACTTGTTTTAAAGGTGTCAACGAGTTCATTTGAAAGATTTTATTAAAAGTTACACCCCAGTAAAAGGCAGATCTAAAAGTTAAAAACTTAAGTTACAATTTAAGTGCTTTTGTCTGGTTTCGTACATTCTTTAAATTTGCTTCACCACATATTGCAGTTTTTTCAGTTGATTTGCAAAATAAATTTTCTCGTTCGATTTTCTTTTTTTTTTTTTTCTTTTCTTTTTTTTCTTTCTTTTTCTTTTCTTTTCTTTTTTTTTTTTTTCTTTTTTTTTTTTTTTTTTTTTTTTTAAAGAAACATATAAGCATCGTCCAATTTTTGTAAAGTTCCTGTTTTAAATTCCCTGATTTTCAGTTTTGCTGATTTTGTGATGGGTTAATTTTAAAGTCGTTACATTTTCTGAAAAAATCAGTTTTAACACCACTTATTTATTTATTTATTTTTTTCTTTTAATCGATGCCAGAGAAGGCTATTTTTTCACAAAGAACTGGTAAAATAAATCCTTTTTTATGCTTACTGACAAAATGTAATATTTTTGGCGTGATTGTCGAAATGCGAAATTAGTTCACCAAAAAAAAAATATAATTACTACTTTTAATTGTTTCTTAATATATATATATATTATATGAGAACTGATGAAATAAGAGATTATTTTAAAGCTAAAAAACAAATTATACATTTGTTTTTTAAAAAAATTTTAACTAAGTAAAAATACCGCAAATGTCACCCCCCCCCCCTCTTTGGTTTTCACATGAATTTCGTTTATTCTTAACGCTTAAATACCGTGTGTTGTCTTTCGGCAACATACCCAACTTTCTCTTCTACAGTATTATTAGAATGATATTGAAGCTCTAATGCCACATGTTTGTCGATAGACAACAAATTGCTTCTTAGCTGTAAACCCTAGTTAAAATAAAAAATGATTTTTTAAAACGTTTTTCCCACGATTTATTTAATAGAGGTAAGAATAACGGGTGATGCAGCAAAATCTGGACTGCCGCAACTAAACTTATCAGTAGCAAGTTGTTAACATAAAACAAAAAGGAAGAGAGCAATAGAAAGGGAAACACAAGTTCTACGAATCACACATTTATTCAACTCACAACTACACCATTGCGCTTAATCTGATCGATCCTCTTCTTGGTGCTCTCCGCCAGGCGTTGTACAAATATGATGTCCTTTTGTTGCAGGCATAACTTGATGTGATTTGTGAGCTGGCGAGTGTTTCCGGCTCTCCAGGCATTGGCATAGACTCGGGCTTTCAACAGAGTCCAAAATTTCTCAATATATCTGGCCTCTGGGAGGTTTTCAGGGTTGTCTTCCTTGGAGACGAAATGCATACCTTCTTGTTCCAAGTGCTCCACCACCACATTAGCGTAAAGCGCATTGGCTTTGTCCAGCCAGAATACGTAACTGTAGTCGCCGTGTGCTCTAATGTATGGAATCAGACGTTTCTGAATGCATTCCTCCAGGTAAACTCTGCTAATGATAGCAAAATTGGGCTCCTTGATCAGCGGCTTTAACAATCCGTTTGGCCCAATTTCAAGCCAGACCAGAACTTTCTTCTCAAACTTAGTTTTGGGATAGAATTTTAGCCTAGGTGGAGTATCGTCTATGTTTGAGGTGTATAAGGTGCTGTTAATGGTGGAGTGGGATAGCGTGAAATAGGATTCGTCATCGATGATCCAGTAAGTCTTTGCAAACTTTCGATAGAACCGATCCCATAACCTCTTAGCCATGGACTACCTATCAGTACTTTGTGGAATACGTTTTTTCTTGTATGTCTTCACATTCACCTTCTGTAGATTCCGACAGATCATGCTTTGAAGACACTGGAACCGATGAGCTGCTTGTCGCATCGAAATCCCGTCCTTGTGATCTACGAACGCTTGAGGGTGGTAAATTTTCTTTCAATGACTTTGATGTTGGATTCACCTTTCTCGTAAAACCCAACTTAACCAGCCGTCTCTCGACCATTGTCCGGTGTACGTTGAAGATCTCCGCTAATTCTTGCACGGTTGGATTCGGTTGTTCCTTATGGCTTGGTCAATATCGTCGTCTCCAAAATGATAGCCGTCCCCTCCTAGCCTGATCTTGGCAGCTTCTGCCTCCTTCCCTAAATTTACGAAACAATCGACGACATGTCGTTTCGTCTATTGCAACATTGTTGCGTTTTTGGGGGGTGCGTTAGTTGTCCGAGAATGAAAGACGGAACTTCAAAAAGCTCAGTAGTTTATTTACAGAAAATTTCAGAAGAATGCAGGTCTATAAACTAGGTATCACTTCAATTCCACCGTAGTAAACACAAATTAAATAACAGCTGTCAACAGCAAATCCACAGTACAAACTGTATAGAATTGACACATGTAGCAGTTGACTACAATTCAAAGAAGCTCAGGACTCTTTCAGAAGCAATGGAGCATTGGCGGAAGCTAATCTAAGACTGACTGATTTGGCGCGTTCGGCTTTCTTTTATAACCCTTTATCAAACCCAAAAAAATCTAGAAATTTCACGTACAGTCGGTAACAAAAATGTCCGAACACTAGCAAAAATTCCTATGTGAAAAAAGTACACTTCATATGGTTTTGTTAAATAAATCCTTGTCGAATCCTGTTCTTAGTCAGTGTAAGAACATGATTCGATAAGGATTTATTTAACAAAACCGCATGAAGTGTACTTTTTTTACATAGGAATTTTTGCTAGTGTTCGGACACTTTTGTTACCGACTGTATCCAATGATGTTACAGCTTCCATTTTTGATATATCGATACTAACGATTTTCTCGCCAAAAAAGTCGCTAAATTTGGCGCCAACTTGCCTTACTGCAGCTTTTAAATGAGTTTTTAAGGGAAAGTTAAGCTATTTTAACGGTGAAACAAGCTTAGAAATGCAGAAAATTATCATTTTATCAACTAAGCCACTTTGAAAGAATTTCTACAAAAATAAATAGAATTATTTACAAATTTGCAACAACATCAATTAAACCGGCTCAAGAAATTAAAAAAAGAAAGGTTCAAAATTGTTTTTGACATAAGTGTCAATCAAGCAGTTCAGTTGTTAAAATTTCGGTACATTATGGGGATGATGTAAATTCAAAACTTAGTCTGTCACTTTTTCTTCTTTTAGAAAGAAGTTCGTCCATTCACAGCGGACCATATCTAAACTCGCCGACAGTCAAGGCCCATGTTATTATATGGGCCAATGATATATGATATTATATATATAAGTAATTGTTTCCACAATTACTCATTACTTAATGTACTTTTTGTTAATTCCGTTTTAACATTCGGAAAATTCAAAACTGTTCAATTATTTCTCGTATTTTTTGAATTATTTTTTGAATTTTTTAATTAATTATTAAAATTTTTAATATTTTGTTTTTGTGTTTAAAAAAAATAATAATAATAATTGGAGGCATTTTCTTATTTTTTAACTGGAAAATAAAATATTAAAAATGTAACAAATCAATTTTTCGATAAAAAATACTAATTTAACGATTATGAAATTTCTGAATGTGTAAACGGAATTAAGTAAATATATTAGGTAATGAGTAAATGTGGAAACAGTTTTCCCTATAGAATAACATGGGCATCTGGCGGCGAAGTTAGGTACTGTACGCTCTTAAATACAAATTATATTTTGTATTCGGTCGAAGTTATCGCAATGATAATTGTTCTTAGTTATTCTGGAAGATGAATGCACCTTTCGAACTTTCATGCGAACGAATAATCATTATAGTCAAATGTACACTGTGTAGTTCAGTTTGTAGGTTTTCACGTCAGTAATCCATTTTAAAATCCTGTCCTGGCCACATTTCATTCTTTAAATTTGGCTTTTCAATCTAAAATACATGTTACGTTTGGTATAAGTTATTATAATCATAATTATTCATAGTTATTCTGAAATATTGCAGTCGGAAATAAATATTAATTCATTCACAGGATTGCACCATGTTCGCAGAATAATACCAGTGCGAACATTTTCAACTTTTTTGTGATTTAATCAGCATAGGTCAGAAATCGATCGTGTAGTTCAGTTGGCTAGAACTTGGCAGACTACATCAATGATTCATGTTCAAATCCTATCCTGGTTTATTTTACTCCTTTGGAAATTAGTTCGACCTTTTATTGTATGTTTATATTATTTCGTTAATCTTTAAAATTATTTCCAATATCATAAGAATTTGTTGTATGTTTATATTATTTCGTTAATCTTTAAAATTATTTCCAATATCATAAGATTTTGTTAATTGTTTCGATACTTCGCCGTAGTATGTGTATGATATATTTTAACTTAAATAATTTTGCAATTTTTTTTCCCCGTTACAGTCGACTGTTATATTGCTGCCTCTTCCATTTAAAACAAATTGCACAGATTATCTAAGTCTTCCATGGAAGAATCTGCATCGCAACAGGCTGACGTCGCGGGTAAGTTGATACTAGATCCAAAAAGTGACTAATCTCAGATTTATTGTAAAAGTTTCACTATTTTCTAAAAGTTAAGAAATAACCTGTTTCTTCTTCTTCTTTTTTTAGACATAATTTAGTTACAAATAAACATATGGACATAAGCCTAGTTTTCAAAATTAGCACTTTTTGGCTACCGAAAACTTTAATTGGAATTTTTAAGTTTTAAAATCACTGAAAAATGTTGCAGAAATAAATAAAACATTTCTATTAAATTTTTTTCGGTAGCCAAAAAGTACTAAAGTTGGCAACAGTGAACATAGAACATGAAAATATTATGTACCGATTTCTATGGGGTCTAGGCCATAGGCGTGTATAGTTTTGAAATATATTTCTAAGTTTACAGTACTATGAGCACAATCTAACTTATTATAGTGCCTTCTATCTATAATACATGTATTAGGCTGTAAAAGCGATCATCGAAATAGCGGTCAAAAGGAATTTTAGGCTATTTGACTGAGTCTCAAGAGTATCGTCTCTGCCTAATTTAACACTCGATTCAATGATTGCACAAAATATACACACAACTACACTGTAAAAAATAAAATCCTACTTTTCACCAGAAATATAGTTCCAGATTAGCTGCAACCACAATTTTTAAAAGTTTGGGGCTCATGTTTTATCATTTTAGTAGTGCTATTTGTGCAATAAACACCTCAAAAATCAGGGAACTTAGAACCAAGATACTGGTAGCAGTAAAGTTTGCCTGATTTGAACTATTATTTTTAAGAATGTAATAAAAAACACTAATCTTATGACAAACTTTTTTTCCATTTTTGATGACCAATGGACTTTATACATGTTACGTCAGGAAAACCCTCACATGTGACTACTTCAAGGTAAAGGGCAAATTTTGTGCAGCAACTCCCCCATAGACCTAGATAAGACTAGAAACTTTAGCTCCTTTTACCAAAATCAGTGAAACACACAGAATTAGCGGAAAAGAATGCGTAGCACACTGCCAACGTGTTTGACTTGAGACATGAAGGTTTTCATGCCGATCCCCGTCTCGGTCGAGTTTTGAGGGTTTATTATTATTATTATTATTATTATTATATTATTTAAAACATAATACCAATATTTAGTTCAACATAAAATTACCAAATCATGATAAAAGGTTAAACCATCGGGTGGTTGCAGCTACTTCACTACCAAGTTTTAGTTAAAACTAATACAAAATGTTTAACAGTGCATTTTCTGATGTTTAAATAATACAAAATTCGATTAATGATTTGATAATGAACATCTTTTCATATCTATAAAACTGTGCCGCTCATACAATAACTTTTTAAGAGTTATGCACACAAGAGAAAGTAAGAAAAATAGCTGTTACTTAACTTTGGAAACTGGTGTATCTTTTAAAAGTGGTATGTAAATATTTTAGGATTTAAAAAGTAAAAAAAAAAAAAAAAAAAAAATTATTCATCTAAATTAACTAAAAGTATTAATATTTTTTTATAAAATAATAAGAGCTTATCACAAGTAAAAAAAAAATGTAATCTTTCCAGATTGATATTTCTCGAACTTTATGTATCTAAGACTAAAATCTCTTGTAAAAGATTCCACCTTCATTCTGTAGATGCATTATAATATAACTGTTCTAATCGAACATAAGAATAAACGACCTTGTGTGGCACTCACAACATTTTCTCTAATTCTAAATGGCTATTAAACATAGCATTATAGTCAACAACTTGATTACAGCAGATTTCTCTATGACTTTCCGAACACTATAGTGAGGAAAGTATTGTAATCATGTCAAAGATCCGAATTTGAAATTTTGGTGTTTCTACACGTTTTGAGGTACCCTAAATTCATATTTTCTATTTTTACGACGATGTATGTACGTGAGTTAACACGATAGCGAATTATAGCCTTCAGCACTTACAGTATTTTTACAGGAACGCAGCAAAAAATTCCTTATCATTATGGCCTATGTGCTGAAATTATTTAAAGTGTGATAGCGCCTAAATGCCTTATTCGATTGCGTTGGAAGTTGGTACATCTGTTATAGGTCACAACAGCACGAACCCTATTGATTTTAGTGAATCTTGCGCTTATAGTCATTTTACAGGGACACACACACACACACAAAAAAAAAAAAAAAAAAAAAAAAATATTTATTATTATTGTCTATGAGACAATTTTTTTGAAAGTGTGATAACGTCTAAATGCCTTATTCGACTGAGCTGAAAATTGGTACACATGTTATAAGTCAATGTCGCACGAATAGTATAAATTTTGGTGAATCTAGCGTTTATGTTTTTTTTACAGGGACAGAAAGAAAACTTCTTTATCGTTATGGTCTATATGGGCCCAAATTCTTTAAACTGCGATAGCGCCTAAACATCTTATTCATTGTTCTTAAAATTTATACACATGCTATAAGTCATTGTTTCACGAAGTGAATAATTTTTTATGAATCTAGCATCTATAGTTCTGTTACAAGCAGACAACGAAAAATTCTTTACCATTACGTCCTATGGGCTCAAATTCTTTAAACTGCGATAGCGTCTAAACACCGTATTCAATTGAGCTGAAAATTTATACACATTTTATAAGTCATTTTTGCACGAAGTAAATAAGTTTTGGTGAATCTAGCATCTATAGTTCTTCTACAAGTAGACATCGAAAAAAATTTTATCATTACGTCCTATGGGTTGAAATATTTAAAGTGCGATAACGTCTAAACGCCATATCGGATTGAGCTGAAAATTTATATACATGTTATAAATCGCCGTCACACTATCTATGGGGGTGTCACACCACTATCACACTATTTGGGACTATGTAGCACTTATAGTGTTTCTAGAGGAACACAAAGAAAAATTCATTATCATTGTGCCTGATAGGCTCAAATTATTTAAAATGCAATAGCTAAACACCTCATTCGATTGTGTTGAAATTTTACATATATATTACAGGTTACCTTCGAAGAAGCTGTATTAATTTCAGTGAGTCTGATAGTTATAGATTTTTACAGGGACCCAACGAAAATTTCTTTAACATTATGGTCTCTGGGCCTAAATTTTGTAAAGTTTGATAGCGTCTAAACATCTCATTCGATTGAGTTAAAAATTTAGACACATGTCATAGGTCATTATTGAACGAACTACACTGATTTTGGGTGAATCTAGCACATATAGAATTTTTTACAGGCACACAACTCAAAATTCTTTATCATTATGCTCTATGGGGTCAAATTCGTTAAAGTGTAAAAGCTATATCTGATTGAGCTGAAGATTTATATGCATGTTATGGATCACCTTTAAACGAGCTGTATCAGTTTTGTGGAATATGGCACTCATAAACTTTTCATAGTAACACAAATAAAATTTCTTTATCATTGTGGTTTATGGGGTCAATTTTTTAAAGAGCGATAGCGTCTGAACGCTTCAGTCGATTAAGCTGAAATTTTTTATAATTATTATAGGTAACCGTAGCATGAGCTTAGTGAGTCTAGCATTTATAGATTTTTACAAGGACACAACAAAAATTCCTTTACCATTATGATCTATGCTCAAAATATTTGAAGGGCAATAGCGTTATTTAAAGAACGTACTACATGGAGAAAAATATTTATATACCTTATTATAATTTTCTCTTTTGTTTATTTAATAACATCTGCTACTTTATTTATACAACTGTTAATTACTTAATATTCAGAAAATCAGATACAGTTACTCCATTTTTTTTTTTTTTTTTTTTTTTTTTTTTTGAAGCCCGGCCTTTTGGGTTTTCTTTAAAAAATTTCATTATTTAACAAAAGTTTTTTTTTTTTTTTTTTTCTTGATTAAATCTCTTAAACTGTATTTCCAGCAATCGATGCGACAATTTCCACTGAGGAATACATACATCGATAGCACTCAGTGAATTAATCACAAATGTGCAAAATCCCGTTTGAAAATAATGTATTGCTCTAAGAAGTCCAAAGAAGTGGTCAATCTTTTTTAACGAAAGGAGTTAACTCGTGTCCGTTCGACAAAATGTTAACGTATAAGATATGAGGTACTATATTTGAACATTTCTAATTTATTTTAAACAACAGTTCAATATATTTCTAGAAAAAAAAAAAAAAAATATTTCACATAAATTTCTGTTTGAGAGGAGAGGTAGGCTACCGACTGATTTATTGCCCAATTTCAATGCTGTATCTGTATTCATAAAACATTTAAGGCTGTTATTAGATTTAATTTCATGTTAGTCATGGAATTTCCATCCACACTACTCTCTGACACTTATTCAACTAACTTTAAGTAACTTTACATATTATCTGCTATTGTTGTTACTAATGCTACTCGGAAATTCTGATGCCCTGGTACTTCTTCCTAGTAATTCTTCACTGTCCTGGTAGTGAAACTACCCAGGTTTAAGGCGGCGGGGAAGCACCCTCCGTTTAAGAGGAGCTCCACGAGTGGTGGTGGAAGAACGATTTAACTCGAGAAACTGGCGAAAGATGGCAACGCCAGCGAACAATTAGAACTCGAATTTTGGTTCAGATGAGGGCCGGGTTAATCCCATGATACAGTACCCTTAGAGGTACAATTTTTATAGGAACTTGGAGGACTTTTCAACCCCGACAGATTTAATGCGCACCAGTCATGATTAGCGCACGCAACGGTCTTCGGCCAGATCGAGGATTGAACCCGAAAACTTTCAGTCACGAGCTCGTTGCTCTTACCAACCAGGCTACCAAGGTCTTTATCTGTAAATTATACACGCATCAAACATAAATTTAGTAAAAAGAAGTAGACACAAATGGAAATGTACTTTGAGACGCATTTAAACATAAAACTAATACATCAAAAACCTTTTGTTGGCCCTGTAAATAAATGAAAATTGCTTTTCTTACCATACGAATCATTCTTTTCCCTTATATTTCAAGTTCGTTTAACTTACAATTTATTAAACTCACACAATCAACTGATTGGGAAGAAAATCTTTTTTTTCTTTTTTTGTCCAACTGAGTGAAAATAATGCCTGGACCGGGAGTGTCCAGAGGAGTCAAAGATCCGTGGTTCGACTCCCGGTCCAGGCATTATTTTCACTCAGTTGAAAAAAAAAAATCGTTTAACTTAGTTCAGTTTGAAGATGCTAAAATGTGGAGTTAATACTGTTTTGTTAAATAAATCTTTGTCGAATCCTATTCTTAGTCAGTCTAAAAACACGATTCGACACGGATTAATTTAACAAAACAGTATTAAGTGAACTTTTTTTTTTCATAGGAATTATTGCTAGCGCTCGAATAGCTTTCCTGCCGAATGTATTTGAATACACTTGCATATTCCTGTACGCAAATTCTTCACCTGATTTGAACAGGAATTCTCAATTATACCTCCACATGATGCAGATTTAGAATACCGATATTAAACTTCCAGCTAACATTACTTGTTCTTGAATTATGTTGGTAACAGATTCACAGAAAAACAGATGCTCGCACACCAAACACTAAAAACTTTATTTTCGGATCCAGGGAATATTAAAACGTCTAAATATAACCAAAATTTAAATTTAGAAACTCTGATTAAAGAAAAAAAGAATTTTTTTTTCAGTGACGTATGTATAAGAGAATGCAAAAATTTCAAACCACTGTTTTTTATGATTACGTTCACTATTTACTTGAAAAGAAGATAGGGCAACAAACAGTTGAACTCGAGTTTCTGATCAGTTATATATGTACCATAACAAGATTACTATAATGTTTTATTTTGTTGAAAAAATTAGATTAGGTCATTTAGATTAAATTAGATTCCAATTTTTGATGGATTTGAACATTTTGAGAGATCCAGAATACGATTCGACTATTTTCAGAAAATGTGTGTCTGTCTGTGAGATAAAAATTCTGTAGCAACTCCAGCTCAAGAACTGCTTAAAATTTCACAGAAATTTATTTGAAGCGGCACTTTGACATAAATTAGTTCGTATCAACTTTTGGTGAGTATCGTTCAAAAGTTGGCGTTGCTACCTGTTTTTTCATAATTATTAATATGGCAGCATTGGATGAAATTTTTTCATAAAAGTGCATTATGAAAATTATTTTTAACAAGCCATTATGAAATTGAGTTATTTATAATAGTAATACACAATTAGGAAAGTTTTTTTTTTTTTTTTTAATGTGTAGTAATTTTCAAAAAAAAAAAAAAAAAAAAAAAAAAGAAATTGTTAGTACTTTAAAACGAGTAGTTGTACCATAGTTCTTCATTAATTTAAAACTATTGGTTATATATGTATATACATACATATATTTTAAAAAATTCGAAAGGGAAAGAAAGAAAGAAAAAACCGCATATCTCAAAATACAACTTTTTTTTTTTTTTTTTTTTTTTTTTTGACATTTAGTGTTATATTTCTCTCAGAGGAAAATCGTCTGCATTCATCATGTACTGCGTGAATTTGTATAGAAAAATATAAAGAAAATTTTGTGGTAACCCCCCCCCCCCAACCCCATCCTTCCCTCCCCCCCCCCCCCCCCAAAAAAAAAAAAAAAAAAAAAAAAGGTTTAATATTGTTTTTTTTTATTTGTTGCATTCATGAATGCAGAACTGCCAACATTTCTAATTAATTTCGTAGCATTCTTAATATTCGCTCACCACTTTTTTGAAGAGTAATTTTTTTCTTATTTAATCGTAATTACATGTTGGAAATCACTACTGTACGAAGAATGTGGTGTCAATAAAAGGCTGTTTTAATAAGAAAGTTACAGAATAAATTAGAAAAGATGGTAGCTGCTTGCATGTATTATTTCAATTATTTTATTGAATTTTATTATATAGAAAATTAAATATAATTCCTGAATGAATACGTGCCAACTTGTATGTATTTTTAAGACCAATATTTCTTCGTGAAAATTCATTAAGTTTAATAAAAGAACATGGCTAAAAAATTATTAAAAATGTCTATTTAATTTAAAATTATTAAAAATATTTTCAGCTGAAAAATTATCAGCATGTGACAAAAAATATCAGTTTATTTTATAAAAAACTGCCATATAAAAAGAAAGATGTTAATGAAGGTAATTTTTTTCAACCTTTATTTTATTTTTAAAAGAATATATCTGTTTTTTTTTGTTTTTTTTTCATTGTTTTTATATCTATCTATCTATCTATCTAAATATATTTATGTAAATTTATTTGTTTATCTAAATAGAAATCTGTTTATTAAAATTTTCCGGTAGGAAAAAACAAAAAAGTTGGCAACTATGGGAATGCATACACGTATTCATGAATGGGTACATTTGTGCATCAATAAATACATTAGCAACTAGTGTATATATTTGTATACTAATTAATAAAGGGAATGTTTTAATACTTATGTTCATGACTTATAATTCAAAGATTCCATGCAAATTTTTAAACCTTATTCTGTTGAAAAATATTATTGATATTTTTTTTTTCAGACGTGCACAGTGGGTTGCTCACAATATTTTCAGCTGAAAAATTGTCAGTATGTGACAAAAAATATCAGTTTATTTTATGAAAAACTGCCATATAAAAAGAAAGATGTTAATGAAGGTAATTTTTTTTTCAACCTTAATATTATTTTTTAAAGTGAATATCTGTTTTTTTTTTTTTTTTTTTTTTTTTTTCTGTTTTTATATCTATCTATCTATATCTATATCAATATATTTATATTAATCTATCTATATATCTGTTTATCTATGTAGATAGATAGGTATAATGCGCAAATAATACAGTGTGTCCTAAAAGTTCCAGTACTGACGATGATGTATTTTTTATTTACAAAACAAGAAACCTTAAAACGATTATTTTTATGCTAATGATAAAAGGCACATTTAAAATAATGGAGGAAAAAATACAGAACTTACATACATAATAAATGTTCAAAATGTCCACTCTTTTCTAGGAGGCAAAGCTGAACTCGTTTGCGCATGTGTTTAGAAACGCATTTTAACATGTTGGGAGTGACTTCTTGCAGAGAAACCTGTACACACCTGCACAGAACCTGTATTACGAAATTGTCGAACGAGCTGATATAGCATATTTTTACTCGGTATTGCATCATCTGGATATTTATATCGCCAAACATCTTTGCATCTTTCATACGATTTACATTCAAAATAAGCTTCAAACAGCGTAATTCTCTCAATGCGTGATAAACTCATTATACTATGAAGAACAAAATAACATGAAACTTTATTCTCACACAACTTGAGCGAGAAAGAAACAAATGATAAAATTAAAGAATTGATGCAATAATAAGCAGACGATAAAATTTAATATTTAAAAAAAAAAATCATGGACACAATGATTTTTTAGGTTGGAGTACTGGAACTTTTAGGACACACTGTACATTAAGACACATTTTGTATAGGCTGAAAATTAAAATAATGTCTATTTACTGGAGTCGTAATGTAATTTTCTTTTGTAAATTCTTATAAATTTCTAAAAATTTAATTAAAAGTTTTTATGTCTTTCTGGCTTTCAGATACCGAATACGAATTCTTGTCCAGGCATGATGTTCGTAGGATTTCGGAATCCAATTTAAACTGGAGGTCCCTGTATATTAAATCTTAATATGAAAAAAATGGTAACCATAGAACAACACGCTAAACGTAAAATTTTTATAAGAAATACATATACGTATATACATTTTATAAACTTAAAATTGCAATTTCTTTTTATATAGTTAATTAATTAGTATAGTTTTTATTCTAGCAAAATTTGCTTAATAAGTTTAATAACGAGAATGGTTAGAGCAAATTATTTGTGTTATAATTAGATTAAAAATATAGGTATTTGAGGAAATTTAATGCAATACTGAATATCTGAAATATTTTTGCTAGCAAATCTGATATATTTTTTTCTGATTAAACTAGTTGGCATAGGTGGACTTTGCTCAGTTCTCCATGCTCTCATACTTCTCATAAATTTCTACTATAGGTCGTATTACATTAGAAAGATATTCTAAGATACCTTTCTGACTAGTACTGCAATACATGATGCTTCCTATTGGTTGTTTGTGTTGCTCCTCCCCCTCTGGATTTTGCCCTGTTTTCAGCCTTGCTTTTGCCTCCAAGGCAGTAGCACGTGTTTGCACCTGATGAAGAAAGGCTACGTCCTTTCGAAACCGGTTGTGCTGACTTAAAATTTATGGTGTGTGACGAAGTTTTTATATCTTTCTATTGATTGTACGCCAGTTTTTGAATTTAGTTTTGGTCATATTACATTAGTTTAAAGGGAAATGAAGTTTACCAATTACTCGCAGAGTCACAGAAGGGTATGCCTCACCTTATAGGCTGCCCTAACTCCACTTTATACATTTACCTTATCCTAATTTGTTGATTAATTTTATTATGGTCAGTTTCATACTTCAGTTTTTATGCAACTCTATAGTAATTTTAGCATTTTTAATTCAATATTAACCATAATGAGAATTTATGTGAAATATTTTCCTATTATGCAATGTTAAAAATTCGAAATTTTCTAATAACTTACGAAATTTTTAAAATAGAATACTTATAGTTAACGATGTTCTTTCCAGTATCATAAATAATATTTTAAAACTTATCCAACGTTTTTACGATAAAAATAATCGTCATAATATACGTTTATGCAAAATTTCCCCCTATTCTCCCGTGTTAAAAAAAATTGTAAATTTTGAATAACTTACGAAGTTTTGAAAGCAGAATGTTTATAGTTATTGACGTTCATGCCAGTGTCATAAATATTAAAATTAGTCCAATGCCTTTAAGAAGAAAATAAACCTCATAATATACGTTTATGTGAAAAAATTTCCCTATTCTCTCCTATGTTAAGAAAATCGTAAATTTTGAACAATTTACGAATTATTTAAATTTGAGTATAAAAAAAAAAAAAAAATTAAAAAGTAACATAATTTTTATTTCGATTTTACTTTATTATTATCTTTGGAAATTTTAGAAAATTTTTCTGTTTAAAAGAAAGATTTGTGAAAAATCTTCATCATTGCTTTCATTTGTTCATTGTTATAATCCTTATTTTAATTTAGAGCGCAAGAGCTGTGCTATTAAAGAAGAAAAAAGAACTATAGATTACTGCAGATCCATATGCGGACTACCTTGCAGGTAAAATATTAAAAATGGATATAATTGTAATATAAATATATTGAAAACAAATGCATGCTTATTTATTTCAAACATAGATATAGTAATTACTATATCTACGATTTTGAAGTAATACACCAGTTTTAAATATTAATATTATAAATATTTGTAATTGTAATATATGGACTGTTCATTGTGTGAATACAGTTCGTTTCACAGACAAAACTTGCTTTTAAGAACAATAAATAAATAAATAAATAAATAAAAATAAAAATGTATTTGATTGTAAGGAAAAAGTGGGAAAAAAATATTTTCTTATTCTTTTTTATTTATTTATTGTAAGATAATTATCTTCGTACAGTCAATGAACCGATAGATTATTTTCTGTGTAATAAATAAATTTACTTTTCCCTGAATTAACATCAAAATCTATAATAGATTTTTTAATAAATCGACTGAATACTACTGAAAATTTGAAAAAAAAAAAAAAAGTAATGCAATTTAAAAAGTTTTCACAATTTAAAAATCAAGGTGGACTGAAATTTTTAAATTTTCAACAAACAAAATTAAAATTATGATATAATAAGTGGATGCAAAGAAAATGCTTATTATTTAACTTTAACGGCCATTCAAGTAGCGGGTTAAAATAAAAATCTCATTTGACAGCCATCTTAATGAAAAATAGGGGAGACTGGGGCTAGTAGGCATAGTTTTTAGCTATTAATTTTTATTATTTTACCTTGTTTTTATTAACTTCGATTCTTGTTTGTATGTTTGTTTGTTTGTTTGTGTGTTTCTCAGGGACAAATCTTGCAATCGATTTTTAACTAACTTCCCGACTAGCTAGATATTTGAAATTTTCAGGACAGCTCACAACACAGTGACAATAGATTTTTCTAATAATTTTAGTCAACTATTTCAAGTCCCGCTGCCTTCGGCAGCGCTTATATGATTCGACAGAAAATTTATTTAACTAACTTCCCGACTAGCTAGACATTTGAAACTTTCAGAATAGTTCAGAACACGGTGAAAATACATTTTTTTAATACCTTTAGCCAACTGTTTCGGGTTCCTGCTGCCTTCGGCAGCGTTAACAGTACAAAGCTTACAATCGATTTTTCACTAACTTTCCGATTAGCTAGACATTTGAAACTTTCAGGCTAGCTCAGAACACGGTGACAATACTTTTTTTTAATACTTTTAGTCAACTGCTTCAGGTCCCTACTGCCTTCGGCAGCGTTTATATGATTCGACAGAAAATTTATTTAACTAACTTCCCGACTAGCTAGACATTTGAAACTTCCAGAATAGTTCAGAACACTTAGAAAATGCATTTTAAAAATATTTTTAACCAACTGCTTCGGGTTCCTGCTGCCTTCGGCAGCGTTACCAGTACAAGGCTTGCAATCGATTTTTCACGAAATTCCCGACTAGCTAGATATTTGAAACTTTCAGGATAGCTCAGAACACGGTGACAATACATTTTTTTAAATACTTTTAGTCAACTGTTTCAGGTCCCTATTGTATTCGGAAGCGTTTATATGATTCAACAGAAAATTTATTTAACTAATTTCCCGAGTAGCTAGATATTTGAAACTTTCAGAATAGTTCAGAATACGGTGAAAATGCATTTGAAAAATATTTTTAACCAATTGCTACCTTCCCTGCTGCCTTCGGCAGCGTTACCAGTACAAAGCTTGCAATCAACTTTTAACTAACTTCCCGGCTAGATAGCCATTTGAAACTTTTATAATAGCTTAAAACACGATAGCAAGGAATTTTTTTAATACTTTTATCCAATTTCTCCGAGTTCTCGCTGCCTTCAGTAGCGTTTATATGATTCAACAGAAAATTTAAAAACATGGTGTATAAAAGTTCTTTTTATCTTCTAATTATTTTTGTTTGTACTGGAACTTTTTTTCATTTCAGAAGCTTTCTATACCTCTCTAAACACCTTTTGGTTTACTGAATCTCTCAGTATTGTTGTAGTTCTCTTTTTCTTACGTCTATTTTTACCCATTTTCTTTCTTAATTTAGCCATATTTACAGTCGACAACAAAATTGTTGAAGCGCTAGCAATAATTCGTATTTAAAAGATGTGCACCTAATACTGTTTTGTTAAGAAAATACTTATCGAATCAGTATCTTAGTCTTTAAGCCGGTTATAAACAAGAACAAAAAATCATACAGTACGCATCGATTAATAACTATTTCTAACTGTATATAATCGATATATCGTACAATCTTCAATGTACTTTGGCTATGTTATCACACGACAGACAGACAAAAGAACAGAAAGGAAGGCAAATAGAATAAATGAATTCATAATAACTCTTAAATATTATTGGAAAGTGTTAAAAATGCTTAACACAAACGAAAATGAAGCCCTTAATATATCTGAATATTTTAGTGTAACCCTGTATCCTGAACGCCAAATATATCCTGATCTATAAAAAATACCATTTTAGCATATTAATAATAAATGTCAATTTCTTTATAATTTTTGCAGTAGAAAGTTATTTAAATGTGATTTATAAAAATGTTCCACCTAAAATGGAGCGCATTGAATTTTGGGGGTGACCCTGTAGACAAACTTGTTGTACAGGACATATTAATGCCATTTCAAATAGGAAACATTCTATAGTGAACTTGAATAAGATATATAATTTTTTCTTTTAAATCTGAAAATATTTATGGACGCTGTAGACGGGCAGATAGACAAATCGACAGGTGGACAGTCGAATCGGCAGAAACATTAATTCAAATCATATTCATACTTAAAAATTATTATGTAACTGAAAAATTTTATGTGGTTCTGTAAATCTTATTGCTAATCATACTATATTCTATAGAAAACATTCTTTTGTACATATGAATAAGACATTTTAATTTCATTAAGATTTGTGCAAATTTGTTAAAATATGGTTTATAGAAATACCTTTCATAGAACGCAATGCTTTGGAATACTTTCAGTTGTCCTTGTATACAAACCAGTGGTAGTATGTAGTCCATTTTCGATAGAAAGCATCTGATAGTGAACTTGAATAACATATTTCAATTTCATTAAGATTTCTATTAGTAAAAGTACTAAAATGGGGTTTATAGAAGTAACCTCTCGTAGAACGCAGTGCTTTGGAATACTTTTGGATGCTCATGTACGCAAACCCGTAGTGATATTTACTCCATTTTCAGTAGGGAATATTCGATAGTGAACTTGAATAACATATTTCAGTTTCATTAGAATTTGTACAAAGTAAATGTAGGGTAGAGTGGGGTTGAATGGGACGCAGGATGAATGGGACAATAGCAAAATTCTTATGTTTTGCAAGCACTGGAAACTTGACAATTTTTCTGATATATGGCAGCACTGAGGTCATTCATCAAGTGTAGTTTCGGAATTGTGCTATCCATAGATGGGCAGAAAAAAAATGAAAGTGTCTTTTTCAGCTGACAAAGTAAGTTTTTACTGATTCAATTAGGTAGTAGTTAAGACATTAACTAATTGCTTAAAGTTAATATAACTCTTATATGGTGAAAAGGCATAATCTTTTATTGTGTTTATGATATTCAAGAAGAATATTGAAAATTTTTGATTAAGCCTATTTCCTGTTTTATATGATAATGTTTTGGTTGGTATGAATGGGACAGTTTGAATGGGGATAAATGGGGCATCCCCCACTGTGTGCTAATTTAAAATGGTACACAAGAATTGTATTAAAACAAATCTTAAATAGATTTTCGATATTTTTATAACCTGTAGTTCAGTAGTTATAACATGGAATTATAAAAGTAGCATGGTTTTAGTAAAAAAATAGATTGAAATTAATTGTTCTGATTTTTGTTAATAATAATTATGATTAAAAAAATTATAAGTTAGAATATTCAATGCAACTTAAATCAATAATTAAACAAATAAATAAATAAATAAACTAACAACAATTTGATTAAAAATCACTATTTCAATCAAGCTAATTAAAAAAATCTTGGTGATTATTCATGCAACACATAGATAGAATGCTGATTTTTTCCGATCAGTCAGAAACAAAAATTTATCTGGATAATTTGTACTCTATTATAATGATTTATCTCTTTCTAGTGTCTTATTTATTTATTTATTTTTAGATTAGATCTTATTAGATTAAATTACTAAAGCCTAGAGCACTAGGAACTATGCGAACCAAAGGACTTTTGCCTTTTGACGTTAATTTGAGTCAATACATCAGTTTATGTTAATTTCAGTAAATTCATAGAGTGTAATAAAATCACATAAACCAATAACTTAACTTTAAAAATTTATTTACTTTCCATTTTGTTTTCTTTTCTTTGTTAACGCCAGTCCTGTCCCATACATCTCCATCTATGGGGATGAATGGGGCAATGCACTTGCATGTAAAAAAGAATTCTTATTAATTAAAAAGGATAACTTTTTATTAAAGTTAGTAGGTTTATATGTAACTGATTACTGAAGTGTACTTATGAGCAATGCTACAAAATTCTGAATTACAAATGGTGAACGTTATCAGTAAAAACATGAAAAATGTCTCCTTCATCCCCACTCTCCCCTATTAAAATATGATTTATAGAAATACATCTCATAGAATACAATGCTTTGGATTGCTTTCGGGTGTCTCTGTACACAAACCAGTAGGGGTATTCACTCCATTTTCAATAGAGAACATTCGATAGTGAATTTAAATTAACATATATCAGTTTCAAGTAATTCGAAGAATATTTACGGGAGTTAGAGCGCCGACAGACAGACAAACCGACGTCATTAACACGTTTAAACCTTGTTAGAAAGTGTTAAAAGGTAAATTGATGATAAAAATTATCGATCAAACTTAAAAAAAAAAAAAATGTATATGAAGAAAGTGGATGTGTGTTTCAATAATTTCGCTGCCGACTGTAATTATTAAATGTCCTCAGCAGTTAACTTTTCAACATCTTCAACTAAATTCAGAGGAGTTCCAGTATTTGCTGGAGATAAAACGGAAAACGTTGACACTGAAACTTTTGAATGTCTATCATTTAACCAAGGGGAAGTCAACATTTTTATTTATACCGCCCACTTTTGTATATCTGTTAGTTGTAAAATTTTCTATTCGCCCACTGATTTCCTCCCCCCCCCCCCCCCAAAAAAAAAAAAAAAAAAAAAAAAAAATGGTGATTTATAATGTAGGGAAGTTACTTCATTATACAAAATTTACAAAACCAGAGTTGTAGTATATTAAAACATATAGCAATAAAGCATTTTTCCATTTCAATTTTATTTGTTTTTTAAGTAAAATGTTTCAGTATTACACATTATTCCTACAGCTCACCATAACAGCTGGAATGCCCAGTAGTGGGCGTTAGGGACCGATTTGACTATCATGATCTACCCTGTCATTTTTCGGATTAATAGTATTACCTACTTAATTTTCGACAATAGATTCTCCTTCTAGTTTTGGTCTGTCGGTTGCGTGTGAGGGCATAAAATCTTGTTCTGTAAAAATATTTTTTTAAACCCAGCTTTGATATTTGCCTGTGACAGTATAGTTTTAGATTGTAAATCTTGACAGTTAAGCCAGGATACTTTATAATCTAGGCGTCGCAAGCTGTGTTGATGTATTTTTATAACGAATTCAAAACGCTACAGTTCAGTGGCTACATTTAAGTGGGAATAAACATGAGGTGATGCTGCTTTCTTTGAAGAAATTTAATGATTTAATTGACAGATTGGAGTCGTATTTTTCTAAAATCAACAATACTAGTCTGTCTTTAGAATTTTTTGTATATTTTACAAAATGATGGGCGGATTTAACAAAATTAACCTCTGTCATCCAACTAGAGAGGTTTGAAGTTCCCGAAGCTTCCAAGTGGAGCAGATTTCAAAAGGTTATCTCTAAAATCCATCCTCATGAATATAAAAAGTTTGAATGGAATTGCCACTAGTAAAGAAAAAAAAAATGGTTAAAAACACTAAACTTAGTCATTCAAGTGATGTGACCTGTTCTATTTTTTTAATGCTCTTACATGTAATAATGCAATCAGGGGTTTGAACCGTGGTTATTGATGTTTCATCCATGCTAAAAATATCATAATTTTCCAAATCAAAAAAGTTTAAATAGTTTGTAGATTGGAAGAAACTTTGAAACGTTTGCGAGGTTGAAGCTCGATACTCATGCTTTACTTGTCGCCTCAGGTTTTCGAATGAATGGTCTTGGATAATTCTTGAGAAAAGAGATCAACCAGACTGGCTCTGATATTTCCTTATCATGCCAAGTCTGTAACACATATGCTTCAAAACTGCTTTAGCATACTGATATACAAATTTTCTAACTTTCAGTGTAATAAGGTAAGTTAACGCACCGAGCCAACTTGTCCTATGTCCAATGCGCCTACTAGAACAATAATAAATTTTTGCATAAAATAAAAGACATAACCTTCTAAGCATAAAAATAACCCAAATATTTCGCTTATGGGTAGGTAGAGTTAACTATGCACTATGAAAAACTACACAAGTTTAATTCATAATTATTAAGAAGTGTTAGAGGATAGGAAAAGAATGAAGCAGCAAAAACTTACTTATCAAAGAAAAAAAAAAAAAAATGTAAATGACACTGCACTTGGGTAGTTCAGCAAAACTACAATTTCGATTAGAAAAAGAAAGTAGAAAGGTATTCTGTGATTGGTTGAGCCATCGATCCAAAAACTCGCGAATTATGATGACTGCGCCTATTTGCCCCTATAGCCAAAAAGCATTTGTCTCCTCTCTCTATACATAGATTCATCACAACAATGCGAATAAACTAGGAGATAGATAATGCTGAAAGTTATCACGAATTTAAATTACAACCATAACAACTGAAGAATACATACTGAAAAATGCATAATTAAATTTAAAGATGGTAAAAGAATGAAAGTTCATGGAAATTACTATGACCACCCTTCCTTAAAAAAAAAACTGCTGTAATTTTAATAGAGATACAACTCTTAGGGTGAAATAAATAACATCGTTTCTGTTAATGTGAAGGTTTTTATTAAAAATTCACCATCATTGAAATGCTACCAAATACAAACATAAAGGATGTAATTGACGTGGAAAAATGAACTATTAAACAGAATATTTAGATAAATAAATATAAAAATACAAGCGAAGCACAAACATGTGACACTTACAAGCACTTGCAATATGTAGATTTAGAGACAAGTTGATATATTAAAGTAGGAGTATAAAATGTAAATAATTTAATAGAAATAGTAAAAATAATAATAAATTAATATTTAAAATTCAATATTTTAAGGATAAATGCAAATAAATATAATTAAATAATTAAATTATAAAAGACTTTTCTAACAAATTATATAACTAAATTATAAAACACTTTTCTAACAAACAAAAAAAAATATTATTATTATTATCATTATTATTTTAATATTCAATCAATTAAATTTCTCTATACATCTAAGGAAAAACATAAAATTATATCGAGTAATTTAATTTACATGTAAGAAATTGAAAGTTAAAGATACTAAAATGTGCAAAATAATTCAAGGAATCTGCGTGAACTATTTAAGTAAAACCATTCTGATTTGTCAAAAAGATATTAACGAAAACCCGCATAATAGTTTTCGAATTATTACATTTAATATCAATCTGATGCCAATAAAAAAATATTTACACGTTCTTTCTTTCTTTATTTATTTTCTCTTACACGTGAATAATAAAATTATATATATATATATATATAAAATACACGGCTAAAAAAATTCTGGTAAAGCTGACGTCACAATAGCTATAAAATTATTAAATGAACTAAGCTGGTAGAACAAAAAAAAAAAAAAAAAAAAAAAAAACCTTACACACCCTATTTTCTCATAAAACAACATATTTCGAATAAAAAAATTTCGAGATTAATTTTATTACTTGTATATCCCTTATATTAATATTATTGTATATTATAAATATATTAATTATATCATTATTTTTATAATATAATTAATGTAATTTTTATAGTATAATTAATGATTAATAATAATATAATTATAAATTCATTTCACTTATAATTTTATTGTAAGAGAGGGAAATATTTTGTCCCGCTATTACGTCTCGCTACTACAAGATACAAAAACTAAAATGTTTAGCAAAAACAGAGATATAATAAAGTCATAGGACATGTGTAAAATCGTAGTTCTTAAATAATTGCAGTGTCGTTTGTCATCTGATAAACCCTCAGTTTGAAGTGCTTGGGTAAAGTGCTGCCGAAGGCAATGGGGACCGAGGTCAGACACAATGTGAACGCTGGTGGAAGGCAACGGGCACCCAAGAGGGAGTTTCTGAGTAATTTGAGTGAAATTGGTTAAACCTTTATTTATAAAATGCCATAAAAAATAGTGATTAAATTTCTTTGAGAATTCATTCAATTATAATAACTAGCACAGCTGGCAAAGCTTAATAATTAAAAAAATATAGTATATAGGACTGATTTCTTTTACCTTAAAAATATCGTATGTCTTATGTAAATTACATAGCTTTTTTACATAAGATTTCTGTTTAGAAATATGTTTAAAAACGTAGAGGAGTAAAAATGTAACGAAAATAATCATCATTATCCTTTATATATTTATTTATTTTCGTTTAATATCTTTTAGAGATTCTATCTATGCACCAACTGTAGGGGCATCCAGATTAACAGGAAAAGAAGCAGAAGTGGTAAGTAATTACTTTCCGAATATACTATGTAAAGAAAATATTGCAATCATGAAAAAATTCGACAATGAAATTTTGGTGTGTATATATACGTTTTGAGGTCCCCTGGGTTTATTTTTGCTATTTTTATGGTGATGTATGTATGTGTGTGTGTGCGAGAGAGAGAGAGAGAGAGAGAATGTTTGTTCGTATGTATGTGTGTGTGCGAGAGAGAGAGAATGTTTGTTCGTATGCGTGTATGTATGTGAGTGAACACGATAGCGTCTACACGCTTTGTTCGAATAAGTTGAAATTTGGTACATATCTTGTAGGTCACAGAAGCACGAACCCTATTGATTTTGAAAAATATAGCACTTATAGTTTTTACAGGGACACTTAGAAAATTCTTTTTCATTATGGTCTATGGGTTCAAATTATTTAAAGTGTGATAATGTCTAAACACCTTATTCAAATAAAATGAAAATGTATACCCATATTATAAGTCACTGTCACACAAACTGTATTACTTTTTCCGAATCTAGCACTTATAGTTTTTTTTTACAGGGATACAGCAAAAAATTCTTTATCATTATGGCCTATGGACTGATTTTTTTTTTTTTTTTTTTTTTTTTAAATGCAATAGCATGTAAATACCTTACCTGATTGAGCCGAAAACGTATATACGGGTTATAGGTCACCATCGCACGAACTGTATAGATTTCGGTGTCTCTAGCACTTATATTTTTCTATGGGAACACAAAGAAATATTCTTTATCATTATGGTCTGGCTCAAATTATTTAAAATGCGATAGCGCCTAAACGAATTTTTCAAATGAACTGAAAAAATATAAATTTTATAGGTCACCGACACACGAACTGTATGAATTTTAGATAATTTAGCACTTATAGTTTTTTTACAGGGACAAAACAAAAAAATTCTTTATTATTATGGCCTATTTGCCGAAATTATTAAAAGTGCGATAGCGGCTAAATGTCTTATTCGATTGAGTTGAAAATTGGTATTATGTTACAGGTCACTGTCGCATGAACTGTATAGACTTTGGTGAATCTGGTACTTATAAATTTCTACAGGGGCACAATGAAAAATTCTTTAGCATTATAACCTATAGGCTCAAATTATTTGACGTACAATAGAGTTATATTAAGCAACATACAAAGTGGAGAAAAATACTGAAATATTCTATTATAATTTTCAATATAATTTTCTCTTTGTTTATACATATATATATAACGACTTTTCTTACTTTACTTTATCAATACAACCGTTAATTACTTACTGTTCGAAAAATTAAGTGGAGTCACTCCAGATTTTTTTTTTTTTTTTTTTTTTTATTAGTACATTGATAATTTATTTTTTTTAACATGCAATAAAAACATAAATATATAAACATGTTTTTAATTTCCACGATTATAGAATTTGCTTGCTTGTAAAAAATGACATGCTTCATACATTATATATATATATATATATATATATATAAACTACAATAAACTACAATATTACTATAAAATGCATTCGCGTTGAAGGGATATTGTAAAGTATGAGTATCGTCGAGTAGAAAAAGCAAAGGTCGCCAATGGGATTCGGTATTGGAGGAGTTGCAAATAATAGTGGTGAGTTAGAATATTGAGTTGATAAGGTAAAGGTCGCCAGTTGAATTTTGTATAGAAAGTAGTCTAAAGTGATAACGTCGAGTCGAGGTAAAATGTTCGGTTGAGAATGTGAAGGTCTCTAGTTGGATCCAGGATATTTTGGCGATGTGGTGCGGGAGATAGCTGGTTGAAAGTGTCGAGTAGAGGTGCATTTGGGTTGGTATGGAGAGTTTCTAGTTATTGGTTAGGTAGTTTGACAATTTAAGAACAGGATCCATGTAGATTTCGAAAGGTGGGTAGAAATCGAATGTGAGTAGTTTTAGGACAAGTATTGTGGTATAAAGTATTTTCTCTATATATTAAAAATAAGTAACTGTCGCTGGCGTCAATTTTTTTTTTGTCTGCGACAGCATCTTCTCGCGGAGGGCAAAGTGCTCTGTATCATGAGGTGTATCAGTGTGTTCCGAATGCTTCAAGGAAGGCATTTCAGGTAGTTAGAAATTTGTATCATCTTAATTAACGAAGTTATCAATTGAAAACGTCGGGTTTATAAGGGTACTCTATTTGCCATTAAAGAAATAATTTCTCTAATTACGCTGTTTTCTCTGTCTCTGATATCACTTTCCCAGAAAAATTAAAATGTGATCAATGGTGTAAATAAGAAAAAGAAATTTAAAAAAATCCCTTTTCGGCAAGCTTAAAGGCAAAAGTAGGTTCCTTTACGTTAATATTACAAATGTAAAGAAATTTTACATATGGATTAATACTTAACCAATGGCTTTGTTCTCACACATTGTATTATTTAAGCTATTCTGTTTTCAAGAAATTTAATTTTCAACTACAAAAGGGTTTTATTCAATCTACTTAAAATTTTAAGCTAGATTTATTGGTCTGTAAATGTTTCAATTTTTTAGAATTCAAGCTCATAATCATTCAACAAATAGAAGTCTTAAAGATGTACAATTCCAGCAATGGTGAATCCTGGAGAGGGCTATTGGTCTACACCCCCCTCCCTACCCAAGCTCAATCAAAATTATAATTTTTATTTAAAATCCGCATAACTGTTGTTCAATATCTTTCTTTTAAAGAAAAAATAATAGAAACGTGAAAATGCACTTGTGACCTTACTATGGTCAAGCACTGGTAAGCCTGGTGTTGCTATGATCAAGTCAAATACAGTTAAGTGGTAGCAGTTTTTGGATAGTTATTTCATTGTAATTTTTATTGTATTATTGAGAGTTTTGTATTGTGTTTTTGTGATTCTTATTGTCAGATGAGTAAAAATTGTAAAGTGAAACTGTTTTGGTTGACATAAGCTGGAACATTAACATTAACATTAGTTAACATTGGACCATTTGGCACCGCTGAATTTTAATGTTAATTGTTATGAATTTAGTAAATTGTATGATTTGGCGAGATTTTGTTGACAAAACATGCGACTTAACAATGAAATTTGTGAGTTGACGGCAAAATTTGATAGTTGATGACGAAAGTTTTGACTTGGCGACATAATTAGTTGTCTGACGACAAAATTTGGCGAGCTTGGCGATGGAGAAAGGCAGCTTTGGCGTCATTATATTTTCTTTCCACGCGAAAACCTCATATCTCTTCACAGACCAATATCTTGTTTTGACAAGATAAAAAGTCAAAGGAAGCTATAACGTATTACTCTCTATCGTAAATTTTAAATTATTGCCTAAACCGACATTCTAAACTATTCACCACAAACGATATTTGTATTAAGATTGACGTATTATTGTAATTTTATATTTTAAATGATTAATTAAAGCGTTTAAGATGGTTTTTAATTAACACACTTTTATTAACATGATATGATGCAACTATTAATGTATCTAACGGAATTTCAATTTTCGGCAACTTCTTGTCATCCGAAGGACCTGAAATTTTGCGCACGACTTTATAATTAACGACAATACTAGATACAAGTGTTTCCAGGCACTTTTCCCATCAGGGGCAGGTTCCAGGGGCAAACAAAAAATCTATACTTATACAAAACTATCGTATGTGACACAGGATTCGGATGTATTTGTATAATGTCGAGTGGCAACAATTAATTTTTTTAAATAAAGATTTTAAAGTATGTAATAGTTTTCTAAAACCTTTATTAGTTCATTTTTCAATAAAAGGGTGTTCTTTATTTTTTTTTAAATGGTATAATTTTATTTATCAAAATAAGGGAATTAAAGTAATGAAACACTTTAATTTAAATTTAAGTTTTTATGAAAATAAACTTGAACAGATAATTCATTGAAATCGCCCCTAGTTCATTTGTCAAAGGGATAATATCTAAATGTCCCCAAATTTATTACTTTTTCTATCATGCCGGTTTAATTTGTTTACCATCGATTTACTCGATTTTTTTTTTTTTAAACGATGACATTTATCTTTTAAATTGTAGCATCTATGTCATAAAGCTAAAAGTCTAAATCTGCTTAGCCCTAAGATATGTTTATTTTATTTACATATTTATTTATAGAGCATTTCCTCGTGACGTCATGTGGTTGGCAAAAAAGCGCGCTCGACTTTCCCGCGCCCCGCCCACCATTGATTTTCCGTTGGTAGTAATCAAGTAATCGCCATCGCTATGCTTTTCCCAAGCCTTTTTGCCAACCACTCATAAAAGTTGAGATGTTTGTTTACAAACAAGGAACTGCCCTATTAACTTTTGTTTTATTTCTTTAAAATCACGGATAAAATTTTATTTCATTTTTCTCACTGTCAGTACATTGTTGTAATAGTGACGTCATATTTTCTGTTAAATTAAACTTTTTTTTTTTTTTTAAATCAGATTATTATATTGTTTAAAAACATGATTAAAATTTCATTATATTTTCAGTGATCTTTTTTATTATCGTTTGCACGTGACATAAGCATCCGATTATAATTTTTTGCAATGAAAGCTATAGAAAATGTCGGCTTCAACACAATTCACGAAGAATCACTTTTTAGCTTATAACTTCTAAGCAATTGAAGCTATCGAAAAAGTGTAAATACAAAAATTGTTCTTTAGGGTAAGGCGGTAGTTCGCCTGATTTGAAATTTTTTCCTATTTTCAATATTAAAGAAATTATGGACATATGAAAATTTCCACCCCCCACCATTTCCACCCCCTTTGTGCTGGTTACCCCATCTACGAACTCGACCGAGATTTTTACTGTCCTGACAACCTATCTGAGCTGGTTAAATTTAAATAAAAATTACTCCAGTTATCGTGTTCACAACTTAACATGGGAAAAAGCGTTATACATATATATATATATATATATATATATATATATAAACTTTTGAACGGAGGGTGGTTTTGGGTTCTAGGGGTCATGATCGGTGAAGATATGAAGAAATTTTTCAGAAGTCGTGCCATGAGAACCATTGCAATAGGTAGATCTCCTATAAGGAATCTACCTAAAAATTGGTATCTTCGAGATGCTCGAGAAAAGAAATTTTTTTTTTTTAGAATAGTGAATGGTGAAAACATTTTAAAATAATCGATATTTTTTAAATATTAAGAAAAATTTAATTAAGATGAACGGAAATTAGTTTACATTTTTAATTTAGTTTATATTATTAGTTTAGTTTATATTATTAGTTTATGTTATTATTATTTACATTACATTATCAGTTATTAGTTTTTATTATTAGTTTTTATTTTAATGTTAGACGAAAATTATTTAGATATGAATGTCAGTTCAACAACTATTTCTATGGAGTTTGAAGTTTAGCCATTTTAACTTTAGCCATGCCCTAAATATATCGATAAATTATAAAAGGGTGCAATAATGATAATAACAACAATAATAATAAAATACGAAGCCTATTTTTTTTTCTAAGTAGTTGATATAAAAACTCTGTAGAAAATAAAATTTAATTTAATACAACAGGGCTTTTTTTTTTTTTTTTTTTTGTCTATTTTTCAATATAAAGCCATGCGATAACTGCAATGAGTTCCTTAGAAATGGACTCTATATAATTTGTTAAAATATTTTAATTACATCGAAATTAGGACCCCACTGGCGGGTTTTAAATTTTTCATTTATTTTGATTATGAACTAAATTACCTACTATCATTACGCATGTCAAGAATTCGGCGAGAAACGTTCGAGCTACTTCGGTGCCGAATTTCAAATTTCGCCAAAAGGTTAAACTGTTCAATTAGTACGATTTTTCTCAATTTTATTGTAAATATTTTTTAACTTAATGTGAGAGGGAAAAACGTATGACCATATTTTATTTGGTCTAAATATACAAAATGTCTCCAGGTAAAATATTATCTGTTTTTCCTTCTGTTTGTAATTAGAAAGAAAATGTCTAAAGTATTTTTTTTTTCTATATTTTTGATATCTCTATAAATTAAATTAAATCATCCAGTACCATTATATTTCATTCTTCACACGAATTTTTTATTTTCTATATTAAACGTTATATAATATATACGTAAAAAACATCAAGGTGTAATCAATACATATCCAGAAGAGATAACCAACAAACATTCAGAAGCCATCACCAATACCAGGTCAAAAGGTATCGCCAAAAACTATTAAAATATCATCATCAATATATATTCAGACGAAATCGCCAACAATTATTCAGAAGCCAACATTAGTACTTATTCAGAAGATATCGCCAATAAATATTCAGGAGCCATCATCAATAGTTATTTAGAAGATACAGTGCCAACAAATATTCAAAAGCCATCCAATTTATGAATGGTGATGGTCTGTCTCGGATACTACAAATCGGCAATTTGTTTTTACAATACAATCAAGGATGTATTTCTCACTTATCAGTAGGTTTTGAAAAATATGATTTTTTTTTTTTTTTTTTTTTTCAGATTTAACATAGTGTTTAAGATTGTTTAAGAAATTAAATGGTAAAATTAGATATTGGCAGGCATCTTGGAAATTCCAATTCCGAGGTGTAATACAATAAATGGCGACAATGCAAAATCGCTGTCTGAAAGAATAGTCCTGCCGTACTATTACTACTACTAATAATAATGAAGTGTTTAAAATATTTACAATTAATCACATAAGATATTTATTTTCAATGTATCTGACTAAATCATATTCTAGAAAAAATGCACTTTAAAAAGTGCATTTTTACTGTTAAAGAACCATATTAAACCTATCTGTACATTGGAAATACATGTAGAGTTTTACATGTTGTCCTAAACTAACTAAAAAAATTAAATAGTGAAAAATACAGGCATTAGGAAAAATTAGTTCATAATTTCTTTAACCAAGCAATAATATCCAAAAATTCATCGCCAGATAGTGACAAAAATTTAAAAGTCTCCAGAGGGTGATATACTAAAACTGCAACGCTAAATGGTTAAGATGTTAAGAATTTCTCCTTGTTCTAGAAAAAAAAAAAGTTGTTGTTTGTTTTGTTTGTCTAGCTGTCTAGCATATGTTTTCGCCCAAAATAGTGACAAATTGTTATTAAGTTGCCGAACGTTAAAATAGATTTTTGACATATTATAAACCAAATGATATAATATTAAATATTGCGTATTTCAGTGTGATGTCAAATGTGGTGAATTTCTATAATACTGTTCTGCTTTTGTCTTGTGTTATGTACTATTAGCATTCCATATCAATAAAAAGCAAAGCTGCAAATAGTTGAGTAAAATCCTGCAGGGGTTAATGAGAGAAGCGAATCCGGGGGGGGGGGGGGGGTTGAAGCCTTTCTTGGGGGTTGGTGAGCGGAGCGAGCAGGGAGCAGAGCCCCCTAGTGGTGCAAAATTTGGTAGGAATTTGGTATATCTTTTTTTAATGTATGGACTTTAAATAGAGTGCTTAAAGGAGCACTCTGTGTGTTTTTTGATGGAGTGTTCTTTTGATAAAAAGCGATCTAAAAAATTGTTTCGGCCGGCGATAGTTCTTCTTTATGAAGGGTTGAAGTTCCCGCGTGACAGCTGTGATATCGAGATCTGCAACAGTGATGACGCGTTTTTCATATAGTCTAAATTGCATTATTGTATATTTAAGTTCTACTAGTATCGCCCAGTGGTCGAAACTCGACCATTTTTTTTTTTTTTTTTTTTTGCAAAGCAAAGTTATTGCCTACTTGTCCTAAACGGAATGCAATTGCAACACAGCTGCGGCAATTGTTTGCCGATATTCACTTTAACTGAATCAGCAGAGTTTTACTTAATATAACTATTTCTCTCTGTAGATGTTAGCCTTTCCTGAAATGAGAGAACATCGCAACGTGAAAACGCCCCTTGTTGTGTGATACAGCCCAGAAGCTTATAGGTACCATGCCAAACCAAGGCCCAACCAAGTATCAAATTCTGTTAAATTAATTCGATTGGTTCATAAAGTACAGTGTTTGAAAAAAAAAAAAAAAAAGTTATTTTTCAAAAATGGTCGAATTGAGTTCGGGAAATTCCAAAACGTGTAACTTTATCGAAAACCGAACACCTAAAACTTTTCTGAATCTTATATTTTCTACTTATATATGCAGAGGAAAGAATAATAAATCCACTTTTTAAAAAATAAAAATAAGTAGTCAATGTCACTTAATTAAAATGCAAGGAAATCTCAAAACGTGTAAATTCATCGAAAACCGGAAATCAAAAGTTTTTATGTATCTTCTACTTGCTTCTTCTACCCACAAAAGCTAGCAATAAAGACACTTTTTTAAAAAATAAGTAGCTAATTTCAGTTAATTGAAACGTAAAGAAAGCTCAAAACATGTAAATTCAGCAAAAAACGGAAATCGGAATATTTTCCGAATCGTCTACTTATACATGCAGCAGTTAGTAACAAATCCATTTTCTTTTTATTTAGTATATTAGTTGAATATTTATTGTTTAAATATCACCCTTTGAAATGAAATGTTTATGTTTACATTCGAAACTGGAAGTTTGCCATTTTTTTTTTTCTGGAGTTTTGTGATTTTAAATTAAAATTTTTTCAATTTTATAGAAAAAATAACTCAATCAAACACATGTAGACAGTAACTTATATATAACTATACCCAAATATCGGAATTAAAATCGGCAGATAATTTCCGTTATTTTTTAATAATTTTTTACAAAAAATCCAACGGACGATTAACATAGAAAATCTTTTTCGTGGCTCCATGGACAGACAGTGAGGTCATCACTTCGCTTGCGTATCCGCGTTTGTAATGATCGATAGATGGCGCTTTTTCAGCTCTTGTTGTTAGTAAATATTACAGCCCCGTGTATCTATTTTTGTTCTTTTTGTTATTCTACTTAATATTCGTACTATAATTTCTCCGCCATTACATCATGGAAAATTGATTGCTTTTGGAAAAAAATATTTCAGTTTATTCAAAGTTCGATCGAAAGTAGATATTTAACTGAAGCTGAACAAACATTAGTTTCAAATCATCTGATTAATTCTTTACTTCCATTAGCCGAAGCAACTGAAATTTTAAAATTTGTCATTTGGAAATAAATGGAAGCTTAATTCTGGATTTCTTGGTCCTTTGGAGTTACACTGGATAAAAGGGATCCGTGAACTTTTAAAACAGAGAAGCTTTAAATTGCTACAATTAACTAATTATGCATGTATTTTTTTTTTTTAATTAATAAGCACTAAAAATAAAATTTTAATATTAAATAGTTTACTTACTATAAATTTTTAAAAAATTATAATAATGCGAATAAAGTAAACGTTGTCTTTAGAAAATGGGGATATTTGGTTGCCGTACTCATTCCTCACAACGTAGCACTAGTTCGACGTAAAACTCACTCACTCACTCAATCACTTGTTGGTCAAGTTTTTGAAAACTAGGGAATTTTCCCCTCCGCTGAAATGTACGTGTTAATGAAAAATTCGAAACGATATATGTCTGGAGAAATGAAAGCGTATCATTTGATAACTTGAAAATATGTTTTTTATTTTATTTGTATATTCTCATAATTTTTATACCGATGTGTTTCGATTCATTTGAATGCGGTTTTAGAATCCTCGAATGTTACGAATTAACTGAGCGCGAAGTGAAATATTTGATATGTGATTTACGTTTTATGAAGTCAACAGAAATTTCAACATGAAAAAAAAAATAAAAATAAAAATATAAAATTATACAGACACGACATTATTTCATTATTTAAAACATGAAAATCTGACATTGACAGATTTTAATTTAGTGCCAGAGGCCTACTGCTAAACTTGTTAATATCGACAAATTCTTCTTTGGTTAATTCATGACGATCTAAATTCCATGATAAAGTTTTCATTAAATCAAACCAATGTGTTTCAGCTGCAGATACTGTAACAAATAACGTTGGGAGTCCAAACTGTCTTATAGCCGCAAAACAACGTTTTTCTCTTTTCCCAATGAGGGAGAGAAATTTTTTCCCAAGGGGTGTGCCTTGGGGGGGGACTCATGTCAAAGGTGTGCCTTGGGGGGGGGACTCATGCCAAAGTTGTACCTTGGGGGGACTCATGTCAAAGTTGGGCCTTGGGGGGACTCATGTCAAAGTTGTACCTGGGGGGGACTCATATCAAAGTTGTGCCTTGGGGGGGGACTCATGTCAAAGTTGGGCCTGGGGGGGACTCATGTCAAAGTTGTGCCTTGGGGGGACTTCATTCAATAAATCCCCATTCAATAAACCGACTGAAATAGGCCCTTAGCACTATTAAGAGTGACGTATAAAAATTCGACAACGCTGTACCGACTGAAATAGGGGTACCTTGGGGGGGACTCATGTCAAAGTTGGGCCTGGGGGGGGACTCATGTCAAAGTTGTGCCTTGGGGGGACTTCATTCAATAAATCCCCATTCAATAAACCGACTGAAATAGGCCCTTAGCACTATTAAGAGCGTATTATAAAAATTCGACAACGCTGTACCGACTGAGATAGGGGTACCTTGGGGGGGACTCATGTCAAAGTTGGGCCTTGGGGGGGCTTCATTCAATAAATCCCCATTCAATAAACCGACTGAAATGGGCCCTTAGCACTAATTAAGAGTGACGTATAAAAATTCGACAACGCTGTACCGACTGAAATAGGGGTACCTTGGGGGGGACTCATGTCAAAGTTGGGCCTTGGGGGGACTTCATTCAATGAATCCCCATTCAATAAACCGACTAAAATAGGCCCTTAGCACTAATTAAGAGTGTATTATAAAAATTCGACAACTGTACCGACTGAAATAGGCCTCTAGCACTAAAAATAAAAATAAAATAAAATAAAATTCATGTTGCATATATTGTAAATTTTTATGCTTTTCTAATTACTTTTAAAGTTATATTTTTATTCTGAATTTTCATTTATTTAATTACATTTATTGCGTTGTTGAAATTAATTTGCTCTTGAAACTTCGATGACAAAACGTTCATTTTGTTAAGTATTTGCTTATTTATTAAAATATTGTAGTTAAAAAGTTAATTAACCATCGCCATTTTATGAAATTTCTTCGATAATTTTATTTAACTAGGGGGCTCTGCCCCCTGCTCGCTCCGCTCACCAACCCCCGAGGAAGGCTTCGCCTCCCCCCGACTCGCTTCGCTCATAAATCCTTGCGGGATTCTACCCGACTATTCACAACTTTGCCTTTCATTGAATTGAAATATTAATAATACATAACACAAGAGAGTTGAACAATATTATAGAAATCCACCATATTTGGTATCGCATTGAAATACACAATATTTAATATTATATCGCTTATAATATGTCAAAAATCTGTTATAACGTTCGACAATTTAATAACAATTTGCCACTATTTTGAGAGAGAACATAAAATAAACAACCATTGCACTAATTATTTAGAACAGAGAGAAATTCTTGACATCTAAATCATTTAGCGTTACAACTTTAGTATATGATCGACTTGTTAAATTTTTGTCACTGTTTGACGATGAATTTTTTGGGTGTTATTGCTTGATTAAAGAAATTATGAACTTATTTTTTCTAATGCCTATATTTTTTTTACTATTGAATTTTTTTAGTTAATTTAGGACAATTTGTAATACTCTGCATTTATTTCCAGCGTACAGCAAGGTTTAAAATGGTCCTTCCAACACTAAAGATGCAACTTTTTAAAGTGCATTTTTTCTAGAATATGATTTAGTCAGGTTGAAGATAAATATTTTATGCGATTATTGCAATAATTTTAAAAATTTCATTAGTAGTAGTAGTACGACAGGACAATTTCTTTCAGATAGCGATTTTGCATTGTCGACACTTATTGTACTACACCATGAATTTGCCAAGATGCCTGTCAATATCTGATTTTACCATTTAATTTCTTAAACTGTATTAAATACTAAGGAACAACTTTAGTATTTCCCCACAGCGATATTTGGCGATTATGGCTATTATTTTTGTTGGCGATTATGGCTAAATCATAAATGATAAAATCATAATCTAAATCATAGATTATAAATTATAAAACACTAGCTGTTACCCGCGACTTCGTTCACGTGAAAATTTTGATGTGTATGTGTGGGAGCGTGGGAGCTGACGGTTTGATCATATTATGTAATGTAATGAAACCTTGTCATTGTGGTGCTGTGCAAAACAGAGTCTGATAAAGTATACTAAAAAAAAATTGTAATTCATTGAAAGATCTACGGGAAAAATATACAATTTATTTTTATTCTAATACCGATCTGTATACAACATTAAATGACTTACTTTCCGTCAGCACGTGCAAGTTCTGGGCACTTGAAACACGTGAACAACCAACATATAATTGACCGTTATTTATTTATTTTTAATGCCAAAATAAATAAATAAATAGTTATCGCCAACATGGCGATAAAAATTGAAAATTCGTTCATAGGGATCCTGTACTAAAACAGTATTGCGTTGCGGAAGTATAAAAACTGGTTGTCAATTATGAATTTTATTTCGAAACCTTTCTTTGTATGATTTTAGTTCACTATTGCACAATATTAATCTGGTTCTAATAATAATTTGGTGACTGGTGAATAAAATTTTAATTATGTGGTGAAATTCATATAATATTTGAGTTTCAATTTTTTTTACAAAAAAAATTTTTTTTTCATCTCCCGGCGAATTTGTTGAATAATATTTTAGCTCTTAAACAATTTTGGACGGCTTTGCCCGCTACACTGGCAAACTCTTTTCTATATAGCTTTATGAAAAAAAAAAAAAAAAAAAAAAAACTGAAATCGGTCAAAAGCTCGCTTTGGGTTCCCGCTATCTTCGCCAGCGACTTGTTCGTCCTTGCAATCTCCGGTGCCTGTCCCTATTGCCTGCGACAATGGCTTACCCGTGGGCTTCCATTTGGGTGCTAATAATATATGATAGTTTCGATACGGACAATATCGAAAAATTTGAAGTAGCTCTTTTATATCTGAATCCAAGTTACAAATGAAAAACATTATACGTGATGTACATAATATTTGCTCTCAAGTTATTTCCTATATTTATTTGATTTAATCGATCAACCATAGAATGGCAGCAATTTCAAGCCACATATAATATTACAATATGATATGATCGGCTACTTCTATCGCATGAGACAATTATTATTATTATTTTGTGGGTATATATACTTCAAGCTTAGTTAATAGTAGTTGGTTATAGAAAAAAAAATATAATAATAATAATAATAATAATGTGTAAACTTGATCACGGTACAGCCTTAATGCCCTTGGCGACTTTTGAATTTTTTTGCCGTTTTAGAGCAAAATATAATTTATGCAATTATTGTTCCTATACGCAAGCGAAGTGTGACGTCACTGACCGTCTGTGGATGCAAGAAAATGATTTCCTATGTTGATCGTCCATTGGATTTTTTGTAAAAAATTATTAAAAATCGAGGAAAATTATTTCCCGATTTTAATCTCCATACTTGGGTATATATATATGTATTAGTTATCATGCGCATGTGTTAGATTGAGTAATTTTGCTGTCAAATTGACAAAATTTTAATTTTAAATTTCAAAACTCTGTCGTTCTTGGCGCTTATTGCATTTGGTGATCAAAAACGTAATACGAAAATATACATGCCAGATGTATATTTTCGTAATATGCATTGTACAAACATTGTTCCATATTTTTCATTACTCTTTTAAAATAAGTTGTTAAAATAACGATGATTTTTGAAAGGAATTAAATTATGTTCGCCATATAATTTGGCGATTTTTTTTTTTTTTTTCTGCCAAGGATGACCGATATCAAATCTATTCCGCTGCAACATCTTAATATCAGATACTTTATATCGACATTTGGAAACAAACGTGACTTCAAATTATTATAGAATATGTATCATTTTCCTTTTAATTAGTATATTAATTGGATATTTATTGCGTTAATATCATCATTTAAAATGAAATGTTTGTGTTTTCAATCGAATATGGAAGTTTGCCATTTTTTTTTTCTAGAGTTTTGAAATTAAAAATTCAAATTTTGTCAATTTTACAACGAAAATAACTTAATCTAACGCATGGACATGATAACTAATACATATCTATACCTAAATACAGGGATTAAAATCGGGAAATAATTTTCCTCGATTTTTAATATTTTTTTACAAAAAATCCAATGGGCGCTTAACATAGGAAATACTTTTCTTGCATCCACGAATGGCCAGTGACGTCATCACTTCGCTTGCGTATTTCTTTCTATCTTTCCCTTGGCGAAAAATGTCCGATCTACTTCAGTATCAAAATAAAAAAAAATGTCCATAATTATCAATAAGAAAATACCTTTAATATAATGGTGAATTAGCTTTTATGCCAAGCGTGTTTCACCCGCCGTACTAAAGAATGAAGTTGAGGTATATAAAAAAATGCTATGAAATAAAATTGAGGAGAAATATGTTAGATTTGTAATATTACTATTTTATTTTAAAATTATAAAGTGTCATTTTCTCATCGACAAATTTAACATTTAGTATTTTTTTTATTTTTCGCGTGAAAACATATTTCGTTTTATGATAAAAAATAAATAAATAAAAATACCTCGTAAAATTTTTTGGCAACAATTAAAAATTTAAATGGCTTATATTAAGTCAATTACCAGTTTATTATTTTCATATTTTAATTCATTTTAAAAAATCTAATCAAATTTCCGGGATAAATAGTAGCCTATGTTCTATTCCAGACTATTCTCTATCTCTGTACCAAATTTCATCCAGATGCGTTTAGCCGTTGTGGCGTGATTGAGTAACAAACATCCATCTATCCAAACTTTCGCATTTATATATTAGTATAGATAAAATCATAAATCCAAAATAAACAACATATTGGCTGCCATTTTATATCGCAAACAGTCCAGAACGACATCGTTATCGTTCAAAACGACGGCAAAGAAAAATCACCAAATCAGCCAATGAGGTCCCGTATTAGCTGTAACTACAATATTTTAGCAATGCAGTTATACTAAATTCCTTTATATAGAAAAAAAATGTCCTATTGTATTGAATTCTGATTTCTGCAAAGTTTTATATCAATGCTTAAAAAACAAAAATAGGTTGCGGATTTTATTATTATTATCATTAATATTGCACCATTTTATAATTTATCTCTATAGGAAGGCATGTCTAGAGTTAAAATGGCAATTGCGGTTGCGTAAATGAATTCCTTGAAGAAAAACGTACGAGCTTCATTTCTAAATTTTAAAAATCGCTAAATTGGTCATAGTAAAGATCTATCCTTTTAAATATGTTTTGAGTTAAAAAAGTAAATCTTTATATAAACTAATATAAATTTTTATCTCATAAATTCAATTTTAAAAATGTCTGCCTTTAACCTCTAACTCTATACCAATAATTGTTTAACATAATCATGGTATTCATTACTAAATCTTTTTCGCCTAACGTTAAAATAAAGGAACAACTTCAGTATATCCCCACAACGATATTTGGCGATTTTTTGTTGACGATTATGGCTAAATCATAAATCTAAAAATCATAAATCATAATCTAAATCATAAAATCATAAATGATAAAATCATAATCTAAATCATAAAACATAAAATAGTAAATCCAAAATAAACAACATATAAGCTGCCATATTATATCGCAAACAGTCCAGAACGACATCGTTATCGTTCAAAACGGCGCTAAAGAAAAATCGCCAAATTCAGCTGTGGGGATATACTGAAGTTATACCATAATATAAACTAAAATAAAAATATAAACTAATTTTCGTTTCATCTTTATTAAATTTTTACGTAATATATTAAAAATATTGGTTATTTTCAAATGTTTCGCTATTCTAAATATTTTTTTCTTCTCTCGAGCATCTCAAAGATACTAATTATTCAATTTTTCTTATTTACACCATTGATCACATTTTAATTTTCCTGAGAAAAGTGACGTCAGAGACACAGAAAAAAACGTCATAAGAGAAACTTTTCCCTCCGGTGGCAAATAGAGTACCTTTATAAACCCGCGTTTTTACTTAATAACTTACTTAATTAAAATGATAGAAATTTCTAAGCTGCTAAAATGCCTTCCTTAAAGCAGTCGGAATACACTGATATATCTCATGACGCGGCGAACCCTACCCTCCGCGAGAAGTTGCTGTCGCAGACAAAAAAAAATTGACGCCAGCGACAGTTACTTTTTTTTTAATATATAGAGATTACGTTAAAGAGTCGTCTGCATTAATATTTCTTTCATTTCGGACGTAAACAAACGTTTTGTAAGGTTGCCATAACGTAACTCGGCTCCGCGGCAATCACTGTCGCGCATGTTAAAAGCAAAAAATCATCACTGGACACCCCTACCTCGCTGTTCATGAATCTGAAAACGCTCGTATCTCGGCTCCGCGGCAATCACTATCGCGCATGTTAAGACCAAAATTTCCCATAATGTAGTCTCTAGTGCAATGTAAAATACACTCAAATAAAAAAAACAAATGAACCAATCAAATATCGCCTAATTTCCTGTAATGTAGCTCTAGTGCAACGTAAAATATACTCAAAACAAATGAACCAATTAAATATAGCCTAATTACCCATAATGTAGCTCTAGTGCAATGTAAAATACACTCAAATCAATAAAAAACAAATGAACCAATCAAATCTTTCCATACTGCGTCATAATAGAATTGTTAAGTTATGTTTACAAGGATAGGCAGTTTCTCGCTACGGAAGTTCGCCAAGCAGAAAGTGAACCTCTGTTCTACGGATCAACCAAATCTGCTGTTCACCGGCTACTTTAATTCTCGGATTTGCTGATCCATGGTTTAATCCGAGTGTTAAGAAGTTGGTGAATAAGGCCCTATTCCACCAACTTCTTAACACTCGGATTAAACCTCGGATCAGAGGTAATCACTCGATTATAGGAAAATCGGTATTCTCCAACGAAAATCCGCAGTTCACCGGCTACTTTAACACTTCGTTTTTGATCCTCGAATATCGGAGGATTAACAGAGATAATTCTCGGACCTTTTCGTAACGCATGCGCACTCCGCAGCTCAGCTTCGTAAACAAATAACAAACATGGCTGACGTTGACGATCTATGCTCACTAGATGATATTGAAAGCTTAGAACTATTGGAAACATTTGAAAGAAGGAAAAGGACGGTGCATCAAATTAGAGTAAATGATTTGGATTCTTTGGATTCTTTGGATAATGTGGCATTTCGATATCGCTATCGATTAAATAAAGATTCCGTGGAATTTCTAATACGAATGTTAGATAATAGGCTGTCATCTGCCACAGAAAAGAATAATGCATTAACTTCGGCAGAAAAAAAATTAATAGCTTTAAGATTCTCTTAATCATAACAATCAAAATTTTAAATCGTAGCGTAAACAGTTGTCGTCTGCGTAATTATTCTTTTTAAAAATGTTCTGAAATAAAATTGATTATTAATCCGTGCGTAAACAAAAGCGAAGTAAACAAGAGTATCAGTGTTGCCAATTTGCTTTTTCCCTTTCTAATCTTCTAATCCGATTGATTAGTTAATTGAAGCCGAATGGTGAATAAATGCTATCTTCGTTCTTGGCCAATCAAAACGAAGCTTTTATTTCTCTTCCAGTTAATCCATGGATCAAGTAATCGGCTGATGGTGAATACCGTAGGAATTTAATTCATTGTTAGCTTTGATTCTCGGATTTGCTGATCCATGGTTTAATCCTCGTTCAATGATGTTTGGTGAATACGGCCCTAAATCCTATATTTACTTCAATTGTTTTATTATGATTTTATTTTAAAGTTAAAATGTGCAATAAGGTATTGTTTGTTGTTATTATTATTTTATTTTGACAGATTAGGCGTGTAAAATTAGTAGTTATAAGCATGAAGATCTTACTTCCGTCTCCAAAACAATAATAACACTAGAAAACCTATGAAAACTACTACAATCAAGTTCTTGACATTTGTATCAATACAATCTGGTTGTGGTTGTGGTTGTGTGGTTTACCGCAGGTTGACTACATAAAGGTCTTAGACCTGGATGGAATGTCTTCGATAGAGGTCTTTCTAATAGGTCCTATCCCGTTTTCACACGAGTTTTAGATAACTCTAAACTGTTAGATCAACGAGCGCAACTTGATATTAAGCACGGGATCCCCTGTATTATAATTTTGAGAGTAGAAGCTCTCGACTACGAATGTAATCATGATATACCTTTTTACAATCCCTGCATTATGCCTTATCTACAATTACACTGTTATAAAAAAAAAAAAAAAAAAAAAAAAAAAAAGTCATATTACAGATAATTTCTGGCATTTTGCCATTTGCCCATTACGTAGCTCTAGTGTCATTTAAAATTCACTCAATCTCAACATTAGCCTCACATTATAGCGCAACCACGTTTCTAGAAACTAGCTTCGAGGCCGTGTCCAATGGCTTGGAAAAGTACTAAATTGACCGATGGGTTAAGATTTGGCAAACATTCAGTCCCTTATCGCTATTTTCCCTCAATCACCTCTATTTTAACAGTGGATTCGTTGAGTCCACAGAAGCTACCATGGTCACGAATAAAGTGGTTAGAGAATACCGTAATTATTCTACTATCTATAATAATTGTTTTATAGAATAATTTTCAATCTACGTTGTATAATAACTTCTTTTGTATTATAATTTCCACTTTTATCAGAAAATGTAGCTTTTACCTTTATTATATTAAAAAAAAGTTCAAAATTAAAATGAAGTATTTTTCGATTTTCAGAACGAAGCAATGGCGAAACGACAGAATCCCAATAATGTAACGTTTAGTAGGTAAGTTATGATTTCAAATTTGCATACAATTTTTAAGGATTTATAAAAAGAAGCAAACATTATAACTATTATTCTGACAAATAATTTTTGTTTAAACGTTCGTATGATATAATAACAAATCTGCATATAAAAACCTTCCTTAAATGTAGTACAAATATGGAGAACCTTTTAAGCCGTGCTTCTTAAAAGTTATATTTTACTCTTTTTTTTTTTTTTTTTCAATTTAAATTCCACAAAGTATATGTTATAAAAAATTAAAACTTCTACATAATTTATGCAAAATGATCTAAAAATAATTATAAGATAGAAAAATATATATATATATATGTACCATGTTTTTAAATTTTCTGTTGAATCATATAAACTTGGCAATCCTATGTACTAATAAACACTTTTAAAAAAAAATTCTGATGAATTATCCCATCAGCCTGAAAGAAAATGATCAAATCCGTAATAAAAAGAGCAATTATAAGAAAATTTCAAAAATTTATTAATTGAATCAAGTATAAAAAGCATGCATTGTCATCGTGTTCTGAGTTATTCTAAAAGTTTCAAACGTCTGTCTAGTCGGGAAGTTATAGCTATTGAACTATACTAGTACTTTTTCAATGTGTATAAAATTTTTAAAGTGATAATGACGTCAATTTTTGTGAGATGCATAATTTATTTTTTTACAATTTTTTATTGTTCACGTTTAAGTAAATGTATTTATTTTCCAGTCGAAAAAAAATGAACTCGTAAATTTTTTTGGCAACAATTAAATCATAAAAATACACGATGATAAAAAATAATATATAAGCAATATTTAAGCATGCGGACTAAATATTGTGAACTAATTCAGTGAACTAATAATAAAAAAAAAAGTTGGTATTAAAAATAAAATATTAATCCTTTTAAAAACAACATATATTACCAATATTAACTACATTAGCACTTCATGAATGTGTAGAAAATTTTAAAGTTATAATGACGTCAATTTTTGTGAGATACCTAATTTAACTTTTTATAATTTTTTAAAGTTCACGCTTAATTAAATGTATTTATTTTTATGTTAAAAGAAAATGAACTCGTAAATTAATTTTGGCAAAAATTAAATTATAGCTAATAATTAAATGGCTAATTTTAAAGCTATTAGGAGGTTATTATTTTCATATTTTAATTAATTAAAAGAAAACTAATCGAAAATTCGAAAATTCGGCTTCGAGTTATTGCGTTGTCATCATGTTCTGAACTATTCTAAAAGTTTCAAATGTCTAGCTAGTCGGAAAGTTAGTTAAAAATCGATCGCAAGATTCGTACAAACGTATAAACAAACAAACAAACAAGAAAGCGAATTAATAAAAAACATGGTAATTATGAGATGTTTAAACTTTCTGTTGCTACTGGAAATATGCATACGCATAGTATACCTGGTGTTTCAGCTAATGCACACCAATATACATACTTTCGTTGGAAATCTTGAATTATTGTTAGCAGTTGCACAGAGCAGTTTCGAGAATTTGTTGTAAAAATAAAAACAATATCATTGAAACTGTTTTCTTTCAATTTTCTTTATATATATACTGCTGGTCATTAAAATTGCTACACCAAGAAGGAATGATAATTATGGAATGAAATGTGTTGGACACATACATTATAGCAGAAAGAACAATTGATTAAAATTTCAGGAAATTTCGAGTTATTTGTACTGCTTTATGTGTACATAAAGAAGCGACCTCTGTGAGCAATAATAGCACTTATTTGCCTAGGCATTGAATCGAACAGAGATTGGATGACATGTAAGGATAGAGCACTTCATGATGTTGTAACACGATGCCCCAATTCATCGAACGAAGTTACTGGTGAGTGGTGGGGGCCAGTCGTTTTTCAACGATTAAACAGTCACTTTCATTGGTGCGAGATCAGGAGAACGCGCTTGCCAGAGCAACAGTCGATAACATTCTGTATCAAAGAAGGTCCGAACAATACAAACAACTTGCGGTCGTGCATTATCTTGCTTAATTTTTGCGCTACGGAGGCCTCGAATACAGGGCAGAGGGGCGGGCCTTAACCTATCAGAAATTTAATGGCCGCTGTTCAGAGTGCCAGGAATACGAACAAGAAGTAATCGAGACGTGTATCCAATGGGAACCCATAACATCATTGGGAATGATGGGCAGTATAATGATGTTGAATCCCAGCTGGCAATGTGCATTATTCATAATGACGTTAAATACGGATAAGGCAATCTTGATGCTGTAAACAGGATTGTGATTTGTCTGAAAGTTGACTTCACGCCATTCCAGCGTCCAGGTTCATCGTTGATCACACATTAATGGCGCCCATATCAATGATGCAGTTTTCAGGGTAATCAGAATTTTGGTAGCCGCATACTGGGTCACCACATGGATTGATGGTATGTGGTATCATTGGATACACGTCCCGATCACCTCTTGTTTTTATTCTGGCCACTCTAAATACCAGCCATTACATTTCTGACGAGTTAAGGCCATCGCTCTGCCCTATATCCAAGGCCTCCGAAGCGCATCATTTAAGCAAGATAATGCACGACCGCAAGTTGTTTGTATTGTTCGGACCTTCTTTGATACAGAATGTTATCGACTGTTGCTCTGGCAAGCGCGTTCTCTTGATCTCGCTCCAAGGAAAATGACTGTTTAATCGTTGAAAAGCAACTGGCCCCCCACCACTCACCAGTAACTTCGATTGATGAATTATGGCATCGTATTAAAACATCATGAAGTGCTCTATCCGTACATGTCATCCAATCGCTGTTCGATTCTATTACTAGGCAAATAAGTGCTATTATTGCTCACAGAGGTCGCTGCTTTATGTACTGTTTTCTCAGTATATATAACTCGAAGTTTCCTGAAATTTTAATCAATCGTTCTTCCTGCTATAATGTATGTGTCCAACAAATTTCATTCCGTAATTATCACTCCTTCTTGGTGTAGCAATTTTAATGGCCAGTAGTGTATTTTAAATTATTCTTTATTAATTCTTCTTTATATGTAGCATTTGCACTCAGCATTTTTAAACCATCCTTCCTATAAATAATAATCTTTTTTATCCTCTCTACCTAACTTTATAAGTTTTTGTCAGATATTATTTAAACAATCTGTAGAAATGACATTGGAAAAAAAAAATTCTTCATTTTGATAACTAGGACATTCACTTTGCCAAACAAAGCGTTACTAGTCAAAATATTTACTTAAGCAATATATATGCTTCTGCCACGATATAGGCATTTCTTATTAACCCCTTAACTGTACCAGGCGTGTAAAGTCGGTAACAAAAGTGTCCGAACACTAGCAAAAATTCCTATGTAAAAATGTACACTTCATACGGTTTTGTTAAATAAATCCATATCGAATCATATTCTTACACTGACTAAGAGCAGGATTCGACAAGGATTTATTTAACAGAACGGTATGATGTGTACTTTTTTTACATAGGAATTTTTGCTAGTGTTCGGACACTTTTGTTACCGACTGTATATTCGTCTCGCTAAGCCGATGCGTTAACTGCCCCGGGCGTATATATACGCTTTTCCGAAGTAGAAACCTTTGTGTTGCGCTGCTACCAGTGAAACGATTCACACGGTTTTGGAATGGAATTAAATAACCGTGACAGTGTTTTCGATGGATTTACTTATTTCAGAGACGACGGGGAGTGAGGAGATTTGGAAAAGGGAATGTTTCTGGAACAGTGTACGCATAACAACGCGCGCCTGTGTGAAAAATGGTGGCACTTGGAAACGAATCTCGTAATTATTCGTCGGAAGGTAAGGGGTTAATGCATGCCTTTAGTAAATAATTATACGCTTATAGATACTGGTAAGTTTTGAGTAAAATTCTATAGAAATTTGGCAGATAGCTGAGGAATGTCAACGGCTGATGTCGGAGAAGAGATTATAAATGCGTATAGTAGTAGTAAGCATGTAATATCGCAAAGTTTAGGCATTTTTATCCAATAGTTTGATGAATCCTGCTTATTTATTTATTTATTTTAACTTCCATGCATGGAAGATATCACATACGTATGAATTATTATATTATGATAAGAAAAAAAAAAAAAAAAACGTAAACTGTTTTCTATATTAAAACCTGCATAAATTACTACGTCAGAAACACCAAAGAAAAATATTGGAAATGCATACAGCTGTTTCGGCAGCCTTAAGTGTGCCGTCTTCAGTGCAAAAAGGATTCGAAAACGGCACGCTTAAGGCTGCCGAAACAGCTGTATGCGTTTCCAATATTTTTCTTTGGCGTTTCTAACGTAGTAATTTATGCAGGTTTTAATATTCCAACGCCAAGTCTCCTGTTATTATTTGTTTTCTATACTGTTAAATGCTTCATAATGGTGAATAATTCATGGTTTTCGATATTGTTTCAAGTAATTTCTTATCTCAATAGGATTACAATAAATTTTACTTGCACACCAGCGTTTATTCCTCTATAGTCCAAAGTACAAACATTTTTTTTCCCCTTCAAAATTTTAAATCGGAAACTCAAGAGATTGTGTGTACAAAAATTTATTTTTTAACCTTCTCTTTTTTTTTTATGACAGGGGGTCTTCTTAACATCTGATTAACTTTCATAACCTTATACTTCAATTGTCATAGAAAATAAGACAAAAGTCTTCAAAACCGATCAACAAATAACACATTTTTATATAAAAAGGTATCATTTTGAAAATTGCAGTGTCACGTTTGATCTTAAATGGAATACGTAACTTATTAATTAAAAAAGGAACCAATCTAAAGGAAAGGAAAAAAGGAACTATCTAAAAAAAGGAACCAGTAACATATGGCATGGACCAACAAGGAATAATTATTATAGATCAGAGTTCGAGTGTGGATTGTTGCTTTACAGTCACTTTTTGCACTGATTTTATACTCACTGCACTTCAGTCTACGGCTTAAACTGGCTTTTACGTGGATCACTACGAACATCCATGCCTACTTCAAGATTCGAACCAGGCACTTAGAAACTGAAAGCTAGAGCTCTAACACTTTTGCCATCAGGTGGGCATTAAAGATCAGAGATGCCTACAGTTATGGATCCTGTGTTTAAGGGGACTTGACACCTTCGACTTGGCACAATAGACAATTTGCACGTTTTCTGATTTTATTCTTATATAATAGAAAATGAAAAGGTAAGAAAATAAATACATACATTTTCTTTATTTGAAATCTAATGACTGATTTATAACAATTTTAACATCGCACTATTTACTCTATCGAGAAAACGCAATATAATATATCGTGACGTCACTCTTTATGACAACAAACGGAAGTAATCGTTGCTTACATTCGATTTCGTGCTTTGCTTTGCTTCTTGAATCAGTGAAATAGGTTTTATATGTTATAATAATACAACGGCTAATGCTTCTCAAAAGTTATTCTTTAGCGTTCCACAGGATCCTATTAAACGAAAACATTGGGCAACCGCCATGAAAAGAAAACAATTGAAAATAATGATAACAGAAAATGGTGATAATGATATTAAATTATTATAAGATGAAAAAGAAATGCTCAGAAATCACATGAAAGATTAATAATTACGAAAGTTAAAACAAATTGCTGCTTACGAACCAGGCTAACAAAATGTAGACATTGAAGCATCATAAAGTGTGACGTCAGGCAGCGTTTTGAAGTCACGTGATTTTTAATTAATTTTAAAGTTATTTTTTAAATTAATGAGAATTGTTTTTGCATTTTTAATAAACTTTTTGAAATTTATGGGCCTTAAACTACCAGAAAAACAGGCTTTTGTTCAAATCACCCATGTGTGCAAATTCCTCATTGGCAGTTTCATATAAAAACATATATTACCATTTAATATTTATAAATTAAAGTATATTAAGTTTGTTCAATAAAATATATATTCAGGCAACAATTCCTATGATTTTTTACAAATTTGAAATCCTTAAATTGGGTTTTCTCAATTTGCATTTTTTTTTTTTTTTTTTTTTTTTTTCATGAATTCGGGATCTTCAAAATGCTTAAATTTCTACAGATATTTCAGAAATGACTTAATTACATAGGCCTACAAAAATGAAGTTGACAAAATTTTATTTGATGATTTCAGCAGATCTTTATGTTTCTTGATATGCTGAAACCGAAAATGCAGCCCATTTTTCTCTATCACGTATATATTTTTGTCATTACAGGGTGTTTACCGACACGATTTCTTACATATAGCATTATAACAATCGGTTGTTTGGTTGGTTGATATGGTTGTAAGTCACACTAGTGCTTCACAATTACAACAATAGGCATCTATGATTAATTAATCATGGAAACATACAATAAAACTTACTATAATTATATTGATGGAAGAGTAATGGAAGAAATTGTATAGGCAGGCACCCTGTATTGACAAAAATCTATACGTGATAGAGAAAAACTGGCTTCATTTTCGGTTTCAGCACACCAAAAAACATAAAGATCAGCCAAAATTATAATATCAAAATTTTACATGTCGACCTGTGTTATTTTTCCTGCATGTTTAATAAAAACTGCTTAAAGGAATTAGGGATGAAGTTTTAAATTTGTTGATTAGTTTTTGAGAAATTGAGCATGTCTGTAAAAATTTGTGAAGAAAATAAAAATGTGATTTTTGCCACGTATTTATTTTTAATATTTTTTCTTTTAAAGGTATTGAAAAATCTATGTCTAATTCTTTTAAGTAGGTTCTAGTTAATATCTAATATATATATATATATATATATATATATATATATATATATATATATATTAAGGGGCCTCTCACTTATTGTGCCCAGAAGCCAGAGCCAACGTTATTCTATGGAGAACTTCGCTCTATTATAATTTATTAACTAATATATATTTTTAAATTCCGTTTTCACATTCAGAATCTTCACAACTATTAAACAATTTATCGCTTTCTAAAAATTACTTTTTAAAATTTTTACTATTTTATTTTGAGGTTGTAAAATGCGAATTTTCACAATGTGAAAATCTTCATTTTTGAGCTTAAAAATGAAATCTTAGAAAATAAAAATATTAATTTTTAGAAAGCGATAAATTGTTTAGTAGTTGTGAAGTTTCAAAAAGTGAAAACGGAATTTAAAAATATGTATTAGTTAAGGAATTATAATGGGGCAAAATGTCCCATAGAATAACATTGGCTTCGGCGTTCGGAGACGATAAGTAGAGAGTCCCCTTAAGTATTTTCATAAATAACTGTAGAAGTTGAAGCACTTTTAAAATCACAATTTCATGAAAAAATTCAAACTGATGAAACACAATTTAAAGTTTTCAAATCTGAAAAAAAAATTATCAAAAACCATAAGGTTTGTTGCTTGAATATATGCTTTACTGAACAAACTTAATATATAGTTCAATTTATAAATATTAAATGGAAATATAAGCTTTTATATGAAACCTTCTGTCCTACTAAATCAAAGGTGCCAAGTCCACTTAAGGTCACTCATTAAGTATTCTTACATGTGGAAGGCACTTTTCGGCACTGGGATACATGTATTTCAGTAATTAGTCTTTGGCGTTTCTGACGTAGTAGTTTATTCGGGTTTTACTATTCCAACGCCAAGTCTCCTGTTATTACAATTAGCAATGGTTTCGCATCATAATGCAATAATCTTACTTTAATTACAATAACAATTTAATAACCATAACAGTTTTCGTAAGTTTCGGTACATGCGATTTTTTTCCAACTGAGTGAAAATAATGCCTGGACCGGGAGTCGAACCCCGGATCATTGACTTACAAGGTCAAGGCTCTACCAATTGAGCTATCCAGGCCGACAACCGGTGGGCATTACTCACTAAGACAACCTTTTAGGCAGAGCAACTGGTCTATCATGTAGATAGCTCGACAGAATAAGCCGCAGGTAATGGAACCCCATTAAACCATGGGAGGAATAAATACATTTATTATTACATTTATATATTTACTTATACATTTATTATTACATTTATATATTTATTTATACATTTATTAATAAATGTATTTATTCCTCCCATTGTTTAATGGTGTTTTCCATTACCTGCGGCTTATTCTGTCGAGCTATCTACATGATAGACCAGTTGCTTTGCCTAAAAGGTTGTCTGAGTGAGTAATGCCCACCGGTTGTCGGCCTGGATAGCTCAATTGGTAGAGCTTTGACCTTGTAAGTCAATGATCCGGGGTTCGACTCCCGGTCCAGGCATTATTTTCACTCAGTTGGAAAAATAAATTTTCAATAAATATGATTTTCTTCCCAATCTGTTGATTGTGTGATATTAATAAATGTAGTTAATTTCAAAGTTTATAACTATTTAGCCAACTTAAATTGATGAAGTTAGGCTATGTATACGAGTTTCAATTTAATCACATAAAAAATAAAATAATTCCTTTTTAATTTTCAGGATTTTTGTACATGTTAGAATTTTTTACTCTACATTGGAACACAAGATTTACAGACATATTCCTAAGTATAATGTAAGTTGTCCTACATTATTTTTTGAAAACAATAGTTGTTTAAAAGCCATGTTTATGCAATAAATGTAATCTGTTATATTTGTATGTCGGCTTAATCCAAACTTTTATCCTTACAATTTATATTAAGGTACATATAAAAAATATAATAAGCAGTTTAAAAGAAAAATGATAAAAAAGTTATTCAAATTTTTATTCAAAACTATAGGCTAACAATGATTCTCAGTTTGACATGATATTCTATTTTTTATGGTCTATCACTTTATCCTGAAAAATAAAATTATGGAGCAAATTTTAAAATTATTTTTACAGGCTAAGTGCAACATGTGCATAAGTGAGGTTTTCCAAATACACACAAAATTAACCCTGGGCATATAATAGGTAAATAAATTCAGACTCATTCACGATTTCATTCAAAAATAACGAATAAAAAAATAATCGTCACGTGGTGAGGATTTTTAGAAAGTGAAGATAAAATCCACTTAAAAGCAAAATTTTGCCGTTCATACACTACAGAACGTACTCCTGTGTAGAATAAGAGATCCAAATATATAGGATATTTTGAATATATTTTGAATATATTGGAATTTTTAGGATAATCAAATTTTCTGAACAAGCGAATGTAACGAAATGCTCGACCTCTGGTGGGCTAAGGTGTAATTACAATTAACAGGAATAAGTTTCGGCTTTCGTCGAGACACCATTGCTTGCTGTATATTCTATGTTTAGTTTCACATATATTTATTGAATAAAAATGAATAAATCCGGAAAAAAAAAAAAAAAAAAAAAAAACACATACTGTTGTGTGCCACAGTGTAACTCCAAAGGATCGAGAAATCCAGAATTAAGCTTCCATTTATTTCCAAATGACAAATTTAAAATTTCAGTTGCTTCGGCTAATGGAAGTAAAGAATTAATCGGATGATTTGAAATTAATATTTGTTCAGCTTCAGTTAAACATCTACTTCCGATCGAACTTTGAATAAACTGAAATATTTTTTTCAAAAGCAATCGATTTTCCATGATGTAATGGCAGAGAAATTATAGCACGAATATTAAGTAGTAACACAAATAGAACAATAATACATACACGTGGCTATTATATTTACTAACAACAAAAGTTGGAAAAGTGCCATCTATCGATCATTACAAACGCGGATACTCAACAGACTTAAAAAAAAAAAAAAATCTGTAATGTAATTCTTTTAGAAAATAAATAAATAAATAAACGATGGTGAAAAATATCCATTAAAATTTTTAAAAAAATTAAAGAAGTTTTTACACTTGTTTGTAATGCTGTACACTTTCTTGGGGATACTGAAATGTATTGATTACATACATGCATATAATAATAATAATAATAATAATGAAAATCAAAAGCAATACTTTTAGACGTTAAGCTAATTACTGTATGAGTAATTTTTAAATTATTTTTTCTGCACCGACCACAGATGTCGATGAAGCTAAAATGTGACGCATGTCATGGAAAATTCTGGGCTAATCGCCGACCAATTTATATTTCCTTATATTAATGAAAATCCTTAATCAGAAATAATGTTTTTGGATGTTAAGCTGTTTACTGTTTAAATAATTTTAAATAAATAAATATATGTATATATATATATATATATGTTTGTTTCATCGAATTTGTTTTTCAGACTTCGATGAAGTTAAAATGTGACCCGTGTCCTGTAAAAATCTCTACGATAAGCGCCGACGACACTTAGAAGGAAAATTATCCAACAGGAACTTTGAGGAGTAGGGAAGGGAGCGTTGCCTTTTTTTTTTTTTTTTTTTTTTTTTTTATGTAAAATTAATAAACCACCAGTGTTAAATTTGTTTTCTTCACCTATAAAAACTTGTGCAACTTCTATCATTGCTAGTGCTTTAAACTTCCTACTTTTAAAACTGAAATATAGAAGGGTAGATTTACTTTATAGTCCATATTTGTAAACTGATAATAAAAATTTGCATATTTGTAAATTCTTATTTTTCATAGAGGAACAACAATCAAATATAGATATTTTTATACTATATATTGACACAACAGATCAACCTGTTTTTTTTTTTTTTCGTATAAATTCTCATATTGTTAATAAGTCTATAAAAAGCTTTTAAGCAGAAGTTTTGTGCAAGGAGTGATATTAATTGCGAGTTGTCTGAGAATCCATATTGCTGTCCTGTCAGCATGAATGAAAATATACCTTTTAGTACATTAGTTTTGAAAATTAAGAAGTTTTTTTTTTTTTTTTTTTTTTTTTTTTTTTTTTTTTTTTAATTAGTCTTTTATTATTTGTCTTTAAATAATTTCTAATTATAAATAGCGTACTTAAAAAAAAAAATATTTTTGTGTTATTTAGAATTAATAAATGACAGAATATTTTTATTTTTATTATTGTTATTGTTTTGTTATTATTATATTATCTTAATTATTAATATTTTCCACACAGCCATTTATATCCATTTCCATTAGACATCTAAAGTGCATTAAATGATCCATAAAAAGTACAAAATATCTTAAGAATGTTCATTAAAAGTCCTTGATATCCGGTACTAATTATAAATATCTATTAGATGTTTAAATGTAGACAAAATTTAGATGTGTCTTTTTCAATGTCTAATAGATGTAACATGTTAGATCAAAACAAGATTTAGATATTTTCAGTATCTATTAGATTTAACAAGTCCAATTATTGGAGATTTGGAGATTTATAGAATATGTAACAGACATCTAATGGATGTAAAAAAGAGTGACATTTGGCGTGCTAATAGATATCTGTAGGATGTTTATAGATATTTAATGGATAATTTTTTAACTTTTATAGATGTCTTATGGATGTAAGTGGATGTGTGGGTTCAAACTTCAAACACTTATCCGGTGTTTAAATAATATATCAATACAAAACCTCTTTTAATTTATAAAAATTAAAATACTTTGTTTATTTTTTCAGGGCATTATAAAGTAATAATATAACAGTTATATGATTATAAATTAACTATATAACAGTTTAAATAACATAATTGTTGCATGATAATTTTTTATTAGGAAACAGTTATGCATATTCATTTTTTACAGACAATGGAACTTTTCAGTTACTTGGGAGGTTACAGTGGAGTCTGGCTTGGATTTTCCCTTCTTACAGTGTATGAACTTTGTGAAATTCTTTTCTCAACAACATTATTTTTCCTCCGCAAGACAATCTATCAGAAGCAACACAAGAGAATTGCTGGAACAGTTATGAATTCTAAAAAAACTTCAAAAGTTTTTAAAAACAAAAGATATTTCAATTAATGAAACAAAATTTAGAACTTTTTCTTCTCTAAATTTGAAATCTCTGTCATAAATTTTCTGAAACATGTAGCTAATCATGTTAAATGTAATAATTAAAAAATAAATAAATGAATTTTTGTGTAATTGAATATTTATTTATTTTTTTATTGGCTAAAAGTTTAAGAAATTTAATTCAGTATTTTTTCAGATGATTTCTGATAATTCAAAGCATTACGATAGAGGCAATGTAACCAGAGGAAGCGACATTTCTATACTTTTACTTGCATTTTCTTATTTTGTCACCGCATTTTTTTTTTTTTTTTTATTTTTTTTTTTTTTTTTTTTTAATATATATAATTTTTTGAAGATTTTATTTATGTAATATTATTTTGATAAATTAATGTTCTGTAGTAGTGGCGACAAAATAATAAAACACACTTGAAAATATAGGAACTCTGCGCCCCTTTGTAACGCGAGCATATACAGCTTCGAAGGCATAACATAAAAGGGCTGGTGATGATAGTTATTTGCAATTGGTTTAATATATTCGACATACGACATTGACACATAAGATGTATTGCAGATGTATTCGACTGTATTGCGAGAAGTTGTTCGACGTTGAGAGGGATTGCATAATAGATTTTAGAGAGGCTACCTGGTTGAGCACACAAATCGGCTGTCATGTTGGACAAAGCGATATGGTACTTAGCTGAGGTTGGAAGTAGTGGTTCAGAATAGTTGCAATTAGTACCCACAATAGTTCGCTGGAAATGTCTCCGTGCCTCCAATACGCAAGAGGATTGTGCAATAAGGAGAACCGCTACATTAGCGCTAACAACAATTCTATCAATAATTTGATGATATTTTCCAACTCGTCGGAATACACTGATATACAGATAAAAAAATTCTAAGACCATTAGCAGAGGCTGGTCTGAAAGGTCGACGTTCATTACGACGGCACTTCCGCTTCCACTTCCCATATTTCGTGTAGCCTTGCGTGGTTTCATTCATGATAAAACTCTCCTGATGACCTCTGTACACGTGTGGGAAAAAGAAGGGTAAGCAGTCATACCTTTACATTCGTTAGAGAAAAGGTATACAGACATTACATCTCATGTGACAGTATGGAAAGCAGTCTTTCGGGATAGTCAGTAACCTATAGTCTGTTACGATAATACGTCGACAACATTTTGCACCCGACGGTACTTCCTGACGCATCGGCGGCCATTTTTACGCTTCAGCGAAACCAGAACTAAAACGTGTTACTCGCTTGGCGTCATTATTGCTTTTACGGAGCAAATATTTGACTGGTTTAAATAATGTCGGCCAATTTTCGAGATTACTTTAAGAAAGTGAAATGTAACATTTCTGTATTTAGAGCAACTTTTCTAACAGAGTTCAAGAATCACAAGAATGCTAATAGGTGATTAATGGAAAATTACATTATTTATTCTTTTATTCAACAAAATTTGAAATGTTTGTAAAAGAAGTAATGAAAAAAAAAAACATAATACAACTAAAGAAGGGATGAAGACATCCCCCATTGATATAATTTAAACAGTTTAAAAGTAATTTATGAAGAATAAGCAGGTCCATTAAAATATTACATATTCATATCACTTTTTTTTTTTAATGTTATTAGAGAAAATATGTCAAAATTTTAATATATCTCAGTGTCTTTGAAATAACAATTAATTTACATAATTAATCTCATTTTCGATTAATAAAACAAATTTCTGTCATTTATTCTTATTACATGTGATCATTATAAATAAATAATACTTAAAATATTATAGTAAGAAATTACACTTTTTGAAATATTTAACATTTCTGTCATTGGCTGGTATTTAAAATGTCATTATTTTCTTTTAATCACTTATAGTATCACATATTTTACCCTCACATTATACAACTTAAAAAAAACGTCCTTAATTAAAAGCTAGCATATTGTGGCCATCATAAAACTTTCGTCTATATCATTCCATATAATAGCACCACACACAAAAGTCAGTCATAGCTTCTTGAAATAAATATTTTGGAATTTGATGCCCGTATTTACCCAAGTTTCGGAGAAAACCCCGGAAAACTCCGAATGGCTAGGCCGGCGAGCGTGGCCTGGAATTGAACCCGGCACCTCACATCTACCAGTTTAGAGGATAGAACCTGTCCGCAGCTGGTAGGTCGATAACTTAAAATATTTAACGTTATGCTGTTTATTATTACTATATTATACATTATTCTTTTAGTTTGGGCATTGAACATTTTAAGTATTTTAAAAACAAATTTTTTAAGTCATATGGTTAAGAGATTAAGTCATATGGCTAAGTTGTTTAAGTCATATGGTTAAGAGATTATATCTATACCGCTGCTAAAAATTTTTACTGGCTACCTAGCATTTTTCAAAATGTTGAATCCAGATATATATCGATACATATCTGTATATAAATTAGATTGCAAACAGCCTACTATTTAAAGAGTCAAAAAATTTATTAATTCATTTATTTTCATTTTCTAAAAATATAGATAACTGAAATCATAAAATAATCGCAAAATTCAGCTATCATTGATGCAAAGAATAGTAACAAACAATATTCTCTCTCTCTGTCTTTTTTTTTTTTTTTTTTTTTTTTCAAATCATTGTTAATGAAAATCGCAATTAAGTAAATTAAGTATTAAGATTTTAAATACATAATTTTATACTTGTATTTTTTTTTTTTTTTTTATTCAAAATTCTGTTAGAATTTAAATGGAGAAAAAAATCAGTTCGCGTCTGACATTGTTTAAAGATTAGTAAACATTGGCGAACACTGTCAAAAAATTCGCCAACAACCCTAGTAAATTTCATAACAAAGTAATTATTTTCATCGTTACAAAAATACAATTTTTTAAAATTAAATCTGTAAATGAGTCATTTAAATGCCTTTCAGAATGTTAGTGTAGAACTTAAATCTTAAAAATAAAGCTCCTTAATATCAAACAGGTTACAATATTTCGCAAAATTCAGCTCTTGAATTTTGAACCACTTCTACAAATTTTTAATCCATTTTCTCCATTCTGCTCTATCAACTGAAAACTTATACAATCGAAATTGTCACTAGAGTAATTTGTACAATTGACGGCTACACAATCACCCATATTTCACATAAACAATTATCTGAAAATACGTTTAAAAACAATCACGCGCAATCCACACTGAACAGAATGTTAACCTTTGAGCGTAAAAATGGCGGATGCGTCAGCTCCCTATATAGGAGTCTTAGTACTTCCTATTGTATTTTTCCAGCCAGGTACTGTTTCTAGCAGGCCAGCGCTCGACCATGTACAAGTCTGTTCTGAAAAACTATGTTTATAGTCCCTATGTGTCAATAATGTCTCCAGATCATTCTCTAATTGACTATTCTTGGGACATGCTGGTTAAAAGGTATCAGCCGTCTCGAAATAGCTTTGATCGTATACAGCAGTTGCAGCTAACGATTACATTTGTTAAGAATAAATGACGGACCATTTACTAACAAAATTATTTTATTTTTGTTTCTTTGAGTTAGAGAACCGGTCAACGTATTTTTCTCTACTGGTGAAATTTTACACTGCCTCACTAGAATGGGTATCAAAGGACGTACATGATGCCACAGACTATTTAGTAACTGCGAGAGGGAGCAATGCTGTAACAACATTTTATCTCGATTATCTGCTTGTTCGAGATGGCTTTATTATCGAAGAAAACCTTTTTTTGTATCTTTACACGTTTTTAATTTTATGAATATATATGGAATAGAACGTCAAAATCGTTCTTAATAATAATAAAGCTGAAGAATGATTATATTTATCATTTTATCTAAAAATTGTAAAATACATGAACATGGGTAAAATCTTTTATGTCTTGTTTCATTTCTTTAACATATAAATATATAAACAAAGAATGTCTTATTCTTGTGTTTTATTTATGCGTTAAAATGTTTAAAGTTAAGAAATATATTAATTATGTATTAATCATATTTTATATAATAATTCTAATTAATCCATATTACCTCTTCTTTCTGTTCACATAATTTTATACACACACACACATATATCTTATACATTAAAAAAAATTATGAAAACTAAAGTCAGTCCGTCTGGCCGTTTTATCCGGCCGATTTCCTTCATTTTTTTTTTTTTTTTTTTTTTTTTTTTTAATGAAAGGTATTTAGACACAGATATGTCATCAATCATTGAAATTTACTCAACTCCCACCTTAGTCAAGTTATACTCAAACGCGATTCTTCCCTGTACATTTCTTATGGGACACATTCACTCAAGCAATTCGAATTCTCATACCTCCTCTTCTAATGAATGGATCTTGATCGTTTTACTCTCAGGACACTCAGTGGTTCAAGCTCTTTCTTTTGAGCTATTAACTGCTTAAATTCGTTGAGTTTGAGGAGAGTTATACGTGCACAATCAACTTTACATTAAATTTTTTCAAGATTTTTTTCAAGATTTTCCTTCACTCAAACCTCTATAACTAGAGTTCTAATTAACGTAGGCTGTTGACACAAGTCTTAGAACACTCAGTGGATCAATCTCTTTCTTTTGAGCTATTAACTGCTTAAATTCGTTGAGTTTGAGGAAAGTTATGCGAGCACAATCAACTTTACATTCAAATTTTTCAAGAATTTTTCAAGAATTTCCTTACGCATAGCTAATATTGTCTGGAAGGAAGTACTGTAAAATGATTTTATGTAATAATTACACCCTCTCATACATAGTCTATCCTAATGCTGCGGAGCAGCACGGGGCCTCTAGTATATATTTATTTATTAGTGGCTTATAATAATAATAATAATAATAATAATAATAATAAAATCTTGAATAATAAAATTTGAATGCATGCAATACAAAAATTATTTAATAAATATTTTTCCGCTATCAATGAAAGTAGTGTAACTAATAAAGAATTCTAATTTAAATAAAATGTAATAAGTTTATACAAATAATAATAATAATAATAATAATATTTGATTTAATTATATACACTGTACATTCAAATATTTTTTTTTTCTGCTCTTTTACATTTGTTCTGACAAGTAATTTTGCTCTTAACCAAATTAAAAGTTACTTTTGTATTTAATAACTAGCAGGGTTTGCCAGTTTCGCTGAGCATTATATTTAAATGAGTTCTCAAAATTCCATATCATTATTAATAAAATAGAAAAAAAATAAAAAAATAAATCACTGAATAAAAGTTAAAAATAAATAAACAGTCGAAATAAAAGTTCAAATTACCGCTGTGTTTGGTAGAAGTTTTCCTGCTCACAAAATATGTTATCCAGGTCCTTTTACTTCCAGGCATTTACTTCCCCTTCCCCAGCGGGAAAGTTTGACTTTTCGCGGAATCCACCAAAATGTAAAACGCATATATTTAATCAACACCCGGAGTCCAGACATCAAAATTTGCCATTCTAAAAAAAAATTGAAGCAAATTCAAACGTTGAAACGTGTTTTTGGCCTCGCACGTCGCAAAATCACTTTAGAGAGCATATTGCCTACGCATAACCAACCAGCACATGAAAAAACCGCTTTCCTGATATAAATTGGGCTAAGTTATTTTTGAAAACATGTTTTCGCCTCATCTGATTTTAAAGTAGGGAAAGGGGGTTTAATTTTGCAAAATCTCTTTATACTAACTTTTGGATACGTATAACCGGACCACACATCAAAAAACGCCTTTCTAAGATAATTTGGAACAGATTTAAACATGAAGACATGTTTTTCGCTCCTTCCCCTCGGTGTAGAAAGTAATTTCACGAAATTTCTTTATAGTTTGAGTATTGGGTAAGCATAGCCAATAGACGCATCAAAAATTCGCTTTCCTGATATAATTTGGAGTAGAGTTGAAAAAGTGTTTCCCCGTCCCTACCCAAACTTTAGAGGAGGGGAAGGACAAATTTCACAAAATCCCTTTATAGTGCGTGTTGGGTAGACACAACCAATTCACACATGAAAAATAATATTACTGAGATAATTTGGAGTAAGGTTGCGCTTGGAAACGTATTTGTTGCCCCCTCCTCCGATCCCCGGGGGGGGGGGGTAAGAATGGATTTCGCAAAATCCCGTTACACTAAGTGTCGGATACACATAAATAATTTATGCGCCAAATTTCGTGACCAAAAATCCCACAGATTTTCCAAGATAAATTTAGCGCTAAAAGGGGTTCTCGAATTTGCCCTCTCATAACGCCCCTCCCAAATCGAAAAACTCAAAAAGAAAACGAAAATGAGTGTTTGGAAATATCCTAGAGAAAGCGCATGTCTGTTTTCAGTATCTTTGTACCATTTTTAGTAGAACTGCACTAAAAAATACAGAATTTGCGAAATCCCCCCCCTCCTTTCATTAAGAATCAAATATTCAAAAATCACACATAATATTTTATTTGTATTCAAGTCTAGTCTTCTCATGTGCAATTTCTTCAATGTGAAGTAATTTGAGACCAAGTTATGCTTACAAAAATTTTTTTTCTTCGCGTTCTGTTCCACAGAGGGAAGGGAGGAATTTTGATTAATACCGTTATTTTAGGTATCGGATACATATAAACAATCTAAGCGCTAAAATTCGTAATCGTAGCTCCCATAGATTACCTATTATCAATTTAGCGCCAAAAAGGGTGTCTCGATTTTGCCCCCTCGTGCCTCCCCCCCCCCAAAAAAAAATAAATAATCGAAAATCACATAAATACAAAAATGTGTTTTTGGAAATATCCTAAAGAAGACGCATGGCTGTTTTCCACATCTTTGTTCCATTTTTGGTAGAATTCAATTTAAAAATCCGGAATTTGCAAAATTTTCCGCCAAAAATCGATTTGCTCTCTCTCTACCATTGAAAATCGAAAATTACTAAATACAGATAATGTTTTATTTGTACTCAAGTCTAATCTCGCCGTTCGCAATTTCTTCCCACTGAAGTAATTTGGAGCCGAGTTATTCTTACAAACGTGTTTTTGCATTCTGTCCCCACAAGAGTGGGAAGGAGAGGAATTTTGCAAAAGTTTATAGTGTAATGTTTCAAACTGTGATGTTCCGAACAAACAGAGTAGACTGAAAGTCTACGATTTTGACATTATTTAACAAAAGGATAGCCGCCCTGTAAACGCCTTGACATGTGTTGCACTTCCCGGAGAAATGTTCTGCATGGGACGGATTTCACCATCCTAGCGTCTCCAGTTAGCAAGTGAGAGATCAACGGATCATCGCCTTCTAAAAGACTATTGGAGATTTAAAGGACAATTTCACCCCCCTCCAAAAACCAACTCTTCTGGGGAAGAGAGAGAAGACAGAGAGGAATTAAGCTGGGTGTACGAGCTGAGGCTCGAAGCTATTTTTCTTCGATATCAAAAACTTTGCCTTGTAAAGGCAGACTAGTTTAGAACTCTCACTATTTTTATGGACTCCATCACCTATTTCACTGTGGAACCCATATTTACTCAAGATTACGATTAATTGTATTTAAAAATAAATAATTGTATTTTAAGGCTGTAATATTCTCCATTTTACGCTACCGCATCTCACGGATTCGTTACAGCTTAATTGGTGGCAGCGGTGGGATAACAGTAAAGAAGGTGAAGTGTTTCCAGTCTCAAGGGACATCTCCTGTGATAAAGATTCCAGAGATGACAATTTGAACGGAGCGAGACTCTGTGAATGCCAAACTCTCCTCCCCCTGCCTTTTCAAAAGAAGAGAAAAAGATCCAAATGGAGAAAGAACAAGGTAAGCTCTTCCAGTATTTATTTTGGGTCATTCTAGAGGCAAACTAAATTGTATATTTCATTTAAATTCATAGGAAATCATTATTTATCTTAAGGTTAAGATCAGACTGCAGATTGAGTTTTTTATTCTAGCAAATCAATTATTTTGTTTAAAGTTTTGTGTATTATTAGCAGTAATTATATTTTGAAGAAATATAGCAATATATTCTTAATTGTTTGGGTTAAGTGAGTGAAATAACACTTATTCGTTATCAATTTTATGGGAAATAGAAATGATATTGAAGTTTTGAAAACTAAATTATTGATAATTGATGCAATTTAATATTTATATTTTTTCTATTTATTCAGAATTTTGCAGCCAAAATTTTGAGGTTTTAGTTAGAAAATATTTTAAGGAATTAAATTGTTGAAAATAAATGTGAATTAAATTATACAATTTCCTTCTCACTAATTTAAAATTTTGTGCTAATATTTATTGAAAAATTGTGTTAGACAACTTAAAATAGTCTATTGTCACATGTTTTATTTCCTGTATGTTCTAGAAATTTAATGTTAAAAATTTATTTGAATTTCTGTTTAATTAGTGTGTACTATTAGTGTAATAATTAAAGGGATTAAAATGGCCGGGTTATGGAAATATATGAAGGCAGATTTGAAAACAGTAGCAGAGGAATTAGATATCGAGGTATTACCTAGTGATAAAATTGCTAATATTGAGAAAATTTCGAGCGAGCCAAATTTTCACGAAATAGCGGTACTTGCGCAACTTGAACTAGCGAAAGAAGATAGGGAAGCAGAACAACGGCGTTTAGAAGAGAACCGCAGATTTCAGGAAGAAGAAGGGAAAAGATTACACGAATTAGAAATACTTAGATTACAACAAAGCGCAGAAACGGTTAGTGTAACTTCGCAAGTTAGTGAAAGCACTACGCCGACCGCGTCTTTAACACAGGTGATGCAAAAGTTCGATGCTGAGAAAACTGATATTTCTATATTTTTAACCTTATTTGAAAGGCAAGCAAAGAAATTGCGTATTTCTGAGGATCAGTGGGTGACTCAATTATTAGCCTTAGTGCCGGTAGAAATAGCGGAGATTGTAATAAGAGAACCGGAGGAGTCTATTGAGAGTTATGAATACGTAAAAAAATTACTACTCAACAGATTTAAATTAAGTCCCGAGGTTTTCAGAACTAAATTCTTAACTCATAATAAGAGATCAGATTCGATTTGGAGGGATTTAGTATTTGAACTAAGAAGTTACCTTGAAGGATGGTTGAGCGGAGTCGAAGTTAATGATTTCGAATCGCTAAAAAAATTGATGATCGCAGACCAGATTAAAAAGAGGGCTCCCCATGAAGCACGGAATCATTTAATAGATCAATGGGCTATTCTAAAAGAACCCGAAGAGGTTGCAAGTAAATTAGATGAGTATGAAGCGGTAAGGAGTGTAAAAAGAAAACAAAATTCTAATGATTCCGAAAAGCGAAATTTCGGCAGACAGCGAAATGACGAACGGGAGAAAATGATAGAAGAATACTTTATAAATAAGTGCATGAGTTCGGAGTTTCCTCAAATTAGTTTCTAAAATATATTTATAACAAATATTTTTTACTAATAATTCTTTGCTAAAATAACAGTCATATAATTAAATAAAGTTTAGCTTACCTGGGTTGTCACAGGTAATCGAATATTCCATTGGTGAAGAAAAAATCTCCTTAATATGACTTCTGTATTAAAGACCAGCAACTACTTTTCCTATAATGAATCTTGATTAGACTCTGCTATCTTACATAATATGTATATCAATTATTATTTAGGATAATTCACTCGTTGCTGCGTAATGAAAGAATGCCTAGATGTTTTTTTACTTTAGTTTATTCATCTTAGACAAAAAGAAAAAATTATGATTAAATAGAATAAGAAAATGGAACGTCAGTTCCGAATAACGAAAATTACATGATTGAAAAAGTATTACAATGTACTTGTAGAGAGACGCGACATATCGTCACGTGATACGGCAGGTGCACAAAAACAATCAGTTGGCGGGAAGCAAAAAAAACAAAAAGAGAAAGTTCGGAACAAGAAAAACGAAAGTTAATAAAAGAATGTCTGAGATTAAATATCACAACACCCCCTCTTAAGCTCAGAAATTTTTCAATTGTTCATTAATGCATTTCTATGTCTATTAAAATCAGTTTTTGGCAGAGCTTTTGTGAGGGTATCGGCGCTCATTTCTTTGGTAGGTTTGTATTGAAGCTTGATTAGGCCTTCTTGTATTAAGTTTCGCAGAAGATGATATCTCAGCTGTAAGTGTTTTGTTTTGGACTGGAATTTTTCATTTTCAGCAATCTTGATGGTAGATTGGTTGTCCTGGTACAACACTATAGGACATTCTTGCGGCAAATTTAAATCATCCAGTAGTTTGTTGAGCCACTGTATTTCAAGTGCAGAACTCGCAGCTGCGACGTACTCAGCCTCTGCTGAAGACATGGACACACAGGACTGTTTCTTCGAAGTCCAAAATATTGGATTTTTTCCTATCTTAAATAAATTTCCAGATATAGACTTTCTATCACTTGGATCATTGGCCCAATCCGAATTCGAATATGCTCTAAGAACAGGTTCACCAGAGTTACAAAGTTTTAATTTAATATCTTGGGTATTTTTCAAATATCTAATAACCCTTTTAACTGCCTCCCAGTCTTTCGCTCTAGGATTTTCGTTTCTACGGCTTAAGATGCCAACGGCAACACTTATATCAGGTCGCGATACTGTAGAAATGTAAAGTAACGCGCCTATAGCCTGTCTGTACATTGTGTTGTTTGGTAAGAGATTGTCATTATCAGTTAATTTTATATACCCTGGTTCCATTGGTGTGTCAGAGGGCCGTGCGTTATCTAGCCCAAATTTGGTTACAATGTCTCGTATTTTATTATTTTGATCAAGCGTAATTACCCCTTTACAAGGTCTTTCTATATTTATGGCGAGGTAATATTTGGCTTCCCCAAGGTCGGTTAATGGATATTCTTCCCTAAGTTGATTAATTAGTATGTCAATATTGTGATTTTTACCAGCTATAAGTAGATCATCAACATACACAAGAATGTAAGTTTCTGTGTTATCTTTGTTACGGATATATAAACACTTGTCATGTTGACTTTGTTTAAATCCTAATTTACACAATGTTTCAGTAATTTTCAAATTCCACGCTCTAGCGGCTTGTTTCAAGCCATATATCGCTTTCTTTAACTTACATATTTTGTTTTCTTCGCCCTGGATAACATAACCCTCGGGTTGATGCATGTATACGTCTTCTTGCAAATTTCCATGTAGGAAAGCAGTTTTTATATCTACATGCCTTAGATTCAAATTTTTATATAGTGACATGGTCAAGAAACTTCTTAGAGTGGTATGCGATGCAACTGGTGCAAAAGTTTCGTCATAGTCCACCCCGTATTTTTGAGAAAAACCTTTGGCAACAAGCCTGGCTTTATATTTCTCGACTTGTCCTTGGCTATTGTATTTGGCCTTGAACGCCCACTTACACCCTACTACTTTGGTCCCTGGTTGAGCGTCAACAAGTTCCCAAGTATTGTTTTGTCTGAGTGAATTCATTTCGTCGAGTGTGGCATTCAGCCAATTTTCTTTTTCAGCTGGGTTTTGAATTTTTAGTATATCATCAAAACACTTAGGCTCATCAATTCTTTTGTCATTTACTGCAAATGCAAATCTGTCGGGCGGAACACCTTTATTTAATCGTTGTGATCGTCGCGGCAGAGTTTGCGTGTCATCCGGACTATCGTTATCGCCCGCTATATCTATATTTATATCAGTATCTAATATTGGTAATTTGGACACCGGAATTTCATCATTTGAATTTTCATTCTTGATTTGTGATGTTTCATTATTGTGGGATTCTCTATTCTCATCTTCCAAAAATTTTACAGTTCTGCTAATTATTACATTTTTATTATTTGTGCAAATTCTGTAGCCTTTGCTACGATTATCATATCCCACAAAAATTCCTTCTTGAGCGGTGCTATCCAGTTTTCCCCTATGTATTTTATGTACATATGCGTATGCGCGACATCCGAATGTTTTTATATTTGATAAATCGAGTTTACGGCCGGTCCATTTTTCGTAAGGAGTTGAGTCGCATGAGGAGGTCGGGAGCCTATTTTGTATGTAATTTGCAGTATTTACGGCTTCCCCCCAAAAGGAATTCGGTAAATTACTGTCTTTAAGCAGACAGCGAGCCATTTCGGTCAGCGTACGATTTTTACGTTCTGCCACGCCGTTCTGAGCACTAGAGTAAGGAACGGTAAACTGATGCTCAATTCCTTCTTTATTCAAAAATTCATTTACTTCCATACTAGTGTATTCACCCCCGTTATCGGAGCGAATTGCTTGCACTTTCCGGCCAAATTTGTTTGCGGTCATAGCCACATATTCCTTTAACTTAGAAAATACCTCAAACTTATTTCTTAGCAAATATATAATAGTATAACGACTGTAGTCGTCTATGAATGTAAGAAAGTAATATTTTCCACCTACAGTGGGGGTTTTCATAGGGCCACATAAGTCTGTGTGGACCAGTTCGAGTGGTACGGAGGCTCTAAATTGTGCAGCTTTGGGGTAAGGTGAATCAGCTAATTTTGACATTATGCATGTTTTACATTCAGTATTATGTTTGCAATCATTTAATTTTATACCCACAGCCATGTCCTTGTTAACTAAATCTTTAATGTGGTTAGTATTTCTGTGGCCAAGTTTCACATGCCACTTGTTTATGCAATTTTCGTTATCACAAGTTTGTATTACAATGTTCGCTGTGTGTTTGTTTTCAGAATAATTTAATTGACATTCATATAAGTTATTTTTCACATATCCCTCAATGCATGTATTTCCCTGATTTACAATTTTACAGGTTTTATCATCAAATACAGCGATACAGCCATTCTCTGTTGCTCTTTTTATAGAAATTAAATTAGTTTCTATTTCAGGGACATAAAGAACATTTTTAAGTGTTATTTTGTTCTGTGTGTTTTCCGAATTTACGGTATACAAATCCACAGTACCGGAACCCAAAGATTTTAGCTGCGTGCCGTTCGCGATAGTGACGTTAGAAACGTTATTTTTAAGATCGCGAAATTTTAGTTTATCATTGCAGATATGTGAAGACGACCCTGAATCAACCACCCAATTTACAGTTTTATCTCCAACATAAAAAGAATACAATTTATCAGCTTTTGGTTTATTGCTCCCCTCTGCAATTTGAGCGCTATCTGGCTTCTCATTGTTCTGAGAGCATATGTTGGATCTGAAGTTGGGTTTTTTGTTGAAATTTTTACTGTGACTTTTAACAGCAGAATTATTTTTATTTTTTAACTTATAACATTCTTCTATATTGTGGTTACTTTTCTTACAGTATTTGCAGAATTTCTCCGATTTGTTATGGTATTGGACTTTTAACGCTGAATTTTGATAAGTTTTGTTTTCAAGCCTTTTGGCATATTCATCAGCTAATTTGTTTCGTATATACTCAGGTGTCAATTGCGCTTCGTCTTTCGATTCGAGACTTGTTATGAGAACGTCATACGAAGGAGGGAGTGAGCATAGCATTAATGCAGCTAGGTGCGATTCATCTATGACTTCACCTATAGCGGTGAGTCTGTCGCGTGTTTTATATATATCAGCTATATGTTGGTTTACATCACCACCTTCCATTAATTTTATGGAATAAAGTTTCCTAAGTAAGAAAAGCTTACTCGTAAGCGATGATCTTTCGTGGACTTGGCGCAGAGCATTCCAGCACTCTCGTGCTGTATCTAGATTCATAACGTACACTATCTGTTCGTTATCAATAAGTAGATTTATAATGGCTCTGGCCTTTCTATTTTTTGAACGCCACTGATCGGTTATTGGGTTGGGAGGATCGTCAGTAATGACTGTAAAAAGATCCTCTTTTTGCAAGTACATCTCGATACGAAACTTCCACACATTATAATTTGTGGAGTTCAGCGGTTCAATTTGTATATCTTTTGTTGCTGACATACTTAAACAAAATTTTTGTAACAGTTTTGTTAATATTTGTTCATTACGTAAATATTCATTTAATATTTTAAATCAACACAGTTAGGATAAATAGTACTTGAAGAAGAAAATAAAATTAAATAGTTTTCATGAAAATAAGCACTTTTCAATACTTTCGATTTAGTGTCACTTCAGTTTTGAAGAAACAAAAACAAATATTTTCGCTTACATTTTCATTTTTCATTTTATTATTTTAAATGTAGCAATTTCTTCCAATGTGCAATGAAAAGAAAAAAAAACTTTTGAACTTTGTCAAGAATAAATCTAAATTTTCAATTCAAAATATCAGAATCATAATCTGACGGAAGAATACTTTATAAATAAGTGCATGAGTTCGGAGTTTCCTCAAATTAGTTTCTAAAATATATTTATAACAAATATTTTTTACTAATAATTCTTTGCTAAAATAACAGTCATATAATTAAATAAAGTTTAGCTTACCTGGGTTGTCACAGGTAATCGAATATTCCATTGGTGAAGAAAAAATCTCCTTAATATGACTTCTGTATTAAAGACCAGCAACTACTTTTCCTATAATGAATCTTGATTAGACTCTGCTATCTTACATAATATGTATATCAATTATTATTTAGGATAATTCACTCGTTGCTGCGTAATGAAAGAATGCCTAGATGTTTTTTTACTTTAATTTATTCATCTTAGACAAAAAGAAAAAATTATGATTAAATAGAATAAGAAAATGGAACGTCAATTCCGAATAACGAAAATTACATGATTGAAAAAGTATTACAATGTACTTGTAGAGAGACGCGACATATCGTCACGTGATACGGCAGGTGCACAAAAACAATCAGTTGGCGGGAAGCAAAAAAAACAAAAAGAGAAAGTTCGGAACAAGAAAAACGAAAGTTAATAAAAGAATGTCTGAGATTAAATATCACAACAGAAAAGGGATAGCAAAATAATAGGAAATAAGAAGGCTGATAAAAATTGGAGGGACAAGAATGTCGATGAGGAAAGGGAAAGATCAAAAATATTTGTGAAAGGAAAGAGCCAGCCTGTTATGAGTGTGTATCAAAATCTCATCTTTCACCGATGTGTCCCAATTTAAATAAAGGAGACCGCGTGTGTTATTTAAATACAGCAGAAAAATTTGCCCCTTCCTTTTCATCTTACCTGAGTAAGGCGCGCATGAACGGTGAACAAATGATGATTCTTCGTGATACGGGCACGAGTGTCGATATTATTTCGGAAAAATACATTAAAAATGAAAATTTAAATGGAGAAACTATTTGGTTAAAGACCGCCCTAAAAAATGAGTCTCGATGTTTACCCTTAGCCACGGTAGAACTAGAATTCGCAGAGACTGGCCGATTTTTAACAAAGGCGGCTGTGGTAGACTTAAGTATAAATATGTCGCATTATCTCTTAGGAAATAATACGGTCGAAATTATTCAAGAAATGAAGCTACGCCATAATCGGATAAATCAGGTCGTTATTCAGAGCCAAACTGAACAAAGGGAGAAACAGAATTCTCGAAGCGAAGTTGAAAGTGAAAGGATTAGCGCGGATTTAGGAAGTGAGGGAAAGACGAATGGGGAAGAAATTGATTTACCCCCGAGAAAGGAAAACGAAGTGTCAAACTTATCTAAGACAAATACCGTTAGTTTTCGGACAGCACAGTCGAAATATAAGAGTTTTAGTAAATCGTGTCCTAAAGAGGAACAAGAAAAGTACTCTAAACATTTCGTGAAGAATGAATTGTTAGTTAGGAAAGCTGCAGATTGCAAAGGTACGGATAACAGACAATTAATCATGCCTAAAGAAGATAGACTTAAAAATATTTCTAGATTAAATATTGGTGTAGTAGATCCCCAACCTTTTTCGGATAAGAGAAATCAAAATACTTTTACGGCTATGAGTTTAGTTTTAAATTGTCCGGAAGTAATCCGCATCGCAGAAAATAAATCAGAACCGATCGCAGAGACTTTATTAAATAATTCTAGTACAGTTGGATTTCCGAAGGAAATAAAAAGCGATTTAGGGATATGTTTTATGAGCAATCTTATATCTACATTTTTTGAGAAATTGGGAATTAAAGTGATCGAATGTTTTCATGATTCTGTTAAAGAGCTATTAAAGTTCTTATGCGTAGAGCAAGGCCAGAATTGGGAAAAACAACTACCAGGAGCAATATTTAGTTCGTAAGGAACAATAACTTACGAACTGAACGGTTCAAATTTTGCGGAGTTAATTTTTGGAAAAATTCTTAGGACTCCCGAGACTTTGTTTTTCGAAAAATTGTATGATAAGAACGTTATTCATAAAAAGTGCAAACCAGAGAACCAGATTGTAAATTTAACGACCTCAAAGCAAAATAAACTGCCCGTTACTTGGATCGAACCGAAAAAAATAGAATGCCAAAATTCCGAGCCAGATCCAAGTGTTAACTTGCCGGAAAAAAGAGAAAAATCTCAGATCTTCCATACTAATCTTCTAAAACCCTATTATAAGAGAGGAAAACAAAAAAAAATTCATTAAATAAAGGTACAGTCACGAAATAAAGGAATCAGATTTAAATAGTCCTTATCCCGTGTCTGAACTCGGTGTGTTCAATTTTAAGGAAATAGTGCAGGAAGGCGAATTAACGGAAAAATATTCTCTCGAACAATTTGAAACGCAATGGAAAAAATTCATGAAATATTGGAAAATATTTTCGAACGAACCAGGTCGTACGGATATGATAGGACAGAATATCGAATAAGTTTGTTCGAAACTTTATCGCACTTCACCGCATCAATTTATAATTCTAATTAATGACGATAAAAGGATGCGGGACCTTAAAAGTATAGAAATCGGGAAAAGCGATTATATATCTTCGTTTATAGTAGTGAAAGGAAAGATTCGGAAGAAAAAAACACCGGATTATTCAAGGGAATTCATTTTAAAGACAAACGCCGTAGATAAGGGAATAGAGAAGAAGGAAGAACATACTACTTTGTGTAGGAAACTTTTGAAAACCGGAAAGAAATTCTGTACTACAGAAAAAGGATGTGCGGGAATAATTTTTGCGATTAAAAGGCTGAAACTTCACTCAGATGGTCAGCATTTTAAAACAGGGACTGATCATAATCCTTTTGTCCGGTTGCATTTGAACCCAAGGGAATACCAACGCCGCATGAGATTATCGTTAATCCTTTTACTTTTCAAAGGAAAGGAGATAAAACATGTAGACGGTCTCAATCATGTTTAAAGAGAAACTTAGAGTTTTATTTGTATTTTTTTTCTTGTTTTCTTATTTTATTTATTCATTCATTTATTTTTCTCATGTGTAAAAAAAAAAAAAAAAGAAAAAAAAAAAATCATATTAAAACTTATTTAGTGAAAATTTAACTGTAAAATTTCTTTGATTTATCAGTGTAGTAATTGTATTTAGTTTATTATTGTAAATTTATTATTTTGAATGAACTGTAGAATTAAGGTTCTTAAAATTAACATTAATCAAATGGGTATTAGAGGAAGTTATTTTGTTGCCTCTGGACCCAAAGTGCATATTGTGGGAATAACCTTGTATGAATCCATACAAATTTCGATTCTCTGCAAAATTTGCATATAATCGTCTTAAGGGGGGGGGGGCGAGCTGTAATGTTTCAAACTGTGATGTTTCGAACAAACAGAGTAGGCTGAAAGTCTACGATTTTGACATTATTTAACAAAAGGATATCCGCCCTGTAAACGCCCTGACATGTGTTGCACTTCCCGGAGAAATGTTCTGCATGGGACGGATTTCACCATCCTAGCGCCTCCAGTTAGCAAATGAGAGATCAACGGATCACCGCCTTCTAAAAGACTATTGGAGATTTAAAGGACAATTTCACCCCCGTCCAAAAACCAACTCTTCTGGGGAAGAGAGAGAAGACAGAGAGGAATTAAGTTGGGTGTGCGAGCTGAGGCTCGAAGCTATTTTTCTTCGATCTAAAAAACTTTGCCTTGTAAAGGCAGACTAGTTTAGAACTCTCACTATTTTTATGGACTCCATCACCTATTTCACTGTTGAATCCATATTTACTCAAGATTACGATTAATTGTATTTAAAAATAAATAATTGTATTTTAAGGCTGTAATATTCTCCATTTTACGCTACCGCATCTCACGGATTCGTTACAATGTTTTATTTGTACTCAAGTCTAGTCTCGCCATTCGCAATTTCTTCCCACTGAAGTAATTTGGAGCCGGGGTATTCTTACAAACGTGTTTTTGCCTTATGTCCCCCCAAGAGTGGGACGGAGACGAATCTTGCAAAAGTTTATAGGTAAATTTTCAAGTTGCGTAAAGACCTAAATTCCTGCCAAGCGTCGTTGAATTCCGTCCAGCCATTCTCTCGTAATACCCGGACAAAAATAACATTACAGGCATACAGACACAACGACACACACACACACACGGCAGAAAATTTTCTGAAATCATTTTTGGATTTCACGATGTGCTAAACGTGAAAATATCGCGATTTTTTTTTTTTTTTTTTTTTAATCTGAGAAATTTACAGAAAAAAAATCTGATTTTATTAATTTAGATTACAATTGAGTTCCGTAGTATTTAAAAAAAAATTCTATTTTACAATTGTACATTATATCATATTTAACGAGTTTATCGGAAAAATGACAAATTTACAATTTAGATAAATTAAGCTAAAAGATGTGGGCACGAAGTATTTAGCATGAATAATATCTGGAATATTATTCATATAAACAAATTGAGTTTTAAATTGTATTTTATTTTTTTATTTTTTACAATTTAAAAAACTTTATATCATAAAAATTTGTAATCCACCGAAGGAAATGCTCTATGATCTTTAATGTATCCTGGCTTATAAGTAAAAATAGGGTATATAATTATTATGTTTTTATTTCTAATCCTTTAACAGAGACAAAAGGCTCATCAGTAACTTGTTTTAGGGATAAAATTTTGAAGGGAAATAAATTTCAGAAAGCATGCATCAGAAAAAAAAAAAAAAAAAAATCTTAAATAATTATTACAGTGCCTACCAGGTTTTATAGATGAATATTATTGAAAATTTTGAATATCGATAAGTTATTTAGTATAGTTTGTTATATTTTGTCCATTTAATTATTATAGTAGAATGAAAAGAATTTTGGTGTTTGAAAATGAAGATTTTAATCAATGCCAATTGTAACAGTGAAAATTTATTATTATTACTAGCAAACCCGTGCGAAATATTCACACTTTATTTCTTTTCTTATTTACCTTTAAAATTTGAAGCTCATAAATGTTATACCAATTTCACTACCCAATTAAAATTCTAATGTACCAGAAATCAAATTATTGTTAAAACCAAATTAATCTTGCACAATAGGGAAACCAAAATCTTTTAAAGAAAGGTTTCCAAATAAAATTCCTGGTTCAGGACCCAATTTTCATATTTCAACAGGCAGTACAGTTTTAATATAGGACTCCCACGACGCCTTTTAAATTTTTGTCGTCATGTTGGCGATGACTTTTTATTAATTTTGGTATATATATATATATATATATATATATATATATATTTGTTTAAAAATAAATAAGTAAATAAAATAAAATAAAATAATTCCTATTTTGATTATATTTTTTATGATTGTGTTTTTTAGTCAATTTATGACACAAAAGTTCATATTCTGTATATATCTTTAAAATATTGCTAGGTTTAAAATGACGCTTGCGAAGATTCTGAAGAAACAACTGTTAAAAATATTTTTTTTCGTAAAATAATCTCATCAGACAAATATCGTCAATTTTTATTATTAGTCCATTGAGCTAAGTCCGCGTGCTAAAATATTGTCCATATATAAATGCTATTTTTTTATCCTCGCGTATCGTATCGTTTCGACAAAAAATAATTGAAACTGGTCCACGTTAGTGAAATATTATATAGATTATTATTATTATTATTATTCTAAGTAATTATGTTTGCACATGCATTTCACACTGCATTGTAGAATTGAAAAGCAACTCAAAATACTCCAGATAAACCTGGAAATGTTTGAAAGTTTAAATTTTTAAATAAAATCGTCGTATATATTGGGATTTTTAAAGAATAAAATAGTAATTGTAATATTTTTTCAAATTAAAATTTGACATTTTGAAAAATGTTTCGTAAAAAAAAAAAAAATAATAATAATAATCTCTCTCTGTACATATATATTAATGTTTCATTAGATAATAAGAATAAAATTAAAATTGTAAGAAAAAAGATTTTGTTGTTTCATTTAATGAACTTCTGAAAAAAGAATATAATAAAATCTTTTTGTAAAAAAAAAAAACCGACTCCAAAAAGTAACTACAATTCAAACAACTAAAAATGAAAGAAAATTGGCAGAAAATGGAACTGTAAATTGCGCCTAAAAGTATAAAATAATTTCCTTCGCCAAACAACCTATAACACTACAATTAATGATAACTTTTGAAGTCGGCGCAAAATTAAATAAAATTTAATTAGTTTTTAAAGGTTTGCCTTTAGCAAACCGGTAGCAACAATTTGCCGGTAGCAACAAATGCTGTTGTCTCGAATAATCCATTTTCATTTTTCCTTTATTATTTTATCACTGTATACAATTGGTCCATTAGTAGCATCTACATAGAACAGTGAACGTTCTTCACAATGCGGTATTTATGTTTCTACGAAGTTAGAGTTTCCTTTGTAAATTTAGTATAACTTTGATAACTATCATCCTTGATGGCTTTTGAATTTGTCGATCAAAACGTAAGGCAAAAATATACACGCAAGATGTATATTTTCATAATATATATTGTACGATGTGTTGTTTCATATTCTTAATTACTCTCTTGATATACCTTATCAAAATATTCATGATATCCCAAAGAAATTAAATATGTTTGACAGATAATTTTACGATTATTCTTCCACCTAGGACGTGAGATACCAGCATCTTCGCCAACTTATGCTGCTTACGAAATCTTATTTGTTTTCTTGAATCAAAGTAGTTTTCGGCTGCGTTTTGCAGGTAACAATGTGAGATGTGTATTTTGAATAGGATTTGATTTTTGTATTGAATGAAGGTATAAAGTTTTATTTAATTTTGCGCCGACTTCAAAAGTTATCATTAATTGTAGTGTTATAGGTTGTTTGTCGAAGGAAATTATTTTATACTTTTAGGCGCAATTTACAGTTCCATTTTCTGCCAATTTTCTTTCATTTATAGTTGTTTGAATTGTAGTTACTTTTTGGAGTCGGTTCTATTTTTTTACAAAAAGATTTTATTTTTCTCTTTTCAGTGAAAACTTATTTATACAGCAGAGCATCAGAAGACGTTCGACGGAAATTTCACAAATCACAACTTCCAAGAAAAGTGACATTACTCAAAAAATGGTTTATGTCACTGAAAAATACATGAAATGCACCCAAGGTGAACAAAAAAGTTACATCTCCATCTAGAAAGTTATCCACTCGAGAGACAGTTGTGCCAGTTTTATTCTAGTCAAGTTTTATGTTGATTTTTCTCAAATGCAGCATTTTTAAGTTGTGTCACTTTTCTTGCCTTTATCGGATATGAGCAAAAAACTATGTATTGAACGAACATACGTTAAATTAAAAAGTCTTTACAAATGTAAAGAACGGATACGCTATATTCGCAACCAAAAATTCTGTTAGGCGTACATATTGAACTTTACAGTGAATACGTGTCACCCGCTGCGCTGGAAATTGCGCGGCGTAAAGTTCAAACAAAGAGCAAAATATGCATTGCAGCTGACGGACAAAAGTTTCAACATCGATTCTTACATACTGCTTTTACCAGTGTAGCTGCATGCGTTCAGCAGTTAGAGTGAGAACTGACTTTTGTGAGTATAATGTAATTTGTTTATATCTTAATGAAATCATAATGAAACCTTTTTCAGGCCAAGATCATTACGACAACAAAAGAAGTATTAAAATTAAATCATCTCTTACGAAGTTATAAGCTAACAAATTTCAACAACAACAACGAGAAACATGGTTTGTATTGAGAACCTCTTCCTTTATGAAGTCAGTTTAAAACGTCTATGCGTTAATCGATGTGACCGCTTACAATAACCATACTTTGAGTTTTACATAGCATAAATGTCACCCACTACGCTACAACTTATGCAATGTCGTTCAAGTGTGCACAAAATAGGAAATTGTGAAGAAACAAATGCACGTTTTAAGCGTTCTGTTTCTAGCATTAATGTCTAAACTACTTTTGCGTACTACATCGATGATGCTCTGCAATTTTATAATTCACTTTTTTCCCCTGTCTTGAAACGTTTCCGAGATAGGATCGTTAACTCCACTCTTTTCCACCAGATGGCGCTTCAGGCGGTTGAATCGCGTAGCGCATGTCCACTTTACTATACCTACATATCACTTTTATGGCTATAGCTGCAGCTGTTCAGCAGTTAAAAGTGTCGGGACTGACTTTTTTGGTCACCCTGTATTTTCTTTTGAACGTAAAGATCTTACAATGGGACCTATTTCAGACCAAGACCTTTCCAATAAAACAAAAAAAAGTATCAAATTCGGATCATCCGTTCAGCATTTATGAGCTAACAAACGAAAACAAAAACCAAAAACATACGCTTTGAATTGAGAACCTTTCTTTTTTGAAGTCGGTTCATTAGAGCATCTTTTACGAAATTATAAGCTTACAAACACCAACAACAACACATAGCTCGAATTTAGAACCCCCTCCTTTCTGAAGTTGGTTGAAAACGACTTTGCGCTAATCGATGTGACCGTTTACAGTAACAGTACTTTGAACCACAGAGTATACGTGTCATCCGCTGCGCTGCAAAGTGTGCAACGTAGTTCAAGTGTGCACAGTGTAGGAAATTGCGAACAAACAACTGCAAGTTTTAAGCCTTCTGTTTTTAGCAATAATGTCTAAAAACTGTCTTTTCGTAGTAAATCGATGATGCTCTACAACTTCGTAATTAACTTTATTCTCATCTTGAACCGTTTTTGAACCGTTTTTGTTCCGCTGTTTTTCACCAGATGGCGCTTTATTTTCTTTAGATTGTAAAGATGTTATAGTGGGACCTTCTTCAGACCAAGATCTCTACAACAAAACAAAAAGTATCCAGTAACCGTATTTTGAATTATATAGCGTTTGTCTCACCAGCTACGCTACAACGTGAGCAATGTAGCTCAAGTGTAAAAAGAGTAAGAAATTGCGAACAAAAAAATGCACGTTTTTAGCATTGTATTTTTAGCATCAATGTCAAAACTATCTTTTCGTACTAAATCGATGATGCTCTGCAATTTTATAATTCACTTTTCCCCCCTGTCTTGAACCGTTTCCAAGATAGGAACGTTAGCATGAATGTCCAAACTATCTTTTTGTACTAAATCGGTGATACTCTTACGCTTTGTAATTTACTTTTTCTTTAGACCGTTTTCGAGATAGGAACACTAACTCCGCTATTTTCCACCAGGTGGCGCTGCAAGCAGTTTAACCTTGTACTGCATGGCCACTTTGCTATTCTTACATACCATTTCTATCACTATAGCTGCAGCCATTTAGCAGTTAAAAGAGTTGGGACTGATTTTTTTGGGCACCCTGTATTTTCTTTAGATCGTAAGTATATTACAATGGGACCTATTGCAGACCAAGACCTTTTCAACAAAACAAAAAGTATCAAAATCCGAGCATCCGTTCAGAAGTTATGAGCTAACAAACATAAAAAAAACATACGGTTTGAATTGAGAACCTTCCTTCTTTTTTGAAGTCGGTTAAAAAAAACAATTTCATTCTCGAAAAATTTTTAAAAATATATTAAAATACCCAAAAATACCACTGTTCTAACAGTTTATAACGTTCTTTGCTTTTTGTGTAGTATTTTATGTAGTATTTATTAAACAAAATTATTTATATAATACTATTAAATATTGAAGAAAATATTTTTGTACCTAGTAAAAAAAAAATATTAAGTCATATCAAATTTTATTTCGTATGTAATTGGCCTTGATACTTGTCTCATGTTTCAAACCAAATCTTGTCTCATCTTTCATTAATGAAAAGGTTTTAATCAAACAAATTCCGTTTTTTTATTTTCAGTTTCGTAAATTGACGTGTTGAAATCAGCATCACTATGAAGATATTAGATTAGAAGATTAGTAAGATATTATTAAAGAGTTAAGCGAAATATGGCGGTATTCAAAATTTACAGAAATATTTAAAGATTCACTTTCATTTAAAAATTTTGAGTTGAAGAAATAGTACATAAGAACATAATTTTGGATTTACAAACCGATATACATACAAAAGATAAGAGACTTGATGAAGACTTTTACCAGTATTTTTTCATAGCAAGTAATGTCTATAAAAAAAAAAGGTGGTGGGGGGGGGGGGGGTATAATTTATGATTTATATGTTTTAACAAAAGACACTGACCAAATGAAATATAAATAATTTCTTGCGATATATATATATATGATTATGAACAGTGCCAAATGATTTAAACCATAGACTGATAAAATTTTCATTAAATAGTGTATACTTGTGTAATTATTTTTAAAATAATTTAATTTTACCGCATCTAAATTTTATTTCAGGGTTTTATAAGAATTTCGGTTTGGGATATATATCTGCTTTTATTCTTTGAACAATGAGACAGTAAATTCCTAATCACAACAATCATTCGTGTGTAAACTGGAATTCGAAACCAACACCTAATAAATCAAGGCTAGAGAATTAACCATTCACATTAGTCAGTTTTTTAGGAACTTAATAAAATTGCAGAAAAGAATTAATAATTTTAAGATATACGCAACATGCATACTTACTGCTTTAAATCAATATTGTTGTTGTTCACAAATAAGGGAAAATTACAAACAGTACAGTATTTACAGAATTTAAAGGAAAATATATAAAACATTATTTAATTTAGTCTAGATTACCCAGAATAAAATCCAATTGCAACAGAAGATCAAATGGTAGTGGAAGAATTGTTCTGAAAAAAGAAATTGGTTGTGTCGAATGAAATTCATACAATTAATAATGATTTAGTAAAATTACGTTCTACCAACTAATGAGAGGTAATATGCTTATTTTAGACCAAGTGTAGTCCACTCGGTCCCTACCGCTCACTAGTCGGAGTTCCAGATTTCGTGGTTATAGTGGTACGGATTTTGTCAGTTTTCTCTTAAAAAAAAAAAAAAAAAAAAAAAATTGACTTTATTGAAACATTGAAATTTAAAAATATTTTATTATTGTATGCTTAAACTTGATATAATTCTGTTTTATAAATTTTATAGAGTAAAGTTACTTCCCTTGTTTATAAATCATCATTTTGCTAAAATGCGTGAGCGATTAAAAATTTTTTACTACTAACAGACCCACAAAAGTGGGCGATAAGTATATAAATGTTGACTACTCTTATTTTATACCCTCATATTCTAGAAGTCAGTTTTATAACGGATCCGTAGTATAGTTTGCAAAGAAGATAGAGTTATACATGCTCTATCATTAGGGGAAAAATGTGCTGCTGATTCCTAAAATGCCATCCATTTTGTTGTAGCAGTTCTAGTTTATGAGTTACTATTATTATTAACATTATTACTATTATTATTATTACTATTATGACAATTAATAAAACTATTACTATTATTGTTACTGTTACTATTATTTTTATTATTAAAATATGATTAAACTCAGTGAATGATACTAATTAAATGAAGAATTTCTTTGGTAAGTATAAGGCTTCTAACTGTAATAAACTAGTGGAAAATAGGCTCACTACTTTTTGTGCATTTGGCTGTAACTACTACCTATTCAGTCATTTGGACCGATTTCCACATTGTTAAAAGTACGGTTACATTGGCAAATATAATATGGATAAACTAAAAAACTGCAGCTGATGGGGCAAAATTGAAAACGTTTCTTGGAATAAGTGACTCAAATATAACAAGAAATCGATCGAAATTGTTAGGCACGAAAATCACTGTTGACCAGTGTAATAAGTGTGCGGAACAATAGTCATGCGATCAGCTAAAGATTTAGCACAACATTACTACTACTATTATTATTATTATGACAATTAATAAAACTATTACTATTATTGTTACTATTGCTATCATTATTATTATTAAAATATGATTAAACTCAATGAATTGTACTAATTGAATGAAGAATTTCTTTGGTATGTATAAGGCTCCTAACTATGAAGAGCAAGTGGAGAATAGGATCACTGCTTTTTGTGCATTGATTGTAACTATTACCGGCTCAGTCATTTGGACCGATTTCCACATTGTTAAAAGTACGGTTACATTGGCAAATATAATGTGGATAAACTAAAAAACTGGAGCTGATGGGGCAAAATTGAAAACGTTTCTTGGAATAAGTGACTCAAATATGACAAGAAATCGATCGAAATTGTTAGGCACGAAAATCACTGTTGACCAGTGTAATAAGTGTACGGAACAATAGTCATGCGTTCAGCTAAAGATTTAGCACAACATTCGCCACAACGCTTTAAAAGACATTTAAGCTGTAATTATTGTATGCTTGTTTGTGTATTTATGATAGCTGAAACTTCTAGTTTCATCGTAATTTAAACGTTCCTAAAAGTTTAACTAAGGGTTCAAGTATATTGTGGGATTAAAAAATAAATTAATAATTAAAATAAATAAGGTTTATAATTTTGTATAATTAAATTTATAATTTTTATAACTTTTGTATAAAATGGCTTGTTAATACCTATTATAAGTTCAGAATTTTTACTATTACAAGAAAAGTAAAATTAGAATCAAACAATATTTCGGAATATTGGAACTTAAATTAGCTCAAAAAAAAAAAAAAAAACTCCTTGCGTACAGAACGGTTTTGTGATGTTAAAAGATACTGTCTTCTATAAAGATGTTTTTTCACATTTTCGTTTTATGAGAATGATGAACACTGGCTATAGGTCGATTTTTTTTAAATCAACCTATTGTAACATCAGTTATCTTATCGATTTAGATATGTATGATGGAAAATCTGTCTTCCCGATAATTTCCGAAACACTGAATCAGTTCAAACCAATGTTTTACAATAATTTACCTTAGAAGTAGCTTAGAGAAAATCGTTGGACAATTAGATCCACCATTTTATTTCAAAATGGCTGCCACTTCAAAATTTTAAACATATTAAAAAATGTATTTATGAACCGATTTGCTTAAGACTGGGTATATACATAAATCATTTTCGACCAAGTTTTTTATTAAACAAGGTCTGAAATCTTGTTTCAAAATGTCGATTGGTCATACGAAAATTTCAAACTCAGACAAAATGTTTATTCATGAATCGGTTTGTATAGAGATCGGTATGCCCATAACCCATATTAAAATCTCAACCAAGTTTTTTTTTTTTTTTTTTTTTAATAAACTTTATCCGTCATCTTGTTTAAAAATTAAAATTATGGCAACTTGAAAATTTCAAATCCACATCATAAATGAACCGATTTGCATGAAGCTCTGCATGTACATTTATAGCCTAAATGAAAGTCTCAACCACATTTTTAATTAACTTGATCGATAAACTTGTTTAAAAATTGCAGATGCTTGAAAAGAATAAAGTCAACTGACTCTCTCTTTCAACTGAGCCAGAAGAATCTTTTATTTATTTATTCATTTATTTTTTCCCTTTCTTTTCCTTTCTGCTTGTTCTTTTCCTTTTTAAAAGATTATAGCCGAAAATCATAGAAATTAGATCAATTAAAGAAGAATTTCAGGCTAAAATAAAATAAAAATAATTAATATCTATTTTGTCTATGGTATTCACACAAATAACGAACAACGCTTCTTAAAATCTTTTATTTAAAGTATTAAATATGTTATTCAATTCAAGCTATTCACTTACTTTTTAATACTTCATTAAAAATTCATTAAGAATCAAATATATGCATAGTTGACAAAAATTAAGGTTCATTTATGAAGAATAATTACCACTACTTTTTTATAGTGTACTTAAATCTCAATAATAGTGTTATCTAAAACCGTAAATAATTAGAAGGAAATCGGTATTAAAAAAATTTCTATTAAAATTGTTGTCAACTGGTCTTCAAGAAAATCTGGAACACTTGACAACTAATATGTAACAATGTTAGTAAATTTTTACTTTCTCTTACCTATATATATGGTAAAGAAAGTATTGTTTTTTGGACAAATTTTTGAAATTGAGTTTTGTTATATTAATACGTTTTGAGGTGCCCTGAATTAGAAAATCATGATTTTAGCGGTTGGTCTGTGAGGGAGTCTGGGAGTGTCTGTCTGTTATCAGCATAATCCAGAACAAATAATAGCAGAAAGTCGAAACTTGGTATTCTAAATATGCATCAGATATGGATTCTACGGTAAACTTTTCGTTGAGATCAGGCAAATGTTTCGTGTACAGGGGCATCCAATAGAAATCAAATACATTATGTCTATGGGGAAACTTCTGGTAAGTACAGTATAACATCTAAAGGTTTAATTAAATGAAACGGAATGAAAAAAAAATATGTATATTCATAAAAGCAAGTTTTGTGTAGATTGTGGTATGAAAATCATTCATCATTCGTTTACAGGGTTACCCAAAGTGTTTGGATATATTGGGGCTATACTTGGAAATTGCAGAAATCGCAATTCCTTTTATGTTAGATGTTTTTTTTTTTTTCCCAAGTAAAACTAGTTTTAAATACACAGTATTGTTTATAGTGCATATTGATTTCAGACAATATACAGGGCTACTCAGAATTAAGCAAAACATTCTTTTCTATTGAATGCAATTGATGGATGTGCTTTGTACATTTAACTATGTCAACGAATGCTGCAAACGTAATTTTCATCTTGCGCTATTGATCTTAAGACTTAATATGCAGTCTATCATTACAGTTTTGAAATGCAGGGTAATAGAATGTCGTGTGAGTGACAAACCAGGTTATTTCTTTAGCTATTTGCTAATTAAGTAAATACTTTATAATTTTGATTTAACAAGTCCATTTTTTAAACCAAATCAAAAATGACGTCAATCGGATAAAATATCACGATCTCTTTTTCCAAATGTACTTCAAAAGTGCTTCACCCTAGCAACGATTTTAAAATAATCATAACAGTAACAGATTTTTCTCAAAATTTTTCTTTCTTAAAAAAAAAAAAAAAAAAAAAAAAAATGTATGATATAGCGTGACTAACCAAGTTAATGAGTGCTTTTTATCAAAAAACACAAATACTGACTTAAGTGCATCCATAATAAGGATTTTAGATGAAATGAAAGATGCATTCTTCATCGATTCTTCTTCTTCGTATATTTTGCGTGCAGCGAAATGCAATATCATACATTTTCGGAACATTTACTTCCACAGATATTTTCTTTGTCCTGAGAGCCTTTTAAGAATATTTTACAGAAATAGTAATTATTTCAATAAAAGGTACAAAATAATAATAATAATAATAACAATAATTTAGTATTTAAATGCTTTATGTTAATATTTTTAGTATAAAAGGGATACGTTGATAGATATATATATACAACATTGCATTGGCATTAGAAAATTCATTGCAATCAGTGAACATAACAGCTGCTTATTTGTAATACCGTAACAATTTATTTATTTATTTTTTGTTTGCTTATCTAAATAACTTAAATAAACGTAAGTGGTTTATTTAATTTCTGTAATATTTAGTACAACATGTATTTAATTAGCGTAAGTAGTAGGAATTAAATTTGATAAAAAAGAGGTGTTTTAATGTACAAATACCGAAGAATACTTCACTTTACTATCTAACCCGTTGTAAATTATCATGAAGATTTTGATAATTGTCTATAGTACTTATTCTTTCGTATATTAAAATTGCGTAATAATAATAAAATATTTTACAGAGCAGTATTAAAAATACGTTCATGTGGCAAGCTCTTACTGACCTCTCTCCCTTTTCTTTCTTAACATTTTTCTGTCTTTCTTTTTTTTTTTTTTTTTTTTTTTTTTGCTCTTTCTTTAAAATTTATACGAGACATTTAAAAAAAAAAAAAAAAAAAAAATGAAGCCATGCTCTTTATAATTTAAAATTGTTTTCTTAAAAAAAAAAAAAAAAAAAAAAAAAACCTCGATTATTATCCCCCCCCCCCCTTAAAAACTCTTTTGATTATGAATCACTTCAACCGTTCTTCATTTGAACTAAAAATTTCCCTCTCTTTATAATTAAATTATTCAGGAAATTTTCTTCTTTCTCTCAAGATGAATAGATTGATGAAATATTTTTTTATATGTTCTTTTTAATTTCTAAAAATTTGAATAATAATTTCTAATTTAATGAAAAGTAAATAATCGAATTGCTTTATTAATTAATTTAGCGTCAAAATTTGTTTTTGTTTATGATAGAAAGTTTAAATTATTTGGAAAAAGCATTTGAATTAATATTTATTTGTATTTATTTTAATAAAATATTTACTAGAAAAAGGGAGAGAGAGAGAGAGAGATTTTAATATACAAATGCAGAAGGATACTTTATTTTACTATCTAAACCGCTATGAATTATTATGAAGATTCTAGTAATTACCTATAGTAGTTATTAATTCGTGCATTAAAATTACATAATAATAATAAAATATTTTACAAAGCAGTATTCAAAATGCATTCATATGACAAACTCTTACTAACCTCTTTCCCTTTTCTTTCTTAACATTTCTCTCTCTTCTTTTTTACTCTTTCTTTAAAATTATTACCAGATATTTTTTAAAGAAAAAAAAAATGAAGAAATGTTTTTTAAAATTTTAAATTGCTTTCTTAAAAATAAATAAATAAATAAAATAAAATAAAACTATTACTATTACTATTATTTTCTTACAAACCTTTTTTATTATGAATCACTTCAACCTTTCTCCATTTGAAATAAAAATTTCTCACTCTTTATAAACAAAATATTCAGGAAGTTTTCTTCTTTCTCTCAAGCTCAATGATTGATGAAATTTTTTAAATGTTCCTTTTAATTTCTAAAAATTCGAATATTAATTTCTAATTTAATGAAATGTAAATAATCGAATTACTTTATTAATTAATTTAGCGTTAAAAATTGTTTTTGTTTATGATAGAAAGTTAAAAATATTTGGAAATAGTATTTGTATTAATATTCATTTGTATTTAATTTAATAAAATAATTTACTAGAAAAAGAGAGACACACAGAGAGAGAGAGAGATTTTAATATACAAATACTGAAGAATACTTTACTATCTAAACCGTTACGAATTATTATGAAGATTTTGGTAATTGCCTATAGTAGTTATTAATTTGTGTATTAAAATTGCATAATAATAATAAAATATTTTACAAAGCAATATTCAAAATGCATTCATATGACAAACTCTTACTACCGTCTCCTCCTTTTCTTTCTTAACAATTTTCTCTCTTTTTTGCTCTTTCTTTAAAATTATTACCAGACATTTTTTAAAGAAAAAAGAAATAAAGAAATTTTCTTTATAATCTAAAATTGCTTTCTTAAAAAATAAAATAAAATAAAATAAAAAATATCAATTATTATTTTTTCTTCTTCAAGACCTTCTTATTATCAATCACTTCAACCGTTCTTCATTTGAACTAAAAAATTCCTTCTCTTTATAATTAAATTATTCAGGAAGTTTTCTTCTTTCTCTCAAGATCAATAGATTGAGGAAATATTTTTTATATGTTCTTTTTAATTTCTGAAAATGACAACATTAATTTACAATTTAATGAAAAATAAATAATCGAATTGTTTTTCTAATTAATTTAGCCTTAAAAGTTTGTTTTTGTTTAAGATAAAAAGTTAAAAAATTTTGAAAATAGTATTTGTATTAATATTTATTTTTATTTAATATGATAAAATAACTTTACTAGGAAAAATAAATAAATAATACATCATGCATGTTTTAAAGAATGTTTACAATTTAAAAAATGTAACGGTAAAAATATTTGATTTCAAATTAAGTAATCTAAACCACCTTCTGCTTGAGAAGCATATAATTCGAGATAATTAATCTTAATATTCATAACATAACACACACTCTTTGACAGTGTTTCTAAACTGATAATCTCACTGTAAAATCTTTCCAGATTTAGAAATGCAAAATCGACGGCAGAGTCTTTCTAAAACATTTAGGGCAAGTAAAATTTCATCCCAAAATTTTATCTCTTCTAATACGCCTCATGATGTATATGGCTGTTCCTGTTACATGAACGAAATCAACGCTGGCTTCACCTATCACACTCCTGTACAACGACCTTGTGGAAAGTATACTAAACATATCCCAACCAATTCGGAAAAAATAGATTACAGTATGTCAGTTTTTCAGTACTTAATCACATCTCTAGCAAAATCTTCAATTAATGGTATCAATAATTGTACCTCTACCGAAAATCTAATTGTTAAAATAACTTGGATCATTTTATTTTGTGGATGTGTGACTGGATTTTTATATCAAGCATCTCATTTTTATCGTTTATACCAAAGTAAACCGACTGTAGTGCAGATTGAGGTTGAAAATGATGGAGAGGTTGATTTTCCTGCTGTAACAATATGTAACACAAATAGGTAAGTCAATATTTTACTTATTTATTTGTTTATTTGTGTTATAGACAATGCTTCCAAATTACAATTTTGCGTTGTTTAGTTTTGTAAAATTAATTTATATTTTTCCCTTTAGCATCAAGTTAAAATGAACAATTTATAATTATGTTACAGAGAGAGACAGAAATAAAAGAAAAGTTTATACAATAAGCTTTATATATTTTTTAATTTAATATTTATTTTCTTAACGAAAGTATAAACTCATCAAAATCATTTACCAAAACGATAAAATATGCTTAAGCAATTAATTTTCCATATGCAAAACATATTATCTAAAGAAAAGAAGTTAGCAGTATAAAAACTACAATAGTACTTAATACATTTATTCAGTTTCGAGCAAAAAAGAAAGATATTAAGTCATTTTTATATGATTTCTATAAATAATTGTTTATCGATATTTAGATGCTAATGCTTATGTTACATTAAACGGAAATTAAATTTAGATTGCCATGGTAACGAAAAATAACACAAGAATTCGTATTTTTGAACTTTTTAAAACGATAATATTGAGAGTTTGTTCTTGAAACAATTCTTCACTTGTAGTAGAAAAAATAAAGAATGATAGGGAAAAAAAATAAGAGAAATAATTTCGCGGAATCAAATCAAAATCCACTGAAGGCAGAAGTTTGATAAATTAATTAATTGATGTTTTACAATAAAAATTCGGAAAAGACTATAAAACAGTTCCTAAAACATGCAATTACATTGTTCCTTGAAGTACACTGCATAAAAAAAGTAGACGGACACTTACTTGTAATACTTTAAAGCCATATATTTCTTTAATTAGAGATATGAGGTTCATTTCTCTAATATAATAATATTCTTGAGACATCATATATTATTATTTTTTGGATATAGATTCAATCCTTTTGAATTATGTAGTGGAAAATATCAGAAAACAAAAATGGGGCATATTTGCACTGTAATTTTTCTTTAAAAAAGTAGACGGGCACATCTTGTATATCTAAAATAAAACGTTTTTAGTTAGGGGTTCGTCTCCCATTTGCTTTAATAAGTTCGTATACTCTGTTAGGCATCGAATCAATGAGATTCTGAATCTTTTTTTGACAGAAAATTTCCCAAATGTTTGTAAGAGCTTCTTTGAGCTGGTGAATTGATTCATACTAACGTCCACCCTCATAAATGTTACGAACAAGTATAGCCCAAATGTTTTCTACAGGATTCATATCCGTACTCTTTCCTGGCCAGGGTAAAACATTGAAGTTGTTCTCATGAAACCATTTTTTAACGTTCTTAGCGGTGTGTATTGGCGCTCCATCTTGTTGGAAAATCCAGTTTTCTCCCTCAAGATCACACGCAAATGGCAAAAGCTCACTGCTTAGTGTCTCAATATAATCTTTGTGAGTCTGCTTCTTATTTAGGAACACTAAATTTATCCTTCCACCATAGCCAACAGCTAGCCACACCATCACGCCACCACCACCAACTTGCCGAGTAGAGTACACTTCGTCTTCTTTCTCCAAACTGTTCCAATAATATTGATATCCCTCTGGGCCGTCTAAATTAAATTTTTTCTCATCTGAAAAAACTACAGATATCCATTCTGTAGTCCAAGACATATGGTTTTGAACCCACTGTAGGCGTTCTGTCGCGTGGTGATCCTTCCAGCATGGATGATGTTTTCTCTTCTTATATTGAAAGAGCTCTGAGTGCTTAATGTAGTTATAAATTGTCTGAGAAGTTACGTTAGTAATTCCAGTGCTTATTCGAACTCTGGGAATTGATGATTCAGTTTTTTTTCAGCTCAGTAAAAATTTTTCTTTGGTCTCTAAGGCGAATGTTTCTTTCGCCGGCCACTCTTTTTCTTTACGCCATGGGCTTCAGGAGCACGTAGAAAATCGCTGATGCTACTTTTGCTTATTAGAGGTAGCCTACTAATTTCTCTGACTCCTTTATTAACATTTTTCAGCGCTATAATCTGTCCTTTCTGGTAATCAGTTAGAGGAGTTCCACGTGGCATTGCGCATTCATCTCCAAGAAATTTAACTACGTCAAACCATATTGTCAAGCACGTTAGCAATTAGCAAAATTCCCAATCTACATGTACATGCAAAACTGGTATTCTGCAATAAATACCCACTTAGATAATTGCAGTTTTTCACCAGTGTCCGTCTACTTAAAAAAAAAAAAAAAAAAAAAAAAAAAAAAAAAAAATATTTTGCAAATGTATATCTTTTCTCTTTTCTGCATTTCCCTATATTAAAATTATAAATAATTGAATATTTTTTTTTCTTTCAAAAATATGAAGATTGATAAGTATAAACATATTAAAGAATTTTAATTGACATTTCCTATTAAACAAAGATGGGGTTTTAAAAAATTGTAAAGAAGTGTCCGTCTACTTTTTTTATGCAGTGTAATGATTGGTATTCCTTAACCACATTTCTTGTGACCATGGAAGCATCTGCGCAAGTGCTGAATCAACGAATCGAGTGATGAAATAGGGGTGATAACCCTTCTGGTTGAGAGAAAATAGCGATACGGGAACGCTGAATGACTGGATGTTTTCCAAATCCCAATTTGGCAGTCAATTTGGCATACATCCAAGCTTCTAGAATCGTCCGCGATGCTTGGAGCGGGAAATGTAGCTGCACTATATTTATGTTATTTCACAAGGTAATCAAAAATATTATTACCATTCTAGAACAGTGGTAAACAAAGAAGAATACAGTAGACAGTGCGTACATTTAATTTACGAATTAATTTCCATCAAAATTTAACATTTTTTGCCAACGCTCCTGCAGCTGCACAATACTCTGATAATTAAGTCGGCAGTTTTCGAAGCAAAGAATTCCGTAAGTGCATTCTCCAGGTCTCCATCATTGGTAAAGAATCTATTTCGGAGGTAGTTGTTGAAAGAGTGAAACAGATGGTAATTTGTTGCTGCATGATCCTACGAATATGGTGCATGACACAGTGTCCCTAAGCCACATTGCTGTAGGGTCTCTCGGGTACTCTTTGCCACATACAGGAGGAGCACACTTTTGCGATTTACCAATATTGGTTCATTTTGCTGGAATGAAGAGTGCACCTTTTGCAACTGCTATGAGTAGAGGTTAGCAGTGATAGTCTTATTAGATGGAAGAAGTTTGTAATGCACCACTTGCCAAGAAGTACACATACACAGAGCATAAATTTTCTTGTGCGCAGAAGTAATCTTAAGATTACATTAACAGGTTCATGCAATTTATGATATCCGTGATTAATAGGATGTCACAAATGGCAAAAGCTTCTTTGGTTACATATATGTTGGAGAAATTTAAAAAGAACTCAAAACTCACTAAAAGGAACATTGTTAATATCTAACCATATACATATATATATTCCATTTCTGAATTCGATTTTACAAAAAGTAACTTTATTTTTTCCTTAACCGTGATGTCATCGTTGACGATAAAACCTAATTCATTTCACACTAGACTTTATTTAACATTCTTTGTTTTGAATAAATTTTCTAATCAATCATTTCCTCTATATTTTCTAATAAAGTTTTCTAATCCTCTATATCTTCTATAAGCAGTGGACACTCAGAAACTAATGCATTGATCTTATTTAAATTTATTAAACTTCTTCAAAATTGAATATTACTGGAGGTTGGTTGAAAGATTAAATAAATAAATAAATAAATACTTTTGAATTAACTTTAGAGTTGTAACCGAAACCAGTACAATTCTGGGTATATTTCCCCCCTCCCCCTCATAACAGCATTGTTAAATTTGTTGTAATCGAAAAATAGAAGAATCCTTCGATAAAATTAGTCACCTTTATTTTAAAGAAGAGTAGAAAAAATCAATAAAATCGGCGCATTAGTCTTTGAGAAATCGCACCCACTCCTTGCTTTACTGAAGTGTCTCCAGAAAACAAATTTTTTAATGAAAATTTTATAACATATTGTTTAAGTATTGCTCTTTTATTTGCTGAAAATTTTGAATAAAACATTTTATTTGTCATATTAAATATATAGAGAAAATATGCTTTTTTCTTTTTTAACCACTAAACCCATGTAACTACTTAATAATTTTAATAATTTAAAAATAAATTTTTAACGAATTTCATTAACTATTTTCTCTAATATCCGAATGAGATATATTAACTAACATGCATGTTTCTTTCTTTCTTTCTTTTTTAGAATCCGAAGAAGTGCATTTTGCCATCGTTATCAAGAAAAATGCGATAAAGGAATAACAACACTAGTAAGTACTTTTGGAATTAAAATGAGGGAAAAAAAGTTTTAATATTGAGTCTTTTAAAATATTATATTATTAAAAATATCTATAGGTACAAATGTATCGTATAAAGTTATAATCAAAATATTTTGAAAACATGTTTAACTAGTATGATGTGGCCACCACATGAATTTCTTCTATATAATTTTACACAAAATTTATTCAATACAAATTGTTTATTAAATTATCAAATTATTTTCCATTATAAATGCAGACGATTTTTATCAGACAGAATTACATCACTAAATGCTGAAAGAAAGTCGTTTTTTTGCAATTATCAGAAGAAATAAGATTTTCTTTCTAAGTGTTTTTTCGTTAAAAAAAAAAAAAAAAAAAAAAATCGCCAACTTTGTTTTAAATTACCACAGATCTATGGGTCAACCATTCGTTTTAAAGATATTGACGAGATCTTTCGAAAGATATACATGTTGAAAATTCACTCCCCCAGGGGGGAAGCGATGCTCTCACATGCACAATTTCTTTTTCCTAGTTATCTACAACTATTATAAATAATTCATATAAATCCCCAAATCTAATCAGCACCAGTTTATATCAGTGTCCAACTAAATACAAAGTTTGGTTAAATTTCGTTCATTGTTTCGTGAGATACAGCGTCCACAAAACTCGTGATACACACACACAGAGACACACAAAAAGACTGACAGACTTTTCTAAAAACAGTCGAATCGTGTTCAGGACATCCCAAAACGTGCAAATCCATTGAAAACTGGAGTTCGAAAATTTTCCCAGAAAGTGAAAATGGGAGAAAGCTCACGCGGTTCTCATAGTTTATAAAACATTTCCCCTTACACCCACCATGTCGCTTAAGCTGCTATCAGACGGAAGAACGTATATTCTGAAATATAAGATAATGCATCTCAAAGCTACCGAACGTCTTTGTTGAAATGAATCTATGGCTATTTTAAACAATAAACGAAATCCACAAATGTAAACAATGGACGCAACATTTGGCGATAATTCACCTCAAGGAGCGTTTGAAAGGAATGGAGATAGATGATATTTTGGAACTGCGATTCTCTGATTGGAGGAGTTCATGCTGAAAACTACTAGATATTTTTTATATAAGATTCAAACAGTCGAAAATGCGTGATTGAAGTATATACGTGAGGCAAATCGCATCAGACAGGATACTTTAACCGCTTCACTCATGAAAAATCTGTTTATGAGGTAGTATGGGCTAACGATTCTTTTATCAAACTTTGTCTGATAGCGGCTTTAAACTTAAATATGTTTTACCATCCTGACGATACCTTAAAATATGTCTTCTTTAATTACGAAAAGAGTAATATCGTAATACAAATTGATTCAGCATAATTAAAATATTACATTTAAATATGCATTTATATAATTACTCCGCGTTCCACTCCTCAATAAGCAGTAATTATAAGAGGCTTCAACATTTTAACATTATAATTTCAATGCTTGAAATTCTACAGTTTTTAATTAGTTTGAAACCTACAGTTATTAATTTATATACTAATACACATTATACGAGTAAGACAATTAAATACGGAAATTTTTATATTGAATGGGACAAAAAAAAAAAAAAAATCATATTACAAATTTTGTAATTGATTTATATAACCTAAACAAATTAATTCTTAAACTAAAATTATACAAATTTTACCTGGCAACAGCAATTTTTTTCCTATTACGTAATCGCCGCTACAGCGACTATTAATCAAAGGAACTCCACCAATTACATAGAAACAAGCTAAAAGAATTCGCTTGTGAAAACAGAGAGGGGGGGGGGGATGGCTGGACAGAGTGCTCCACCACATTGGCATAACGTACACCATTATCTTACTCTATCTCTCTGTTCGATTGGCCATGCTGGATCAAACGATAATCCATTGATTTGTTGGCCACCGAGATACCCTGATCTAACCAAGACTGGCTCTATGGGAGTCGGTATTGATCTAACCCCTTGTGATTTTTCCCTATGGGGTTTTAATAAAGACAAAGTATTTGTGCCTCCATTTCCCCATTAATTACAACATCTAATGCAACGGATAACGAAGTGCTCGAATCATTAGCAAAAGATATTCTGTCACGAGTGTCACGAGTGGGGCAAGAACTGGAATGCCGAATACATATTTGCCATGTCACTGAATTGGCATACATTGAGTATCTATTAAAACTTGAGTAACTTTACCAAGAATAAATTAAAAAACTGGCGTACAGTCAATAGAAAGAAATTAAAACTTCTTCACACACCATAAATTTTAAAATCAGCACAACCGGTTTCGAAAGGAGTGAAACTAAAGTTACTCAATAGAAAGAAATTAACACTTCTTCACACACCATAAATTTTAAAATCAGCACAACCGGTTTCGAAAGGACGTAGTCTTTCTTCATCAGGTGCAAACACGTGCAACTGCCTTGGAGGCAAAAGAAAGACTGAAAGCAGGGCAAAATCCAGAGGGGGAGGAGCAACACAAAAAACCGATAGGAAGCATCATGCAGGGCAGGATCAATCAGAGAGGAACACACGTACACACACACCACAAAAAGGGGAGGGAGAATTATAATAATTAATGGATAATAATTATAATAATTAATGAATAAATTTTAATAATTATAATAATTAATGGATAAATTTTATGAAATTTACTTATTAGCTTAATATTATTGAAATAAAAATAAATAATTTTATTAAATTTACTTATTAGTTTAATATCATTGAAATTAAAAAAAAATAATAATTAATTGATTACTCCTCCCCTCCCTCCCCTTTTTGTGGTGTGTGTGTGTGTACGAGTGTTCCTCTCTGATTGGTCCTGCCCTACATGATGCTTCCTATTGGTTGTTTGTGTTGCTCCTCCCCCTCTGGATTTTGCCCTGCTTTCAGTCTTGCTTTTGCCTCCAAGGCAGTTGCACGTGTTTGCACCTGATGAAGAAAGACTACGTCCTTTCGAAACCGGTTGTGCTGATTTTAAAATTTATGGTGTGTGAAGAAGTGTTAATTTCTTTCTATTGAGTAACTTTAGTTTCACTGTAAGTTTGATTTATCAAAATAAATTAATTAGAATGTTCACGAGTATACTTTCTCTCTCTCTCTCTCCTTTTCTTTCTTTTTCTTTTTCTTTTTTTTTTTTTTTTTTTTTCTCTTTTTTTTTTTCGTCTCATTCAACTTCAGAAACACCTTATATATCTAAATACAAGCATTTATACTTAATTTTTAATATCATAAATTATTTTACATTTTCGTATTTATTTAAATAAGTTTGAAGTAAGAGCGGAAAATATCTAATCTCGCCGACAGCTGTGGCCCGTGTTACTCTATGGGAAATTTTGTTTCCATAATTACTCATTACCATATGTATTTTTTTAAATTCCATTTTCACTTTCAAAAAATTCACAACAGTTAAATAAGTACTCATTTTCGAAAAACGTATCTTTTAAAATTCTTATATTTTATTTTTTAGTTCAAAAATGCGAATTTTCACAAACTGCATTTTTCTCATTTTTTAACCAAAAATTTTAATACTAAAAATTTAAAAATTAATTTTTAGGAAATGAGTACTCATTTAACTGTTGTGAATTCTCTGAATGTGAAAACGGAATAATAATAATAAAAAAAAAAAAAATTAGGTAAGTAATTTTGGAAACAAATTTTCGCATAGAATAACATGGGGCATGGCTCTCGGGTAGATTAGGTACTGTCTGCTATTAATATTTAGGAATATGCACTCTTTTTTCTTATAATGTGTTCAAAATTGACATTTTAATTGTGGCGTCGAGATTATATTAACTCAAAAGAATAAATGTATATATATATATATATATATATATATATATATATCTTGGTTTTTGTTTCATTTTTCTTTTAGAGAGAAGATGAAATAAACGAACTTATATATCAACTTTTATTGGATAAAAAAGGGAATGTGAAAAAGGATCTTGGTCATACTAAAACTATGTTCACAGGTTGTGACTTCATCGGTACGCCATCTGTTCAGGGAAAAGAATGCATGGAGTAAGTTTTCTGAGAAAAATTTAACCTACAGGTACCCCCGAAATAAGCAGGAATCTTAACTTCGACTTTTAATAATAAATATTTATCTTAAACAGAGCCAACAAATTACAAAGGTGCATAAAAGATGCAGGATTTTATAAAATCAATAAAATATTTCAGGCGATGCATTTTCAAAAATTGCAAAAATTTATAATTTTATACGGTCTACGTGCAATTAATTTGCAATGAGCAAAATATGTCCGATACTCTATTAACTTCAACATTACACTCATCTACAGATACCTTTGAAATAGCAGAGTACTAGCAGGAACACATATCCTTTGCTTTTATTATTTAAATATTGATTTTAGACATATCCAACAAATTTTACAGATGTGTATATGATACAAGATCTTATGATACAAGAAAAATTCTTCAAAAATTGCGAAACTTATATTTTTATATCACTTCCATATATATAAAAGATTTAAAAAAATGTGTAACATAGTCTATCACTATGTTGTATAAAATTTCATCAATATATAACACAAATTTCTAACGATATTTTGAAATAAGTATCTTGAGTCATTAGTCACCAATTAATATGTAAATGTGCCTACTTATTTAAGCCATTATTATTATTTTTTTTTTAACTCAGTATTCGCATATAACTTTTAAAACATAATAACTTGATTGAATACGACACTTGAAACATATGCTTTTTTCTCATGAAGAATTTATGTTGAAACATTACAAAGTAATTTATGTCAGTTTTTTGATGTTCAAATATTCCTGAGATTTTTTATGATACAATGCTGATATTTTGTATACACTCTCTCATAATTATAAGGACACCCGTTTTTCTATATAAACTAAACACTGAACACTTTTATTTAAACAAATATATTTTTTATTAATTTGAATTTCATTAATAGACGATATTTAAAAAGTTTTATCGTTTTTCTATCTTAAAAATCTTTAAATACTGTAAAAAAAAAAAAAAAAAAAAAAAAAAAAAAAAAATCAGGCGTTCACAATTATAAGAACAGCTCAAATCTTAGTCATTTTTTTCAGTTATTCTTTAAATTAATATTTTATGAGGTCTCTTTTTGGGTGAAACAGTCAGACATTCTCTCTGGTGTGCATATATATATATATATTTATTTATTTATTTAATATTCAATTTCAGTACCATTTCATACATCAGAGATGATATTCTGAATACATTTAAACTATTTAAAATTGCTTTCCACTTGCATGCACTTTTCTAATATGACAAGTTAAGGTTTTTTTCAACTTTTAGGCCACGGGAAAGACAATAATACAGAAGTTTCTTTTTTCAAACTATTATCTGATGCTCTAGATCTCTAGAAGTAGGGCAAAAATGTAAGTCTTGTTGAAAAAAAAAATTATTACCACCCCATCCCTCTCTAAAATCTAACAAAAATCTGAGATTTCTACGTTTAAAATTTACGGATATTCTCTTGATGTTCATAATAATAGAAAAAATTACTAAATTCATTCTGCCTTCAATAGAAATAACAGTCATTTTGAGTAGAACACTAAGAGAAATTTTGAGTCTTCGATCTCTATAAAACAACTATGATTTTGCATCAGATCTCTCTTCTATCGAACCAGCAGTTCAAAGTTTGATCATATTTCCTTTAGCAATTTTAGATCGTCGAATTTCATTAGAAATACGACGGATTGAAATTATCCCTCCAGTTAAAAAACTCATTTATCATACTTTCCTACATGAACGTTTTTTTTTTTTTTTTCGATAAATTATCAATAATGTCAGTCCAAGAAAAATTAAAGGCTTATATATGAAATTAATCTAGCCCAGTAGTTAATAAATTTGTATGTCAACTAAAATTTATCCGCTAGTAAGCTAAATAAAACGAAAAAATCTTGATTATCCCTATAATTATGAACACCTAAAAACGTGGAGAAAAAATATTTTGCACTATTTTTTATTAATTTTGTTTCATATTTAAAAAATTATAACAGTTTTGGATTTTTTTTTTTTTTTTTTAGAATACGATACATTAAGTGCACTTAGTATAATCTTGTTCACAATTATTTTTACCTTGGTTATTTCAAAACGCAAAGTGTCTTTATAAATATGAGAAGGAGTGTATAACTTTTTTTAGAATATAGGGCATTCATTGAAAAACTTTGTTTGCACACCATATACTAATTCAAAATTTATATTATAAAATTCTGTAAGCGCAACTTTACGATGTATAGTACCTGTTCGACGTCAATATTTAAAGATGTAAAAATACGGTGTAAAAATTTTTTTTGGAACACATTGCATGAATGTTACATATGTTAACTCAACTCATCTATATGTATGAAAACAAAAACAGTGTAAATGACATATTGCATCATTTTTAATGAAATCTTTTCCACTAAATTCAATTATACATATTGTTTATGTAATGATTAATAATAATAATAATGTCCTTTAATGATTTTATACCAACATTATAAAGCAAATTTAGATTGCAGCAGAATCTATTTACTTTTACTATGTTTATAATGTGTCCAACAAATGTTTATAATGTGTCCACAAGAAAATGCACAAATACTCTACCACAAATAACAATAATAATAAAAATGTTCTAAAAATTTGATTACTGATAAATTTCATCTGAAAGCGAATCTCAAGCTACCCAATGTTTTCCCTACTTTTCTTATAATTCAAGATAATTTTAAAAAATCTTTTTCATTAATTGATTTATTAATTAACATTCTGCAATTAGAAAGACAGTTTTATGAATATGTCTCAAAATATGATTACATATAGATTTCATCTTAAAATAAATCACAAGCTACTCTCCTCCCCCCCCCTCTCCCTATTCACACTAGCTTTTCGTGTAATTAAAAAGGAATTTCAAAAATCTCATTTAATGAATTAATTAATTATCACTCTGCCTTTAAAAAGACCGTTTATTGAAACTGTCTCAAAATTTAATTAAAGATAGATTACACCTTAAAATTAATCACAATCTACTTCTTCTCTCCCCTCCCCTACTTTTCATCCAATCCAAGATAAATTACAAAAATATAATTTGAATATTTAATTATTTAACACCCTGCATTTAAAAATGACCGTTTCATGAAAATATCTCAAAATTTTATTACAGACAGATTTCATCTTAAAATAAATCTTGAAGTATTCCTTTCTTTTTTCAGGGCAAATTAAAAAAAAAAAAAAAAAAAAAAAAAAAAAACTAGTATGTTGTGGCCATCACAAGAATTTCTTCTATATTTTCCTATATATATTCAATCAGTAACAATATTGAAAAAAAAAAAAAAATACGAAAATTTTTTTTTTTTTTTTTTTTTTTTTTTTTGTTAAAAGTAAAAAAAAATCGATAACTTTGTTTTAAATTATCACAGATTTATAGTTCAACCATTCGTTTAAAAGGTATTGACGAGATCTTTCGAATGATACCCATCTTCAAGATTTACCCCCCCCCCCCCAGGGGGGCAACCGAGGCCCCCACATGCATAAAATTTTTTTGCTAGTTACATACTACTATTATCAATAATTCATATTAATTTTAGAATCACAAGTTTAAAATAACTCTTATTACGCACATTTATACGAAATTTTGTCCTATACTGCCATGTTAAAAACTTAGATAAAATGCGATCACAGCGCCACCTGTTGAGCTTTTGATCCCCAAATGTAATCAGCACCAGTTTATGTCGGGGACCAACTAAATACCAAGTTTGGTTAAATTTCGTTAAAAAAAAAAAAAAAAAAAAAAAAAAAAAAAAAAGATTTTTTTTTTTCGTTTTTTTTTTGTTAAAAGTAAAAAAAAAATCGATAACTTTGTTTTAAATTATCACAGATTTATGGTTCAACCATTCGTTTTAAAGGTATTGACGAGACCTTTCGAAAGATACCCATCTTGAAAATTTACTTCCCCGGTGGGGGGGGGGGGACCGATGCCCCCACATGCACAAAATTTTTTTCCTAGTTAACTACTACTATTATCAATAATTCATATTAATTTTACAATTACAAGTTTAAAATAACTCTCATTATGCCCATTTATACGGAATTTTGTCCTATGCTGCCATGTTAAAAATTTGCATAAAATGCGATCACAGCGCCACCTGTTGAGCTATTGATCCCCAAATCTAATCAGCACCAGTTCATGTTAGGGTGCAATTAAATACCAAGTTTGGTTAAATTTCATTCATTGGTTCGTGAGATACAGCGTTCACAAAAAAACGATACAGACAGACAGACAGACAGACATTTTCTAAAAAATATTAATTCGTAATCTAGACATTTCAAAACATGTAAATCCATCAAAAAATGGACTTCGAAAATTTTCGCGAATCCAATACCTTCTCTATATTACATATAGAAGAAAGTAAAAAGACCGTTTTATGAAACTGTTTCAAAATTGGATTACAGATAGAGTTCAAATGAAACCATAAGCTATTTCTCCCCCCCCCCTTTATTCATATAATTCAAGATAAATGTCGAAAATATTGATTAATTAATTAAGAATTTGCATTAAAAAATAAATTTCGAAAATAATAATTCCTTAATTAATTAAGAATTTGCTTAAAAAAAAAAAAAAAAAAAAAAAACGGCCATTATATGAAAATGTTGTAATTTCTTTAAAAACGACTAATCTTGAAATAAAATACTATAAATACACAATGTGGATACAAATGATTATCCTGATTTCACTCTTTAGAGATTACAGGATTTTCTTTTACAAATACGTTGGTTCCAGGGATTACTAAAAAAACTAGGAAAGCACAAGTTTTTCTTTTAAAATTTAAAGAACCTCCAAAATGACTGAAAACAGTTTCTAATTCAGTTTAAGATTTTCTCGCTGAGAATTATTTTATTTTATTTCATTTTATTACTTTCTTCTATATGTAATATAGAGAAAGTATTGGATTCGCGAAAATTTTCGACCTCCGTTTTTTGACGGATCTACACGTTTTGGGATGTCCTGAACACGAATTGATAGTTTTTAAAAAATGTCTGTCTGTGTGTCTGTATCATTTTTTTGTGGACGCTGTATCTCACGAACCAATGAATGAAATTTAACCAAACTTGGTATTTAGTTGCACCCTGACATGAACTGGTGCCCATTAGATTTGGGGATCAATAGCTCAACAGGTGGCGCTGTGATCGCATTTTATAGGACAAAATTCCGTATAAATGGGCATAATGAGAGTTATTTTAAACTTGTGATTGTAAAATTGATATGAATTATTGATAATAGTAGTAGTTAACTAGGAAAAAAAATTTGTGCATGGGGGGGCATCTGTTCCCCCCCCCCCCACCGGGGAAGTAAATTTTCAAGATGGGTATCTTTCGAAAGGTCTCGTCAATACCTTTAAAACGAATGGTTGAACCATAAATCTGTGATAATTTAAAACAAAGTTATCGATTTTTTTTTTACTTTTAACAAAAAAAAAACGGAAAAAAAAAATCTTTTTTTTTTTTTTTTTTTTTTTTTTTTTATATTGTTACTGATTGAATATGTATAGGAAAATATAGAAGAAAGTCTTGTGGTGGCCACAACATACTAGTTTTTCTTTTCTTTTCTGTGAAAGTTTCAATAAAGCAAGAGGAAGCACACACAATTTCAGAAATTCGATTATTTAACTACAAAGAAATCTGAATGTACTAAATCAGCAAGATGTTATCCAATTACAGGCGTTCTTACTGTTGCGGGTAAAAACCACCCAGAAATATGTGTGCAAAACAGCTGTAAACACAGCCACTGAAATAGTGAAATCTCGTTCCACGCGTCTAGCTTTGAGGATAAATCCAAAGGATTGGAGGGACGCCAAATTGATGGAGACGTTGAGATTTGGTAAACATCCAGTCATTCGGTGTTCCCTTATCGCTATTTTCTCTCAACCAAAGTGGTTATCACCCGTATTTTAACACTGGACTCGCTGAGTCAGCAATTACGCAGAAGCGCCCAGGTTGCAAAATAAGTGGTTAAATAATATTTAGTCTATAATATTTTTATATGACAATATGTAGGGAATTTTAATTTGAATGTTGCCAAGATACCCACGAAAATTGAATTATTTTCTTTGTGTGTAGAAATTAGAAAACTCCCTGAATGAAAGGGTTTCCCTAAATAATACTGCTCTTATCGTAACTCCATAAGGCCTGGTTGGATAAATAATTAGGTTTTTCTTGATGTAAGAAATAATTATGCTGTTATAGAAGTAATGCAGTACTATTAAAAGTATTACCGCTGTTACAACGGGAATTTCACACTCGTTATGGTAAATAACCACCAGATGAAAAATTGGTAGAATTTCTTATGAAAAAGCTTTTAGTAAAAAAAAAAAAAGAATGAAAAAAAAGCAATTTTCAAGCGATTCAAAAATTTGTAGAACTTAACGTTTGGGGATATTTGCCATAGTGAGTTCAAAAATTCCGTTGTATCGTTTCCAGCGATTTTATAGTGAAAGAAACATTACAGTTTTGCCCTTTATTAATTTCTAGTGTCAAGAAAAACTTTCTGATGTAACTCGTATGAGAATAAACGCAGTCACTGAAGGTTAAAAATATGATACAATTAGCATAAAAATTCATGCCATCTTCCCATAATGTGTTATATTGTTGTGGAAAATAAATTGAATAACTTTTTAATAAATTGTTTTTCAGCATATGGGAATATTACTATGATCCTGATTATGGAAATTGTTATACCTTTACTTCTAAAACGAAGAACAAAAAAATTTTACAAGCAAGGAAAGTGGATTTTTGGCAAGAGGAAAATGGTAATAATTGTTTTTTTGCTTCAAATTTTTCAATTTTTTAATATTTAATTCTATTGTATATAGAATTTTGAATTGTTTAAATGAAAATTTTATAATTCATTACCAAAAAAAAAAAAAAAAAAAGTTAAAACAACGTTAAAAAGCACAAATGAAAGAAAAATTATGAACTACGCGGCTTTTATGGAACTTAAGTTCCTTCCCTCAGTACATGATAAAAATTAAAAAAGGAATAAAGAAACGAACAATCAAAACTCCGGAGTTTGCCAGGCAAGCTTGGTCCAAGACCTGGGCCAGAAAAGCAAGTTGTGTAAAAGTGTCAAGGATATAAATACAAAACATAGAGTGACGCAGTTGAAGTAGGGAGTAATGGAAAATGTCCCAGATAACAAGTACATTTGCAGCAAGTTTGATTTTTCTTGATATTATCTTGCCATGACAAATTTGATGCAATAAATTTGCCATGAAATTGCCGCAAAGTAGACACAACATAAATCTATCTTTCATTTTAATTATTTTTTTTTTTCTTTCACACCATTTCTGTTGCAAACTAAAATTGCTATGTAAGTATTTGAAACTGAACCAAAGACTGATACTGAAGCGGTTTCGCAACGTTTTCTTGCTCGTGTTGTTTACTGGTGGAAGAAGCGTGATGTTATCCACGGGGCTCGAAGTCTCGTGTCGACAAGTCTTATGTGAAATACAAGCTATATTTACATGTTTCATAGTGTATTTGCAGATAATGTGACGTGGTAAGAATATGAGTTTGCAATGCATTAACAGTTGGTGTGGCAAGACAAGCTTGCCTATTGCAATGAATTTGCAGTACTCTTAATACGACAAACCTATCTTTTCTACTAGTTTGCAATGAATTTGCAGCAAATTTGTACAGTAAGAGTGCAACTTGCACGACAAGTTTGCTGCAAATTTGGCGTATGGTGACTTCGGAGTTTGCGTTAGCTTGCTTCAATCTTGTTATGAACTTACAGCTTGTCACATTGACTTGCTGCAAGTTTGTTGGCTTACAAAGCAAGATTGCTGCAATTTTGCTGCAAATTGAAATTGTTATGTGGGAGAGTACAAAAACAGAAACCATTTTAAAGGAGGTCATAAATAAAACACAATTAGGTCATAAATAAAATGCTATAATATTTTTCTTATGCTGTAAATTCTATTATCTTTTATTAACGGCATACTTTCAACAGATATTTACACTAAGCGACAAACAAACAAACAAACAAACAAACAAAATAGCCGCACTGCAGAAAAATTACTTATATCGTTTGTGGGATTTAAATTAAAGTGAAAAAAATCTGGAGTGACTCCACTCGACTTTCCGAACATTGAGTAACTAACAGTTTTGTAGATAAAATAAAGAAAGAGGAGTTGCTAAACAAACGAAAAAGAGAAAACCATAGCTGAGTGTTTGAATATTTTTCTCCATATATCACACGAGGTTTTATTTAACGCTACTGAACTTTGAGCCCTTAGATCATAAGGATAAAGAATTTTTCGTTGTGTCCCTGTAAAAATCTATAAATGCTAGATTCACCAAAATGCTTATAGTTAGTGCAACAGTGATTTATAATATTCATACAAATTTTCAGCTCAATTGAATAAGTCGTTTAGATGCTATCGCTGGTCTCATAGGCCATAAAGATAAAAAATTTATCTTTGTGTCCCTGTAAAAAAACTGTAAGTGCTAGATTCACCAAAATCTATACAGTTGGTTCAAATGTGACCTATAACATGTGTACAAATTCTTTGCTGAGATTAATAAGGCGTTTAGACGCTATCACACTTTTAAAAATTTGGCAAAGAATTTTTCTTTGTGTCCCTGTAAAAAAACTATAAATGCTAGATTCTCCAAAATCTATACAGATTGAGTATCTGTGACCTATAATATGTGTATAAAGGTTTTGCTCAATTGAATAAGGCGTTTAGATGCTATCGCACTTTTAAGCTTTTGGTCCCTTGGCCATAACGATAAAGAATTTTTCTTTGTGTCCCTGTAAAAAAACTATAAGTGCTAGATTCACCAAAATCTATAGGGTTCGTACTATGGTGACTTACAATATACGTACCAACTTTCAGCTTATTCGAACAAAGCGTTTGGACGCTAGCGTGTTCACTCACAGACATACACACATACATACACACATACATACACACATACACACACACACACACATACATACATCATCGTAAAAATAGTGAAAACGGACTCGTTGGACCTCGAAACGTATAGAAACATCAAAATCTCGAATTCGGATTTTTGACATGATTACAATACTTTCCTCACTATAGTGTTCGGAAAGTAAAAGTTATGATTATTTACAGAATTATAGGTTCTCATGGAAATGGATGGGAAATTTTGACTACTTGAAGTGAGTAAACATACCACAGATGCCTTGCAGTAAGGTGCATTATCATCTTGAAATGGTGTTTGCGGAAATGTTCAAGATACCTCCAAAATAGTTGGTCATGCACCACTTTTATGAAGATTGTGTTTTATTTCGAGTTAATTGATCCCTTGAGCATAAAAATTTGCCCGACTGCTTGAAAATTTATGCACCTCCGTACCATAATGCACGGAGAATGTGCCACTGTTTTAAAAGAGCGATTTTCATTAAATCGTTCATATTTTCGTTGTCAGATCTGCTTGTTGTCTTTAGCTCGAAATAAGTTAAACTTGACTCATCAAAGAGAACCAGTTCAGCCCAATAATTAACTAACCATTTTTTTAATTTTTTTGCCTACTGAGGTCTTGCTCTCCTAATTCTCTTCACTAAGAATGGGATTTTTTCAAATTTTCTGTCATTTAAACTTGCTTTGTTTAATAATCGCTGTGCGGTAGTTAAAGAAATTATGCTGCTAAACAATTTTTCTAAATCCCTTTTATGTTCTAAATGTAATACAAACCGATTTTATATGCAATGGCTTTTTAACTTACGGTCATCTCGCTTGGATGAGCAACATGGCCGCCTAAAATCAAATTTCCAGTTTAAACGGCCAAAATATTTTATATCTTGCTAAAAACCCTTTTACAAATATTTCGTTAACATTTAATTATTTTGCCATCTCACGTATTAAAATATTTTTTGATTTTCATTCAAAAATTTATACATTTGTGGCATCGTTAACTACCTTATTCTTACCATTTTTGAAATAATTTCTAAAATTACAATTTTACTGTTCATTGCATTTTGTTTTTAACACTGGACTCAAAGCTAAAGTGTATGTGGAGGACAACATAATAAAATCTGTTCGAAAATTTGCTTTTTAAACGATAAAATTAGCGGTTGTAGAAGGCGAAAAGGAAAATATCCAAGTGCGGCTTTTTTTTTTTTTTTTTTGTCGCTTAGTGTATGGATTGTTTCAGTATCAATTTCATAGCCCTTTTACTTTTCAATATTTACACAACTGGGTTGTGGCTAATATTAATAACTATCAATCCCATCATATTTTCAGTGATAGTCTGTCAGGTCTGCGAGCTATTGCTCGCCACAGGAGTAAACATCCACAGGTTATCTCAATTAAATCAAAACTTATAAATCTGGCTAAACATCTCTCCCTGGCACATGTTTCTGCCCACAGGGGAGTTCTCGACAATGAACTTGCTGATTCTCTGGCCAAGGCAGCCACCGAAAACAATTCAATAGATTTTTCACTCCCTGCCCCTCCCTCATACGTTAAACACGTATTAAAACAACAATTACTTAGAGATTGGCAGGAACTGTGGGATACTTCTCCAAAGGGAAGATACACCTTTAATCCCATTCCACTCGTAAATTTAAATTCTTGGTGCTTTTCCTCCTCCGTGACTGCTTTTCTGACAGGTCATGGCCCATTTCCATCCTATTTATAAAGATTTCATTGCCGACGCTCTCCTCTGTGTCCTTGCGGGGAGGAGGGAACCCCTATTCACTATTATTACTACTGTAGTTTAACTTCTGCCTTCCACTTAAGAAATCTAACTCCCAGGCCAGCCGATTGGCTGTTTAATATCCTCAATAGAAAAAGCCTGCTTTCTAAACTAAATAGTATATTTGAATTTCTTATGAATATGACTAATCTCACATCTGCTTGCTCTATATGTCATTGAACCTTCACAAAATCATATTTTCGTCAATCTTGTGCTGTGGGACATTTCAACACAACATAAAATATCGCCATCAACAACTGCAGCCTATTATCTACCAGCATAAAGCATGCCGCTCCTTTTCGCGTGGAAGACCTGTCTCTAGCGGCCTTTGTAATTTTTTTTTTTAATTTAGAGTTTAAATAAACTCCGGAAGAGGGGCCCAGCATAGCTGGAATCGCTCGACACTGCTCCTAGAGCGGTGAGCGGCACCTTTTCCCTGTTAATATTAACACAAATTAACAATACGTTAAGGTTCAATAAACAGCACACATACCCCACTTAATAGAAAGTTACATTAACAGTAAATTTGATGCGTTGTCATGAAAGTTCGAACATGAATTCTGGAATGAACACGAATAAGTGCTGTATTTTTACTTCCTTATACAAAGTTTAAGAAAGTATAGTAATCCCGATTTGCGAAATGGATATTGTATTTCACACTGCTCGAGAACGAATGATCACTGAATGTTCCCAATTTATACGCGTGGCTGTCATGATGTTTAGTTGTACACCTGCAAGTGTCGTCTTAACAGGGGCTCTCGTTTCAGAGATATAAGCGACTTTACACGATTTTTCGTGACGTCTGTATGTGTGTCTGTCTGTGTGTGTGTGCGTATGTCGTATAACTCAAAAACGGTTGGACGTAGAAAGTTGCGAATTGGTTCATAGGTTTGTTATAACATCTAGTTCTGCACCTCCCTTTTTTGGACTTTGTATGATTTTCCGTTTTGGAGATATTTAGGAAAATTAGGTTCCTAATGACCAAAAATACAAAGGTTTTGGCCATAATGTATCAAAAAACGGTAATAACGCAAAAACGCTTTGGACAAATCTTGCAATCGATTTGTAACTGACTTCCCGACTAGCTAGATATTTGAAACTTTCAGAAAAGCTCAGAACACATTGACAATGTATTTTTAAATTATTTTAGCCAACTGTTTCGGATACCTGCGGCCTTCAGCAGCGTTTATATGATTCAACAGAAAAATTATTTAACTAACTTCCCGACTAGCTAGACATTTGAGACTTTCAGAATAGTTCAAAACATGGTGAAAATGCAATTTTTTAATACTTTTATCCAACTGTTTCGGATTCCTGCTGCCTTCGGCAGCGTTACCTGGACAAATCTCGCAATCGATTTTTAACTAACTTCCCGACTAGCTAGACATTTGAAACTTTCAGAAAAGCTCAGAACATTGTGGCAACGCATTTTTTAAATATTTTTAGCAAATTGTATTGGGTCACTGCTGCCTTCGGCAGCGTTTATATGGTTCAACAGTAAATTTATTTAATTAATTTCCTGACTAGCTATACATTTGAAACTTTCAGAATAGTTCAGAATACGATGAAAATGCATTTTTTAAATACTTTTAGCCAACTGCTTCGGATCCCTGCTGCCTTCGGCAGCGTTACCTGTACAAATCTTGCAATCGATTTTTAACTAACTTCCCGACTAGCTAGACATTTGAAACTTTCAGAAAAGCCCAGAACACGGTGATAATGCATTTTTTAAATATTTTTAGCCATCTGTCTTGGGTCCAATAACAATGCTTTTTAACATTATGTATATATTTCTAAAGGTGTATAAGGAATTCATGTGGTGCCCACATCAGATTTTTTATTTATGTACTTAAATAAATATATATGTTACGATGAAATACCGAAATCTGGAGAATGTCGACTTTCACCGGTGAATGTCAACAAACACATAGTTGCTTGGTGTATGTCCGAAATATTTGCTAAATACCCTTATTTCTGACTTACACCAGTAAATGTCGACATTCATCATGCACTAATGGTGAATGTTGAACAGGTCCGAGATGTATATTTTCTTCTCCGTAATTCAGTCGCGATAAATTTTTCGCCTCTCTTTCTGAGAGGAATGACTAAGAACTGAAAACACATAGTACATTCAAAATGAGAAAGGAAAATAATAGAAGTTAAAAACTTACTTAATTATACAGTACATTCAAAATGAGAAAGGAAAATAATAGAAGTTAAAAACTTACTTAATTATACAGTACGTTCTAAATGAGAAAATAAAATAATAGTAATAAAAAACTTACTAAATTATGTGATTCAAATCTTATTTATTGCAACAACTGAAACTATTATGACACTTTGAATTGCACAAGAGGCCCTTGCTTTTACAACTGCATTTATTTGTGGAACACTTCTTTTTGCAATGACAGCGTTTATAGCCTTGCCCACCGCTTCTCGAAATAGCTGCAGCTGCTTCTCTCAGCGAAATTTCTTGAAAATGAATCTCATCTATGGAAAGTAACTTTTCTTTACAAATTACGAACTGATTACGTGTGTAAAGCTGCTTGAGGGTACCATTTTCATTTGCAAGTTTATAAAAGTCGGAGTCTTCTATTCCAACAACAACCGCTAACACATTTCGGTTATCTGTACGACCACGGTCGACATCAGGGACTTGTATTCGTACAGTATCACCAATTTGAGCAGGAGGAAATTGTTTTTGTGAGGTTCGTAACATTTTTGTTGCTTGCAGTAGAAGATTATCTTTCGCGGCCGCTCTTTTTATAGAAATTAACTCGTGCTTTTCAGTTAGAACTTGATGTGAAGACGTGGTAGATTGCAAGTCCTCTTCAATATTTTTCTTTGGAATATGGTTTTCGGTATGACCACCACTCAAATTTTTTTCAGAAGTATTACCAGTTTCTTCAAGTTGTTCTTCGGTTTCGATATTTGCGATTTGTTCGCTAGGCAAAACAGACGATGCTATGCCTCTTTTCGCTTTAATGCCAAACATGGCTTCATAAGGACTTTGGCGTATTCCTTCGTGGTATGTAGTGTTCTTGGCAAATTGGACAAAGGGCAAACCTTCTGACCATTTATTTGTATGGTTATCGTTCATCCATGCAGTTAGCATATTCTCTATATCCTGATTGTCCCTTTCAACTGAGCCTTGTGTTTGACTATGCCGAGGCTTTCCATGAACAATCTTAACATCTTTCCACATAGCGCATATTTCGGATATGACTTGATTACTGAATTCTCTACCATTATCTGATTGCAATATTGCTGGAGCACCAAATGTTAAAAATATTGGAAGAACGTGATACGCTACTTATTCCGCCCTCTTAGTTTTCAAAGGTCGTAGCTGGACAAACTTAGTTAAATGATCTTGATACACCATTATGAACTTATATTCGCCATCTCTGTTTGACTGCAGATCTATCAGATCAACTTGACATCTTGAGTTTAACTCAGAACTGATCATTGGTTTCACAACAATACCTTTCCTAGGTGCACTGTGTTTCATTTGACACTGTTTGCATAAATTTAAATACAACATTACAACTTCATATGTAATATTTTTGTATTTATTTTGCAACTCTTTAAGCATACGTGTTCTTCCTCCGTGGCCTATTCTGGTGTGAGTTTCATATAGTATACTGAACAATTCCTCATTGGTAACATAATACTGTATATTCGTTTCTCCTGGTTTTAATGGTACAATTAACTTCTCTTCATCATTAATTTTTAAAACGTCAAAACGTTTTAATCGTCTGTAATCCAAAGGTGTGTTGCACTTAGTTTTAGCAGAAACCACTTCAGTAAGTATTAAAACTCGAATAAACGACTACGTCAGAAACGCCAAAGAAAAATATTGGAAATGCATACAGCTGTTTCGGCAGCTTTATGCGTGCCGTCATCAGTGCAAAAAGGATACTGAATCTGCAGAAGTGCTCGTATATATAGGAGAGGGGCCGAATTTAGTTCAACCAATAGAATTACGGGAAATATGGGGAGAGTGGCCAATAGGAATTTATTAAAGTTAGCTGTGTAAACAGTAGAAAAATTAAGAAAATGTGGACTGAATATAAAATTTCCAACAGTCAGACAAATAGGGAATAGCGAAATCACAATTTACAAGGTTTTTAAAATTTTTATAAATATGAAAAGCTTCAAAGAAATCGAGTTCATGAATGGATTTAGGTCTGCAAATTATTTTAGCTGAATTAAATTTAAAATTATGATTTTCCTCCCAGCAATGTTTAGAAATAGCCGATTTATTGGTTTCTTGTTTGCGGACGTAATTCATATGTTCTTTTAGACGAAATTTAAGACTGCGTTTAGTTTGGCCAATGTATGATAAACCACACTGACAGGAAATACTATAAATACCCCAAGAATTTTGCGTATCAATGGGATCTTTTAACTGAGAAAAGGTGAGTTTATTGGAAGGCGAAAATATTATTTTAAAATCATATTGTTTGAGAATTTTAGCTATGGTTTGACTGGATTTAGGAAAATAGGGTAAGACAATACTGATATTAGAAGAGACTGACTTAGTAGAAGAAATACGAGGGAGTTGTAATTTTTGGATAGCTTTGTCTATAATGTAAGGGTCATAACCTCTGTCAATTGCAATGGCTTTCAGGTATTTAATTTCAGATTTTAATAAACTAGGATTTGAACAAATATTAAGGGCACGGTTTACAAAAGTATAGAAAGCAGCCATTTTTTGGTTAGGTGGGTGACATGAACGTGCATGGGGAGGAAGGGAGACAGCAAAATTTTTTTCGATAGACGGTGGTTGAAAATCCATTTACAGTGCGAGAGACGAGCGTATCAAGAAATGGAAGGGAGCCATTAATTTCTATTTCATATGTAAACTGGATATTACTGTCAATTGAATTTAAAGTTTCTAAGACGTGGTCAATATTGTGATAAGATATGTTGATAAGCGTGAAGGTGTCGTCGACGTAACGGGTCCAAAAAGGAAAGGATATTTTCTTAAAAAGCTTGTTTTCGAAATAGTGCATGTAAATATCAGCGAGAATTGGGGAGAGAGGGGAACCCATGGCTAAACCTTCAGACTGACGATAGAATTTATTTTGGAAAGAAAAAGTGGTTTGTGATAAACAAATGCGGGTAAGAGAGATTAATTCTTGTATTTCAAAAGATGTGAAATGAAACTCTTTTAATCTATTTTCGAGACAGCAGAGGGCGCCACTTATTGGAACATTAGTGAAAAGAGATTTTACATCAAAGGAAACCATAGTGAGATTAGTGTGAGGGCAGTTTTGAATGTTTTTTGCAAATTCTATGGAATTCTTAACAGTATAACTGTTAGCAGTAAGAAGGGGAGCAAAAATAGTGGTGAGAAATTTAGCTAAATTATAAGAAGCAGTACCGATATTAGAGACTATGGGACGAAATGGAATATTGGGTTTGTGAACTTTCGGTAAAGCGTAAAATCTGGCACAATTAGCAATAGAAGGGATAAGACGAGATTTAGTCGAGTCCAACAACAGAGGGCAAGATTTTATAGCAGATTTAATTTTATTTAACTCTTGAGTAGAGGGGTCACGGGGCAGAGGAATATATGGGCCATCATTAATTAATTCGGTAACACTTTCGATGTATTGTTTTTTATCCAAAATAACAATCTGACCACCTTTATCAGCTTTAGTAATGATGATATTTTCATTAGATTTTAATTCCTTCAAGGCGTTTTTTTCTGCAGGGCTGAGATTTGATTTAAAATTTTTGGAATTGAATTTGGCATTATTAAGAATTAAATGACGAAGATTTTCTTTCTGTTGGTCAGTCAGTCGAGAATTTTTGAAAGCTTTTTCAACCGGTGCAATTAACTGAGGAAAAGAAGGAGGTTTTGAAATGGCAAAATTTGAATTAAGTTTGAGAACAGAATATTGATTATTGGTAATTTCAGCATTGGAAAGATTAACGATTGCATTTTTATTGACAACAGGAAAGTCGTTCGAATGAATAGGACTCTGTGAATTACGAAGCCGGGTGAATTTATCTTGTAGTTTAATTGAGTGTTTACGAGAGCGGTTGTCACAATGAATCCAGGAATTGCGATCTATTAACATAAAATTAGGACGTTCAAAAGCTAACTTTAAGTGGAGAGAAAATAAATCTTTTTCAATTTTGGCGATGGTGGTACGAGTTTCTTTGATAACTGCACGGAGAATATTAAAATGAGACCTGAGTACTGCTTTGTTAACAAAACTGGAACCAGAAATATTGCATTTCAGTTGAATGAATTTAGGGATGATGCGGTGTCTCTTGCACTGTAAAAGGAACCTCAGACGGTTGAGAGCACGAAACTTTTTAGTACGTAATCGGTAGAAACGGTTAACTAATTTGCACATTGTGAAATTGAGGAAATGGCTCAAATTATTACTGACCTAATCTCCCCCTCATATGAGGCTTCTCAGACCAGGTTGCTCAGTAACAATAAGAGCAGAAAACCAATAACTCAACTAAGCCCGTAGAAGCTTAACAAATAATAACAGGAGACTTGGCGTTGGAATATTAAAACTCGAATAAACGACTACGTCAGAAACGCCAAAGAAAAATATTGGAAATGCATACAGCTGTTTCGGCAGCTTTATGCGTGCCGTCATCAGTGCAAAAAGGATACTGAATCTGCAGAAGTGCTCGTATATATAGGAGAGGGGCCGAATTTAGTTCAACCAATAGAATTACGGGAAATATGGGGAGAGTGGCCAATAGGAATTTATTAAAGTTAGCTGTGTAAACAGTAGAAAAATTAAGAAAATGTGGACTGAATATAAAATTTCCAACAGTCAGACAAATAGGGAATAGCGAAATCACAATTTACAAGGTTTTTAAAATTTTTATAAATATGAAAAGCTAAAAGAACATATGAATTACGTCCGCAAACAAGAAACCAATAAATCGGCTATTTCTAAACATTGCTGGGAGGAAAATCATAATTTTAAATTTAATTCAGCTAAAATAATTTGCAGACCTAAATCCATTCATGAACTCGATTTCTTTGAAGCTTTTCATATTTATAAAAATTTTAAAAACCTTGTAAATTGTGATTTCGCTATTCCCTATTTGTCTGACTGTTGGAAATTTTATATTCAGTCCACATTTTCTTAATTTTTCTACTGTTTACACAGCTAACTTTAATAAATTCCTATTGGCCACTCTCCCCATATTTCCCGTAATTCTATTGGTTGAACTAAATTCGGCCCCTCTCCTATATATACGAGCACTTCTGCAGATTCAGTATCCTTTTTGCACTGATGACGGCACGCATAAAGCTGCCGAAACAGCTGTATGCATTTCCAATATTTTTCTTTGGCGTTTCTGACGTAGTCGTTTATTCGAGTTTTAATATTCCAACGCCAAGTCTCCTGTTATTATTTGTTAAGCTTCTACGGGCTTAGTTGAGTTATTGGTTTTCTGCTCTTATTGTTACTGAGCAACCTGGTCTGAGAAGCCTCATATGAGGGGGAGATTAGGTCAGTAATAATTTGAGCCATTTCCTCAATTTCACAATGTGCAAATTAGTTAACCGTTTCTACCGATTACGTACTAAAAAGTTTCGTGCTCTCAACCGTCTGAGGTTCCTTTTACAGTGCAAGAGACACCGCATCATCCCTAAATTCATTCAACTGAAATGCAATATTTCTGGTTCCAGTTTTGTTAACAAAGCAGTACTCAGGTCTCATTTTAATATTCTCCGTGCAGTTATCAAAGAAACTCGTACCACCATCGCCAAAATTGAAAAAGATTTATTTTCTCTCCACTTAAAGTTAGCTTTTGAACGTCCTAATTTTATGTTAATAGATCGCAATTCCTGGATTCATTGTGACAACCGCTCTCGTAAACACTCAATTAAACTACAAGATAAATTCACCCGGCTTCGTAATTCACAGAGTCCTATTCATTCGAACGACTTTCCTGTTGTCAATAAAAATGCAATCGTTAATCTTTCCAATGCTGAAATTACCAATAATCAATATTCTGTTCTCAAACTTAATTCAAATTTTGCCATTTCAAAACCTCCTTCTTTTCCTCAGTTAATTGCACCGGTTGAAAAAGCTTTCAAAAATTCTCGACTGACTGACCAACAGAAAGAAAATCTTCGTCATTTAATTCTTAATAATGCCAAATTCAATTCCAAAAATTTTAAATCAAATCTCAGCCCTGCAGAAAAAAACGCCTTGAAGGAATTAAAATCTAATGAAAATATCATCATTACTAAAGCTGATAAAGGTGGTCAGATTGTTATTTTGGATAAAAAACAATACATCGAAAGTGTTACCGAATTAATTAATGATGGCCCATATATTCCTCTGCCCCGTGACCCCTCTACTCAAGAGTTAAATAAAATTAAATCTGCTATAAAATCTTGCCCTCTGTTGTTGGACTCGACTAAATCTCGTCTTATCCCTTCTATTGCTAATTGTGCCAGATTTTACGCTTTACCGAAAGTTCACAAACCCAATATTCCATTTCGTCCCATAGTCTCTAATATCGGTACTGCTTCTTATAATTTAGCTAAATTTCTCACCACTATTTTTGCTCCCCTTCTTACTGCTAACAGTTATACTGTTAAGAATTCCATAGAATTTGCAAAAAACATTCAAAACTGCCCTCACACTAATCTCACTATGGTTTCCTTTGATGTAAAATCTCTTTTCACTAATGTTCCAATAAGTGGCGCCCTCTGCTGTCTCGAAAATAGATTAAAAGAGTTTCATTTCACATCTTTTGAAATACAAGAATTAATCTCTCTTACCCGCATTTGTTTATCACAAACCACTTTTTCTTTCCAAAATAAATTCTATCGTCAGTCTGAAGGTTTAGCCATGGGTTCCCCTCTCTCCCCAATTCTCGCTGATATTTACATGCACTATTTCGAAAACAAGCTTTTTAAGAAAATATCCTTTCCTTTTTGGACCCGTTACGTCGACGACACCTTCACGCTTATCAACATATCTTATCACAATATTGACCACGTCTTAGAAACTTTAAATTCAATTGACAGTAATATCCAGTTTACATATGAAATAGAAAATAATGGCTCCCTTCCATTTCTTGATACGCTCGTCTCTCGCACTGTAAATGGATTTTCAACCACCGTCTATCGAAAAAATTTTGCTGTCTCCCTTCCTCCCCATGCACGTTCATGTCACCCACCTAACCAAAAAATGGCTGCTTTCTATACTTTTGTAAACCGTGCCCTTAATATTTGTTCAAATCCTAGTTTATTAAAATCTGAAATTAAATACCTGAAAGCCATTGCAATTGACAGAGGTTATGACCCTTACATTATAGACAAAGCTATCCAAAAATTACAACTCCCTCGTATTTCTTCTACTAAGTCAGTCTCTTCTAATATCAGTATTGTCTTACCCTATTTTCCTAAATCCAGTCAAACCATAGCTAAAATTCTCAAACAATATGATTTTAAAATAATATTTTCGCCTTCCAATAAACTCACCTTTTCTCAGTTAAAAGATCCCATTGATACGCAAAATTCTTGGGGTATTTATAGTATTTCCTGTCAGTGTGGTTTATCATACATTGGCCAAACTAAACGCAGTCTTAAATTTCGTCTAAAAGAACATATGAATTACGTCCGCAAACAAGAAACCAATAAATCGGCTATTTCTAAACATTGCTGGGAGGAAAATCATAATTTTAAATTTAATTCAGCTAAAATAATTTGCAGACCTAAATCCATTCATGAACTCGATTTCTTTGAAGCTTTTCATATTTATAAAAATTTTAAAAACCTTGTAAATTGTGATTTCGCTATTCCCTATTTGTCTGACTGTTGGAAATTTTATATTCAGTCCACATTTTCTTAATTTTTCTACTGTTTACACAGCTAACTTTAATAAATTCCTATTGGCCACTCTCCCCATATTTCCCGTAATTCTATTGGTTGAACTAAATTCGGCCCCTCTCCTATATATACGAGCACTTCTGCAGATTCAGTATCCTTTTTGCACTGATGACGGCACGCATAAAGCTGCCGAAACAGCTGTATGCATTTCCAATATTTTTCTTTGGCGTTTCTGACGTAGTCGTTTATTCGAGTTTTAATATTCCAACGCCAAGTCTCCTGTTATCACTTCAGTAAGTATTTTAGAGTACTTTTCTTGAGAAAAATGAAAACAATTGTCTTCTCGTTTACCCGCAATTAATGCATTTAACTTTTCAAGAAAAAGATCACGATTCACTGCAGTATCCATTCTGTAAAAATACGGTATCGGAAAAAAAATTAAGAAAACGTTGCTCTCACCATCAAACCTTGCATAAGACTGACAAAGCTGACTGACTCCAAGCAGAACAAAGGATTTGGCGGGAAACAGCCAGTCGCCTCTTTGTCTGCTCCTCTCTTTTCGACCTCCACCAGAGCATATCTGTGATTGTCGACATACACCGGTGAGGGTCCGAATGTACAAGAATGTAATGAAATATTCGATCTTTCACCGACGTATTTGGTGTTTGTTGACATTCACCGGTGAAAGTCGACATTCTCCAATTTCGGTCTTTCACGGTAACATATATACTCAACAGCATTTTATAGGCATTCAAACAACATAGACTCCACTTTATGTAAATCTGTGTTCATTGAAAAGATCTAATTAAAATAAGGGTGTAAAATTAAAGTAATCAACTGTAAACTATGGGAATATTAATATTGATTCTAGAACTGACATTGGTGATGGATACTGAACCAGAAGAATTTATGGAGGACAAAAGGAGTCCAGGTTTAATAATGGTAATTCATGATGAAAAAGTTCTACCGGATATACACACTGAAGGATTGATTTTAAATGCTGGATCTTCGTACACGATATCCGTTTCTAAGGTAAGGATACCTTTTTATTTATTTATTTATTTATTTTTCGAAAGTACAGTAAAATACGTTATCTTATTACTGTAAAATGTGCTGATATATCTTGAAAGTGCATTTGAAATTGAATGCGTTAAATTAAACAAGAAATGTAAGAAATATTTAATACATTTTGAAAATTTTTTAAAGCAAGTTTTATGCATGTAAATAATAAAAGTAATAGTAAAATGCTTCAATGGATATTAAAGAAATTAATAGTACTAAAGAAAGTCTAAAAAATCTATTAATTCAAATATTCATATCTTTAAAAAAAAAGCATAATAAATAAAAATTTTCTAACTATTTTTGTGACTTGTGTCGAATGATTTTTGTGACTTCTAGATACATAGATATGAACACTAATACCTTTTCGAGTTTCAATAAAAAAAAAAAAAAAAATCAAACATCACAGTGTCAACAGGAATTAACCAAATAAATGTGCATTTCACATCAATAAATAAAGATAATTATGTTCATTTCTTTTATGATGAAAGCGTATTCCACGATTATTCTCATTATTTTTCTATTTATTTCAGTCAACAGTCATTCTACTACCTCTTCCATACAAAACTAATTGCACGGAATATTTCAGTCTTCCATGGCGAAATAAGAATAATCGTAGACTAACATCTCGGGTAAGTTTTAAGAAATGCATCTTATTAAGCATGATTAATAATTAAACCATATAAATATGCTCAAAACCTTTTAGGCAACAACCGAAATAATTGCACATAGAGGTATCATAACGTTTAAATTACTACTAATAAATAACCAAGATATCTGGAAAGAAATTATCCTGCATCTTGACTGATTGTTATGAACATAATGCTAGTTTTGGTTAATAACACTTTGATGTATGATTTTAGGTAATCGTACATTAAAATAACCTCGTTTTCGACGAAATCTGCTAAGTTCTACCATAAAGATCTTTGAAAGATCAAAAAAGACTGGGAGAAATTAATAACTCTGGGTAGTGACTATGTAAAAAGACTTAAGAATGACAGTTAAGGGGACTCTCTACTTATCGTCTCCGAAAGTCGAAGTCAATGTTATTATGGGGAATTTTGTCCCTTTTAAACTCCTTAACCAATACATATTTTTAAATTCCGTTTTCGCATTCAGAAAATTCACAACTGATAAACAGATGTATTTTGGTACTTGTTTGAACATCATTGACTGCAAATATTCTAATAGGAAAATTTCGTAAGTTATTCGAAATTTAAGATTTTATGAACATAGCAAAATTGGGCGATATTCCATATAAATATGCATTTTGGGGATTGTTGCATTGGAAATAGTATGAAGTTGCATGAAATCTAAACTGCGAAACTGACTCCACTAAAATAAATTAATAGATTAGAGTAAGGTAAATATATCGAATTGAACGGTGGGTAGCCTGTTAGGTGGGAATTTCGTTCTATCACTGTGTCGAGCGAATGATCAAATTCATTTCTCTTAGCATGAATATAATATGTTCCGTACCAGAAATTTATGAAAACATACATATGATGGGGAACTGAGCAGAGTTCACCTATGCCAATTATTACTTCCATTACCATACTACCGTAGGTAATGAATGTATTGTATTCGGTCCAAAAATTCTATATCGAGTTTTCACCTGATTTACACGTTTTAAGGCCTCCTGAGTCCAAAAAAGTAGTTTTTGGCTATTCGTCAATGTGTGTGTATGTATGGAATCTTCTGGCTATCATATCTCCGAAACTAATAAAGATAGAACTATGAAACTTCAGAATTGATACAGGTCTAGTGTACAGATGAATTTTCATATTTTGGTGAAATTGAAAAGCCGAAAGTGTCCGTATCTCAAGTGTCCGTATCTAAGTCCGTATCTCAAAAACGGCTCTAACGATTTTATTCAAAGTTGCAACATAAACACTCTATTAGATGTCCTTTCAAATGATATAGTTGGTTAATTCAGGAAAACTGATAGGCGTCCTGTATAAATAGCTCAATTTCAGGTCTCACATGTGCGTTCCTTTAAAAACAGCTGTACGGGTTGCTTTCAAACTCATCATATTAACTCTCTTTTAAATATCCTTTTGTATGTAATTATTATTTTCCGGTCAATATTTCAGTATGTCAAGTTTTGGTTAAAGTTGGTATCTGAAAAGCAGCTCTAACGATTTTCTTGAAATTTGTTACATAAATCTATTTTAGATATCCTTTCACATGTACTACATGGTTATTACAGGAAAATCAACAATCATCCTGTTTAGGTAGGTTAAATTTAGATATCAGAAATTGGTGTTTCAAAAAATAACTCTACTATTTTTTTTTTTTTTTTACTTGCTATGTAAACTTTGTTTTATATGTTTTTACACGTATGTTAAGTGCCTCATGCCGGAAAAAATTTAAGTTTCCACTTCGTTAGGTCAATTTTATGTTTTCTGATCATGTTAGCTTAAAAAAGAAAAAAAAAAAGCGTATAATACGGGTAGTGGATAATGGAAGTCGTGTGGCAGTTTTCTTCTGCTGTTTCACCAGATTTTTTTTTTTTTTTTTTTTTTTTTTTTTTTTTTTTTTTAATGTTTGATACAAATTTTTGTAGAGGTATGCACTTTTTAATTTTTTCTCTCAAAAACCAATAAATAAATTTCAAAATCCATCCCTAATTCTTTTAAGTAATCTTTATTAAATATATATTAAAAAAAAATTATGAAGCCTTTTCTTAAATATTTGTCGAAGTTTCAGCATTTTAAAAATCACGAATCCATGAAAAGATGCAAACTGAGAAAACGTAATTTCAAATCTGTAAAATTATATAAAAAACCATAAGAATTTTGCCAAATATACGTTGAACAAACCTAATATAGTTCAATTTAAAAATATTAAATTGAAATATAAACTTTCATATTAAACATACTTCAGTTGTGCCATCAAAAGTGCCAAGCTCTCTTAACCTTTGCTACCTCTAGGGATTACCAAAGTGGGGAAGCTATCTTTATCTCAAAGGATCAAAATTGTGATGGCATGTCTCCGGGCTATCTTTAGTGATAATTACCATAATGATCCAATTCCCCAATGCGTATCTCTAACGTCTAGTGGGACATTAAAACCACTAAACTTAACTTCAAAACATTTTTTTGCATATCTATGTAACTTAGCAAAATAAATTTGCCTGTGTGTCTCAGATAACAGAACTAATAAGTTTTATTTTCAGATGTGCACTGTTGGTTGTTCTCAACATTTTCAGTTTCAAAGATGTGAATTTATAACGAAAAATTTAAGTTTGTTTTATGAAACTTTGCCTTATGATAAAGATGATGGTAAAGATTCAGGTAAATATATAAATTATTTTTACACATTTTCTAAATTTATTTATTTATTTTGTGTTACTTTGTTTGTACATGAAAAAATAGCAGAAAATGGGAAGATTCTGTATTTGTTTTTGTTTTTTCAAAAAAAAAAAAAAAAAAAAAAAACATTTTGATAGTGACGTAATATTCACATTTTGTATTTAGAGAAATTGAAGTGTGCCCAAGAAGAAGAAAAAAGAACGGTGAATTATTGTAGATCGATCTGTGGCCTACCTTGCAGGTAAACTTTATAAAAAATACTCAGCAAATTTATAAGTAAAATAGCAGATTTTGTTTGCTTCTCTGGTCAATATATTTAAATAAAATTAAAAAGAAAGAAAAGTATCATTAATTTTTATTAGTATCACACAGTGGTCTAAACTCGACCACTTTCTGCACAATAAAGCACATCAAAGTGATTGCCTTCCCCTAAATGGAGTCAAAGTAAACCATCCGCGCCACTTGTCGGCTGATATGTACGAAAATTAAAACATCATAGTTTTACATAATGTCCATATCATATGTCATGTTTGTTGTATTTATACACTACAGAAATTGAGATATAACTTTGACATAAATGGAGCAATCACAACATAGCAGCACAACCTATTGGGTGATATATTCCAACAGCTAATCAGAACTAATTTAAATCAAGGTCTAATCAATTATAAATCGTACTTAAATTCTGCCGACTGGTTCATGGGATACTACAAAATTTCCCTGACACATCATACACACACAGACAAATAATCATTTTTTAAAAAGGAGCGAATCATTAAAGACATTTAAATAAAAAACCTAGCATTACTTCGTGCTTCGTTTTAGATCTTTCAAACCGGGTACCCGGTCCTCTTCAGAAACGGCAAACTTCTGTGCTGGAAACTTGAGACTGAGTGATCCTCTGTTGACTTTGTCAGCAGGTGGCTCCATGCTCTGTCTGGGGCTACTGCGCCGCTGTCGTTGCATACGTCATTATTATTCCAAATTTCTATGGATTCTCGGTACATCACGTAATTATAATCTTCATAATTGGCTATTTTAGTGGTTTTATCGAAATCTATTTTAATGTTTTGTTTATTGTACGTTTTGGCCAGGGCTGTATTATACTTTCCGGTTTTTATGTCATTTTTATGTTCGTTAATCCCAGTTCTAATTTTCCTCTTAGTAACACCAATATAGGAGCCGGGTTTATTATCTTCATCTGTAAAAGGGATTTTATAAATGCCTGCAGTTTCTAAAGGGGTGATGGGGTCTTTATCACTTCTGATTAATTGAAAAATATATTTGTTCGGTTTAATGGGAATATTTATGCCGTATTTATTAGCTATATTTTTAATTTTGTTGGCTTCTCCGCGATCGTATGGGATAGAAGATGTAAAATTAAGGGATGGTTTTTGATAACTGGGAATGTGGTCAAGATTTTTAATTTTATTTTTAATTAATTTATTGACTATTTTATCCGAGTATCCTGCTTTTCTGGTAAAGTTTTTAATTAGGTTCAAATCATTTTTAAGGTCTTCGGGTTCGTTACAAATTGATGCTGCGCGATTGATATTTGAACGAATGGCGTTTGTTTTGTAACGGAAGGGTGTTTTGCTCTTGAAGTGAATGATTTCATTACTATTAGTGGGTTTTCGATAAACGGTAGTTTTAAATTTATTTTCAGTACGGCTAATTTTAACGTCCAGGAAATTAATTTGTAAATTATTTTCTTCTTCATAAGTGAATTGGATGTTAGGGTCATGGCTATTAATAACGTTGAGGATTTCATTAATATCAAACCTCTTGTCGACGACGGCAAAAACGTCGTCGACGTAGCGATACCAAAAAATAACTTGGTTTTTATAAACATTCAATAATTTTGTTCTCTAAGTTCCTTAATTTAAATTCCGCGACGAAGCCTGAAATGGGCGATCCCATTGGGACGCCTTTAATTTGTTGGTATATTTTTCCATTGAAAGTAAAATAATTTTCTTTTAACTTTACCAGAAAAGTAGAATACCGGATAAAATAGTCAATAAATTAATTAAAAATTAAATTAAAAATCTTGACCACATTCCCAGTTATCAAAAACCATCCCTTAATTTTACATCTTCTATCCCATACGATCGCGGAGTCGCCAACAAAATTAAAAATATAGTTAATAAATACGGCATAAATATCCCCATTAAACCGAACAATAATATTTTTCAATTAATCAGAAGTGATAAAGACCCTATCCCCCTTTTAGAAACTGCAGGCATTTATAAAATCCCTTTTACAGATGAAGATAATAAACCCGGCTCCTATATTGGTGTTACTAAGAGGAAAATTAGAACTGGGATTAACGAACATAAAAATGACATAAAAACCGGAAAGTATAATACAGCCCTGGCCAAAACGTACAATAAACAAAACATTAAAATAGATTTCGATAAAACCACTAAAATAGCCAATTATGAAGATTATAATTACGCGACGTACCGAGAATCCATAGAAATTTTGACTAATAATGACGTATGCAACGACAGTGGCGCAGTAGCCCCAGACAGAGCATGGAGCCACCTGCTGACAAAGTCAACAGAGGATCACTCAGTCTCAAGTTTCCAGCACAGAAGTTTGCCGTTTCTGAAGAGAACCGGGTACCCGGTTTGAAAGATCTAAAACGACGCACGAAGTAATGCTAGGTTTTTTATTTAAATGTCTTTAATTATAAGTTTACTTCGTTTTTTCAATTTATTATGAGCGAATCATGTTTAGGGCATCTCAAAAAGTGTAATTTCATCAAAAACCGGAAGTAAAAAATATTCACGAATTCAATAATTTCTTCTATATCATTTTATATGACAGCATCACCTTTCAATTAACATTAACAAAACTTTAAGCAATATAATCAATATTCAATCGTGTTCAGGAAATCTCAAAACGTGTAAGTTCATCGAAAACCAGAAATTGAAAATTTTCCTAACTCTTATACTTTCTTCATATATATACAGAAACTATAGTAATAAATTTGTTTATTTAAAGTAAGTAGTCAATCTCAATTAGTTGAAATTCATTACATGTTTTAGATTTAAAATGTGTCTTCAAATTAGAGCTCACGTAAATCACAAAAAAGACAGAAAGAAAAAAAGAAAGAAAATAAAATAAATTATATAATAAATAAATAAATAAATAAAATTTCATAAATTATATCCTTTTTTAATTTGCGGGTATGTTGAATAGTATGAAACTTCGACCTACTACTTTTTCATTGATAATCATTTTTACCACTCTAATGTAGACATCACCTCGTAGAATAAAAAATCTGTAGTCGAGAGTTAAAGAATGCTACAGCTATACAAATTACTGTGTCCATGGTTTTATTTGAATTTTAAGTAATTACCAGATTTAACAACTTTCTTTTTTAGGAATTTTTTAATACAAAGTATATGTGTATAAATATGTGTATAAAATAAAAAAAAATGCATAAAAAATAAAAGCATTCTAATTATCTTCTTGATATAGTAAAAAAATAATTTTTGTATTCTGAATATCTGGCTAATCATACACCTTTCGAATGATACCACTTTCAACTCTCTAATGCCATAATTAATATATTAAAAGTGTACAACAGATTTTACATTTGCCTATTAATATATCGATATTATTTTACAAATAAAAACTAAAATAATAATAATAATAATAATAATCCCAATGAAGTCGCTAAAAACCGCAGTTTGGGCGATTAAGTATAATTTTGGACATTAGGTTTCTCTATCCTACCCTGATGCCGCCAGACCGTTTAAGAAAATTAACGTTGCCGTAGGCGGATACGTTTTTAATCGTATATTCTACCGTTTACCTTGTACTCGCTTTAGTTTTTAAAGTTGTATTTTTTTTAGATTTTAGCTAATTGGAATAATTTAGTTCAAATGATCAGCTTAGAATTATTCGGTTATTTCACACCTTTTGGATTTCTCTGTTTTCTTTTGTATCTTTTTGCATTCAGTGAAAAAATAGGCGAACATGTATACAATCGGCTTTTAATAATATGAAGAGTAAAAATAATAATAATAATAATAATAATAATACCCTTATTTTATTATTACATTGCTATCTTTATTAAATCACTTAAATAGTTTCAGAACAATGCGGTTTAAGCATACTATTTAAAATTTAAATTACGACTGTATGCATGTCAAATATTTTCATATCAATGAGATTTTATCATGCTATTGAAATACGAATGTATGCATGTCAAATATTTTCCCATCAAGACCTTTTAAACATACCATTCAAATACGATTGTATGCATGTCAAATATATTCATATCCATGCGTTTTAATCATACTATTCAAATACGATTGTATGAATGTCAAATATTTTCACATGAGTGCGTTTTAAGCATATTATTAAAAGCGAATGTATGCATGTCAAATATTTTCAAATCAATGCGTTTTAATCATACTGTTGAAATATGAATGTATATATATATATACATATATATAAATGTCCGGCTTCCTCATGAACCGCTGGACGCGAAAGGTATAAAAGGATGCACAATAGTACAAGGATTCCGTGTTGACCATTTAAATTAAACTATTCCAATTAGTTAAAAAGGCATCAACTTAAAACCTAAAGCGAGAACAAAATAAGTGACAGAATGTACTGGTAAAAATGCGTCCGTCTAAAGTAGCAACAACAGCAACAGCGAGATACAACCAGCTACAGCGGGATTGGTTAGAGAAATAAAATCCAAAATGAAATGCAATTGCATAATATGAAGTTTTAAATGCTTTCATTGGATTTTTTTACTCTTATTTAATTTTTATTTGCAAAGTCTTATAAAAATAAATGACACACACACTCTCTCTCTCTCTCTTAAAAAAAAAAAGACAGAAAAGAAAAGAAATCGTTTAAATATAGTGATTAACAGAACGTGATCAGCAGGGCAAAGCCTACTAGATAACAATAAATACAGCTAAATGAATATGAAGAAAGTAGGGTTTATTTTCCCTGCAAAAAAGAAATTTGTAAAGTTACATAAGAAAAGAAAAAGCTTTACCCCTCTCCTCCCCCATACCATAGTTTGGTGATGTACAAAATCTTAGAAAATAATGTATCATAAACTTTCTAAAAGATATAACAAGATAAAAGGGCTAATTTAAAAATCATGTTTCAGTTTTTTGACACAAATTTTTCAAGTAAAAAAGGACACAGGACGTGTAAAAACATTGATAACGTAAATAAATAAGACATTTCCATTGCAAATAGTGGCTAATCCGTAAACAGATGTGTTAAAACATATCTCTATAGGTCTGTGTATGATACAATGCGGAAATTTTCCCATAATTAGGGTGTGGGGTAGATTTCACTCACTGGGAATTTTTGTTAGCTGTTATGTATTTTTCTTTTTCGTTTTGGAGATAAGGAAGAGGTTTCTGGAATTGTAAGGGCATTTGTACTGTTACCATATACTACTACATTAAATTTACTAAAACATCTATACTATTAAAATTATTTCTTGCTGATACTCTATAAACAATTGTACATATATTAAACGTTTTTACTGTTTATTTTTCAGAGACACTATATATTTGCCGACAGTTTCTGCCTCAAAGTTAAATGACAAAGAATTAGTGAGCAATATTTTCTTAATGTGTAACATTAAATAAATGGTTTTATTATTTATTTATTTATTTGTGTATTTATATTTCCTTTCTAAAACAGTTTGAAATGGCTACGAACTTATGAATTTTACCAATAGAATAAACAAGAAAATTATTTTTTCCTTGATGAAAATGACAATTCAGTCACTCATGAGCATTTAAAAATTATTTCATTTAAATAATCATATCTGATTTCACAGCCACTAAAAACTTTTCAAATTTTGTTTAAAGAGTTCAGTTCCTAATCAGTTTTCATGAAATTTAAATGAAAATTTAGTATGTTACAAGCACAATAAGCTTTATAAACCTGATTTAAGTGAATAAGTACATATTTTGCAGACGATGCAATTCGTGTTGTAACTTCTTCAAACCTTGAATATAACAGATAAAAAAAAATTTAAGAAAAATTTAATTTAAGAAAAATATACACAGTTTAAATTTTTTATAATCAAGCTAATCGAAAAAGAGCTTTTTAGGACTAGTAGGACTATTAGTTTCTATCTTGGTAAAAACGTCGCCGCCAGTTTTTGTAGACCAGTTTTGTATAAAACCAAAAAAGGGGAAAATAAATTAGAAATATCAGTCCTATCGTTCCCAATTCTGTACCGAATGTAAGGGGAACCTATTCTGAATCCAGGGGTGTAAACAATTTTTCAACACGACAATCAATTTTTTTCAAATTTACTAAAGTATGAAATTTAGGTGGAAACATTTCATTTTAATTCATATCGATCATTTTAAAAAGTACGTGGCTCAGTTTTACTGTCGAAAGTGAGATAAAAATAAATTTAAATTTAAAATTTAAATATAAAAAATAAAAATTTTACAGATTGAAATTAATAGTCCTCGGTACTAAACTAAATTCTGTTCTTGAGTAAATTTTTAATTCTTTATATTATTATTATTATTACTTTGGGCCTCTCGTGTAATTTATAAATGAATCGTTTTTGCAAAATACTATTTGAATTATGATCTATCCAAGAACTCAAACAGCAATACTGCATTGGCCAAGTGAATGGCAGTATCTACAAAAATATGTTTTAGAAGTATTTAGATAAAAGCATTTCTGGAAGCCATGCATTCATTCACTTAGAACCAGATACAAAAAACTAGTATATTTCTAATAAGTAATTCTTTAGATTTAACAAATAAATAGTTGTATTTCATACATTAAAATAGCACTTGTTTATTTCATATAATAAATCATGATAGAATACAAAGTATACGTTTATCATATTACGTTTAAAAAGAAAATTTTATGTAGATTTTTTTTAAATGCGTCGTAGAATGTAATAAAACGAATTATTAAATCGAAAATGTACATTGGTATCATGTTATGACTTCCGTATTATACAAACATAACAATTTTATTTGTTGCAATCATTAGTTTTTAAATTATTACAAACACAAGAGGTGTAAGTCAATTTTTCTGCAGTGCGGCTTTTTTTTTTTTTTTTTTTTTTTTTTTTTTGTCGCTTAGTGTATATATATATATATATATATATATATACATATATATATACACTATATATATATATATATATACACACAAATATATATATATATATATATATACTACATGTCGAAAGAAATTAAATTTTATGCCCTGCATTCGATATCTTTGAAAATGCTTTTTCCCCCAATATATTTGTATTGTTAAAAAAGAAAAAAAAAGCGTTAAATTTGCTTTAAATTTTCACTGACCTATGACTGAACTATTTATTTAAAAAGTGTTGATGAGTTTTTTTTTTTTTTTTTTTCCTTCTAAATACGCATATAGAAAATTTACTATGCATAAGATTTTTAAAAAAGTTTTCTCAATTATTGTTTTAAAATTTTTCACACGCATTTAGATAAAGGATATTTACAAAAAGAATTAAGGATTCAAAGATACTTCAAATTTACTATATTTTTAAATATGTATAGTTCAAAAAAGAAATTCAAAATATTAAAATATTTAAAAAAAAATTATAAACATTTTTGTAAGCATTTTTTTTTTTTTTTTTTTTTTTTTTTGTACTAAATGAGGTTAATTTTGCTAAATTTTAATTTATTCTGTAGATATTTTTTTTTTACATAAATGCACATGCAAAGTTTTAAAGCTATGTGTGAAAAAATGTTTTTAAAAACATGCAGTAATTAAAAAAAAATCATTTTTGAGAAAATTAAATACTGCAAAAATGAAATAAAGTTCAATTTTAACATCAGATACAATTGTGTTAATAGTTTTGGAACAAAAGTGAGGTATTATAAACGAAGAGTAAAAATTTCAGAATAGTTCATACACCAACGTATTAAAAAAAAAAAAATCTCAAATTTTTAAAGGTTAAAACCCCTAGAGCCCTCAAATGTGATAGTGGTTTCTTTTTCTTGAATGATTCTTTACTTGCATTAACACTTTGATTCCCACTGTGAATCAACACATAAATGAAAATAAATGCGTAAATGTTCATTTTTTTCCCCTCATTACTCATTACTCATTTCTTTATTTCTTTTAATTTTTGCAGCCTCCTGAACTTCAACATCGTGAAGGACACTTTAATATGACGGTATTTGAGTAAGTTTTAAGAAGTTTTGTGTATCTGGTGATAATATGGTAGAAAAGGAATGTTAAAATTTGTTATAATTAGACACAGGATGATAAAGAATGTTACATTTCTTTGAAAATACCATATATATATATATATATATATATACATATATACATACATACATATATATATATATATATATATATATATATATATATATATATATATATATATATATATATATATATATATATATATATATATATATATATATATACATACACAGCGTGTTTTCCGTTAGAGCAAAGGATTTTTCCTATATAAAATAATATGATAGACTTTAGAAGGCTACACAACAATTTTCGGATTCATTACGAGAAATTTCTGGATGGTGAATTTTAGTTGAGTTATGCACTTTATGAATTTTCTAATGATGTTAAAAATATATATTAATTAGTATTTATGCTGTGACGAACTAATTACAGTTAAAAATTGTTTTATGGAAAATTAAAAAATAATTATAGAAATCAAAATACGGGCATACGACAACCTGAGTCGGAAAAACTTTTAATCTTTATTGAAAAATGGAAAATCTTCCTTAAGTATATGGTTACCAACATTGTGGAAAAGTATTTATGAATTCGGCTTGTCTCTCTGTCTATTCACAATACTATTTCCGTAAAATCCTACTAATTGCTGAGTGATTCTGTTCTCTAAGCTGGTAGTTGATTGGTAGTACAGATCGTTATCTTCGACCTAACTGTTCGGAGTTTTCTGTAGTTTTACCCGAACCTCGAATAAATAGGAGTAGGATCCCTTAAAAATACGGAGGGCATTTCTCCCAGGTCTAATACCTAAGTACATTAAATCATTCTTAACCCCTAAAATCTTATTTCTGTAAAAAGTTAAAATATCTGCTGTTTAAGCATATAAAATATCTGAATTGTACTAAACATATTGCTAAAACCCCTTGTAATTTTTCTTGTTTTTTTTTTTTAGAGTAGTTACTTTAAGTTCATTTAATTCTATCGACGATATCATTCATAATTTTAACAATATTTGCTTTTTTTTTTTCCCTTTTTTTTTAATAGTAACTTTATGCATTAAAACCACAAATATAAGCGTTTCTACATATGGAATTAAAAATTACTTTGTAAAAATGGTCATATTTCTTTAGCTACTCAATTTTTTTATATTCTGATTGTAGTATACCGCATCTAATGTGCCGAGTTTTCTAAAAATACCGTTGTTTAGTTCCAGAAAGCTGGAAACAGAAAAAGAAAACAAAAAAATAATAATAATAATAATAATAATAATAATAATAATAATAATAATAATAAATAAATAAATAAATAAACGTGCACAAAGGATGAGTTCCTGTTTTATTTTACGAATGATTAGACTAGTGTGAGTAAAACTAGTTGGCATAGGTGGACTCTGCTCAGTTCCCCGTCATATGTATGTTTTCATAAATTTCTTGTACAGAACTTATTATATACATGTTAAGAGAAATGAATTTGACCAAACGCTTGACACAGTGACAGAACGAAATCCTTGCCTAATAGGCTACCCACCATTCAGTTCGATATCTTATTCTAATCTATTAATTTATTTTATTGGGATCAATTTCGTAGTTCATTTTCATGCTACTATTTCCAATGCAACTTTCCTAAAAATGCGTATTTTTATGAAATATCTCCCCACTTTTCAATGTTGATAAAATCTTAAATTTCGAATAACTTACGAAATTTTCCTATTGGAATATTTTAACTCAACCATGTTCATACAAGTATCATAAATGTTATTTTGAATTTGTCTGATATATTTATGATCCTTAAAATGGACGTTTATGCTCGATTTTGCCTTATTCTGCCATTTTAAGTAAATCGTAAATTCCAAATAACTTACGAATTTTTTAAATTGGAAAAAACATACTCTATGGTATTCATGTCACTATCCTAAATAATATTTCGAAAGTAGTTTGACATCTTTACGAGGAAAATATCCCTCAAGATTGACGTTTATGTGAAATTTTGCCATGTTAAAAAATTCGTAAATTTCCAATAACTGACGAAATCTTTATATTGGAAAATTCATAGTCATTAATACTCATGTCAATGTCCTAAATAATATTTCAAAAGTAGTCTGACATCTTTACGATGAAAATATCTCTCAAAATTGACGTTTATGTGAAATTTTGCCCTATACTGCCATGTTAAGAAATTCGTAAATATCCAATAACTTGCGAAATTTTCAAAGTAGCATATTTATAGTTACTCATGTTCATTCCGGCATCAAAACTGATATTTTAAAACTGGACACACCTGGTCTGACATTTTTACAGTAAAAAGATTCCATTTAATGCACGTTTAAGTGAATTTTTGTCCTATTCTCCCATGTTAAGAAAATCGTAAATTTCGAATAACTGCTGAAGTTTTTTAATTCGAATGTTGCAAATGAATAGGGTTCTTGCCAGTGTCGAAAGTAATGTTTTAAAACTGATCTGACCTCTCTGCCACAATTTGTTCTTGAGATATCGTGTACACAGACTAACAAACTAACGGACTAACCCACTAACAGACTAACAGACACCTTACAGACAGACACCATACAAATTTTGTCATTTTCGGATTCCTCACACCTGAAAACGTGTAAAAAAGTAAAAAAACCGAGGTCGAAAATTTTCACGATTACCTAAGTTCCCCATACCTATAGTATGATGGGGAACTAAAAATGATATGATTTAATTCGAAAAGTTCATAATAACTTTTGTGGAGATATCCCACATTAAGAGTTACTGCTTATAATTAAATAGTAAGTTACTGAATTATTTTTAATTTATTTTAGTTTAAAAACAAGCTAAAATGTTATTTAATTTAAAGGCGTCAATATTAGAAATTTGAATCTCATTTTGAGAAATTTGCCTGCTTAGAAACTGCTTATTAATTGCGTTCTTAATTATATTTCTATGTTATAGTATATTATACACAAAAAAAGAAAAAAAAAAAAAAAAAGATAATCTTAGATGAATAATAACGCAAACATACATAATATATATGTTTAAAACTATCTGATTTTTGGCACAAATTAATTTCATATTAAATTTGGTACTAATCATCTATTGCAAAATCTATTTTTTTTTTTTTTCATTAAAAGATGTTTTTTTATCTATTGTTATCTTTTAGTAGAAATTTAAAATATAATGTCATATGAATTTCTTTCTCTTTTTTTTCATTTTTCAGCGATATCGTTCTTGCAAAAATTTTCTATTCTACCCTGGAGCACAAAATTTATAGACACATGCCAAAATATGATGTAAGGCATAACTTTCTACATTTCTTCACATAACAATTTTAATTAAATGCATGTTATTGATATACAAATGTTTTGCGTGTCTTTGATAATTGCAATGGCAATTTATTGTGATTTTTTTCAGGTGAAAATCTATAATATTCTGTAAACAGGGATTAGAGATTTCCATTTTTTTTTTTTTTTCCACTAGTATTTTACTACAAAAATTTCTAATCTATAAATTTACAAAAATAATTGTAAAAATATGATAAAAATTACTGTATACAAATACTGGTGGTAGAAAAAGTAAAACTCTTTCATCCCTGTTTTAATATAAGCTGGTTACATGATTATTGTTAATTACACTATTATTAATACCGGGTGTCCCACAAGTCTTTAGACTTTTTAAAAATTCATAACTATTGAAGGAATTGGCAGATTTGAAAGCAGTTTGAGGAACAGATTGCGAAAGATTTTTTTTTTTTTTTTTTTTGTGTGTGTGTGTGTGAAGGGAAAAAAAATAGTTAAAATTTTCATCCATAGAGGGCACTATACGTGATCAAATCACAAATTTCTATGAAAAAGTGTATTCATTGCCAGGCAAATGTCTCCAGGCATATAAATATTTTTCTATGTGTTCGTCATCACTACAAATTACAGTTCGCAAACGAGTTACAACACCGTTAATTATAACTCCAGTCGGCGTTCTTAGCTCACGGAAAACGTCTTCATCAATAACGCATTATCCACTAAGTCAGTATTGCAACTTAAACTTCATGTATGCACAAATAGAAAGCAAAATAGGAAATAAGATGCGTTAATCGCAAAAACGAGCAATTTATAGGACACTGATTTGCATATTTCTCATTACTCGTCTATGCAGCGCCCTCTATCTACGAAAATTTTAATTTTTTTCCCTCTAAAAATATATATATATATCCCTCTTTACGAGAATAATTTTTTCGCAAACAGCGTTTCATTTTACCGATTTCTTAATTTTTTATGAATTTTTTAAATGTCTACAGACTTATGGGGCACCCGGCGCAAAACATTTACACTGAGAAAAAATTATATACCGCCTTTCTATAGAATGAATAAGTGGCCATTTTCTAAATCCTTTAACTAGAAATATAGCTTTCCGAGCTATGCGCATAAGGCACGCCAATAAACTGAATAGACGGAATTATCGAGAATTTCTAGTGTACACATTTCAAGATAGGTAAACAATATTCTGAATACTCTATATATTCTGAATCATTTATATTGTGAGAAATTCTCGCTTGATTTTCTAGAATTTGGTAATAAACCAAGATTATAGTTACAGAAACCCGCCTCTTTTAGCCTCATTTATTTGCAGAGATTTTTAAATAACTTTGCCCTCGAGAATATGGCAAACGCTCTAGAATAATTCTAATAGGGGCTTCTAGAACTTACTTTCCAAGGGGACTAGAATTTATAAAGATGACATGGAACTATTTTTTCTAGAGCCACAATTTAGATTCTAGATGTCAGTTACAGAATTTTTTCTCAGTGTATCTTAGACTCTATAGTTTTTTTTTTTTTTATCTATCATTTACTACAAATCACCTGTTCTTTTCTAAATTAGACAATGGAATTATTCAGCTTTCTGGGCGGATACAGCGGAGTTTGGCTTGGTTTTTCGCTACTCACAGCATATGAACTTTTGGTGATCATTTTATCAACTATTATGTTTTACTTTCGAAAACGGATGTACAATTTGCAACGCAAGAAACTGCTTGGAATGATAACGGGAACAAAACAATATGCAAGAACTGCAGTGAAGCTGCACAGAAAGAAGAAACGCCACAGTTAATGAAAATTATTTGTTTTATCTGCTGGTTGATAATTTTTTTTAAATAAAGATTTAGAAAATGTTTTGCTCAAACCAATTTTCTATTTCTTTTTTTTTTTTTTCTTTTGTGAAATAATACAATAATTTCGATACTTCTCTTTGTAAAATACACTACACTACAATATCGTTAGTGGGTTTGTCTTACAAATATTTAAATGATAAGGCGGCTCAGCCCCCTGCTCGCTCCGCTAACCAACCCCCAAGGGAGGCTTCGCCTCCCCCCGGTTCGCTTTACATATTAATCCATGTGAGGATCTGTCTCCCTATTCGTTGCTTCGCCTTAAACTGAATAGGAATATTAATAATGCATAACGCAAGACAAAAGCAGAAAAATGCTACAGTAATTTCCATATTCAATGTCAAATTGAAATACATAAAATTAATATATATATATTTTTTTAAAGAATAGAAAGAAATTTGTAATATCTAGATCATTTTGCATTACAGCTTTAGTATATGACCCACTTTGCGACTTTTAAATTTTTGTCATTATTTGGCAGTGATTTTTTTTTTTTTTTTTATATATATAACTGCTTGTAAAAAAAAAAAAAGAAAAGAAAAAAAAAAGAAAAGAAAAAAAAAAAAAAAAATAGAAAGAAAGAAAAAGAAAAGACAAACGAGTACCTATTTTTCTAATGCCTATACTTTTTCCTATTGCCTATACCTTTTAGGTGATGAGTTTTTTCTTACCATAATTTGAAATATGAAATGTATCACGGAAAGGCTAATCCTGTAATGTTAAAAAATTATCAGTGCGAAATTAGAAGATTTATAAAAGAGTTTGAATTTGATGCTACTTTTTTTATCAAAATATATCCGAAGTATTTTAAAATATATTTTTTAAATTTAAAAGGAAAAAAAAAGATAAAGACAATTTAAAGACAAAAAGAAATGCAGTAAATTATACAAACTCGACATTATTCCATTATTCACGCCAAAAAAAAAAAAAAAAAAAACTTATAAAACAATTTTATAAACAACATATGAGATTGCCAGTTAGAAAATTAATTTTCTAAAAGAAGAAAAAAAAAAATAGACGAAACATTTCTATGTTACATTCATATTTTACTTCACTTTATTTTACACAATGGATCACATTTCATTTTTTCCCGTGGAAAATGACATCGTGATAGAAAAACAACGTCATAAGAGAGACTTTTTTCAAGATGGCAAACCGAGTATTTTTATAAATTGGCTACTTTTAGTCAATAACTTCGTAAATTTTAATGGTGGAAATTTACAAGCAGCTGAAATATCTTCCTCGGGATATTCCGCACACATGAATATCCTCGTGGCACAAAGGACACTACTCTCCGCAAGAAGATGCGGTCGCAGAGAAAAAAAAAAATTGACGCCAGAGACAGTGATATTTTTTAATATATACAGATAAATAAATAATAAATAAATAAAAGCTTTTTAAACTAAATTAAACATGACGTAAGCTGCATTTTTACGCGTATTTTCGGAGGCATTTATTGTTTACAATAAATTTCAAACGTGGAAGTTTCAATATATTTTTCTCAACTTCTTTAAACTTTTCTTCTGGCTCTTTAGAAAGGTTTTTATAAAATGTGTGAAAAAATATTGTGATGAAATCTTATTTTTATAAAAGTGAAACATGAGTGTTTTATGATATTTTAACTGAAAAGTATATTATATTTTAGCTGAATCAGGCACTCACACATACGCTATCTACCAATAAATATATGGAAACTTTGGAATTTAGGCATTTTATCAAATATTTAGAAAAGTTCTTTAGGAATTATCTTGAAATTTTAGTAGTGCAAAAGTTATACCTAGCAAAATTTGTGTCCTAAACAAGAAAAAGGGACCAGTGAAAAAAAAAAAAAATGTTTTGAATTGCCCTGTAAAAAGTAATGCTTTGGATACGTTTTGGCTGTAGCATGTGATTATAAAGATTTGTATCATTATCTGTATAAATTCTTTTGAGGCATTTATTGTTTAAAACAAATTTTAAACGTTGAAATTTCAATATATTTTTCTTAACTTCTTTAAATTTTTCTTCTGGCTCTTGACATATATTCATCAAAATATAATGGCTAACACACACACACACACACACACACACACACACATATATATATATATATATATATATATATACTTCCACTTTTATTATAACACGTAGGGTATTAGACCAGTGCAAAGACATTTTCCGAAAATTTGGCATACTACTAGACACAGCATACTGCAATCAGAATGCAAAAATGTTAAATAGCTTACGAAATGTGAGCATTTTTACTAAATAATTTTTAACTACGCATGCGCTAGCTTTATAAAAGTTTCATTTGCATAATTTAATAGCCAAAAGTATTGAGCAACTTATATGAAAGCCCTAAACAAATACCGTGAAAAAAAAAAAAAAAAAAAAAAAAAGAGGAGAGATCGAATAAACAGATTTTCAGTTCATCTCAATAATAATAAAGGAAGATTATAGGGAGTTTTAACAATATTTATTTGCCATCAGCGAACACTGTATTCCAAATGGGTATTGATTGAATCAAAATAAAAATGTGAGTAAAACACATTACAGTTTAGCTTTTATTTTGAGAGGAAGAAATTCTGTTCATTCTAACTCACATAATTTTTTGAATTTACACGATATTTGTGTAAGGTTTTCATATAAATAGCTCAATAGTTTTGGCTATTAAATTATGCAAATGAAATTTCGCTAAATCTTTTGCATGCATAGTTAAAAAACATTTAGTAAAATTGTTCATATTTCGTAAGATAGTTAAAATTTTTGCATTTTCATTGAAGTAGATTTTGTCTAATGTAGTATGTAAAGTTTCCTAAAAATGAATTTTTACTGGGTCTAATACCCTACGTGATATAAATAAAAAGTTTTTTTTTTTTTGTTTCAATTCTGAAGTTTCGTAGTTCTATCTTTATTTGTTTCGGAAATATGATAGCCAGAAAATTCCCCACATACATACATGCACACACACACACTGACCTATTGACAAAACCTAATTTTTTTAAACTCAGGAGACCTTAAATTGTGTAAATTAGGTGAAAACTCGATATCAAGTTTTTGGACCGAATACAATACTTCCATTACCTATGGTAGTCGTGTAATAAAAGTAACAAATATTGATTTTTTTTTTTTTTTTTTTTTTTTTTTTTAAGTTTTTTGTTAAAGGGGGAAAAAATAGTGAAAATATATTTGAAAATAAGAGTATTGACGTCAAATGTTTGCTTTATAGATATGAAAGTGGAACTTTCACAACTCTGTTACATAATTAGTTATCGTATTTATTTACTTATTTATTTTTTATTCCCGCAGGTTAATAGGGAACTTCGCCCCCAGGAAGTTGGAAACCGGTAACACTGAAACCTTGACGAAACCTTGAACAGTGAGATGTTGTCGTATAATTATGACGTAAAATGCAGGAAGGACAGACTGGACAGACCATACACAAATCGTACAGTAGAACATATTTAGCAAAATATTTCTCTTACGTTCAAAATTTATAAGAAGAAATATTTACAATATAAAAATTTGTTTTCTTCTTTAATGAAAAACTAGTACATATTGGCTATCACAAAACCTCGTTGCATATTTTTTTAATGCAAATTATCACATTGAAATATGCATTAATAAGATAAAAACTTTGAATAAACACTTTAAATTGCAAATAACTGGCAACAGTTGTTTCGGGTCGTGATAAACTACGATTCTTCGTCATGTAAACAAAGTGGGCACAAATGCTGCAAACAAAGAAGTGTATAAAAAACAAACTTTTTGTTTTTAATATGTATAAAAAAAATTGATAAACTTATTATTTATCAAAGTTATTTTCCAATGGTTAATGCAGTTTTTTTTTTTTTTTTTTAAGACAAATATACACTAAATGTCGAGAGGAAATCAATTTTTTGTCTTACAGGCAATATTATTTTCCGTTGTATCCTACAGGTTATAGGCAACGTTATTTTTCATGGTGAATACAGAGGATTTTCACCTCAGGCAAATATATACTAAATGTAGAAAAGAAATCAATTTTATGCACTGAGAAAAAAATATACCGCCTTCATCTAGAACGAGTAAGTGGTCATTTTCTAAATCCCCAAACTCGAAATATAGATTTCCGAGCTATGCGTATAAGGCACGCCAACAAGCTGAACGGAAGATGTGATCGAGAATTTCTAGTCTATGCATTTCTAGATGGGGAAACAATAGTCTAAATATTATGACTATTATGAATCCTTTGTATCACGAGAAATTCTAGCTTGATTTCCTAGAATTAGGTCAGTTCGCATTTATTTGCAGAGGTTTTTAAATAAGTTTGACATCGATAATATAGACAAACGCTCTAGAATTCTAATAAGGGTTTCTAGAACTCATTTTTAAAGAGGACTAGAATTTGCAAGGATGGCATTGAACTATTTTTACTAGAGCCACAATCTAGTTTCTAGATGTCAGTTACAGATTTTTTTCTCAGTGTGACTTAAAGGCAATATCTCACGATATGCATTTTCCCATATTCTTCTTATTTTTTATTTATTATTTATTTTTATTTGTTTATTTATTTATTTTGAACATGAAAATAATCGTTAACAACAAATCTATGTTTCAACCATTCATTTTAAAGGTATTGACGATTTTTTATTTATTTATTTGATAATGTTTGGTTCAAAATAATCTATATACTGTGTTAAACATATAAGACAGTTTTACTATTCTGCCAAATGAAAAATTTTGAAAAATGGTACAACAGCGCCACCTGTTGAGTGATGTGCCCCATGATGTTTTCATCGTAAAGATGTCAGACTACTTTTAAAAAATTATATAAGATGCTAGTATAAACTTCCTTGACTCTGAATTTTCCAATTTAAAAATTTCGTAAGTCAATAGAAGTTTACGATTTACTTAACATGGTGTAATAGGGCAAAATTTCGTATAAACGTCTACTTTCAGGGATATTTTCATTGTAAAAATGTCAGAAATTTTTTTAAATATCATTTAAGGTACTGGCATGAAACTCCCCGACTACGAATTTTTTAATTTAAAAATTTCGTAAGTTATTTGGAATTTACGATTTACTCAACATGGCAGAATAGGGGGCAAAATGGAGCATAAACATCCATTTTGAGGACCATAAATATATCAGACAACTTCAAAATAGCGTTTATGATACTTGTTTGAACATGATTGACTACAAATATTCTAATAGGGAGATTTCGTAAGTTATTCGATATTTAAGATTTTATGAACATAGCAAAATGGGGCGATATTCCATATAAATATGCATTTTGGGGATTGTTGCACTGGAAATAGTAGCATAAAAACCAAACTACGAAATAGACCCCAATAAAATAAATTAATAGATTAGAATAAGATAAATCTATCGAACTGTACGTTGTGTAGCCTATTAGGCGGGGATTTCATTCTGTTACTGTGTCAAGCGTTTTGTCAAATTAATTTATCTTAACATGAATATAATATGTACTGTACTAGAAATTCATGAGAACATGCATATGATGGGCAATTGAGCAGAGTCCACCTATGCCAACTAGTTTTTCTTTTGTAATTAATGAATAATCCCTGATATATGATCTGCCGATAGACTTTTATTGAACGGATAAATTATGTTGAATCACTGAAATATGTTTTAAGTCAACTTATCTTGTCATATCTTTGGAGCATTCTTTGACTCAATGCAAGCATTTCATATTCTCTGAATTAGTGTACAAGGGCTTTTTTTTACCACAATGACAAATTTTTATGGGGAGGCATAGAAATATTTTAATTTTGTCTTTCTGTAAATGGAAACTTCTCAGACTTAAAAATTGATTTTTTTTTTTTTTTTTTTTTTTTTTTTTTTTTTTTTTATTGCGTACCCCTTTTTTCATACAACTTTGTGAAGTAAAGGACGTCATAAAAATGTAATTTTTTAGGAATGGTGTTAATGACGTTGTAATGAAATACATTTGTCACGAATAAAGAAAGTGGATATGGTTTTAGTTTCCTCTGCCCTACCCCCTTCATAGTAACTCGACATTGTGTTTAAAGCCTCCATGTAAAACAAAATATACATATCAAAAACATGGTGCAAACTCTTTTCACAAAATGGTTGGTTGATTGGTTGTAGAGTTGAACACCTATTGATTAACCTAGGCTTCTAAGCCTATAGGTGGAATACCCTCCGTGGGTTTCTAAGGAATCCTGGCCCGTATTTACGCGAGTTTCGGAAAAAAAAAAAACCTCAGAAAACTCTGAACGGCTAAGTCGATAAGCGCATCCTGGGATGGAACACGGCACTTCCCATCTCCCAGTTCTGAGCGCAGAACCGCTTGGCCGCTGGTGGGCCTCTACAAAATGGACATTATGTCCTTTAATTTCGGGGTACAAATATCTTAGATCAATTTTGAAATGATTTAAACTGCAGGAAAACACCACATACGAAATAAAGTAACAACATTAAATTGCATGTCAGTAAAAAATGTACCAGGAAACTAGGGTGGAAAGTAATGAATAAAAATCTTTGTATGTAAACGTCATTAATTATGCAAAAATATCTCAATTGTTTTCTCGGACAGAAATAATAGCAAGATCTCTATCAGGCAAACAGAGTACGCACGAAAGCACCAAACGAAACGGCAATGCCCTAAACAGAATGTTTGGATAAGATTAAAAAAAATATCTGGTGTGTCACTCACACGACATTCTCTTACCCTGAATTTTATATTATAAATACAGGTTGGAGATTAAGGGGTAAGATAACGAGTTCTGTTATGTAAACCTATGTTAAAACATTTCACATTAGGCTTCGGTAGAGATTTCTATGATAATTAGTTCTGTGTGAGAGGAGCTACCGTTCCCTTAAACCCCCCGTTTCATTACCGCACCTACATTTATATAGAATTTAAATATGTGTTAAAATTAAAAGTTCACTTAATATTATTCAGACAATTTTCAAATTCCTTGAAACTTGCCAATCTTGATCAAACTTTTACAGCGACAAACTTACATTAACTTCAAAATACAACATTTGGATCTCCTAAAATTATTCGTGTTTAGGTTACTCTACGTTTACATAAGAGACAAAGACACAGACAAGATCAAATGACAGATAAGAGACAAAGACAGAAACAAAGATCAAACGCTAATAACTTGACTTCTGTAATCAGGAAAGCTCAAAACGTACAAATATACAAAAAATAAGCCATGAATATTTAGCTTAAAAACACACATTATTTATCATATCTCTATGAGGAATTCATTTCAATTTCTCAACAACTTCCCTTTAATTAGTAAAATATTATAGTAAAGCTCATCCACTAACAACAGGAAAGAGTGTTATCGCTTAAATATTTGCAGCCCTGTATATCTTTTGAAGATTGTGTATAGATCACATAGTGCACCTCAATATAATCCTATAGTAATAATACACGGCCCAGCCTGAAGTACACTTCCATCAATTTGCAACTATTGTCGCCCTTTTATCTTGTTCTTTTGTGTAGCCCTGTAAACAAACAACGAATTATTTCCCTACCATATTTTACATGAGACATGCTTTTACGCATATAAAAAAACATACATTCGTTTAATTTTGTTTAGTGCAGTCTATAGATGTTAAACCCTACTTACCTGCAACTTCCCCCATAGACGTAACGTATTTGAATTCTCTTGGGTGTCCCTGTACACGAAACCATTTGCTTCATCACAACAAAAAGTTTAGTGTAACATTCCTATATCATACATATTTAGAATATCAAGTTTGAACTTGTCCCAAAAACAATATTTTCTCTACCTTTTGGGTAAGAGAAAGTAAAAGAAAAAAAAAAAAGAACAAATTACAAAGAAATAAATAGAAGTGATTGTTGGAAAAAAGAAAAACTATAAAAAATAAAATAAGATATAGAAAAATGTACTATCAAATGAAAGTTATATGAAATTTCCAAACATCAGACATTAATGAGCACCGACGGAATGTTCGCAAAGAAAAATATCTGTAAATCATCTATTGCTTTTCACTACTAGTCTTAATGTATTCTGAATTTTCTGAAATTGATATTATTTCTTCTGATTATTTTTTTTTGAGGATTTCCATGTAGCATTTCAGACTTTTTTTTTCCAACACTTTTCATGTTGCTTGGAAAATAATCAGATTGTTTTCTCTTGATCGTTGCTCTTAATTACTACTTCCATTACCCTACAGTCGGCAACAAACTTATTTGAGTACTAGCAATAATTTCCAAGTAAAAAAAAAAGTACACTTAATAGTGTTTTGTTAGCTATATCCTTGTCGAATCATAGCCTCCTAAACTAGATGCCTGCCGCGTGGCACGGAAACTTGGCAACAGTTCAAGCCATAGACAGCACCAACTGATACAGATTGCGCGACTTTTTTATTCAAGATCCACCAAAACTTCTTAAAAGTGGGATTTTATATGCATAAAAGGCGAATAGAATCGAAGAAACGTCGATTATATATATCATATATCACTTCCTAAAACTATTGTTTATAGTTGAATAAAAAAGTCGTGCAATCTGTACCAGACGGCGCTGTCTACCGTTTGATTTGTTGCCAAGTTTCTGAGCCACGCGGAAGGCATCTTGTTCAGGAGGTTATAGTCGAATCATGTTCTTAGTCAGTCTAAGAACCTTATTCAAGAAGGATTTATTTAACAAAACAGTATTAAGGTTACATGGTTAAATGAAGGTTAAATGAAGCAAATTTTGTAAAAGATTCAACGATTTGTATTTTACTTAAAAATACAGATGGAGCTGAGATATTTTTTTCCACAGTTAACATGTACATTACAGCCCATATTTAAAGCAAAAGAAAATTAGCTGAATAAATTAGTTTTCTAGAGATAATTAGCTTTTTAAATGTCTGTATGAAATTTTTTTAACAATAAGTCCAATCGGTACACTTTCTGTGTACGATAGAGAGTTGAAATTTTCCAAAATTGTGTAACTAATTTAATTCTATAAAATTACCCAACAATGTAAATCTGGGTGGAAAAATTTTGGAAATAATGTAAAATATGTTTCAAAATTTTTTGGATTTTCAAAGTTATTTATTAAAAAAAATTTAATATTATTTATTTTCAACCAAACTTAAAATTGTTTCTTATTATTCTCAAATAGTACATTTTCTGCTACCATACCAAATTTTAAGGTGATAAACTCAATAGATTTTTAGAAAAGTGTATCGAATGAACATATTGTTAAAAAATTTTCATATAGACATATAAAAAGTTAATTATCTCTAGAAAACTAAATTATTCAGCTAATTAATTTCATTTGCTTTAAATATGGTACATGTTAATTGTGGAAAAGAAATCTCAGTTTCATCTGTATTTTTATGTAAAATACAAATCGTTGAATCTTTTGCAAAAAGTGCTTCATTTAACCTGTCGAGATGTTCCATGTACCCTGAAGTGTACTTTTTTTTATATAGGAATTATTGCTAGAGATCGAATAATTTTGCCACCGACTGTACTACCGAAGTACTGAAAGTGGAAGTATTGTACTCGGTTCAAAAATTCGATATCGATTTTTCATCTGATTTGTAGTTTTAAGGTCTCCTGAGTCCAAAAAAATAATTTTTCCTAATTGTTCAGTGTGTGTGTATGTGTGTATTTCTGTATGTCTGAATGTATGTGGGGAATCTTCTGGCTAATATACATACGAAACTAAAAAATATAGAACTACGAAACTTCAGAATTCATATAGGTCTGGTGTACATATGAATTTTTAAATTTTGGTGAAAATTGGAAAACCGGAAGTGGGTACGTACGTCCGTATCTCATAAACGGCTCTAAAGATTTTCTTCAAATTGCTATATAAGTATTAGATGTCCTTTCGAATGACATTATTGGCTATTTCAGGAAAATTGATACGTGTTCTGTATAAATAGTTCAATTTCAGGTCTCGCAAGTGCGTTCCTTTAAAAATGGCTGTACGTATTTTTCTCAAACTCGTCATATTATCTCCCTTTTAAATATCCTTTAATATGTAATTATTGTTTTCTGGTCAATAATTGAATATGCCAAGTTTTGGTAAAAATCTCAAAAAATGGTTCTAACGATTTTCTTGAAAATTGTTACATAAATCAGTTTTAGATATCCTTTCTCATGTATTACGTGGTTATTACTGGAAAACTGACAGTCATCGTGCTTAAGTAGTTTATTTTTAGATCTCGAAAATTGGTGTTTCAAAAAATAACTCTACCTTTTTTTACTTTTTTCTCCCCTTGCTTTTTAACTTGCTATGTAAACTTTGTTTTATATGTCTTTACACGTGTATTAAGTTTCTCATATCAGAAAAATTTTAGGTTTCTACTTCATTAGGTCAATTTTATGTCTTCTAATCATATTATCTCTAAAAAAATGCATATAATACTATAGTGGGTAATGGAAGTCATGTGGTTGTTTCACACCAGATTTTTTATTTTATTTTTCTTTGTAATTTTTTCTATTTCCTTATATTTATTTTTATTTATTTATAGTGTTTTCTTCTTTCTGTCCCGCAAATATTTATATTGAATTTCTATTTTATTTATTGAATCGCGTCACTGAGCTTAATTTGGTACGTTGAATATTTGTTTGCTACATTTGATCCTACTTTGTCCACCTGACGAAGGATTGCGGCATTATTTAGACCAAAACTAACTGTTATAAGTTATTCCAGAATTTCTTGTATTTATGTAGTAACTATAACTACGTAGAAATCGAAACACAGAGATCATTACCCTAATAACTTACAATATAAAATAATTACAATCGTGAATTAAATACATCAGAAATAATCTGGTGTCTCACTCGCACGACTTTCTCTTGCACTGCAGTTCAATACTATAAAGATAGATTGCAGATTAAATCATAAGATCAATAAGATAAGATAATAAAAAGATTATTCTACTTTTTAAAAAAATTTAAAATAGTTTAGAAACAGTTTAATTTGACATATATTCTATGTGAGGAAGATTACCGCCTCCCTCAATTCCCCCGTTCAGTTATAGCGCCTACATTTATTTTTAATTCAAAGGCATTACGTAATATGCCTTCACACTTGCCAATTTTAATCAAAATTTCTAAGCGGCAGCCTAATATGAACTTGAAAGTGCCAAATTTGAATTTCTTGCAGTTATTTATTTTTAAGTTATGCTGATAACAGAGCAACCACTAAAAATTTAACATTCTTATTCAGTCACCTCAAAACGTGATATTATACAAAAAACTAGAGTTGGAAACAGAACTTCAAAAATTACTTTGTTTACAGTATAGGTATAAAAAATAAATTTTGCTTCCTGAGCATTGATCACATACATAGAAAATGTTGCAAAACACTTCCATCAACTACGTTCAACAGAAAAGAACGTCTGAACTCTACATTGTCTATAAACTATATGCACATCATACTCTGTACTTAAATTTATTTTTATATGAAAAAAACCTAACACTAATTGAAATACACTTCTAGAATTTTCCATGTATAGCTTCTATATATCTAAACGCTTTGGGTAGCCCAGCAAACGAATGATTAATGATATGCATACCACAATCTACACAAAATATGCTTTTGTGGATATAAAATACTATGTTAACTCCATTTTTTTTAGGGTAATCTATAGATGTTACACAGCACTTACCAGAAATTTCCCCCATAGACGCGTAATGCATTTGAAGGCCCTTGGATGTCCCTGTACACGAACTATTGACTTGATTTCAATGAAAATTTTAGTGTAGCATCACTATATGATAGAAATTTAGAATACCGAGTTTATACTTTCTGTTGCTATTTCTTCTTGAGATATACTGATAACAGACACATACACAGAGAGACAGACACATACAGATACACACAAACCATTCGCTAAAAAGATGATTTGCGATTCAGGGCACCTCAAAACGTGTAATTATAACAAAAAATCAATTTCAAAACTTTGACCCCATAAAGAATACTTTCTCTACCATATATATTGGTAGGAGAAAGTAAAATATATTATATATATAGATATATAGATATCAGTTTTTTTTAGGCTCTAGGCCAACCCATATCCGTTTTCAGTTTACTTTCCTTGTCTATTTTTTCATGCATCTTCTGACTGGTGTTATTATTGTTATTATTATTATTTTCATCATGCTACTTTCTTTAGTTTTTTGAAATTTTTTTAGGACTGAGGACTATTAGTCTCAATCTACGGATTTTTACGATACCAGTTTTACGATAGTTGGGCATTTATGGAAATCGAAAATTTATTGAAAATATAATTGAATAATTTGAAAGCGATGTTGTCATTTGGGGAAAAAAAAAAAACTAATAGTCCTCCGTGCTAAACTAAATTCTGCGTTTGCCAGAATTTCATCAAAATCTTTTTTCTGTTCCTTTCTTTTCTTAGAAAGAAAAAGAAAAGAAAAGAAAACTAATAATAATAATCAAAACGGATACTATTGAAAAAGTTTTTTTTTTTTTTTTTTTTTTTTTTTTTTCTTTTTCATCTCGATTTTCTATTATTAAATTTAGCAATCAATTCTAAACACTTTGGGATCTTATTGGTACGTTAATTAAATATATATATATATATATATCATTTCATTTCTTAAATTTAATGTAAATTTTTAATATTCAAACAGGAATAACAATGATAATAATAATAACAATAATAATAACTTATCAGTAAATCTACAAAAAAAAAAAAAATTTAGAGACTGTGAAACTATAATAAAGTAAAATTGAGTAGGAGGAAAAAATATATATATCAGTTAGCTAGCAAGGAGCATTTTTGTTTTTTAATATGGAGAAAAAAAACCTTCAAAAAGTATTTTACAACATTATTTTTAAAGAATTATATAATGCATTGATTATTTTATATAACCTTTCTTTTTTGCAAAACTTAATTCAAATTCTATTTTTTACAAAAAAAAAAGTTAATTAGATAACTTCTTTCCTGTATCAACATTAAGTTTAATGCGTAAAACTACAGCTGTCAATATTTCTATCTCATCACATTTTACTAGCATAATCCTAAAATAAGAGCAGAAATGCTTTAAATACAAACGATCGGTGTTTTTTCTAATCGATAGTTCTCGTAGTAAGAATATTATTTCTTCAATTATATTCTAAGAACGTTGCTCTATACATCAAATTGTAGATTTTAAAAACTTTTTTACAACAAGAAATATTGATCGGCAAATAATAGATAACTTTTTGAATTTGGATTTTACTATTATGTTTTGAGGTTTGACATTTAAGAAAGTCGATTTGGTAATATTATGTACATGTACTATTAACCAGTAAAAGAAGGAATATTAGAAAAATTCAAAGAAATAAATATGATCAGTAAATATATATATATATATATATATATATATATATATATATATAAAAATAAGGGAATATTCTTAAGAAAAACTGAAAAATCAAATTTATGTTTCTAAACGGTAAGTATTACTGCGAAAATTCTTCGCAAAATGTCTATATAAGAAATCTTTAAATTATTCTTCATAGAAATTTAAACTTTTATTATATATATATTTTTTAATTCAGTCATGCTTTATAACCATAGTTTCTATTTTATTTAAAATTTATACAACGAAATTTTAACATGTTCCTGATGGAATTTAAAAATGATACCTTAACTATCGTTAACTTTTTAAGTGAAAATCAAGAATTTGGAATTTTGTGCGATAATCAACAATGAATATTTTTAGAAAATTAAAAATCTTCAGAAATATTTAGCTTTTACTAGCAACTTATCCTTTGCAAATCGAAAAAATATTTAGATAGCAAAATTCTACGACCATCACTTAAAAAAACTTAAAAGTACCAGACCTTTTGTACGTATAAATCCATCTATCAGTTTAAGATTTTCAGAAAAATTAGTTTTTACTGAAAAATCGCTCTTGAAACAACAGAAATAAAATTACAAAATATAAATTGAAAAATGCTGGTTAATTTTGTTATCTTTTGTGTACTACAATTATAATTAAATATTTTTCAAGGCATACCTCTCATAGACCCTGATGTATTCAAATTCTTTTGTGGATCCCAGTACACAAACCGATAGTACTATTTATACCAGTATTTTATATATTTTAGGCAAGCGAAATATTTTTTAGAATTAATATGAAATTAGAAATGTAGTTTTTTTTCCCCTTTAAATGAATGTATTATTAAAAGCTTTGTAATAAATTGTCAAAGGCTTTATATAACTTGTACATTTAATTATAATTATTTGTTCATTACTTGTCCATTTTTTTTATGTATGCACGCTAAGATTCTTTTCTATTAGAGTCTTTCTTTACATATGATTTCTAGTTTTTCGTCCTAAATTATGCACTTAGAACAAAAGTTCGTAAGATTTATTTATTGATAGATTTATATGTTCATGAGCTTTGCGTTTTTTTTTTTTTTTTTTTTCTTTTGCGTGATTTATACCATAAACTTGAAAATACAGTTAATAAAAATCACTAAACTAATTTCTTGCTTGTCAATCATTTTACTACGAAACCGAAAAGCTTTTTATGCACAATATCATTAAAATTCATAGCTCATTTAGTACAATAAAACATACTTATTCAAAGTAAATTCAGTTTCTAATGTAGTGAAAAAGGAAGACATTTGCACACACGCGAATTCTCACATACATCGATAATTTTAAGTAAGTATAACTTCAAAAGAGTGTGACTTAGAATTATGGCAAAATTATAAATTTTTATGTACATAAATTCTTGTTTTATAGAAAAGTTTGTGTCGAAACATTTTCTTGGATTCTATTTAAACAAACAGCTTATCGAGTAAGTATTATGTATGCTTATTGTATATTCTTCACATATTATTGTTTCGTTTATGAATGTTTACATGAAAAAATACTCGCACTCATATTTTTCTCTTGTATGTAATACATTTAGCTAATAATATCAGTCAATTTCATGTAATTTATTATTTGTAACCGCTTCTTCTTCTTCTTATTATTATTATTGTTGTTGCTACATTTGGCCTTGTTATTGTATTTATTACGATAATGTGTATTATTTTTATTACAATGATATTTAGCATGATTATCATATTTATTATTTAATATAATTAGAATACTTCAATACAAAAAATGAAGTAAATATATGGAATTCTGAAGCACAATGTATCTCATCTAAAGAAAATTCTGTAATTAAAAATATTCGTTTTAAATGTAATTAATATTTGCTTTTAAAAAAATAATATATCTAAAACTCGAAAAACCTTTTTTTTAGCTTAATAAACAAAATTATTAATCAGATTCTCTCATAACTACATTCACTTTCCAAAACTCTTAAAAGAAAAAATAAATAACACTTTTCAGCAAAGTTTAAAAGTGTATATGACTTTGATTTGTCCGTCTGTCCTCAACTCCCGTAAATATTTGTGTAATTCCTTGAAATGTATATACGTATGTTATTGAAGTTTACTATGAGATGTTCCCTTTTGAAAATTAAGTGAATACCATCATTGGTGTCCTTACAGGGACACCGAAAACAATTCCAAAGCATTGCGTTCTATGAGAGGTATTTTTATAGACCGTGTTTTAATTACTTTATTTTGCACCAATCATAATGAAATTGATATATATTATTCTTATGCACAATTTTTTTTCTGTAGAATAGTGTATGTTATGCATTAAGATTTACAGGGCTACAACGAAATATTCGAATAAATTAAAAGCATAAGGGCTATAACTGAAATTAATAAAAAAGCAACACAAAACTGGCGTTGTAAAAAATATTACTTACAAACTTTGAATAAACACCATAAAATGCAATAAACTCGCAACAATTGTTTCGGGTCGAAAAACACACGACCCTTCATCAGGCGAATAAAGTAAGCATGAGTGCTGCAGTCAAAGCGGCAACGCACCTTGCGAGTTTATTGCATTTTATGGTGTTTATTTAAAGTTTGTAAGTAATATATAACTGAAATTGTTACAATTGCATTTTCATTTCTATTATGCGTATTTAATACTTTCTAATAATGTTTAAGAATGACTGTTATTTGAATTAGTCTATCTGTCTGTCTTTCGTCCGTCTGATTGTGTGTTTATTTATCTGTTTTTCAGTCCGCTCTGATATAGGTAAATATTTTCACAATTTCTTCAAAATTATATACGTTATTCTGATTCACAATGACATTTTCTTTATTTAAAGTGGTATAAATATTACAGCTAGTTTGTGTACAGGAATAAACCCAAAATGGCAGTGCATTGAATTTTAAGAGAGGCATTTTTACAAACCATATTTAAATAACTTTATTCGACAAAAATCATATTGTAAGTGACATTTATTATTCATATGCTAAAAAGAATTTTACGGCATGCTTAGCATTAAGATTTATAAAGTTACACTAAAATATTCAAATACATTATGGGCTACAAATGCAAATTACTGAATTACGTTTATATTTGGTTTACGCGTTTTTCACACTTTCCTACAATGTTTAATAATGATTATGAATTCAATTTTTTACCTGGTCGTCTTTATGCCATTATGTCCACCCGTTGTGTGATCCCGTAGGAAAAGTATATTGGAGGTTAAACGATGCAAGGCGTACGTATAGTTGGAGAGTGTTGATAATCTATGCGAACCGTAGGATATTTCGTTCTTGATTTTTAGAGTGTATTTAGAGATTAATTCGATTTTTAAAAATCCTCACCGCTAATTCTGTTAAAAAAAAAAAAAAAAAAAAAAAAAAAAAAAAAAAAAAAAATGTATATTTTTGTAGAAAATAACACAGGTCGACAAATAAAATTTTGATTTTATAATTTTGGCTGAACCTTATGTTTTTTGGCGTGCTTATACCGAAAATGAAGCCAGTTTCTCTCACGTATTGTCAATACAGGGTGCCACCCTATACAATTTATTCCATTACTCTTCCACCAATATAATTATATGGTAAATTTTATAGTATGTTTCTATGATTAATTAACCATAGATACCTATTGTTGTAATTATGAAGCTCTAGTGCGACTTAAAACCATACCTACCAACCAACCAACCTATTGTTATGATGGTAGATGTAAAAAATTGTGTCGGTAAACACACTGTATTGACAAAAATCTATACGTGATAGAGAAAAATGGGCTGCATTTTCGGTTTCAGCATATCAAAAAACATAAACATCAACTGAAATCATCAAATCAAATTTTGTCAACTTCATTTTTGTAGGCCTGTGTAATTTTTTATACATTATACTTACTTACATTTTTGAAATCAGTTTTATATATTTAAAAATTATGAAGAATAAAAATAATTAAAACGAGAAAAAGCTTTAATTTTAGAGCAATATTGTATCATTATCACTTTAAAGTAAGAAATGGAAGTAAATTTTTATATACCAACATTAATATTATTCTTATTCTTATTATTTCTAATTTCTTTTAACATTTTTTTAATAGCCATTATTTTTTTTTAAAACATTTAAATAATTAGATTATACACAAATTATTATTACTATTGTTATTATCATTGTGCGTGAAACCAGAACTTTTCTACCTTTATAATTTTAGTTCAAATCGTGTATATTTAAAAAAGGGCATTTATTGTTTAAAGGGAATTTTTTTTTTTTTTTTTTTTTTTAAACTTCTGTAGAAGATGTGGTTCATCTTTCAACGGTTTTTTTTAATATACTTCTAATACAAATTAACTAGTAACTGACATATTCACATCTATAATAATCAACATGACATATATAATAATTAATGTACACTTTAAAAAATTTGTTATATTACAGGAAATTTCTAGCATAAGAGTTTCCAAAAAGTATCCGTATACTTTGGAAAAAACACGTTGACAAAAAATTTCAGTAATTTTCAGTCACATTAAGAAAAAAAAAAAAAAAATCGCATAATTATTTTTTTTCTGTTTTACCAGCCACGTTCGTCAAAGGGCCCGTAGGACAGTATAGGCAATAACGTTACTTCACAGCCGCGTAATCATATTTTACTCTTTTACTTAACACTTCATATTCTCGTTTTGATACCGAGTTTTCTCTATGCAAAACAGAAAAAATATGTACACTACTGATAGGACTGACATAAAGGACAAAAAAAAAAAATAAATAAATAAATAAAAATAAAAATAAAAAAACCCTCTCATTAATTTTTTTTTTTTTTTTTTTTTGTAACGAATCAAGCACCACTGTATAAGATCTTTACCTCACAAATACGAAACACATTTCATTCTGTTTCTTAACACTTCCCAATCCTGTTTCATACAAATTTTTCTGCGTACAAAGCAAAAGAAAATATATATCTACTAGATAAAATATGTAACCAATGATACAGATTTTCTTTTTTGTTTCCGGTCACAGATAAATGTGACTTTTTATGGAGGGATGTAATTTTATAGTACATTTTTAGTAATTTTAGAAAATAGAAATTTTCTTAAGGAACAGACGTTTTATGCTTTTTAACAGATATATATATATTTTTTTATACATATTATTTATGTCGATTTAGCTTTTACATTTTACAATATGAACTCATTTAATACAGTGAAATGTACCGAAGTATTGCCGTTGAATGATTAAAAATATATACAATTTTGAGAAGATAATTATAAATTAAAAAAACGCAGGAAGTATTGTTTCCAAGTCAAAACCATCAAGCATGTTTTTGCTATTGTTTAAGGAACAATTAACGGGGCAGAAAAATTAGAAATATAAGGTTGGAAAACATAAGAAAAGAAATCAAACTTAGGAAAAAAAAAAAAAAAAACTCATCTTATTGAGAATTTGTAGGAAAATGTACCTTGATTTAAATAAATAAATAAATAAGTAAATAAATAAATAATGTATTATTGCTGATTGGTTGGTAGTTAAGCGTTACCCGGCCAAGTTGCACATCCCTTTTCTTTATAAAAATAAAAAATAAAAATAAAAAAATAAATAATAGGCCTGGAAATAGCCAATCGCCACACACCACATGACGACTAAACGAAAAAAGTGGCGACAATAAAATATTAAACACTTTCACAATTTTGCTTTCTCTAGTTTTTTTTTTTTTTTTTATTAGCATTGCAGTTTGTCAATATATATATAGAGAGAGATTCCGAAGTCACTGAGCAAACTTGGAGGGGAGATAGAGAACATCACATGGATTCAGAACTGTATTAGAACCCATGTGCGCAAACGTCATTTTAACACTTTCAAAACTGCATATTTTGGGCTACTGTGTACTACTAAATACGCCTACTGTGTACGTTTAAAAATATTGCATGCTTCATTACTTCGAAATATCTTACGAAATGTTCGTATTATTGCAATCATTCCGATAAAATACATAGATAAAAAAAAAAAAATATTTATGTGAACATTAGGATGTAACTCTTTTTCTTTTTATTTTTTTTTATTTATTTTTTATTTTTTAAATTCAATATTGGAGAGCCACGCTTATATCCACGTAAAATCACCCAGTTCTTGAAAGGTTAAAATGAAGTTTAGGGACATGTGTTCCTGTACAATTCTGAATCCTTGTGATGTTCACTATTTTCCCTCCATGTTTGTTCCATGACCTTGGACTTGGAATCACCCTGTATATGTATTTTGTTTTAGAAACATTTCTTATTCCACTTAATTTTAACAGGAAAATACATGTCAATTTCTATACATTTACCGACATTTACCGACCACTATTTATCCGTCCGTTCCCCAAGTATATTCCGATTTTCCTTGAAGATTGAAAGTGCGCTTGGATGGTATTTTACGGTATATATATATATATATATATATATATATATATATATATATATATATATTCAGTTTTCTGCCTTTTGATTGCTATTAAGTAAATGGATTTTATACAGATATATATATATATATATAGGTAACTATTGTAACGAATTTATGAATTTAAAAAGATAAGAAAAACAAAAAAGGAGAATTGCAAACCAATGCGCAGAATTGCTGCAAAAGAAAATGCAAAACTTAAATATAGGAATAGGTTATCAATGAATAAAACAAATTATCGATGATTAAAATTAAATAAAACCCCCCAAAACACTGAGGTCTTCATCAGGGAGGTCCCTCAGTGTAGAGGTAAAAGGGAAGTTTCTGAAAGTACAGTAGCAATTAGCTAATAACTATCCTTAGCCCCCCAACTTCTCACCAAACAGAAAACCACCATTACCAGAGAAGAAATATGACATACATATTATTTAAAAATTACAAAGTTACAAAAGTAGTACAATTACAACAAATTTATATATATGAAATATACAAGAATATAAGAAATTACAAAATACAATAAAATGAAACCCCCACCTGATAAACAAACCCTCTTCGGCCAACGGGGCTATTCGTCGGTACTTAAATATCGCTCTTGATTTAGGAACTAGAACAAACCGAAAGAGGAAAAACTTGAAACACTCGGTTAAAAATTGAGACGGGTAACAGTTAACATGCAAAGTATTTCTTAAATATTCAAGAGCATATTTTAAATCATCATCATTATTGCAAATAGTGCGAATTCTTTTTAACAGTGCGAACATGATATTTTTCAAAACTTTTCAACTGATATTTGTAAACCAATTGGTGAGACTGTTTACTTTAAAATGAAAGTCTTTCCTTTATCGTATAAATCAAATAAGCCATTTATCTTTATTTCGCTTAATGTTAAGATCCAGGAATGAAATTTTATCTGTATCTGAACGGTTTAAAACTAATTCTTTAGAATATATTTTTTTTTAGCAATATTTTCGAAATCATTACCGTTAAAAACAATCAAATCGTCAATATACCTGAAGAAAGTAATATTTAAAAAAAAAAAAAAATCAAAAATGTATAAAAATAAATTAGCAAAAGCTCTGGAGAAACTCGTTCCCATTGGAATACCCCTCTTTTCTAAAAAGTAATCTTTCCCGTTAAATAACACATTTTCAGAAATACAGAACTTAATAAGATTAATCCAATAGTTTTTTTCACAATTTAAGTAACTGCCAAATTCCTCATAAATGCTTTCAAAAACTTTTATTTCTAAACTGTGCGGAATGCTTCTAAATAAATTTTCAAAATCGTAGATACTTACTGAAGTAATGCTTTTTGGATAAAACTTAAAATATTCAATAACTTTCAGGTTATTGTTAATAATGTTAGAATTCCCATTAGACTTTATCACTTTTAAGACTGAATTTAGATGTTCAAACAAGATTTTACCGGCTTTATCGTTATAGCTATTAGTACCACAAGTAACAAAACGAAATTTAACTGGATTTTTATGAAATTATACGGTAACGAAAAGATATGGAAAATTAAAACAATTACTGCTTTATTTTATTCATTTATAATATACTCCTATATATATATATATATATATATATATATATATATATATATATATATATACTTTCACATTGATTGAGAATACTTTATAACATTTCAGAAAATGAGTGAGTCTCGCTGTTCACTTTGCAATCAAGCACTTCATTCACACAGAACGATCCAGCAGATCCACACAGATCCTAATTTTGACTGTGATGTCTGCAGTTTACTTGAGTATTTAAAAGAATTCGACAACAGAATATCATACCCCATCAATGTAAAAGTTCTTCCTTTCCAAAAATCTAGCAGAAAAAGCAATACATCGAAAAATAAAAGGAGAGAGTATGACGGGAGCGTCTATCGGTACTTCATGAATGCCCTTGCCATGTCTTCCATTAATGGTGTCAGCAACTGGGCAAAATCTAAAACAGGAGTATGGAAATTCTTGTGGCTTCTTGTAATAATTGGTTGTGCAGGTGGTTACGGATACCAAGCCTTTACATTTTATTCTCGATACAGAAGAAATCCTACAATAGTTCAGCTACAAGTTGAAAATGATGGACAAGTAGAATTTCCTGCCGTTACTATTTGCAATGCTAACAGGTCAGATTTTTTTCCCTTCTATTTTCAATAGATTTTCTTGATTAGTTTAAAAATATTTTTTTTCGTATATTAAAACAAATTAATAGTTTTTGCTTATATGTTTATATTCCAATTTTTAGAAATTATCTTAAAAAATCCAGCATACGCCTTATAAAATAACCGTTATAAAATACATCATCTTTTTATAAATGACCGGACACATTCGATATCACACGTTTTGTCAAATATTTCGAAATGTAAGAGAAAAATCCTCTTGAAACTTTAGAAGTTTAAACAATATGTTATACCTCATATATTTCAGTAAAAGTTTTGCCAAGAAAGTAAAAGGAAAACCAGCAAAAAACTAAAGAAATAATCTGGTGTGTCACTCACACGACTTTCTCTTACCCTGAAATTTAATGCTATAAATACAGGTTGGAGATTAAGAGGTAAGATAACGATGTTATGTAAAACTATGTTAAACAATTCAAATTAGGCTTCAAGAGAGTTTTATATGATAATTAGTTCTGTGTGGGGGGGGGCAGTAGCCCCCCTCAACCCCCCGTTTCATTAATGCACCTGCATTTATATAGAATTTTATTCGGTTATTAAAAAAAAAAAAAATCTGTTTTTAAAAAATAATTTACTAAAATTATTATTTTAAAAAATTATCTTTTATGATAATGCAGACGATTTCCATATTAGAGAAGTAGTATAGCACCAAATATAAAAAAAAAAGTCCATTTTATTCTCAATATTAAAAAAAAAAAAAAAAAAAAAAAAAACATTTTTTTCTAAGTTTTTTTTTCGTTAAAAATAAAAAAAATCAATAACTTTGTTTTAAATTACCGCAAATCGATGGTTCAACCATTCGTTTTAAAGGTATTGGCGAGCTCTTTTGAAAGATACCCATCCTGAAAATTTACTCCCCTCGAGGGGGGACTTCCCCCCCAGGGGGGGAGGCGAGGCTCCTACATACGCATTTTCCCCTCTAGTTAACTATCTCTATTATAAAAAATATATATTCGTTTCATTTGGTCAAGTGCAGTCTATAGATGTTAAACACTACTTACCTGCAATTTCCCCCATAGACGTAATGTATTAAAATTCTCTTGATTGTCCCTGTACACGAACCATTTGCTTGATCTTAATTAAAGCTTACTGTAGCATCCCTATATGATACACATTTAGAATACCAAGTTTGAACTTTCTGCCATAATTTGTTTTTGAGATATGCTGATAAGAGACAGACACACACACACACACAGACACACACATAGACCATTTGCTAAAAACATGATTTTCTTATTCAGGGGACCTCAAAACGTGTAAATATAACAAAATCTCGCGTTCGAAAATTTGACCCAAAAATAACACTTTCTCTACCTTATGGGTAAGAGAAAGTAAAAAGTAAATGTGTGGATAACCTTATAAAAAGTAATGGTTGAAATGCGTTGTAGTTGTAACCTATAGTTATGTAGCTTCTTCTTACTAACTGAATTTTTTTTTTATGAGAGCACCCCATACATTCATAAAAATATGCAGTTTCATTAAAAAATTGCAAATAAATAAATAAAAATAAAAATAAATAAATTGTCATTTTTTAAATTATAACACGCAGAGTATTAAACACAGTGCAAAACTATTTTTAGGAAATTAGGAAACATTAGACATGGCATAGTGCAATTAGGATGCAAAAATATTAAATATCTAGTGAAATATGAGTATTTTAACTATGCAAGCTTTAGCGAAATATCATTTTGCATAATCTAATAGTCCAAAGATCTACCTATATGAAAACCCAAAACAAATAATGTGTAAATTCAAAATGCTGTACGCGATGCAATGAATTGAATTTTATTTCCTCTTAAAAAAAAAAAAAATAATAATAATAATAATAAGGGTTCTCTTATTAATATTTATTTACAACCAACGAACACTATATTATCAACGATTAAATAACAATAAAAATGTGAAACCGCTTACAGTTTTTTTTTTTTTTTTTCATTTGCATAATTTAATAGCAAAATGTATTAAGTTACATATAGAAAAACCACAAACAATTATCGAGTAAATTCAAAAATTTATACGCGATAAAATGAACTGCATTTCAATTATTTTCAAAATAAGGAAAATGATAAGGGGGTTTTCTCAATATTTATTTACAATCAACGAATGATTTCGTACCAATGATTCAATCAAAATGAAAATGTCAGTATAACCCCTTATAGTTTTGCTTTTTTTTTTTTTTTTTTTTTTTTTTGAGAGAAACTGAATATTAGTTTATTCTGTTCCATACGAGATTTCGAATGTGCACGATATTTGTTTGGGGTTTTCATATAAGGAGTTCAATAATTTTGTCATTATTAGGCAAAAAGAAATTTTGTTACACTTTGTGCATGCGTAGTTAAAAATTATTTAGAAAAATGCTTCTATTTGATTACATATTTATTATTCTTGCATTTTGATTGTACAATGTAATGTCAAATAAAAAAGTCTGTGTCTAATGTACTGCATCAAGTTCTCTAAAAAGTGATTTTGCACTGGATTTAATACTCTACGCGTTAAAATGTTCTTTTTTTTTTTTTTTCTTTTTCAAAAAAAGAAAATAAAAAAAAATAAAAAGTTATATTTTCCTGAATATATGTGTTAGCCTCGTAAAAAAATTATACAGATAATTTGAAGAAGCTTTATAATCAAATGATGCAGCCAAAACTCATTCCAACCATTACTTTCTTCGGGATGATAAGAAAAATAATTGCATTTTTTAATACAAAATTAATAACTCTTTAAATATTCGAGCCATCCGCACAAAACTCTATACAATATAAAATATAAGATTTATAAACATACCTAAAATTTGCAGATGAATCGACGCATTTCCAGAAACACGGTGTGAGGTCTGCGTTGACGCATACCCCATCTTAACTCAATGATTAACTTAGTTAATTTAACTACTTAAGTATTAGATATGCAATTAGCACAGAGACTCATATATAAAAATAAAACCAACAGTTTATTCAACCAGATTAATGGGAGGACGATCTGGAATGGCGGTAGCTCTGTCAACGTATATAAATTCTTTATCAAATAAATGTATAATTACTAATTGAAATAAATTGAACTATCTCACCCCAGAATAGTAGAAGCTATGGGCTGATGCACTCCTTTACGTAGATATTGTGACCTTTCAACCGGCTCGTGGATTCCCAGACGAATAAGTTTCCGTTCACAAATTCTCGCACTGAAGCATAACAACACTCTTCAAACTGCTTAACTTAAGCAGCACTTAATCTCAACTACTGGAATATAACTTTCTCCACACTCTACTACTTCGACGTTGTCTTAGATAAACGTTGGACAAGACTCCACTACTCCACACCTTTTACGAAAACCATCTTCATCTTATACTACTTCCTACCAACTTCCTTTCTCTTCATTTCAATCAAACTTTTAAAATCGCTTCCAATTCATCTACCTCTCACAACCTCATTCCTTCGTTGCAGAACCATGTCGGCACAAAACTAATCCGACCTAAACTTTCGCCGAGTCACTAGCGTCGAAGCGATTTAACCCTCCCAACTTAATACTTTGCTGGATCCAGCTTAATTTCAAACAAACTGTGGTGACCTTCTACAGTCTCAACCTCACAGTTCCCTTCCAAGAAAAAAAATTTAGTTGGTAAAATCCCCCAACGGGTTTTACCGTATAATTTTAAACACCTTAATTCTACTTCAAACTATAATCTCATATACCTCGTAAGTGTGAGTGCAGCCGTCACTTAAAATTTAACCTGAGTGAGAGTAACTTAAAAAAAAAATTAGTTAAATCCCTGAGCTAAAAACTGGTTAACTCAAAAAAAAAAAAAAAAAAAAAAAATTAAAAATTAAAAATTAAAGAAATGGAGCCCTTTTACAACCAGAAACTCCGGGACCCTGACTGAGCTAACACCAGAATTACAATAGGATTAACAGTGCATCATTCTGTCAATCCAGAAAGACAAAATCTTGAATTCAAGGAGGTATTAATTACAGGGGGGGGGGGGGGAGGTCGCTTTGACATAAATGCGACATTCAATAGCAACGTGAGGAAAAAAGTTTTTATTTTAAAAAAAAAATCTTGAAATTCATTTTGAAGTAAACCATCCTTCGAGACAGGTAAACTTATAACATGATGAATTTTCTTCAGACACCAGAAAGACAGTTTAGGAGCAAGAAACGTCAGCTACTACTTGGGTCATCAGAAAATTCGTGGCCTTCCATCCTTGGTTTAATTCAGGCAGATACTTTAACATCAATACATCCTGACAGTCCATTCCGGAAAAGATCAAAAGTCTCCGGGCGTCAGAACCAGTTAGGTCATCAGAACTCATTCTAAAATTTAAAACTTCTTACGGTAACAAATTCAAAAGAGAAGTTAAACTACATTTTGTAGTCAATTAATTGAGACTATGTCTAGAAGCATATACATAAAATAGTTTAGACATAAACGTATTTCCCTCCTGGATATTGCATGAGCGAAAAAAACTAAACTGTTAGTTTTATTAATGTTAGAGTTAAATACGAATTATATGCAGATAGCTTAAAAAAAATTTTCTTTCCCCACTCTAAAACATATATACAGAGAAACTTTTAGTACATATGCAAATGTTTACATTTACAAATATTCAGTTTATATATATAGATACATGATTTACATGAATATGAAGGGGAAAATTTGTACAAGGTGCTAAGAAAATTGTATATTACCCATTCTGCAGGTGCTGGCTAAAAAGTAATAAAAATTACGGACAGACAGAAAATATATTTTAAGAGAGAACAAAATTGATGACATAGAAGCTAAACAGGAATTTCAATGGGAAAGTTCATGCATTAATTTTGAATTTGGCAGTTTTAGCTTGAGAAAGTCCATTGCTTTCATAAAAGTTCTAAAATGTAAAGTCCCAAAAGGGCTTCAAGGTATGTCGAACACTTTGTGCAGCTCCGATAGAAGTACACTTGTGAATAGAAAAAAAAAAGAACGGTATCACCTGATTTATGTTTGCATCTGTAACATCAGTAGGGTTAGAGGTCTTGGTAAAGTTGCTCATTGCACTCGTCTGCTAGTCCACATGGTTGAAGACTTTCAGAGCGGGGTCTAGGGTTATCCCAAAACGCTGTGACAAATGCTTGCTCGGCAGGTGATTCATATGGAGGAGCCTGTTGTCGGAGTCTGGCTTGACGCCGCGTATTGAATCGGTGCTGCGAAATGAACTCGTCCGTGAGGACCGAGTCAGGAGCTGCCAAGGCTTTGTCAATGTGTTGTCCGCTAGCTGATGAAGAGGGTGGTGGTCTTTTTGAAACCCTTGGCTTTCTTGCTGGTTGAAATGAACCGGTATTCACTGAATCAGGAGCTGCAAGGAACTTATGTGGTGGATGTGCTCCAGAAGAATTTGAGGACTTGGATTGAGGGCGTTTCAGAAACTTATTCCAGCCTTTCTTTTTTTTAAACTGCGGTATAAAAGAATTGTTAGAAAAGGAATAGTCGCGTGTGCGACCAGTTTGCCTAGGAAATTTCACATTTGAAAAGTTTGATGACCCAGTATGAGCTCGCTTTTGTGCGATGGGTCTGCTAACACTAGACTAATCAGAAGAAGTGCCTTGAACAGATTGTTCGTGTGTTGTAGGAGTAGGTAGTTTATCAGCATTGCTAAGCATTCACGTTCAGTTACTGGGTAATTTCTTTCTGTAGTAATAAACGTTCGGGACGCATATGCTATTGGGCGGCCTTCTTGGCTTTAAACGGCACCAATGCCGTAGGAAGAAGCATCAGTTGCTACTTGAAATTTTATATTATAATTAGAATGAGCTAATACAGGAGGAGCACTAAGGATAGTTTTTAACTTATCAAAGGTTTCTTGTGCTTCATTTGAACAGTTAAATTTAATTCTTTTCCTTTTGATTTTAAAGAAGGGCTTGCATATGTGAGCAAAATTAGGTATAAATTTGCCATACCAGGCACACATGCCTAGAAATCTAGAAACTTGTTTGGAAGTTGTAGGGGGAGGTGGCATGTTTAAAACTGGCTGGACTTTTTCATCATCTTCAGCAATACCAGCAGGCGTTATTTTGACCCCTAGATACTTAATTTCCTAACGTGCAAAATGGCACTTAGAAGAATTTAGAGTTAATCCTGCATTTTGCAGTAGAGTAAAGACAGTTTTTAAATGGTTTAAATGCTCAGTATAAGACGAGGAAGTGATGATTATATCATCGAGATAAACATGTACAAATTTATTCAAGACAGGTTTAAGGATAGTTTCCATAGCTTTTTGGAAAGTTGCAACTTCCCCTGAACATCCGAAAGGCATTCGTTTAAAACCAAACATGCCGTTTTTAATTATAAACTAGCGAGCTTCGCCCGCTAGCGGGTCAGTATTTTCAAATGAATCACTAAAATTAATGAATCACTAACAGTAACTTTTAGTGTTAAGAAAAGAAATTGAAAAAAAAAAATCATTTCTGATTGGGTAAAAAGGCGGCCCGGGTCCCCACTGCCTTCGGCAGCGCTGCCCCGTGCGCGCTCCATGCGCGTATTCCTTCCCTGACCCTCCGTGCCCCCCCCCTAAAAAAAAAATTCTAATCGGGTAAAAACTCACATCGGGTCCCCACTGCCTTCGGCAGCGCAGACCCATGCGCGTTGCGCACGCACGTGTGAAGGTATACGCGCGCTACGCGCACATATTCCTTCTCAAATCAAATTTTTATTCTTAAGAAAAGAAAATGAAAAAAAAAAATCATTTCTCATCGGTTAAAAAGTCGGACCGGGTCCCCACTGCCTTCGGCAGCGCTGTCCCGTGCGCGTGGTGCACGCCTATATCTTCCCCACCTTTTCAGCCCTTCCTAATTAACCTACATATACCAATTTTGAACGGTCTAACTGAATTAGCTGAGATGCAAAAGAAAACTTAATCAGAACACCTCAAAACGTGCAAATCTGGTTAAAACTTTCGATAATATAAAAGAACTTTAATATATCTTCCGAATGATGTATTAAAAACAATTTAATCATAATTAGAAATTGAAATATTGAAATTTTAAAATATTACAGCGTCATCTGGCGGTAGAAATTTCTGTAATCTACTGTTCGATTTCAAACCAACAAAGCTATCTTATGATGTATTACTTATGTAATTATTTTAATTAGTAGCTCAGATACAAAAGAAAACCGATTCAGGAGACCTCAAAACATGTAAATGAAGCGAAATCTTGAATCCCGCTTTCGATAATATAAAAGTACTTTAAAATATCTTTCGAATGATGTACTAAAAATAATTTAATCATAGTTAGAATTTGAAATACGCGTATTATAATAACATTTAATTTGCAATTAAATTGTACATTTTTTATTTATTCTCGAAACCCGATGATATTTGAACTGGAACGTTGTCTTGTGATGTTAAAAGTTTGTAGCAAGTTTGAATTAATTTTGAAGAAAATTGAAGCATTTTGAAATTTGCAATTTTTATTTCCAGTACAAAATCAGTAAAGCTGGAAGTAAAATCTATTTATTCTTTCGCCCGGCGCCATGGTAACCGAAATACGTCTATTGCGAAATTAATAGAACTGTTGTGATTTGTTGCCACCTTTTTTTTCATACTTTAGTTAATTTTAAAAAATCTAATTGCCCTATAGATAAGCTATTTAAACCGTCGGATTAAAAAAAAATCGGACCTTTCATTTGATATCTTATTTGTAACGATACGACTGATATTTCTAATTTATTTTCCACTTTTTCCGTAAAAATGTCGCTTTTTAAGCATTTAATCATGAATTCTGGGTCATTTTTCGGTAGATATGGGTCGACGTTTTAATTAATATCTCCGCTAATTAGGGTCGCATCGCTTAGCGAATTATCGCGATGTCGAGATGAAGAAATGCTGCGTCTGTCGACACCGGTTTCGAAGCGCTGCGACCATTAGCGCCGGAGCTTTAGCTATGACAAGGCATTTCTCACAGACAGAAAGACAGACAGACAGACAGACACGCACAGATTTTAATAATATAAGGAGATGCTGTTTTTTATAAATCAGCAGGTTTCATGGCTATCTGGAAATAACCCGATGTAAGATCGAGAGTAGACATAAAATTGGTCGTTGTGATATGTGTCAATCATTGGCAAGGGATACTGAGGATATTGAGTAATAGGATAATCTATTGCAAATCTCCATGCCTCAGGATCAGTAATAGGTTTACCATTTTTCTTACGACATAAAACAACAGGGAATGCATAAGGAGAAGTTACAGCCATAATAATATCATTTTGCAACATTTTGTCAATATGCTAAATTATAATATCTTGTTTGGCCTGATCATAACGATAAGGTTTACTAAAGACTGGTTTATTAGTTCCAATGCCAATTTCATGGCAAACAACATTAGTCAAGCCAGGTGTATCAGAAAAAACTGTTTAAACTGATTAAGAAAATTAACAAAATCAGTTTTTTAAATATGAGTGACGGCACTTTCCTCAAGATTAACAACTAACTCTGTCGGCTCGACCAGGTTTAGAATTTAACTTAGAATCATCAATATATAAAGATTTACTGGCAAAATTTATTTCAACGTTATTTTCTTTCATGAAATCTAATTCAATAATACAGGGATTTTGAAGATTTTCTATAACATAAAAAGGCCAATTAACACTTAAATTAGGAATTTTAACATTCAGGCAAACTTCGCCTCTATTAATACAAGACTGGCCTTGAGCCGTTGTAATATTTAAATTTGTCCGCTTTAAAGACTTAAAGGCAAAATACTTATTATAAGTTTCATATGCTAAAAAGGAACGTTCAGCACCAGTGTCCCAAAAAGTTGGTGTTAAAACGTCATGCAATATTATATTTAAAGTAGGTAGGTCCACCGGACTGATACAAATTGTGTCTAAACAAATGGAGGTGGCTGAGTCATTCAGTGGCTGTTAACCCTCCTCACAAGAGCCACTTACTCGTTTAACTGACGACTCTGGTTATTACGAGAGTTGCGAAAGTTTCTGTTATTTCTATCAGCTCGAGAAAAGTTTTGAGACTGATTTTGATTAGAACGATTATTCCGAGAATTTTGAAAGTTATTACGCCTTTGTTGCGGCGATTGACGCTCGTGTTAATAGCGATTGAAATTTTGAGGGGGGGGGGGTGAAATTTTCACACCTAGAATTTGGCATATTCCCATTGATCCGCTGGCGATTAAAGTTATTTTCAGCCCTTGGAGCGTGACGTTCCTGGCACTCAGATAAGGTTTGAAAAAGGCTGTCTTAAGGAGTGACAGGTTTTAGATAAAGATAATCTTGAATAGGAATAGTCAATAGCGGGGTTATAGTTTCCATTGCAGCGACAAAAGATAAAACTAAATCCAGCTGCTTTATGATATCAAATTTACGAAACAAAAACGTTGCAGGTTTATCATAAAATGACATTTTAGTCGTATAAAGTTCTTGGCGAAGTCTGGTTTGATCAGCAACTGAAGAGAGTGAACTTTAAATTTTAAGTTTCAAATCCACATACGTGGGATTTTGACCTAGAGCTCGAGAGGCAACAGTGTCAAACCAAATTTTGGCATCACCTTTTAAGGGGTACTTTAATAAATTAAATTTTCAGTCTCCTCTTCAATTTTAGCTAAGATAAAGTATTCCTCTAATTCAGTAAAGAACTGATTAACATTATTTGAGCCCGTAAAATATTCCCGAGCGGATAGGAGGGGAGGGGGAGTCGAACGAAATTGGGCCCAACTGTGAGGTTTGCGTTGACGTAGACCCCATCTTAACTCAATGATTAACTTAGTAATTTTAACTACTTAAGTATTAGATATGCAATTAGCACAGAGACTCATATATAAAAATAAAACCAAGTGTTTATTCAACCAGATTATAATGGGAGGACGATCTAGAATTGCGGTAGCACAGTCAGCGTATTTAAATTTTTTATCAAATAAATGTATAATTACTAATTTAAATAAATTGAAATATCTCACCCCAGAATAGTAGAAGCTATGGGCGGATGCACTCCTTTACGTAGATATTGTGACCTTGCAACCGGTTCATGCATTCCCAGACGAATCAGTTTCCGTTCACAAATTCTCGCACTGAAGCATAACAGCACTCTTCAAACTGCTTAACTTAAGCAGCACTGAATCTCAACTACTGAAATATAACTTTCTCCACACTCTACTACTTAGCCGTTGTCTTAGATAAACGTCGGACAAGACTCTACTACTCCACACATTTTACGAAAACCATCTCCATCTTGTACTACTTTCTAGCAACTTCCTTTCTCTTCATTTCAATCAAACTTTTAAAATCGCTTCCAATTCATCTACCTCTCACAACCTAATTCCTCCGTTGCAGCACCATGTCGGCACAAACCTAATCTGACCTAACCTTGCCTTGTCACTGGCGTCGATGCGATTTAACCCTCCCAACTTAAGACTTTGCTGGATCCAGCTTAATTTCAAACAAACTGCGGTGACCTTCTAAAGTCTCAACCTCACATCGGTAATCAAAAATATTTTACCATGTTTTTGTTAACTTCGATTCCTGTTTGTTTGTTTGTTTGTCCAGTACAAATCTTGCAATCGATTTTTACTAACTTCCCTACTAGCTAGATTTTTGAAAATTTCAGAATATCTCAGAATCCGGTGACAACACAATACTTCGAAGCCCGATTTTCAAATTTTTGTCTATTTTTCTTTTAATTAATTAAAATATGAAGATAATAACCTCCTAATACATATAAAAATAGCCATTTAATAATTAGCTGTAATTTAATTGTTGCCAAAAAAAAAAAAAAAAAAAAAAAAAAAAAATACGAGTTTATTTTCTTTCGACATAAAAAGAAATACATTTAATTAAACGTAAACGTTAAAAAATTGTAAAAGTTGAATTATGCCTCTCAGAAAAATTGACATCATAATCACTTTAAGATTTTTATACGCATTGATAAAGTGCTAATGTAGTTCTACAGCTATGATTCAACAGAAATTTTAAAAACATGGTTTATAAAAAGGTTTTTATCTTATAATTATTCTTTTTTTTTCTTCTTCTTGATTTGTTGTTGGTTTCCTAAGCATCTTCGTGACAAAATCTTTGCTGAAATATATGAAGAAAGGCATGTTTTCCTTATTCCCAAAATTCAAGAACAACACATTAAATATTTCCTAAAATATTCGATAATATATATATATATTAAAGAAAGTATTACATTATTTTGTCGAATACCTATATATGCACTCATACATATTGAGTTTATAAAACATTTAATATTGGATATGTTTTCTGTTTTATTTACCGAAAAAGATTAAAGAAATAAAAAATCGAAGAAAACAGATTGCAATACGTCGAAAATAAGATTATTGGAAAATAATAAATAATAAAGCTTTTCACTCCTTAATATTTTAATAATTAATTGTAGCTGCATTAATATTAATACTCTATTTATTACGCACAGTAATTAAGCAATATGTAAATACTATTTAGGTTCCGCAAAAAAGAATTTTGTGCTCTTTTTTCTGGGAATTGTACTGGCAACATAACAAATTTAGTAAGTGTTTTCTTCTATTTGTAATTATTTATCTTTTATTATATATCTTTTACTATATATTATTTATCTTTAATCTTTTGATTTATTTAAAATTATTAGCCTTTTCTTTTGTAATATATTTATATAAAACCCTGATTTCGAGTACATACATGATTTGTAGTAGTTTCAGATTGGATGGAATAATTATTACGTTTTAATTAGATTAAAATATAGTTGCCACTTACACTGAGAAAAAAAAAATTATATATATATATACCGCCTTCATCTAGAATAAATAAGCGGTAATTTTCTAAATCCCTTAACTAGAAATATATATTTCCGAGCTATGCGCATAACGCACGCCAGTAAACTAAATAAACGAAAAGATCGAGAATTTCTAGTCTACACGTTTCTAGATGGTGAAACAATATTCTGAATATTCTGAATCTTTTGTATTGCGAGAAATTCTCGCTTGATTTTTCTGGAATTGGGTCATAAACCAAGATTATAGTTGCTAAAAACCGCCTCTTGTTTTCGCATTTATTTGCAGAGATTTTTAAATAACTTTGCCCTCGAGAATACAGGCAAACACTCTAGAATTCCAATAGAGGTTTCTAGAACTCGCTTTCAAAGTGGACTAAAATTTATAAGGATGACATGGAACTATTTTTTCTAGAGCCACAATTTAGATTCTACAGGTCAGTTTCAGAATTTTTTCTCGGTGTACAATCACTCACGAAAAAGAATAGTTTTGATGTAATTAATTCATTGCTGGCATCACAAAATTTTCTGCCACAGAAAATTAATAATATTTAGTAAATATAATTTAAATAACGCAATTGCGTTAATTTATTTTTATTTATTTATTTATTTATTTTTGAGCGCCTACTTTCTAGTTTTCAGGTACTGACCTCTTGCCATTAAATCCATTACTCTTTACCAGATCCACTCTCGGGATATTGCAAAATTGGTACTCGTCAAGTCTTTTTTATACCCAACCAACACCAGTTTATGTCATATTTTAATTGTATACAATGTTTCATGAAGTTTTTGATTAGTTTTTAAATAAGAGTCAGCACAAAATTTTTGCATTCGCACACACATAAACAGACAAACATTTCCCAGAAATATTTAAATTATGTCCAAGATGCTGTGATAGTTTCTCGTAGTAACGCAGGAAAAAGTAAGTGTTTACATTCTCAAAGCAAGGCTGCATGCAATGTAATAGCGGCTGTCCAAACGACGCGAAAAGGCCGTACAGCGAGAACTTACATTTTCAACCACTATCCAACAATTGGCGCTGTATACAAGTCTCGATTTTTGCTTATTTAAAGGTTTAGCCATAAGAATAACAAGATACATAAGCATTTGCAATTAACGTTCTGTAAACTCATTAAAAGGCCGAAAAAAAAATGTTTTGAATATGCATAATAATTCATATCAATGCCTGTAGAATTATATGTTTGCCAAAATGTTTTCATCACAAAATATATATATATATAAAGGTCGTTTATTCATCGCTAATTTAAAGGTTCGGTCATAAGAATAACATTACATACATGCTGCACTAGAATCTCACTGAAATGTCTTTTTTTTTTTTTTTTTTTTTTTTGAATGGGCATAATAAAAAAAATCTGGAGTGACTCCACTCGACTTTCCGAACATTGTGCAATGAACAGTTTTGTAGATAAAGTAAAGAAAGAGGAGTTGTTAAACAAACAAAAGAGAGAAAACCATAATAGAGTGTTTGAGTATTTTTCTCCATATATTACACGATTTTTTATTTAACGCTACTGAACTTTGAGCGCATAGATCATAATGATAAAGAATTTTTCGTTGTGTTCTTTACAAACCTACAAATGCTAGATTCAACAAAATGCTTATAGTTAGTGCAACAGTGATGTATAATATTCATATAAATTTTCAACTCAATTGAATAAGGCGTTTAGATGCTATAGCACTTTCAAAAATTTAGTCCCAAAAGCCATTAAGATAAAGAATTTTTCTTTGTGTCTCTGTAAAAAACCTGTAAGTGATAAACTCACCAAAATCTACACAGTTGGTGCAACTGTGACCTATAACACGTGTACAAATGTTTTGCTCAGATTAATAAAGCGTTTAGACGCTATCGCACTTTTAAAAATTGGCCCCATAGGCCATAATGATAAAGAATGTTTCCTGGTGTCCCTGTAAAAAAAACTATAAGTGCTAGATTCACCAAAATCAATAGGGTCGTACTATGGTGACTTACAATATACGTATTAACTTTCGGTTTATTCGAACAAAGCGTTTAGTCGCTAGCGTGTTCACTCAGAGACATACACACACATACATACACACACACATACATACATCATCATAAAAATAGGGAAAACGGACTCAGGGGACCTCGAAGCGCATAGAAACATCAGAATCTCAAATTTGGATTTTTGACATGATTACAATACTTTCCTCATTATAGTGTTCGTAAAGTAATAATTATATCAATGCATGTAGAATTATATATGTTTGTCGAAATGTTTTAATCATAAAAAATATAATAAAAAGGTCGTTTATTCATTGTAATATTCGACACTTTAATGATGATTTGAAATACTTATGCCTAATAATAAACTTTTATAACCATTTATTTATCAAAAACGAATTAAATTTGAAAGTACTCTATAAATATATTTAATAATAAAATATAATGCATATTAATATTTTTCTGTAAAGGCAATGTTATTTTTTTAAATCGTATCGAAATATGAGCTTCTTGAAACATGTGATACCATTTTACGGTGATAGTAAATATTTTAAATATATTTGTTTGTTATTTACTGCATTAAAGTTATGAAAATTTGCATAAGTATACGAAAATTTCTCGAAAACTATCTATATATACATATATTTATTATTATTATTATTATTATTTTAATGCTAATGCTCTCTGCTCATTAATTAATAATTTTTTAACTGGATTTTACATTATTACAGTTTTTAAAAATATATTCTAAACATACTTCGAATTATTATGTGGATTTTTTTTTTCTTTTTTTATGTAATTGAATGTTTGAATGCTGAAATTTGATTCAAATATTCAAACATAAAAAAAAAAAAAAGAATAATAAGAAGAAGAAGACATTTTTAATTCAATTTGTTTATTTCGTTTGAAAATAAAATGAAAAAATGTGTTTAAAGATTTTGCTGCAGAAACAGAAATTTGTAAACAAACAGGACAGAATAAATTCTTATTATTGGTTTTAATGCGTTATTTTATAATTAGAAAAAGAAAGACTGAAAATGTTCTTAATATTTCCACGTTAGACTATTTCAGAATCCGAAATGAGTGACATTGTGTTCGAACTCTTACTGCAGAAACGAGGGTTTTTGAAGAAAAGACTTGGACATCAAAAAACTATCATAGAGAGTTGTGACTTCCGAGGTTATCCATCCCTCTCTGAAAAAGAATGTATCAGGTATTCATTGTTTTACTCGCACATTTCTGTGTAAAAGCACTTTGCGAATGCAAAGTAGTATGTACCATCTTAACAAATAAATTAACACAGTAATTACAGAAACTCAGTATTTAATTTTTAAAATACAGTATATAATATTTAATATAATTTTTAAAAATAAGGGTTTGAATAGAAATAACTATTGGTAACAAAAATAAGAAATTTGGATATGTAGTATGTTTTCCATACAGTATGCTTTAAAGAGCTAGTACAATTTAATATTTTAATCTATGAAATTTCATAGATGTAAAGATATTATTTTCGATTTTTTTTTTAACCCCGTGAAACAAAAGGTAATTATGCTAATTTAATATCGACTTCCACCAGAAATTTCAATCAAAATTTGAAAAGAAGAAATAAATCATCTTTTACTGCTTAGTTTTTGAAGCAAAATTGAAAAAAAAAAAATGGTTGGGGGGGGGGGGAGGGGGGTTCTTATAAAGATAATATGTGGTGTATAACATGTACCACCATGCTTTAAAGGTCTAAAAGAGATATATTTATTCCAGCAACTTTCTACTAACACAAAATATGAGGTTAGAGGCAGTTTTGTAGAAAGCTCGCAATGTTAGAGTTGTGTTGTTGTCGAGTCAGATCATTGACTTTTACTTTGCTTACTAAAGTACGCTACGAAAGGCGCAGTCGGCAGCAAAAATATCCGAGCACTAACAATAATCCCTGTCTAAAAAGAGTACACTTAATATTGCTTTGTTAAATAAGTCCTTGTCGAGTCATGTTCTTAGTCAGTCTAAAACTATGATTCGACAAGGATTTATTTAACAAAACAGTATTAAGTGTACTTTTTTGATATCGGAATTATTGACTAGTGCTCCTATACTTTTGCTGCCGACTGTAGATTAGAGTTGCAAATTTGAAAGGGAAGCTTCGTATTTTGTGAGAAAAAAAAATTAAATTAGTTTCAGTGTATGTTTGTTAAAAACGGGGTTGAATGAAAAATGTAAATTAGTTAAGGTATTAAAAAATAAAAAAAATAATAAAAAGTTGAAACGGTGTTCGGCGTGGCTTAAGTTGGTTTTGGTGGAGTAGGTGGCTAAGGTGGTTCTACCTTTGTGCTGATTGAGTCCGACTCTAGCAGTGTGGTGCAGCGACAGAAGTTTGGAGGGTATTTTCGACCACGAATGTTTTGGAGTCAAAAGCATCTAAGATAATTCATTCGAAGAATCAACAAATTCGTCGCCAGTTTCGTCATATGGGTGATATAGATTACAGTCGGCAGCAGAATTATTCGAGGGTTGCAATAATTCTTATATATAAAAAAAAAATCTCTTACTACTGTTTTGTTAAATAAATCCTTGTCGAATGATGTTCTTAAACTGGTTAAGAACACGATTCGAAAAGGATTTATTTAACAAAACATTATTAAGTGTGCATTTTTATAGAGGTATTATTGCTAGCGTTCGAATAATTTTGCTGCTGACTGTAAATTACTGTTTTATAGTGAGATTAACAGACTGCTTATTTTTATTAAGCTACTGAAAATATTTAGCATTTATATTTACATGAGGCGGGTAGAATATTTATGTTTCATAATCCATTAATAAAGGTAGTCTCATTTCTCCCCTAAATTGAGTTTCAATTAAAGAGTTTTGTTAAAATTAACACTGTGATTGCACAGCAGGTATAGAAATGTTTTAGAAGGACAGCCTTCTCAACACGGGCACCCTTCGTTACAAGACATACAGAACTTGAAATTTTTCTATAACTATGCATTTTATATAAGTATCCAAACTTAATCATTTTTTATTCTTTAGTATCATAGAAGAGTTCTATGACCCAGATTTCGGAAATTGTTTTACTATTCCGGCAAAAAACGCAGATGGTTTACTTTTGGAGGCGAGAGAAGGAGACTTTTGGCAAGAGAGCAATGGTTAAGTAAAATTCTTTCATGTTCTGTGTAAGAATTTTGAAAAACCCTATGAATTCAAGATTACAAGAATGAGAGTAAATTTTTTTTTTCATATAATTTTTAAAAAATAAAATTTAAATTTTAAAATTAGTTTTTTAAAATTTTACAATTTTGATTGATAAAGCAATGTTGAAAGATTTTTTTCTTTTTTTTTTTTTTTTCTTTTCTTTTTTTTTTTTTTTTTTTTTTTTTTTTTTTGTTATTGTTGGAGGAAAAAATTAAACTTCAAAAATAAATTTATAAACTTTTGTAACATTAATTATTATAATGATATGAAAAGGATTTTCTGTTGTTTTGTTTTCAAGGATTACAACTTACAACATTGTGAAAAAACATTTTTGCATTGTTCTTAAAAAAAAATCTGAAACTTAAAAAAAAAGTATTTTTTTACGATTACAGTTATGTAAAAACAAATTATTTTATTTTTATTATTTTTAATTTTTATTGTTAGTTTATATTATTTATTATTCACATGTTTTTGTCATTGAAAAGAGTTCAAAATTTAAAATTAATTTTCAAAATTTTAATTTTAATGGTTGTGCCATTTTATTGTTATGTTATTCTTGAAAAAAAAATTTAAGTTATAAAAATCAGTTTGTAAATTTTGGTAATTTCAAAAATATAATGACAGGAGGAAAAATTTTTTAAGTATCATTCTTTCAATAAATAAATAAATAAAATATAAACTGTAAAAACGATTTTTTAAATTTATAATTACAACAATAAGAGTTATTGTTCTCTCTTAGCATATGTTATTTTTCTTTCTTAAAGGAAATTTAAACTTCGAAATTATAATCACCGTTTTATAGTTTCAACGATTACAACAATTTTAGAAGAATTGTTCGTTTTCATTGCAAAATAATTTTAACTTTTAAAATCAGTTTGCAATGTTTTATAATTTCATTTCATTTCAACAACAATGTGAGAGGAAATAATTGTTTTATTATTCTTAATTAAGAAAATATACTTTATAAATCAATTGATGAAAGTTTCTAATTTTAACGATTACAATAATGTGAGAAGCGATTATAGTTATCGTTGTTCTTGATCAGGAAATTAAACTTAAAGATAGTTGCAAAAATTTTCTAATTTTAATGATTACAACAATGTGAGAGAGAATTTTTGTTCTGATTTTTCTTAGATAAGAAATTAAATTTCGAAAACTAGCTACAAATTTTTTCTAATTTTAATAATTACAACAATGTAAAAGAAGATTATTACGGTTTTTGCTCTTGAATAAGCATTAACTTTTAAAATCAGTGAACGAAATTTTCTAATTGTAATAATTACAATAATGGGAAAGTAAATTTTTGATGCCATTGTTATTGGATAGAAAAAATGAATTTAAAAATCATTTACAAAGTTTTGTAATAGTAATTTCAACATTGTGAGAAGAAAACAAAGTGATGTGCCAAAAGGGAGTAAATTTCTATAAATAAAACATAAAATGGCCAAGGGTGTCACATTTACATTCATCTATATCAGGCATATCCAACCCAAAACATTTGCCGGGCAGCACTGGAAATCTACTTGTTTAAGGCGGGCCGCTCTGTTTGTGCATATATGTTTGTAAGCGTATGAATCATGTGTGTATAGTACACTTTTTTCAGGGAAGAGCAGGGTGAAGACTTGAGGCAGAATACGTAAAATTTAAATTATTTTTATTCACAATTTAACAATAGAATATACAATAATAGCTATAATAAAATGAATGAATAATAGATCTAATAATTTTTCATTAAAAATGTGGTTCTTTAAATACCAGAATCGTTGTAAGGTATTTTCATTTTGAAAAGTCTGAACGGATTCATTAATTTAATGTGTTAGCCAAAGTTAAACATAAATCAAAGTATCGTTACTCTCCTCTCGAGCCACATGCGGTCCGGGGACCGTAAGTTGGTCACTGATGATCTATATAATGTTTGTTAATTCCGTGTAATCTAATGTACATAACTATGATGGACATAACTTAAATAGAATAGTTTTATTATTATGTCTTAATGTTCTAATTTTTTCATAACTGAATTTAAAAACTGAAAATATTTTTTCCTATTGTAGTCAATAATCTACATAAATTTCCTTTCTTAAAAAAAGTTCTTTTTAACTTAATTGTTTTTGAAGAGGCAGCATATTTAGAAAAAAACTAATGAGATATACATTTTTGTAAATTTTAGATATGTCAGTACTTGTTGACGTAGAACCAGATGAATTCATGGAGAAAGATCGTCAACCTGGCATTTTCATGGTAATTCACGACGGAAGTGTAATGCCTGATATACACACGGATGGTCTGACATTAATGCCTGGGCATACTTATCATATTGGTGTGCGAAAAGTAATGAAACTTTTCTTATATATCATTTTTAAAAACTTAATAATAATAATAATAATACTAATAATAACTGCGAACTTTATAAAAAACCCTACCTTAATTTTATTGAATATTATTTTTCTATAAAAATCTGTAATTTTCAGTTGAAAGAACGCTAGTTCGCAACCGATAGTTCCACCACCGCTATTGATGAATCCCAGGTCTTCGTAAATTGCTCAATGCGTAACTATAGTGCGACGGCAAACTCACTCCGGTCACTTATGGAAAGGTAGTGATTATTGTATGTAATCCAAAATGTAACCAACAAATATAAATTTCGTTTATAGAGTTAAGTTTGTTACCCCGGATTTCCGTCGTTCAGACATAAAGCATTACAAGTTTGGGGTCCAGGGAAGAATGACTAGTATGGGAACAACTTCCGTATAGCCCCACAACGGTATTTGGCGATTTTTTGTTGGCGATTATGGCTAAATCACAAATCTAAAAATCATAAATGATAAATGATAAAATCATAATCTAAATCATAAATCATAAAATCATAAATTCAAAATAAACAGCATATAGGCTGCCATATTATATCGCAAACAGTTCTGAACGACATCGTTATCGTTCAAAACGGCGCCAAAGAAAAATCGCTAAATTCAGTTGTGGGGATATACTGAAGTTGTTCCCATACTAGTCATTCTTCCCTGGACCCCAAACTTATAATGCTTTATGTCTGAACGATAGAAAGCCGGGGTAACAAACTTATCTCTATAAACGAAATTTATATTTGTTGGTTACCCTAGTATGTTGTGGGAATTCCGGATACACTAATTTGAATTTATTGCATTCATTTTATATTCATTCCCATTACAGAATGTCTAATGAAAAGTTTTTACCTATTAATAAACCAAGCCTTCTTGAAATTAAAAGTTCCCTTCGCTATACTACAATTCCCCCTTATAAAGGTATAAAGGTATATCAGAAAGCATTGCTAAATTACTTAAAACTGTCAATATCTCCACAAGCTTTTAACTCCAACTGCGTAGCTATAATTTATTTTCAAAGTTTAAACCCTCTATTCACCCTCTTAATTGTGTGGACGTTATTTACTGTATCCCATGTAAAATTTAGAATTCTACTTGCTTTGATGAAGCGGGCAGGACCGTTGATATCAGAATTAAAAAGCACAAACGTTCATATAAATTTGGTGATATAAAATTTAAATTTGTAATCCATTCCCTTGATACTGATCATATTCCAGATTTCGGCAATGTTTAAATCTTATTTTTCGACTTAAACATTTACGACTCACGAAATTTTCTAGAGAGTCTATTTACCAGACTGCATAACTGCCTATTAATATCTGGCAGAGTTTTAGAATCCGCCCCTTTTTCCAGATCACATTATTTTTAGAGAAATTTTCTTTAAATGTAATTGCGATTAAATAAGAGGAAAAATACTCTAAAAATAGACTGGTGTGAAAAAATAAGCCAGGTACTGACTATCTTCCGAATATTAATTTCAAAGATTTCAAAGACGGAAGGAGGTTTCTCACCACCATGCAGCAGTTTTGAGCAATTTTAACCTTTAGAAAGAGGCTCTGATGGCATTGGGGAAATTTAAAAGAGCCCGTTTCTAAAGCGTAATCCTACCCCGTTGTTTATTGCTTAAATAAAAAAAAAAAAAAAAAAAAAAATACAATGGTCGCCACAGCAGCGCTCTCACGCGACAGAGGGCGACATAGACGTATATGAAAATAAAAATGATGAGCGCGGTAGCTTGGCTCCATCACGAGAAAAGTCTAATTGAAAAAAAGAGAGTATAATATTATTGACAGGATGGCAGATTATCTATTTTAGTTGTGTATTTTATTATTCTTAAAAAGACAGATGTTCAAATTTTTAGAGGATTTTGACTTCCTCAGAAAACGTTGGTTGGATGATGTTAAAATTCTTTACCACCATGAGGAGAAAAGTTGGTGACTTCCTGGGAAGTCTCAGGAGTTAGTTGGTAAGGTTAGAAAGATACATTAAAGAGTCATAGATGCTGGTTAGTTTCTGGCGTAGGGTAACAATGTTAAATAGCTTGTCGATAAGTTTGTTAGGTGGGTTAAGAATATGTGAGTGTTGGGTTAGTGGACATGAGAAAAAGTAGTTATTTGTATTCTTTCAGCCCCGTACTCACATTGTAAGGTGCGTAAGCAATGAAACTTGTAGAGATGTGATCTGAATAGGTCATGACCCGTTAAGAAGACTGTTATAGCTGGGGAAATATCAACGTTATTGTTTGGTACTTTTGGGAGAAGGTTAAAGGAAATCTACCTTTGGTAGAAGTATCCCAATATAGTTGCCATTCTTGCCTTAGCCGTGCTTTAAGACATTTTTTGATGTAGTAGAGGTAAGTGGCAGAAAGAATTCCACTGCTTCCTTTTCAGTGGCAATTTTTGTTAAATGATCCGCCATTTCATTGCCCGCGACGCTTCTGTGAGCTGAGACATGAGCTAAAGAGAAAGTATCGAGCTTAAACAGATCTAATTTGATTTTCTGAATTATCAGGTGGTTACTCCTGTTGCGAGCCAGAGCTTGTAGACCTGAGAGACTGTCACTGTAGATATGAACTTTTGAATCGGTTAAGGGGAAAATTTGCCCATGAAATAGCTTGGCTGATAGAGTAGAGCTCAGCCTAGAAAACAATGTTACAGTCCCCAAGCCTAGAGGATATTGGTGAATAAAGACCCCATCAACAAAGGGGCAACATGCGGCACACACACCATGAACTGTTTTAGATCATCTGTGTAGATCGCCACAGGCGCTGTAGGAGATAAGGAGTTAATGTTAGTATTGATTAATTCATGTGTAGGGTCCTCTACAGGGGGGATGAACCAGCTGCCCAGTTTAAGTTGAATTTCTGCATCATGAAACAGGATTTCCTGTAAGTCCTTGTTTCTCAACTGTAGTATATTTGTTCTGTTGTATTCATAATTTAGAGTGAGGTGCAGAAGAAGAACACTGGTGATGATGTGGACAGCATGAGTGGAGATGGTTTTATAACCCTGTGAGGTGATGGTTTTATAATCCAGTGGAGATGGTTTTATAACCGGATATTAATTAGTAAGTTGGCAGGTATGAGACTGCAACCTTCTCCTTTGAACTTGCTAAAGCAGTTCCATCTGAATATCTAATTTCGTTATGATGCTTTACAACTGGATTGTAACTGTTGTACACTGGATGTATTTTGATACTAAAGAGGGCTTATATTTTAGCCGAAGCGTTTGTCGTGTGTTCTGTGTTTTTAATTAAAAATGTGTCTTAAAAAAAATTATGTATTTTATTATATCATTTTAATGGTTGTACAAATTTTACTACAGTAATTATACTTATAGATAATGTTCAATATTACAATATAATGTTATTTTGGTGTCTACACTTGCTGATAGTACTAAAATTTAAAACACTATTTTCTTCAATTGGATATAGTCAATCGACATCAAAGAGATATTTTGAAACTTCATAAAATAAATTTATTCGGGGGTATGGGAATGTCTTTTTTTTTTTTTTTTAATAGTTTTACTTAAATCAATAAAAAATGAAAGTTTAATTTAAATTTGTACAATAAATATTGTTGTGCCTTAATTAAAATATTTCAGAAAAAACTTTATTTATGTGAAAATGTCACAGGAACTAGCTTTCATCTCTTGTAAATTCTTAAACGTGCAATGTTATCTTCATAACACTGCTTTATGTTTATCACTGATATTATATCACTTGGGTTACGTTATATGACTTCACGAACTCATGGCAGTACAAACGAAACGGATTTTATATAATATCACAATGTATTAATGTAATATTAGCATCACTTTAACCAATTATTTATATAACATTGTTGTAAGAATATTAAGGATAAAGTTTAAAAAAAAAAATGGATTTTATTTTACATAGAAAACAACCAAAATATGTAACTCTTTTTCTTTTCAGTCGACTGTACTTTTATTACCACTCCCATACAAAACTAATTGCACAGATTATCGGCGGCTTCCTTGGCAGAAAATGTATCCACGAAGGTTAACTTCTCGTGTAAGTACAATATTTAACAATTTTTTGATACGTGTTCATACTTGCCAAAATTTTATTTTATTCTGAAATATCTTTAGCCCCGCGTTTATTTCGCACCACTTTATCTTTAGGATATTTTTCTTCAATATATAACTACGATATAACAAGAAAAATTTAGTCTTAAAAAAAAGGGGGGGGGGGGTAAGAAATAAAAGCAGGGCTAAAAATGTTGCGGAATAGATTATAATGGTGACAAGTCTGCATGTTAAACTGACTCTTTTTTTTTTTTTTTTATGTGCAATTTTATGCCGACATAAAATGTCAAAAACAACATATATTAAAAATTGTCTATTTAAATTTTAGATGTGCACAGTTGGATGCTCCCAATATTTTCAAAATCGAGAATGTCGATATGTTTCAAAAAATCTCAGCTTGTTTTATGATGTACTCCCTTATGACAGAAGTGATATAACTCCAGGTAACTCCTCTGAAAACAGCGTTATGTTTATATCATTATGTTTATATTAAATACAAAATGTTCTAAACTAATGTTTACATTTTTTATTTCCCAAAATAGTATTAAAGAGCTTTATTTATTGTAGTATTTCGTCATGTATTATATCGAATGCAAATCTAATAGTATTATTCGATTATAGATTATATCTGTACGTTACTTTTGGCAATAGCAAAATAGTTCTGATTTGTTGTTAATTGTGTGAGAGACCGTAATAAAAGAAGAATAACGTTCTGATTATGAAATAATTTATTTTATACGACGAATAATGTTTCTAACACGACATTATCATCGTTATTATTATTATTATTGTTATTACTATTATTCCATAAAATTCATATACAGAAATATTTCATATTATTTAAAGATAAAATTTTAAAACAACACGAAATTATCGTGCATAATAATTTAAAACAGAATAACCTAAATAAAAAACTTTTAATGCGCATCTCGAATCCAATGAAAATTTTTAGTCATTTTCGCCGAAGTAAAAATTTATCATTTTTACACTATTATTTTTTCAAATAACATTTAAATTTTTTAAATAATAATTAAATGTATCAAAAGGGTCTTTTTTGTTTCTCCTTACTAAATTATAATACCTTTTATTGATTGTTTTATGTATGTCTTTTTAAAACTTCTTATTTTCATTTCGTAAATAAGCGTTTTGAGTCGAGGGAAGCAGAATGCATCAATTTAAATTTAAAATCATCTAGCCTAACTAGTTTTGCATGTCATTAAAAAATAAAATGAATTTAAAACAAAAATAAATTTTTAATATACTATCTCTTAAACTAACAATTTTATATGTACAGTGATCTCAGAAAAAAAAAAAAAAAAAAGGAAAAAAACAAAGTTTAGTTTTAAAGACCTGTTTCTAATGATATATTATATATGTTAGTTTAATTAAAAGTAAAACTCAACATTTTATTCATTCAATATGGCGTCCAGAATGTTTATTTTTGAAACGATCTATCTGGAACTTGTTCAAGAGGCCCTATGGGTAATAGTATATATATACATAATTTTTATGTTTTTCTGGTTGCTTTATTTGAAACAAATTCATTGAACTTTTCCAGAATCAAAATCTTGTGCCATAGCTGCCGAAAAAAGAACTTTGGAGTACTGCCGAAGCATTTGCGGATTGCCCTGCAGGTACTTTCCTTGCGGCCATTTTGCAATCTTTTTTTTTTAGAAATAAGAACACTTTAAACTAGTATGTTATGGCCACCGCTTGTTTTCATCTATATTTTCCTATTCAAATTCACTCAGTAAAAGAAATCTGGTGTGAAACAACCACACGACTTCCATTACCTACTATTACACGTATTATATGCATTTTTGGGAGATAATGTGATCAGAAGACATAAAAGTGACCTAAAGAAGTAGAAACATAAAATTTTCACAGTAAGAGAAATTTTATACACATATAAGACATATAAAACGAAGCTTACTGTAGAGGAAAAAGGTTAACTTGAGCGGTTTAGGCAAAGGTCCGCAAAACTCCAGGAACAATAAAAATGCAGGCCGTGAAGAAGGAAACCAATATTAATTTGCAGTAATCAAACTTTATTTAATCACCTGAGCATGGGGATGAATTAATTAATATTATTTTGAACAGCAATTTAAAACAGTCTTAAAGACATTCAGAGGGTTAGATGAGAGAGAGACGGGGCTTTGCGATGACGTGTTATTCAAGCAAAAGTTGAGGAGCCAATTCTGAAGTTTTCATTGCAGCAATCAAGATCCATTTGCTGAATCACGCCATGTTTTCCCGAAATAGTGCCAAATTTTACAGCCAAACATAATCCATTGTCTCTCGATTAAATTAGTATAAATATTTTGAATTTAGAGAGTTCGTTATAACAGTTTATGCCAATCATTATGCCAAATTTTATCGCGAGAAAATCGTTGCGTAAGGGAGACAGAAAGACTACGATTTATTACTACATCTTGTCATTTAGAAATATAAATTACCCCTTTAATGATGTTACAACGGAAATTTATTGCTTAATTTAGTTTCTAATAAATAAACTTACGCAATTTGAAAGAATGAAAATGTAATTATGTACACACAACGGCTAATAGATGAAAATAATATTTTTTATATTTTAATTTATTAAATGATTTAGGAGAGATTAGAATTCTGAGCGATGTCATTTAAAAAGATGACTAGCAGAAATAAATTATTAATTTTAAATAATATGTTTTTGTTCTCAGAAGATTTATTTAATAGATTAACGGATAAAATATTATTAGAATTAAGATATTTATTTATAGAGAGACAAAATACGATTAAATATAAAAGATAATTTAGAATTTCGTTAGATATTTTATTAGACATTTAATTTTTTAAAAATATTAATTAATTATTACGTTTATTTGAAACTGTAATTAAAACTCATATATGTGAAGTAACGACTTCACACTTACATGTAAGTGTGAAGTCGTTACTTCAGATATATTCTCTTATTTTTTACCTCGCTATATGCATATAGCGAGGTAAAAAATAAGAGAAAAAAATGCTTTTCTGAAACCCAAATTTCTGAGATCTGAAGATGACCTACCTAAGCAGGATGACTGTTAATTTTCCTCTAATAACCACGTAATACATGAGAAAGAAATGGATTTATATAACAATTTTCAAGAAAATCGTTAGAGACGTTTATGAGATACCAGCTTTTACAAAAAGTCAATTATTTACCGGAAAACAATAATTACATGCAAAAGGATTTTTAAAAGTGAGTTAATATGGTGAGTTTGAATGAAATCCGTGCGCTTGCGAGACATGAAATTGAGCTGTTTATACAGGACGCCTATCAATTTTCCTGAACTAACCAACTACATCATTCGAAAGGAAATCTAATAGAGTGTTTATATAGCAAATTTGACGAAAATCGTTAGAGCCGTTTTTGAGATACGGACTTACGGTCCCACATTCGGTTTCCGATGTCCCACTACCGGTTTTTTAATTGTCACCAAAACATGGATAATTCATCTTGTCTCAATTCTGAAGTTTTGTAGTTCTATCTTTATTTGTTTCGGAGATATGGTAGCCAGAAGATTCCGCACATACATACACACACACATACACACACACATTGATCAATTGCCAAAAAACACTTTTTTTGGACTCATGGGACCTTAAAACGTGTAAATCAGGTGAAATCTCGATATCGAATTTTTGGACCAAATACAATACTCCCATTACCTACGGTAGTAGGGTAATGGAAATAATAATTAGTATAACACTAAATATCCAAAGAAAGTCAATTTTTATTCTCTTATTAACATCTTAAAAAATATTATTGTTGTTGTTGTTGCTGTTTGGTAAAAATGATAAAGAAAATCAATAGCTTTATTTTAAATTATTGCAGGTCGATGGTTGAACCATTCGTTTTAACGTTATTAACGGACTCTTTTAAAAAATACCCATAAGGAAAAATTCCCTCCTTTTGAAGGGGAGCATCTCCTCTAACTAGGGGTGAAACGATGTTTTTACGTATACATTTTTTTTTTTTTTTTTTTTTTTTTTTTCCAAGTTGACTCTTGCTATTATAAGTAATTCTTTTTAATTTCGTAATGAATATTAAAAAAATAATTCTCTTTATGTAATTTTATTCGAAATTTTAGCCTATACTACCATGTTAAAAATTTAGCAAAATCTAGGGACCCTATATATAGAGAGACTGGACATTGACCGAAAGTCGGCCATTTTAGTGCCAATTCGGAGCGATCCCCATAGAACGTAATGCTTTTTTCCTCGCGATTGACGCTTTACTATACAACATATATGAAAGAAAATTGTACTAAATTTGTGCAGAAAGTAATGTAGAATATAAATATGTAATTTTTTTCGTCTTAGAAAAAATGGATTAAAAGAAAAATGAATTTTGTTTTAACCTTCGACATAGTTACTTTTTCAACTCCGATCGGAAAACAGAGGAATTTTTTGTTGTATATTTCTACATTAAGCAAAATATATTGATTGTGAAAGTAATTCTATCTTATTTTTTATCAGGACATACATTCTATATATAAAAAGTTAGAAACATTTTAACAAAAATATGGTAATCTTAGTTTTTGTCAAGTAATTCATGAATAAATGTAAAACTACGGCAGAAGAACAGAAATTATTTTTTATTATTTTATAAAAGTATTTACGTAATATTTTTACAAGCTAAAAATACCTATTTTATTTATTTCAATTACGCATTATTTATAATAATAACTTAATTAAATATTAAAAATAAAAATTTAATTAATAATAATCTGTAAAAATAATAACTTTCGAAATTAAAAAATGTTTTTATTTATTTTATTTACATTTGCTTATTTCATTGATTTTTTAATTTTTTTTTTTTTTAGTTTTTTAAAATATTATGTGAATAAAAATAATAACTTATTTAAATATTATTTATAAAATTTATTATGGCAATTATTATTTAAAAGAAATTTATATTTCATATGCTAGCAAATAATATACACCTTATTTTTTTTATTTTCTTTCAATTTATTTTAAGAAATCTGATACATTTTGCGTACTAGCAAATAACCAAAAAAATATCTTTTTATAGAGTTATTTTAAATATGTATTTTAAAATACATCAGGAAATACATTGAGATCTAATCATATTAAATATATTGCAAAACAGAACTTAAACACTAATAGCTAGCAAATAAATAATGTAATTATCTCATAGGTTAGAAAATAAATAAGTTAAACAGCATGCAATAAGAGAATTCAAGGTATTTAAAGCATGATATAAAATAAATAATTATGATTTTTTATCTTTTAAAAATATTCCAAAATTAAAGCAATTTATCTCTCAACAAAGTAAAAAATGTAATGAATAAGACCTTTTTTGATTATGACGAAAAATAATCGAAATATCTTCTCAGCGTAATGGTAAGCAATGGAGCAACTGGCACTAAAATAAAGAATTTCGTCAAAAAGCCGGCGCGCCAATGTCCAGTCTCTCTCCATCGAGGGTACCTAGCAAAAGCGGTATGGCAACGCCACCTGTTGGATGATTTTCACCAAAAGTTTATAGGCACTAATTTACGTCAAGGTGAACGACATATCACATTTTATTAAATTCTGTGCAGTAGCTCTTGCGAAACAATTGTCACAAAATTTTGTCACACATACACATAGACAGACATTTTCTGAGAATGGTCAAATAGTATTTCAGACTTCTCGAAACGCGTAAATCCATCAAAACCCCGACGTCGAGTATTTTTATAAATCCAATACTTTCTTCTATTGAATATAGAAGAAAGTAAAAATTTCAAAATGTACAGAAATACTGAAAAAAAAAAAGTTTTGTTGGAAAAAAAAAAAAAAAAAAAAAAAAAAAAAATGAGTAAATTTATTTTGTTGACTGATTTTTACATTTATTTTGTCATTTTTTACAATAATTTTGTTCAGTTAAACAAATGAACTTGATTCGATTAACCAATGGAATATGGTTAAAAGAAGAGTAATTGTGAATGGATAGTTGAAAAAGCTACGTTATAGATTTCTCTGTAAACAACCAATGAGCGAGGGATGTGCTGAATCAACAAAATAATTTAGATTCTGGTAACATTTTTTTTTTTTTCTATCAACGAAACAGTTTGGTGGGTTTAACCCATTTTGTATCGTTTGATTTTTTTTTTTTTTTTTTTTTTTTTTTTTTTAATGCAGTTAGTTATTAACTAAGTATCATATAATAATTTGACACTCTTATGTACTAATAAAATTATTTGGTTTTACTCTATTTTTATATAAAATTTATATAAAGATGACAAAGCATCAAATATGTACTATATTTTTTTTTAATTTAATTTCATCAAAAATAATCACACTTATTTATTAATATGTGTATTAAAACCTTTATATAAATTCATTTTAGAGATCCTATTTTTTCCACAAGACAAGAGAGTGCACCTCTTTCGGCCAAACTTTTAGTACGTACTTCTTGAAATTATTTAATTCTAGAAATATTTCACAATTTATTATTATTATTTATTAAGATTCATTATCTTGCTTACAACGCTTTTTATTATTATTTCAGTCTCGATATAATCTTTTCCATAAAGAATATAAAAACAGATCTATCACCAAGTAAGGTTTGCATTAAAAAAATATGTTGTTTTTTTTTAATTTTTTAATATGCACAAGAAGTCGAGATTTTTTTTTTTTTTCATACACCTTTGTTTTTCTTCCAGATCCATTGTTCATGTAAAAATATTCTACGCTACATTTGAGCACAAAGTCTATAAACATTCACCAAAATATGAAGTAAGAACTACTTTAAGAATATCCTTTTTCCAGAATTTATTTTTATTTTAGAAACTAAATATAATATGCAATGTAAAATATTTTTAATTATAATGTAACTCTGTTAATCATAAGAATACGAACATCATACTGCTTTTTAATTTATAAGATGTACTGCCTGTCAGTAAAATATAAATTAGCATTTTCTATATGCTTGTGAAAACAAAATACTAAAATTGAAGGAAGAAAGAAAAAGGTTGCATTTAGTAATGTCGTATTTGAATATCTCCATTAAAAGAGAATAATTGCTTCAAAACGAGCGTTTTATATAACTTAATATATTTTTAGCACTATAGCAGTTGCCGTAGGTCTCGCAATGGATTAGTTGCTAAACCCCTTTTTACCGTCTTTAAAAAGGGCAAAATTGTAATGTTGTTTTCACTGCAAAGTTCTTTCAATGTACATAAATGATGCTTATGTACAGTTTGTACATAATGTACACATAATGCACGTATATTGATTAATGCTGCATGCAATTACATAATGCTGCATGTAATTACTTAATGCTGCATGTAATTATATTGATTGTAATTACATAAGGCATTTATAATGCTTATTGAGCTATTAATATGTTACTAAGCAAGTGGTTATAATCCTTTTAACTATTATTTAATACATTTAAACTTGAAAAATAAGTTATAAATTTATAATTACAGTAACCGCTGCTTAACAAACTCAGTGGATAATAAAATTAGCCTCTTAATCTGATCAAATTGCCAGAACCAAAGTCAAATCAGTATAAACTACTTTTATAACTGCCGCTTAATAAAATCAGCATCGCCAGTTATTAAACTAAAAACAAATCTTCTCAGTAGCAAAAATATTATTTATGTACACTAATTTTTTGTTATTATTTATTTACATTGTGATTTTCCTTGTTCTTGAAGTAAAAAAAGAAATTAAAGGACAACAATCCCTCCTTTATCTTTTTTTGTCGAAAATTTTATGCTTGCAGCATAGTTATAAGTTAAGCACGCCCCATCAGTGTTCTCTGTAACAATTTCTAGGAATGTATTCTTCGAAGCTTACAAATTTAATTTGATTTGCAAGTGATTTTTTTTTTTTTTTTTTTTAATTTTTAATAGACAATTTCTAGTTCTTATTTTGAAATAACTATGAAGCAAGAGGTTTAAATGGAAATATTTTAAATTTCTAAGAAAAACCTGAACATTTGGCAAAGTAATGAGGATTTTCCGCAAAAGAAAGCTCACAGGAACTTGGAATGCGTTTAATTTACTTACATCGAAGGAACAATTAATTAATTATCTGTCAAAAATTAATTAATATTGTTTATAAATTTCTTTACGTTATCTTACTATTCATTACCTATTAAATTTCTTTCTATATTTAGGGAAGTAATATTTCTTTTTTGATTGCAGGAACGTTCATCGGATATAAAAATCAGCCGCTTAATAAAATCACTTTGGCTCAGGATGAATGTGATTTTAATAAACAGTGTTTACTGTTTTTAAATTTGAATTATAAGTGTATTGCGGAAAAAAGAACAAGCTCAGTGACCGGATATATCCGTCAGCGGCAGTCTGGTGGTATTCGTGACCTTTGCTATCCACAGTCGTGATGATAGCGAAGTTCCCGATTAGTTTCGATTCTTATATCATTTCAAGTTCTTATTAGAAAGCAAAAACACAAGAAGTAGTGACTGGGGTCAGTATTTTGAAGGATTACGGCTCTCTATTCATCCAACGGTACCAATTTTTACGCTGTTATTAATTTTCGCATTAGAGTCATATTAAAAGAGAAGGCTGTTTATTTTCCTCACAGTCTCTAAAATTAATAACAATACACAAAAATAGCAGAGAAGAATCTTTTAACTATCCACTGTATCTTATGTTTTAATTAACACACAATGTATCATTATTTAAAATTTTTAGTTTAATTCAACATGCCATTTCTAGGTTCTGGAAATTACTTATATTTCGACATGCTTAGTTTTATTCAATTTCTTTTTGGAATGTTATTAGTATATAATAAAAAATAAATAAATCAACTAATTTATTTTATTACTAGTACCATTAATAATTCATCAATAATAACACTAATAATTCATCAATAATAACATTAGTGTCTCCTAAAAACATTTTAAATCTAAATGTGATGTACTATTATTTATGAATGAATAAAATTTACAAGTTATTTTCTTTATTTCCAAAGTATGCTCCGCCCAATTCTAAAAATATGTATTCTTAGCGTGGCATCTAATTATTTCTGTATTTAACACACTCTGCATAATTAATTTAAAAAGATTGTTATCTAATATATTTACATGTTCATTTCTCTACTTCCAAATTCATCTCCTTCCAAAAAATTGTGCATTCTGATTCCGACATCTAACTCTTTCTGTATTTAACACACCATAAATAGTTTTATTCTAAAATTCAACCTTTTACATACTTGCCAACATCCTAATTAATATTCCGTAGTATTGTTAGCCCCGCCTTCTTTTTCACAACAATATTTTTTACAGTATTTTCTCTCATATTAAATCGTAAACGTATATGAAGAATATTGTTCTAAAAATTTACTGGTGTGACAAAAAGGGTGGGATTAACGATACTACGGAATAATAATGAGGATGTTAGTAATTATGCCTTTATCTAGCGCATTAGGAAACACAAAAATTTTATTTGAAACATTTTTTTAGCTACCTTCGAATACTTCTTAAGGATATATGCAATAAAAGTTATCACCTCATCATAGTAATTAATAAGGATTTAGTTGAGGCGATACTTCAGTGTACCATTAGTACATAGAGATCGAAAAAAACATTAGGACCTTAAAAAAATGTTAAAAAGTATTTACTTTTTTTGCTCCTTTTTTTCTAATATTCATGATAGATTCTTAGGGTGGTATTAGAATTAATTATAATATCCATGAAGATCATGAAAAATGCCAAGCAAAAACAGAGAAAGCGATGTATAAAATTCTTTCTGGAATAAAAACGGCTACACGCAATTATGATGAAGATATTCACCAAAATGTTTACCCAGATCCATATCTATAATGGCCATGTCAAAGTCTACAAAAAAATCTGTTGAAAGAAACAATCACTTGCAGATGAAGTAAGAAGAAACAATTAGCTAAACTGGAGTTTTATTATCAGTATCTTGAAAACAGTTATCTTCACAAATCTATTACATTTTGACAATTACTGAGAACAAGAAGAATCTCGTACGGTAATTGGGACGGGAGGAGAGGAGGATCACAAACAAAAAACGTCTTACACGAACGCAATCAAAAGTGAAAAAGTTAACTAGATCGGCCAGTCTCAGAGAACGTAAAGTGCAACCCCAAAGGTTGGCATCGTTAAAAAATCAGCCAAAAGAAAGCCAAGCTGTTTCTTTGTCTTCCTAACACTTTAATACAAAATTTTGAATATAAAAAATGTCGTTACAAACTTTATATCAATTTGACATTGAAAAGCATCGCCAACTGTCCTTCAACTTCAACGTGCTTAAACCGACGCCACCTAGACGGGGAAAAACGATTATAAATCTATTTTGAGAACTATAATGACCTGCTTGAAATAATAATAGCTTTTAATGTAAACATAAGGGTAATAAATATGAACTGAAATGTCTGTTTTTTATTTTATTAATAGCTGCTTATGCTAGAAATGGGCTGATAACGACTTTTTAAATTACCTTCTGAAAATAAATAATTATAGCTAAATTGATTTAATTCTTTCGGGGGAAAAGTATAAACATCATTACTTTTCAAAAACCCCGATATAAAAATTGCTTTATATTATTACGAGAGCAATGTGTTTGTAACTATAAAAGGACAAAGAAACGCTATTAAATGAAAGATTTTGATTTGTAAATAAAACGGGAAATTCTATATAATTAATTAACTCAATTACATCAATTTAAAATGATTTTTTTATATAATCTCTATTAATCCCTCCTTTTGTTATACATTAAATTTGTTATACACTTTTTGTTATACATTAAATTTGAATAAATAAATAAACTTTTAAAGAACATATGTGTGAACACTCACACATATATCTCCCCTTCGACTAGCCAAAAAAAAAATATATATAACTCTTCCTCGCCTCCTGTACAAAATTGCATATACAAACAATAATATTCAAAAGCACTTACCAAAGACGTACACTTAAAAATGATATTATATTATAAGTAAAAAAATTATATGAATGCTTAAAAAGTGAACAAACAAAATATGTATGAAATATAAACACTAATTCAAAAAAAAAAAAAAAAAAAAAAAAAAAAACACATATTTCAAAAACACCAGTGGAACCAAAAGCTTTAAGAGAAAAAAAAATGTAAAAAATCACTTGACGTCATAAATGCGCAAAAATGTGGCTTCTAGAATATAATGCAAAATACAGTTCCACACTGTCCATTGTCATTCTTATATGCCACAAAAACTTTCAGCTGAAATATTTTTCTATGTAAGAGTCTCTTTTTGATGTAATCATCAATGTCTATTTGTATCAACATATACAAATTTTTTTGAAAATAATGCCACAGTTCCAGTCACTAACGTTAGATTTATGTATTCAAAAATATCAAATTTTCACATAAATATGTGTAGTGAAATAGAGAAAAATAATATATATTTCATATATCTATATATATATATAGTTGTAATGACTAAAGATTCCAGCATATATTGTAATATTTATTTGTCTAACACATTGGTTACACACATTGGTCAACGTTAAACAAAATTATGTACAAAAAAAAAATAATAAAGGTAAAGAAACAGAAAAGTTTTCGTGTATATGACACAGGAAAGATTTTAAAAAGGACGCCATTGGCAGTCAAAAAAAAATAATAATAAGCTTCCCTTAATCCCTACAAGAATGTAAGTGTAATGATGTTAACATAAGGCTAACATCCTGGCGGGACAGGACGTGTTGAAAGGCCTGCACTGTTAGGCACAGGCCTCCGTCCCCCAGCAGAGTCAACAGACTCCTGTAGGGACACCTCACGTAACCGATTAATCAAGTGTCAGTAATGTTGAGAAATAAATGTCAACAAAATTATAGATTCTCATCACATATCCAAAGTTGCTCTCCCGGGAGAAAAATTTTGAACGAGACAACTTATATCTAGGATAGGGTAATAAATAAGTAAAAAGAAAACAAATTAACAAAATTTTTGAGTGATGAGAGGGAATGCCAAAATAAGGGGAAAATTTAGACTGCAGATTAAACAAACCAAACACATGTTGTACACCAAAAATCACTTGGCAACTTATAAAATTTAGTTTTATGTATATTATTATTACTATTATCATTAACAATTAATTACCTATGACCTTAATCTCTATTCTATTGAATTATCTCCATTAAATATATTTCAAATATCTTACATTTGTTTAACATTCACCCAACAAAAATAAATAGTAAACATTAAATAAAAAAATATATATAACACCTTGATTACTAATTTAAAAATTCAAAATATGATCTACAAGCATTTATGTTATCATGAGAATCATTTTTTTTTTTTTTTTTTAAATCTACATATAGGCATATCTTATTTATAAATATTATATATATTATTCAACAACACTGCAATGCAAGAAATAGTCTTTACATCAAAAGAAAAAGTAAACAGTGGACCAGCCACATAAAAAAATAAAGACGAGTTCCTGCACAGCAAATAAATACATTCCATGGCCATTGGAAAATGCATTTGTAATGCAAAAATATATTCATCAAACTTTTTGAGGAAAAAAAATGTATTCTAATTGCGATTTCTTAAATTATAAGAATGGGTAGAATTATTGCTACCATTATGCGTTACATTGGAGTTGGGCTCAGTAAACAAATAGTTACGTCGAGGAGGAGCAATAAGGAGTCTATCAATATGGACTCTGAAAGCCTTATTATCAGGTGCATGTAACCTCTTAATGGAAAAAGAAACTGGCGGTGTTTTTGTACAACAATAAATGGGCCAGAATACTTGGGTTTAAATTTATCTATTGATTTCAAGTATACAACATCATGAACAGCAACTGGCCTCAGTTTTGCATGTTTTTGAAAATTTTGATTTCTTTTGCCTTGATTTTCTTTAATGTTAGAATATGCTTTGTTATAGATGTTATCTAAGTCGTGTAATAATTTATATATGTCTACATTTTTATCTAAAAATGGTTGATTTATAAATTGGTCAAATATATCAAATATTAAAGACAGTTCCCTACCAAAATAAAGTAGATTAGGTGAAAACAATGTGGATGAATGTGTTGAACCATTATAAAGTGATTTATGTATAGCTAATGAATTTTCAAAAGAATACCCCTCAGAAAGTAAAGAGTGTTAATTGAGTACTTTTTAGATTTATTTACCTCTCGGAAATAGAGTTACTTTGGGGGTGAGCAACAGATGAATGTAAAATTTTTATGCCAAGTTTATCATTGAAAATATTATAAATAGTTGATGTAAATTGTTTGCCTAGATCTGATAATATTACTGACGGTCTACCAAATGTTGTAATGTAATTAAATAAACATTTAACTATTTTTGAAGAGGAAGTGTCTTTTAGTTGAAATAATTCAATGTGTCGCGAAAAATGGTCAATCACAGTCAAAACTGAATGTCCATCTATAAAAGGACCAACCAAATCGACACTAATAATATGCCCTAGATGTGTTGGAGCATAGGTGAGTTGTAGAGGAGCTGGTGGTGTGTTATGATGTTTATTTTCTAAACATAAAGTACACAAAGCAACAAAATTTAAAGTGTCAGTGTACATACCTTTCCAATAATATCTATTTGATAAAAATTCGTATGTTTTTGTCAACCCAAAGTGAGAAAGAGGTGAAATAGTTAAAACTTTAGATTTTAGAGAATGCGGTACAACAATGAGATATAAAAGAGTATTATTATGCAAATTTTGTTTCTTGTACATTAAAACTTTAGAATCCGGATGAATAAAAAAATTATCATTATTTTTTGAAAAACCTCTTCTTAAAATTTGTTTGTAAATAATTGACAATTTTGGAACATTCTTTTGTTCAGATACAAATGTATTGTTTGAAACTTCCAAAAGGGGATCTTTATTGTCAGTATTACCAGAAACTAGAAAATTACTGAACTGATTTTGTTGCATAGACTGACTATAGAAGTGGAAATTTGATTAATTGAATGTGTGTCATCTTGTACAATAGGAAGAGGTTGAGAACTGAATATTAATTCTGGATTTGTTTTTAAATTTTGTTGATTATTTGAGAAGTCCGATCTTGATAAATAATCCGCTAAAACATTTGTAGGGCCAGGAATATGTTCAAATTCAAATGAGTATTCAGACAACTCTAATAGCCATTTAGTAGTTAAATCAGCAGGACTATTTGTTTTTCTATATGTTTTTAAAGGAGCACTGTCAGACAAAATGATAAACTTTCTATTGTATAAGTAATATTTGAAAGCTATTACAGATTTATAAATGACCATTAATTCAAGTTTGATAGCCGGATATCTTTTTTCAGACGGTTTAAGTGATTTAGAGAAAAAGGCGACAGGTAATAATTGATTTTCATACTTCTGCATCAAAACTCCTGCAATAGAGATATTTGATGCATCAGTGTTGAGAAAGAAAATCTTGTTCCAATCAGGTAATCTTACCATAGGTGAGTTTAAAAATATATCTTGAAGTTTCTTAAAAATATCCTGATGATGTTTATTCCAAACAAATTTTGTCTTCGGTTTAGTTAATTCAATAAGTGGTTGAATTAATTTAGAAAAATTATGAACAAGAGACTTATAAAAAGTTACAACTCCTATAAAGCGTTTCAATTGTCTTTTTGTTGTAGGTGTAGGGAAAGAGTTTATTTTAACGATATTTGACTCAATTGGAGAAATTGAATTATTCTCTATGTGAAATCCCAAATAATTTACAGCACTCTTATGAAATGTACATTTACTAGGAGCTAAGGTTAAAGTATAGTTAATTAAAATCTTAAGAATTCTTTCAAGTTTAACACATGTCTCTTCAAAACTATTTGCACCAAATATTAAATCATCCTGATACGCGTAAATTCCATCTATGTTAATTTCATCAATCAAAGAATCCATAAGTGCTTGGTACTGAGAAGCCGCGTTTTTAAGACCAAAACAGAGTCTTTTAAATTTGAAACTGCCAAACATTGAAGTTAAAGTAATTTTATCTTGTAAATGTTCGGGTAAATCAATTTGATGATATGCCTGTTGGAAATCAAGACAAGTGAAATATTTATACGCAGATAAATCAGCTATTATATTTTGAATTTTAGGTAATGGATAAGAAGAAACTTGAAATATAGAATTTAACATTCTTAAATCTAACGCGAGTCGAAATTTCTGTTTACCAGATCCATCTTGTTTTTTTTTACCAATAAAATTGAGCAAGCCCATTCTGAGCAGTTTCGTTCAATAATCCCAGCCTCTACCAATTGGTTAATTTGGTCTCTAGCTTCCGGCTGTAAAGCCTGAGGAATGGGAAAGGGCAAAGTCTTAATTGGATAGTCACTTAAAAATTTTAAATCTGGTACAACCTTGTCAGTATGACAAAGGGTTTTCATATTTTTAGAAAATGCCGCGAAATTGCTTAGTAAAATTTGTTTTAACTTTGTTGCATGAGCCCCATTGAGATGTTTAACATCAAAGTCCATGGGTGTTAAATCTTGTTTTCTCATTTTTAATACATAACTAGAAAGTTGAATATAATTAATATATTGCGAATCCTCTGAAATTTCAACATTATCATTTTGTGTTGAACCATAGTCAATAATTTGTTCGATTTCTTTTATTGTACCAATATTAGAATGTTTGTTTACATGCATACTTCTATTAGTGTTATTTTTAACATATAACTGAAATTTTACTCTATCATATTTACTATTGCAATTTTGTTTCTGGGAATGATCAATATTAACTATTGAATCCAAAAAAATTAATTTAGAAGAACTCTTTTTTACTCTGAAATAAATAATCAACCGAAGAAACAGTAATAGAAGACTCCTCTTTGGGTTGTAAAATAAGTTTTTGCCCAGTTTTTACAGAAAGTTTCCTAATTTGAGTATGCATATTAAGATTTTCTTCATGGTCGCTATATCTGTTTGTTATGGGAATACATAGGTCTTTTATTTTTAACAGAGACCTCTGCATATCTAATATTACATGATATTGTAGAATAAAATCATAACCCAAAATAACCCTAAATGCAGAAGCTTCAGGAATATCCACAATAAAAAAATTCTGTGAAAAAAATTGATTTTGAATTTTAAAGGTAGTTTGTATACAAGAAGAAAACTGTACATTCGAGTTCACCGTTTTGATTGTTACATGGGAAGATAGATGTTTATATTTCAAACTATGTTTTAATTCATTAAATATGCTTTCAGCTAACAAACTGACAGAACTACCAGTGTCAAGAAGTGTGTTTACCTTTTGTTTATCTAACAAAATTTTAATAAGAGGTAATTTTGGAGAATTTACATGAACATTAAAAATGTTTTCCCTTTTAACACTATTAGTTTGAGTAGACTTAGAATCAGAAATTTTTAAGATTTTTTGGGTCTGAGAAGCAGTAGAATTTACCAATCTATCACTAGATAATTTAGGTAGATCAAAGTCATAAGCAATATCTAAAGAAAAATTTTGTGCTGATGCTCTGTTCAATTCTTGAGATGTAATTGCATCAGCTAGACTACATCTCTGCGCTCGTTTAAATTATCTCTTTTTTTATTATAGTTACTCCTGTCATAATATTTACCCTTAGTCTGATTTCTCTGCCATCTACGGCACCTAGTAGCAACATGTCCTTTTTTATTGCACAATTGGCAAATAGGAGAAGAAGAATATTAGTTTTTATTTTGATTACCCCTGAAATTTTGATTTCTAACCTTATAATTTTGTCTTAGTTCACTTTGCCTATTGTTTTTTTTTTTTTTTTTTGCCTATCTTGCACTGGGGATTCGTGTGTATGGTTAACTTCAGTAGATTTATTAGCAAAGGACAGATTATTTATTTTATCTGTCAATTCAACTAACTTTTCAGAAAGAGTGTTTACAACGGGATTATTTAAACTTAATTGCAACAAGGACTCATTGGTATTAATATCCTGCAATTTTTGTGCTCTGTTTACTGCATTCTGATATTCAGAGATTCCCTCTTCTTGAATTTTAACTCTAATATTTAAGGGAATCGTTGAAATAAATTTTATGTATTTTATAGAATTTAAGGCACTAGTATCTTTAATTTGAGAATACACCACATCAGCCAAAATGTTTAATCTGTGTGAAATATTTCTGATAGACTCTTCTGGTAAGAGTATCAAATTGTTAAATTCCACAAGAGCCTGAGTACTGCTCATTGGAGCAAAAAAATTCTTTAATTCATCCTTAAGGGGTTACATCCAGTTGTAATTTTCAAAAATCGATTTTTTTTTTACATATTTTGAATATACATATATTTGATAATATTGTCTGAAATTTTCATATCGATCCGGCAATTAGTTTCGGAGAAATTTGCATATTTGTAAAGACGTCTCCTTATGGTGAAGGCCGCACCTTATGGTGACATACAAGTAATGAAAAAATGCATATGTCATGTCCAAAAGCGAATGGGTAAACGACTAAGAGAATGTGTAAACAAAACTACAACAGAAACGACTGATAAAAATGGGAAGAAACGTCAGAAAAAGGTACTTGCTGGAAAGGGTAAACTGACTGGTAAAATGATCGATAAATTAACTGTCTATTATGGATTAGCAATAAGAAGACACTGTGATTCTGTTGAAAATATGTCTAATGTCATTTGGGCTTCTTATTATCATAATTGCTCCACTGACGACAATCCTCAACATGGTAAATGCCCGACTGGAGAAGACTCATGGTGTTCTTCGCAGAAAGCACGATCCTTGGACACATTATCAAGCTACAAACATGATTATCAACCCTTACCGCCTGATGTTGCTGAAGCTATACTTCCAATTTACGTAGATCTGAGTAATGAAAAATTATTAGAATGATGCGTTGGTGGTTTCATGCAAAATAATAATGAAAGTTATAATCAGCTGATATGGAAAATAACTCCAAAAATAATCCCATGTGGCTCTAAGATCGTTGAAATTGCTGCTTATCCTGCTGCCGGCATGTTCAATGAAGGAAAAACATCTCTTCTATACTTCATGAACGCAATGGGACTATCGCTTGGGCCTAATGCCCATGCCTATGTAGAAAAAGAGGACGCAGAGCGTATCTTGATCTCTGACGCACGAGCGCAAGGGAGCACGCGCGAGGGGAGAATGTCACGTAGACAACAACAGTTGGCTGTACTAGAAGCAAATGATGAAGCAGAGGGTTCCTCTTATGGTCCTGGAATAGATGACTCGATGTAAGTAGGAAAAAAAAAATTTAACTTAGTTTAAATGGTTCCCAAAACTTTAAACGCGTTTACCTCGAAACGGTGTTTTCAAAGTCGGTGAGCAAACTTTCTCCGAAACGGCTGGACCGATTGACTTGAAATTTTGACACGATTTTCTTAGATATTTTTGTCAGGTAATGATCGTAGGAATAAGGTTTCTGATAATAATTTCGATTTTTTCAGCCACTTTCAAGTGTAAATTTTCATGAAAAAAAACGATTTTTTTTTTGGGGGGGGGAAGCCGCCATTTTGTTAAAAATCAAAATTTTGACTATTCCTACGATCATTACCTGTATTCATCTATCCTAAAAATAAATCTTTTGGTTTTTTTCATTTCAGATAATTTGGATGAGAGATATCTTGTTCACCGCCAGACACCTTTTTGTGGAAGTCCTCTAGGAGATCTACTACAGGAACAGCGGAACCCAATATTTTTGCAAACTCATCACGGATTCTTCACATACATTAAATTTGCTATATGTATATGTATTGTATATATTTCTTTAATAAAAGGCCTCTTCACAAAAAATTCACAAAATAAACACGTTTTTTCGTGCATACAACTGGATGTAACCCCTTAATAAATTTCAAGTCTGTAGATTTATATAGTAACGGAGATTGAGTCATGAATTTTAATGCAGGGCCAGTTAATTTACCTTTTAAAATAGCCACTGCCTCTTCTGAATTTAGTCTATTTAATTTTGCATAAGACTCAACCTGATCGAAAAAAAAAACTCAAGTAAGGATGAATCACCATAAAAGTTTAAAATATTGATATTGATATTCTTTTTACTGGCCATTTTAATTACTTATGTTGTCTTAAATTATATACCAATATATTTCAAAATTGTCTGAGTAAAAAAAATAAATTGCATTACGGTCTATTAGCACAAAATATTACGCATTTATCCTTTTGTTGCCCACGGAAAATGCATATGATAAAATACCTAACCAAAATATTATGTAAAAATATTACCAAAAATATATATATATCAAAACTATTCCAAAATATAAAAATAAATCACAAGAAGTTGTAAAAAGATGTAATAATAGTTGTAATAAATCACCTAAAAAAAATAAATCACAATATGCAAAGAAAAATATCAATCATCATGGAAAAAAAAAAAAAAAAAAAAAAAAATAGATATAAATATGAAATGAACTACTCTATCAAAACATTATGTAAAAAAAAAATTACCAAAAATATATTTTAAAAACAATCCAAATTAATAAAAGAAAATTTCTCCCTGAACTAAAGTTTCAACGAAATGTTAAAACCAAATTTCTAGAAAAATTATGTCTAAAATATATAAATTTATATATCATATATAAAAATTCTCTTCCTTTCTTTTTTTATTTATTTATTTATTTATTTATATTTTTATTATTATTATTATTAGTGCTAGAGGCCTATTTCAGTCGGTACAGTTGTCAAATTTTTATACGTCACTCTTAATTAGTGCTAAGGGCCTATTTCAGTCGGTTTATTGAATGGGGCTTTATTGAATGAATTCCCCCCCAAGGCACAACTTTGACATGAGTCCCCCCCAGGCCCAACTTTGACATGAGTCCCCCCAGGCCCAACTTTGACATGAGTCCCCCCCAAGGTACCCCTATTTCAGTCGGTACAGCGTTGTCGAATTTTTATAATACACTCTTAATAGTGCTAAGGGCCTATTTCAGTCGGTTTATTGAATGGGGATTTATTGAATGAAGTCCCCCCAAGGCACAACTTTGACATGAGTCCCCCCCAGGCCCAACTTTGACATGAGTCCCCCCCCAAGGTACAACTTTGACATGAGTTCCCCCCAAGGCACAACTTTGACATGAGTCCCCCCCAAGGTACCCCTATTTCAGTCGGTACAGCGTTGTCGAATTTTTATAATACACTCTTAATAGTGCTAAGGGCCTATTTCAGTCGGTTTATTGAATGGGGATTTATTGAATGAAGTCCCCCCAAGGCACAACTTTGACATGAGTCCCCCCCCAGGCCCAACTTTGACATGAGTCCCCCCCCAAGGTACAACTTTGACATGAGTTCCCCCCAAGGCACAACTTTGACATGAGTCCCCCCCCAAGGTACCCCTATTTCAGTCGGTACAGCGTTGTCGAATTTTTATAATACACTCTTAATAGTGCTAAGGGCCTATTTCAGTCGGTTTATTGAATGGGGATTTATTGAATGAAGTCCCCCCAAGGCCCAACTTTGACATGAGTCCCCGCAGGCCCAACTTTGACATGAGTCCCCCCCAAGGTACAACTTTGACATGAGTCCCCCCAAGGCACAACTTTGACATGAGTCCCCCCAGGCTCAACTTTGACATGAGTCCCCCCCAAGGCCCAACTTTGACATGAGTCCCCCCCAAGGTACAACTTTGACATGAGTCTCCCCCCAAGCCACACCTTTGACATGAGTCCCCCCCAAGGTACAACGTTGACATGAGTCCCCCCCAAGGCACAACTTTGACATGAGTCCCCCCCAGGCCCAACTTTGACATGAGTCCCCGCCGCCAAGGCCCAACTTTGACATGTGTCCCCCCAAGGTACAACTTTGACATGGGTCCTCCCCCAAGGCACACCTTTGACATGAGTCCCCCCCAAGGCACACCTCCCCCTCATTGGGAAAAAGAGCAAAAAAGATTGTTTTGTGGCTATAAGACGGTTTGGACTTCCAACGTTGGAAACGAAACTTGGACTTCCAACGAAACACATTGGTTTGATTTAATGAAAACTTTATCATGGAATTTAGATCATCACGAATTAACTAAAGAAGAATTTGTCGATATTAACAAGTTTAGCAGTAGGCCTCTGGCACTAAATTAAAATCTGTAGATGTCAGATTTTCATGTTTTAAATAATGAAATAATGTCGTGTCTGTATATATATATTATTATTATTATTATTATTATTATTATTATTATTATTTCTTACTGGTGAGAAAGGAAAAAATAAAACTTACCAACTCTTGAATCTAACTTGGTTAAGACAAAAAAAAAATAATTATTATTTTGTAAAAAAAATCAATTTGTCACGTTATTTTATTATTATTTTTCGATCTGTTCTATTAAATTACTCAAAAAGTGGTTTATTTTCCTTCTTCTCTTTTCCTTTCCTTATGCATTCCTGTTCAGATCATTCTCATGCCTCCTTGGCAACATAAACGAACAAAAACACTTTGACTAGTCCTATTTTCAGGCCCCCTCTCGGCCGCTTACTTCAGCAAAGATGACTGGAGATGTCTTCAGGCCCCCCCTCTCGGCCGCTTATTTCTATCCGAAGAGTTCTATCATCAACGCACGCATATCTCAAGAAAGCCTTTATTCGAAGTCACAAGCACTAAAAAATGTTCCGTACACCTATATTATAAACGTTTCACGGAGAGAAAAATATTCTCCAGATAGTCGAAGAGCATCACCGGACACGCACATTACAGAAGAAAGACCGTATTGATCACTATTCTCGCACTCTCGCTGGCACACACCCGTAAACAAAATATATCTTGAAGAGGAGAGCACACTCGGAACACTTTCTCTGTTTACTACTTTTCTTCATAATTAAACATCTGCAACAGCGAAGGATTAATTCTACAAAGTATCGGAAGTATATATTATCCAATTGATTATGCAGATTCACATCAAAGAAGAGATTTTATAACGTCAATGTTTTTTTTTTTTTTTTTCTGTGCATGGCTCGTAAAAAAAAAAAATTCTGGTAATTAAAATCTTAATAGAATGTTCGATGTCTTTGTTTCCTTCCTCTCCCCCACGTCACCAAAGTCCCGAGAGAATCTGAAGGCACCAATGATGTATGGTGAAGATATTCACCAAAATGTTTACCCAGATCCATATCTATAATGGCCGTGTCAAAGTCTACAAAAAAATCTGTTGAATGGAACAATCACTTGCAGATGAAGTAAGAAGAAACAATTAGCTAAACTGGAGTTTTATTATCAGTATCTTGAAAACAGTTATCTTCACAAATCTATTACATTTTGACAATTACTGAGAACAAGAAGAATCTCGTACGGTAATTGGGACGGGAGGAGAGGAGGATCACAAACAAAAAACGTCTTACACGAACGCAATCAAAAGTGAAAAAGTTAACTAGATCGGCCAGTCTCAGAGAACGTAAAGTGGAACCCCAAATTTTGGCATCGTTAAAAAATCAGCCAAAAGAAAGCCAAGCTGTTTCTTTGTCCTCCTAACATTTTAATACAAAATTTTGAATATAAAAAATGTCGTTACAAACGTTAGATCGATTTGACATTGAAAAGCATCGCCAACTGTCCTTCAACTTCAACGAGCTTAAACCGACGCTACCTAGACGGGGAAAAACGATTATAAATCTATTTTGAGAACTATAATGACCTGCTTGAAATAATAATAGCTTTTAATGTAAACATAAGGGTAATAAATATGAACTGAAATGACTGTTTTTTATTTTATTAATAGCTGCTTATGCTAGAAATAGGCTGATAACGACTTTTTAAATTACCTTCTGAAAATAAATAATTATAGCTAAATTGATTTAATTCTTTCGGGGAAAATGTATAAACATCATTACTTTTCAAAAACCCCGATATAAAAATTGCTTTATATTATTCCAAGAGCAATATGTTTGTAACTATAAAAGGACAAAGAAACGCTATTAAATGAAATATTTTGATTTGTAAATAAAACGGGAAATTCTATATAATTAATTAATTGAATCACATCAATTTAAAAAGATTTTTTTATATAATCTCTATTAATCCCTCCTTTTTGTTATATATTAAATTTGAATAAATAAATAAACTTTTAAAGAACATATGTGTGAACACTCACACAGCAAAGTCTAATGCAATGTAGAGAGATTAAAGTGAAATATATACAGTCGGTAACAAAAGTCTCCAACACTATCAAATATTCCTATAGAAAAAAAAGTACACGTAATGCAGTTTTGTTAAATAAATCCTTGTCGAATCCTGTTCATAGTCAGTCAAAAAACGGGATTCGGCAAGGATTTATTTAACAAAACTGTATTAAGTGTACTTTTTTTTATATAGGAATTTTTGATAGTGTTCGGAGACTTTTGTTACCGACTGTAAGTTCTATTCTTATAAATATCTTTGATGTAAGATTAAAGTGAAATGCAATCATTTGTAAAAGTTTAAGACCACCCATAGAAAAATCCGATTTAATGGAATTCCGCAAAACTAACACACATAATTTACATATAAAAGAACAAAATAGACTGTATAGTGCAGCCACGTTTCCTAAAACTACCAGCGATGACGCGTCCAAAATGTTGGAGGAGTGCTAGCTTGTCCGGCAGGTTGTGATTTGGAAAACATCCAATAATTCGCGCTCTGTTATCATTCATTTTCTCTGAGCCAGATGACTGTCACCCCTATTTGAACAATGGACTCGTTGAATTAGCGCTTGCTCAGAGGTTTCCATGGTTTCAGGAAATGTGGTCGAAGAATACATGGTTATTTACTGTAATTAAAGTCAGTATTTTGTAGGACCTCCTTTGTTTTTAATAACTTGTGCAATCCTTTTAGGCATGCTATAAATAAGAGACTTGCAGCAAGCTTTAGAAATGTCTGTACACCAGACATGCTTTATTGCTTTAAAAAGTGCCGTAGCAGTAGATGGTTGATTTTCAGCGACTGTATTTTTCATGGTACACCACAGATTCTCTACTGTATTCAAATCTGGGCTGTTACCTGGTCAGTCAAGCACTTTGATTTTCTGTGCCCTCATATATTTCTTGACAATCTTCTCCCTGGGGCAAGGAGTCCCATCATGCATGGAAATTGAACATTTATGAACACGCATGTGAACCTTCAACTTCTCACGCAACAAATTAAGATAACCACTTTCCGTTCATAGTGGTTTTATGTGGCATAAAATACAGACTGCCGGTACCAGACTCATACATTGCATCCCATATCATTTGGATTGGAGGATGTTTAACAGTTTGAATCATATATTTCTCATCACATCTTTTTCCCCTTGCACGGCGAACACTTGTAGCACGTGCAGAAAATTGCTGCACACTTGACTCATCCGAAAATAAGACCCTACTCCATTGCTGTACCGTCCAATTCTGATATTGTCTGGAGAAAGTCAGTCATTTCTTTTTCATACTTGGAGTACGTCGAGGTTTCCTTGCAGGTTTATGACATGGTAAATCAAAATCTTTGGCTAAACATCTTGAAATAGTAATCAAACTGACGTTGGTGTCTTTTGTAGCCAGAAAATGTCTAATCGTATTGCAGGAGGTTCTTAGATCCCGTAGGACCATCCTTCTTATCACATGATCATCACGTGCAATCGTTTTTCTAAGGCGACCGCTTCCCTTTAGGCCCACAAATTTTCTCGAAACTTTAAATTTACTAATAGCTTGATAAACAGGTGCCTTGCTTACATTTACCTTCGAACTTATTTGAAGTTCAGAAATTCAAATTTTATGCAAGGTCAATTTTTTTTACCTTTTCGTAACAGTAAGTGAAGTTTTTTAACCCATTACAAAAATTACACAACAGCACTGTCTACGATAAAATCCATTAAACAACTGGCGAAAAACGTGCCGGCTACCTTTATTTATAGTAGTAGAATGCGTCTGATGCCATCAGCGCATAAGATGACGTAATGATTTGCGCAAATGATGCAACGTGTTAAAATACTGAAAGTCGAATGCTGGTCTTATAACTTTAGCAAATGTCTGTATATATGCTCCGTTCTTATAAATATCAATGATATTTCTCCCATAAATTCTATTTTATAGGCTTTTTAAGCTAATGGTACTTTAAATTACATAGTAAAAAAAAGTTCAAGCCAGATTACGGGCAACGGCGGGCAGCAGAGATTCCAGGCAAAGCCAGTAAAAAAAACACTTGGACTGCAAAGGATGTATTCCCCTGCAATTTTACGTTGTGACAAATATACAATTTTGAATTAAATTAGGAAAACAGCAACATGTTTTTATATCAATCTCTATTTGTGTGAATGTTTAAATACCTTTCAACCAAAAAAGATACTGTTATATTTTCAGTTTCAAATATGAAAGTGATTCTTGTATGACGTCACTGAAAATCTAACACTTTACATTTGAAAGGATGTGACCGTACAAATACAGTTTGGTAGCTTATTCGAGCAAATTACGTCTTTTTCCCGTAAAAAAATGCCATTATTCTAAAATTATACTTTTATGACATCAATATATGGACTTTGACCTTTTAGCTAGCAAAACGGTCATTTCCCGTAAAATTATACGTTTCAAATCCCATGATATCCTTTCTTTTTCTTTTTTTTTTTTTTTTTTTTTTTTTTTTTTACAGTGTATTGTCAGTACACTGTTAAAAAAAATGTAACTTTGCTGCTAGAAATTCTCTGTGATTTGAGAAATTAGTCGTAAATTGCGGAAAAATTACTTTGATAAAACGTATTTTTCTGTCATTACAGAGGCTTTCTGGCAGCAAAGTTGCATTTTTTTTTACAGTGTAGATAAAGGGTTAAAAACTTTAAGTTAGACATTTTTATGATTGGCATGCAATTTTTTTACGCTACTCTTTTTCAACTGCATTCTTTTATTTATTAATTTTAGACTATAGAGGTCTTCAGCTTTTTAGGAGGATACAGCGGTGTTTGGTTGGGATTCTCACTTCTCACAGTATACGAAATGCTTGAAATCCTCGTGACTACTCTCATATTTGCTGTCCGCAAATTTAAACGTCACAGACGCAACAACAGACTCATCCGCTCTGTGTTAGAATCAAGGAAATGTTCCACGAAGCCAGCACAAAAAACTTTGAAATTAAAAAAGAGCCACAGATGACTGTGAAATATTTCCTTACTGAATTGTAAAAAGTTTTATCAATAAAAAATTTTTGAAAAATATATTGAAGAAGGTCTTATTTTTACTAAATATAAGCCAAAAGTGTTTGAAGTTTGTTAAATAGATTTGTCTTCTGGTATGAAGTTGGAAACTGTCTACTTGCCGACGCCGGCAGATAAATCCCCGTACTATTCTATGGAAATATTTCAGAGAATTACTCATTACCTAATGAATTTATTATTATTATTACCATGTTTTTATTAACTTCTATTCTTCTTTGTTTATTTGTTTCTCCGGTACAAATCTTGCAATCTATTTTTAACTAGCTTCCCTACTAGCTAGACATTTGAAACTTTCACAGTAGCTCAGAACCCGGTGACAACACAATACTTCGAAGTCAGTTTTTCGAATTTTCGAATAGTTTTCTTTTAATTAATTAAAATATAAAAATTAATAAGCTCCTAATAGCAATAAAAATAGTCATTAAAATATTAGCTATAATTTAATTGTTGCCAAAAAAAATTCACGAGTTCATTTTCTTTCGACATAAAAATAAACACATTTAATTAAACTTGAGCGTTAAAAATTTGGAAAATGTTAAATTATGCATCTGGCAAAAATTGACATCATTATCACCTTAAAGATTTTCTACACATTGTTAAATTTCTAATGTAGTTCATGATGCAAATATATGTTGTTCTGAAAGGATTAATATTTTATTTTTTGAACCAACTTTTTTTTTAATTCAAATTTCCCGTAATTCTTTAACCAATCGCTTTAGAATGTCCATTTATGAAATATCGATAATAAGGATTTTCTAGCCAAAAGTCGCCAAAAAAGTCACCAAGATAAAAAATTCGCCAAATTTTGCGCCAAATCCATTACCTGTCTATTGGAGCATTTTAATGCGTTTTAAAGGAAAAATTAAGCTATTTAACGCGAAAAAGAGCTGGAAATGCAGAAAATTGACATTTTATCAACTTACTAAGCCTCTTTGAAAGAATTTATACAAAAATAAATACAATTATTTACAATTTCGTAACAATAGGCATTGATAAAGTGCTAATGTAGTTAGTTCTATAGCTATGATTCAACAGAAAATTTAAAAACATGGTTTATAAAAAAGTTTTTTTTCTTATAATTACTTTTAATTATAATTTCGCATTCCCTCCGTCAAATTTTGTCTTGTTTTTCAAAAATTGAATTTTAAAGTTTTGAAGGTTTTATTTTGGAGCTGAAAATTGTGGGGAAAAAAATTAAAAGCTTTTTCTTGCACTTTAAAGGACTTGGCGCCTTTAACGGTCCCACTGAAGTAGGTTTCACACAAAAGCTTGTATTTCCATTTAATACTTATAAATTGAAGTGTATTAGGTTTCTTCAGTAAAATATATATTTATACACCAATTCTTATAGTTTTTGATATAATTTTTATAGATTTGAAGTCCTTAAATTGCATTTTCTCAGTTCGTATTTTTTCTTGAGTTCATGATCTTCAAAATTCTAAAACTTCTACATATTTCGATATTTAAGAAAAGACTTAACATACAGGGTGATCAATTTAAAAAAGTACCCGTTGGTTTTCCTTATTACCCTTAAATATGACGGATGTGGTAACTATTCTAACACTGAACTATAATTTTTTTAACCTTGTTTAAGTGTGGGAGACAACTTCCAATACTGTTGAACTGTTACAAATTTATTTGTGAGGTAAAACAGAAATAGAGACGCACAATTTTTGTAACCCTGTAATAATTTTATTTATGAAAAACAAAATATAATTATTTTTTTTTACATTATCATTCCTACATTACATTTTCATTATCATTTCATAGGCTTTTCCAGAGAAGTTCTGCAAACATCGATGAATTAAAACACATCATAACTAAAGAAATCTCGTCAATAATACCAACAATGCTGCGAAGTGTGCCAAAAACCTGGTTCGACGTGTTTATGTTTGCATTCAAAATGGTGGCAAACATTTTCAACATTTTCTGTGAGGTAATGTTCTATAATGTAAAAAAATTGAATTAAATTATATTTTTCAAAAATAAAATTATTACGGGATTTAAAAAAAAAAAAAAAAAAAAAAAATCCCTTTTCGGCAAGCTTAAAGGCAAACATAGATTCCTTTACGTTAATGTTACAAAAGTAAAGAAATATTGCATATGCATTAACAAATTCTTAGCCAATGGCTTTGTTCCCCCACATTGCATTATTTGCGTCGCTTTTCTGTTTTTAAGAAATTTAATTATCAACTACTACTATTCATTCAACTTAAAATTTTAGGCTAGATTTATTGGTTAGTAAATGATTCAATTTTTTAAAATCCAAGTTCATAATCATTCAACAAATAAAAGCCATAAATATATACAATATGGTGACAAAACTTGCGACTTAGCATTGAAATTTGTGATTTGGCGGCAAAATTTTATAGTTGACGACGAAATTCGTTATTTGATGACAAAATTTGGCGAGCTTGGCGCTGAAAAATGGCAGCTTTGACGTCATTATATTTTATTCCCACGCAAAAACCTCATTTCTCTTCAGAGAGCAATATCTTGTTTCCACAAGATAAAAAGTCAAAGGAAGCTGTAACGTATTACTCTCAATTTCAGTCGTAAATTTTAAATTCTTGTGAAAACCGGCGCTCTAAACTCGGATATTCACCACGTCTTTTTACTCCGTGTTCACCACAAACGGTATTTTTACCAAGACTAACGTATTATTTTAATTTTATATTTTTAAATGATTAATTAAAGCTGTTACAATGGTTTTTATCACGGAGTAATATTTAATATTACTCCGTGGTTTTTATATTTTCAGTGATATTTTTTATTATCGTTTACACGTGACGTAAGCATCAGATTATAAATTTAAGCAGTTAAAGCTATAGAAAATGTCGGCTTTATCACAATTGACGAAAAATCACTCTTTAACTTGTAACTTTTAAGCAATTGAAGTTATCGAAAAAGTTTAAATACAAAAGTTGTTCGTTAGGGTAAGGCGATAATTCGCCCGATTTGAAGTATTTTCCTATTTTCAATATTAAAGAAATTATGGGCAAATGAAAATTTCCAATCCCCCACCATTGCCACTCCCTTTGAGCTGGATGCCCAATCTACGAACTCGATTTTTACTGTCCTGACAACATATCCCGAGCTGGTTAAATTTAAATAAAAATTACTCCAGTTATCGTGTTCACAAATTAACATGGGAAAAAGCGTTATACACACACATATATATATATATAAACTTTTGAACATAGGGCGGTTTGGAGTTCTAGGGGTCATGATCGGTGAAGATATGAAGAAATTTTTCAGAAGTCGCGTCATGAGAACCATTGCAATAGGTATATCTCCTGCAAGGAATCTACCTAAAATTGTGCATATCCATTTCTTTTTTACCTCACAAATAAAGTTGTAACCGTCCAACAGTGTTAAAAATTGTCTCACAAACTTAAACAAGGTTCAAAGAATCATACTTCAATGTTAGAATAGTTGCCACATCTGTCAGATTTAAGAGTTATAAGAAAAACCCAACCCACGAGTATTCTTTTAAACTGATCACCCTGTATATATATATATATATATATATATATATATATATATATATATGTTCAATGGTAACTATTTAAAAGAATGGGTTAAACATGGGTTTTGAAATTTATTAAGTAAAACACTGTTTAATACGTCTCTCATTTATACGTCTTTTACATTTATATACCCTTTTGGTGAAGTCCCGATTCATTCCTATTCATTTGAGTTCAGAAATATTTCGTTTATACGCCGCTCATTATCGGTTATACGTCTTTTCTACTTTTCTACTTTTCTAAATTTCACAACATTTCTCGACCGGAAATTATTTTTCCGTTCTAAGTAAGGTCTGTGAATTGTAATACCAATATTATGACTTCTGAATTTTTTACAACCAATGAAGAAATAGGAGACAAATTATCAGTGACGATGATGTAAAATGTGAAAAGTTATTCCACTTTCCTTTAAAGACGCAGTAAATTGCATTGACAATATTTGAACTTATTTTGTTTGTCACTAGGGGTTCTGCCCCCTGCTCGCTCCGCTCACCAACCCCCGAGGGAGGCTTCGCCTCCCCCCGACTCACTTTTCTTATTAACACATGCAGAGCTCTGCCCGCCTATTCGCTGTTTACTGTCACTGAAAAGGAAGATTAATAGTGTATATTGCAAGACAAAAGCAGAAAATTATTATGGAAATCCTCATATTCAATGTCAAATTGAAATATATAATATTTATATATATATTTTTAATAAAAAGAAATTCATAATGTCTAGACCATTTTGCATTATTGCTTTAGTATATGACCATTTTTATTTATTTTTTACAACCTTAGATCCGGACCGCGGTACCTCTTCGTAATTGGAAGATTGCGGTTTCGGTTCTCGAGCCGGCCAAAGACCGTCGTGTACACTAAGAGCGCTTTCACACTGACCGACACGACAGCCACTAAATCGGCTTATAAATAATGCAACGATTGGAACAATATCGTGTCGGATAGTACACTGCTTTCACACTACACCGATATCGTTCCTTCAAAACGGGGATTTTCCTTTTCATTCCATTCCGAGACTGCGCTGTGCTAGCACGCATTCAAATATAGCTCATCCGTATATCAAATGGTTGTTGTCATATTTATCATATCGCATCGCCGTACCAAATTCACTGGCTGTATGCATAATATAAAATCAAGATACGTGGAAGATGATTTTTACATGCCTTTCAGAAAACTACAAAAGATCCTGCGAAATATTTTAATTATTTTTATATTAGTGAAGGAACTTTTATTGATAATTTAAGTTTTTAATCAAAATAATTATCAAATTTATATAACAAAACGAATATATTAAAGACAACAGAAAATTTAAATTTTACTTTATTTTTTTCTTTTTCTTTTCTTTCTTTTTTTTTTTTTTTTTTCTTCTTTTTTTTTTTTTTTTTTTTTTTTTTGAAATTTAATTTCATGGTAATGTTTAATAAATGAAACATCAGACCCCAAAAATGTGATAAATTCCCGCAATTTTATCAACTTTATCAATTTTATAATTTTAAAACAATTTAACACTTGGTGCATTTGAATTATAGGAATACAACTGTTCTTTTCTAAATACAAAATATATTTGTTAAATTAATTAATTAGAAAAATATTTGCACATTTTCATATTGTTAACAAACTCATAAAATTTATTTATTAAATCCCAATTATTATTATTTATTATTATTATTATTATTATTATCATTATATATACATTGCTCCTTTATTTTAAGTAACCTTAAAAAAAAGGGGGGGCTGTATATTTCAAGTTAAAACGTTAAATTTTAAAACATTTCATTAATAATTAACCTACTTTTTTTTTTTTTTTTTGTCAAACCTAGATGTATATATATACAATTGATTTACTTTTTTTTCTAGTTGTTTCTTATATAAAATTTATATACACACTTACCTCTAAATAAGGGACAGCTTTGGGACCAGGTACTTTTCCTTTATATAGAGGTGTCCCTCATTCAGAGGTTGCATTTCTTAATAAGCTTAATTGTTATCAATCAATCGATTTTCCATAATATTTAGTGCCTTAAAAAGTGTATTTGATATTATATTATAATTTATCAATATAAAATTGACAACAAACTCTGCTATATTGGCAATTTATATAATAATTTAAATACTTTTAAGTATGCTTACCAAAAATACAGACGTGTTATAGAATAACATCTTTAGAAAAAAAGTATTTTATCTGAAACAAACAGTAAATAAAAATCTTTTCTCTCTCTCTCTCTCTCTCAATCTTTTTTCTTTTCTTCCCCCATAGTAATGATTTTCAAATAAACTTTTAATGTAGCATTGAGAAAATGGGTAAAATACTAATACAGCTAACAAAACTAAAAAAAAAAAAAAAAGATTAATCAATTAAAATTTCACCTCTTCTGAAAATTGTTAAATTATCATTTTGAGATAAAACTTGAATTTGCTTGTAAGCCCCCCCCCCCCCCTTGTATTTCACTGCAACTTCGAATTTCAGAAGATTTATATCCAGTGTCTATTATACATACAATTCTCAATTCTTTTCACAAATGATCTTTCACACACTTTTAGCACTTTCAATAACCTTTATCTCCCCTCCGTCCCCCCTATTGTTTAAGTGACACCCATCAAAGAGATTAATATAAATCTGCTTCATTATCTCAAATCTGAATTCTTTAACAAATGACTAGCTTTTTTTAATTGGAAAAGTTTCTAAACCTATCTTCTTCAGATAATAGAAGAATTTTCCTTAGATATGGAAATTTTAATCTTTAAAAAAATTGCCTTTTATTAGTAGTATCCCATAATTAGAGATTCCTTAAAGGAGGTATGAGTAAAAATTATCAGCTGTGTTTTCAAAACATTTCAATGGATAACACTTTAATTTGTATTCAATTATTTTATTACTTTTATGAATAATAATAATAATAAAAAGCTGTAAAATTACAACTGGTGAAAAATCAGCCTTCCCCCCCCCCCCCCCATTAAAAATATTTGGAAGGAGTTTACTTGTAAATCATTGCTCATAATTATTGATCAGTAATAAGAAATTAACATTTTTAGTTATTCATCTTTTTCTGTTTGTTTATATTTTTTTAGAAGAGTTTCAATGGATAACAAGTAAATTGTTAATAATAATACAAAAAGTGACTTTATTATTTTTATGACAAACCAAAGAATAAAAATATAATTTACATGTGGTAACCCTATTTTATTTTATAAATTGTAAGCTCTTATTATCAGTATGTGTATATATATATATATATATATATATAATTTTGAAAAGTGTAGTTATGTTTTTTTAAATAGAAAAAGTTTCTAAAAATGTTATGCCAGCTATCTCTTTCTGAATGTTTTTTTTTTTTTTTTTTAATGAATGATTGGAGATGAATCAAGAGAAGAGATTTTCAAGTTTTGAGATGATAAACTCAAAAATAAAATTTATATAGTAGTGAAAAAGAATAGGTAATAATATTTTTGAAAATTTCTTTATTAGAGTATAAATCAAAAGTACATAATAGAGTATTAATTAAAACTATAAATTTTGTGTACATTATATGCAGTGTTAAAATCAAGTAAGTTACAAAATAAAGGAAGCATATTCTTGAATTAATGATATTACTTAAATATGCATGATGTCAATAAAAATTACTTGAATGGTCAAATTTTTGAATTATTTATTATTTGAATACTTATATATTTGAAAACATTACATATATAATATATATGGATTACTAGGTGTATAATTATATCTCGGCAAAAAATAACAACACAAAAAACAAAATAATTAGGGTACTTATTTGAGAGAAATAGAAGGGGACGAGGATTTCAAAATATCCGTGAAAAAAAGTAATAATTGAAGAAAGCCTTTCAGAAATTTAACTTAAACCAAAATTTAACCATCCCCATTATTAATATTGGGTACAAATACGCAAAAAATGAGAGCATCAATTTAGTTTTAAACTTGATACTATTAATTTAGTTCAACATTTATAAATAGAGTATCTAGAATAATAGTATATAATAGTTATCTAGAAAATTAGAGTACATGTGCGTTTATTAAACCATTTAAATAAAAGTCCATTTGTTGATCAAAGTTATAAAACAGCACGCGTTTTTATTCGGAAATAAATGAGCACAGTTATTTTTTATGTCAGTAACACACAATCTATTAAACACTGTATATAATGCACATAAAATTTACACTTTTAATTAATACCATGTTATATTATACACTTTTAATTTATACTCTAAGAAAGAAATTCCCAAAAATATTATTACCTGTTCATTTTCACTTCCGAGGAAATTTTACTTTCCGAGTTCGTCATCTGAAAACTTGACAGTTTGCTTCCATAATTCAACTCCAATGAGATATTTTTTAGTTATCTTTCTTTTTCTTTAATCAATTCCATCAACATGTTCATTTTATATACAGCCACAGCACTGAAATATCATTCCTTCAATAAATACTGAAAATATAAAAACTCTCACGTTGATTATAAAACCAATATGGCGGAGAATGAGAGAAAATTATCGGAACGATTTTATGGGGAGCTTGGTTGTTCAACGACAGCCATACGATGTCCTCTTATCGGGACGACAAATACGTCCTCAAATCGGTGGGTGTGAAAGCACGTAACATATAGCACTGTATTTTGCCTGCATGGATCTCGAATAACGACAATCGAATACGTTTTATCGGTGTCGTGTCGGCAAGTATGAAAGCGCTCTAACAGTGGCTGGTGCACGTAAAATATGTCGTAGCCGCAATATCCTCCATGTCCCCATCAAAATTATACCTCTGGGGGCCACTGAAGCGGGGGACCATCCCCTTCGTGTAGGACCAAAATTGTGGTAGTATGTCTCCGAAACATCCGTAGGGATTGCGTCCCAGACCGACGCCAATTATTCATAGCGCAGTAATGGTACGACGTCAAACACAACCTGTCTACAACCATGGATCATATTTTAATTTTCCCATGTAAGAAAATTAATTTTCTGGGATCCCTTCCGGGTAGGATCAAAATTGTGATGGCATATGACCGGGACATCTTTGGGTGATGTGTCCCAGACCGTCACCAATTACCCATAGCGCAGTAGTGGTGCGACGTTAACTCGAACCTACCTACCTACCTGCGTACAACCATGGATCATATTTTAATTTTTTCGTGTAAAATGACTTCATGACAGAAGAACTACGTCACTGGGAGAAACTTTCTTCAAAATGGCAAATAGAGTACCTTCATAAAATCTTCGTTTTTAGTTAATAACTTCTTTAATTCAAATGACAGAAATTTATAAGTAGCTGAAATGTCTTCCTTGGAGTATTCGGAACACATTGATACCTCTTATGACGCGAAGGACCCTGCCTTAAGCAAGAAGATGCTGTCGCAGACAAAAAAATTTGACGCCAGTGACAGTAACTTTTTTTTTAATATATAGAGAAAACACAAATAAGAAACGTTTAATAAGCTCGATTTTATTCACTGTGCAGTTTTTAATATTCACAAAAAGGCGAGCATTATCATTTTTTAATGTAATTAAATAACTACCTGTATCGACATAAATTGTATAATACTTATTTTTAAAGATATGTAATATATATAATTAATACTCATTTTTAAATTTAATTTTCAACTTCAAATATAAATTCTACTTGTTAATGCCTTCGGTTTGTCAGTCTGCGTGCCTGTCCGTATGTCCGTCAGTGTGTCTGTCCGTCCGTCTGTGTGTCTGTCTATCCGCGTTCTAACTCCCGTAAATATTCATGGAATTTCTTGAAACTGATATATGTTATTCAAGTTCACTATCGGATGCTCTCTATTGAAAATGGAGGGAATACCTCTACTGGTTGTGTACAGGGACACCCAACACTATTCCAAAGCATTGTGTTGTATTAGAGTTATTTCTATAAACAAAATTTTAATACTTTACTTTCTACAAATCTTAATGAAATTGAAATATGTTATTCTAGTTCCCTATTAAAAATTGAGTAAATACCTCCACTGGTTTGCGTACAGGGGCATCCGAATGTTCTCTAAAGCATTGCGTTCTATGAGATGCATTTCTATAACCCTAATTTTGATAACTTTACTTTGCACAAATCTTAATTAAATTGAAATATGCTACTTATATGCACAAAAGAATGCTTTCCATATGATTTTGTTTGATTAGCAATGGATTTACAGGGCCACACAAAAATATTCAGTTACATTATGTGTTTTTATTAGAAATTTGCTGGAATTGCATTATAATTTACATTAAGAGTTTTTAATACTTTTTCACAGTTTTTAAATGGGAATTTGATTTCAGTTTTTGCATCTGTCTGTCCGACTGTCCATCTGTCTATCTGTCCGTCTACCCGCCCCAGCGTGCGAACTTCAGAACTTTTAAAAAATGATATATGTCATTCAGGTTAACTATGGAATGTTCTCTATTTAGAATGACATTAATAGATTCTGAAAACAACATGCGTGTGTACAGGGACACCGAAAAAATGCAAATGCATTGCGTTTTAATAAAGACATTTTTATAAATCACATTTAAATATCTTTCATCTGCGAAAATCGCAAAGAAAATGAAATTTATTTGAATATGCTAATATAATGCTTTGTATAGAATGTATGGCTAACTTTCTGATTTACAGGTTTACACTAAAAATTCTGATACATTAAGGGCTACAAACATAATCTAAAGGCTGCATTTTCTTTTGCGTTAAGTATTTTTAACACTTTCCTCTTACATTTAAGTGTGATTATGAATTCCACTATTTTGTCTATATGCCTTTCAGTACTTCTGTCTGTCCGTTGTGGCAAACGTAGGCAAAAAACTTTGAAATTTACAAGATACAAGTATGTACAGTACATTTGGAAAGTGTTAATCAATGCGTACCGCATGATTTTCCGTTCTTGCAAAAAATTATATTTGGATTTTCTTACTTTAGTTAATCATTTATTTTTATTTATTTATTTATTTATTTATTATTTATTATTTTATTTTTTTATTATTATTGTTTATTTTTTTGTTATTGTTGTTGTTAGGACGGAGGACTATTAGTCTCAATCTACGGATAAAACGTTGTCCCCAGTTTTACTATTCTTGGTCATTTATCGAAATCGAAAATTTATCGAAAATATAATTGAATAATTTGAAAGCGATGTTATAATTAAAAAAAAAAAAAAAAAAAAAAAACTAATAGTCCTCCGTACTAAACTAAATTCTGCTTTTGCCAGAATTTCATCTTTTTTTTTTTTTTTTTTTTTTTTTTTTAAGGAAAAGGAAAGATAAATAATAACCAGTTTCGAAACGGATAGTATCGAAAAAAAAATTTTTTTAAATAATTTTGAATGAAGAAATAAAAAGCACGTATGCAAAATGAAATAAAAAATAAAACGAGATAATTAAGTTTGAGAGCTTCTCCGAGGAGCTTTAGACATCACTGATCGTGCGTAGATCCAAGAAAAATATTTCCTATGTTAATCGTTCATTGGATTTTTTTTTTTTTTTTTTTTTTTTTTTAATATTAAAAATTGTAGAAAATTATTTCCTGATTTTAATTCCCATACCTATATTAATAAAATCAGACTTTTGTCTGTAAATTTGTCAGAATCGAAAAATTTTTGCGATATCTGCACGTTTCACACACCATGAAAGCCGAAAATGACTTCAGAAAATCTTGCCTGTGTGTGTGTGTGTGTCATCGTGTCTGTATGTCGCTTTTTTTGTCCGGGCATCACGCGAGAACGGCTGGACGGAATTCAACGGCGGATGGCAGGAATTTAGTTCTTCAGCCAACTTAAAATTATAACTATCAACCTTTCCGAAATTCCCCACCGTTGCCCCCGGGGGTGAAAAGTCAAAAACACGTTTGTCCGGGTATCACTTGAGAACGGCTGAACAGAATTCAACGGCGCTTGGCAGGAATTTAGGTCTTTACCCAACTTAAAATTATATCTATCAACTTTTCAAAAATTCCCAAACGTTCCCCCCTGGGTGGCAAAAGACAAAAACACGTTTGTACGGGTGTCACTTGAGAACGGCTGAACGGAATTCAACGGCGCTTGGCAGGAATTTAGGTCTTTACCCAACTTAAAATTATATCTGTCAACTTTTGAAAAATTCCCCCACATTCCCCCCTGAGGGGCAAAAGACAAAAGCACGTTTGTACGGGTGTCACTTCAGAACGGCGGGACGAAATTCAACGGCGTTTGGCAGGAATTTAGGTCTTCACCCAACTTAAAATTATATCTATCAACTTTTACGAAATTACCCCCCCCCCCCGTTCCCCCTGCTGGGCAAAAGACAAAAACACGTTTGTAAGCATAACTCGGCTCCTAATTACTTCCCAACAAAGAAATTCCACATGGGGAGACTAGACATGGGTACAAATAAAACATTATCTGCAATTTAGGAATTTTCGATTTTTAAGGAAAGGAAGGAGAAAAATCGATTTTTGGCGGATAACTTCAAAAATTCCTGATTTGCGTACAACTCTACGAAAAATGGAACAAATATGTTGAAAAAAGGCTATGCGACTTTCTTCCGATATTTCCTAAAACATATTTTTGATTTTTTGCAATCTGCCATTTTTTTTTCTTTGGGGAGGGGGGGGGGTGTATGTGTTACAAAGGGCAAATTCGAGACACCCTTTTTAGCGCTAAATTTGTCCTGGGAAATTTATGAGAGCTGCGGTCACAAAGTTTATTTCTTGGATTGTTTATATGCATCCGGCACCTAAAGAAACGAGAATTATCGAAATACCCCCTTCTCCCCAGAGGGACAGGAATTAAAAAAACGTTTGTAAGCATAACTCGGCCCCAAATTACTTCACGGTGAAGAAATTGCACATGATGAGACTAGACTTGAGTATAAATAAAAAAATATGTACTATTTTAGAATTCTTGATTCTTAAAGGAGAGAGGGGGAAAATCGTTTTCCGAGCGGGAAATTTCAGAAATTCCGGATTTTTTAGTAGAGCTCTACTAAAGATGTTACAAAAGTATTGAAAACAGCCATGTGTCTTCTTTAGAATATTTTCAAAAACACAATTTTGTTTTTTTGTTATTTTATATATATATATATTTTTTTTTTTTTTTTTTTGAGGGGGGGGGGGGTTGCAAATTCAAGAAACCCCTTTTAGCGCTAAATTTGTTTTGGGAAATCTATGGGATCTGCTGTCAGGAAATTTGGTACGCAATTTTTTTAAATGTATCCGACACTTATTGTAACGAGATTTTACGAAATTCGCCCACTTACCCCCTTGGGGTCGGAGGGGTGCAATAAACACACGTAAAAACACGTTAATCTGTTTGAATTCGCTTTACATTATCATAGAATGATTACTTTGGTGTGTGGATGTTGAATAGGTGTACGCATTATGTGTTTTGGTGAGATTTCGCAAAACTTCTAACTTAGCCGATGGGGAAGGGGAAGTAAGAAGTGGGTAAGTTGCTGCCGAAGGCAGTGTGGACCCGGAATCCTCACGTTAAGAGCGGGGAAAACCTCTACGGAATACAGAGGATTACTTAGGTTAACTTACTTTTTTACTTAGGTTATTAATAATGATATGGAATTTTGACAACTCATTTAAGTATAGTGCTCAGTGAAGCGGGCAAAGCCTGCTAGTTTGGCTATAATTACAAATTAGTTATCTTGCACATGTGTTAGATTAGTAAGTTATTTTGCAGTCAAATTGAGAAAATTTTAAATTTCAAAACTCTGTCGTCCTTGGCGTTTCTTGTATTTGGCGATCAAAAACGTAATATCATGAAAAACGGCAGTTTTTCTAGTGACGCAAGCGCAAAAACAAACGAACGCCACGACACTCAGCGGAAACGGAAAAACGAACGAAAACTGCGACACTTATATATACAGGAATTTTAAGATCAAAGAAACCGCTGAAAGCCGACACTTAATATCTCAGGAAATATGGGAGGTTATGTTCTGATATTTTTAAAATAGACTTTCACCTTCTGTCTGATCCTACCCTGAAATCGCTACATTTCTGCGTGCAATATATTTCGAGATATGAATTGGCTCATTTAAGTTATAAATGGACGGACTATATGTGTAAGAATTTTTTCTCGAATATGGCTCGAGCGAATTTAGTTTAATTTATATATGATATTAATCGCTTTTATCTGATGTGCCTGACATCTCCCTTTTCCCTAGGAAAACTCTTGTTTTTTTTATAACTCAGTTTAAAAATCGAACTATTTTTTACTCTGAAAATACCGTGATGCGGCAGTTTCGCGGACGAATTTCTTCTCTTCCATCTGAAATACTGAATATCAAATAATCGTTTTGGCTCCATCTATCGGAAAGCGTCAAAAATAAACACAAAAAAAAAATAGTTTTCTTTTTTTAATATATATATTAAATGAGTTATTTATTTAGGTACTTGTATTTTATATGACATTTGTTTATCAAAAATATTCTTTGTATTTACATTGTTTTCATGCTGATACGTTGTTAACTTTCAAAATTGGTTCTATTTTAAGAGGTGATTGCAGCAACAAAAAATTTTTCCTTTATTTTCATAAAAATGATAAATAATATGATAATCATATGCAAATATTTGTAATTTTTTCAAAATTAGGTGATAAATCACTTAAACTACGAATTGAAAAAATTCTTAAAACAGAATTTGAAAATAATTAATTTGCTCATTAAGTTTCTAGTATATATAATATATAAATTACAAAATGTTAAGGTATAATAAAATTTTGAATAGATTAAGATTTTTTTTAAATTAAATTCATAACAAACTATACTACTTAAATATTTACCAGTATAAAATTTTCACTTTTTAAAGATTTTTCTATTATTATTTATTTTTCTCTTTTAAATCAAATCTATACCTAAAAAATTATAATAAGAAATAAATATAAATAAGAAATTTTTGTCATTTTTAAAATGTACTATATTATGCCTTTGTAATGTTGCATGTGTCCATCTTTTTTATCGCTTTTTATAAAATTTTGAAATTTTATTTAGTTTGTTATTTTGTTCGAGTATGACCTATAAAACAATACTTTTAATACAGTGTTATAACTCATTACCATGCTCCTTTAATTTTACGTTTTGATCATTAACCCCTAAAAAGTAATGATATCAATACAAAAAACCCTTAACGGGTTAAAAGTTTGTGACGCAGCACTGTACTTTATGGCTATAAGAATTAGAAATACGGGTCTTAAAAATAATGCTATCAAATTTTCAGTGACGCTTTGATATTAATTAAATTATACATAGATTTTCTTATTTGAATTTGCTTTTTCCTTTTATTTATATTTAGAGTGTAAACGTTATTTTCAACATAAAATAATATATAGCATTTACTCATTGATACCTTTCCATTCACATCTCTTATACTATGAAAGCATGTGTTTTAAAAGAAATTATATGAAATTCTAGTAACGCAGTGGTGTTACATTAAGTGATTTGTTTTTAAATTTCTCTGCAATTATTTTGTTTTGCATATTAAAGTATATGTGCACATTGAAATATTGCTTTTAATTTTCAAATACGCTGTCAAATATATCACTTTCATTAAGCTTATATTATGTACTGAAATATATTTATTTCAATGAATTATTCTATCTTTTGCGTCACGCCATCCAAAACTGTTAGTAAAATATATGGAAATGTTTACTTTGTGTCATTTCATCCAAATAAATTGAAAATGCATGCAAATAGATATCGTGATGCAAAGAAAAAAACTATGAAATTTTTTTCAGTTTTGGATGGCGTGACGCAAAAGATAAAATAATTCATTGAAATAAATATATTTCAGTACATAATATAAGCTTAATGAAAGTGATATATTTGACAGTGTATTTGAAAATTAAAAGCAATATTTCAATGTGCACATATACTTTAATATGCAAAACAAAATAATTGCAGAGAAATTTAAAAACAAATCACTTAATGTAACACCACTGCGTTACTGGAATTTCATATAATTTCTTTTAAAACACATGCTTTCATAGTATAAGAGATGTGAATGGAAAGGTATCAATGAGTAAATGCTATATATTATTTTATGTTGAAAATAACGTTTACACTGTAAATATAAATAAAAGGAAAAAGCAAATTCAAATAAGAAAATCTATGTATAATTTAATTAATATCAAAGCGTCACTGAAAATTTGATAGCATTTTTTTTTAAGACCCGTATTTCTAATTCTTATAGCCAAAAGTACAGTTATTTAAAGTACAGTGCTGCGTCACAAACTTTTAACCCGTTAAGGGTTTTTTGTATTGATGAAAATATACATGCCAGATGCATATTTTCGTAATATGTATTGTACATAATATTGCTTCATATTATTCATTGCTCTTTTTATATAAGTTGTTATGATAACCATGATCTTTGAAAGGAATTAAATACGTTCGCCTGATAATTTGGCGATCATTTTTTTTTTTTTTTCCACCAAGGATGTCAGATATCAAATCTATTTCGCTGCAACATATGAGTATCTTATATCAGATACTTCATTTAGACATTTGAAAACAAATTTGACTTCAAGTTGTGATAGAATATTTATCATTTTCCTTTTAATTAGTATTAGTATATTTTCAATCGAATATGAAAGTTAGTCATTTTTTTTTCGAGTTTTGAAATTTAAAATTCAAAGTTTATCAATTTTACAGCAAAAATAACTTAATCTAACGCATATACACGATAACTAATACATATCTATACTCAAATAAATGGATTAAGAGGAAATATATTTTTTTTTTTTTAATAATGTTTTACAAGAAATCCAATCCGCGATTGTAATGAAATGCTCGCCCTGTGGTGGGCTAAGGTGAAATTATCACACCACTGATAGCTTTCACGCTGAAACAATGATAGAACAACAAGAAAGAACAATAATAAATACACGTGTGGCTATTATATTTACTAACAACTGCAGTTGGGAAAGCGCCATCTATCGATCATTACAAACGCGGATGGGTGATTAACATAGGAAATCTTTTTCTTGGCTCCACAGACGATCAGTGACGTCATCACCTCGCTTGCGTACAGTAACTTTTTCAGCCATTTTCATCCAATTAATCTGATTTTTTTTTATTAACACTTTCCAACAAGGTTGAAAAGTGTTAATGACTTCGATTTGTCTGTTTGTCTGTCTGTCCGCGCTCTAACTCCCATTAATAGAATTTCTTGAAACTAATAAATGTTATGCAAGTTCACTATGGGATATTCCCTATTGAAAATGGAGTTTATACCGCTACTGGTTTGTGTACAGGGACACCCGAAAATATTTCAAAGCAATGTGCTCTATTAGAGGTATTTCTATAAACCGTATTTTCATATCTTTACTGTACGCATATCTTAATGAAATTGAAATACGTTATTCAAGTTTATTATTGGATGTTTACTGTAGAAAATAGAGTAAATATGACCACTGATTTATGTACAGGGACACTCAAAAGTATTCCAAAGCACTGCGTTCTATGAGAGATATTTCTGTAAATCAAATTTTAATAACTGTACTTTCTACGAAGTTTTATGAAATTGAAATATATTATTTGTGTGTACTAAAGAATGCTTTGCGTAGAATATAGCATGACTAGCATTAGATTTACAGGGTGACACAAAAATATTCATTTATATTAAAAGCTATTTATAAAAATTTGCTAGAATTGTACTTTCGTTTACATTAAGCGTTTTTAACACTTTCTAACATTTGTCAAGTGTGAATATGATTTCAATTTGTGTATATGTTCATCTGTCCGTCTGTCTGTCTGTCTGCCCGTGCTTTAACTCCCGTAAATATTTATGGAATTATTTGAAACTGATATATGTTATTCAAGTTCACTATCGGGTGTTCCCTATTGAAAATGAAGTTTGTACCTCTACTGGTTTGTGTACAGGGAAATTACGAACAGTTGGAAAGTGTTACTAATCAATGCGTGCTGCATGATTTTTCTTTTTTGTCTTTTTTTTTTTTTTTTTTTTTTTTTTTAACGTTTAATTTTATTAGTGACAGTATATCACGGCATTTTGCCATAGTTTTAATTTTGCAAAAATAGCCTCCATTCCAAATATATATATTTACACTTTTTTTTTTTTAATTCATTAAAATGAAGAGAACAGGGAACGGGCAAAGCCTGCTAGTTAATAATCTTTATATATTAAAATATCGGTCGCTGGCATAAAAAATTTTTGCCTGCGATCGCATCTTTTCGCAGTGGACAAAATCCTCCGAGAGGTATCATGAGAGGTATCAATATGTGCTGAATACTCCAAGACATATCTGGTAATTAAAAATTTCTATCATCTTAATTATCGAAGTTATTAAAAACGTCGGGTTTATAAAGGTACTCTATTTGCCATCTCTCAAATAATTTCTGTTATTACGTTATTTTCCACAATGACATCATTTTCCACATGGAAATTAAAATGGTATAAATGGTATAAAAAAATAAATAAAATAAAAATAAAGCAAAATAAATGTCAGTGTTCTATTGGTAACGAAGAAATTCATCGTGTGCAAATAAACAGCGTTATCTTTCTAAAATGAATTCTAAATGAATTTAGAATTGTAATAGCAGACGATTTTTTTTTCTACTTTTAGAAAATTGAATTTCTTACTGATAATTTCTCATGTTTTTTTAATCAATTTTTTATGTCTTCCTTTTCTTTTTTGTGAATAATAAAATATTTAATGCCTGTACTTTTTACTATTAAATTTTTTAGTTAATTTAGGGCAATATACAATACTCTCTATATATATTTCTAATGTAGATAATAATCTTACATATTCTAGGTAATAATTTTACGCATTCGAAAATATCTGAAAAGAAAAACAGTTTATTATTATTATTTTAATTTGAAAAAATCTCCAACAGCTTCAAAATTTAATTTTCTCCTGCTTACTTCTTAAAATAACGAAGGATAAAATGTATACGAATGAAAAAATGTAACGTTTTTATGGTAGATATTTCTATAAACCATATTTTAATACCTTTACTTTGAAAAGTGTTTATGAAATTGAGATATGTTATTTAAGTTCACTATTGAATGTTCCCTATCCGCGTTTGTAATGATCGATAGATGGCGCTCTCTGAACACTGCAGTTGTTAGTAAATATAACAGCCACGTGTAATTATTATTCTTTCTCCGCCATTTCACCATGGAAAGTCGATTGCATAATATGAGGATATGCAGTGGTGTGATAATTTCACCTTATCCCACCAGAGGGCGAGCATTTCATTACAATCGCGGATTGAAAATGGAGTAAATGCCACCTCTCATTTCCGTGCAGGGACAACCGAAAGTATTCAAACCATTGAATTCAGGGGCGTAGCAATTCAAAAATCATGGGAGGGTCTCAAAAAATTTCATTTTAAAAATGACTTAAACTTATTATCAAGAAAATCAATTAATAATTAAATATCAATTGATACTAATTGTTAGTATTAGTTACAAAATATCGTTAATTATGAACATTTATAAAATTTTAATTTGACTTTTAAATGGGTGATTCTTTCATTTGCCATTAAAAGGAAATTTTGTAATAAGCAATGGGGGGGGGGGAGGTCTTGAGCCCTCTGAGCCCCTCCCTTTCCTACGCGCATGAATGTATTCTATGAGAGTTATTTCTATAAATCATATTTTAATATCTTTGATTTGCATAAATCATGATGAAATATAAATGTTTTATTTATATGCACGAAAGAATGATTTCTATAGTATATAGTACAGTTAGTATTAAGATTCACAGGGACGCATAAAAATATTCAGATACATTAAGGGCTATATAAAGAAATAGATGTAATAACAATTTCAATTTTACTGAGCATTTTACACTTTCTAATAGTATTTAAGAGCAAATGTGATTTGAATTAGTCCATTTGGTACAACTATAGTATTTCCCCTCAGCTGAATTTGGCGATTTTTCTTTGGCGCCGATTTGAACGATAACGATGTCGTTCTGGATTGTTTGCGATATAATATGGCAGCCTACATGCTATTTATTTTGGATTTATGATTTTATGATTTATGATTTATAATTTAGCTTACGATTTTATCATTTATGCTATATGATTTATGATTTAGCCATAATCGCCAACGAAAAATCGCCAAATCTAGCTGAGGGGAAATATTATAGTTGTTCCGTCCATTTGTACGACTGTCCGTTTACCCGCATCCAACATCCGTAAATATTTTCAAAATTCCTTCAAAATGAAATATGTAATTCAAGTTCACTATGGAATGTTTCCTGTTTAAAATAGCATTAACAGGCCCTGTACAATTGTTTCGTAAACCATTTACATCTGTTTTGTATAAAAAGACATCCCAAAAAAAGCCAATGCATTTGCGTTTTATGAGAAACGTTTTTATAAATCGCATTTAAATAACTTTTTACTTCAAAAATCATAATGAAATTGATAATCACTGTTAATATGCAAAAATAATATTTTGTATAGAATATGATATGTGTAGCATCCAGATTTGTAGTGCTACACTAAAACATTCAGATGCGTTAAGGACTATCACTTAACATTGCTGGAATTTCATTTCCGCTTATGTTAAGAATTTTTAACACATCCCAGCAATGTTTAACAGAGATTATGAATTTAATTAGTCTATCTGTCTGCCTTTCTGTACTCTCTGTCCGTCATGTGATAACGTCGCCCAAGAACAACGAAGGCAGCGAGTACGTATAGTTAGAAAGTGTCAATAATCAATGCGAGCCACATGATTATTGGGAACAACTATAGTATCTCCTCACAGCTGAATTTGGCGAATTATTTTTGGCGAATATGGCTAAATCATATATCATAAACGATAAAATCATAAGCTAAATTATAAATCATAAAATCATAAATCCAAAATAAATAGCATGCAGGCTGCCATATTATATCGCAAACAGTCCAGAACGACATCGTTATCGTTCAAATCGGCGCCAAAGAAAAATCGCCAAATTCAGCTGTGGAGAAATACTATAGTTGTACCGATTATTGACATTACCCCCCCCCCCTTTTTTTTTCCACTGGATTGCATTATCTTTAATTTTATCATCTTGTAAAGAGTATTGCAATTTTGTAACATATTGTCAAATGCTGGTGATTTGGCGATATTTGTATACGTCCCGATAATACGAAGTACCTATATGTATGTATTTATTTAATATAAACATGAAAATAAGCACTTAATATGCTTTTGCAAAATAGTAAAAGCAGTAAATATATTAAAAGCCATCGTCAAAAATATGGCTGTTACAAATTTCATGTGAATAATGCTCAGCGACAATACTGGTTCCATTTTCAAAATAGAACCGTAAAAATAAAGTAGTACAATTTTACTTAAATTTAGTTTCTAAATCAATTATCGTAGTCCATAGTAACAGTTAGGTGAATTAAAAATAAATTCTGAATTACTATATTCTTAATTAGACTGGTTCGTGAATTATGTTATTGCTAACTTCCTCAAAGTTCATAAGTTCTATACTATCTCCTTATATTATTAAAATCTGTGCGCGTCTGTCTGTCTGTCTTTCTGTCTGTCTGTCTGTCTGTCTGTCTTTCTGTCTGTCTGTCTGTCTGTCTGTCTGTGAGAAATGCCTTGTGACCGCTAAAGCTCCGGCGCTAATGGTCGCATCGCCTCGAAATCGGTGTCGACAGACGCAGAATTTGTTCATCTCGACATCGCGATAATTCGCTAAGCGATGCGACCCTAATTAGCGGAGATATTAATTAAAACGTCCACCCTTGTCTACCGAAAAATGACCCAGAATTCATGATTAAATGCTTAAAAAGCGACATTTTTACGGAAAAAGTGTAAAATAAATTAGAAATATCAGTCGTATCGTTACAAATAAGGTATCAAATGAAAGGTACGATTTTTCTGAATCCGACGGTTTAAACAGCTTATCGATAGGGCAATTAGATTTTTTAAAATTAACTAAAGTATGAAAAAAAAGGTGGCAACAAATCACAAGAGTTTTATTAATTTCGCAATAGACGTATTTCGGTTACCATGGCGCCGGGCGAAAGAATAAATAGATTTTACTTCCTGCTTTACTGATTTTGTACTGGAAATAAAAATTGCAAATTTCAAAACGCTTCAATTTTATTCAAAATTATTTCAAACTTGCTACACACTTTTAACATCACAAGACGAAGTAGCAGTTCAAATTTCACCGGGTTTCCAAAATAAATAAAAAATGTACAATTTAATTGAAAATTAAATTTTATTCTCATACGCGTATTTCAAATTCAAACTATGATTAAATTATTTTTAATACATCATTCGAAAGATATTTTAAAGTACTTTTATATTATCGAAAGTGGGATACAAGATTTCGCTTCATTTACACGTTTTGAGGTTTCCTGAATCGGTTTTCTTTTGTATCTCAGCTACAAATTAAAATAATTTCATAAGTAATACATCATTAGATAGCTTTGTTGATTTGGAATCGAACAGTAGATTACAGAAATTTCTACCGCCAGATGGCGCTGTAATATTTTCAAATTTCAATATTTCAATTTCTAATTATGATTAAATTATTTTTAATACATCATTCGAAAGATATTTTAAAGTTTTTTTATATTATCGAAAGTTTTCACCAGATTTACACGTTTTGAGGTCACCTGATTAGGTTTTCTTTTGCATCTCAGCTAATTCAGTTAGACCGTTCAAAATTGATATATGTAGGTTAATTAGGAAGGGCTGAAAGGGTGGGGAAGATATAGGCGTGCACCGCGCTCACGGGACAGCGCTGCCGAAGGCAGTGGGGACCTGGTCCGACTTTTTAACCGATGAGAAATGATTTTTTTTTCAATTTATTTTCTTAAGAAAAAAATTTGATTTGAGAAGGAATATGTGCACGTAGCGTGCCTATACCTTCACACGTGCGTGCGCAGCGCGCATGGGTCTGCGCTGCCGAAGGCAGTGGGGACCCGGTGTGAGTTTTTACCCGATCAGATTTTTTTTTTCTTTTGAGGGGGGGGGGGGCACGGAGGGTCAGGGAAGGAATACGCGCATGCAGCGCGCACGGGGCAGCGCTGCTGAAGGCAGTGGGGACCCGGGCCGACTTTTTACCCAATCAGAAATGATTTTTTTTTTTCTTTTCTTAACACTAAAAGCTGCTGTTAGTGATTCATTAATTTTAGTGATTCATTTGAAAATACTGACCCGCTAGCGGGCGAAGCTCGCTAGTAACTGATATTAAAATGCGTCTATCGAATATTGAAAAAGGGAGCTGATTTGATATCTGTCATCCTTGGCAAAAAAAAAAAAAAAATTGCTAAGTTATTTGGCGACCCTTTTCTTTTTCTTTCTTTTTTTTTTTAATCAGTTATTTTAATAACGTATATTAAGAGAGCAATCAATCATATGAATCAATATTTCGTATAATATATATTACAAAAATATACATCTGGCATGTGTATTTTCGTATTACGTTTTTAATCGCCAAATACCAAAATTACCGAGGACGACGAATATCAAATCTATGTCTAAAAAAGGAACCGACATTTAATGTGTAAATTGTATAGAACATTGTTTTAAATTAGAGTAGATCGTGCCTATGTTCTATCGTAGTCTGTATCAGGTTATGTATCTATTTCACATGCTAAACTTTGTGTAAATCGCCAAATTCGATTGAAGATACATCTTTAGTATAAGACCCCCTTGGTGACTTTTAAATTTAAAATGCAATTCTGCTAAAATTAAAAGGACTATTGAAGTTGCGTTTAAACACACCGTGGCGAGAAATGTTTGAACTATTTCATGGACAAATCTCAAATTTTGCCAAGGAAGTACTATACTAGAACTGTTACAATTCGTTTTTAAAAAACAACTATATTTAAACATTTGTCATATAAATATACATTTTGGCATAGTGTTAGTGCAATGGAATAATACCAAAAATAAAACTGCATACTAAAACGAGGCTTTTAATGTTGCTTATAATCAAATCCGTTTAAAAATTTCTTAAAATGCTAGATTTTATTTAAAAAAATTGTTATCTAATAATAAAACAATTAAAACTTTTAAATAATTTCATTTAGCCCTTTTATCAAAATAAAATAATTACGTCAGTACGCGTTCCATATCAGATGAATACTGATTTGGACTTTTAGGACTTATTTCTCAGTCAATATCCATAGCAGAATCCTCTGTAACCCCAGGATCGTCATGTTTTCGAGTTGCTGGATTCATACTATTGTAATTATTTACTTCCAAATAACTTCCTCTTTGGATTTTGGAAGACCAATTGTATGCCGCCTCTCTTTCTAACTCTCTTTGTAAGAAAATATTTCTTCTGGTGCACCTGCATGGATTGCAACTTTGGCGACACCGGTTACATAGTACAATGTGATCAGTTATAAAAGGCGATGTGGGTAATTTTGGAATTAAGTTTTCAATATTCGGGTTACTATATTTAGCATTTCTTGAGTAATAAGTTTTGGCTGGAGCGGCATTTTGTAAAGTTTCAAATTTCTGCATGTTCTTCAGAACTCTCAATTCAAGTTGCTTCTGACGAACTGTATTTCTTTGCCAGGAGTTTTTCATCATTGTTGTTGCGCTTATCAAATTCTCCATTGCTTTTTTTAATGACAAGCACCAATTTTTCGTGGTCATTATTGCTTTCACATGTTTCAGTTGTATGTGATTTACTCTCTGTTCAAGCCTTATTGCCCTCATTTTAATCTCAAGTATTTGCTTTCTTATGTCTGCTTCGGCTGATTGTCTTCGAATTATTTCTAAATTCTTCCTATGAACTAAAGCTTTCAAACTGTTTACTTCATTCTCCAAATATTCGTTACATTCAGCTTCACTAGTAAATGTACTGAAGAATAATCGGATGATGTTAGCTTCTTTAATGGAATTTCTACATTTGGGACAAGAACCAGAGTATTTTAGCCATTTTTTAATGCAGTTTTCGTGGAAAATATGGCCACAAATTGTAGCTGCAGCACTTTTAGTTTCGTCAAATAATTCGGTACAAATTTCACAAAAAATTCTCATAATTATAACAATCTTTACAAAATAATTTTTCTGATAATATCTTTAGTAAATTACGATCTGCATACTGATAATGACTTTTTGAAATACAGAACAAATTTTTAGATTTCTAATATTATTTCGACTTCGATATAAATTTATTATTTTAAAAAATGTATAAAAATGACTAGAATTGCGCTTTTATATGATGCAGCTCGTGCAATATGGTGCTTCGTTTTTTTTATCTTATTAGTAAAACATTGAGTTAAAAGCATAACTTAAAAGTTTTCATATCAATCAGTTACTTGAAATGAATAATATTATCATCAAATAATTTTCTTCAATCTGAAAATCAAACAACAGATAAACTATCAAAATACGCAAGCGAAGTGAGACGTCACTGACCGTCCATGGATGCAATAAAAGTATTTCCTATGTTAATTGCACATTGGATTTTTTGTAAAAAATTATTAAAAATTAGGGGAAATTATTTCCCGATTTCAATCCCCATATTTAGAGGAGTGGATCGAAACAGCACACTTGCTCGTCTAGATTTGAGGTTAAATTATTGTCTTGGTGGAATCTATCGATTCGGATGTTAATGTAAAATTCTTCAGAAGTTATATATTTTTAGGCAACTTCATAAAATTATAGAACTTAGATTATTTTTAGGAATCAAATTTTAAAGGCTTAAATTATATAAAATTGCACACTACATAAATAGAATTAACCTATTATTTCTTTCTGTATTTATTACGAGTAAAAAAAAAAAAAAAAAAAAAAATTGACAATCTAGTTTAACCCATTTACTCTTAAATTTTTCTTTTACTGTTCATAATAAACAATAAGAAGGCGACTTTAAACGGCACTCGCTTTTTTCCCCCCACTTTAAAAATGTACCAACTGCCCTCGGACATACAAACGCCTCCTGCTACCTGAAACCCCCGTTATGAATTTAGATTCTTCCACTAAAAGTAATGAAATGGAAAACAAAAGATGTAATGGGAAAAGATGTAAACTTGTGTTGTAAGTATCATGCAAGTGCGTACGCTTCGCGCACATGAAAAAAAAATAATAATAAAAATAAATAAATAAAATCACTGGACACCCCTACACTCGCTGTGCATGAATCTGAGAACGCATGTAACTCGTTTTCGCAGCAATCAGTATCACGCACGTATGAACGCTTCGCGCACATGAAAAAAAAAATTAATATAAACATTATAAAAATGAAAAAATATGTATATTATAAGCAATAATTAATTATAAATTTCTTGTATCACTTATATATATATATATATATAAATGTAAATTCGGTGATCTTTGGCGATTATTCGCTGGCATGTGGATAAGTACCTTCTTATTAATTCCTTAATGTAAGGAAAATTCTATTTTATGTAGCATCCATTTTTGTATAATTTAAGCCTTCAAAATTTGATTCCTAAAAATACTCTAAGTTTTATAGTTTAAAAATTTTGCTTAAAAAATATAACTCTTGAAAAACTGTATATTTAACATAGGGTAGATAGACGGCTGATTCCTCCAAGACGATAATTTAACTTCAAATCTAGACGAGCAAGTGTTGGCAATATAGGCGTGGTTGAATTGAAGCTGATACTTGGGTTATAGACCTGTATTTCTCTGGAACTTTCTGTGAATAAATTACTGAATTTTTTGTAAGTTTTGCCTTTCATTCTCGGACAACTCACGAACCCCCAAGTAGGCAACATTTCTGGTGTCAGAAGCGGGATTGTCTGTGAATAGTGATAACTAGAGCTATGGAGCAAGAGATGAAGAAACTTCTAGAAAGCTTAGCTACCCATATGAATGAAATGAAAGAAGGACAGAGAGAGATGAAAGATAGCCTGAGTCAAGAGATGAAAGAAATGAAGGTAGCACAAGAGAAAATGGAAACATCGCAAAGGAAATTGAAAGACGGTTTGACTGAAGAAATGAAGAAAATGAAAGCAGTTCAGGAAAAGATGGAAGCCAGTTTGACCGAAGAAATTAAATCTTATCAAGATGAGATGAAGAGAGAGCTTTCAACGGCGAAACAATCAATAGAGGGTAAATTAACGGTGATGGAAAATAGAATGGATGGAATAGAAGAGAAAGTTATAAAGACAGAAGAAAGTTTCGAAGAGAAAGTTATAAAGATAGAAGAAAATTTTGAAGAGAAAGTTTTGAAAGTGGAAAAGAATTTTGAAGAGAGATTTATGAAGATAGAAGAGAATTTTGAGGAAAAATTTAAAGAAAACTTTGATCAAGAGCTGAAAGGAAAGGTTTCAGAGATAGAAAGCAAGTTTAAGAGAATGGAGGAAGATCTTGAGAGAAAAATGAAAGAAGAGTGGAACGGAGAAGTAATAGGGAATGAACTGCAGAGCAAGATTCGGAATCTCGAAGAAATTTAGAATCCATGCCTCAGGAAACTGAAAAGAAAGAGAGAAGAATCTAGAATCAGGAATTTATTAAGCTATCCACCTACGACGGCAGTTCCTCCTGGCATGTATATAAGACGCAGTTTTCCATCGTAGCTGAAGCTAACGGCTGGGACTCTACAGCCAAGTCAGTCCACTTAGCAGCAGCATTACGGGGAGATGCAGCCGAGATACTGAGAAATGTTTCTAAAGAAGAAAGGAACGACTTCGAGGCCCTGACTAGAGCACTGGAGCTACGATTCGGAGAGTAGTGTTCTAAGGACTATAGTCGTCTCCAGCTAAAATCCCGTTACCAGAAAACGGGCGAAAGTTTGCAAGAGCTGGCAGCGGACATTCAGAAACTGTCACACCTAGCATTCTCAGACTGACATGCTGACACTCGAAGCGACTTAGCCCTTCAGTACTTTATCGATGCTGTTCGGGATCCAGAAATTCAAAAAGCGCTGAGACTCTCCAACATCAGAGACGTAGAATCAGCTTTAGGCTATGCACTTAGGATAGAGGCATATGAAATATCCCAGCGAAATACTATGTGAAATTTACCAAAAAGTATATTTCAAAAAAAAAAAGAAAAAAATCTCAAAATAATAAAGAAATAAATCACATTAAGCTTTATAAGCAAAAAAAAATACCAATTATCATGAAGAACAAAAAATATATATACTCATATCAAATGAAATACTTGTATAAATCTATATATCATAGTTAAAAACTCTCTTCCCTTGTTTTTTTTATAATCATTATCATTATTTCTTACTGTTGAGAACGGAACAAAATTAATAAAAACCACAAGTTCCATTGGGATAGCTAAAATATAAGATAAACTTAACTTACCAATTCTTGGATATAACTTGGTTAAAAAATATTCTGTAAAAAAAATTTTTTATCATTTAATTTTATTTATTTTTCGTCAAATTATTTTATAATTCTGCTCAAAAAAATGGTTTATTTTTCTTCTATTTTCTTTCTTCTCTCTTCCGTTCCTTATGCATTCCTGCAATATTAGAAAGAAAAAAAATTAAAATTCGAGCACGCGAAGTTGCCGATTACACATAGACGGATGTGTCCCACGGTAAAAAGAACTTTCTTGATTAACCTGTTCAGATCATTCTCATGCTTCCTTGGCAACATAAACGAACCAAAAACACTTTGACTAGTTCTATCTTCAGGCCCCACTCGCGGCCTCTTAGTTGAGCACAGATGACCGGTGATATCTTCAGGCCTCACTCTCGGCCACTTAGTTGAGCACAGATGACCGGCGATATCTTCAGACCTCACTCTCGGCCACTTTGTTCCATCAAAAGAAATCTATCAACACAATGGTACTCCAAGAAAGCCCTTTTTTTGAAGCCACAAGCACGAAAAAAAATTTCCTGAGTAGTGATATTTTCGGACTTCGCTCACAGCCATCTATTCAAGCAAGAATTTTTTTGTAACATGAAGTAAGTTCAATGATCGGAAAAAGAGAAGATTCATCCATAAAAAATGACTTCGATAGCAGTTCCATGATGAGCTCTCCCCAAAGAAAAAAAAATTTCAGTTATCGAAATATCATTCCGATTCCGTCGGGTTCCTCCTCCCCCTCCATTCTAGAAGGTCGGGGAACTGGAAGGGCACCAGAGTTCTATGAAGGAGAATTTAGTAAATACCAGGTTCTGTTCACACAACGGCCATGTCGTAAAATTGTGGTGAATAATACAGAAGTCTTTACCTCCAAATAAACAGCATATAAATCATTCTTAACTGTGTTTTATTATAGTAGCGATTCAATACATATGTTCTTAGTCACAGATAATTTTTATTTGGTAAAGCTCGAAAAATGTTCTATCCCAGTTATCTAGACAGAGAGGAAGGAGGAGACGAAAAAGCATCGTCTTAATCAAACGAACTCAAAATCCAAAAGCTACACTAAATCTGCCAGCCACAGAGAGCTTAAAATTGAAACCCCCAAAATTGGCATCCTTAATATTCAGCCAAAAGAATGCCAAGCAGTTTCTTTGTCCTTCTAACATATTAATACAAAATTTTTGAATATAAAATGTCGTTATAAAGTTAGATCGATTTGACATTGAGAAGCAACGCCAAATGACCTTCAACTCTCAACGTACATAAAACGGCGACGCTTAGAATGCAAAAATCCATTATAAATCTATTTATAGAATTATAATGACCCGCTTGAAATAATAATAGGTTTTTAACGTAAACATACAAGGGTAATAAACATGAAATGAAATGATTATTTTATTTTATTAATAGCTGTATATGCTAGAAACAGGTTGATAACGACTTTTTAAATTACCCTCTGAAAATAAATAATTATAGCTAAATTGATTTAATCCATTCGGGGAAATGTATAAACAAAACTACTTTTCAAAAACCCCGATATAAAAATTGCTTTATTTTATTATAAGAGTAATGCGTTTGTAACAAAAAGGACAAAGAACACAAATTTTGATTTCTAAATAAAACGGGAAATTCTATATAATTAATTAATTGAATTAGATAAATTTAAAAAGATTTTTTTATTATTTTATTAATCCCTCCTTCTTGTTATATATTAAATTTGAATAAAAAAATAAACTTTTAAAGGACATATGTGTGAGAACACTCACACAATGCCTTTCTTTTGATTTAGTGCAGTGTATAGATGTTAAACTCTACTTATCAGCACTTTACCCTATAGACGTAATGTATTTGAATTCTCTTGGGCGACCTGTGCACTAACTATTTGCTTTATCTCAACAAAAAGCTTAGTATAGCATCCTTATATCATACTTATTTAGAATACCAAGTTTGGACTTTCTGCTACTATTTGTTCTTGAGCTATGCTGATAACACACACACACACACACACACACAGATCATTCGCTAAAAACATGATGTTCGTATTCAGAGGACCTCAAAACGTGTACGCTAGGCGAAAAAAAAAAAAAAAAAAAAAGCCGCACTGCAGAAAAAATGACTTATACCTTTTTTATTTGTAATAACTTTAAAATTAATGTTTGAAACAAATAAAACTATCTTGTTTGCATAATACCAAAGGGTTAAAATGATACCTATGTACATTTTAGATTTAATAATTCGCTTTAATACACTCTACGAAGTACTTTTTGAAAATCTGCATAAAACTTTCTTTTTTAACATAATGCAGTAACCGTACACTTTATATTCTATTATGATTTATTATATGAAATAAACAAACTATATTTTAATATATGAAATAAAATTATTATTTGATAGATCTAAGCTATTTTTTATTAGAAATATGTATTCTGCATTGGGTTAATTCCACCTTTATATGGAATCACTATTTTAATGCGCGATGGCATAGTTTTATAGAGTGTTTTAATATAAATCTCAGAAATTTGAATGTGCCAAATATCACAGATAATTTTTTTGTAGTTCTGGCAGAGTCATAGGCTGCAAATTTCGAATCCTTTCCCCTCTCCCCCGCCTTTTCATAGACGACACATTTTCAGCGAACCGCGATTAGGACAATTTCCATGTCTGGTAAAGAAGAAATTCTACTATATCCTTTGTGGGATTTAACTTAAAGTGAAAAAAAATATGATTATTTTTAGAATTATAGGTTCTCATGGAAATGAAAAGAAATTTTAACAATTTGAAGTGAATAAACTTACCACAGATGCCGTCTAGTAAGGTGCATTATCATCTTGAAATGTTGTTTGCGGAAATATGCAAGATACCTTCAAAATTAGTCGGTCAGGCACACTTTTTTGAAGATTGTGTTTTATTTCGAGCTAATTGATCCCTTGAGCATAAAAAATTTCCCGACTGTTAGAAAAGTTATGCACCTTCCTACCATAATGTAAGGAGAATGTGTCACTGTTTAAAAAGTGCGATTTTTGTTAAGTCGGTCATATTTTCGTTGTCAGATCTGCTTGTTTTCTTTTGCTGAAATAAGTTTAACTTGACTCATCAAAGAGAACCAGTTCAGATCAATAATTAACTAATCATTTTATAACTTTTTTAGCCATCTGAAGTCTTGCTTTACTATTTCTCTTCACTAAGAATGGGATTTTTTCAAATTTTCTGCCATTTAAATCTGCTTTGTTTAATAGTTGCTGTACTGTAGTTAAAGAAATTATGCTGCTAAACACTTTTCTGAATCTCTTTTATGTTCTAAATGTAATACAAGCCGATTTTATAAGCAATGTCTTTTTAACTTACGGCCATCTCGCTTGGATCAGCAACATGGCCGCCTAAAAACAAATTTCCTGTTTAAACGGCCAAAAAATTTTATATCTTGCTAAAAACCCTTTTACCAATATTTCGTTAACATTTAATTATTTTGCCGCTTCATGTATTATTATTTATTTTTTAATTTATTTATTTTTTTTTTTTTTTTTCACTCAAAAATTTATACTTTTTGTAACATCGTTAACTGTCTTATTCTTACTATTTTTGAAATAATTTCTAAAATTACAATTTTACTGACAATTGCATTTTGTTTTTAATACTGGACTCAAAGCTAAAGTGTATGTGGAGGACAACCTAATAAAATCTGTTCGAAAATTTGCTTTTTAAACGATAAAATTGGCGGTTGTAGAAGGCGAAAAGGAAAATATCCAAGTGCGGCTTTTTTTTTTTTTTTTTTTTTTTTTGTCGCTTAGTGTAAATAATAACAAAAACACCCGTTCGAAAATTTGACCCTAAAACATTACTTTCTCTACCTTATGGGTAAGGGAAAGTAACAAGTTATATAACAGTAATAATGTTTAAAAACATGAGCTTTATTTAGGAAGACAAATGAGATTTTAATTCAAAACAGATTCATTTTATTGTATCTCATTAAGGATTTATTTGTTTATTTTTTCACAGACATACGTTACGTTTTTTGTATGTGTTATTGATGTTATAGAATCATTTTTGTGAAATACTTTTTCAATTTTTAAGAATGCATGACTGAAAAATTTACAGACTAACTAATCTAAATGATGTATTTAAAAATTCAGTCGATCCAAATTACTTAATGAAAATAATAATAATAATAATTTAGTTTTATCTTGAAAAATCAAATGCATCATAGTGTTTTACATTCACAATAATAATAATAGTAATAATAATAATAATTGAATCAAAAATCAGTGATTTCCCCCTTCCTCATTAACTTGCTAACACATTTTACGATATTTTTATTTTCTTCTATATTCAATAGAAGAAAGTATTGGATTCGTATAAATTTTCGACCTCGGGTTTTTGATGGATTTACACGTTTTGAGAGCTGTAGAACACGATTTGACCATTTTTAGAAAATGTCTGTCTGTCTGTCTGTGTGTGTGTGACAAAATTTTGTGACAACTGTATCTCAGGAACTACTACACAGAATTTCATACAAATTGGTATGCAGTTGTTGCACCTTCACGTGTAGGAGCGTACGTGTAGGAGCCTGGCCACCCCCCTCCCCCTGGGTGGGAAGTCCCCCCTCGAGGGGAGTAAATTTTCAAGATGGGTATTTTTCGAAAGGCCTCGGCAATACCTTTAAAACGAATGGTTGAACTATAAATCTGTGATAATTTAAAACAAAGTTATCGATTTTTTTTTACTTTTAACGAAAAAAAAAAAAAAAATCTTTTTTTTTTTTTTTAACGAAATTTAACCAAACTTCGTATTTAGTTGGCCCCTGACATAAACTGGCGCTGATTAGATTTGGGGATCAATCGCTCAACAGGTGGCGCTGTGATCGTATTTTTTCTAAATTTTTAACATGGCAGCATAGGACAAAATTTCGTATAAATGTACATAATGAAAGTTATTCTTAGCCTGTGATTGTAAAATTAACATGAATTATTGATAATAGTAGTAGTTAATTAGGGGAAAAAAATTGTGCATGTGGGGGCATCGCAGGAAGGAAGCGATGCCCCCCAGGGGGGTGGTAAATTTTCAAGATGGGTATCTTTCGAAAGGTCTCGTAAATACCTTTAAAACGAATACCTTTAAACTGAACTATAAATATGTCATAATTTAAAACAAAGTTATCGATTTTTTTTTTACTTTTAACTAAGAAAAATCGTTTTTTTTTTTTTTTTTTTTTTTTTTTTTTTTTTTTTTAATATTGTTACTGGGTGAATTTGTATAGGACAATATAGAAGAAAGTCTTGTGGTGGCCACAACATACTAGTTTCTTATGTTTGGCATAGTTGAATGGTGTAGTACGTCTGTATGAATATGTACATGCGGACATGTTTCGGTCAAACGGTAAAATCCTCTTATTATGGGAAATGAAAAAAAAAAAAAAAAGTATATATATATATATATTGTTACACAATAATACAGAAATATTAGCCATTCTGTTTTACCATTTCTAATCAAAAAATGATGTTATACTGTTCAAGAAAACACGACCATTGTATTCACACGACCATTGTATTCGATTACAATTTAAAAAAAAAAAAATAAATAAATAAATAAATAAATAAATAAAAATAATCGCTTATAAATACTTACAAATGCTATTCGTAGAAAAATGAAAAAAGAAAAAATGCAAACTGAAAATAATTTATCTGTTTATGACATGACTACGTGATAAAGAGTAACCTTTATCGAAACTTAAACTTTTTACCTGATGTTAATATTTAATCAACTTCAAAATAATTCCCTCAATAAACATCCATTTTTATTCTTATTTTAAAAAACTTGAAAAAAAAAAGCTGAAATCCCTTACACGTGTTTAAAATGCACAGTTTTCTAAAACTTACACAACTAAGATTTTTAGTTCGACAGGACAATTGTTTTCAATCAGTGATTTTTATGTTGTAGAAATTTGCAGTAGCCCACTTTGAATCAAGGATTTATATACCATGAATCAAGCACGTCAAGTTTTAATTTTTTATGCAAACTACACTGTTCTACCGATCACAACGAAAATTGGTACACTTTTTAGATAGGACAAAATCTTGGTAACGCTGTACTTTTCAGTTCACTAGGATAACTGTACCAAAAAATATTAATTTTAAAATTATTCAAAAGGAAATGCAAGTTAATGGGGGGAAAAAGAATGTTTATCTATTTATTTATTACTTTCTTTTATATATACACTACCTACCAATAAGTATTTGGACACTCTCGAGTTTAGACGTTTTGTCAAATATCTAGAAAAATTCTTTGGAATAATATTGAAACTTTGGGAGTATAGAGAACATATTAAATCTCATATATTTCACCAAAAATTTTATTATGGAGAATAAAAGGGGACCAATAAAAAATTAAACAAAAAACAAAATGTTCTGAATCGCCCTGTGTAAAGTAATGCTTCAATTGCATTTTGGCCGCTGTATTTGATTATGAGGAATCTTTTAATTATCTCTATAAATTTTTATGAGGCTACCACATATAGTCATGGAGATATAACAATTTCCTTAAGAAATTGAAAAAAAATATATATATATATATATATATCCAATTTTTTTATTATAACACTTGCAGATCCGGCCACACGTTGCTGTGGCTAAGTTATACTTTGAATTATACTGTAGTAAACTATTCAATGCAGTCAAATTATTATTTACGAATAAAGACGAAAACGTTGTAGCCGATGTAAATACCCACGGGATTGAGATTTGAACCTTAGGTCGAAATTTGGAAGAGATTGATAAAAATGTTCATAGAGTTGATATTAAGCACAAAAAAACATAAAATTTTAAATTTTATGTTTTATTCATCTCATATATTCAAGTATAGTTTGTAATAAATGTATAATTCACAAAGTTCTTAGTTGATAACATAACAATTAATTTATAAATGAGGTAGGTAGCATAGAATATTCATTATTCATAATAATTATATTCATCAATTTAAATTATAAAAATTTTCAATTTTAATTTAATTCAGCGCTAATCGGCGCACCATATTCTTTGTTAACCTGTCTCTTGCTAACACAAATAGATTCGATTGTTTTCCACGCGTGAGCATGCAACATATAATTGCCCATGGGAAAAGCATGCATTTTCCAAGTCTAAGCTGCAAATGGACATCGTTTGGCCTTGAGTGATTATGACGTCAATTTTCGTGAGTTGCATAATTTATCTTTTTATAACTTTTTAACGTTCACGTTTGATTAAATGTATTTGTCTTTAAGTCAATAGAAAATGAACTGGTATATATATATTTTTTTTTTTTCAACCATTAAACTTATGGAACTTGCAGATATTTTGGAACAACTATAACAAAGGGCTATAATTAACAAATAATTTGCAATAAAAAATATTGTGACTATAAATTGAGATAAAATCTGTCCTATCTCTCAACTGGACCAAACTGCACACAGTGTGCAAAATTTTGTTAAAATCGAATCATTAAATTAGGAGTTTATCGCGGACAAACATCGTGACACGAAATTTTTATATATATACAGATGTAGGATATTACACCCCAGTGCAAAGTCATTTTTAGGAAAATTGGCCTACTATATTATACAAAAAGTACAGCAAATAGAATGCAAAAATGTAAAATATCTTACGAAATATGAGCACTTTTACTAAATATCTTTTACGTATACATGAGCAAGCTTTTAAAAAAATTCATTTGCATAATTTAACAGCCAAAAGTAAGGAGCAACTTATATGAAAACCGCAAACAAATATCGTGTAAATTCCAAAAGTTATAAGAGTAGACAACAACAAGAGAGTTAATCAACAGTATTTCAGTTCCTTTCAAATTAAAAACTAAATTATATATAAGGGGTTTTACTCACATTTTTATTTAGATTCAATCCCCAATGATAATGCAGTGTTTGCTGATTGTAAATAAATATTGGTAAAATGCTCTATCATCTTCCTTTTTACTTTCTCTTACCCATAGGGTCGAGAAAGTATTGTTTTAGGGTCAAATTTTCGAACATGAGTTTTTGTTATATTTACATGTTCTGAGGTCCCCTGAATACGAAAATCATGTTTTTAGCGAATGGTCTGTGTGTCTGTGTGTCTGTTATTAGCATATCTCAAGAACAAATAATAGCAGAAATTCCAAACTCGATATTCTAAATGTGTATCATATAGGGATGCTACAGTAGAGGTCTGCACGGACCGAAATTTTCAGAATGTTTGCTTACCCGCCCCGGCCCGAACAAAAAGCGATAAAATCAGGCCCGCCCCGATTCAAAAATATGCAAAATTACAACAAAAAAAAAAAAAAAAAAAAAAAAAAACATACCTTTCTACGAAAAAGATTTTTAGCATGTGTTTTGCAGAGGTTTTATATAGCTAAGCATCAAAATGTTCTTTAACAAAATTGCTGAATGTTTACAAGATATTTATATATAAACAGTATTGCATTATTACAGACGTACAGAAAACACAAACACGGACAGAAAGTCAAATCGAAAATATTAGCATTCCTCAAACAATATATAGGAAGATATTTAAAATGGTTAATAGTACTAAAAATGCACTTTTAACCACTTCCTGTTATATATCGTAATGTATCCGAATCTTTCATGCGATCCGGTAAACGAAACTTTAGTGCTAATCCAACCATATTCAAGAGAAAAGATGCTTTTGCACATGCTAAAAATGATGCTACTTTCATCCAGTGCTCCGGAGAAAAGAAAAAAAAAGCCTTAGAGGAAAAGTTTCAGCAGAAGGATTTTTATAGCCTTCATACCATCTAAACTCTACAGACCATAGGACACAAAACTACATACATAATTTATACGTAGTACTTATCTAATTTATTTTGTTTGTACAAATGCGCAAACTAGTAGTGACAAACATACTATTTTGAATAGTAAACCATCTAATATTACTTTAAATGAACTATATTAATTTCGAGACATGTTTAAAATATTTGTGGAAAATCAGATCACGAACAGACAAAATGAATGACAATTAAATTGAAGTTACAGACATTTTTTAACAAAATAAAATTTCATGTGTCATACCAGACTGTAGAATTATGTAAAATAAACGACTGAAAAAGTATTTTATCATTGTCCTTTTTCGTTGATTAACGAGGAATCTAGAAAAAGATTCGGGCCGACACGGCCCGGAAAAAATTTCCTCCAGGCCCGGCCCGGCCCGAGTACACACAAAAATATTGAGCCCGAGCCCGGCCCGGCCCGAGCCTACAAAAAAATGTTAAGCCTGAGAGCAAATTGAAAAAAATCGGCCCGTGCAGACCTCTATGCTACAGTAAGCTTTTCGTTGAGATGACGCTAATGGTTCGTGTACAGGGACACTCAAAAGTATTCAAATACATTACGTCTATGGGGAGATTGCAGTTAAGTAGAGTTTAACATCTAGAGACTACACTAAACCAAATGAAACGAATATATATTTTTTGTAATAGAGATAGTCAACTGGAAAAAGTTTTTTGTGTATGTAGGAGCCTCATCTCCCCCCTGGGGGGGGGCTCTCCTCGAGGGGAGTAAAGTTTCATGATGGGTATCTTTCAAAAGAGCTCGACTTTACCTTCAAAACGAATGGTTGAACCATCGATCTGCGATAATTTAAAAGAAAGTTATCGATTTTTTTTTTTTTTCATTTTTATACTCCTAAAGTATCTAGGTAATTCCTAAAAATGTTCCTAGATATTAGACAAAACGTCTAAACTCGAAAGTGTCCAAATACTTATTAGTAGAAAGTGTATAAAAAAAATATATTAAATTCGTAAAATTTTTCTAATTCCAGTTTTCGATGGACGTTTTGAGATATCCTGAACACGGTTTGACTGTTTTTAGAAAATGTCCATGTGCGCGTGTGTCTATCTGTGTGTGTGTGTGTATCACAAAATTTGTGGACACTTTATGTCAGAAATAAATGGACGAAATTTAACCAAATTTTGTATTTTGTTGGATCCTCACCTAAACTGGTGCAGATTAGACTTGGGGATCAATCGCTCAACCGTTGACGCTGTGATCCTATTTTTTCTAAATTTTTAACATTGCAGTATAGGAGAAAAGTTCATTTAAATGTACATAATGAGAATTATTTGTAACGTGTGATTTTAAAATTAATATGAATTATTGATATTAGTAGTAGTAAACTAAGGGGAAATTTTTGTGCGTATAGGATCATCGCTTCCCCTTTGGGGTAGTATCTCCCGGAGAGTGTAAATTTTCAATATGGGTATCTTTCGAAAGAACTCGTCAATTTCTTTAAAATGAATGGCTGAAAAATAAATCTGTAATAAGTTAAAACAACATTATCAATTTCTTTTCAGTTTTAACGGAGGAAAAATAAAAAATTGAATTTTTTTTAATGTTTACACAAAACCGATTTCTTTTTTTTTTTTTTTTTTTTCCTTTTTTTCCTTTTTTTTTTTTTTTTTTTTTTTTTTGGCATTTAAAGATGCAATTATGTGAGATAAAATTAGTCTGTATTGGTCATGGAAAGTAGTTTTAATAAATAATAATTAAACAAATAATTTGTACTGCCTGAATTTGTGTAAAATTATATAGAAGAAAATCTTGTGGTGGCCACAACATACCAGTTTTCTAAATAATATTGAATTTGAGAGATAAAAAGTGCGCGTGGAAAATGAAAACAAAAATGAAACAGAATAATTTAATTTCTTTCTTTCATAGAGATGCTAGTAATAGAGAAAAACTATTTTAGCCATTTTCTTTTTAATAATAAACAGAACGGTTAGCTAGAGAAACGGATACTAGTTAACCTGGAGACTTTTTAAGATGAATCTTGTATCAAGTAGTAAGTCAACAACATCTAAACTAGTATTTTGTTTCCTTATTTAAACTGAAAAATTGTTACGATTGACCTTTACCAAAGACGACATTGGTAACAGACAACTCTGTAACACGCTTTAATATAGTAACCGTTACTTAGAAACGGAATATAATTACCGTATGTCTCTATATGGAAGAATGTTCTAAGAAATTTCCTATTATTCTAAATTAAATTCTGTTCTGCGCAGAATTTCATATCTGTTATTTAAAAATCAACTAGTATGTTGTGGCCACCCTCACATAGAATTATTTGACAAATAAAGCTGTTCCAAAGCCTACATTGAATTGTTTTAACATAGGTTTACATAACAGTACTCGTTAACTTAACCCTCAATATCCAATTCTTACATATAGTATTAAATTTCAGGGTAAGAGAAAGTCGTATGAGTGACACACTAGTTTATTATTATTAGTGGAAATTCTTTACTACAATATTTTACCATTTCCAGGAAAGCTGCTCAAGAATTTAAACGAATTACTCATAGACATATGTTAAATAATGTATGTTTTTAAGCTAAATATTCATCGCTTGTTTTTTTGTATATTTCGCGTTTTGAGGCTTCCTGATTACCGAAGTCAAGTTTTTAAACGTTTGATGTTTGTCTGTGTCTCTTAGAGTGACTTAAAAACGAATAATTTCAGGAGATTCAAAAGTTGTATTTTCAAGTTAATATAAGTTTCTTGCTGGAAAAGTTTGATCAAGACTGAAAGGTTTAAAAAAATGTTGCGTGTGAAAGTTGTCTGTATAATTTTAAGTGAACTTTTAATTTTAATAATAGATTTAAATTTTATATGAATGTAGGTGCAGTAAGGAAACGGGGGGTTAAGGGGGCGGTAGCCCCCTCATACAGAACTAATTATCATATAAAACTCTTCCAAAACCTAATTTGAATTGTTTTAACATTGGTTTACATAACATATTTCGTTATCTTGCCTCTTAATCTCCAACCTGTATTTATGGTGTTGCGTACTTGGGGGTTCGTGAGTTGTCCGAGAATGAAAGGCAAAACTTACAAAAATTCAGTAATTTATTCACAGAAAGTTCCAGAAAAATACAGGTTTATAAACCAAGTATCAGCTTCAATTCCAGCAATAAACACAGCTTAAACAACAGCTGTCAATAGCAAATCCGCAGTACAAACTGTATAGCAATAACACTTGAAGCAAGTCTCTCTCAAAGAGGCTCAAAACACTGCAACATTGACAGAAGCTGATAGACTGAACTGAACTGACTAGCCTTGGCGAAGAAAACAGACTTAAATACCCCTGCAGAAAAGTGTGGAACGTTCCAGAAATCTCCATATCTCATCAGTCAATGGGATTAGAGCTTCCATATTTGGTATATCCCTAATAAGGATTTTCTCGCCAAGGTCGCCAAAAAAATCGCCATGGTGAGAAAAAGTCGCCAAATTTGGCGCCAAATCCATTAACTGCCTTATTAGGGCTTTTTAATGCGTTTTTAAGGGAAAATAAGGCTATTTCAACGCTAAAACGACTAGAAATGCACAAAAGTAGCACTTTATCAACTTACTACGCCTCTTTGAAAGAATTTATACAAAAATAAACACAATTATTTACAATTTTGTAACAATGGTATTAGATTTCAATGTAAGAGAGTAATGTGAGTAACACACCAGATTATTTTATATATAAAGACAATTTTTATTATTATTATTATTTACTTTTTTATATAATATATATAATTTAAAGACATGCAATTTATACACTTGTTCAGACTAAGGAATAATAATTAATTACTTTAAAAATTGCAAACGGAATATTATAGAAATGATTGGTTGACTCACATTGAAATACTCATAAAATACTCATAGTATGAAAAATAAATAAATAAAATTATACATTTATTTATTTATTTATTTATTTTGAGAGGATTTTTATAATAGTCATTTTGTTCAAAACTTATTATTTTTAATATGTTAAAATATACTTCCAAAATATAACAATTGATGGGCCTAAAATTACTTAGTATCAGTACAAATGACAATTATAGATAAGATTATCAAGTTTAGGTTTCGAATTTGTTATCGCTACTAAACTCAAACAATTTTAATGCGTATAAAAAGAATTGTGCTTGTATAAAAGGGCAATATCATATCATTATTAGATATCATTTCAGGTGAATTCTATTACATTGTGTATATCCATTCCTGTGAAAATCTGAAAAGTTTGGTAAGTTGCATTTTTCTATGTCCCCCCTTCTATGTATATATATTTTTTATTTATTTATTTATGAATTTAAAAAAAAAAAAAAGAAAAAAAAATCCTTTAAAAAAATATGGGCCATACTACATGGAATGTAATGAAAAAAAAAAATTATTATTTGAAAAAAATTACTATTTATTTATTTATTTGTTAAAATAAGTATTATTATTGTTATTTTCCCGATTACAAATTGCACTAACTGTTTCTAAGTTTAACAAATATATTTCAATTAGATTTTTATTTTACCTTGTTTTAATTTTTTTAATTTTACGGGTACATTTTTTTTTTTTTTTTTTTTTTTTTTTTATAGTACGGAGTACAATTAGTCTCAATCTACGGATTTTTACGACATCAGTTTTACGATAGTTGGATACTTATCGAAATCGAAAATTTACGAAAATATAATTGAATAATTTGAAAGCGATGTTACAGTTTGAAAAAAAAAAAAAAAAAGTCCTCCATACTAAAACTAAATTCTGCTTATGCCAAAATTTCATCTTTTTTTTTTTTTTTTTTTGAAGAAAAATAAAATAAAATAAAATAAATAATAATCAGTATCAAAACGGACAGTATCGAAAAAGTTTTTTTTTTTTTTTTTTTTTTTTTTAAGGAGGAGAGGGTGAGAAGGTCGAAATGATTATATTTTATTAATGTTTTACGCCAAAGGCGCTAGTAGGATATGCTGATTGTTTGCTATTGATTTTGTTATTCTTTTATACATAAAAATAAATATTCGGTTAAATTATTAAAACATTTTTTAATGATTATTTTTTTTATGTATGTTCTGCTTAAGTTATGAATTCAATGACATATACTCCTTTTTGAATCTATATTCACATACGATTGAGAAAGCTAAATCGTTTACAATGAGGAATATATATATATATATATTCCGCCTTCATCTAAAACGAATAAATGGTCATTTTCTAAATCCCAAAACAAAAAAATAGATTTCTGAGATATGCATATAAGTCACGCTAATAATCTGAATAGACGAAATGTTCGAGAATTTCTAGTCTATCTGTACATTTCTAGATGGTGAAATAATATTCTGAATATTCTGAATGCTTTGTATTGCGAGACATTTTCGTTGATTTTCTAGAATTAAATCATAAACTAAGATTATAGTTGCTAAAACTGGTCTCTTGTATTCGCATTTATTTGCGGAGATTTTTAAATAAGTTTGACCTCGATTGTATAGACAAATAGTCTCGAATTCTAATAGGGTTTCTGGAATTCACTTTTAAAGGGTCCAAAATTTATAACTATTGGAACTATTTATACTAGGAACATGGAACTATTTATACTAGAGCTACAATTCAGATTCTAGATGTCAGTTACAAAATGTTTTTCTCTGTGCTAATTTCTTTTTTTTTTTTTTTTTTTTTTTTTTTTAAGAAAGGAAAAGAAAAGAAAAAAAAAAAAAAAAAAAGTTGAAAATATTGTTGTATAAGAACTCTTTAATTTAAAGAAAAACTTATAGTAGGTATTAAAACACAATCGTATAATTTTAAAGCTTTTAGCTAGCTCAGTTTCCAATATCATATTTCATTTTCGCAAAAAGTCCAAATTTCATTAATCATTCTTCATGTTAATCTATTACAAACGAAAAACGATAAATTTCCCAAAAATGTTTCAAGGAATTCCATAATGTTTTTTCTGTTTTCATTTTTAGATTTATTTATAATTTCCTTTTTCTTTCCTTTTCTTTCTTTCTTTATTTGATTTTTGCACAAACTGGCCTTTTACTCTTGTTATAAGGATCTATATAATATTTCTCTAACCTGGTCCAGTTACGATTATTTTGTAGAAACGATTATATAGCGACAGTAAAATACGCGAGGATAAAAAATAATATATAAGCAATATTTAAACACGCGGACTCAGTTCAGACATTTAATAAAAGAAAAAATGACGACATTTGTTTGATGAGATCATCTTATAGAAAAATTTGTTTTTAAACGTTGCATTTTTACAACCTTAGCAAGCGTCATTTTAAACCAAACAATACTTTAAAGATATAAACAAGATATGAACTTTTGTCCTAAATTGATTAAAAAACGCAATAATAAAAAATACAATAAAAATAAGTAATATATATATATATATATATATATATATATATATATATATATATATATATATATATATATATATATATATATATATATATATATATATATATATATATTGTAAAAAAAATTATGCAAAAATGAATTATTAAAAAATTTAATTAAAAATCATCGCCAACATGACGGCAAAAATTTAAAAGTCGTCATAATGGTCCTATACTAAAGCTGTCCTGCCTAGGGAAATATGAAAACTGGGTCGTTATTTGTCAGGCACGAATTTTATTTTAAAACTTTTCTTTGAATGATTTTGGGGTAACTACCATTAGCGTTTCATCCCACAAAACTAATGATAATTTAGCTTCTGATGAATTAAAATTTATATTGGAAGTGAAATTGGTGTAACACTTATGATTTCAAATTGTAAAGGTAAATAAAAGAAATAAACTGCGAAAATTTCGCACGGGTTTGCTAGTTTATATATATTTATTTATTATTTGTTTATTATTTTATTTATTTATTTGTTAGTATTTTTTGCACTAACTGGCTTTTTACTGTTGTTATCAGAATTTGAAAATAAATAAATAAATATTTGTTTTCATTTAATGTTAAAATGATGTATTAAAGAATTGAACTGTTAAATTATATTAACAATTTGTTTGATGAAAAATTCTATTAAAATTTCTGATTTTAACTCATATTTTCCTAGAAATATTTTATTCGATTTAAAAGAAAAGCAATCTCACTTAATTTATAAAATGTAATTTTTTTTTCTTTCTTTCTTTTTCAATAAATGTTTTTAACACTAGCAAAGCAGTCGACCACTGCACTAAAAATAACCTTTTTGCGATGCGATTGTATCTTTTTCTAATAAACGTATGTTTCTTTGAATGTGGGTTATTTCAAATACATAAATGCTAATGTTTTAAAAGTCTGGTGCAACTGATTATAAATTATAATAATAAAAAATAAATAAATAAATAAATAAATAAAAAAGTCCGTAAGAGAAAGATATATCTTTACGTCTATTTGATTCTTTACATCTACGACAGCTTACACTGAGAATATATATATATATACCCCTTTCATTTAGAATGAATAAGTAATCATTTTCTTAATACCTAAGTGAGAAATAAAAATAACCCATAACCCCTTCTCTGGATCTAACTGGCGTAATTTCCTAGCATTTGGTCATATACCAAATTATCGTTACTAAAACAGTCCTTTTTGCGTTCGCATTTATTTTCAGAGTTTTTTAATCGCGATTGACCACTATATATTATAGGAAAACGCTCTAGAATTTTAATATGGGCTTTTAGAACTCGCTTGCAATGAGAAATAGAATTTGTAAAGATGATATGGAACTATTTTTACTAGAGCCACAATTTAATTTCTAGTTGTCAGTCACCGATTTTTTATTTTTATTTATTTTTTCTTTTTCTTTTTCTTTTAGGACTGAGGACTATTAGTCTCAATCTGGGATTTTTGCGGCGTCATTTTTCGATAGTTGGACATTTGTCGAAATCATTTTTCCATAATTGGACATTTATCGAAATCTAAAATTTATCGAAAATATAATTGAATAATTTGAAAGCGGTGTTATAAGTTGAAAAAAAAATAATAAATAAATAAAAATAAAATAATAGTCCTCCGTCCTAAACTAAATTCTGCTTTTGCCAGAATTTCATTAAAATCATTTTTTTTTTTTTTTTTTTTTTTTTTTTTTTTTTGAAAGAAAAAGAAAAGAAAATTAATAATAATCAGTATTGTTACAAGCGATATCGAAAAAGTTTTTTTAATAATTTTTGAATTAGGAAATAAAAAGTGTGCGTGCAATAATATGAAATAAAAATAAGTAAAAAAAATAAGGTTAATGATTTATTTATTATTATTTTTTTTATTTTTTTTATTTTTTTTTGGGGGGGGGGCGGCATAAGATGAAATAATGCTTTCATGAAAAATTAAAAATTATAAAATATTAAATTTGCTCATGGATGTAAAAAATGCTTACTAAAATGAGTCGATGAAGGAAGCGAAATAAGAATTGAGTTATATTACGATAAATACGATATATAATATGATACGATATATTAGACCTATCTTCCAGGGTTAGTAGGTATTTTTGTTGAAAGAAATAGTTTGTTCGTTCGGTGCACCTTGCACATTAGTCCCGTCAGGTACAACTTGCACATTAGTCCCCTTTAAATATAGTGACCAGCGAAGCTGGCAAAGCATTCGTTGATTCACTACCTTAATTCATTTCACATTCCGTCATTTTTAACGGGGTTATATACTAGTAAATAAATAAATAATTGAAACAAGTAACAGCGATCGTAAATGCTTTATCGCTTAGTTTTGATTATCATCTTCAAACCCAAATTCTGTTGTAAAATACTAGGTTTTTTTTTTTTTTTTTTTTTTTTTTTTTTAAACTCCGTTTTGATATTTTTATTTTTTCATACGCATGAACAAATTTAACATTTTATAATTTTATAATTTTTTTTTTTTTTTTACTCACTCCGTGAAAAACGATGGATCGAGGTTCTACTGTAATACATGTTGGAAAAACATTGTTTTAGAGTAAAGTTTTTGAAGTTGAATTCTAGCTATAATTACACGTTTCAGGTTTCCTTAATTCAAAAGTCAGATTTTAGAGAATATATTTTGGGTCCGTTTATCTCTCTGTGTTAATGTCTTTTAAAAACATATATCAAACACTGATAATATTAGGAGATTTTAATTCTGTTAAATCTGCATTATGTGAGGATATTAATTGGATCATGTGCATCGTCCCTGTCATTTTCATGTGTACTGTCTCTGCATGGGTTGTAAAACAATATTGCCTCCTTGTTTTTTTTTTTTTTTTTTTTTTTTTCAGTATACCTAGGAAGAGTGCAAATTCATATCTCAGAAATTCAATATTTTCGTACCAATTACACTGCTCAGAAAGAAAAAAAAATTGAGATCTGATACCATTCTTGCTGATTCTTATGTAAAATGAACTCCTTAAAATGAATATGATTCTCATTTTGCCCAGTCACCCACCATTTTATAGATACACCACCCTTTCCATCAATTTCTTTCCCTGTTCGATAATTTTTTGTCCATGAATTTGATTTGAAGAACAAATATAATTAATTTAACACTTAAAGGCAAAAATATATAAAGTTTAAAAAATAACATTAATAACAGATTAAAAAAATATATGTAATGCATAATTTCAGTGGCAAATCCCCCTCAAAATTTTTCCTTTGTCGCAAATGTCCATGTTTTAGAATTTTCCAACTCTGTAGCTCCTCAGAAGATATTTAACGGTTAAAAGAATCCTTCCCCCACCTAAAAATCAAACTTATACCAATAAAATCACAGAAAAATGATAAAAATAGGGGGACATTAATAAAAAACAGTGGGTAATAGGGCAAAATGGGCGTCCTATTCGGATTCAGAAGGTCGTTTTACATAAGAATATGGTGAAATGGTGTCAGAGGTAATTTTCATGCCGAGCAGGTAAGTCATAAAAACATAAAATCAGCTTTGTTCAGGCTCACTTTTTTAAGTATTAAGCAAGATTTTTTTTCATTAAAAATGCGTTTATAAAGTCAATTTATACTATTGCAGTAAGAATAAAATTTGTGGTATTAATAAGTGAAATATATATATATATATACGTTTCCAATAATATAAACTTTCTTTTTCAGGTAGAAAATACAGTCTACTACTGTAAAAGTGGAAAGGGCTCTTTTAGAAGTCGAAGACTTCATATCTTGACTAAAAATTAGAAAAAGTGATATCGCAGTAAGTAGTATATCTCTTCCGGTAAATAAATAAATAAATAGATAAATAAATAAGATTAATTCGCCTTTCTATATAATGTAAGGTAATTTTATTTACTATATCGTGTTTTGGTGTTAATAAAAAATTGTAATAAACTAAAACGCATTCTAGCGGTTGATATTACATTATTTAGATTAAACAGAACATTTTCAAGAAATGGAAAGACATATATTCGTGAAATAAAGTAAATATACATATATATTATTAATTTATTAAAATAATATCTAATATAATTATTTCAAATTACGTTATAACTAAAAAATAATAATAATAAATAAATAAAGTAAAATAAAATAAAGTAAAGTTAAATTACATGATTTTAAATTAAAAATTGTTACTTTATTTTTTATGTAAAAGGAATATCTTTGAATATATGTCTTATAAAGTTAAGAATCTATCCGGGATAAAATTTTCTTTTGACTTTGTGACAATCTTATATTTTTTATTTGAATTATAAGTATTAGCAGAAATAATCTAGTAAAATTTTATTTATGAAAACATTTTCATTTCTTTCTCATAAATAATTTATAAAATATTCCCAAACTTGGGTATCAAATAAATAGGTACAGAAAATTTCTCTTTTAATTAAAAATTCGATTTATTATAATTTTTTCTATGATTAATAACACTTTTCATGCCTTAAAACGCAATAAGTACTGTAATCAGAAGCCACCACAGAACTGGCGTTTTAAAGTAATAAGTATAAAACTTTGAATAAACAACATAAATTGCAATAAACTCGCAACAATTGTTTCAGGTCGAAAGAACACACGACCCTTCGCCAGGCGAACGAAATAGACATGAGTGCTGCTTTGATTGCAGCATGTTAAGATTTACAAGACCACACAAAAATATTCAGATTCATTAAGTGCTATAGTTAGAATTTGCCTGAAATTCATTTTCGTTTGTGTTAAACGTTTTCACACTTTAAAACAATGTTCATGAATAAACATGATTTCAGTTTTACTATCGATGTTTTAATAGAGTCTGTCAGTCCATTCCATAGTTTTTATTAATGTTTATACTAGAATGTCTTAAAATTTATTTATTATTCAAGGTTACTATGGCATGTTATCTTTCAAAAATAGTATAAATATCGTGAAGGGTTTGAGTAGAAGAACTAGCAAAATTTTGTCTATGCATTACGGACTAAGAGCCATATTTTGAAGCCTATTTCGATAACCATGTACTACATACAGCATAACGAAATGAATGTACGTTATTAAGATACACAAAATCACTCTCTCTAATTCACTATGAGATATAAAGGGAAATGATTAATGTAAATTTTTATGTTGTGAGGATATTTTTGGTACATCATACGGTGTGCAAAGTTTAGACGATACACAAAGTTTAGATGGCTAATTTATCTTTAGAAAGCAATAAAAACACTTGAATGAGACCTTATACAGCATAGCTAAAAACAAAACACAATTTGGATGGCTTGCTTTTTTAGACTATATACTACAAAAGCAATTACTACCTGGGGGCTACACAAAAGTAACCTGCTATATCGTTTTTCTTTAGAAAACTGAAAAATCTATAAAAATAGTTTTGGTGACTTCTCTTCCTACCTAATAAAAAAGAAGTATTTTATTATTACTTTTGATTAATGAGATATCAGATTTTTGCTACAAAGTAAACTTTTGAAGTAAAATGTTTCCGTTTCTTCCCCTTTATATCTCTTTATGGTTTTTCTTTTAAATTAAATTTTAAGGAATTTTTATAATTTTTAATGAAAAGTTCTAAAAAATGTTTGTTAAGCCCAATTAGCATAACATTATATACAGCTTTATAAATGATAATCAAAATCTAACATTAAGAAAGTCTAAATTTGGCTATTTATTATTAAAAAACCTCGTTATGAACATTGAGATGGAAGTTAACTATTGCCATTTTTAACTGATAAATGCCATATTATTATTAATCATCTACTAGGTCGGTAATTTCATTGCATAATAATTCCAGACGATTTTTGTATCTAAATATTAAAATTATATCAATTTTCCATGAAGAATGTCGCCTTCGTAGAAAATGGACTGAACTTGTATGTACCGCGATAGTGGCTGCAAAAATCACTCGATTGACTTGAAAATTGTTACGCATGTTCAGGCTGTTTACAGAAATCACTATTTAGTTTTTATACTTATATTGTTTATGTACAAAAGCATTTCAAAGTTTTTTTTTTTTTTTTTTTTTTATCATTAAGACATGAGGACAGAATTTCGTTCAAACACATTATAATATGATTACACTGCATTCCAAAAATAAGAAAATAAATAAAATAAATAAGTAAATAATATTACCGTACATTATTGAGATGCTTATAAGCATATTTTCTGTATAAAATGCGTGCTAAGACTTAATAATTAATGTACAGGACCTTACAAAAGTGTTCCGAAAGTGTCACGTAATCATACAAATTATGTGAAATTTCGAACAATTTATACGGGAGCTACACAGAATAAGTTGTACAATGTACAGTTTCCACTGATGTGTATAATGTTGATATGACTCATGTACAGAGACACACAGAAGAATTTCGTGACATTAGAGCCTATGGGCGGTTTTTTTATTTAAACGCATTTTAGCGCGTTTATGCTGCATTCAAAATAATTAATATAACATGCATTACTAAGATGCTTGAAAACATGTTTTTACTAGAAAAAAAGGTATTTAAAGACTAAATAATTTATTTATAAGCACCATATAAAAGAATTCCGATGACATTCTATTTCCTAATATCATCCATATGATACCAAATCTGGTTCAATTATTAATTCGTTACAAGAAATTAGTTGTATATATTTTATTTGTGCATATAATAACTGTGGCTCATGTACAGAGACACACAAAAGAATTTCGTACCATTAGGGTCTATAGACGGTATTTCTAATAATTACATTTTAAAATGGTTACATTACATTAAACATAATGAAATAAATATACGTTACTGGAAGTTTTAAAAGCATTTTTCTGTAGAAAATGGTAAGCGTAGACTTGGTAATTGGTTTACAGGATTACACAAAATAATTCCGTTATGTTACACAATCATATGACATGGAATGTCGTACAAGTACTTACGAGTTACAAAGAGTTAACACAAGGCTATGTGTTGCAAGTAAATACATACAGGGTGATTATAATTAAAGTTGAGATTTCAAAATGCTATAATTTTAAAACTACCCATCAGAGCGATTTGATATTTTACCAGAGCAATCGTGAGGCAATGAAATTTTGTTTGGGGGAGGAAAAAAATTTTTCCAAACTGTGCCATTAATTTTCCGTGAAGTATTTGTTTCATGAAGCTCCTCTTTTTACTATGACTGTTTCCACTGTAAACACGCATTCTCGTCTTTTCGCTTTAAAAAAATGTAGTAAACCCTTGAAGTCTCTTGTTTCTGCTATTCCATTGTGTTGCTAATAACATTTCTGTGCTTAATGAGTCCATTTAGGCGTTTCCCCTGACATTACACTGACAGCATCATCTATAGGAATATGTTGGAACTACTTTTTTCCTCCCCCAAACAAAATTTCATTGCCTCGCGATTGCTCTGGTAAAATATCAAATCGCTCTGATGGGTAGTTTTAAAGTTATAGCGTTTTGAAATCGTAACTTTAATTATAATCAGCCTGTATTACACACATACATATGTTGATACAGGTAGACAGATACTATAGGGGGTTGACAGGGGGGGGGGACCGCAACCCCCTTAGAAACGTACCTGGTTATGTAGTGAGTTAATTACAAATACATATATATATATATATATATATATATATATATATATATATGACCTGATGAGTAATGAGTGAGGAAAATATGACGTTGGGACTTCTGATTTCCTGATCCACTAGTTTAATATCTTGTGAACCAGTTATCAAATCGAACTAAAAGTTACAGCGTTGGATAAATTTGTCCTAATTAATAAGAGTAACATTCGCAGTGGTAGGTTGAATGGTGTATTTTCTATAGTGAATGAAAACCTAATATACTATCACAAACATTTTATTAAAATAAAATCGCGGTTCAAAAAAAAAATTTTTTTTTTCTTTTTTGAGTGGTCGTAGCTGGCACTGTCCGGGAGGCCTATTGTATTATATTGGATGTTTAATGATCGGATTAAGCGGATTTATATTTTAAATGGAAAATTTAAATTTAAGTTAACTGATATATTAAAAATCTGATTAGCCCTAAGGTGAAAAAATACTTTTTCGTTTAAGATATTTCTGAATAAGCTTTAACTTATTATTCTACTATCCTTATAACAGACTGTACAAAATTTTTATGTGATTTAAACTATTACACATTTGATAAATAAATGAAATTTAAATTTACTTGAACATTGTCTTTTCAGTGCATTCTATTGTACTGAAAAGTGCATTCTACTAATTTATTTGTCGCACATTCAATAAACTTTTCTGAAAGTTTAATTATTAATCCTAAACCAAGTTCTTAAATTAATTCAAATTATAAGTCAAAATACCTTCCTTAATCAATTTTGTTTTCCATTTGTTTCAGAGATAAAAATGGAAGAACTAACAATTGGAAATGTTTTATCAAAAGAGAAGAAGGAAGTTTCCAGATCTGATGAAAAAGAAGATGACAGAGATACAGATAGCAGCAACTCTGATAGCAGCAGTGATTCCGATTCAGATTCAGAAGACGAATATGAATGCGAAGTCTGTGAGAAAACATTTTCAAGTTATTTGTCCCTCAGACAGCACCAGAAAGGGAAAAAACATGCAAAAGCCGTTTTGAAAAAGAAAAAGGAAAAGAAACTGTTGAATATGGATACCACAAAAGAAAGCGATGATGAAGATCAGATAGTTCAAGAACCTTATGCAGAGTGCAAAATATGCAAAAAGGAATTTTATGGTCCAGAAGCTTACGAGCAACATTTGAAAAGCAAGAAACACAAACAAAAAGCTTTGGAGGCTTCCATTCTAGAACAAGTTCAAGAAGAGGGGAAAATAAATGTAGATAAGCTACGAGATCTTTGTAAGAGCAAACAAACATCAGACGACGTTCTTGAAAATGTAAAGCAAAAAATTACGCCATTAACTTTGGATGATGAAGATAACAAGGAAGAAGAATTCGAGTGCAAGGAGTGCGAAAAGCTGTTTAGTGGATTAATTCCGTATACGCAACATTTGATGAGTAAGACCCATGCAAAGAAAGTAGAAAAGAATAGTCTCTTTCACAAAGTTATTCCAGGAACATCCAAAGAAGAAGAAAATCCAGTAAAATCTGAACATGGCGAATTAAACACTCTCTGCATAGAAGATGACGTCTTGATTTGCAAATCATGCTCCACTTCGTTCTCTGGACCAGAAAATGCTTTGACTCACATGAAAAGTAAGAAACATGCCAAAAATTTGGAGAAGTACATAAGAAAACTTGAAAAAAGAAAGGAAAAGAAACGCACTAAGGAACCTGATGCGGAGCCAAGCAAAGAGAACAAGGAAAAAGCAATAAATGAAAGCCATGATGAAACAACAAAAAAGCAACCCCAATCAGTTCCTAACACTTCCAGTGAACAAGAGGTCGCAAGCAGTCCTGCAAATACCTCTGTAAAACCTTCCACTTCCACTAATAAAGATAGTAATGAATTCCTTGCTTTTGAAAAGTATAAAGAATATAAAGCAATAATGAATTCTCCAGAAGAAAAGGACATACTAAAATGAAAATTTTACAATATACTGTTTTATTCATTTATTTATTTTTATCTTTATTTTTATTTATTTTATTTTATTTTATTTTATTTATTTAGTATTGTTTAAACGAATGAACGTTTGATCAAGAAATGATGAACTAAAAAATATATGTGTATTTATGTTATTAATTTTTTTCCAAACCTTATCATCTGATGAGACTGAAGAAAAAACTTTATTTTAAATGAGTATAAATGTTCTCGTTTTTAAATTATTGTGTAATATAAATTTGTATATAATGTACAAATTGTAAATTTTAAAAGAAGATGTTGAAAATTATGTTTCATTTATAGTTTTTGATTAAATAAAAATTGGTTTACCAAATTTGAAAAATTTTAACTTATGAATATTTTTTTAATATATTCTTTTTACATTATTAATCTTTATTATAATGAAATATTTTGGAAACATTTTAAAGATAGTTTTAATAATTTTTCTATCGTTAAAAATATTGGAAATATTTTTATTATTAACACTTTTAAAAGTTAATACATTATGGGTGTAAATTTATAAGAGAAATAATAATAATAATAATAACACAAGTCTAGATCTAAAATTTTAATTTAAAAATTTTGGCTGATTTTTATGTTTTCTGATTTGCTGAAACCGAAACTAAAGCCTATCTTTCTCTATCACATACAGATTTTCGTTAATACAGGGTGTCTACCGACACAATTTCTTCCATAACTCTTCCATCAGTTTAATTATATGGTAACTTTTATAGTCTGCCAGCATTATTAATTATAATTAAACTTGGAAAACCACTAGAAACTACCGAAAATGAAGAAATTGCATCAGTAGACATACTCTGTTACTGACAAAAATCTGTACGTGACAGAGAAAAGCTGGCTTTATTTTCTATTTCAGGACAACAAAAAACAAGTATCAGCTAAAATTATCAAATCAGATTTCGCCAACATTCTTTTTGTGGACCTGTGTAATTAAAAGAAAAATACCAGGAATTGAGAAAATCATTATTTTCTGTTTTATTCCATTTCAAGAACGATAAAATTAAAAGCTTATTCGTAAGAATGAAAGAAGAAGCGCATGTAAATTCAGAATCCTACCATTATACTAATTCTTTACCACACACACATATATACAGTTAAATATTATTATTATTATTTTAATTATAAAATAAAAAATAAATATTATAAAATTAACTCTTAAATGCCGAGTATCACCTTTCGACAACACACTCAATTTTGCCTTCTAAAGTGTTATTAGAATAATATTGAAGCTCTAATATTTTATGTTTGCCAAATGAAAACAAATTGCTTTTCAGCCGGAAAACGTAGTTAAAATAAAGCATGATTTTTTAAAAGCATTTTCTCCGTGTCTTATTTAAGAGAGGAAAGAATTGAAACATTTTTTAATTGATTTTTAAAAAATCAGGCATTTAAGTGTTAAATATTAAAAATAAATTAATATTAACTTAAAGCTATTTCTGAAATATATCCGTTTACAACTAAGTGTTTCCTATAATAAAATATTTCGAAAACTTATTTATTTATTTATTTATTACACAAGATTAAAATTCTGTCCGTAAATATTGTAAATTATAATTTCAAATTTATGTGAATTTTCCTTAGTGAATATCAATTTATAATTACTTGCTACCTCATAATATATATATATATATATATATATATATATATATATATATATATATATATATATATATATATATATATATATATATATAGTTAATATAATTTTAAAAAAAATCTATGCTATGATAAATATTACAAATATGTACGTATATACAATCGGCAGTAAAATTATTCGAGCTCTAGCAGTAATTCCTATGAAAAAATTGTACACTTAATACTGTTTTGTTAAATAAATCTTTGTCGAATCACGTTCTTAGACTGACTGAGAAGATGAGACTACAAGGACTTAAGCAAAGCAGTATTAAGAACACTTTTTTACATAGGAATTATTGCTAGTGTTCCAAAAATTTTGCTGACGAATATATATATATATTATATATCATAAATTTAAATCTTAAAAATAAAGAATTATTAATTTCAGGTTCTTTCCACATATTTGCTGGCAACTATTTGAAATTAAAATAAAATATTTTGAAAACATCTTTTTTTTTTTTTTTTTTTTTTTTTTTTTTTTTTTTTAAGATTAGTATTATGTCCTAATAAATAATAATTGGTATTTCAAATGTATTGGAATTCATCTTACTAGATATCAATACACTATCAATTACAATGATATAAAAAATGATTTCAAAATGAAGCATACAAAATTTATAAAAAATGATTTAAAAAATAGACATAAAAAGTTAAACATAAAAAATTATATTAATTATAAATTAATTATTTTTACTTTCTCTTACCCATAAGGTAGAGAAAGTATTGTTTTTGGGTCAAATTTACGAACGCGAGATTTTGTTATTCGTTCAGACACGTTCTGAGGTCAACTAAATAGGAAAATGTCTGTGAGTCTGTGTGTATGTCTGTGTGTCCGTGTGTGTGTCTAACTGTTATCAGCATATCTCAAGAACAAATAGTAGCAGACATTCCAAACTTGGTATTCTAAATATGCATCATATATAGATGCCACAGTAAGCTTTTCGTTTAGATCATGCAAATGGTTCGTCTACAGGGACAACCGAGAGAATTCTAATACATTACGTCTATGTGGGAAATTACAGATAAGTAGAGTTTAACGTCTATAGACTGCACTAAACCAAATGAAATGAATATATATATATATTGTAATAGAGATAGTCAACTGGGAAAAAAATTTTGTATATGTAGGAGCCTCGCCTCCAGCCCCTGGGGGGGGGGGGAAGTCTCCCCTCGAGGAGAGTAAATTATCATGATGGGTATATTTCAAACGAGATCGCCAATACCTTTAAAACGAATGGTTGAACCATCGATCTTCGATAATTTAAAACAAAGTTATCATTTTTTTTTTTTTTTTTTTTTTTTTTTTTTTACTTTTAACCAAAAAAAAAAAAAAAAAAAAACCTTAGAACAAAAAAAACTTATTTTTTTTTCCTTAATATTGAGATTAAAATGGACTTTTTTCGGATATTTAGTGTTATACTTCTTCTCTAATATGGAAATCGTCTGCATTATCATAAAACATGTATTTTTTAAATAATAATTTTAATAAATTATTTTTTAAAAACAGAATTATTTTGTAATAACCGAATTAAATTTTCTATAAATCTAGGTACATTAATGAAACGGGGGGTTGAGGGGGGTGTTAGCCCCCCTCACACAGAATTAATTATCATATAAAACTCTTCCGAAGCCTAATTTGAATTGTTTAACATAGGTTTACATAACATCGTTATCTTACCTCTTAATCTCCAACCTGTATTTATAGTATTAAATTTTAGGGTAAGAGAAAGTCGTGTGAGTGACACACCAGATTATTAAAATTAATTATGATTAATATTATAGCCTTAATAATTGTTAATTATAATTTCAAATTTATTGGAATTATCCTTGCTTTTTGCTTACATTGCAATCTTATAAAAGAATCATTTAATAAACATAGTTATGCAATGTTTAAAAAAAAAAAAAAAAAAAAAAAAATCAATTAATAATCACAAAGTTAAATATTAAAAAAAAGTAATATTAAACTAAGGTTCTTTTCAAATATTTGCTGGCAAATATTTCATCCGTAATACACACACACGCATATATATATATATATATATATATACATATATATATATTCTAATTTAATATTCAAGTACATGTACTGTCATAAAAAAAAAAAAAATAAATAAATAAAAAAAAATCAATTCCCTGTCTAATTTTGACGTAAATTGTGGTAGAAGTACATGGCTGGGGCCCATCGATTTGTAATAACATGTAATAACACTGCTCGGCATGAAAATTGCCCCTAACACCATTTTTGCAAATTCTTATGTAATATGACCTCCTGAATCCGAATATGACGGCCATTTTGCCCTATCACCCACCGTTTTTGGGGACCCCCCCCCTACTAGTGGAGAAAAAATATATTTTAACTGTTAAATAACTTCTGAGGGCCTAAAGACGCGAAAAATTTTATAACATGAATATTTACAACAAGGGGAAGATTTGGGGGAAGGGGGGGGGGGGATTTGCCACTGAAATTATAATTTACATTTATTATATTTTATTAATCCATTATTATTATCACTTATTATACATTACATTTTTTTTTTAAGAGTTAAAATATTTATTTCCCGTTCTTTAAATCAAATTCATGGCCATAAAATTACTGAAGAGTGATAAAAATTGGGGGAGGAGGTGACGTCCCGAGAAAAGATGAGTGATGGGGCAAAATGGGGGGTCATATTCGACTTTAGGAGGTCATTTTACATAACAATCAGCAAAAATGGTATTAGGGCTCGATTTGTTTTTAATCGTTGTGTTATTAATGCAATATTTAATTTTTTTTCTTAGGGGTCATCTACATATTAAAATTTACCTCAAATTCATTTTTTTAATGACACCACCCACATTTGATTCCATATTCAAATTCCTGAGATCAAGGCGGTTCACAAAAAAGTATATGATTTATATATTTTTAATTAATTCTTGATAAGTTTACAAACAAAAATGTATTAGGGCTAAATCCCTACATTTAAAATAATTAAATTAAGATCTCACTCAGTAAAGTTAAATACAGGCTAGAATCCCTTAGGAAGTCCCTCTCGGAGGGCACTCCCACTCAGGACTAGGACCCTAGAGCAGTTAATTGGCCTTAATCCCCAAAACCCAACCCAGCACTCAGAAAAGTATTATATCCATTCATATAATAACCGGAAAAGAAGTATGACAACTTTAAATATAAAATAAAGTCAAGTCAAGTCAAAATAAGAAGTGGTGTTTACATCTAAACTTATCTGAAAAACAGTTTTAATTCATGTGTATACAAATTTATAGATGATACAAATGGTAACAAGTGATGCTCCCCTAACAACAATAAAAAATCTGGAGTGACTCCACTCGGTTTTTTCAACATTAAGTAATTAAAAGATGTATAAATAAATTAAAGTAAGGTAAGTAGTTAAATAAATAAAAGAGAAAATTATAATAGGATGTTTGAGTATTTTACTTCAGGTAATTTGATTCTATAGATCACAATGATAAAGGAATTTTTGTTGTGTCGCTGTAAAAATCTATAAATGAGATTCACCAAAAATTTTACAGTTCGTAAGAAAGCAACTTATAATATCTGTATAAATTTTTAGCTCAATTAAATTTTTTATTTAATCGCTAATTTTCATTTTATCGCTTTTTATTTATTTATTTATTTATTTATTTATTTTTTATTATTATTATTTTTTTTTTTTTATCGCTAATGCATATTAAATAATTTGAGCCCATAAGCCTTCATGATAAAGATTATTTTGTTGTGTCCCTGTAAAAAAAAAAAAAAAAAAAAAAAAAACTATAAGTGCTTGAATCTCCTAAATTCATACAGTCCTTGTGACGGTGACCTATAACATGTGTATAAATTTTTAGTTCATTAGAATAAGGCGTTCAGACGCTATCGCAATTTAAATAATTTAGACCTATAATCATAATGATAAAGTATTTTTCTTTGTATCCCTGTAAAAAAAAAAAAAAAAAAAAAAAAAAAACTATAAGTGGTAGATTTAAAAGAATTAATAGGGATCGTGCTATACGGTAACCTATAACATACTTACTAACTTTCAACTCAATTGATCAAAGCGTTAAGACGCTATTATGTTCACTTCACATACATGCATACGTACGTATTACATATATATACGCATCACTGTAAAAGTAGCAGAAATCAACTCAAAGCATCTCAAAACGTATAGAAACTCTAAAATGTCAAAGCTGAATTTTTGTCATGATTACAACACTTTCTTTACATATATATGTTCTGAAAATGAAATTAGAATGTTACTGTAACTTGAAAATAATTATAGGAATGAGTTATGAATTAGAAACCTATATTTTTGGTGATACCTGTTCTATCCGTGCAAAAATTAATATAGGTCATAATTCATAATTTTTTCGAATATGAATTTATTAATAATTTTCATTGTTCAAAAAAAAAAAAAAAAAATTAATCAAAAATGTGTTTTAGTCAGTACTTCTAATACATAAAAAAAAAGAAAAAAAAAAAAAAATGAAATTTGAGTATAATAATTCTTCCTGCAGATATGAATTAATGTTTGTCACATTCTTTTAACAATAGAACCCCCATATTTTGACAGTTTATAACACTAAAAAAAAAAAAAATAAATAAAAAAAAAATACGTGTGGCACTCGAGGACTGCCGCGGTAAAGCTATTGCATAGCATTTTTTATCAACTTATGCAATTATAATTATTTATTTATTTTATTTATGCAGTATTTTTTTTTTCTTTGATATTAATTCGAGTTTTTTCTTTGATATTAATTCAAGTTACACTTATTGAGCGTGGTGACCGATAAGAAAACAAATTTTTTTCTTTTATTGAATAAATGAGAATATATCCGCAATGAGAATATATCAAAAATATCCGCAATCGATTTGTAGGTATCGAAAACCTCGATGTACCAAATTTCAATGATCTAACTCTATTTTTTGAAAAAAGGTATTTTAATAGGTTTTTAAAGGCCTGCAAGTCGAATGGGGATATTCAAGTTTTTTCTTTGATATAATTTCAAGTTACACTTTTTGAGCGTGGTGACCGATAAGAAAACAAATTTTAATAGAGAAAAGGTATTTAATAGGTTTTAAAGGCCTGCAAGTCGAATGGGGATATTCAAGTTTTTTCTTTGATATTAATGAATAAGATAACAATAATAAGAAAGCAAATTTTAATAGAGAAAAGGTATTTTAATAGGTTTTAAAGGCCTGCAAGTCGAATGGGGATATTCAAGTTTTTTCTTTGATATTAATTCAAGTTACACTTTTTGAGCGTGGTGACCGATAAGAAAGCAAATTTTAATAGAGAAAAGGTATTTAATAGGTTTTAAAGGCCTGCAAGTCGAATGGGGACATTCAAGTTTTTTCTTTGATATTAATGAATAAGATAACAATAATGATAAGATAACAATAATGATAAGAAAACAAATTTTAATAGAGAAAAGGTATTTAATAGGTTTTAAAGGTCTGCAAGTCGAATGGGGATATTCACGTTTTTTCTTTGATATTAATTCAAGTTACACTTTTTGAGCGTGGTGACCGATATAAAACAAATTTTAATAGAGAAAAGGTATTTAATAGGTTTTAAAGGCCTGCAAGTCGAATGGGGATATTCAAGGTTTTTCTTTGATATTAATGAATAAGATAACAATAATGATAAGAAAACAAATTTTAATAGAGAAAAGGTATTTTAATAGGTTTTAAAGGCCTGCCAGTCGAATGGGGATATTCAATTTTTTTTCTTTGATATTAATTCAAGTTACACTTTTTGAGCGTGGTGACCGATAAGGAAACAAATTTTAATAGAGAAAAGGTATTTAATAGGTTTTAAAGGCCTGCAAGTCGAATGGGGATATTCAAGTTTTTTCTTTGATATTAATTCAAGTTACACTTTTTGAGCGCGGTGAACGATATAAAACAAATTTTAATAGAGAAAAGGTATTTAATAGGTTTTAAAGGCCTGCAAGTCGAATGGGGCCATTCAAGTTTTTTCTTTGATATTAATGAATAAGATAACAATAATGATAAGATAACAATAATGATAAGAAAACAAATTTTAATAGAGAAAAGGTATTTTAATAGGTTTTAAAGGCCTGCAAGTCGAATGGGGATATTCAATTTTTTTCTTTGATATTAATGAATAAGATAACAATAATTATAAGAAAACAATAATGATAAGAAAAAAATTTTAATAGAGAAAAGGTATTTTAATAGGTTTTAAAGGCCTGCAAGTCGAATGGGGATATTCAAGTTTTTTCTTTGATATTAATTCAAGTTACACTTTTTGAGCGTGGTGACCGATAAGAAAACGAATTTTAATAGAGAAAAGGCATTTAATAGGTTTTTAAGGCCTGCAAGTCGAATGGGGATATTAAAGTTTTTTCTTTGATATTAATTCAAGTTACACTTTTTGAGCGTGGTGACCGATAAAACAAATTTTAATAGAGAAAAGGTATTTAATAGGTTTTAAAGGCCTGCAAGTCGAATGGGGATATTCAAGTTTTTTCTTTGATATTAATTCAAGTTACACTTTTTGAGCGCGGTGACCGATATAAAACAAATTTTAATAGAGAAAAGGTATTTAATAGGTTTTAAAGGCCTGCAAGTCGAATGGGGCCATTCAAGTTTTTTCTTTGATATTAATGAATAAGATAACAATAATGATAAGAAAACAAATTTTAATAGAGAAAAGATATTTTAATAGGTTTTAAAGGCCTGCAAGTCGAATGGGGATATTCAATTTTTTTCTTTGATATTAATTCAAGTTACGCTTTTTGAGCGTGGTGACCGATAAGAAAACAAATTTTAATAGAGAAAAGGTATTTAATAGGTTTTAAAGGCCTGCAAGTCGAATGGGGATATTAAAGCTTTTTCTTTGATATTAATTCAAGTTACACTTTTTGGGCGTGGTGACCGATATAAAACAAATTTTAATAGAGAAAAGGTATTTAATAGGTTTTAAAGGCCTGCAAGTCGAATGGGGATATTCAAGGTTTTTCATTGATATTAATGAGTAAGATAACAATAATGATAAGATAACAATAATGATAAGAAAACAAATTTTAATAGAGAAAAGGTATTTTAATAGGTTTTAAAGGCCTGCAAGTCAAAGGGGATATTCAATTTTTTTCTTTGATATTAATTCAAGTTACACTTTTTGAGCGTGGTGACCGATAAGAAAACAAATTTTAATAGAGAAAAGGTAATTAATAGGTTTTAAAGGCCTGCAAGTCGAATGGGGATATTCAAGTTTTTTCTTTGATATTAATTCAAGTTAAACTTTTTGAACGTGGTGACCGATAAGGAAACAAATTTTAATAGAGAAAAGGTATTTAATAGGTTTTAAAGGCCTGCAAGTCGAATGTGGATATTCAAGTTTTTTCTTTGATATTAATTCAAGTTACACTTTTTGAGCGTGGTGACCGATATAAAACAAATTTTAATAGAGAAAAGGTATTTAATAGGTTTTAAAGGCCTGCAAGTCGAATGGGGATATTCAAGTTTTTTCTTTGATATTAATGAATAAGATAACAATAATAAGAAAGCAAATTTTAATAGAGAAAAGGTATTTTAATAGGTTTTAAAGGCCTGCAAGTCGAATGGGGATATTCAAGTTTTTTCTTTGATATTAATTCAAGTTACACTTTTTGAGCGTGGTGACCGATAAGAAAGCAAATTTTAATAGAGAAAAGGTATTTAATAGGTTTTAAAGGCCTGCAAGTCGAATGGGGACATTCAAGTTTTTTCTTTGATATTAATGAATAAGATAACAATAATGATAAGATAACAATAATGATAAGAAAACAAATTTTAATAGAGAAAAGGTATTTAATAGGTTTTAAAGGTCTGCAAGTCGAATGGGGATATTCACGTTTTTTCTTTGATATTAATTCAAGTTACACTTTTTGAGCGTGGTGACCGATATAAAACAAATTTTAATAGAGAAAAGGTATTTAATAGGTTTTAAAGGCCTGCAAGTCGAATGGGGATATTCAAGGTTTTTCTTTGATATTAATGAATAAGATAACAATAATGATAAGAAAACAAATTTTAATAGAGAAAAGGTATTTTAATAGGTTTTAAAGGCCTGCCAGTCGAATGGGGAAATTCAATTTTTTTTCTTTGATATTAATTCAAGTTACACTTTTTGAGCGTGGTGACCGATAAGGAAACAAATTTTAATAGAGAAAAGGTATTTAATAGGTTTTAAAGGCCTGCAAGTCGAATGGGGATATTCAAGTTTTTTCTTTGATATTAATTCAAGTTACACTTTTTGAGCGCGGTGAACGATATAAAACAAATTTTAATAGAGAAAAGGTATTTAATAGGTTTTAAAGGCCTGCAAGTCGAATGGGGCCATTCAAGTTTTTTCTTTGATATTAATGAATAAGATAACAATAATGATAAGATAACAATAATGATAAGAAAACAAATTTTAATAGAGAAAAGGTATTTTAATAGGTTTTAAAGGCCTGCAAGTCGAATGGGGATATTCAATTTTTTTCTTTGATATTAATGAATAAGATAACAATAATTATAAGAAAACAATAATGATAAGAAAAAAATTTTAATAGAGAAAAGGTATTTTAATAGGTTTTAAAGGCCTGCAAGTCGAATGGGGATATTCAAGTTTTTTCTTTGATATTAATTCAAGTTACACTTTTTGAGCGTGGTGACCGATAAGAAAACGAATTTTAATAGAGAAAAGGCATTTAATAGGTTTTTAAGGCCTGCAAGTCGAATGGGGATATTAAAGTTTTTTCTTTGATATTAATTCAAGTTACACTTTTTGAGCGTGGTGACCGATAAAACAAATTTTAATAGAGAAAAGGTATTTAATAGGTTTTAAAGGCCTGCAAGTCGAATGGGGATATTCAAGTTTTTTCTTTGATATTAATTCAAGTTACACTTTTTGAGCGCGGTGACCGATATAAAACAAATTTTAATAGAGAAAAGGTATTTAATAGGTTTTAAAGGCCTGCAAGTCGAATGGGGCCATTCAAGTTTTTTCTTTGATATTAATGAATAAGATAACAATAATGATAAGAAAACAAATTTTAATAGAGAAAAGATATTTTAATAGGTTTTAAAGGCCTGCAAGTCGAATGGGGATATTCAATTTTTTTCTTTGATATTAATTCAAGTTACGCTTTTTGAGCGTGGTGACCGATAAGAAAACAAATTTTAATAGAGAAAAGGTATTTAATAGGTTTTAAAGGCCTGCAAGTCGAATGGGGATATTAAAGCTTTTTCTTTGATATTAATTCAAGTTACACTTTTTGGGCGTGGTGACCGATATAAAACAAATTTTAATAGAGAAAAGGTATTTAATAGGTTTTAAAGGCCTGCAAGTCGAATGGGGATATTCAAGGTTTTTCATTGATATTAATGAGTAAGATAACAATAATGATAAGATAACAATAATGATAAGAAAACAAATTTTAATAGAGAAAAGGTATTTTAATAGGTTTTAAAGGCCTGCAAGTCAAAGGGGATATTCAATTTTTTTCTTTGATATTAATTCAAGTTACACTTTTTGAGCGTGGTGACCGATAAGAAAACAAATTTTAATAGAGAAAAGGTAATTAATAGGTTTTAAAGGCCTGCAAGTCGAATGGGGATATTCAAGTTTTTTCTTTGATATTAATTCAAGTTAAACTTTTTGAACGTGGTGACCGATAAGGAAACAAATTTTAATAGAGAAAAGGTATTTAATAGGTTTTAAAGGCCTGCAAGTCGAATGTGGATATTCAAGTTTTTTCTTTGATATTAATTCAAGTTACACTTTTTGAGCGTGGTGACCGATATAAAACAAATTTTAATAGAGAAAAGGTATTTAATAGGTTTTAAAGGCCTGCAAGTCGAATGGGGATATTCAAGTTTTTTCTTTGATATTAATGAATAAGATAACAATAATAAGAAAGCAAATTTTAATAGAGAAAAGGTATTTTAATAGGTTTTAAAGGCCTGCAAGTCGAATGGGGATATTCAAGTTTTTTCTTTGATATTAATTCAAGTTACACTTTTTGAGCGTGGTGACCGATAAGAAAGCAAATTTTAATAGAGAAAAGGTATTTAATAGGTTTTAAAGGCCTGCAAGTCGAATGGGGACATTCAAGTTTTTTCTTTGATATTAATGAATAAGATAACAATAATGATAAGATAACAATAATGATAAGAAAACAAATTTTAATAGAGAAAAGGTATTTAATAGGTTTTAAAGGTCTGCAAGTCGAATGGGGATATTCACGTTTTTTCTTTGATATTAATTCAAGTTACACTTTTTGAGCGTGGTGACCGATATAAAACAAATTTTAATAGAGAAAAGGTATTTAATAGGTTTTAAAGGCCTGCAAGTCGAATGGGGATATTCAAGGTTTTTCTTTGATATTAATGAATAAGATAACAATAATGATAAGAAAACAAATTTTAATAGAGAAAAGGTATTTTAATAGGTTTTAAAGGCCTGCCAGTCGAATGGGGATATTCAATTTTTTTTCTTTGATATTAATTCAAGTTACACTTTTTGAGCGTGGTGACCGATAAGGAAACAAATTTTAATAGAGAAAAGGTATTTAATAGGTTTTAAAGGCCTGCAAGTCGAATGGGGATATTCAAGTTTTTTCTTTGATATTAATTCAAGTTACACTTTTTGAGCGCGGTGAACGATATAAAACAAATTTTAATAGAGAAAAGGTATTTAATAGGTTTTAAAGGCCTGCAAGTCGAATGGGGCCATTCAAGTTTTTTCTTTGATATTAATGAATAAGATAACAATAATGATAAGATAACAATAATGATAAGAAAACAAATTTTAATAGAGAAAAGGTATTTTAATAGGTTTTAAAGGCCTGCAAGTCGAATGGGGATATTCAATTTTTTTCTTTGATATTAATGAATAAGATAACAATAATTATAAGAAAACAATAATGATAAGAAAAAAATTTTAATAGAGAAAAGGTATTTTAATAGGTTTTAAAGGCCTGCAAGTCGAATGGGGATATTCAAGTTTTTTCTTTGATATTAATTCAAGTTACACTTTTTGAGCGTGGTGACCGATAAGAAAACGAATTTTAATAGAGAAAAGGCATTTAATAGGTTTTTAAGGCCTGCAAGTCGAATGGGGATATTAAAGTTTTTTCTTTGATATTAATTCAAGTTACACTTTTTGAGCGTGGTGACCGATAAAACAAATTTTAATAGAGAAAAGGTATTTAATAGGTTTTAAAGGCCTGCAAGTCGAATGGGGATATTCAAGTTTTTTCTTTGATATTAATTCAAGTTACACTTTTTGAGCGCGGTGACCGATATAAAACAAATTTTAATAGAGAAAAGGTATTTAATAGGTTTTAAAGGCCTGCAAGTCGAATGGGGCCATTCAAGTTTTTTCTTTGATATTAATGAATAAGATAACAATAATGATAAGAAAACAAATTTTAATAGAGAAAAGATATTTTAATAGGTTTTAAAGGCCTGCAAGTCGAATGGGGATATTCAATTTTTTTCTTTGATATTAATTCAAGTTACGCTTTTTGAGCGTGGTGACCGATAAGAAAACAAATTTTAATAGAGAAAAGGTATTTAATAGGTTTTAAAGGCCTGCAAGTCGAATGGGGATATTAAAGCTTTTTCTTTGATATTAATTCAAGTTACACTTTTTGGGCGTGGTGACCGATATAAAACAAATTTTAATAGAGAAAAGGTATTTAATAGGTTTTAAAGGCCTGCAAGTCGAATGGGGATATTCAAGGTTTTTCATTGATATTAATGAGTAAGATAACAATAATGATAAGATAACAATAATGATAAGATAACAAATTTTAATAGAGAAAAGGTATTTTAATAGGTTTTAAAGGCCTGCAAGTCGAATGGGGATATTCAATTTTTTTCTTTGATATTAATTCAAGTTACACTTTTTGAGCGTGGTGACCGATAAGAAAACAAATTTTAATAGAGAAAAGGTAATTAATAGGTTTTAAAGGCCTGCAAGTCGAATGGGGATATTCAAGTTTTTTCTTTGATATTAATTCAAGTTAAACTTTTTGAACGTGGTGACCGATAAGGAAACAAATTTTAATAGAGAAAAGGTATTTAATAGGTTTTAAAGGCCTGCAAGTCGAATGTGGATATTCAAGTTTTTTCTTTGATATTAATTCAAGTTACACTTTTTGAGCGTGGTGACCGATATAAAACAAATTTTAATAGAGAAAATGTATTTAATAGGTTTTAAAGGCCTGCAAGTCGAATGGGGATATTCAAGGTTTTTCTTTGATATTAATGAATAAGATAACAATAATGATAAGATAACAATAATGATAAGAAAACAAATTTTAATAGAGAAAAGATATTTAATAGGTTTTAAAGGCCTGCAAGTCGAATGGAGATATTCAAGTTTTATCTGATCTACGTTATACACAAATTTTACGCGTACAGCTATTCACTGTTGTACATAGATGACAGATACCTATAGACCTATATACTTTCTCACAAACAGCTGCTTATGTATTCGTCCGATTTCGGAGCAGCTCGTCTCGATCTGTGCGAGCTTCGTACAGCCGAAGTTTACCGAACTGTGTTAGGTTTTTTTTTCGTTACGGAATTTTTCAATTCGGTCGCCGCGCTCAAAGCCCGCGATAAAAGCTATACAATAGCTTAAAAAAAAATGGGGAAAATATATAAATTATAACCTTTTCCGAGCTGATTTGATCCAAATAACCTCAAAAAATTGTTAAAAATGGGGATTGTCAGTGAAAGAAATGAAGTTGGTACCAGTTTTAATATGCAGATGACCTCTTAAGCAAAATCTAACTATACCGTTATGAACTAGATGTTATCACTAATCGATTTGTACAGTCGCATATGTATAGGACGATTTGCGAAAAAATTAGTTGGGAGAAGAAGTTTTTTTTTTTTTTCACTTTTTCCGACTGTACTTTAAATCATTGAAAATATAATAAAATTCTAAACATTTTAAACATGGTATTGTTTTATTTTTAAAACTAGTTTGATTGATTCGACTATTAACAATTTGTATCCAACTTTTATTTATTTCCTCTTTTAAATAAAATACAACTGACTAAAAAATTTTCCTTATTGTAAGTTTTAAATTGGAAATAAATCTGGTTTTAATTTAAAATGAATTTTTCATTCTACACACTGTTAATTTCCATAAATTAATCATTAAAATTATAAGACCTTGTTAAATGTTTATCTTGTTACACAACGCGTATAAACTTGACCTTCAAAAAAGAGATACATTATTTTAAAGTAAAAGAAAAAAACTCATTGCAACCTGGTTCGTGATTAGGATACTAAAAGGTAACGTGCAAACAGGAATGTAACAGATGACAGATAGGATTTAGTACGACATTTTGTTTCCTGAAAATTTAAGCCTCAATGTCAGTGTTGTTAGACATACTATTATCTTACAATATACGCGTATAAATTAAAATATTTAAACTTATGAATCCTATTTTTAGTACTTTATAGGTAACTAGCAGGTCTGCCAGGCGCTGCTCGGGTTGAAACAGTGCTTATAAAATTTCTGAATTAAAGAAGAAACAAAGTAAAGAAAGTATGAGATGGCACTAAATTAAAATAAAATAAAAATATTCCAGATTCATCATATTGAAATTGAATGTTTTGAATAAATATATTCCAAACTCTGCACAGATGTTATAATTAAGGCCAACTGACTGATGTTGAGTCCTGAGCCTGAGGGAAAGTGCCCTCCGTCGGGGTCTTAATAGGAGTTCTTAGCCGCATTTACATAAATGTCGGAGAAAACAATGGAAAACACCGACTGGCTAGACCAACGAGCGCGACGGGGATCGAACCCGGCACCTTACGTCTACCAGCTTCGAGGATAAAACCTCTCGCCGGCGGTGGGCCCTCAACCAGAGAGGTTGATAAAACATGTTGACAGGTCTATAGAAAGTATGCGTTAACGATAAGCTATTACATAAGAAAGACGCAATTTTGGAGGCAAGGCACTTTTTACTTTCCGAACACTATAGTGAGGAAAGTATTGTAATCATGTCAAAAATCCGAATTCGAGATTTTGATGTTTCTATACGTTTTGAGGTCCCCTGAGTCCGTTTTCACTATTTTTACGATGATGTATGTATGTGTGTGTGTATGTGTGTATGTGTGTATGTGTGTATGTGTGTATGTTTGTGAACACGCTAGCGTCTAAAGGCTTTGTTCGATTAACCTGAAAGTTGGTACGTATATTGTAAGTCACCATAGTACGAACCCTATAGATTTTGGTGAATCTAGCACTTATAGTTTTTTTACAGGGACACAAAGAAAAATTCTTTATCATTATGGCCTATGGGACCAAAATCTTAAAAGTGCGATAGCATCTAAACGCCTTATTCAATTGAGCAAAAATTTTATACCCATATTATAGGTCACAGATACTCAATCTGTATAGATTTTGGAGAATCTAGCACTTATAGTTTTTTTACAGGGACACAAAGAAAAATTCTTTATCATTAAGGCCAATGGGGCCAAATTTTTAAAAGTGTGATAGCGTCTAAACGCCTTATTAATCTGAGCAAAAAAATTGTACACATGTTATAGGTCGCATTTGCACCAACTGTATAGATTTTGGTGAATCTAGCACTACAGTTTTTTTACAGGGACACAAAGAAAAATTCTTTATCATTATGGCCTATGAGACCAAATTTTTAAAAGTGCGATAGCATCTAAACGCCTTATTCAATTGAGCTGAAAATTTGTATGAATATTATAAATCACAGTTGCACTAACTATAAGCATTTTGGTGAATCTAGCATCTATAGATTTTTACAGGGACAAAACGAAAAATTCTTTATCATTATGATCTAAGGGCTCAAAGTTCAGTAGCGTTAAATAAAACCTCGTGTGATATATGGAGAAAAAAACACTCTATTATGGTTTTCTCTCTTTTGTTTGTTTAGCAATTCCTCTTTCTTTATTTTATCTACAAAACTGTTAGTTACTCAATGTTCGGAAAGTCGAGTGGAGTCACTCCAGATTTTTTTATTTATGTATAGATACTAAACGTAAGAATAAACGGAAGTTAGCTATTTATATGACCATTGAGTTTTAGCATCAAAACTCTTTAAACGTTAAAATTGTGAGAAAAATTTAGTGGCATAAAAGGAAAGCAGTAAAATGAATCAGCACATGTACTATCTCAATAAAAACCTAATTATAACAATTTAAAGTCATTGCGAAATCTTAAACGAATAAAACCACAAAAAAAAAAAAAAAAAAAAAAGAAATATTTGCACGTTCATTTTTTTAAACGTAAAAAGAAATATATTTAATTACACGTAAATTATTAAATTATTACTATTATTATTATTATTATTATAACGTTCAATAAATAAAAAAATAAATAAATTTTCTTTTATGTCTGGTGAAAAGTGAATATATAATTTATTTATACATTTATTTTTGGATTTAATTATGTTTTTTCTTTTTAACAATTTCGAAGTTAAAATGGGGTTTTTATTTAATATCTTTTCAGCCAATTATCCGATTGGACTACAAAATATGCTGTTAGATAGATTTTTTCATGATTAAAAAGTGTATCAATTTTCGTAGCGATCGGTTAAATGGTGCAGCTTTGTATAGCGAACTAAAAATCCAGATAGATACAGTGACAAACTTCCAGGTTTATATATATACAGAGGCTGTTCGCACATTTTTTAGAAAATTTTGATGGAGTGTACTGAAGCAATTTCACTTATATTTCGAATTTTATTTCTTCAGTTTGATAGCCCTTGTTCTTAACTAACATTCTACATCATAATTTCTATGATAATAATGCTTTTTATAATATCGGAAGAGGTATATTTTTCTACTCCTCTTGAACGGCTTTCCAGAGTCCACAAAGCGTTGTAGGTCGGTATTTAGATAATGTTGATTTTAAGAGTCGAAAAACCCAAAAATCCAACAGTGATACATCAGAAGATTTAGCAGGACGGTCATTGAAGGGTATGGTTTTAATTTCCGCTTTTTGTTCCATTTTATTCTAGAAAATCAATTGCGGATTGTGATGTGTGGCTGCTTGTTTTGTCTTGATACAGTTCAACGGATTGATAGCATTGTGGATAAAGATCTGGATTTTCATTTTTAAAAATTGGAATTAAAATATGTTCTTGAGAGTATTTAGAGTTGATATTCACATTTTTGTCACATTTTTTTGCTTTTATCTTGCGCTTGTATGAAAAACCAGTGGCAATCATAAATCCTTTAGAAAAACTTTCTTTTGATGCTTTGAGCCATGTAGCAATTTTTTTTTTCTCCACTTCTCCACTTTTGTGATAATAAATTTACCTTTTTTTTATTGCAACCACTTAAATAGACCCAAGATTCATCTGTTGTTGCAACATTTTTCCATTTTTTCTCCTGATAAATGCTTTTCATAAAGATTTCACAAAAAACTATCTTTGGAAAGAGCGGAAACCTATCCTTCCATCCACTGCTATTTTAAAAGCGCATTTTTGCATCTAAACAAAAATTCTAAATATCAGAAGATAAATAAAACTTCCAAAAATATAACTGTTGTGAAAATAAAATTCTCCATGCAAACGATTTTTTCTTACTGCGAAATAAAATCGTCTAAAAAGTGTGCGAACAGCCTCTGTATATAAAGAGAAAACTAGGAGGCTCTATCCCCTGCTCGCTCTACTCACTAAGCCAGTAAAAGGCTTCGCCACTCCTGACTCGCTTCGTTTATTAACACCTGAGATGCTCTGCATGCCTGTTCGCTGCTGTGCCTTTTACAAAATAGGTATATTAATTGTGCATAACACAAAACGAAAAAAGAACAATTTTATAAAAATCTCCATATTTAATGTCAAATTGAAATACTTAATATTTAATACTAAATTTTATTTTATTTATTTATTTATTTATTTTTAATGAATTGTTATGTTAAAAATCAGTAATTTTTTAGAACAGAAAGAAATTCGTAATATCTAGACCATTTACAGTTTTAGTATATGACACCCTTTGACGAATTTTAAATTTTCTTCACTACTTGGAATTTTTTGGCTTAACTGTTTGTTTTTTAAAAAAGACCTAGTACCTATTTTTTCTGATGCTTATATTTTTTACTATTGAATCTTTTAGTTAGTTTAGGGCAATATATAATACTATATATATATTTCTAATGTACAGCTAGGTATTAATTTTATACATTCGAAAATATCTGAAAAGGAAAAAAAGTTTATTGCTATTATTATTTTAAATTGGAAAAAATCTTCTACAGCTTCAAGTTTAAATTCTCTCCTACCTACTTCACAAAATAAGGAAGTACTCGAGTCTCTATAAGAGAATCGGGTATCGAGTAATGTTAAAAAGTTATCAGTGCGAAATAGAAGATACTGTCATTTATAAATGTATTTGAATTTGACTCTGAAATATATGTTTATGCCAAAATATATCCGAAGTATTTTAAAATATGTTTTCAAATAAAAAAGTTAAATACACTTTAAAGACAAAATGAAATACAGTTAATTATACAGATATTACTTAATTTAGATTATTTTTTTCTCTATCTCTTTCAAGATATTTAAGCATTAGAAACTTTTTCTCAAGAAAAAGTTTAATATAAATTTCACGACATTATTTCTTATTCACAAAAAAACAGCATATAAACAAATGATAAATAACATAAGAAATTGCCAGTTACCAGTAAGAAATTCAGTTTTGTAAAAGTGGAAAAAAGGGTATCTGCAGACGATTAATTGCAATCTTAAATTTATATTTTTTCATTGAAAATATCTAAGATAACGCTTTTTATTCTTTTGTAGACGATAAATTTGTTACCAACAACAACACTGACATTTATTTTATTTCATTTATTTATTTATTTTTTTTTTTGCACCATTGATTACATTTTAGTTTCCCTGTGGAAAATGGCGTCATTGACAAAAATAAACAACGCAAAAAGAGAAACTATTTGCAAGTTGGCAAATAGGGTACCTTTGTTAACACAAGGTTTTTAATGGTTAACTTCGTTAATTAAGGCAATAGAAATTTCTAATCACTAAAAATATTTACCTTGGGGTATTCGGCAAAATTGATACCTCTCATGACGCAGAGGTCACTTCCGTTTGCAAGGAGATGCGGTCGCAGACAAAAAGAAAGAAAAAAAAAAATGATGCCAGCGGCAGTAATTTTTTTTTTTTCTTTTTTTTTTAATGTATAGAGAAACTTCATAAATACTTGATTTGAATCTTCTTTCTTCTTTTATATTAAAATAGTGAGAAATAAGGCGAAAATACTCCGCTGAGACGGATGTGTTTATTCTTGTAAATTGATATTAAGTATATTTATTAATGTCACTTAGCGAAAAACGAGACAAAACTAATTTTCAAAATTCTCAAAAATAATATTACTAAAAACACATTACCAACATCATATTCAGTAATTACTAAAACATTTTTTCAAGATTTATGATGCTTTTAACTATCAATTTTAAAAAATCATCTGTTTTTAAAAATATTACTAATCAAAGTTTTAAAAAAAAAAAAAAAAAAAAAAAAGTACATTTTATGTAACACAATTTGGTATATAATTCAAAATCAATAAAAGTTATTCTTAGAACAACAAAATATTCTCTTTTTGAGGCAAAACATATTAAAAAAAATAAGTTATATAATTATTACTAATCCAGCAATTCTTAAAAGGTTTATAGTTATTTGTTGTTTAAATGGTCTCACGTTTCTATACTGTAAATAATGAGACACCCATGAAGCTATTAAATAGCAAAACACGTTTAGTTTTTATTCAGAGTTTCAGGAAAGTGTGTTTATCAAACTAAAAGATTATTTCTAGAGCGATACATTTAACTTGACTTCACTGAAGGTTCGGTAAAAAAGCTTATATTTCAATTCAATATTTTTAAACCGAACAAAATTAGATTTGCTCAATAAAACATGTATTCAAAAAACAATTTTTATGGTTTTTGATTTATTTTTTGCAGATTTGAAATCTTTAAATTGCGTTTTCTGAGTTTATATTCCTTTGCGTTTTCTGAGTTTATATTCCTTTCAGGAATTCATTATATTAAAAATGTTAAAACTTCTACAGATATTTGGGTTTGGGAAAAAAAAAAAAAAAAAAAAAAAAATATATATATATATATATATATATATATATATATATATATATATATATATATTGGGGGGGGGGTAAAAAGTGGTGGGGGAATTAAAAAGCGCATGTCTATGTAAAATTTGAATAAAACATGATTTTTGTTACATTATTATATTTTATAATTTTCCTTTTAAAGATATTCCAAAATCCATCGCTAATTCTTTAAATTCTATTAAACATAAAAAAAAAAGGTTTTTGTTAAAAATCTGTACAAGTATTAGAAATTATAAAACTTAAAACGAGACATCACTATAACTACTTTAAATTAGAAAAACCTTTTTAACTTGCCTCGTTGTTGGCCGTAAGCTTTTCACCTGGACGTCCAGGCCTCCTCAGCGGCTTCATCTGTCGTGAAATTCGGACGGTGTTGTTGTCTGTGGGCGGTTCTCTTTATGAGATGTCTCCACGCTTCATTTGGGGCCATTGCGTCGCTGTCATTGCACACATTAAGGTTGGTTGTAATTTCTAAAGATTCTCGGAACATCGCGTAATAGTAATTGTTATAATCGGCTAATTTTTTAGTTTCGTTAAATTTAATCTCAATATTTTCGCTGTTATATGTTTTAGCTAGTGCGGTATTTATTTTATCAGTTTTAATATCATGTTTGTGTTCGTTAATGCGGGTTTTAATTTTCCTTTTCGTAACTCCGATATATGAACCTGCGCTTTTATTTTGATTAATATAAGGTATTTTGTATATTCCGGCTGTTTCTAGTAGTGAAATTGGGTCTTTATCGTTGCGTATTAATTGATATATATTTCTATTTGGTTTAATCGGGATATTGATATTGTACTTATTAGCTGAACTTTTAATTTTATTAGCGGCTCCTCGGTCATATGGAATTGAAGATGTAAATTTAGAGGGGTGTTTTTGGAAATTAGGGATGCTATTTAGGTTTTTTAATCTGTTTTTTAATAGTTTGTTGATTATTTTATGGGGGTATCCCGCTTTTTTAGTGAATTCTTTGATGGTATTTATTTCATGATTTAGGTCTTCAGTTTCTTCACAAATTAAGATGGCCCGGTTAATATATGATCGGATAGCGTTGATTTTATATCGGAAGGGTGTTTTACTTTTATACTTGATAGTAATGAAATTGTACACTATAAAAGTAAAACACCCTTCCGATATAAAATCAACGCTATCCGATCATATATTAACCGGGCCATCTTAATTTGTGAAGAAACTGAAGACCTAAATCATGAAATAAATACCATCAAAGAATTCACTAAAAAAGCGGGATACCCCCATAAAATAATCAACAAACTAGTAAAAAACAGATTAAAAAACCTAAATAGCATCCCTAATTATAGTAATGAAATTGTACACTATAAAAGTAAAACACCCTTCCGATATAAAATCAACGCTATCCGATCATATATTAACCGGGCCATCTTAATTTGTGAAGAAACTGAAGACCTAAATCATGAAATAAATACCATCAAAGAATTCACTAAAAAAGCGGGATACCCCCATAAAATAATCAACAAACTAGTAAAAAACAGATTAAAAAACCTAAATAGCATCCCTAATTTCCAAAAAAACCCCTCTAAATTTACATCTTCAATTCCATATGACCGAGGAGCCGCTAATAATATTAAAAGTTCAGCTAATAAGTACAATATCAATATCCCGATTAAACCAAATAGAAATATATATCAATTAATACGCAACGATAAAGACCCAATTTCACTACTAGAAACAGCCGGAATATACAAAATACCTTATATTAATCAAAATAAAAGCGCAGGTTCATATATCGGAGTTACGAAAAGGAAAATTAAAACCCGCATTAACGAACACAAACATGATATTAAAACTGATAAAATAAATACCGCACTAGCTAAAACATATAACAGCGAAAATATTGAGATTAAATTTAACGAAACTAAAAAATTAGCCGATTATAACAATTACTATTACGCGATGTTCCGAGAATCTTTAGAAATTACAACCAACCTTAATGTGTGTAAAGACAGCGACGCAATGGCCCCAGATGAAGCGTGGAGACATCTCATAAAGAGAACCGCCCACAGACAACAACACCGTCCGAATTTCACGACAGATGAAGCCGCTGAGGAGGCCTGGACGTCCAGGTGAAAAGCTTACGGCCAACAACGAGGCAAGTTAAAAAGGTTTTTTCTAATTTAAAGTAGTTAATCTGTACAAGTTTTAGCATTTTTAAGATCATGTAGTTGTGAAAAAGTTCAAACGGAGAAAACGCAAGTTATTTTTTTTTAAATCTGCAAAAGATATATTCAAAACCGTAATAAATGTTGCCTGAATACAATATTTTAAAGAACAAACCTAATATAGTTCAGTTTATAAATTTAAAATGGGAATGTAAGCTTTTATATGAAACCTTCAGCGGTGCCGAGTGAATTTTCACATATTCTTTTAAAATAATATGTAATTATAGGCAATGGAAACTGTTTTAAATTTCCATTTTTTATGACAGTGTCTGACACAAGAGAGGTAAAAATTCAAAGCTAGTATATTGTAACCACCGCAAAACTTCTATATTCTCCTATACGCGTACAAATTATTGATATAAATTAATATTTAATACAATTATTTTCCATGATGAATATAAATCACACTACGCTGCATTTTTTTCCCCCTTCGAGCCCTGATACCATTCCTGCAGATTCTTAAGTAAAATGACTTCTTGAATCCGAATATCACCCCCACTTTGCACCATCATCCACTGTTTTCTCGGGACTTCACCTCCCCTACCCAATTTTTATCACTCTTCGGTAACTTTATGGCCATGAATTTGATTTGGAGAATGGAAAATAATTATTTTAACCCTTAAACATAAAAAATATATAATGCATAATAGGTGATAATAATAATTGATTAATAAAATACAATAAATGTAATATAATTTCAGTGGCAACCCCCCCCCCCCCCCCATTTTTCCTTTGCTTCAAATGTTCGTGTTATAGAATTTTTCACGTCTTTAGGCCCTCAGAAGATATTTAACAGTTAAAATATTTCTTTACTCTACTATAAATCAAATTAATAGCCATAAAATTACCGAAAAGTGGTAAAAATGGGGGGGGGGGGAAGTCCCCTAAAAACGGTTGGTGATAGGGCAAAATGGTTGTCATATTCGGATTCAGAATGTCTCTTTACATAGGAATTAGCAAAAATGGTGTTGGGGGCAATTTTCATGCCGAGCAGTGTTATTTTCATTTCAGAGAAATATAAGATTAAATGTCCAAAGAAAGTCAAATTTGTGCTCTACGGACAACATCTTTCTTCCTCTACTTTTTTTTTTAGGAAATGATCGACAACTTTGGATCACAGATCTATGATTCAACCATAAATTTTAAAGGTGTTGACGAGTTCTTATGAAAAAAAACTCCAATTGAAAATACACACACATACACAGGTGGGGGTAAGCAATGCTCCTACATTTACAAAACTTTTTTTTTTTTTTTTTTGTCTTCTAATTCTTTATTACTACTATAAATCATTCTTTTAAATTTCACAATGATTCATTAAAAACAGTTCTGTGCACATTTATACGAAATTTCCTCTTGTACCGATGCATTAAAAATTTAGAAAAAACGGGATAACAACGTCACCTGTTGGGATATTTTCACTGAAAGTTGATTGTCACTGATTTATGTCAATGTGCAACAGATTCATATGAAATTCTGTGTAGTAATTCTTGAGATACATTTGCCACAAAAAAAAAAAAAAAAAAAAAAAAAAAAAGATAAAATCGTGTTCTTACTTCTTCTTCTTTTTTTTTTTTTTTAAATACATTTTAAAGCTAAAATGGATTTTTTTTTTTTTTTTTTTTTTTTTTAATATTCTGTGAAACAACTATTCGATTGAACTAAAAAAAGTACATGTAAATTCATACTCGACTTCATTTTTTCGTGTAAATGCATGAAAAAACTGAAGTCAAAAATTTTTGGGAAACCAGTATACTTTCTTCTACTGAATATAGAAAAAGTAAAAACGTATTCAAGCTTAATAGTAACAGTTACCTTAAAATTGTACTGTTTAACCCTTAAATGCATAAATTTTTATTTCTTATAAATAACATTTGAGGTCAACCGGGAAATGGGTGTAGTTAATAGGAAGGAAAAAAAAAAAACATAGGATTCATTTTAGGATTAGAGAACTAATGTAGAACCGATTTCGCATATTAATGTATTTTTACATCACAAAGAAAGCTACATTTTTCTTGCATAAATTTATCGGCATATGCAAAAATATAAATATTATTCATTACAAACAATTTTTCCTGTAAGTTTTTATTACTTTTTGTATAAGTATTCGTAATTCGTAACACACGCCGAAATGAAATTGTACTCAGATAGTTCGCCAACAATGAAAATTGTCACATATAAAGAAATAAACTGCCAAAGATTTTAGTTGCGTTCGGAAACAATAAAACACTTTTAGTAAAATAAATAATAATAATAATAATAATAATAATAAACTTTTTCGATAGTGTTTGTTTCGATACTGATTATTATTAAATTTCATTTCTTTTTCTTTCAAAAAAAAAAAAAAAAGATTTTGGTGAAATTCTGGATTCGATAAATTCTGGATTCGATTCTGGAAAAATTTTAGATTTCGATAAATGTTCAACTATCGAAAACTGGTATCGGAAAAATCCGCAGGAAAAAAAAAAAAAAACAAAAAAAAAAACACTATAGGATGTTTAAAACATACGATGCAGAGTTACATCGCTATGCATTTCAGGGTTAATTGACAAACATTTGAAAGCAATCAACCTTTAAAATACATTTTAAAAAATAATATTAATAACAATAAATTTAAAGATATTTAAACAATAAGCTGTATTTCATAGAAACAAAATGGCGTTTTGGTACCAACTTGAGATTTCAAAAAGGGGTAAAAAATACTTATGTAATAATCGAGTTTTAGCTGTTCGCGTGAAAAAAAAAAAAAAAAAAAAAAAAAAAAAATTCTAAGACACTGTCATAGTCTGAAATGATTTTGAAAGTCGAAGATGTATAATGAAGATGCCTTCGAGGGGAAATCTTCATACTTGCTTCTATGCAGAAAATACAGTGAAAAATATGGATACTCGTTAGAAGGTAATTATTTCACTCTTTTTTAAATTATACGTACATGTATTTAAATTTTTAGTTGAATTTGTAACTCGATTTATTGTTTATATATTGTCTTTTATTTACATAACTTAATTTAATGTTAATTTTAATTTTAACTGAAAAAAAAAAAAAGTGTTGGTGTAACGGAATTTCTTTATTTATTATTAATTCATATACCTTTTAAGAAGAGTTCCATACCTTTGAAACGCAAAATTTAGATTCAGTGATTGCTTTCATAAAGAAATCAGTAAACTTTCTTGTACAACACAAATTTTGAGAAAATTTAATTCATTTAAATATTTCTTTCACGGAATTATAACTAAATTTATTAATTTATTAATTAAAATATTGTAGAATTAAGGAGATTTTCAATATCTTAGATAAACACCATTTATATGAATTCAAAAAATAAACACACACAAACACATATAAATATACATATTTCACAAAAATTTCCATTCTTTCCTCATCATTGTTTATGTGGAACACATTTGTACGTACTAAATATTTCTTTTTTAAACAGACAGCATACGGTTTCTAGTTAGAACTAGTATGTTGTAGCTAACACAAATCTTTCTTCTATATTTTCCTATACAAATTCACTCAGTACAAAATTAATTTCCATGACGAATGCAGACGATGTTTTTCTCCTAGAAGTATAACACTATATAAATGTCCAAAAAGTTGATTTTATGTTCTACTAACGATTTTTTTTTTTTTTTTTTTTTTTTTCGGGGGGGGGGGGGAGGTGGGCGGTCAAAAAGAAGAAGAAAAAAATCGATAACTTCGTTTTAGTTGAGTTGAAGTTCCTTGATCACTGGTTCAACAATGGTTCTGAGGAGTTCTTTTGGAAGATACCTATTTTGAAAACCTGACTGTATTGCTCCCACGTGTCCAAAAAATTATTTCTACTTGACTGTTCCTATTGCAAATAATTCTTTTTCATTTCATAATGATTCATAAAAATAATGCTCATTGTTCCCATTTGTAGGAATTTTATCCTATGCCGAGATGTTAGTAATAATAACAATAAAACAGGATGACACCGCCACCTGTTGGACGATTTTCCACAAAAGTTACGTGATTCGAGCTTTAAAGAATTCAGATTGAAATAACAAACGAAAAAAGGAAGAAATCAGATGATTTAATTTAGTTTTATAGGGAATGCAATCATAAAGCAAATTGCGATGAAAGTTATACATTTGACAAATGATTATGGTGTTTAAACTTATCACCGTTATATTCTTAATAGCTTGTTTGTACTGTATGCATTGATATTGGGACATTAACAAGAAATACGGAGATTGAGCTAAACATCTGTTTATACTTTTTAAAGATTAATGCAGTGAATAAAGTAAAGAATATTTTTAGGTTCTGAGTTTGAGGTGTCGCTCTAATTTTCCTATCTCTGAACTACTGCGAGCATCCTGTACTGACTATTTTATTTTTCACTCTTTTATAGTCACTTATATTTATGTCAAAGGAAAAATACATATCAATTTGTAGGAAATTCTGTACAGTATTTCCTCAGATATAGCTGCCACAAAATTATTGTCTCTCTTTCTCACCCACACACATAGAAACAGACTGACAGGCAGACAGACATTTTCTAAAAATGGATTTCTCAAAATCCAGAATTCTTAAAACGTGTAAATCCATCTAACACCCTAAATCGAAAATTTTTACGAAACCAATATTTTCTTCATGAGAAGAAAGTAATATATATATTATCACAATAAAATATTTCACTCTTTCATCTATAAATCAATGTATTTACATATGTATATGTTTCGTGTTTGCTTAGGTTTAGAAGGTCAATTAAATTTCGAATATAATTAGGTTTGAAATCTTCTACCTAAAATAAGTATTTATATATTAACCTGAATTGTACCAAATACTTTTCTTTTTTTTTAATAGCATAAGCTTTCCAGACAAAAAAGGTATACTGCACAGAATAAACCACTTTGTGCAGCATAAACGTGCACAAAATAAACCATTTACTCCTCTATTTATAAATAATATAAACGTCTATGTCTTGTCTCCTTTTATGGTCAATTAATTTTGAAATGTGACAGCATATATAGTCATAAAATCATCAATAATGGTAATCTTAAGTGTTTCATGCTTTTCTAAAATGATTAACTATTAATTGGTATTGACATTAAATTATAAACAAAAATCTGTGAAAACATTTAAAATGAACTACAATCTTTTTTTAATTTTGTAATGTTGATCTTTTCATTTCTCTTTTGATTGCAGAGTATTATAATGGTATTAAATTATTTAATTTATATTTACATTTAAATTCAATCTGCTGCTTATGCGCAAATATTTAAATATATTTAGTTTATTATCAACAATTTTTTTCAGAACTTATAAAATCTTGTTTATACTACTTAAATGCATATTTACATATTTTGGCCTAATTCGACATTACCATTAATTTAAAAATTACATACATATTGAATACAACTGCAAATGCGCTTAAACAATAATGTATTATTTCAATTTTTGTTTCAATACTAATTTTATTATTGCAATTTTTAATTAAATTAATAATTATTTTAATTATGTAATTGAATTTTAGCTTATAATATTTAGCATTTATAAATGGATGTTTGTTATACCAACTCTATTCTTGGAAATAAGTTAAAAGTAAATTTAGACTCAATATGTGGTGGTAAAGGTAAATATATATTTTTTCCATATATTTTTTCCATTTAATTTAACGCTATTTATCTTCAAGTAATTTGAGCCCATAGGTCATACTGATAAATAATTTTTCGTTGTGTCCCTGTAAAAATCTATAAGTGCTAGACTCACCAAAATCCATACAGTTTGTGTGATGTTGTAACATGTTATATAAATTTTCAGCTCAATTAGATAAGGCATTTAAACACTGTCGCATTTTAAATAATTTGAGCCCATATGCCATAATGATAAAAAAATTCTTCTGTGTTTCCCTGTAAAAAACTATAAGTGCTATAATCACCAGAATTAATACAAGCTGTGCGACGGTATCCATTAACAAGTGTATAAATGTTCAACTAAATCGAATAAGACGTTTAGACGGTATCGCACTTTAAAAATTTCGGGCCTATAGGCCATAACGATACTTTGTGTCCCTGTAAAAACAACTGTAAGTGCTAGATTCACCAAAATCTATAGAGTTCATGTTACGGTGACCTATAGCATACGTACGAACTTTCAGCTCATTCGAACAAAGCGTTTAGATGATATTGTATTCACTCACATCCATACATCACAGTAGAAATATCAAAATGAACTCAGGGGACCTCAAAACATATAGAACTACTAAGATATTAAAATTGAATTTCTGACATGATTACAATATTTTCCTTACATATGTATGTTCGAAAGATTAAAAAAAAAAAAAGAAAAAATACATGCGTAATGAAAGGGAAAATTTGGTATTTTTGAAATCAATGCTTCAAAAAATATTAAAATACACTTAAAATGATAAATAGAAAAAATTAAAAGAATTTCACAGAACTTTGTATTTTTAATAGCTGTTAAATTTCTATTATACAATAGTAATTAACTATTTTTATTTATAGTTATATTATCCATTTGTTAGTAAACTTAAAGAATGCCTTAATCTAGCAACACGTAAATATATATATATATATATATTATTTTATTTTATATTTTTATTTTATTTTATTTTATTTTATTTTATTTTATTTTATTTTTTTATTTTTTTTATTTTTTTTTTTTTTGGGGGGGGGGGGGGGAATATGGCTTGTAAGGTTGAATTTGTGGAGTGTAATTTAACCTTACTCCCCACATCTCTAAATTAATATAAAATTTCTAAGCTTTTTTTTCTTTTTAAATATAATAATATCTATTAAATGCTTTCTCAAACCATAAAATAATCAAATTACGAAAATTTTAATGCGTGATGTATTTCCTTTTATTACTTACCTGATAAGTTTATTATTATTATTATTATTATTATTATTATTATTATTATTATTATTATACTTCTACTGATTTTAACAACGTAAAAATTTCATTAGAAATACAATATTGGTTGTCGTTACATAGATATATGTCAACATGCAACACTTAAAATTCTTAATTAAATGAATAATATCGAAAATTGAACATATAAAATTATTTTGTTTGTACAATACCTAAAAAAGAAGTGATCTCATTTAAAATCATGAAAATTTTCCTTACTTGACCTTATCTTTCCATTAAAGAAAAATAAGATTATCTTTGGATATTTTTAGCTATTACATGAATCAATTTTAGTTCTTATCAATATTGCCTTTATTTTATCTGATAATAAACAAAAAAATTCATATCAACAATGCATATCAACAATCTATATAGAAATTGATTATCTATCATGTTGTTGAAAAAATTTTGCACAATTGAAAGAAATTATAAATCAATGTTATATAATGAACATAAATTGTTGAAAAGCAAAATAATAATATACACTAAGGGACGAAAAAAAAAAAAAGAAAAAAAAGAAAAAAAAAAAAAAAAAGCCGCACTGGGATCTTTTTTATTTCTCCTTCAGCAATCGCCAATTTTATTGTTTTAAAAGCAAATTTTCGAACAGATTTTATTACGTTGTGTTCCACGTAAAACTTAGAATTGAGCCAAGTATTAAAAACTATTTGGCATAGGTGGACTCTGCTCAGTTCCCATCATATTTATGTTCTCACGAATTTCTAGTGCGAGACATATTATAATCATGTTAAAAGAAATGAATTTGATCAAAGCTTGATACAGTGACAGAATGAAATCCCCGCCTAATAGGCTATCCACCGTTCACTTCGATATATTTATCTCATTCTAATCTATTAATTTATTTTATCAGGGTCAATTCCGTTGTTTAGTTTTCATACTACTATTTCCAATGCAATAATCCTCAAATTCATATTTATATGAAAAATTTACAATTTCTCTATGTTGATAAAATCGTAAATTACGAATAATTTACGAAATTTTCCTATTAGAATATTTGTATTCAATCATGTTCAAACAAATATCATAAATGTAATTTTGAAGTTGTCTAATGTATTTATGATTCTCAAAATGGAAGTTTATGCTCAATTTTGCCTTATTCTGACATGTTCAGTAAATCGTAAATTCCAAATAACTTACAAATTTTTTAAATTGGAAAAACTATAGTCTATGATATTCATGCCAGTATCCTAAAAAATATTTAGAAAGTGGTTTGACATCTTTACGATGAAAATATCCCTCAAGATTGACGTTTATGTGAAAATTTGCTCTATTCTGCCATGTTAAGAAATTCGTAAATTTCCAATAACTTACGATATTTTTATATTGGAAAATTCATAGTCATTAATATTCATGACAGTGTCCTAAATAATATTTCAAAAGTAGTCTGACACCTTTACGATGAAAATATCTCTCACAATTGACGTTTATGTGAAATTTTGCCCTATATACTGTCATGTTAAGAAATTCGTAAATTTCCAATAACTTGCGAAATTTTGAAAGTAGCATATTTATAGTTACTGATGTTCCTTCCGGCATCAAAACTGATATTTTAAAACTGGTCTAACATTTTCACAGCAAAAAGTTTCCATTTAATGCACGTTTAAGTGAATTTTTGTCCTATTCTCCCATGTTAAGAAAATAGTAAATTTCGAATAACTTACGAAGTTCTTAAATTAGAATATTGCAAATTAATCAGGCTCTTTCCAGTGTCATAAATAATATTTTAAAACTGATCCGATTTCTCGGCGTTTACTTGTTCTTGAAATATCGTGTATACAGGCTAATAAACGAACAGACTATCACACTAACACATCAACTAACTTACGAAGTTTTTTAATTCGAGTGTTGCAAATGAATAGGGTTTTCGCCAGTGTCGAAAGTAATATTTTAAAACTGGTCTGACCTCTCTGCGATCATTTGTTCGTGAGATATCGTGTAAACAGACTAACACACTAACAGACACCATACAAATTTTGTCATTTTCGGATTCCTCTCACCTGAAAACGTATAAAAAAGAAAAAAAACCGAGGTCGAAATTTTTCACGATTACCTAAGTTCCCCATACCTATAGTATGATGGGGAACTAACAAGATGCAATTGTTCGAAAAATTGAAATTTTAGAAAGTATTTCCAAAATGACAAGAATAAGGCAATTAACGATACCACAAAAAAATATTAATTTCAGAATGAAAATAAAAAAATATTTAACACATGGAGTGACAAAATGATTAAATGTTAACGAAATATTGGTGAGCTGGTTTTTAGAAAGATATAAAATTTTTTGGCTGCTTAAACTAGAAATTTGTCTCTAGGCGGCCACGTTGCTCATTCAATCTAGATAACCGCAAGTTTAAAAGCCAGTGTTTAAAAAATCAGTTTGTATTACATTTAGAACATAGAAGGGATTCAGAAAAAATGTTTAGTAACATAATTTCTTTAAATACAGTGCAACAGCGATTAAATAAAACAAGTTTAAGTGTCAGATAATCTGAAAAAAACCCATTCTTAACAAGAAGGATTAGAAAAGCAAGATTTCAGAGGGTTAAAATTTAAAAAAATGATTGGGCTGAAGTAGTTCTCTCTGATGAGTCAAGTTTAACTTATTTCGAGCTGACGGAAACAAGCAGGTCTGATGACGAAAATGTGACCGACTTAATGAAAATCACTCTTTGAAAACAGTGACACATTTTCCGTACATTATAATACGGAAGGGCATAATTTTCCAGTAAGTTGGGCAAATTTTCATGTTTAAGGGGTCAATTAATCTGAAATAAATCTCGGCCATTAAAAAATGATACCTGACCGACTATTTTGGAGGTATTTCAGATTTTTCCACAATCATTATTTCAAGATGATAATGCACCTTATTACATGGCGCCTGTGGTATGTTTATTTATTCAAGTTGTTAAAATTACCTATACATTTCTATGAACATCTATAATATTGTAATTTATCATAACTTTTTTAATTAAAATTAAATCCCACAAGGAATATCATAAAATTTCTTCTTTACTAGACCTGAAAATAGTCCTAACCTCAATCCACTCGAAAATGCTTAGTCTATAAAAGAGTGTGGGGATTCGAAATTTGTAGCCTACAACTTTGCAATAACTAGAAAAATTTATTTATTTTTTATTTGGCACAGTGAAATTACTGTTAAAAAGCTGTAAAATACTATGCTATTGTGCAATAAAGCAGTAATTCTATATAAAGGTGGAATTATCGAATGCAGAATACATATTTTTATCAAGTAATTGTTTAGGTATAACAAATAAATAGTTTTATTTCCTACATTAAAATATAACGCGTTTATTTCATATAATAAATCATAATAGAATGCAAAGTATATGTTTATTATATTACGTTTAAAAAAAAAATTTTATGTAGATTTTTATTAAATACTTCGTAGAGTATAATAAAGCGAATTATTAAATTTAAAATGTACATAGGTATCGTGTTACACCGAGAAAAAAAAATATATCGCTTTCATCTAGAACGAATAGTTAGTCCTTTTCTAAATCCCTAATCTAGAAATATAGATTTCTGAGCTATGAGTATAAGGCACGCCAATACACTGGGAAAAAATTCTATAACTGACATCTAGAATCTAAATTGTGGCTCTAGAAAATATAGTTCCATGTCATCCTTATAAATTTCTTATAAAAAAATTTCTAGTTCTCTTCTAAAGCGAATTCTAGAGACCTCTATTAGAATTCTTGAGCGTTTTCCTATACTATCGAGGTTGGTTGGTTGGTTGGTTGGAGGATTAAGGCCGATTGACTCCTTATGTGTCCTAGGCCTATAGGGGGAATGCCCTCCGTGGGGGGTCTTTCTAAGGGGTCCTAGCCCGTATTTACGCGAGTTTCGGAGGAAACCACGGAAAACTCCGAACGGCTAGGTCGATGAGCGCGACCTGGGATCGAACCCGGCACCTCCCATCTACCAGCTTTGAGCGCGGAACCGCTCGGCCGCTGGTGGGCCCTATACTATCGAGGACAAACCTATTTGAAAAATATCTCCAAATAAATGTGAATACAAGAGGCGGGTTTCAGCAGCTATAATCTTGGTTTATGACCCAATTCTAGAAAATCAAGCCATTATTTCTCGTAGTACAAGATTCAGAATATTGTTTCACCATCTAGAAATGCGTAGATTAGAAATTCTCGACCTTTTCGTCTATTCAGTTTATTGGCGTGCCTTATGCGCATAGCTCGGAAATCTATATTTCTAGTTTAAGGATTTAGAAAATGACCATTTATTCATTCTAGATGAAGGCGGTATATATATTTTTTTTTCGCAGTATATGACTTCCATGTTATACAAACATAACAGTTTTATTTGCTTCAATCATTAGTTTTTAAGTTATTACAAACAAAAAAGGTATAAATCAATTTTTCTGTAGTTTTTTTTTTTTTTTTTTTTTTTTTTTTGTGTGTGTGTGTCCTTTAGTGTATTTTTTAGTGTGCTACTGTTCTAAATATTTGTTGTAGCATTTTCGTAAATTTTCTTATGAGTAAAGTTGTATTTATTTAGAAACGTTTGTGTACGTGTCTTTGTACTTCATACGAAAACACCGAATATTGATGTGTGTTAGGATTAAGGCCAAGTTACAGCACTAGAAAATTGACAGCACTAGGGTCCTAGGCTTGGGTGGTGTACTCGCCGTGGAGGCCATTTTAAGGGATCCTAGCCCGTATTCACACGATTTTTGGAGAAAACCACGAAAAACTTCTAATGGCCAGATCGACGGGTGCAACCTGGTACCGAATCCCATCAAATCGTGGATATGTTTAATTACCAATAGGAATCGTTGGTGGTTCAAAACTTGTAAGATGCGACTGTTACATAGCACTACGTTACAGCTCCATTAGCATAAAATGGATGTCATACAGTACGACAGCTGTAACAAATTTAAGTTAAAATAGTTGGAATTTATGTACATATAACCTTCATCGTTTTAAACTGTTTTCGTTATTTTCAGAAATAGCATATTATTTCTTTGAAACAAAAGTTACAATATAATTAGTAAAATACTACAGACCAATCAATCATCGGTGGCGATGCCATGTTTGAGAATAATTTCGAAAAATTCAGACCTTGATTTAGTTTTAGATTATGTGAAAGGAATTATTAAGTGACAGAGTTTAATTAGAGGCCCAACATGTTAAAAGACTGGATACAGGCCGGTAGGCCCATTCACCACATTTGTTCAAATTCTGTCATATAGGATACCATTATGCTCTGCAAATTTTTAAATAGATACTTGAACTGTAAGATTAAGACTGTGGTAGGTAACCACAGGTTTTTTTTTTTTTTTTTTTTTTTTTTTTTTTTAATTATGCTGGATCCAGCGACGCAAAAGTTGGGAGAGCTAAAAAAGCTTCGGCGCCAGTAGTCGGCGAAATTTTAGGTTGGAATAGTTTTACGTCACCATAGCGCTGCAACGGAGAAAATAAGTTGCGGAGTGTGAGTGAATACGAAGAAGCTTGAAAGTTTTGTTAAGTGAAAAGAGTGGATTTGATGGAGATTAGGTATCTTTCGTGTAGAGGTTTGTGGAGTAAAGGATGGATGGTTGGGTTTTACGTCGCACTAGTGCTGCGCAGATGGGCAATTGGCGACGGTCTGGGACACACCCCTAGATGTGGTCTGGAGACATGCCATCACAATTTTGATCCTCCACTGTAGGGATGGATCTCCCCCAGAGGTATAATTTTTGTGGAGTAGAGTATAGTCCTTTGGCGAGCATTGAGTGTTTTAGATTCTTAGTTCGGCGAATATTTTGGCATTAAGAGCGAACAATACCTAATCTCGCCGGCAGCTTTCGCCCATGTTATTCTATGGGAAAATTTGTTTAGATAATTACTCATTACCTAATGAATATTTTTCAATTCTGATTTCACATTTAGAAAATTCATAAGCGTTAAATTAGTACTTGTTTTCCAAAAATTGATTTTTTAAAATTTTAGTATTTCATTTTGCGATTAGAAAATGAGAAAAATGCATTTTGTGAAAAATCACATTTTTGAACTCAAAATTAAAATGTAAAAATTAAAAAAAAAAAAAAAAATGAATTTTTCAAAAATGAGTACTCATTTAACGATTATGAATTTTCTGACTGCGAAAACAGAATTTAAAAATATTCATTAGGTAATGTGTAATTGTAGCAACAAATTTTCTCATAGAATAACATGGGCGAAGGCTGCCGGCGAGATTAGGTATTGTCCCCTCTTAATGAAAGAGTTGAATTAGAGTGGAGAGTTTGGTGGAATAGGGAATCATACCATCTTTGTCTAGTTTGAGAAGCGTCGTGGTTCACCAAGAGCAGTCTTACAGTGCGTTGCATGAATATAAACGCACCTTAGCTTTAAGAATTAGAATGGTATAGAAGAGTAATAAAAAAATATGAATAGGTGACACTTGATGCAAACTGTATGTGTATGATTCAAGAAATGAAATTACGAGTCAAAACAATGAAAAAACAATATGATTTTTTAGAAAATAATTTTATTAAATTTATGACAAATATACATGTTGCATGAATTTAAACGCACATGTAAAAAATAAATAAATCAGTAACAAATACTGTATCTAATATTTTGTAAAGCCACCATGGGCTTCTAGAAGAGCCAGTAAACGCCTTGTCATTGACTGATATAGTGGCATGAGGTCATCCAAGCTGATTGTCTTCCAAGCTAAGAGAATTGCCGATTTTAGTTCATCTTCCGTGTTAAACTGCCTTCCGTTTGCGTAAATACGGCGAACCAGATTACCCCATACGTTCTCCATTATATTTAAATCGGGACTTTTTGAGGCCAATCCAGAACTTTAGTTTTATTGTCGCGGAACCATTTTTTCACGATATGCACTGTATGTACAGATGCACAATCTTGCTGAAAAATATAATTTATTCCAGATTTCTTGACTGCTTGACGGCGAGGTTCCTTGTGAGCATCTGGACATAATCTACAGAGTTCATACTGTTCTCCACGAACTCTAATTCGACAGTCTCTTTAAAACCTATGGTTGCCCACACCATGACAGACCGACCTCCAGATTGACATTTTGAACAGTACATTCCTTCGGTTATCATATAGTGCCAGTAGCTATGAAATCCGTACTGGCCATCGAGATTAAACTTTTTTTCATCTAAGAAGATGACTTTTTCCCAATTAAGTCGATCTAGAATTCATTTTCTTGCCCTTTCCAACCGCATTTCCTTGTGCCTTTGAGTGAGGTGTGGTTATGCCTTCATTTTCTTAAATTTAATGAATGTTGCAGCTTTGAGAGTTCTCCATATGGTTGTCCGATGAACACACAGCTTGTATTGAGCCTTTATCTTCGAACAGGAAATATTCTTATTCTTTGCAGTGTTGCATATTCGACATTTGTCGTAACAGGTGAGCTTTCCTGTTCGCTTCTTATACGCTCTTTTCCCATAATTTGCTGCTTTCTTTATATAATTTCTCATAACACTCTCACTTCTTCCGATTCAGCGCCCTATTTCGCGATTGATAAAGCCTTTACCACGCATAAAGTCGATTTTTATCATCTTGTCTTCTGTCAAAGTTTTTCCGCTTGCCATCCTGTACGAACTCCGTAAATTTTGCACTCAAACATTAAAACTGATTTTAGAGAATTTTAGCAACATGACTATTTGTGTTTTAATTTAATTCCGTCGGCTCTGTTAAATTTTAAACGCAAAACGCAGAGTGCGTTTAATTTCGTGCAACAAACGAAAAACAGTGAAAAATAAGAAAATGCTTAAACATTCATTACGTAAGCTTGCATGAGCCTAAACATACTTGCCCAAAGTACCTTATTCAGTTGTTAGTCATATGCAATAACTGTAAGTCACATTTTTTCTTTTAAAATTTTAAAAATTCTATTTCTGGTTATTGGAAAAAGTGCGTTTATATTCATGCAACGCACTGTAATCCTACTACAGTATCTTTATTGATGAGATCCATTTTGCATTTATCTAAGTTATTTATCCAAGTTATTTTTCTGAAGTTACTTAAAATTTGATATTGAGTTTTGCCCAGTTGTCCTCCCTATACTTAAGCTCTAAATAAACTTTAATTGTATTTTACATTGAGTCTTGTGCTATTACTACCTAGTTACTTAAGTTTAAGATTGGGTCTGCGTCAACGCAAACCTCACAGAATGACTCTCTAAAGATAAACAAAACTGTTTTTCCGAGATTTTAATCTAAAGAAAAGTGTCAGACGCTGGTAAATATATATTACGTCGTACGATGATTATGGTCTTTGAACGAACGTCCACCATTTTTGTTCAATTCCTAGTCTCCTTTCAGATTCTCTACATTTAACGTCTCAGTAGAGTAACGCATCGCATGAGCTTTCATCCTTCAAAAACCTGTTCCGTTTGTAATTTTTGATTACGCTCCAGTGTATAGGCTTCAGTTTGTATAGTATGTTATTATTTCAAAATAATTTGTAATCAAAAATTTGACTTCTGATAAATATTTCAGTTATCAAAATATAAAATTTGAGATGTTTAAATAAACTACCTTATAATGAGAAAATAGAAAAAATTTAATTAAATTTTCATTTTTATAGAACTTTTTAATTTTTACTTCAACACATACGTTCAATTCCCAATAAAACGTATTTTATTTTTTATATTATTTTTCTCATATTTTAACAGCAGTTTAAACTAAGACATACTTAGCTTTCAAATTTATCCATCATTAAATAAATACTCACTTGTTTTCAAAAATAAAATAAAATAAAATAAATAATGCGTAAAGTTAAGTAACACACTTCCGTTTTGAATTAATTTGTTAATAATTATATCAAATGAACGAATTATTTGCATCATAAAACTTTGAATAAATGTCATAAAATACAAGAACTCGCAACAATTGTTTCAGGTCGAAAGAAAACTCGACCTTTTGTTAGGCAAATAAAGTAGGCACCAATGCTGCAAATAAAGCGGCAGCACTCGTGCGTATTTTGTTCGCCTGACAAAGGGTCGGGTTTTCTTTCGACACGAAATAGTTGTTGCGAATTCTTGTATTTTACGGTGTTTATTCAAAGTTTTGTACTTATTCTTTTAAACGCCAGCTCTGTGGTACTTTCTTATAGGAATTATTTACATATCGAAAACGTCAATGTATTTTAATTACCCTTTCTGATATTACAAATTTGATCACGATATTAAATCTATAAAATTTTTAATGACAAATTCAGTAAAAATACTATTATATTAATTAATTTTTACTCACTCCTATTTACTTTATGTATTTCGAATCCCGGTTAAGGCATAGATGGTTTTAAGTCATTCGGAATCACCTTTAAGCCATCAGTCCTGATCTAATGAGATCATTGTGGAAAGAAAATTAATAATAATAAATAAATAAATGAAATAACAGCAATTTGAGAACCTAAATCTAAACCCGTTTAACTTTATGTTCATTACTAATGTTATTTCTGTCCAATAACAAACATACTAGTTATTTTTTTATGTTAACGTTTTTATCACGCGCGCTTTCTCTAGTATATATTAATACATCACATTTTATGTAAAAAGTATTCAGAATAAAATATGGTTACAGAGAATTGCAATGTATTTCCAGTTATATAAATTATCTATCAGCTTTCAAAAGGAGGAATTTTTAAAAAGCATGCATGAGGATAGAACTGTTTTTGTATTGTAAAAAAAAAAAAAAAAAAAAAAAAAAAAAAAAGAAATGGAGGAAAAGAAAAGAAAGGTAAAAAGAAAAAGAAACCTCTCTGCTGTATTTTATTTGTAAATTATACGGTAAGCCAAACTTTTATACGTTTTATGCTGTGTAAATAAAGTACATAAAAAATACGCTCAGCGTAAAATTTACGGCTAAATCTTAGCAGCGAAGTTTCAGTGTACAAACATATATTTCTATAAAATTAAATAATATATATAATTTGGAATAACTTTGTCAAAAATCATGAAATTAACAATTTATTTATACCCTGGTAACACAGCAATATTGGTTCAATTCCATTCTCTCCCGAAATCAACAAATTGAGTAATGAGTTATTGTGAAAACAAATTTACCCATAGTATAACATGGGCTTTGGCTGTAGACGAGGTTAGGTATTGCACGCTCTTAACTTACAAGACGGGTAACTGGCTGTTTTTGTAAGTTTTGCTGCAAGGCCAGACACAGTACTTTTAAAAATTATCCAAATTACTATTGTTATTATTTCTGTTTAAACTACCGTTTATACAACCAACTAAACGAAGGTCAAATTGGATATTTTAACACTTACTAGATAAACAGAGATGGATTATTGGTCCAAACTAATTTAAGAATTTTTTAAAAAGTTCAAAGTAATAATAATAATAATAATAATAATAATAATAATAATAATAATAATAATAACATAAGTCTAATGTACCTTTTTCTATGAGTGGCCGGCATTCCTCTTACGGCTCTTGCATAAAGAGCACCGCGTCCAACGACGTCTTGTCCAACGTGGGCAACTTACCTTAAAACAGTTTTATACTTAAATATAATAATAATTTATATAAAAAATCCTTTATATATGTATGTAAATTATTAATTTATAAGCATTATATTATAAGTAAAGCAATTTGATGGTGCACGAACAATTTTATTTTCATTCTTAACAAAATGTAAAAAAATATTTTTTTATTAAAAACTGAAAACATTGTTGATCTGAAGTGTTTAAGCATATAAGATGGGTGCTAGTGCTTAAGAATTGCAACTTAAGAATTGCAACAAGCTATGCACAACATAAACTTTTTATTTCTTGTCTTATGCAAGCCTTATATTTAAAAATCTATTTTGCATTTAATTTATTCATATACACTTTATTTTTTGGGGTTACCACTTATGCATCTCGTTTAACAATTAATAATAATAAAAAAAAAAAAAAAATCTTCAGTTTCAAATTATTTTTTAATATTAAAAGTATAAATTTATATACAGTATAAAATTATAAATCTTTAAGTACAAAGAGATTCGGTTCTCTTTACTATGTAAATAAACATATTCTTAATTTACAGATGTGGTTTTCTGTTAGCTTACCAAAACAGATGCTGACCAAAATACGGACTTGAAAACTATTATGCGGCGGTATGTATTGCAATAATATTGTAAGTGTAAATTTTCTTGCATGTTTTTAAAATGAATGACATGATAAAATCTTTAATTATATATATATATATATATATATATATATATATATATATATAAATGCGTACGATCTATAAATTGCATTCACATAAGCTTCCTAATGGAAGATCATAAGGATACAGTGGGAAAAAGTTCTTCAGATCTTTTCATTGTAAAAAAGAAATAAGATAAAAGCGGGAAAGGGCTGCGCACTTGTACAACAAAGGTTCAAGATAAAATTAAAAATATCTTACATCATGTTATCTAAAAAATTTGAAGACCCAGACTCATGCATAATAATAATAATGATAAAGAAAGAAAAAACATAATCTGCAGAGCCTGTCTTTTATTTATTTATTTTATTTTATTTCGTAAAATACCGAAGAAGCATTATTTACGTATGTTTATTATTATTATTATTATTATTATTATTATTATTATTATTATTCATTTTAATCTGGATGATTATTATAAAAAAATTCTCTTTCCAATTCTCAGTCATTAGGTCTTACTTTATCTGCTGTATTATTACTTTATATATAACAATATAAGATAACGAACTAATAAAAGCATTTATGCTGTAAATTATACAGCAAGCGGTTCGCAATATTGATGAAGAAACATTTGTTAATTTAATGTTCCGGTCTTAACAAAATATTTTTAAATGAATGCCTTTTTTTTTTTTTTTTTTTCGGATTACAATGTAGTATTTATTTATTTATTTATTTTTAATGTATTATCTATTTTTGTAATTTTTTACAAAATATTTTTATGAATTTTACATAAAATATTACCATATTTCAACTGTTATACTGATTTATATGTTTTCACACACGTGTAATGTTTCATATATGTTTTGAAAAATGTCACTCAAGAGTTTTTCAAATAAAAAAAAAATTGAGACGCAAAATCTTATATAACACTATACTGATGATATAATTACTCCTACGTAATAATTACTGTAATTTTTTATAATGTAAATATTTAATGCATGTTTTTATAACGATATTGAATGTAATATATCCTAAAATAGTTCGTATTACTTGTATAAAACTAGAATTGTCAAAATATCTTGTTGCTGATTGAGCAAAATATTCACAAAGGAGTATAAATTGAATCATTATAAACATATGCATATGTTGGGATTTTACCTATTTACGGGAAACTTATTATGAGAAAATGACAATACTATGAAGGAAGACATTGTGAAAAACTATGCTGATTCAGGTTGTGTGTATATCAGCCAACAGGCTATACTGCTATGCTGTAACTTTTCCTGTGCACGAAAAGGCTATATTTCAGTTTCCATTGCGTAAAATTGTACAAAACTTGATATATGATATGCCCATTGAGATAAAGAATGCTGGCATAATTTAGGTGTATATTGTCCGACAGTGGTGTTGCCATTATTCACCTTCTGCAGTTTTCCATATGGCTACAGCTCAGCATCTATTAGTTAAAATTGCAACGAACTGTGTATTTAAAATTTTAATTTTGAATAGTTTTGTTAATTAAATTTCTCTGAATGTTAACTAGTGGACTGCACTGTTATATCGAATGATATAGAAGAAAGTTTTGTGCTGTTCACAACAACTAGTTTTCGGTTTCCGTTCAATATTTAGCAAAAAATATTAAAAAAACGAAATGCATACATTTTAAAGAAAATATCCGAAAAATATTTTTATTTAAAATATTACTTCAAAAACTTAAAAAATGGGGAAGGGGGACAGGGGAGAAAGAAAAAAAAAAAACACCTGCGAAAAATCACGATGCTATACATTGAAAACTGGAATGAATTTTACCTTAAAAGAATTTATATGCATTCTTTACAAAAAAAATAAAATAAAACAAAACAGCCAAAAATACCCCCCTCCCATAAAATATGACCCTGATTCACCACGTCTTTTTAAAGCTGATTGTATAACTGGCATTGGAGTAGGAATACAAAATCAAGGACATCAGTAATTTGTTGTTTGTTTGATTGCAGAATACCTTACTTACATGCCTTCCGGCAGAATCTTGTTTGTGATGGGAGATTTTGTAATCTCTCTTTTTCCTTTTCGAATTTCATTACTCCAAATGTTTTCATTCTTCTACTGATTAAAGCAAATAAAGCTTTTTATTAAAGTAATATATTTTAGAAAAAACTTTAGAAAAAAAAAAAAAAAAGACTTAAAAATCTGATTTGCTTGATGACGTACAAGTTTTGTTAAATAAACAAAGCTTTTAAAATAACAGAAGTTGTACTCGAGAGATATGTTAATAGTGATATGATAAATCTTGAGGGATATGATAAACTTTAATACTTGCTATTATTTACTTTTGAATAATTTCCAATTTGGCAGTTATTGATTTAAAATACTTTTATCTCAAAGTTTTTACAGCTTTGGTAAACAAAGCCTTTTAAAAGAATTTTCTTACATCAATTTTTATCAATTTGTAAATTATACTGTTTCTTTGTAGAAGTGATGATGTGCGAATTTTTAATAAAAACTACTTTAGACTATAATAGCCAATGATGGCATACCTACAGAAATAGTCTCTAAAAAAAAAAAAATAACACTTTTTTTTTTCCGTGCAAAAAAAAAAAATATATATATATATATATATATTCGAAGTTAGAGTTTATCTAGGTAAACAGTCATACAGTCAATGAAAATGTAAAAAGTACAATTTGAAGGAAAAGAAAAAAAAAAAAAAAAGCAGACTCAAGGAATTTTAGTATTTATATTAATGCTTTTGTGATAAATTTCACTTTTTTAAATAAATGACTTCAAATATTTTTAAAAGAAATTTGTATTACTTCTGAAAAAAAAAAAAAAAATATATATATATATATATATATATGCATGTATGTATGTATATACATATATACAAAAATTCTAAGTTAAACCGTACAATTTAAGTATTTACCTGACAGTAAATCTCTTTTTCAGATGAGATGGCACTTGCTCACACTACGTTGAAAGTTAAAAATAAACTGATCTTTAAAAAGGTTAACGTTAACATTAATAATCACCTTTTTTAAATTGTTAAAAGCTTTTAGAGATAAATAACTAACAAATAATGCAATCAATTAAAGTATTTCAGTAGCACCTAAATCGATTAATCGTTTCTAAACTTTTAATCTTTTCTTTTTACTAATGTTCGTTTGGCAACCTGTTTTTTTCTACTATCTCCGTAAGTAACGTTTAACATGTGGATTGCTTAAATTACTTATTCCTTGTTTAAATTTTGGTTTGTGTTATTGATTAATTTAAATACCTTTTTTAATTTAATTTAATTTTCTTTTTTTTTATTTTCTTTTATTTATTTATATATTTATTTATTTATTTTTAGTTGCAAGATAGAGACTTGAGCTGTATATTGCTGGGATTAGCTATACAGTTTTACGAAATCGTGCATGTGCTGATAGAAATGCAAGTTTTCTGATGAATACATTTCTATTTTTCAGCATTTAAAATTCCAATTTTCAATTAATGAATTCCATTTTTACCCCCTTTGAACGGAACTCTTTGGTGATTTTATCCTCTCTCTTTCCTATCAAACGTTGACTGTTACTAATAATTCATAGTTTTTGCAAATTCTGTCATCGCTAGGCTTATGGGTTATATTAGTGACATTTCTCTTCTGCGTAAGTACTTTAACTTGTTTTCACTAATCATTGGTACTCAAATTAAATTAATACTGTGAATAATTTTAATCGAATTAAATCTCAATTAAATTTATTTTATGTTGGTATCTTCATCTATCTTTTGTCTGCTGAGTGTTACAACGGTACTAAACAATTCAAATTATATATATATACATATATATATATACATACATATAGATAGATAGATAAGGAGAATATAAGGAAGTTATGACGACGAAGAAGTAAAAGAAGAAAAAAACGCGGTTGAATAAACGATGCTTTTAAACTATTCGCGCGTTATTTTTAAAGAATTCATAATAACAAAAATAAAATTGCACTTCTGTACAGTATACATTCTGTTTTAAAAGAAATAATGATAAGTAGTTTATTACTAATAGAGTCTTTATATATATATATATATATACTATCCAAGATAAAATTTCTTTAGGCATGAAACGGGAAAATGAAACAAATTTTCGCACTTAAAAAATTGATCTTCAACATTTTTATGGCGAAAATTTAGAGATCAAGTTTAATATCCTCATTTGAAGACAGCAAATAAAATAGCACGTATATTTTTTATGGTTTCTTGGAATGATTTCTGCTTTTTAATGAGAGTTTACAGCATCACTCTAAATGATCCCTCCAAGTTTTATGTGCCTTCTATTAATCATAATTACATAATTTGGATAGTTATTTTATGATTTTTCATTCATCGCATGTAAGTTTATTTTTTGCACAGATATACTAACTTAAGTCAAGTTGAATAATAATATATATTGTAATACTTTACTTTTGAGGTCTTTGTCAGCGTATAATAGGGAATTTGTTATCTTGAATTTTTTCTATCTCGAAGTTTTTCGCTAGAACACTAAACGTCAATAAATGAGGATAGGCTTTAAGTTTAAAACTATCAGAAGAATTGTTTAAGTTAATATATTTTACTGTCAGTTGTCTATATTAATTTAGAAATGAAATAATCAGCTAATAATATTTTGAAAAATTAATTCGGGTGTTAACGGGTTAACATTACATGAAAGATATTTATCATAGTTTTTTCGCTAAGAGCACTAAAGTCCTCAAATGAGGATAGACTTTAAACTTAACACTATCAGAAGAATTGTTAATTTAGAAGTGAAATATTCATAAAAATATGTTTTGCAAAATTAATTTGGGCTTTAACGGGTTAAAAAGAAAAAAAAAAAAATGGAGAAGGAGAAGGAGAAGGAGAAAAGTAAAGAAAAAAAAAAATCTTATTACAGTAAAAATGATAAGCATAATCATTAGCTATATTTTAAAAATAAAAGTTTTCGTGTATTATCGATTTCGAAACAGAGTTACGGAAAAAATAAAAACATATAACAAAGAGATTTAAATTACTCTATAGTGCATTGTGTGTAACTCGCTTAATAAATACACTTATTACTTGAAAAAATACTAAGATTTAAAAAAAATAATAATTATTTCAAGTCATTTTTAATGTGATAATGTATTGGAATTGCCATATAAAAAGTTAAATACTTAAAAATATTAAACTTTAATTGCATAACATTTTTTAATCTCATAAACAAAATACATACATAAATATTCTTTAAATATATATTTGATTATTTACTATTTATTGATATTAGTTTAGCTTTCAAAGCAGAAGCTCGTCTTCGTTGTCTGAAAACAGCATCGTCATCTGATATGTCTTCACCAATCATGAAAGCCGAAACTATAACTTTACTTGATGGAAAACCACAGAAACGGTAATTTTTTTCCTTTTAATTCAGAATAATTTTGAAAATTTCTCTAATGTTAACACAGGTAAATATTTCATTAGTACTGCATTTATCAATATGACGTTGTCAACGTAATGTAACACAATATATACATGGCGTCCCTCTACTACAACATTAGAGCAGTCAGAATTATATATATATTATATATAACGGATCGAACATTTTAAACATTTGAATAGTAAACAATAAAAAACTTGCAAAAAAGACATAAAAAAAAAAATCTCACAAGTTTTGAAATTGAAATAATTAAGCACAATCCTTCATCAGACGGAAACATGTAGACACGGATACAGCATGAGAGCAGCAAAGAAACATTGCTATTTACGCATAGAACACGCGTCTACACTTTTTCATTTGATGAGAAGTCATGCTAAGATATTCATACGCTAAACACTTGTTACGTATTTTGGCCTTTTATGGTGTTTATTTACAGAAATCTTGTTGTTCACTCTCTAAAATTTCTGGAGTGAGAATCTCTCTCCTTAAAAAAGTGACCTCTATTTTGACACCAATAAAGGTGAGAAAACACTATTATCACTCTTGAAAATGTGACATTTCTCACTTTTTGTGAAAGGGTGACGGATAGTCACTTTGCCACAAAGAGTGAGGTCATCATGTATTGCAAAATCAAACTTTTGTGGAGTGAGAAATAGCTGCCGCCATCTGTTAATCATAATTCGAATGAAAAACGGACAATTTCTGAACGATCTGATGCAGAACGATCTGCATTTGTTTAACAGAACTTATTCCTAGACTTATTCATTATAACTAAATTTCTGATGAATAAAAAAAAAAAAAAAGGAAAATAATTATGTTAAAAGATAATTCGGTAAATATTTTTTTCTTTGCGATTGACAAAATCGAAGTAATATTATTAGTAAAGAATCGAAAATCTCAAGAAACATATCGAAACTCGTATTGGAAAGTAAATAGTTTTATTCAGAAATATATAAAGTATAAGAGAAAATATCAGCGCAAATATTTAATGCACAACGCCTTAAAATCTATAATTAGTCATATTTTTATTATATTCATTGGCAGCTAACATATGTGAAATATTAAAAGAAATGGGTATAATTCTTTACTAATATTTAAAATCAACAGCGAGTTTTATACTACTGAACGGAAGAGCTCTTTATGAAACTCTATAGATTTGTATGCGAAAATATTTTTATTTATTTATTTATTTTTATTTTTTTAAATATGTACACTTGAGTAACTTCTTTTCCTTATAAGCTACTTTAAATGAATGCTTAAGGAAATTTGTTTTCAAGTACACATTTTCTTTTAAAATAATTCTAATTTTAGCAATTTCAAATAATTATAATTTCAAAATATCCATTAGAATTCTGTAATTTTATACTGTTGATAAATGAAGTAAAAAATAAAATATGATTGATCACGTATACGAATGATTTAATAATGTAAAATAAGCAACAAGTGTATGTACTCAGTGGTTCAGTGGTAAGACACTCGCTTGCTACGAGGACGGCCTTGGTTCGATTCCCGACGAATCCAAACTGCATTATTTCCACCGTTGAACTGGAGTTCATTCGCAAGGCAAAATGAAACGATATCGTCTAGTGTACGCAATTTTTTAAAGAAAAATAATCAGTCATATTCTTTAAATTGCTGCGAATAATCTCACTCTTAATAAAGAGTGAGAAATCTCACTCTTTCGAAAAGAGACTTTTCACTCTTTAGAGGTTGGCTCCATTTTGGCATGTTCAAAGAGTGATATGCCACTCTTTTAGAGTGAGATCTCACTCTTCATATTTTAGAGAGCACTGTTCAAAACTAATTTTCGGTGTTTTTTACAACAATTTTAAACTGTTATTTTAGTTAGTTTCACACACAGGTAAAAATGTTTCGTTGAAACAGCAAAAATTTAGTTAAATAAACCTTTTTTTTTTTTTTTTTTTTTTTTTTTTAAGCCTGAATATATATATATATATATATATATATATATACTAGCTGACCCGACAAACGTTGTTTTGTCATATAAATTATTTCTAGAGAATATTTTGCTAGAAAAAAAATAACTAACTTATAAGGATGTGTTATATAAGTGGAAGATGTATGGAGCGCTATGAACGGTGAAAGAATATAAAAATAACAAAACACCAATAATTTATTTTTTTAATTTATTAAAATTGATTGTTTAAAATTATATACATATCGCTACTTATAACAATATTACTAAAAAAAAATATCAATCCCTTAATGCAACAGAGTGTACAATATTTTTTGTTATCCCATCTTTCACCAATACAAACAAACTGCATGGTTTGCCCACTCGAGAGCCACGTATAATTGTCCGTGTGAAAAACATGATGTGCTCAAATCTAAGCCACAGACAGACATCGTTTGGCCCTGAGACTTATTGTAGTCAGTGCAAATGCCAATCTAATTGGAAATTGGGGGCGTTTAAATTTAATTGGCACACCTGTGGGTATAATAGGGATTCGCAGTAGTAATATATTTTCACCTCGGAATTTGTCATTTAAAATGATGGCTTCGATAACATTTTTCATTAATTTTTTTATGATTAATCGCGTGCAGTTGCACAACCGTTGTTGGTTCAAATTACGAAGCAAAATAACCGGAGATCCAACCTTCAGTTGTAAAATATGCGGTGGCATGCCTGAGAGATCCAATGAGTTTAAAAACTTTGTTGGATAATTTACAGCTTCGGTGGCATCGCAAACTGTATCATTAGATTTGTATGACACCAAGTCTCCTGGTAACAAATGTTGTATCTTGAGATTCAATTCGTTGACGTCCACATATTTTGCTGCTAAAATTGCTCTTTCTGCCAGCCACTCATGATTTGTGTATCGTCTGTGTACATCGGGAAATATCTGGTCAATAAGAGCATCTTGAGAATCAATGATTGTGCAGAAATCGGTCGGTAATTTTGTGCATCCAGTTTCATCTGTAGTAACTTTTCCATCGCCGATATCTACACTATAGCGAATAGTAGACGAATTTGTTTTGCTGTACAGTTCAGTCCTACTTCAGCAAGCATACACTCCCACTGGTTGTCGTCTTCCAGCAAGCCGAGTGCAAGGCATGCATCTTTATACGTTGGATACTGTTGTCCATTCACTTTACGTAAATCTTGAAATGACAAAGGGCCGATGACATTAACCAATAACAGTCGAAGATAAAAGCACTCAGTCTGCCTTGGATTGACTGTAAATACTCGTCCCAAGGTGTTTGATTTGAATAAACCGGGAGATGCATCAATCGGCATGCCTTGCTTGCGGAGCATCCATTTTTTTGTTGGAGCCCATGTGAAACAGCGTGGTACTCCTGAATAGAATAATGTCCGTGCAAAAGCACCAAAAGCATCCGCACGATTACACAATTCAAAAAATTCGGTGAGTGTAGTTTTTTGGTGGATTTATAGCACGATCAATCGCTGTCTCGCTCGTGAAATATACGCGCTGGCCATTTTCAAGATTCACGGCTAAATGAAGAACTGCTGGATCCCGTTCATGAATTGGGAAACCAAAGATACGCCAAACAGCTTTATTTGAGCTGACGTACCGGCAAATTTGGTAAAGTGTTATTTCATCGTTGTTATTCACCGGAGGAGCATTCACATTGGTATTTTCAACTCGAAATACAGCCATATCACTGCCTTTATTCACATACTTGCAAATGTATTTGATGCTCTTCACTGAACTGCAGAACTGAACATTAATATGAGCACCAAAAATAAATTAAAAAAACTGGCGTACAGACAATAACAAGAAATTCAAACTTCTACACACACCATAAATTTTAAATCAGCACAACCGGTTTCGAAAGGACGTAGCCTTTCTTCATCAGGTGCAAACACGTGCAACTGCCATGGAGGCAAAAGCAAGACTGAAAGCAGGACAAAATCCAGAGGGGGAAGAGCAACACAAACAACCAATAGGAAGCAACATGCAGGACAGGACCAATCAGAGAGAAACACACACACCACAAAATGAGGAGGGAGGAAAGGAGTAAACAATTATTATTTTTTTTTTTCAATAATATTAAACTAATAAGTAAATTTAATAAAATTTATCCATTAATTATTATTATTATTATTTAAATTAGAATTATTTTATTATAACTAATATGATGTTATAAACATAATGAAGGAAATTATTTAATTGAATTAAACAAAGTGATAAAATTGTCAATGAAAAATCTGATTCCACTTTGCTGTCTACAGCCTGGAAAAATTTGTTTAATTCAATTAAATGATTTCCTTCATTATGTTTATAACATCATATTAGTTATAATAAAATAATTCTAATTTAAATAAAAATAATAATAATTAATGGATAAATTTTATTACATTTACTTATTAGTTTAATATTATTGAAAAAAAAAAAATAATAATAATTGTTTACTCCTTTCCTCCCTCCTCATTTTGTGGTGTGTACGTACGTGTGTTCCTCTCTGATTGGACCTGTCCTGCATGTTGCTTCCTATTGGTTGTTTGTGTTGCTCCTCCCCCTCTGGATTTTGTCCTGCTTTCAGTCTTGCTTTTGCCTCCAAGGCAGTTGCACGTGTTTGCACCTGATGAAGAAAGGCTACGTCCTTTCGAAACCGGTTGTGCTGATTTAAAATTTATGGTGTGTGAAGAAGTTTGAATTTCTTGCTATTAATATGAGCATTGAATGTTTTGCTCAGCAGAGGCGAATATGGGACCACCCAACGGTTATCAATGTCAATATCTATGTTGTTGACATAGATGACCGCCATAGATGATAAGATTGTCCGCCATTATCGGGATTTCATCGACGATATATTGGATACCCGTCAACATTTGTGATCGTGAAATTTTTCGGAAAACTTTTAGTTTATTTTCCATCTGCACAAATAATAATGGCCTAAAAATTCATTTTTCATTTTAACATAAAATAACTCCGTCGGATATTGACGAATTTTTTAAAAGAATATACCATTTTAACTAATTTTAACATTTTAACAATATTAACGTTGAAAAAATATTTTAAACACTTACGGTTAAAAATTCATTTTTCATTTCAACATTAAATAAATTCTGACATCGTGTTTACGATTCTAAAATATTAACTTTGAAAAAATATTTTAAACACTTCGTAAGATACGGTTAAAAATTCATTTTTCATTTCAACATTAAATAAATTCTGACATCGTGTTTTCGACAACTCACGCCATCTAGGTGGAAATTTGTCGAAAGAGTTGGTTAAAAATTAATTAAGAAAGAACTAATTAAGTTACAACTTTCATTTGTAAATCAAAACCATTCTCGAATCCACCTGAAGACACACAAAAAATTTCATTAAACTCAGTCCAGCCGTTTAGGAGGAGTTCAGTGACATACACACGCACAAAAGAAATATATATATAAAGATTGTTACCAGAACTCAGCTTATTTGGTTGTTTTAACCAAACAAGCTCGTTGATCCAGCACATCACTCGTTCATTGGCTGTTTATAGAAAGTTCTTAACGGATTGGCTGTTTACTTATCGAACTATCCAACTACAAATACTCTTCTTCCAACAATATTCTTTTAGTTAATTGAAGCAAGTTGATTTGTTTAATTGAACAAAATTATTATTAAAATGACAGAATAAATCTAAGAAGCAGACAATAAAATAAATTTAGTTTTTTCAACAAAACCCTATATTCAGTGCAGTATTCAAATAAGTAGTGCATTCTTCTTTTGAGTTTATATTATTAAACACCATATGAAATAACGTTAGTAAATATTTCTGATCGATTCATATAAAAAATGAATTATCCTAAAATTGAATTTATAGGAATATTGTAAATATTTTAGAAAGATGTAACATGAATGATAAAAAAAAAAAGTGATATCCATGAAGCAGAATTATTAGACACCCAAAATCCCTTTCACCTTTTTAATATATACCGGGTGTCCCATGAGTCTGTAGACATTTTTAGTGACGGCGATTTTTTCGGTAAAGAAAAAAAAATAGTTATATTCTTCGTTGATAGAGGGCACTGTACGTCAGTAAATCACGCATTTATATGAAAAACTATATTTATTTGCATGCAAATGTTTACACGCATATAACTCCAGTTCTACGTGTTCGACATTACCACAAATCATTGTTTGCAAACGAGTTCAATCACCGCTAACTGCAGTTTCAGTCGATGATTCTTAGCTGATGGAAAGCATCCTCACCAAAAACGCTTTATCCGCAATATCAGCATCGTAATTAAAATTTCCTTCATGCACAAGTAATGCATGTAAAAAGCAAGATAAGAAAAAACTCTGTTAATCATAAAACCGTGCAATTTTCAGGACTCAGGTTTGCCTATTTCTCGTTATGCGTCCGTGCAGTGCCCTCTTTCGACGAAAAACTTAACTTTTTTTTTTCTTTACCAAAGAAAATCAACCTTCACTAGAATAACTTTTTCGCAAACCGCGTTCAGTTCTACCAATTCCTTCATTTTTTTATGAATTTTAAAAATGTCTACAGATTATGAGACATCCAGTATAATTTCGAAGTAACAGATTGATTTTTATGATTAAGCTCTATTGTTTATTACAGTTGTTATTGTTTTCTTGTATGTCTGTTACAGTTAACACATATATGTATATTTTAGTTGTTGCTGTGGCCGTTTTCGGATCTACGGATCAGATGGTGTGTGGTCTTGGGGAGTTGCTTTTGCAAATTTCTTAGTCAACTTTATTATTGTGGGACTTGGAAGAATGGCAGCTATATTTTACGTCGATTTTATAAACTTCTTCCACATAGATAGAAAGACTGCGTCCATACCGTTTAGTGTTCAACAAGCTGGAAGAAACCTATTTGGTAAGTTTCCAAAATCTTTAGATATTGCTAATATAGAAATTAAACCTTTATCAATAATAAATAAATACACAATATAATAGATTTTGGAATTTCCATATATAAGTTTCAATGTCAATAACATTGTAGTTGTCGGGGGAAAAAATCTAATGAATAAGTAAATAAAAGAAGTGAAAAATTAATAATAATAGTTACAATACTCAGAGAATCAGTTGCAAAAAATTGTTTTGATAAATCATAAATGTTGTTCTAGAATGGACAACAGTCTAGAGAAATCTGATACACTTCTCATTGTACGTATGTGTAGTAGTATATGTTAGTAATGACTTTTCAAACTTATAACTCATCTTTTTACTTTTTAATATATTTTACAAATAAATCATACATCAATCTCGCTTTTGCTCTACTTATTTTCATTTATATTCTTTACTGATTTTAGCTGTTCCTCTATTATATTTGGCATACGTAATTATTTTCAATGAATTCGTCTTAATTCTCAAACTGGTTATTAACTGGCAAAAGTGTGTCATTATCATTTTCGAGTAATATATCTATATACATGCAACATATTTTTCTTCTAATAATAATTTGTTTTACACCATATGCCTAAATCTGCGCACCATTTCCGCAGAGAAACATCAGTTGTCACTGCATTTTATACGTCCAGACTAATCATCTCCAAATTATTTTTATCATCCACTCCTTCAAGCATTCTTCCTGTGTAATCAATCCTATTAATAATATTTTTATGCAATCTTCGGATCTTCGGATAGTGTGGGTTGGAGGTACCCGTGACTGAACCACGCACCCTCCGGTACCTAAGGATGGAAGCTAACGGAGTGAGAGTCCCAAATTTCAATTTCACTGCAATGGAAGGGGGGGGGGACATAAAATTTTTATGTAATTATAATAACTTTTTATTTATAATTATACATTATCTTTTTATTATAGTGTATGATTCCTTGACGTCATTCATGGCAGAAAAGAGCCCATTTACATTGAGCATGATAACACGTTTTCCCTATTGTGAGGAGTGATTAAGATAGTGTGCTTATCGAAAACAAGATACTATAAATTATAAATTTAATAGTCAAAGAAGATAATTATAGATTAAATGGAATAATATTTTAGCATGGAAATATCCTGTGTGGCGCATTGACCAACGCAATTTATTTATTTATTTACATTATTTTATTTTATTTTTATTTATTTATTTATTTATTTTCTGAACTCTACTGTCAAGTTTGTTTGTTGGTTGTGTTTTACGTTGCACAAGGGCTGTGAAATGGGCAATTGTCGACGGTCTGGAACGCATTCCTAGGAATAGTTCAAATACATGTCATCAAATTTTTTATACTCCATGGAGGCTGCCTGCAGCTGTCGGAAAACGATTGATCATTCTATTGGTCCCTTTTCTGGTATTATTTATAATGAAATCCTCTTTATGAATGATAATGCTTGAACTCAATGACATATATTTGTAGATGATTATCTATTAGATCAAAGTTTGGAGCGTTTTCAGAATTTAATTTGGTACACTGGTGAATAACTTAAGAGTTTCTGGATGATGAATAAATGAATCGAAATAAAAATTGTTTCATACATTATCCTTGTTTTCTATTTTAATGCCTGATGTCTAGTTTAAATGGTAATAGGAAAAGCCAACTACAACAACCCAATACAGCTAAGAGAAAGTGTATTAACTTTTTACCGGACCTAACGCTCTAAAGAGCTCTCTAAACAGTGTTGCTAAACTTAAGGACTCTTTTATTCAACTATCACCAATTATTTTGAGGAATGATATTTAATATATATAATGAACGAATTATTTTGGAAATGATTAGGAAATCGTTACAATTTAAATTTAGCGGTGAATATTGAATAAAAAAATCCCTAAATTCGGCAGCACTGACCAGAAGAGTAAAATTAAATAAGGCCGGCAATGGGTTAAAACGCATTTATTTATTTTATTTTATTATTATTATTATTTTTTAATAAAAGTATGTTTTTAAACAATGGACTTTTATAAAAATATTTTGAGAAATTCACTTTTGTTCATTCGGCTCTATAAAAAATATTTTCAGCACAGAAAAATTTATTGTTAATTTCATTAAAGAGCTATGATTTAATTTATTGATTTTTAACCAGTGCAAGTCGAGGGTTGATTTTCTTAACCGTAATATTCAGCAATGTATTTAAATATTACCAAACACTTGGTTTCGGAGATTAGGAATACATTGCAATTAAAAATAATAATTGAATAACCCATTTGCATGTTATACAATTTTTTTTTTTTTTTTTTTTTTTTTTTTTTTGTCCCCTGCTAGTTAGATAATTTCTTTAACGTTCATGAGTTTGAAACTGAAACCAAACGTTTAACTTTTTTTTTTTTCAATGCAATAATTTTTTAATACTTTTTTCCCTTTTTTAATCGATTTTTGGACTTTTCATCACTTTTCGGTAGATAGCAGAACTACTCCGAAATTTGACAAATGATATTTCTGGCAACGGATCAAATATTTAGTGTCTGATATACATCAAAAAGTACAATTTCGATTCTTTAAAAATTTAGCATTAATTAACGGATATCCCAAACACTTAATTAAAAAAAAATAATTATTATTATTATTATAATTTTTTTCCGCTCAATTTTTATTTCAATTTTAATTTAGGCCTAAAAAAATTAGGTATTATTTTATGGTTAGTTTGTATTCCCATTATCTTTCAATCTTCGTGGCAAATTACAATCGTAGATGACAGCACTATTCAATTATCTACATTGATTATCTGAATCCTAAACAAACAAAAAAAAAAAAAAAAAAAAAAATTGCTTGAATAGGTTTTTGTCTTCTTTTACTTTGTTGCATGCTTCCTGGCCATTTTGTACAGACATTATATGTATTTTATTTCTTTTTATTTTATTATTTTTTCATTTTATTTTTTCATTTCATTTCATTTTATTTATTTATTATTTATTTATTTAATTTTTCCATTATTTTCATAACATTACTGTAGATGGCAGCACTATTCATGTTACAATAATATATGAATCCTATTTTACGAATCCTAATAGCTTTGTGAATTCTTTATCTTACTCCATGTTCACTGTTATTTTGAACTGACTAACTGTGCTTTTAACTATATCTGCTTGTTAAATTTTTACACGTGTCTCGTTTTTCATAACTTTGAGTTGCCTCTTTTTCAATAATAATTTTTTAAGTAATTTTGGTTTATTATTTGTAGTGGTGAGTTTATTTTGATCTACGATTTTAAATGGTTATTGGATTATCATTTTTAGTGAGGTGTTTTATTTTGATCTTCGTTTTTTCTGGTTTTACTATGGGTGTTTCGGGCCTGTGAACAAAGAAATTCTTAGCTTTTGCTTTCTTTGTGACAGAAAAACATCCATTTTTTAGCATATTTGCATTCTACCAGGCCCTTGAAAACGTTAGAATGCAAATAATGCTTTTTTCTCATTCCAGTTTGCTATAATTCATTTAGATTTTACTTTATTTATTTATTTATTTATTTTTTTTTTTTTTTGGTTTGATTTGGGTGGTCTTCGATTTTGATCAGCATAATTGTTTAAATACTGAAATTAAATCATCTTTAAATTTAAAATTTTTGCACTGATAATATTATATTACTATATATATATGTATATATTTAATAGGATTAATAGCAGAGTACGAATTAATATCGCTAACAAAGCAACTGAGAGGTGTTTATTTATGTTTAATATATAACCACTGATGCCATTAAAAATCATAACTTTCCAATAAATAAAAATATCAAAATTTTGGAAGAAATACAAATTGTAATTAATTAAAATACAAATTATAAACATTAAAAGATAAAATAAAAAATATTTCAAACATTTAACCCTTTATATCCCAAATTTACCTTATTTTTGGAAAAATAGTTTGAAACTTTTTTATTATATTTCTTTGCTGCAAGAGAAACATCTCATGTTAAATTTAGCTTAAACTATAGCTTAACTAAAGGGAAAGCTTAAATTATAGGGACTCTGAAGTTCCAATGAAATCCTGTAGTAAATTTAGGCTCTATTGAGGAATTTTTTTGGTGGGACTTTAAAGTCCCGGTGGGACACAAAGGGTTAAATAACCTCAATCTTATACCTCACTTAAATAGCATTGTTGCTACTTTGTTGAATTTTTAGCGAATTTCCAAGCGTAATAGTTGCTTCTTTTGTAGGTCCAGTTGCAGGAATTTTAGGACAAAAATACGGTATAAGAAGTGTGACCATCTTAGGTGGAATCATTGGTTCTCTAAGCGCCGCCCTTGAATATTTTAAAATGGATATCACTTCTGTGACGTTCCTCTGGGGATTACTTTTCGGTGAGTAAAGAGTAATTATCGGATTTTATAGATATTTTTCTGAAAATACTATGTATATTCTTAGTTCTATAATATTTATATATACTACACGGGAAAAAAAATTAAGCTCCATTAATCAGACATTTAAAATTCGGTGTTAATGGCAGGACCACGGATCGTTTTAATATCCATATGCTGAGATTTTCTTTGACAGAATTACTTTATTTATATTTTTTAATTTTTTTTTTTTTTTTTTTTCAAACAATAAACTTTTTTTTTTTTTTTAGCAACATAAAAGTTCGTGTTTGTAAAAAGGAAATTTGAAATACGGAAGAGATTATGCTACAACAACACTCTTTCAAACTCATTCGACTTGTTTTGTATAGCCCTGTATATTGTCTGCAAATTATATACGCACCAAACAATGTACTTAGCAAAATAAATAAATAAAATATTTAAACAGCTTCAAACGCACTTTCAGCTTTTCCACACATAGCACTTAAGTATCAGAAATATTCTAGTGGCCTTGTAAACAAAAAATAAATACCTTTCATACCATATTTTATTCAAAATATACTTTTGTGCATATAAATTATATATATCAATTTAACCTTATTTAATGCAGTCTAAATGCGTTAAACTGCACCGTTTGCATCTTTGCTCATAGAAATAATGTATTTGAATATATTGTATGTGCATGCACACGAATTATTTGTCCGATCTAACCGAAAAGTTATAAGTAACATTTCTATAGGATACGGATATAGAATACCGAGTTTAGCCTTCCTGCTAATATTTTCTCTTGGGATATGCTGATATGTAATAGTAGCTGATATGTACACATACACACAGACATTCACATGCACCATTTGCTAAAAATCTGATTTTCTGTTACAGTGGATTTCAAAATATGTAAACATATAAAGAAATCAGCTTCAAAAATTCGACCCCCAAAACAATATTCCTCGACTACATTTCATGAAACCATGGAAGCATCTGCGCAAGGGCTAACTCAACGAGTCCAATGCTAAAATAAGGATGACAGTCATCTAACTCAGAGCAAATGAGCAATAACAGAGTCGGAATTACTGGATGCTTTCCAAATTTCAGACTGTCGGTCAAGCTGGCATCCCTCCAGCATTTTAGACGCGTTCTCACTGCTAGTTGTAGGATATGTGGCTGCATTGTACTTCCTCTACCAGACATTGATAAGGAAAAGTGAATAGAAAAGAATAAGAAAAAGGACGAATGACAGAAAGAGAGAAAAAATAAAAACAAAATCACATCATTCCTGTCGAGATTAAAATATTTAACGCTTAGAAATATTAAACTACATGCATTTCATCCTCATAATTTAGCCATCATTAATAAAATTACTGTAAACATTAAAAAAGAAAATATAAGCACATTGACAAAATATCAGAGATTACATTGATATATGATAAATTCTTAGAAAATCAACTAACAGAATTTTGAAAATAAATAAATAAATTTCTAAATTAATCTGTCTAATGGGAAAAAAATTCACCTCAATTAAATTCAAAAGCATCGAAGAAACTTACTAAATAAGTTCTATAAGTATGTTTTATGCAGTTTGCGATAACTTGAGACATCATAATGTGTTTAAAACATTGATAAAAATTTCTTATCTTTACCCTCAATCAAACATAAAAACAAATTGTGCTTCAAAGGATATACTGGTGTTTATCAATTATGTTTTATGAAAAAATATAATTTATAAATAATAATAATAATAATAATAATAATAATAATATAATATATATATATGTATATATATATGTATGTAATAATAATATAATATATATATGTATATATATATGTATGTAATAATAATATAAATACTTTCTATTTCAGTTTATTCATGGAAACTTAGTTTAAATCAGATCTTCAGACTATCCCAATTTTACACCAAAGCTTTGTGATATTTTTTAAATATATTCCAAAAATTAAATATATAAATATATAAAGCCCATCTAGTGACAGAAAAATTAGCACTGTTTCCTCCAGTTTCTTTTTAAATACAATACAATAAAACTTATTAACATTACAAAATACAATATATGCAATACAATAAATTTTATTAGCTATGCACAATACAATACATACAATAGAATAGAACTTAAGTGTAACAAATAATAAAGTTTATTGTTGTATTTTTAACCGCATTGAGTCTAAACTTTATTGTTGAATTTTTAATCGTATTGTGTATATGTCTGTAGTTTTAATCGTAGCAGACTTGCTTTTATTGATAAAAATTCTTAATATTTCATTTTACATTCTAGGTTTGAGTACAGCATTGACGACCACAATAAATCAAGTGTCTATTGACCAGTACTTTGAAAAATATAGAGCATCAGCTGGAGGATTTGCATTTTCTGGAGGTTGTATTGGAGCCATATTTTTCCCCATTGTCCTTGAGACTTTAATTTATCACTATGGAATGCAAGGAACTTTTCTAGTGATGGGAGCCATTATCCTACATGTAGTTCCAGCGGCCATGATTCTTATTGAGCCACCATGGGCAAAGGACAACCTGAAAAATTCGTACTCGCATAAAATCAAACATTATGGAGCCTTAGACGAAAAGAAAAAAATCCATCCTATCATAATATCTCAAGAACAAATAAAAAAATCCTCCGCGACAAAAATAAGCAATGTTAATTTTAAAATTCTTCAAGAAAACAATGATATCGTTTATCAGTTCTTAACAATTTATGTTTCAGATGGCAGCGTTCGGCCAAAATTAACTCAGAACGATGTGCATAGTTTTGACAAGCCACGGATTACGAAGATATTAAACGAAATTTATTCTGTGGTTAGTAATCGAGAAAAATTAGATCAAGATAACCTTTCGCTTAGTACACTCATCCAGAAAGCAATGAGTAACCAATCTACTTACAAAATCGAATGTGGAAACTTTGCAAATGCTTCGTCAAACAGTGATGAGGATATAAATAAAGATATCCAATGCCGAATTTTCATAGAGCATAAATTGCAAGAATTATCTGGCATGAGAGGTACAAAAATAGTATCTCATTTTCCTTATCCACAACAACACAAAGCATGGAAGATTTTGTTGGAATTACGAAAACTCTCAGAGGAATTATCAGATATGCACCCTAATCAAATTTTATTAGCAGAATCATATCATGCGATTCCAACTGAATATACCATAGAAGATTTTCAAACAAAAAATTCAAGAAAATATTCGGACTCGGTAGAAATTACTGACCATTCTAACAGTTTTTATCATCACATAAAGACTGCTATTCATCTGCATAAAAATCCTTTGTTTCTGCTAATATGTCTTTGCAGAGGTGTTTTCATGCTGACCTTCGTTCCCTTAGCAACGATTGCCCTTGATTTCGCAATAGACCATGGACTACAGAAATCTGACGGCAAATACGTAATCGCAATCTTGTCTCTTGGAGATTTTATTGGAAGAATCGGCTCAGGATGGATTACCGACCATAAATACCTCAGCTTACCAAAGTATATGGTAGTAGGAATGATGGCTCTTGGTGTCAGTACTGCGTCAATGCCATACATGTATTGTAAAACTTCCATATTAACATCGATTCTGATTTTTGCCATTTTGCAAGGGTCTTTGTTTGTTCGTCATCCAATGTTGGTTTCACTTTATGTGCAGGATCATGAGAAGTCAATTGGAATGGGATTCATAAACTTCCTTTCAGGGTTTCTAGGATTCGCTTTGCCATCTTATATAGGTAAGCGTTTTAACTTAAACTTAACATCGATTTCATTTAAATTTAAATTTTTAATTTTAACTTTTCTCTCAATGTAAAGTAACAAGAATATATAGCTATAATAATGAAATATGATAAGAATAAATAGAAATTTAATATATAGAAAAAAAGATATATTCTAATTCTATATTTTATATTTTGTAACTTTTCTAATTCAACCACATTGTGATTATATTTAAAACACAATAGATAAAAAAATAATTTCAGATTTTTTTTTTCTTTTTTTACTTAATACATAACTGTTAATTTTATTTATTTTCTAAATTAATAAAGCAAAAAGTTTTAAACCCTAGCTTCATGTAATAATAACCAACTTATTTAAAAAAATTAATTTCAGATTTCTTTTTTTTTTTTTCTTTTACTTAATACATAACTGTCAATTTTATTTATTTTCTAAATTAATAAAGCAAAAAGTTTTAAACACTAGCTTCGTGTAATAATAACCAACTTATTTAATACTAGGGTTTGGGTTGGGTTGTGGTAATTAAGGCCGATTCACTGCCTAGGCCTTATTTAATACTAGGAATATGTTACTAAAACTTCTGTTTCAAAATAGCACTATTAAATCTTATCGAAAAAGCTATAAAATTTAGTAGGACATGTTAATGCAGTTTTAAGAAAAATTTCTCAAAGGTTACATATTGAATGATTTATCTTTAGTAAGTGAAAAATATGTAAATCCTCAACTAAAATTCCGATGTTTTGACTAGCAGCAAATCAGATTTATTAAATTATTTCTCTGACTCTCACAAAAGATACATCTCGTTCAGTAATATTTTATATCACTGTATATAATAAAATGCATATGACTGCACATTTTTGACGCGGTTTTAAAAAGGGCAGTTAAGATGGGTTCAAATTTAATTTGTAATTTCATGCAAATATAGTACTCGGGGTGCTTGGAGAAAATATATAAAAGTAACATTAATTCTGTCTCTTTGGGTATTATGTTTAATGGCTTCAAATGTTTCGAATTACGAAATTAAATTAATTTTGTCATTAACGATTTTTTGAAATTTACTTAATAAGTTATTAAGATACTTGTTTTGAGTTCAGTAATATATGTTAATTATCAAATGTTGTGTTTAATTATCACGTTTACAGAAGGTCGTTCACGTTTTATGGAATCGATTTTAAAATGTTATTGTTAAGTATGAAGGGAAGATTTCTTGAAACGGTTTAATTCTACATGATAATGTTGATTGTTAATTGGAGTTCTTATAGTATATTCTATCTCGATTTTTCCATAAAAGTAATTTTTTATAGTAACAATGTTGTGTTAATTTTATCCCACTCCACATCTATTATTCCGTTACTGAAATTCGTTCAGTGTTCTTTTAGATTCCATTTATTGACGGGTTATTTTGACGAATCAAAAAGTCACAAGCGATTTTTCCTATATAACTTGATATGTATTTTATTGAATGAGGGTTTTATTAAATGACATTTATTTTATATCCAGTTTCTATTAAAAAAGGAGAGAAAAGTAAAATAACTATCAACGAGGCTTAGCCACTTCTCGCCTACTATTTGTAGCCTACATATTATGTATACCTATACATTATATAACCTGTCTTTAATAAGCGGCAGTTGACTTCGATGTGTAATTGGAAAACATATTCTTATGAAGCTCAATTTTATTGATATCCTTTTCATACAAACAATAAAAGAATTTATTTTTCAACAGCTTGTTATAACATAGTTTGTGATAGTTGAATAAATTATTTCTAGCTTTAGTTAAAACTTTATATTTTATTATTTAACTATTGTAGAAAAATCTCGCAAATGCCATGCGTCCTTTAAGGAAATTTCTTGTATAATGGCGAAGCTGTTTTGTACGATCATTTTCAATATATAATCAATAGAAAATTACTTTTATTATTATTGCTTAAATACATCCCCATATCATAGATTATTAGAATAAATTTCCTTTTATCAGAAGCTACGTGCATTTCGTATAATTTTCTATATTTATTTTTTCTTAAACTCCATATAGGTAAATTCCTTAATTACACATCTAAGTTAATTATCGTTAATTAAAAACAGATTATAATTAGAATTTCGAATAAAATAAATCTTAATTATAAAACGCCTGTTCTTAATGAGCTTCAGCAATTTCGATTTCTCAAAGTAACCCTTATGTAAGTGGAAGCCAAGGACACAATTTAATTCTAAAAAGAAATAATAAACTTATAGAAAAAAATTGACATAAAAAAGTTACAAAAAATTTACTTTCATGGGAATTTTGTGCTAAAACTTTCTTAAGAGTGAAATCTATTAAATAAAAGAAAATCATTATAAGAAATCTGCTTCCAATTAGAGAGACTTACAAAGAGAGAGGCGTCAATAGAGAGTCAGCTTGTGATTGGTTTGTAAACTTTTTTGACTATACGCCAGAGAAGTGATGACATCATTGGCTGTCCGTGTGGCCAAATAAAAGATTTCCTATGTTAATTATCCATAGAATTTTTTGTAAAAAATTATTAAAAATTACGGAAAAACATCCACTGATTTTAATCCCCATATTTGGGTATAGTTATATATAAGTTACTGTCCACATGTGTTAGATTAAGTTATTTTTGCTGTAAAATTGATAAAATTTTAAATTTCAATTTCAAAACTCTAGGGAAAAAAATGGCAAATTTCCATTTTCAAAAGAAAACATAAACATTTCATTTCAAAGGATGATATTTACACAATAAATATCCAACTAATATACTAATTAAAAGGAAAATGATAAATATTGTATCATAATTTGAAGTCAAATTTGTTTTCAGATGTCTAAATAAAGTATCTGATATAAGATACTAATATAATGCAGCGGAATAGATTTGATATCGGTCGTCCTTGGCGGGAAAAAAAAAAAAAAAAAAAAAAAAAAAAAAAAGATTTTCAAATTATCTGGCGAACATATTTAATTCCTTTCAAAAATTATGGTTATTTTAACAACGTATATTAAGAGTGCAATCAATAATATGACACAATATTTCGTACAATACATATTACGAAAATATACATCTGGCATGTATATTTTCGCATTACATTTTTGATCTTCAAATACAAAAAACGACAAGGACGACAGAGTTTTGAAATTTAAAATTAAACTTTTGTCAGTTTGAAAGCAAAATAACTTCATCTGACACACGTGCATGTTAATTAATTCGTAATTATATCCAAACATGTTGATTAAAATCGGGAAATAATTTTCCTTAATTTTTAATATTTTTTTACGAAAAATCCAATGGATAATTAACATAAGAAATCTTTTCTTGGCCCCACTGACGGTCAATAACATCGCACTTTGCTTGCTTATATTATCCACATTTAATATTGTTTTTAATGGCTTTAAAGCACTGTGCTCAAAACTATAGCTGAAATAAAGGAGTATTACAAAAGAGAACGATCCCCCCCCCCCCCCCGTTATTATTGTTGTTGTTGATATTCAACTAAAAAATGTTCTTTTTTTTTTTTTTAACCAAAACTCAATTTGATGTCTTCTACAAGCATGCTCCGTAGCGTAATTTCATCATCTGTTGCCTCTCTCATTAAAGGCTCTCTACATTTAATAGATAAAAATTAAATTTCAAAATCGTTCCTATAAAGTTTAAACGACCTCATATGTTTCATTGTTTTATTAAGTAAATTCTTAATTATTACATTTTAATTCTAGGTTACTTTAGGGATCATCTTGGTTCATATGACTGCATGTTTTTCCTAAATGGAGGTATCTGTGTTTTAATAGGACTGCTATGGCTACTAGAACCTTGTCTTGTATATTTTGTATCGCCAAAGCGAGAAACTTTTAAATAACTACCGAGAATTATTTGTTAAACAAGGAAAAATGCATTTATATTTTGTCTGTACAAAACATTCTCAATTGATCTTATTTATGTAATCTTCATTTTAATACTGTCAAAAATCGATATAAAATCATCTTCCTATTTCCAAGTTTCCAAATGAACTTAACAGGTGTTTCTACTACCTTTATATCATCAGTAAATCGGTATTGTACCCATTGTATCCATTTTTTATTTGTGATTTGTGTTTGTAAATCACTGTAATATAAAAGCAGATAGTTCAGTTTTCAAGTTTCCAAAAGAACACAGTAGATGTTTCTTGTATCTTTGTAATTTTTTTTTTTTTCTTATATTTCACTTACATTTTGTACTTGTGAATATCTTTGATTTATTACTGATTACTAATATTTCACAATTTCGGAAAGAAATCCGTAGCTGTTTTTTGTATTTTTTATACTTTTTTTCTTGCAAGTACTGTATTTCATTTATTAATTATTGTGATGAAGAGCCAGCCAGATGCTGTTACACACAACAACTTTTAGCGCAACTGTCGTTTGAACTCATTTTTCCTCCAATTTCTGGAGGCTGAAATCTAAAAGAGGATTGATAATGTCGAATCAAACATCTTTGTAAAAACTGGTTATCACGAGGTTTAACAAACAGTCAGCAGCAAAATTATTGAAGCACACATCCATATTTTTCATATATATATTAGTTTCATCTCTAACTTTTATCGTCAAGTTACATTTTTACAAACAATATATGACTAAGATCGTGACTTGACAGATCACCTTTAAGTAAGAATTACTGCTAGTGCTTCAATAATTTTGCTGCCTACTGTAAGTAAAGACGCGCGTGTTCATCCTCCTTTTCTTGACGCGCATAAAGAACTTTCTTCTGATTGGTTAATGGCAAGTGAAAATGTTTGTAGGAACAACTTTTTCATGACTAGTCAAAAAAGAAAAAAAAAAAACTGTTATTATTCCCAACTTCTACTACACATACACAAAGTGATAATCAACAGTCGGCTCTAAAATTGCCCAAAAGGTTGTTATATGTAATAGATCCTTTAGTTTTTCAGGTTTATTTCAGTGATTTTATATCAAACGCTTATTGCACAAAATTGAACGCAATTTCATATTTCGTAAACTAATATACAAAAAATGCACCAAAACTTAACTGCAAACTCTCTCGTATTTTATGAAGATTCCATATCCATTATTCTAAAAAAGACTTCTTTATGACTATCCCTTTGAAGTTTATATAAATTTTAAAAAATGCTTAACTTAAAGGAGTAACACAAAGAATTTTTAAGCTACAGAAAAGTTTGTGAGTATGATAAAATGTAATTTATATAAATATTTAGTAATCAACTAAAAGAATTAATATATATGTATAGATAGATAGATAGATTCATAGATAGATAGATAAAGTTGCTCTTCTATTTGAGTATTTACGAAATGTAATGATAACAACAATGTAACTTATAACAACCACTAATATTATTGTTAATGTTATAGTCGAAAGATTTATAAAGAAATAAAAAAAAATATTTTAAATCCAAAATCACGGTTTAACATAAATTTGTATTAAACAGCGTGTCTCAATTTCTTTGATATTAATTTTACTACATCCAATCACTTTTTTTTTTTTTTTTTTTTATGTCATGCAATTATTTTTTTGTTTCAATAATTTTGTAAGAGGTTACACACACACACATATATATATATATATATATATATATATATATATATTTTTTAATAAGGAGAGTAAAAACTTTTTTATTGTGACCCTGTACATAAAAAATTCTAATACGAAAAATTTAGTCCTAATTGTGAAAAATCATTTTCAAAAAGGTGAATATGCATGAATGCAATATTTAATGATTTATTCGACATTAAACTTTGAGCATTTATCATTAATGACTAAGGGCAGAATTACCAACTTTTATAAGTTATTTCAGAGTATTTTTAGCCCCGTCTTCTTTTCACACCAGAATAGTTTGTAGAATATTTCTCTCCAATATGGGACAACGATTAAATAAAAAGAAAACTCTTCTATAAAATTACAGTATTGCAAAAGGGCGGGGATAATAATGCTGCGGAGTTAATTTTAAGTGTTGGCAACTCTGTGAAGGCAAATATTAAATTCTGATAACATAAATTGAATATAAAATGAAAGAAATGTTTCAAGTGTATTTCCCAGCTATAATATTAGGTCCACGTCGCATGATAACAATCTATGTTCGGCCCATCTCAAAATAAAAATAAAATCATCCGAGAACGACTGAGTCAGGAAGAAAAAAAATCAGGCCATGCCTATCCGCGCTCTAACTTCTGTTAATATTTACTTCTGTTAGTAAGGTTTGCAATGCGTTACGTTCTTTTTTTTTTTTTTTTTTTTTTTTTTTTTTTTTTTTAAGTATATTATTAAAATAAAATTTAATATATTCCTGTACAACGTAATAAAATTTGTATATACTTTTAAAATAGACAAAAATACTTTTCTTGTAAAATACGGTGCGATTAGCGTAATCGGTTAGTTTACTTTTCCCATAATTTTGCATTGATTCAGTATGAGATAGTAAGGGAAAATTGTTCTATGTAAATTTTCAATTTTGTGAGGATTATTTTAGTACATCATATGGTATCATATGCGGATGTACGGTTTACACGATATACAGAGCTCCATAAAAGCAGTCTTTTTAATGCTTTATCTTTAGAAATAAATCTCTGAAGATACTTTTATGAGACTTTTTGCTTCATAGTAAAAATATGTTACACTTTTGTAGGTTGTATAGATTTTTTTTATACCTTAAAATAATAATAATAATAGAATAAGTATAAAAATAATTTTGCGGTTTCTTCCTTTCTAATTAAAAACAAAATATTTTTAACATGGAAGCAAACTAATATTATTAAGCATTACTACCCGTCTAACACCTTCGACAGCTGAACCTTTCAGCCACTGGTACACTCCTTACTAATTGAAATTTGAGTTGGTTGGTTGGTTGTATGTTTTAAGGCCGATTGACTACGCTAGAGTTCTAGGCGTATAGGTGGAATGCCTTCCGTGAAAGTCTTTCTAAGTGATTCTAGCCCGTATTTATGCGAGTTTCGGAGAAAATCACAGAAAACTCCGAACGGCTAGGTCGATAAGCATGATCTGGGATGGAATCCAGCACTCCCCATCTACAAGCTTTCAGCACAAAATTGAAACTTTATTACAATTTAAGATAGATTTCAAATTAATATAAAGCGTTTCGAAAATACTGAATAAAGATATAAACAAAACTTATGGTGCCGCCTTTTATTTTGTAGAAAAAGAGTTTTTTGCTTCTCACATCTTTGATAATGAAAAAATTTTTTTAAGTTCAATTTTCACCCATAAAAACTCATACTGATTGAAATTTTTAAATTTTTAAAAATATTCAACTTTATTTAATTAATCTTTTAAAGTATTGATTTTTCCCTTTCCTTCTTTTTCTTTAAAGCCAAAATTTCTTTTCTTAATTTTAATTCAGTTCTAAAATAGTGAAAAATATTTAGAAATATTAAAAATTTTAAAAATCAGTTTTCGGTAAACTAGAAACATTTTAACGACTGCGAATTTTCTAAATGAGAAAACCGAATTTAAAAAAGTACATCAGGTAATAAGTAATTTATTATAAAGATTTCTCCATAACATAGAGATACACTGCTGGAAAAATTAGGTGATAACCCCTTAATCAAAACACAACCCCGAAGTTGGTAAATGGGACAACCGAGGTCAAACCCTGGTCGTTCTAGTTCACTGCCCACTGAATACTAGTATTCAGTGGGCAGTGGCTCGTTATCCTAGGGGTTTGGAAGCTTGAATAAAATACATTAAGAGTTCTAATTAGAAAGACCCCACCTTCATCACCAAGAGCAATTTCTTTGCAATCTCCTTTGGAGTGGAACAGTGACCAATCCTCATGGCCAGTCCCCTCGAATTGGGATTGCTCATGAGGACAACAGATCACTTCTCTATGTCACAGGCACAGGTGAAGACATTTTACATAGGTGTAGACCTATGTAAAATTACTCCTTTACCATGGTAATGGAATACCTCTATATCCCTATATCTCCATCATGAAGCTACTACCCCCTCTATCTTCATGATCTCCATGGCCTTTACTGATGCTTAAAGTAATCGAAAAGTTTGGTGCTGCCATCTATTCTGTTGAATGGAGAACTATTTACTTTCTTCATAGCTATCCCTGCCTTCTCATACCGCAATATTAGGCTGCTCCCTTCCTCTTACCATTTACGGGCTAGGAACCCTTAGAAAGACCCCCATGGAGGGTGTTCCACCTATAGGCCTAGGACCCTAGCGTTGCCAATCAGCCTTAAAACCTACAGCCAACCAACCCTCTTATGATTTCCTCATCTCTATTATAGTCATCAAGTCCCAAGTAAGTCTACGGCGAAATATGTTTATAGAATTAAACGTTGCCTAATTGGTATTTTTATGTTCCGTTTATACATTCAGAAAATTCACAACCGTTAAATTAGCACCAGTTTTTCATTATATATATATATATATATATATATATATATATTACAAGTAAAGATGGGGGAAATTCATTTAGTGAAAGTTCTCTTTTTTTTTTTTTTTTTTTTTTTTTTTTCAAAACGAGTACTAATTTAACAGTTTTTTATTTTTAGAATGTGAAAACATAATTAAAAAATAACATTTAAGTAATGTGTAATTCTATAAACATCTTTACCCATAGAATAACATGGGCTTTGGCTGACGACGATCTGCGATGTACTCCCTTAAATCTTGTGCCCAATACATTTTCCATGCAAACAGATCTGAATTATATGTTTGAAAAATTAGCATAAAATTGTAAATAATTTTAGTAATGATAAGAAATAAATGTAGAAAGTATGTTAAGTTAAAATTCAGCATACTTTATCTATTAATAAAAAAATGCTAATAATAAAATAAAAGTGCATACCTCGGGATAAGCAAATTTTATAACATTTAACGTTCATAAAAGCTCTTGATTATTATTATTTTTTCTTTTTTTTCATTATAATGGAAAATGAGCAAAATAAGCAAAATTAACTGTTTTTCTAATGAGATAAAATTTAAAAATCATCAAGTAAAGATTTCTGAAAATTTATGAAATCGTGAGAGTATTTTATAAAATAACATAACTAATCTAGATCATTAGACAGTGAATTTATATTGCTGTACTTTTATTTATTTTATTTCATTTATTTTTAAAATGTTTTTTAAAAGTTAGTGTTCTGTCAAATTGACTAGATATTGTTTCACTTAATTTAGAATAGATGGCGACACCAAACATTCAATAATTGTTAAATTATTGAATTGTTAAATTTTGGTTTTATTCGTAGGTAAATAATAGATATTATTACTTTCTCTTTCCCATAAGGTAGAGAAAGTATTGTTTTTGGGCCAAATTTTCGAACGCGAGTTTTTGTTATATTTACATGTTCTGAGGTCCCCTGAATACGAAAATCATGTTTTTAGCAAATGGTCTGTGTGTATGTCTGTGTGTCTGTCTGTTATCAGCATATCTCAAAAACAAATTATGGCAGAAAGTTCAAACTTGGTATTCTAAATGTGTATCATATAAGGATGCTACAGTAAGCTTTTCGTTAAGATCAAGCAAATGTTTCGTGTACAGGGACAATCAAGAGAATTCTAATACATTACGTCTATGGGGGAAATTGCAGGTAAGTAAAGTTTAACGTCTATAGACTGCGCTAAACCAAATGAAACGAATATATATTTTTTGTAATAGAGACAGTCAACAGGAAGTTCCCCCTCGAGGGGAGTAAATTTTCATGATGGTTATCTTCCAAAAGAGCTTACCAATACCTTTAAAAAGAATTGTTGAACCTTCAATATGCGATAATTTAAAACAAAGTTATCGATTTTTTTTTTTTTTTTTTTGTTGCTTTTTTCGAAAAAAACTCAGCAATATTTTTTTTCTCTAAATATTGAGAATAAAATGGATTTTTTTTTATTTTTTTTTATTTAGTGTTATACTACTTCTCTAATATGGAAATCGTCTGCATTACCATAAAAGATAATTTTTTTAAATAATAATTTTAATAAATTATTTTTTTAAAACAGAATTATTTTTTAATAGGCGAATTAAATTCTATATAAATGTAGGTGCATTAATGGGGGGCCTCTTTCAGAACTAATTATCATATAAAACCAGGCCCTGACTAACAGCAGGGCATACGGGGCAAATGCCCTGGGCCCCCCTTCTGGAAGGGGCCCCCCTACAGGCGTATGCAGAAATTCTGCAACCTAAAGACCTCTTATGCCACTGAAAGGGGGCCCCCCAGAATAGGCTTGCCCCGGGGCTTCAGGCAGTCTAAGTCGGGCCCTGATAAAACTCTTCCGAAGCCTAATTTGAATTGTTTAACACAGGTTTACACAACAGTACTCGTTATCTTACCTATTAATCTATTACCTATTAATTATTTTACCTATGTATATATAGTATTAAATTTCAGGGTAAGAGAAAGTCGTGTGAGTGACACACCAGATTATTTTTTATGGGAACGCGAAATCTTATAATTTTTCTGATTTTTAATTCGCAGGAATTTCATATTATTCATAATAATATAAAATAAATAAATATATAAATAAAAACAGTTGACAATAACTTACTACAAAACTGTAAATCAAATAAGTATTTATTTATCGTTTTAATTAAACAAACTTTAAGCTTTTTGTATTTATCTCTGTTAACAATGTTTTGAAATAGGAAACTTCTTTACGGTCGCTTAAAGAGGGCGAAATCCAAAAATTTACATGGCTTAATTGCAACTTGCAACATGCTAACTTAAAAAATATTTTCAGTTTTCAAGAAGATTTAACACTTGGCAGCTTTGCAACATTTACAGTCACCACAATCACACTTCTGGCTACGCTGGCAACATCTGCACGTGTCACACTTGCATCCAGAACTGCACTTAGAAGCGGCCGAACAGCAACGGCACTTGTCACAGCTGCAGTTTGGTCCACAGGGTCCTCCAGGCATTTTCGCAATTAGAATTGAGTTGGCACAAAAAAAGAAGAATGATCGTCAGTAACTGAAATAAAAGCATAATATCTTGGTTATACTATATTTATGTCCTCTTATGAACATATTTTCACAAAATTAGTAAAATAATAATAATAACAAAACGAAATATTATTAATAATATTAATAAATTACTCTATGAAGGTAAATGCACATTGATAAAGTGTAATAAGTTATTTCTAAAATTTTATAATTTAATGCATTTTTTTTTTTTACTTAACTTCTGTTAAATTGCACAGACTAAAAGGAATATGATTTTATATTGAGAATGCAAAGTGTAATTAGAAGGAAGGGGGGGGGGGGGTCGAGGCCACACCGGATTTCTAGCCTCCAAACAAAACTAAGTTTTAACTATATGCACCTGGTAAAATTGTCATGTCATTATTTTGACCTGAAATATTCGTTGCAATTCCACATTAAGCCCTAGGTTATGATATAAAACCCATATGCGGCATACATAAAGAGACCGCAGAGTTACAACCCAAAAACCAAAAGGACACATTAATGCATAGCCTGACTAAGGCAGGGCCAATAAACCTGGTCTCCACGTTGTGTTGGGCTTCCAAATCACTTTTAAAACTGTCTTCAATCCCTTTATATGATAAAATTTAAGTGGAAAAGTACAAGAGAAGGGGGGGGGGGAGGCTTTTGACAGCGGATGGGAGGCCTCAATAAGGGACATCCTGGGCGTCGATTACTGTAGATCCGGTACTGAGGCAACATTCATTCTCGTAAACGGCAGTCAAATGTATATACTTCCATTTGCAAAAATATTTGAAATCAAATAAATAACAAAGTCACGCTGTGAAAAAAATCTAAAAAATAAATTTTGTTAAAATTACAAAATTAATTTTTTTTTTTTAGTTTCTCTATACTGTATAATTACATTTGGTAAACTTCGTACCGTAATATGAGAAATAATCAAAGAACCTCCGTTACGATTAAAATTGATCCAGTTATTCAATTAAAGAAATTGCGATTTTTACAAAGACTTTTTATGTCAAAAAATGTGTGAGGGCACTTAAAAAATGTTTTTTTATGCAGTTATTTTTTCCGTTTAACTCCAATATTTAATATTTTACTTTGGCTCCCTGTTTAGTAACAGGTTCTGTTACTTAATTTAAAAGATGGGAGATGCCGGGTTCGCACCCAGATGGTGCTCATCGGCCTAGCTGTTGGTATTATTTGTGGTTATCTCCTAAACGATTACGACTATACGGACCCTTTGGTAAGACTCCCGCGAAATATAAAGGGCCCTTGTGTAGTTATTTCGTCTTAACACTACATCACATCATTATTTCGCTTTTTATCTGATCCCGAAAAATCTGTTCAATATATCACAAAATAACTCGGTGAGTTTTTATGTTGAAGTGGTACTTTTTCTTTTTCTTTATTACCACTCGGAGTATCAAGATTGTTTTACTAAATGTAACTAGGTATCTGGGAACTATGTACAGTCGGGGAAAGAAAAAAACGCAACACCCGCTGTAATTTCGTTATTAATTGACGCATGAACATCTAATAGACATAATTCAACAGGAAATTAAAAGCACTTTCTGAATATGTCGTCAAATTTTGAATTAGGGGTCATCTACATATTGAAATGAGCGCCAACTTTATTTTTTTCAATAGCAACAACCAATTTTGACTTCATTTTCGAATTTCTGAGAGTCTGGCAGTGCGGAAAAGTATACTGTTTGTATACTTTATCTTTAGTATTTATAGAGTTATAATAAGAAATGTGTTAGGGGGTTATCTGTAAATATAGAAAAGTAAAATTAAGATCCTATTAGAAATTGAAAAAATTTTAATGTTTTACACCGGAAATATTTCTGGAAAAAGGTAATTATAAAAATTAATAAAAAGTTGACCTTTTTCCTCACATCATTTATTCATTCAGTCACTTGCCCTTGTAGACGACGCACGTCGATTTTTTTCTCCGCAGTGCTGCCATCTAGTGGCAAATTTTGCTACTATTTTGTATTTGATTTCTCTATGCTTGCGCACCTTTTGGTGCTGCCATCTAGATTCTGATTCTAATACTACTATGCCGATGTGATCATTTAAGATCAGAACTTTTTTCGGTTTATCCAACTGAACTTTTTAGCGGTCATTGGACATTCTTTATTAAATGATCGTTATGGAAGGCGAAAACGCCTCTTCTTCTCGACAATATATCAGCGGGCAAGACCTCCAGGATATTCTGGAAGGAGATCGAGCTCCCTTCTTCTATAATCTGGTCAGCGAAGCTGCAAACATAAACGAATATGCTAAGGATATCGTTCAAGGATTCGCTAAGTACACTGACAGACAAATAACCGACTACCAAGCTTTCATTCGCACCTCATCGAATTCTGCATCACGGAAAGAGGAGGTAAGATGCATGGCTTTAGCTATTATAACTGTGTTACAGGAGCCTAAACTATTTCGTAACTTAAATACTGATGAATCTTTTTTAGCTTATTATGATCTTAGGAACATCGCCCCTTTAGATTGCGATAAATTTTTATTAGCTTGTGAAATGCAAGATAAACAAGAATTCACCCAAATTAAGAGAAAAGAAAATCCTAGAAAAAGGAAAAATCAACAGAAAGACGAGAATTTCGATATCCCCACCTCTAATCCTTTTAAAGCCCTCGAAAATATCACAGATAACGGCGAAAATTTTATGGAGCATGACTCTCAAAATAATCAGGAAAATAGCAACCAGGATAGGAAAAATATCCCTCCGTTTTTCGTCGAAATAGACCAAAATTGGATTAATATTGCCAAAGAATTAAAAAGTGAATGCTCTGAAGAGCCCTTTATTAAACTAACGGGTGACCGCCTTAAAATTCATTGCAAAACAATTGAAGATTTCCGAAAACTACAAAACTACATGCAAAGTAAAACCATTAAATTCACTACCCTCAATCCGAAAGATCAGAGACCTAAGAAAGTCTGCCTTAGAGGCATCCCCCCAAATACAGACCCTAGCTTAATTGTTCAAGCGCTCAGGGAAAAAAATTTTCAAGTAACACGCGCTTCCATGATGAAGAACCGCAAAACGGGAGCTCCTATGCCCCTTTACATGCTGAATATTGCCCCTAGGGAAAATTTCGAGGAAATATTTGAAATCAATAACCTCCTATATACCAGTGTTCGAATAGAACACTTCAAAACTAAAAACCAAGTGAAACAATGTCACTCTTGCCAAGGATTCGGACATGCGTCTGAAATCTGTGGGTTCACACCAAGATGTGTCAAGTGTGCAAAAAATCACCACACAAAGGATTGCCCCTCAAAGGGTAAAATTAAACCCACATGTGCCAATTGTGGCTTGGACCATCCCGCTAATTTTAGTGGCTGTGTCAAGCACCCACTATACAAAAAATACAGCCAAAAAAATAATCATAGCCAACCAACAGTTAGAGAAAACACCGGAAAACAAACCACCCTCATTGGCGCGGAAATTATGGATAGCTATAATTACATTAAAAAATCATCTAGCATCAATGATTTTCCTGAACTCCCCAGTACTTCATCCGAAATTAACACAAATAAAACGACCCAGCCCCCCCCAAAAATCGAATAAAACTGAAATTCAAGAATTCTTAAATGCTATAAAAGATATCCAGGAGATGTTAAAATTTAATAAAATTATCAAATGTGTTAAAAATATTTCATCCCAGATAAAAAACTTCTCAAACGACCCAATGGGCAAAGTCAATTTAATTTTAAAAGAATTCGACCAATTAGCTAGTGAACTTAACCTCACTAACGATGACTAACACAAATAATAGTTATAACTCACTCATTATATTGACCTGGAACTGTAACTCCTTAAGCAATAAAATTAATGAGCTTAGAAATTTTATCACAATGCATGCCTCTATCGACATCATTCTACTTCAAGAAACCCATAACCCCTTTAACAGTATTAATATCCCTGGGTACAAGCTGTATCACACACCCCGTGCCCACCCTTCCCTCTGGGGCGGCACAGCAGTCTACATCAAACATTATATACCACACCACATTTTACAAAACACCTCTTATAATGATATTGATTTAACTGGGATCATTGTCCAGCTTCCTCACCTAAAAATCAACTTCACTTCCATATATGTTAAACATGTCAGACCTTATCCTATCAACACATTAAATCAAATTTTTGACGCACACGACTGCTGTTTTGTGGCCGGGGACTATAACGCCAGAAATAGACGCTGGAATTGTCACAATACCAGCCAAGGTGGCACCTCCTTACACAACTTCATCTCACACAAACACTTAACCCTCTGCGCACCAAACACCCCTACACACATCAGCATGACCCCATCTCTTGTAATACTATTAACGATCTCAGTTCCGATCATTTACCTGTAATATTTAAAATTGATATTATTAACCCTCTCTCTCCTCCCCCATCCATTGCTATTGATTGGGCTAAATTCCGTTATCTTATTCATAACTCTGACCTCTCTTTCCCAGATATTAATAGTAACACTGACATTGATCACGCGGTTCAAAAGCTTAATTCTATCATTGATCATGCTAGGAATTCTTCCATCATTAAAACTTATAAAACTAATAGCCAGTTCACACCCCCTCGTTATATTCATAATCTATGTAAGCAGAGGAATCAACTTAGGCGGTTATACCAGTCCGTCAGAGATCCCTCCCTCAAACCTCTCATTAATAATCTAAACAACAAAATAAAAAACTGCCTATACAAAGAAAAACAGAAAAATTGGTCCAAATTTCTCGAAAATTTATCTCCGGAGGACAATTCCCTCTGGAGAATTAAACGAAAAATCAACAATAACTTCACTAGCATTCCTCCCCTTAATAACAATAACCAGTTTGCTTACACAGTCAAAGATAAAGCTGAGCTTCTTGCTGACTCTTACGCACAACAATTCACTCCCAACCCCATGTCCAACCCTTCCCACTTTTTCCATGTTGAGTCTACGGTCAATAGTTTTCTTAATAACTCTCCTAATGACCTACCACCACGAATTCAACCTTATGTTATTCATAACATTATTAAAAATCTCAAAAAGCGCAAAGCTCCTGGCTATGACCAGATCTCTAACACTGCACTTAAAAACCTCCCTATTAACTGTATAATTTACATCACTAAACTTACCAATATAATTTTAAAATTTAACTATTTCCCTCAGCCTTGGAAGCTCTCCATAATTTCGCCTATTCCTAAGCCTCTAACTAATCTCTCTGACCCTACTAATTTTCGCCCTATTTCGCTCCTCCCGTCTATCAGTAAGATTGTTGAACGCGTCATTAGGATGTACCTACAACAACATATTGATGACAACAATATTCTCATGCCCGAGCAATTTGGCTTTCGACCCAAGCACTCCACCACTCACCAGCTTCTTCGTGTAGTGGAATTCTTTAGTGAAAACCTCAACACGAAAAAGCCTTCGGCTGCAATTTTCCTCGACGTGGCCAAGGCATTCGACAAAGTCTGGCATGCGGGCCTTATATACAAATTAATTCGGCATAATTTCCCATCCAGACTTATACACCTTATACACTCCTACCTTGGTCAACGCAAATTTAGTGTCCGCATTAACAACACCCTTTCTTCACACAAAAACATCCTCTCAGGCATACTTCAAGGAAGCGTGCTTGGCCCCTTCCTCTTTAACATCTATTTTAATGACATTCCACGCTCACACAATACTAATCTTGCATTATATGCGGATGACACTGCTATTTATTCTTCTGCTCACCACCCCTACTACCTCTATAAAAACCTTCAAAATCACCTCGACACACTTTCACACTGGTGCATCCAATGGCGTGTTAAAATCAATGAACATAAAACTGCTGCCGTTTATTTCTCTAGAAGTACTAATTATCCCAATAGACTAACCCTCAATAATGTTACCATTCCCTGGTCTAATAACACAAAATATCTTGGCGTTACCCTTGACAGTAGACTAACATGGAAAAAGCACTTCCTCAATATTCGAGGAAAAGCATCTGGTATATCTGCCTCTCTTAATCCTCTGCTTAATAGCCCGGCTCTTTCTATTAGAAACAAACTCCTTCTATATAACGCCTGCATTCTCCCTATTATTACTTATGCTTGCCCCATATGGAGCTTCGCATGTAATTCAAGCATTGATCTTCTTGGAAAATTCCACAACAAAAACCTCCGCAAAATTAGAAAAGGCCATCGTTTCCTGCGAAACACAACTATCAGAAATGATCTTCAAACTACCTCAATCAGAAAACGCACCAAAAATTTATCCGAAAAATTCTATAGCAAACTATGTAACATCAATAATGAAATTGTCAATGAGCTCCCTGACTATGATATCAGAGAGCCAGTCCACCGTAAAAGGCCCAGGTATTCTATTATCTCACCTGAGGATTAATTCTTCCGCTACTTTTTTCAATTTAAATCTTCTTTGCTTGCACTTTTGGTGCTGCCATCTAGTATCAGTTTTTCGTACTAGTGTGCGGATTTGATCTTTTAAGATCTGGACTCCCGCCAGTTTTAATAAAACATTACATTCTTCATTATATTGGGAAAAAAAAAAAAAAAAAAAAAAAAAGAAAAAAAAAACCTTGTATATATCATGTAACTTGTATTTATAAGTATTAATACTATTCTCGCCTCTCGCCGTTATCTGGTGTGATGCAATGTCTCATGTTCTGACTTTCCTCTTTAGTCATCCCACGCATTATTAATTTGTATTCATATGTTCTTTTTTGTCTTATTATCTTGCATATCACATTTATTTTTATTCAAGATCTTGTTAACTTAACGCATTTTTATTTATTCTAAACTTATAATGTAGTCTCTTAAATCTATCGTCTGTACTGCAAGACGGATAGCTTTACTACACGTTCTCCTTCTCTTAGTCTCCTTCTCTTAGTAGGGGCCCTTTTCAGGGCCTACTGGTTTGACCAGAACTGAAAAGTGGAGCAGTGAAAGTATGGTAACTCCTTCTTCGCAGTTTTCTTAACGCATTATTATTTATTCTAAACTTATATTGTAGTCTCTTAAATTTATCGTCTGTACTGCAAGACGGATAGCTTTACAACACGTAAGTCTCCTTCTCTTAGTAGGGGCCCTTTTCAGGTCCTACTGGTTTGACCAGAACTGAAAAGTGGAGCAGTGAAAGTATGGTAACTCCTTCTTCGCTGTTTTCTTAAGGATTTAAACAAAAAAAAAAAAAAAAAAAAAAAATGTATGGTCTACTGAAAAGTTCCTTTTTTTTTTCCGGGTGCTAATTACCTTTTTTTTCTTAACATCTAGATCTCCTACATGGTTCTTTACCCCTAATTTGTGTTTCTGCGAAGTTTTATCTATCGTCTACGGTGAGGTGCCTCAAGTATGAGGCTTTCCTCACTGAATTTCTTTTATTTTTGTTATGTTTAAATTTTTTAGACATTTTTTTATTTTAACTTTATGGCTCCTGACACAGTTATCGTCAATCATGCATCTACAGGGCGTAAAGTTGCTCAGCAACTAGGTAGCCCATAAAGCCTCCACAGTTTCGCAGATCTTTTTCCAGTTCCTTAATTATCTTGAATTCAAGGATATTTTAGATTTGTATATACTTCAGTATTTTTTAAATAATTTTAGGTCTGTTCAAATACATAACACTTGCGATTAGTCCATACAATACTCTTTGAAAAAAGTGCAATATTTTTCAAGTAAAAGTGTCTATTATGGCTGCACTGATCACCAATACAGCTTAAATTTTCTTTCGTAGGTGTAACATAATATACGAAATGAAATAATATATATATACATATATACAACAACGCATAAACTAAATATTTTCGGATAAATTATTGTAAGGGTTCATGAAGTAAATATTAAACAATTTTAATCGCACTTACCAGTTTTCAGTCAGTTGAACTCTTTGGAACTGTACGATTTGTTTTATAATTTCTATGAAAATATAATTTCTTAATTAACCCTTTCGCGACTGCTGATGTAGATTCACGCCATTTGAAAATCTATAACTCTGTCAGTGGGCGTTTCTTTCGCAATTTGTGTGTTACATATTTCTTAAGTGTGTACCCAGTGTTCATATTTTTGCAATAAAATATACTATGGATAAAAATATATTGATTATAAAGAATAAAACTATAATGTATATCCATTTGTAATATAATTTTGAATACAGAAAATTTGTTCTGAAACATTTATTTTGAGAGTATAACGCCCGTAGGCGTGTCTTACTGTCAAAAAGAAAAAATCCTGCGGTCGCAAAAAGTGTTAAAATATATTTATAAAAGTTAAAGTATGTTTTTGAAAATGTATAAAGTTAAAATATATCAATAAAATTTTAAAGACTAAAATGACTTAAAATAATAATCCTCCCCCCTACAAAATAAATAAATAAGTAAATAAATAAAATAAAATAAAGCAATATATGAAGCAAATGATTAAGCCTTTTTTAACTATGACGGTAGTTAAGAAACGATTTTACAAGCCTGTCTTGCATTCCAATTCCATTCGTTTTTTTATATTTGACAATTTCACATTAAACATATTTTTCTATTTAAAACAGTAAACCCCGCCTATTTAGTTATTTTTTTTTCTTCTAGTGTTCGTTTAAAAAATTCAAAATTTATCATCAATTCATCGATGAAATAAATACCACTTGTGCATATTTTTGTCAACATAAGATAATGAGTTTAACATGAATACTCAATGTCACATTTATTTTTCTTTTCTGTATTGTTTTGTTTTGAAGAACGATGAAGGCGGGGCGGGGCTTGTCTTCTTTAGAAAACAGAAATTCTTCTTGATGCTAACACTATGTCTAAAAGTCATCATTTTTGTTTAATTTATTTGCGTTTGATGTTAATGTCATATAATTTGACCCGTAAATAAAAAATAAAAATATTTTGTTTAATTTTCTTTGTTATTTTTTAAGATTTGATTCGTTATTTCATGCAAAACTTTATAAGAGACGGCCCCCTAAACCACTTCAAAAGAAAGATTTATTTATATCTCGAAAACTAATAACTGGAATGAGCTGCAAATTTGCACACCCATATTTTTCAGCATTAGGATTCATTTTATGTAAAAATTAATATAGGTCATAATTCATAATTTTTATGAATATGAAGTTATTAATATTTTTCAGAAATAAAAATATTTTTCAGAATCAAAAGTAATGATGGATTATGTTTGGGTTTCTTCACTGTATCTTGTAAAAAAAGAATTATATCGATAAAGTTATTTTTTGTGAAGATATTAATAAAAGTTTGAAATATGAATTTAACATTAGCACCTTCAAACTTTGAACTTTTATAACTCTGTGAAAAAATAAGTAAAATATGCAACCAATATACTTTTTCGCGTTGTCGCGATCCCAGGAATTCAAATATAAAATAAAAATGGGGCATTACCATCGAAAAAAATCAAAGTTGGTGCGCGTTTTAATATGTAGACGACCCCCAATTCAAAATTTCAGTTCATTTTCTAAAACTACTCACAATTCCCCGTCGAATGATACCTATTACATTTTTCTACATTGATTAGCAACGAAGTTACGTTGAGTGTTGCGTTTTTTTTTTTCCCCGACTGTACACATTTAAACTTTTTATTTCTTTTACATATTTGATCTTGCGGATTCTTACCGTTGCATGACATCGTTAATTCATTTAACACTTTTCTGCAATTGGAAGTATGTCCTTTTGGCTTACGATTGCAAAAATAAAGACCATGTAACGATAACACATTGTACTTTATAGAATATATATGCAGGCAACAAGACGATTAACCTGGATGCATGACTATTTTGCTTGAAATACTACAATGTGAACGTCCTCATATGAGCACAGATAGTCATCTTATAAAAATCTAGCCCCCCCCCCCCCCCCATTCTTAGGATGGAGTCTATTACTTTGACAGAAAGCAGACAAAACGAAAACAGTTTTTCCTTTCTCTTTTGCTTTAAAATTAAAATAAAAGTCTGTATAAAGATAGCACTGCTCTGAAAAAAAAAAAAAAAAAAAAATCGAATTCTGATACTATTCTTGCTGATTCTTATGTAAAATGACCTCCTGAATCCGAATATGACTCCCATTTTGCCTAGTCACCCACCGTTTTCTAAAAACACCACACCCTCCCTCATTTTGTTTTCCCTGTCCGATAATTTTATAACCATGAATTTGATTGGGTGAATGAAAAAGAATTAATTTAACACCTAAAAACAAAAGTACATAAAGTTTAAAAAATTTCTTTAATAACAGATTGAAAAAAAAAATATATATAAGGTATGTAATACATAATAGTGACAAATCCCCCCAAAGAATTTTTCCCTTGTCGCAAATGTCCATGTTTTAGAATTTTCCTATTCTGTAGATAATCCTTCCCCTCCTAAAAATCAAATTTATAGCCTGAATCACCGAAAAATGATAAAAATAGGGGACTGTGCCTAAAAAAGGGTGGGTGACAGGGCAAAATGGGCGCCCTATTCGGACCAGGAGATCATTTTACATAAAGAATATGCTGAAATGGTGTCAGAAGCAATTTTCATGCCGAGTGTAATTAAAGCACTAGAATATGCTGGTTCTGTTTGCTGATATCAATTTGATTTCATTCTTGAAAAAGATGCTGAGATGAACATACGTCGACATTTTGACTTTTTAAATTGTAAACTGCCCTTTTTAGCAATTAGAACCAAATTATTGAAAAAAAAAAAAAAAAAATTAAAACTTATTATAAAAAGAAAAACTTACGCAACTACTTTTCATCCGAAATTAAATTTTGTTAAACATCATCTAATTTTGGATGAAAAGTATTTTAATAATTATTTTTCTTAGGTGTAACTTACAGTGGGTAATCAAATTATTAGAATTTTTTTTATTTTATTTGTTTATTATTTTATTCACATTATTTTTTTTTTTTTTTTCCCCTTTCGCTTTTCTAAAAATATACTGGACGAAATGGCCTGGAACTTCAGACATGCAAAAAACATTTAAAAACTCACATTTTCCACAATCGATTTAGTCCTGAAAGTAATAAGGGGACCAGAATAAAGGGATAAGTTATGCTTCCCGAAAACATTTTATTATTAGTACCATTGTTGCCAGATATTGCGACTTTTTTACTCAATAGTCACTAATAATCTTGAGAACTGACATATGATATGCATAACAAACTATTTTTCGATTCGATTCAATTATTATGTATATCAACTATCTCCTCTCAAAATTATTGTTTTAAATTACTATTGTATTAAATTGCTATTGAATAAAAAAAAGGCGCAATGTCTGGCAACACTGCATTAGTACGACAGGTCGTAATAATTCTTTCAGACAATGCCTCAGTAAATTTTACATGTGTGAATTTTATAGTTCAGAATAATGCTTCTCTAGTGTTTTGTCAATTTTTCTGCAAGAGTTATAATTACAAGAGATTTCGATAAAATGTTACTAGCAAAAAACTTGCCAAAAAATTAATAAATTTGAATAGTTATTCCAGTGATTGGCATGCTCCAGTAATTGACATATATCTTGAAATAAATTATAAATAAGAAAAATAATAAAATCATATTTTACATATAAGAATTTTAACATTTTATGTCAAACACTGGAGCATAGGTTGCTAATAACTGGTAGAATTAATAACTAGCAGTATCCAACACTGGAACATAGGGTGCCAATTACTGATAAAATGAAAAACTGGCAGTGTAAATTACTGGAACATTGAATGGGTCTCAAATAAAAATTTATAAAAAAATAATAATTGTTATCAAATGTATATATTTTAACATATATGTAGTTCTGAATGTCTTTCATGCCAAGTGTACTAACTTAAGATTTCTAAAAAAATTTTCTGGTGACTAGAACATTAAAAACATCAGAGATTGCTCTAAAAGTGTCAACCACTGGTGCACTTACCCTACATATATATACATTGAAAATTCGTATTTCATTGCTTCAAATTAAAATATTAAAAATCTGGTGTGAAACAACCACACGACTTTCGCTACCCACTATTACACGTATTATATGCATTTACTGGAGATAATGTAATCAGAAAACGTAAGATTGATCTAACAAAGTAGACACTAAAAAATTTTCCAGTAAGAAAAACTTGATACACATATAAAGACATATAAATTAGAGTTTAAATAACGAGTTAAAAAATGAGGGGGGTGGGGGGGGGGTAAGTAAAGTTATTTTTTGAAACATCTATTTCCGAAATCTAAAACTGGCCTACCTAAGCAGAATGACTATTAATTTTACTGTAATAGCTATGTAATACATGAGAAAGTATAGAATAAAATATAGATAAAATAGATTAGATAGATAAGATAGAATAGATTTAAGTACTAATAATTTTCAAGAAAATCGTTACGATTTATCAAGGATCGCGAACCAGCTGGTCGCCGAAGGCGGCAAGTATAGGAATAAATATAAGCACAGTATGTGGTGTGTATATAAATTATAGACGACAAACAGGATTAACCAAAATTGAGTAAAACTTTTTATTTTCCTATTGGTTGTAACTGATGAATTGCTTTTCATCTTACTAAGTCCAGGAAAACTGTTTAATAATTACAATTACTTTCTTATATCCACACTAATGACAAAATATTATTTGATATCCAATTTTTAAAGCTTACTTTTTTTTGCATAATTACGCATTTCAAGGGCTCCTGAATACGAAATTCAAGTTTTTAGTGGCTTACGTGCATGCCTGTTACCAGCATACCTTGAACACAAATAAATTATAGGAACTTCAAATGTGGTATTTCCACGATCATGTGAGGTTGTTTTCCACTTGAAAAATTTAATCAAGATTGGTAAGTTTCCAAAAGTTTCAAGGGTGAAATTTGTCTGAATAATTTGGAATAAACTTTAATTTAATAACAGCCTTTATCAATAAATAAATAAATAAATAAATAAAAGCCAGCATTATATTTAGACAGAGGTTTAAGGAAGGATGTAGCTCACTAGTAGTATGCAAAAAAGATGTGTTAAGATCTATATTTTGAACTATTTTCAAAGTACGTTCTTATGAAGTAACTCCCTCATCTTACTCTTTATTTTATAATCTTTATAGCATCCAAATACACAGAGTATGAGCGAGTCGCGTGTGCGACACTCCAGATCATTTATAACATTTTAAAATAAAGTAACATATATATGTTAATGTAAACTGTGTTCAACATACATTTATATAGAGCTACATTTCGCATACATATTTTATAAAAATTTCATAACTTATGAACTCATTAATTAATGAATTTTCCTAATTTGCGCTAAGCCTAGGTCCCAAAATTTTGATGCAATTACAGTCAATATATATAGTTCCTAACGCCAAATATCTAGCATAAAGTAGTTAATTGTAACAAATGTAAAATCTTTAAAAATAAAATCTGCGTGGCACTCACAAACTTTTCTCATAATCTTCAGTTTTACGTTACAAAGGACAATTATAACAGTTTAAATTCTAATTTAACAATTACTATGTTTGAATATCCCTAATTTACTTTAAAAATAGTTGAAAATTGTTTCATAATCAGTTTCATTTGGCATACATTCCTATGTAAGCGGTATTGCGACCTCTCACCTACCCTCCCCCCCCCCCCTCTTACTTACGATCAGAAAACAGTAATGGTTTTTGTTAAATAAATAAATTAATATATATATCAACTTATTCGGATAGTTTTCGCGCAGACCGCACTCTGACACTTATTCGATTAACCTTTTGTAGTTGTGTATACTGATTAGAAAATGCAAGCGCACTGTATCGTGCAATTAATTTGTGTGTTACATAACACTCATAACATAAACACTCATACAAAACACTCATAACATAATTTAAAATCAATTTCATATAATTTCCAACTATTGCCTCTAATATACCCAAATATTTTTGTGTCACCCAGTAAACGAATAGTGAAAGCTTTTCTTATCAAATTCTATAGGAAGCATGCTCTTGAGCATATAAAATTGTATGTTCATTTGTATTCACGAGATGCAGATTAAGAATAACAGATTTGAACTTGCTGTGATATCCGTTTTTTGAGATTTCTGATAACAGGCACATAGACAGACACACTCACGGACACTTAAAAAGACTAGTCGCTAAAATATTGATTTTCAGATTCAGGTCCTGAAAACATGTAATAACTACAAAATCTCAATTTTGAAGACCTTACAACTATACTCTCTCTACCATTTTTAAGAAGAAGTAAAAAAAAAGAAATTATAATGAGGAATTTTACATAAAATGTCAAACTATTAAAAAACAGTCATCAAATGTAAATTGAAATATTATTGTAAATAGAAATATTATAGATAATTTAAAAATAACTTACCGAAAGCTTTGATAAAGAACCGTCTAATCGTACTACACTGCTGTTTATTATGATATCTTCTAATCAAAAACATATTTATACACAATTTTCTAATGTCCTTCGTGTATCGTCTGCAAATCTGCGCACAGAATCAAAAGTGCCGTGTGCAAGAAATGGTACCCACAAAGAGCCGTGAGCAAATGTCCATTTTCCTTATTCGCTAGGGAAATTTTTTTACCCTTAGAATAGCCAATAACGAATAAGAATTATTTTGAAAGATAACCATTTATGATTTATAGTGATGAATGAAATTTTATCTCAGCTTCTTCTTATCTGAGTTTTGAATAGCCAAGAAATTTGTAGAATTATCATGCAACAACTCTTTTTTGTTTTGCTTCATTTGCGCAATTTCTTATTTCAGCGGTCTGAGATAACACAAAATAAAACAAATTTTAATGTTTCTGAGCTTACTTGAGGCAGCGGATGGATTTTTGTCTCAGTTTAGGACTGCTTATGAATATTTTTTAATTAAATTGCAAGATTATCTTATATATAATAAAGATGAACAATTTTAAAATAATTTGGCACCATTGAAAGTTTCATATAAAAGTTTACATTTCCATTTAATATTTATAAATTGAACTAACTATACTTCTTACAAGGAAACATTCAAAAGGCGACATCTTCAAAAAGTATTGAAAAAAATATGTGTGATTCTACTCTTCATAAAACATCAGAAAATGAAAAAATTATCAAAATTAAGCATATTTGGCGATTTCACACTGCTAGGCGATTGATTTTGAGTACTTGGCGGAAAAGCAAAACACGGTTCTGTTCGTACACGGCAATCTCGGTGATAGCAAAGGTATCGCCTAACAGCGCTAAATCGCCAAATATGCTTAATTTTGATAATTTTTTGTGGTCGCTGTAAGTAATTTCAGCCGATATTTTTTTCATTTTCTGGTGTTTTATGAAGAGTAGAATCACATATATTTTTTTCAATACTTTTTGAAGATGACACCTTTTGAATGCTTCCTTGTTAGACCTTTTTTATAAAATGTATTTAGAGGTTGCGTTGTGGGGATTCAGGCCGATTAACTGCTCTTGGGCCCTAGGCCTGAGGGTTGAATAGCCTCCGTGGGAGTCTTTCAATTAGGTCCTAGCCTGTAATTACGCAAGTTTCGGAGAAAGCCACTTAAAGTTCCGAACGGCTAGGCCGATGAGTGCGAACTGCGATCGAGCCAGGCGCCTCACGGTCTACCAGCTTTGGGCGCAGAACCGCCGGGCAGCTGGTAGGTAATGTATATTCAGGAAAGAATTTTTATGGTTTTTGATATATTTTTTTTACAGATTTTTAATCTTTAAAATGCGTTTTCACAGTTTGCCTTTTTCGTGAATTCGTGATCTTCAAAATGCTAAAATTTCTACAGATATGTAAGAAAAGACATAACTTTTTATATGTTTAATAGAATCTACTTAAAAAAGTAGGAATTGGTTTTGAAATTTGCTGATTAGTTTTTGATAAAAAAAATTAAAAAAAAGCATGTCTATGTAAAAATTTGCAAAAAAAAAAAAAAAGTTACATTTTTATTTTTAGTATTTTTACTTTCAAGATACTGCAAAATCTATTCCAAATTCCTTTAAGTGCATTCGCTTAAATATCCAAATAAATAAATAAATAGATGATAAAATAAAAATAGGTAAATAAATTGCTTCTTAAATATCTGTCGAAATTTTAACCCGTATTATGCGAATTTCATAGGAAACTAAGGTTTGAATTATTCGTTACTAGAAGCGGTACAAACAAAAATCTCTCACTATTAACGATTGTTATCCTAACCCGGATTTACCATGGAACACTCCGAACAACTAAGCCAACAAGAGCGAGCTGGATTCGAACCAGGCAATTCTCGAGAAAAAACCTCTCACTACTGGTTGGGATCGCCTAGGCTAATAAAAAATGATTGAAACAAAAAACACCGCGCATAAAAATATATGCGTAAATAATCGTAATTTAACATATTATAAAAGAAACCCATTTTATATAAAAAGCACCCAGAAATAAAGACAAAGAGGTGTATTGTTTTTTGGTAAATACATTAATATAAATAGCTTTAACACTGCATAAAAATGGTGTAGGTGTTAGGATTAAGGACCAGCTGACTGCACTAGAGTCCTATGACTGAAGGGGATACCCTCCGTAATGTCTTTCTAAGGTGTCTAGCCCGTATTTGCGCAAGTTTCGGAAAAAAAAAAAAAAAAAACACGGAAAACTACGAACGGCTAGGCTGACGACAGCGACATGGTATCGAACCCGGCACCTCACATCTACCAGATTTTAGGACAGAATCTCGCGGATACTGTTGGGCCTTACATAAAATTGTAAATGTCTTATAATTATGCATGAAAATAGAGGCTACATCTTGCAATCATTTATGTTATTTTATTTTTTATTTTATTATTATTATTTGGAGGGGGGGCACAATTTAAGCTCTAATGCAAGCAATAAGTACATTAATTTATAAGCTTGCTTGAATCAATCGTTAAATGGCATGAACTGCAGTCTTTATGAATTAACTATTAAACGAACTACTGTTAATAAATAAATATTATAAAGGGTATCAATTACTTAATAAATGGCCTTTAGTAATAGTTCATTAAATGAATCAATAGTTAACATTACAAGCAATTTAAATAAATTAACTTGGAATGAAAATACTTAAAAATGTAATGTAAAATAATTGAAGAAATGATAACAAGACCCCCCCCCTCCCCCACACGTAAGGCAGTTAACCCTGACTTAAGGGTGGTTTGTTTGGCTTAAGGCCGATTGAGAACACTAGGGTCCTAGGCCTGAGGTGGAGCGCCCTGTGTGTGGGTCTTTGTAAGAGGTCCTAGCCTGTGTTCACGCGAGTTTCGGAGAAAGCCACAGAAATCCCCGAATGGCTAGGTTGATGAGCGCGAGCTGGGATAGAACCCAGCACTTCTCATCTACCAGCTTTGAGCGCAGAACCGCTCGCAAGTTCACAATACCTACATAGTTCGTCCATAATGATGGGATAGTCCCTTCTGATTGGACGCGAGGATACGACGCAGCAGCAAATCAACATTAGGCATCAGAATAATTTTTTTGGCCGATTTTTGAACTAAATTTTATCGAAAATATTTTCAAATATTTTCCAATGTACATTTTTGGTATTATAGAGTATAGACCATCTGCACAAAAAGGTTAATGATCAAAATCTTTTAGTTGCTATTTGCTCATATTTAAAGATGACATTTTTTTTTTTTTTTTTTTTTTCATGTCGCACTTAAAAATTAGTGATTTAATTTTATTTATTATTATTAATATGCAGGAGTAAATACTTTTAAGTTTAAAATATGTAAAATTGTCAGAAATTTTAAAATTTTATTTTATCAGAAACTAGTATGTTGTGGCCACCACAAGACTTTCTTCTATATTTACCTATACATATTCAATCAGTAACAATATTTAAAAAAAAAAAAAAAAAAAAAAAAAAGTAAGATTTTTTTTTTTTTTTTTTTTTTTTTTTTTGTTAAAAGTAAAAAAAAATCGATAACTTTGTTTTAAATTATCACAGATTTATAGTTCAACCATTCGTTTTAAAGGTATTGACGAGACCTTTCGAAAGATACCCATCTTGAAAATTTATCCCCCCCGGGGGGGTACTCCCCCCCAGGGGGGGAAGCGATGCCCCCCCATGCAGAAAATTTTTTTCCTAGTTACATACTACTATTATCAATAATTCATATTAATTTTACAATCACAAGTTTAAAACAACTCTTATTATGCACATTTATACGAATTTTTGTCCTATGCTGCCATGTTAAAAATTTAGATAAAATGCTATCACAGCGCCACCTGTTGAGCTATTGATCCCCAAACATAATCAGCACCAGTTAATGCCGGGGACAAACTAAATACCACGTTTGGTTAAATTTCGTTAAAAAAAAAAAAAAAAAATTGCGATTTTTTTTCTAAGTTTTGTTTTGTTAAAACTAAAAAAAATCGATAACTTTATTTTAAATTATCACAGATTTATGGTTCAACCATTTGTTTTAAAGGTATTGACGAGACCTTTCGAAAGATACCCATCTTGAAACTTTGCCCCCCCGGGTGGGAACTTCCCCCCCCCCGCTGGGGGGGGAACCGATGCCCCCACATGCACAAAAAATTTTTCCTAGTTAACTACTACTATTATCAACCTGATCTTTCGAAAGATACCCATTGTGAAAATTTACCCCCCCCTGGGGGGGTATTTCCCCCCTAGGGGGGGGGAAGCGATGCCCCCCCATGCAGAAAATTTTTTTCCTAGTTACATACTACTATTATCAATAATTCATAATAATTTTAGAATCACAAGTTTAAAACAACTCTAATTATGCACATTTATACGAATTTTTGTCCTATTCTGCCATGTTAAAAATTTAGATAAAATGCTATCACAGCGCCACCTGTTGAGCTATTGATCCCCAAACATAATCAGCACCAGTTTATGTCGGGGACCAACTAAATACCAAGTTTGGTTAAATTTCGTTAAAAAAAAAAAAAAAAAATTGCGATTTTTTTCAGTTTTTTTTTTTGTTAAAAGTAAAAAAAATCGATAACTTCGTTTTAAATTATCACAGATTTATGGTTCAACCATTCGTTTTAAAGGTATTGACGAGACCTTTCGAAAGATACCCATCTTGAAACTTTGCCCCCCCGGGTGGGTACTTCCCCCCCGCTGGGGGGGGGGGGAACCGATGCCCCCACATGCACAAAAAATTTTTCCCAGTTAACTATTACTATTATCAACGAGACCTTTCGAAAGATACCCATCTTGAAAATTTACTTCCCCGGGGGGTACTTTCCCCCCTGGGGGGGGGAACCGATGCCCCCCCATGCACAAAATTTGTTTCCTAGTTAACTACTACTATTATCAATAATTCATATTAATTTTATAATCGTAAGTTTAAAATAACTCTCATTATGCCCATTTATACGGTATTTTGTCCTATGCTGCCATGTTAAAAATTTGCATAAAATGCGATTACAGCGCCACCTGTTGAGCTATTGATCCCAAAATCTAATCAGCACCAGTTCATGTCAGGGTGCAACTAAATACCAAGTTTGGTTAAATTTCATTCATTGGTTCGTGAGATACAGCGTCCACAAAAAAATGATACAGACAGACAGACAGACAGACAGACAGACATTTTCTAAAAACTATTGATTCGTGTTCTCCACATCCCAAAACATGTAAATCCATCAAAAAGTGGACTTCGAAAATTTTCGCGAATCCAATACTTTCTCTATATTACATATAGAAGAAAGTAAAAAGATCTAAATCACGGAGCAATCTAGAATCTAAATACAGAATCAGAAAAATAATGTATGTTTGGTGTCGCCATCTACTGTGACGGTTGCAAATTATAAACATGAAATTGAAATTAAAAAAATTCATATGCTTTTATTTTTACTTTCTTCTATATTCAATAGAAGAAAGTATTGGATTCGTAAAACTTTTCGACCTCGGGTTTTTGATGGATTTTTAGAAAATGTCTGTCTGCCTGTGTGTGTGACAAAATTTTGTGGCAACTGTATCTCAGGAACTACTGCACAGAATTTCATACAAATTGGTATGTAGTTGCACCTTGACATAAATTAGTGCCTATCAACTTTTGGTAAAAATTGTCTTACAGGTTGCGTTGCCATTCCGCTTTTTCTAAATTTTTAACATGGTGATATAGGACAAAATTCTGTATAAATGTGCATAAAGAGAATTATTTTTTAGTACTCATTATAAAATTTACAAGAATTATTTATAATAGAAACAGTCAACTGGGAAAATTTTTTTGTATGTGTAGGAGCCTCGCCACCCCCCCCCCCCTGGGGGGAAGTCCCCTCTTGATGGGAGTAAATTTTCAAGATGGGAATACCTTTAAAACCTTCAATGGTTGAACTATAAATCTGTGATAATTTAAAACAAAGTTATCGATTTTTTTTTACTTTTAACGAAAAAAAACTTTGAAAAAAAAAAAAAATATATATATATATATATATATATATATTAAACGAAATTTAACCAAACTTGGTATTTAGTTGGCCCCTGGCATAAACTGGTGCTGATTAGATTTGGGGATCAATCTCTCAACTGGTGGCGCTGTGATCGTATTTTTCTAAATTTTTAACATTTGCAGTATAGGACGAAATTTCGTATAAATGTACATAATGAGAATTATTCTTAACCTGTGGTTGTAAAATTAATATGAATTACTGATAATAGTAGTAGCTAATTTGGAAAAAAAATTTGTGCATGTGGGGCCATCGCTCCCCCCCCCCTAAAAATATGGAAAAATAATATTTTATTATTATTATTATTATTGTTACTGAGTGAATTTGTATAGGAAAATATAGAAGAAAGTCTTGTGGTGGCCACAACATACTAGTTCTTTAAAGAATTGGGGATAGCAATATTTTTTTAATTAAATATGTGGCAAGCTATCAGATAATGATAAAGGAAAAATGAAAGAAAAATGAAAAATAATAAAAAATAATAATAATATACATATTTTTTTTAATAGTACAAAAAATTCCTCATTTTTTAAAATCAGTCAAAAAGTCATAAGAAAGAAATTAGACTGCTTAAATTTAGTGCGAGTAATACATATTAAAATCATAAAAAGAGGGGGTTAAATTTGGAGATAAGTTGATTGAAATTAATTGGAGATGGTATTCGAATGCTTCAGATATGAGTGTACATTCATTATTAGTTCTATTTACAAAGCAAAAAAGTATTTCGATCTATCTTTCTTCCTTTTTTATGTTATTCGATTAAAATCTATCCAGATATAACTTTAAAAAATTATACGTTAGAGAAACAATGATATACTTTAAAAGTTAACATTTGTGTTGTGTGTAACACACTTAAAGTTTTTAATTAAATATATATATATATATATATATATACATTTAAATTAAAATTTGTAAAATGTATATCACTATCTGTTTATTATATTGTAAAATGTTAGTTCGATTTGACTGCATCAATATATTAAACAATAATAGATAAACTAACATTTAAAGAACTACTAATGTTCGTTTTTGAATTACTAAAAGTATATTGGTTTAATTGACTGTTTTTATTAATGAAAAGAAATCTAGGAAGAAAAGAGAAATCATTTTTCAAATTAAAATATGTAGCAAGTGTACTACTAGCTTGCTGTCAACAAAAAATGTGTAGGGGGGGGGGATATTCTATTTATTTTTATTCTATTTTATTTTATTTATTGATTTATTGTGCTTTAAGAAAGTCTTAGGTGCAAATAAATATTATTTGAGGGAGACATTGTAGGGATTTAATACATAGAGAATGAGGTTAATTTTTTAAATGCAATTTCATTAATAAAGGAAACAATGCATGTTAGAGATTTTGACATTTAAAGCTAAAATGTGTTATACACAAATGTTAACTTTTAAATAACTTTCTTTCTTTGAATTTTAACAGGATTAAAAAAAAAAAAAAAATACTTTTAATATTCTGTAAGTAAAACAAACAACAACAACAACAAAAAAAAAAAAAATAATAATAATAATGAATGTACACTCGTATTTAAAGTATTCATAATTTTAACTTATCTCCAAATTTTAACCCTGCTCTTAACTCGCACTAAATTTAAGCAATCTAATTTCTTTCTTAATACATTCAGATTGATTTCAAAAGATGAGGAATTTTGTGCAATTTATTTAAAAAAAAAAACTTATTAGTTAGGTAGTACAATCGGTATCGGACCACCTAAAAACCTTATTCTGTTATCTAACGGTTGATTTGCTCCTACTTTGCTTCCCCGCGTCCAATCACAAGCAATTATTCCATCATTATGGAGGATCAACATATCATTATCAACTACGTAGGTATTGTGAACTTACGAACCGCTCAGCCTCTAGTGAGGGCCTGGAGTAGTTGATGGGCTTTTACTTGAAAAAGGGGTTAAGGGGTCAGACTATGTTTTTTTCTTCCTTAGACCTTGGGGGGGGGGGGGAGAGGGTCTTTCTGAGGTTCCAAATTTTTTTCTTGTCTGTCTGCTTAATTAGCAAAAATTAAGTAAATTTTTGATTTTGATAATACACAATAGAATCTATTAATAAATGTCTCCCACTTTTATTTAGATGTGATTATATATTTTACTAAATGATACAATGTAGGTATAAAACCGGGACATGTTAAGAAAGAAAAACAAAATCTTAGCTTCAAATTGTGTTCCTTTAGCAATATTTAAAAATATGACTTTTTTGTAGTGCTGCCATCTATTGTTAAAGTGTAGAAAGAAAAACCATCATGCAGGATTTTTCAAGAAAATTAAAAAACTGGTACATGTTGTGGTCATCCCAAAATGATCTTTTATTTTTCGTACACAAAATCATACAGTATAAATTATTTATCAAAATTATTATTTATTAAAGTTATTTTTCATGATGAATGCAGAGAATTTTAGTCTCACAGAAATACGAAAGCAAATGTGCAAAGAAAGTAGATTTTCTACCGACATCTAAGGAAGTGCTCCCCACTCACCCCACTTTTTTTTTTTTTTTTTTCTTATCAATGATGTAATGATGTCGGTGTTAAGGACGATTGATTATACTAGAGTTCTAGGCTTGAGGTGGAGTACACTCTGCGGGGAGGGAGGTCTTTCTAAGCGGGTCCTAGTTCGTGGTTTTCTCGCGTGTCTGAGAAAACCACAGAAAACACTGAGCGCCTCGGCCGACGAGTGCTACTCTGGATAAAAACTGGCACTTTCCGGTATCAGCTTCGAGAACAAAACTTTTCGGCCCTTGTTAAAAAGTTAAAAAAAAAAAAAAAAAAAAAAAAAAAAAAAAATCTATTTTTGTTTTAAAATATCACAGATCTGTTGCTCAACCATTCGTTTTTTTAAGATATTGACGATTTAATTTGAAGAATACCCATATTAAAAACTAGTGAGATTTGCTTGATTCGCTAGTCACTATATTAAAAAAAAAAAAAATTCAAAATACATTAGTTATTATATTTTAAAACACTTTATATATATATATATATAAACATTGAAACTGCTTTACGCTTCATGTCCCCATTGCTTTCAGCAGAATTTTCCTTGCATACGTTATGTCGGTCCGGGGTGTACACTGCTTGCATTTGTGCCTTAACCGGACATTTCAATTTAGGTGCTAACTAGATAATAAGTGTGCTGCTTTTGTTCAAGAAGTACGTTTCTAGCTTGGTTGTTGCTGTTGTAGGGTTTAAGGCCGATTGACTATGCGAAGGTCCTAGGCCTGTCGGTAGAATGCCCTCCATGGGGGTCTTTGTAAAGGGTCCTAGCCCGCATTTACTGTATTTTCCGGCGTATAACGCGCAGGTTTTTTTTAAGTCAGTTATGCACCGAAAATTTAAATTTACAATAAAAAATATTTTTTAACAAGCTTTTGTTTTTTACAAATGCAGCTTTATTTGTAAATTAAATCTTCTGGTGTGTAACTCATTTATTTGATCTGTGCGTTATACGCCGGAAAATACGGTAATACTATGTATCTTGAACAGATTATCATCTTCAATCCGTGACATGAGATGGCAGTACCAGGCAATCTCTCCAGCTGCAGAAAAAAAAAAAAAAAAAAATTGAGGTGCATCAGCAGAGGTCAAAATAGACGTCCATGCAAAATTCAGTAGTTCTGCGATCAACCATTTGTCTACAAATCGACCAACGTATCTCTACAAGTCTAATTTTTTTTTTTTTTTTTTTTTTGTCATACGGTTTAGGATACTCTGAGATTTTATTTTATCAAAAGAGACGTTTTCTAAAATTATCTGCAAATTGTAGTACATTGGCCCTTGAATGGCCGAACCCACGCCACGTCCCTCAAGTTAACAGCATGACATTCTGACAGAGATAATGGACCATGAAAAATCATTTTACATTTACGTTTCTATCTTCAGAGTCGATCATTTCAGAAATTTATATATTTTTAATAATTTAATAATAATAATAATAATAAAAACTAATGAAAATTTTTGAAATCGGGCTTCGATGGGCATCAGGATATGTCTAACAGACCTCCATACAAAATTCTTTAGCTCTGTGATAAGCCATTTGCCAACAAAGCGAGACACACACACAGCTTCTTTTATTATATGTAAAGATTTACACTGTAAAATGCACAAACACGCAACAACTGTGCAAAACTATTAAGAACGCCTATTCGTCAGGTAAAAAAAGTAGGTGTGAGAGTAGCATAAAAGCAGAATAATGAAGCAGGAGTCGATCTACACGAAAATTGTGTGCTTTTATTAGCTACTTCATAAAAAATACACAAAAGTTTCAGTATTACGAATAGTTCACATTTCACGAGATGGCACTTTGCCCCTCCTCTTTTTAGAATTTATTTTAAAGAGAGGGCGCACAAAATGAAAAGAATGATTTGGGTGGGGGAAAAGGAAGGCTGCAATGAGAATAGCGTCAAGCCAAAAATGTTTACTTCTCGCCATCTGAAATCGCATTAACCCGTCAAATAGCACATGCGGTAATATTTAAAATAATAATAATAACTAGCTCGAACCCGTCGAATTCGACGGTCAGTTTATTGACCGTAGTTATTCAAAAATCGTCGCATCATTATTTAAATATATTTCAAGTTAAAACATCTAATATAATTTACGACATTTCACTTAAAAAAAAATAATAATAATAATAAAATAAAAAAAAGAAATAAAAAGAAAAAGAAAAAAGAAATTCGGAAAAATGCTTATAAATAGAAATACTATATATGACATCATTTTCTACAAAGCATTCTCAATGTGACGTCACACTGACTCCAAATAAACAGTTGCTATCTTTTATTTTCCATTTCGTTTAATACTAAGACTACATGTTATATGACCCACCTGGAGTTACCCGGGTCCATGATAATAACCTAAGGTGAACTTTAAATTTGAATGATTTTATATTTCTATTTTTAAATAAAAGCATCGCGAAAAAATAATCAGCTGTAACAAAAAAAAATTACCTCGAACCGAACGGAACTCTGCCTCGTGACCCCGGTGCCTGCGGCAGCGCATACGCCGGCCGCAAATATCATAAAAAAATTTCCCGAAATTAACTTGAAACCGACCGAACTCTCCCGGTGTTGCCCAGGCCCATACCTTAAATTTGAACGATTTTATATCTTTAACTCGATTTTGTTTGAATTTCTGTTTTTAAATGAAAGCATCACGAAAAAAATAATCAGCTGTAACAAAAAAAAAAAAAAAAAAATTACCTCGAATCGAACGAAACTCTTGCCTTGTGACCCCGGTTCCTGCGGTAGCGCATACACGGGCCACTAATAACATGAAAAAATTCCCAAAAACTAACCTGGAACCGAACGAACCTGCCCAGTGTTGCCTGGGCCCATGGTAATAACCTTAAATAAACCTTAAATTTGTATAATTTTATACCTTTAACTCTATTTTGTTTGAATTTATATTTTTAAATGAAAGCATCGCGAAAAAAAAAAAATAAAATAAAATAAAAATAACTATCTGTAACAAAAAAAAAAAAAAACCTCACACAAACGAAACTCGGGATTGTGACCCCGGTGCCTGCGGGCCCTAATAACATGAAAAATATTCTAAAAAATTAACCTTGCACCGAACGAACCTCTGAATCGTGTTTCCGCTGCCTGTGGCTGCCGCACCGTATATCAGGCATGCTACGCATGCGCTGCAAAATCCACTTTCCTCCATCAGGGAGCACAGTATGTTGTATACGAACATCACCAATCGCCTTGAATTTCCAAGACCTTTCAAATTACGTGTCACGTGGTGGTGTCAATTAATAAATCCTTTAGTTGCACTTTCCACCGCCAGGGGGCACAGTGTGTTCTGTACGAACATCAACAACGTTCAGGAAATACCGAGACCTTTAAAATAAGGTGTAACATGATAGGTAGAAAAGCTAAAGGTTTGATTCAACTTGTTTATTTTTTCTTATATTTCTAAATGTGCCGGATCCAATTCAATTTTTACAAAAGGGAAAAAAAAAAAAAAAAAAAAAAAAAAGAAAATGTTATTTAAATTTATATTAACTTATAATATTAGAATAAGTTGAATCTCAATAGAGTAGCTTTTTATTTTGAAAAGGAGGAGGAGGCGCGGGGGGCGGAGGGGTGTTAGAGATCACAGTGAGAAAATTTACCTGGGATCACGATATCTATAGTGTAACCACGTTTCCTACGCCTAGCAGCGAGGACGAGTCCAAAAGCTTGGATTATCTCCCCTAATTTAACAGTGGACCCTTTTAGTTCGCACTTGCGCAGAGCTTCCATGGTCGCAATAAATGTGGTTAAAGAATATAAGATCCCCTGGCGTAATATCTATTAGAGGGGGCCGCCAAAAAACTATTGCTTAGGACCGCCAAAATTGTAAAGCGGCCCCTGATTACATTTTAATATCTATATATTTTTTAAATGACATTTAGATTCTTATATTAGAATGAGCGAGTATCTTAAACTTACTTAAATTCTAACATAACAATAAGCTTTCACAATTTTATTAAATTTATCTTTATTTATAAAAACATTCAAAAAACATCACCCATTCTTGTAAAATCTATAACACCATACAATAAAATAAAAAACACACAACTAGAACACACAAAAGCAGAAAAACACAGTCCTAATTAGTTAACTGTTTTCTTTTCTATATAAAGATAAGGGAATAAGTACAAATGTAGGAAATATAATTAAAGATAATACTAAAATATAAATGCAGTAATATATAGAAAGACATTGTGTGAAAACGATACAATCTAAATGTGGCCCGATGTGTTATAAATGACATTTAGATTTATATATTAGAGTGAGGAAGTACCTTAAACATACTTATATTCTAATAATAAGCTATTACGCTTTTAATAAACTCGTCTTTATTTATAAAAATACTTAGAAAACATCATTCATTTCTGAAATCTATAACATTATACAATAAAGTAAAAACACACAACTAGAAACACAAAATTAGAAAAACCCAGTCCTAATTAGTTGTTATTTTCTTTTCGATATAAAGGTAAAGGAACAAATATAAATGTAGGTAATATAATTAAAGATAATACTAAGATATAAATGCAGTAATATATAGAAATACATTGTGTGACAACGATACGATCTAAATCTGGCAATATGTGATATAAATAATATTGTATGAATGATACAATAAGTAATACGATATAAATGATACAATCTAATTGTCAACAACCCTGTGACCCAATGATGTCGACAAAGATATGATCTGAAACTTGACATATTTTTCAAAAATTCTTAAAGACATTTGAAAAGTTATGAAAAAGTAAAAATTTGTGCATACTACTAAATTTTTATTTTATTTAATTAATGATAACTCTTAAACATTTTTTTTTTTTTTATTGTATTTTTAGTTTTTCGATATTCAAAAAGCGTGAAAGTTGGTAGCTATAACTTTAGTATGCAATTCATTTTTTATAAAATGGAACAAATTTAATTTTTGGTTAATTATTTTAACATGAAATATATATAAACTTAACTTTTAAAAATTAATTTATACAGAATATTTATTTCTAATAATGTGAACTTCCAGCATAATTTTCTATATATATAACGAAATATACATAAATGAAATTGGAATAATATATTGAATCAACATAAAATCTTATAAAATGAGTGCATTGTATTAAATGAGTGTGGTTAAATATTACAATTCCGATTTTAATATGAATAATGGCAAAAAAAAAAAAAAAAAAAAAGAATCTGACACTAATAATAGATGCTTTCTTTGGTAAACGTATTAATTGATTTCCGAGCAATCAGTCGTAAAATTAGCCGAAACTGCTTGGAGGATATCGGATACTAAAACTCGATGGTCGGTATCTTGGACTAAGTCCTGCCATTCTTTCCTTTTAAAAATTTCACTAGTATAATTACGAAACATATTAAAAGTTGCTTTTTTCAGTTTGGGATCTGGGCGTAAGTTAACCAAAAGAGCTATTTGGCACACATTTTCCACCTTCAAGTTCATCAACATAACATCGATGCACCATTTTTTCAGTTCTTCTAAGAAATATCTGTCAGCAACAGGATATAAAGCAATAGCTTTTTCAACATTAAAATCCTCTACAACTCCTGTGTAGATGTACTGCAGCATGTTACCAAGGATCTCTGGTTCAATATTTTCAATGTTGACCACGCTACTTTGAGATTCTTTCATGTTGTGTTGGAACATAGCACTAAAAACTTCCGATCTGGAGGCAAGGATAACTTTGTGAGCGGGAAACTTCACCTCTCCTGCTTGCAGAGTGATGTCAGAAAATTTACCATTACTGTACACAACTTTTAGGTCTTCAGATAAAGTGTCAGATTTTGTGAAACCTAGAATAAATAAAAAAATATTATTACAAAATATGTACTTCTGAATACAAGTGCAGCATAATACACTATACTATATCGCCCAGTGGTCGAAACTGGACCATTTTTTTTTTTTTTTTTTTTTTTTTTTTTTTTTTTTGCAAAGCGAGGCAAAGCAAAGTTATTGCCTTGTCCTAAACGGAATGCAATTGCAACACAGCTGCGGCAATTGTTTGCCGATATTCACTCTAACTGAATCAGCAGACTTTTACTTAATATAACTATTTCTCTCTGTAGATGTTAGCCTTTCCTGAAATGAGAGAAAATCGCAACGTGAAAACGCCCCTTGTTGTGTGATACAGCCCAAAAGCTAATAGGTACCATGTCAAACCAAGGCCCAACCAAGTATCAAATTCTGTTAAATTAACTCGATTGGTTCATAAAGTACAGTGTTTGAACGAAAAAAAAAAAAAAAAAAAAAAAGATATTTTTCAAAAATGGTCGAATTGAGTTTGGGAAATTTAAAAACATGTAACTTTATCGAAAACCGAAAATCTAAAACTTTTCTGAATCTTATATTTTCTACTTTTTTATGCAGAGGAAAGAATAATAAATCCACTTTTTAAAAAATAAAAATAAGTAGTCAATTTCACTTAATTAAAATGCAAGGAAATCTCAAAACGTGTAAATTCACCGAAAACCGGAAATCAAAAGTTTTTATTTATCTTCTACTTGCTTCTACCCACAAAAGCTAGCAATAAAGACACTTTTTTAAAAAATAAGTAGCCAATTTCAGTTAATTGAAACGTAAAGAAAGCTCAAAACATGTAAATTCAGCAAAAAACGGAAATCGGAATTTTTTCCGTATCGTCTACTTATACATGCAGCAGTTAGTAACAAATCCATTTTCCTTTTATTTAGTATATTAGTTGAATATTTATTGTTTAAATATCACCCTTTGAAATGAAATGTTTATGTTTACATTCGAAACTTAAAGTTTGCAATTTTTTTTTCTGGAGTTTTGTGATTTTAAATTAAAATTTTATCAATTTTACAGAAAAAATAACTCAATCAAACACATGTAGACAGTAACTTATATATAACTATACCCAAATATCGGAATTAAAATTCGGAATAATTTCCGTTATTTTTTAATAATTTTTTACAAAAAATCCAATGGACGATTAACATCGAAAATCTTTTTCATGGCTCCATGGACAGACAGTGACGTCATCACTTCGCTTGCGTATGGTGATGCTACATTATACAAATTACTGTGTCTATGGTTTTATTTGAGCTTTGTGAAATTGCCAGATTTAACAACTTTCTACTTTTAGGTATTTTTTAATGTAAAGGAATACGTGTATAAAAGGGAAAAATGGGGGAAAATGCATAAAAAATAAATGTATTTTTAAATACCTTCTTGACATCGTAAGAAAATAATATTTGTATTCGCACCTTCCGGCTAACCATACCTTTCGAATGATACCAATTTTAACCCTCTACTCCCATAATTAATATGTTAAAAAGGGACTACAAATTTTGTGCTTGCTTAATAATATATAGATGTTATATGAAAAACCTTTTCAATTTGAAGCTTAAAATGCGTGAAACAAGTAACTTAACAATCAAGTGCTACCAACTGACAGAGTTTTAAGTGGAACATGTTATTCTTACTTTAAATTTATTGACATGCCACAGCCAAGAATTTACAGAAAACAGCTTCTAAAATACTAAAAATACCTCCCCCCCCCCCCCAAAAAAAAAAAAAAAAAAAAAAAAAGTAGATTTTGGAAAAATGATATAAACGGGAGATGACAAGTCTGGAAAAATGTGAAGCCAAAATCGTAACCACACATACAAAAGCCATTAAATAACATTTCGTGAGCTAATATTTTGTGGATTCAATATAGCTGCTGTGGTATAGCGGGCAGGGCACCCCTTTTAATCAGGTTCCCTTTTAATCAGGTTCCGAATATCTGCAATAAATCAGTCCCTCGTGCTTGGGTTATCAGTCGGCCTGAACACCTACACCATCACCGTTGCCATCGCCACCACCCACCACCAAATACAGCAGAAAACACCGCTAATGATGCAATGTTTTCTGCAATGTAATTTGCATAAAACATTGCATCATTAGTTATTTAGCTATATAATTATTTGGTGGCGCCATCTACACTAGGAAAATCGTACTAAACATTTTTTGTTTAGATTTCATGAAATAATGTAATAAAATAGTTATATAAAGTACATTCAAACAATAACAATAATAATTATAATCTACTTACTTTAAAGCATTTTTAAAAATTTCAAGTTTCGATTTATGGAATATATCTTAATCAACCAACATAATGGCGAAATAAAATGCATTGATTATGGGTGCATTATCATTATTTAATAACAATAACAACTTTAATTGAAAATTTAAATTTCAAGGTAATTCAATACGCATTTATACTTTATAGTCATCATTTTAAAATAAAATTTATCAGTAATAAAACATATACAACAATTCATACATTTAATTAAAAATGTTTCATAAATTTACAGCTATTTAATAAATAAAAATAGTAACGAAATTTCTTTGTTTACATTGGGTGATCAAATTATAAGAAACATTTTTTTATTTTGACAATTTTTCTCTTGTCTGGAAAAAAACATATATATATACTGGATGAAATAACTTTGAACTGAAGACACAAAATAAAATAACTGTGCATGCACGGAAGATAGCATTTATTATTACACAGGTTGAAAGCTAGATATATTGGGCAATTTAAGTCAAAAGTTCATTTAAATACAGTAAAAATAAAGCAAATTATCGGCAAAAGAATCAGATAGATTTCAGATATTTTTAACTGTTGAAATTTTGTAAGAGATTTTTCCCGTGACAATTATTTACCAAATAATAAATACAATTAATACCAATTATTTACCATAAAAAAAAGGACTCTTCGTCAGTCGAACAAAGTAGACACGAGTGTTGCAAACAAGTAGTAATACGTCATCTGCTAGCACCTTTCTTTGATAGCAACCCAGCAAAATTAAACAGCCTGAGTAAATCCTCGTGGTTCAATCAGATTACTTTGTTCTTATGAAGTAGCCACCATTTAGAAAAATAAATGGTGGATCCAGCTGATCCTTAAACTTGTGTAATGTAAATAATGAATTCCAGGCAAATCGGTTCATAAATATGTTTTTTTTTTTTATTTTTTTTTACTGAGTTTGAAATGCTGAAGTAATTACAATTTTGAAACAAGTTGATGGATAGAGTTGATTAAAAAAAAATTGGTTGAGATCTTCGTATGACTTACGTATACAGAGATTCATGCAAATCTGTTCATAACTGCATTTTTTTTTTTTTTTTTTAAGAGTTTGAAATTTTTAAGTGGCTGCTAGTTTGAAAAAAAATGCCTGATCGAGTTGATTAATAATCTTGATTGAGACCTTCATATGAACTATATACATACCGAATTTTAAGCAAATCTGTTTAAAAATGCATTTCTTATATGAGCTTGAAATTTTCAAATGGCTGCCATTTTTTAACGAGATGGTGGATCAAGGAACCAACAAAATCACTTAAGCTATTTCTATGATAAACCCACTGTCAAATTTGTGTTTCAATTTATTCAGTTATATATATATACACAGAGAGAAAGAGGGGGGGGGGAGGAAAACTAAGTAATCACTATAGGTCGATTTTCCAAAAATCTACCGAAAAGTTAAATAAATCTTAATTATTAAAGGTTAGACTTTTAAATTTCATAGTGATGAGTAAAAAGCGGAAGAAGGAGCAACATGATAGTCACGAAGAAAACAAAATTAATTACAAAGAACTTATGCTACGCTTACATCATCGATAATCGATTATAAAATCATTCGATTATTTAAAATATTCGAAAGCAAATCACTCATTATCATAATCATTCGATTTTTTCCACCTCTAGCTTAGCTATATCGTACCAGCCAAGACTCCGTATTACCATTAAAAATTATGAAAAATGTGATGACAGCCAGGTGCGTTGCTGGGGTGGATGACAACCGGATATAAATGGTGTCATCGTCATCCCTACATGGATTAAAAAAGAAAAAAAAAAGTGCTATTTAAAATGTCCAATTATCTTTAAATAGTTGATATAAATGGAGAAAAAGGGCATAAAATATACACCTTGGGAAATAACAGGACACGGAGAAATAAATGATGACGTTCAAATTATTTTATTTATTTATTTATTTATTTATTTTATTTATTTATTTATTTTTTTACTGACTTCAATTAAATTGATACAACATTCACTTAGTATTTATAAGAAAAATATGTAATAAGGGCAGGGTATGTAATAAGGGCAGGTATGAAAGAATTCCACTTTTTCTGCCACCAGTATTTCTATGCAGAATTTTTTATCATATTTTTACAGCTGTTTTTGCAATCTTATAGGAAATAAATTTTTGTAAGAAAATACTGGTGACAGAAAAAACGGATCTCTTTTATCTCTGAGTAGATAGACTTCATAGACTGGTCACATAAACTTGAGGGAGCTAGGCGGCGACACGTAGAAAAAAAAAAAAAAAAAAAATATATATATATATATATATATATATATATATATATATATATTTTTTTTTTTTTTTTTTTTTTTTTTTTTGTCACCTTGTTATCAATTTTAATAAAATTTTAAAAAACTATCGCTTACTGTTTATGAAAAATTACAGTGTGGGTTAATATATCAGAGGATTAGAGGAGGAGAGGGAAAACAAATAATTCTATTTATCTTCTTCATATTACCTCTATAATTGTCAGTTAGTAAATAACGCTCACTGTAAGTTTTTATAAAAAGTAAGTGATACTTAAAAATTTATTGAAATCGTCAGAAAAGTGGTATAAAAACAATAATTTTCTTTCCACCTCTCCTTCTTTCTCTCCTCCAAGTATAAGTATTCCTCAATGTAAATTTATACGAACGATGATAGTTAATCAATAGTTAGCTCCAAGCGGATGAATTGATTTTAATGCGGTTTGTTTTTGTTAGAACGCTGGTTTAATCACGATGTTTATTAAGTGTGTTTCATAAAAATCTGTTTGATAGATTTGTTTAAATTTGTAATTAAAATGCGATTTTACAGGCCCAATTTGCATTCACATTTTAAAATCTGTGACTAATAAATATTCCAACTGATTTCATATCATAAATCGCATGGCACACTTTTTAATAAAGCACTTTTTTTGTTGTTGTTGTTGTTTGTTTGTTTGTTTATGGCAAATTTTAAAAGGATTAAAAATAAATAAATAAATAAATTGGCTATAAATAATGATTATGTGTTCACAGTCCAAAAATCTCTTAATTTGCTTACAAATCAGAGATTTTATAAAAATGATATTTAATTAAATTCAAGATCAGCTTTGGCTGGTTTAATCGGTGGTGTCGCAGTTCCGACCGGGGTTAAAACCGTCGCAGTTCCGACCGTTTTGGTTTGAGGGTAGCAGTTCCGACCGGATGTATTCGAAAGCAGGTGCAACACAGGAGATGTGTTTATGTGTAAGGGGGGGGAGGGAGGAGGCTTCACTGATTAAATTCGTTAAAAAGAGTTAACAAAACTGAATTTATTTACTAAATAAAAAACCCAAACTCGTACAAAAGTCAACAAATTTAAAAAAGAGTTTTTATTTTTATTTTTTATGATATACAATTATTGTAATGTAATTCTGGTGCGTAGCTTGAGGTGGGAGGGAGTGCTAGTATGCTCTAGTATTTTAGTTCTTTTCCCTACTTTAATAATCTAGTGTGGCACTCACACGGCTTTCTCTTATCTTGTAATTCAATTTTATAAAAACAGACTACAGAACAAGGGATGAGATAACAAGTATTAATTGTATATAATCCTACGTTAAAAAGAATTCAAACCAGGTTAAGAAACAATTTTATTTGACAAATAACTCCTTATAAGTGTGTGTGTGTGTTGGGGAGGGGGGGGGGGGTAACTCCCACTCATAATAGGCGAGACGTATTAATCCTGGACGATAGGTTTAGGATTAATACGTCTAATAGTCCTAACCCTGCCCACCCGCTCCTCGATGTCTTTTTATAGTCAATTTTGTCCTTTTATTACTTCCGGTGCCAGCCTTTTTTTTTTTTTTTTTTTTTTTTAATAACACACTTGACATTGTGAGTTTTTTTGGTTTTCGTTCCATGCTATTTCTATGGGATTTTAGCTTTTTTTCTCCTCGTTTTCTAAATTCTAAAGTGCGGGAGGGGGGGGGGGTACCTCCCACTTTTAATTGAAAAATCTATTTCTAAATACTTTTAATATAAAAATATTTTTTTCTTTGGGTGATTATAGAAAAAAAAAATCTAAAGAATTATGTAATATAAAAATATAATTAAAAATGATTGCATTTATTAAAAATCAAAATGTTTAATGATAAAATTAATTTGTTTAATAGAACTATTTGAGCTTTAAATTGAAAAAAATTATTTCTAAATACTATAAATACTATATAATATAGTTTTTTTTTTTTTTTTTTTTTTTTTTTTCATGTAAATAATTAAAGATTAAAATAAATAAATAAAAATAAAAATAAAAATAAAAAATCTAGAAAATTTATTTAACTAATAACCCTATATATATATATATATATATATATATAGGGAGAGAGAGAGAGAGAGAGATAGTTTAGTATTAATGTTTCGGCTTTTAATAGAAAAATCTTTATAAAAATACTTTTGATATTAAGAGATATTTTTTTCTATCAACGAAAAATAATAATAATAATAATAATAATAATAGTAATAATAAAAGCTAGTTTTCTAAAATAATTCAATAAAATATTCTATTTAAAAAATAAAAATTTAATTATTAAAAATATAATTTTTCATAATTAAATTAGTTCAAATTACTTTATACTATTTTTTGGACTTTTAATTAAAAGGCCTATTTCAGTACCAGAGCGGTTCTGCTCTTCAAGTTGATAGATTGGTGTTAGTGTTTGGGAATAAGGCCGATTGACTACTCTAGGATCCTAGGCCTGATAGGGGGTGCCTTCCGTGGAGGTCTTTTTAAGGGTTCCTAGCCCGTATTTACGAAAGTTTCTGAGAAAACCACGGAAAATTCCGAACGGCTGGGTCGACGAGCGTGACCTGGGATGGAACCCGGCACCTCACGTCTACCAGCTTTGAGCGGAGAACCGCTCAGCCACTGGTGGGCTCTAGTTGGCTTCTTTTGCCGTGTTCGATTCAAGGTTCCACATTTCAACCTAGACATTTGCAATTGTCCATGTTTTTATCTGCAACTCACGCATATACAGAGGAGGGCTCATTAGAAAGAACTCTCATGAAAGGCATTACATCCAGGCTTAGGACCTGTATGTCGTCAATAGGCTTTAACGCTTAAACCACAACCACCAAATTATTTTTAATTAAAAATCTATTTTTTTATTAAATGATTATATATAAAAATTAATAATTAAAAAATCATTTAATAATACATTCAAATTAAAAATAATTTAACTATTAAAAATGTAAAATTTTAATAATTAAATTGATTGAAATTGCTTAATACATAGCTGCCAAGTTTTTTTAATTTATTCCAGAATGTTCCTAGCCCCGTACTTTTTTTCACATTGTAATCTTTGTAGAAAAAATTTCTTCCATATATAAATACGATTAAATATTAAGAAAATCACTCTAAAAATATTACGGTGTGAAAAAATAGCGGGACTAACAACATTCCGGAATAAATTAAAAAACTTGGCAGCTATGTAATACTATTGTTCGAGCTTTAAAATGAAACATCTAATTTAAAATGCTCTTAAACATAAAAATATTTTTTTCTATAACTGATTATAGAAATAAGGATCTAATTAAAATTGTTTTATTTAAAAAAACTTTCAAAGAAAGAGTAAATTAATTATCTAAGGACTAAATGAATTAAGAAAAATATAAATTTTAATAATTAAATTTGTTGCGATTCCTTAATACAATTGTTTCTGTTTTCATTAGAAAAAAATATTTTAAAACACTTTTAATATTAAAAGATTTTATTTTCTGTGAATAATTATGAAAAAAAGCTAGTTAAGGATCTAATTAAAATTATTATATTTAAAACATCTAATAATATAAGACTAAATTAATTATCTAAAAGCTAAATTAATTATCAAAAATATAAATTTTAATAATTAATTTAGCTAAGATTGCTTAATAGCTGTTTCTGCTTTTAATAGAAAAATTTATTTTAAAACACTTTTAATATTAAAAGATTTTATTTTCTATGAATAATTATTGAAAAAAAAAGAAAGGGTAGTTAAAAAATTATTTAATGAAATATTCAATTAAAAAACTAATTTATTTATTAAAAAGGTAATTTTTTATAATTAAGTTAGATGAAATCGCTGAATACATTTATTTAGACTTTTATAATCAATAAGCCCAGCATTTCTGCTGTTCACGTTGGTAGACAGGAAGTGTCGGGTTCGATCCCAGGTCATGGTTGTCGACCCTCATGTTCTCAGTCGGGGTTAACACCTAAACTACCACCACCAAATTATTTTTAATATAAAAAATTTATTTTAATCAGTAATTATAGAAAAAATAATTAATAATATATTATAATTAAAAACTTATTTAATTATAAAAAATATCTTTTAAATAGAGAATTTAGATCAGAGTACTTAATATTACTGATTGAGCTTTTAACAGAAAAGCAATTTCAAAATACTTTGTAATATAAAAAGATATCTTTTGTCATGATTATAGAACAAAGAATTAATTAAAATTATATTATTTAAATAATATAATAAATTTCAGTGCCTCAAATTTATTTTAAAATTTATTTTCGTATAAAATATACTGACATTTCATATGGAGAAAAGATATTTTACCTACATTCGCAGAAGTTGCACAGAAGATCAGAATAGCGTTGCTTGTTCATAAACATGCGCCTGCTCTATTCAAAGCTGTTATTAAATTCAAAAGCTTATTCCAAATTATTTAGGTAACTTTCACTCACACCACTCCTTGAAACGTCAATTACCCTACCCGAACCCGACAAGTGAATTTTGAATCAACCCGAACCCAACAAATAAATTTAATTCGACCCGAAAACCGACCCGTACCCGACAATCGATGTTCCCACAAGCAAAATTTTTTTTTTCCTAGTTAACTACTACTCTTATCAATAATTCATATTAATTTTACAATCACACGTTAAAAATAACTCATTATGTACATTTATACGAAATTTTGTCCTATACTGCCACGTTAAAAATGTTGAGAAAATGGGATCACAGCGTCACTTGTTGAGCGAATAAGCACCAGTCAGGGTCTGACTAAATATCAATGGCTAAATTTCTTTCATTGGTATTTCATAGGTACTTCTCTTTATTTATTTTTATTTTTATTTAATTATTTATTTTTATTTTATTTTTATTATTTTATTTATTTAATTTATTATTATTATTATTATTATTATTATTATTATTTTATTTTTTTTTTTTTTTTTTTTTGAAGATTAATGAAATTTTTCATCCACTCAAATGCATGTACTTTTGTAAAAGTTATAATTTCATGAATAAGAATATCTAATAAATAAATCTGAATATGCTCTGGATTCGATGATTTTAATAGTTTATAATAATGATTGCAAAAATGATTGTGCACCATCTGTTAAATCAAAGAATTAAACTATATAAGAACATTCTGAATACTTAAATAGTGGACTGTAATAAAAACTTGACATACTAGAGGTGATTTAAACATCACTACTACATTTATTTAAAACTTTAAAAATGGGAGTAAAGAAAGATGCCAGCCTCCCTTGAGCGGAGTTACAAACTAACTAAGCTCCGTAACGAAGGAGCGAACTTTACAGAGTGCGCAGGCGCAACATACCGCCCGGCGTTGAAATGCAAATTTCAAAAAGTTACACAAAATTACACATGAGACATAACCATAGAAACATATGTTGGAAATACAAACTGAATTATAGATTAATCACATTGAAAATAAAAACAATAATTAACACAATTTTAACTTATAAATGAAACAATCTAAATATGCAAGGTAAGTAAATAAAACCAAAGGAAAACTTATAGCAATATTAAGAAAATTATGTATTATTTCCTTTCTCAATTTTTAATAGATTTTTTTTTTTTTTTTTTTTTTTTTTTAGAATATATTTATTTAATATATTTTTTCTATAATATACCATTTTTCATATCTAAACAAGAATAAAACAAATGTCCATAATATAAACTGTCATTCTTTTCAATAGAATATAAGCAGCAAAATGAAATTAATATATTGTATAATCATTAATTGGCAAAATAGCTAATTTTGAAATAGCTCTTTTCAGTATTCCATTTTTTGTTCGAATATCTACTACTCTCACAATATTATCCCTTCCAATATAGGTTTTAGTAATGCGGCCTAGTAACCATTTTAGAGGGGGCAAATTATCCTCTTTTATGACGACCATATCGCCTACCTTTACGTTTTGTTTTTCAAAGTACCACTTAGTCCTTTGCTGTAGATTATTTAAGTAATTGTTAGACCAAAATTTCCAAAATGTTTGAGTTAGTTTACAAGTTTGTTGCCACAAATTTAATTTATTGGTTTGAATGTTGGTCAGTGAGGGTTCGGGGATGGCCGTTAACGATCGACCGATAAGAAAATGACCAGGGGTCAAAATTTCCAAATCCTCTATGTCTGCCGAGAGAGGAGTTAATGGACGCGAATTCAACATGGATTCAATTTGAATCATGATGGTTTGAAAGGCTTCGTATGTCAGTTTAGCATCACCTATAATACGCTTGTAATAATACTTAAAAGATTTAATCCCGGCTTCCCATAAGCCACCAAAATTTGGTGCCCTGGGAGGAATAAATTTCCATTCTATTTTCTCATTTAAGGAGAAATTTGCCAAATTTTCATCTTGTTGGGTAATTAATTTAAAAAATTCCTTTAAGTCTTTATTAGCTCGAACAAGATTACTCCCATTGTCTGAAAAGATTTTAGCACATTTACCTCGTCTGCCGATAAAACGTTTCAAGGCAGCAATTAGTGACTCTGAAGTTAAGTCAGAGACGATTTCTAGGTGTATTGCCTTAGTTGTAAGGCAAACGAAAAGAGCAACATAAATTTTAATGGGAGCCCCTTTTCTTTGATGCTTATTTTTTATAAAAAATGGGCCACACAGATCTATACCCGTACTATTGAATGCGAAAACAGGATTTATCCTCTCTTTAGGCAGATCACCCATTTTTTGAGAGTATAACTTAGGGTTAGCTCTAAAACATTGGACACAATTATGGATAATTTTACGACATGCATTTCGACCATTTAAGGGCCAATATTCTTGCCTAATGTTATAAAGTAATGTCTGAGGACCTGAATGGTGAAGTTTTTCATGAAAATGTTTAATAATTATCTCACTGAACTTACCCTTTGGCAATATTATTGGATGTTTTTTCTTATAGTTCAAATCTGCGTTATGCAACCTACCTCCAATTCTTAATAAACCATCTGAATCTAAGAACGGTGCCAGGGGGCGAAGCCTGCTGCTAAGAGAAATACAGTTATTAATTTTTAGACTTGTTATATCATTCCTAAATTCTCCCTCCTGTAAGGTCTTTAGTATAAAATTTAGCGCAGCCTTCTTATCTTCTGGACCTAGGTATCCAGTTTTTCTTTCCCCTGGATGTCTTAGGTTGTTGATAAATCTGAAAATAAACGCTAAAACATGCACAATTTTAGTAAAACTATTACTAATGGTTAAAATGTCATCAACAAAATTGAAAGGTTGGGTAGTTACATAAAGGGAAAATTTAAGTTCAGAATCATTAAGACGTTTTTTAGCTTCAGAAAAATATTCGTCGCTAGAGTCAGTAATGTCATTATTCGAAAGTTGTATAGGCTCATGATGAAGAAAATCTGGTCCATTGAACCAGAACTCAGAAAGTTGATGAGGAGGGCTTCCTCGTGAAACAAGATCAGCTGGATTTTCGGTTGATTTAACATGCCTCCAACAAAAATTCTTCGTGAGTTCCTGAATTCGAGATATTCGATTAGACACAAATACCTTGAGCACGTGGGGTGATGAGTTGATCCATGATAAAACGATTGTTGAATCGCTGTAAAGATATACAGAGCTTAATTGTATATTTAATGATGTGATTACTTTTGATATCAGTTTAGATAACAATTCAGCCGCACAAAGTTCTAGGCGAGGTATAGTCAATACTTTAAGAGGAGAAACTCGGGACTTACTACACAGTAAGCTCACATGTACATCGTTTGAACTAGTGATCACACGTAAATAAACCACTGCGCCATATGCCTCTTGTGACGCGTCCGAAAAGCCGTGGAGCTGCAGTTCACGACAATTAGAGTTTGAGAACACGAAACGTGGGATCGTAATATCTTTAAGCTCGTTTAGAGCATTTCGGAATTTTATCCATGTGTTTTTTTCTTGTGCTGGAAGTTCCTGATCCCAATCAATTTTCAAAAGCCACAATTTTTGTAGAAATATTTTAGCCTGTACTATCACTGGTCCTACTAGACCCAATGGGTCAAAGAGTCTAGCGATCTCTTTCAGAACACCACGTTTGGTGATTGTATTAGAATAATCTGATGATACCGTGAAACTGAAATTATCATCTTTGGGATTCCATTTTAGCCCTAGTGTTTTCACCGAAGTTTTATCATTTTTTTTCGAAGTGATAGTCTTGCTCACGGTAAGGGACTTGTTCTAATAATTCTCTGGCATTTGAAACCCATTTATGCAACTCTAGTCCACCAGCCGTTAACATTAACACCAACTGTTTCTGGAGTTCCAGAGCAGACGACACTTCATCAGTTCCCGTTAGAATGTCGTCAACGTAAAAATCCTTAAGTGTGGCGGCAGAAGCTAACGGATAATTAGCCCCTTCATCACTAGCGATTTGTTTTAGTACACGAGTGGCCAAGTAAGGAGCACATTTTGTGCCGTATGTTACAGTTAATAATTTATAAATTTTAGGCTTTTCCTTAGGGGTTTTATTCCAAAGAATACATTGCCAATTACATTGTTCAGGATTAACCCATATCTGTCTATACATTTTTTTAACATCCGCAGTGAAAACTATTTTGTGCGTACGAAAACGTAATAAAATGGCACACAAATCTTCTTGTACTACACCTCCATTTAATAAACAATCATTTAATGATAACCCATTGGTAGTGGGTGAACTGGCGTTGAATACCACCCTTAATTTTGTAGTGCTGCTATCAGGTTTAAGCATAGCGTGATGTGGAAGAAAATATTTAACAGTGTTTATTTCATTATCATTTAATTCTCGCATGTGGCCTAACTGTTCATATTCATTCAAAAAATTTACATACAATTCAGAAATGTTGGGATTTCTATTTAATTGTCTGTATAAATTATTTAACTTTTGTTTGGACGAATGGAAAGAATCTCCCAATTCAGAATTATTTTTCATTGGTAAGTTCACTATGTACTTCCCGTTATCATCTCTGCGATATGTTTTCACGAACTGCTTTTCACACTCTATCTCTTCCTTATTTCTCAAACTAGGTGAATCTAGTATATTTTCAATCTCCCAAAATCTTTTCATAATATTTTCAAAATTGGAGTTATCTGACTGGGAAATCGTAGCACAATACAATGGATGTGGAGTGCCTTGAACAGCTCCACTAAGCACATATCCAAACACAGTATCCTGTAAAATTGCACCCGTTTCAGGAATTTTGATTTTATTGGTTAACATTAATTCAAAAAATATTTCGGCCCCAATCAGTAAATCAACATTGTTGTTATTTTTTAAAAGTGTTTGATCGGCCAGTTTTATTCCCTTTGGAATATTTAATTTTAATGTATTAGAATAGTTTATTGGTAACGCATCAATAATTTTTGGAACAATCAAAAATTCCAGATTAGCTGAAAACGAATTATTCTCATTTGTTATCAGTGCTTGTGTTTTTGTTTTTATATTTATCGGAATTCCTGACAACGCCGAAAGAGGAATGTTTATTTTTTCTTTTTTCAGTCCTAACTTATTTACAAATTTTGCTGTTGCAATATTAGACTGTGAAGCGCTATCAAGAATTGCAGTAGCTGGGTGATAAAACCCGTATTCATCTAACACAAACACTGTGGCCGTCGCTAATATAACTCTTTTATTTTCAGAAACAAAACATGTAATCGGCGCCGACTGTTTGCTTTCAGTCGATCCACCTGCTTCATCTAGCAGACGATCGCTATTAAGGGCCCTCTTCACTTAGCATTTCCTTTTCTAAAAGCCAATGTTATCCTATGGAAAACTTTCTTTGCACTTAAAACAGTGACATATTAATTGATTGAGACGCGGTTTTTTTTATTGGATTACTCTCATTTCGTAAACTGACGCACCTTTTTTAGATTTTATGAAAGAATAACAGTTGTTTTTTAAAAAAGCTGTTTTATTGCAATATTTGGGTTGATGCATTAAATGGCTTATAAATTATTCGCTTAATTTGCTAAAAAAGAATTTAAAAAGCTGCGTCAATTTCAAAGAGTTTAATGAAATGCACGTAAAAGTCTTATATTTTAATAAAATTTTAAATTAATTAAAATTGCAAAGAAATTTTAAAAATTGGAGTAAAATGTTCCAATTTTTCGATTTGACACACCCTTTATTCGGCTCCACCTCTCAGACAGATGTTTTTGCGGTTCGACGAACAGATGTTTATATTTTTGTGATGAAGATACATCGTCGTGGTTTTTATTTCTTTACTTCTTTTATTATTATAGATCTTTTTTTTCTTTTTGTATTACGGATGTGAGTCTGAGTAACATATAGATTTAGAAGACAACCGTTTAAAGAGTTATTATTACGAAATATATGATCGCATTTCATTTTAAATATTTTTCATGGCACATAATACTGTTTGCACGACAAATCTGATATTTTACTCATAATGCAATGAGTAGGAATATACGAACATCTATTTTAGCGATTCGAAAAAATATTTTGTTGAATTAAACAGATTTTCAATAATAGCATTTACAGTAAATAATCTGGTATGGCACCCATACGACTTTCTCTTACCTAAAATTAAAATTCTATTAAGATAAATTGCAGATTGACGAGTAAGATAACGTTCTATATATATCTAGTGGATATGCAGATCAGGAACCTCACCGTCCTATTTGCATCACGCATTATTCAAGATTATTTTTATTTATTCCTTATTATATAATATATATATATATATATATACATACATATTGAATCTATTGACTTTTTATATAAACAGAAACGTTTCTGAGGGGGTTGCAGTTCCTTTCAACACCCTCTGCTTCTCTCTTTCTATAACTATTTGTGTATGTATGTATTCCTAGTAACTGACTGTCTTGTACTTGCACTAATTCCCTGTAATTCATGTACTTCTACCAAATTTCATGCAAATTGATTACATAACATACTAGAATTATTTTGTGCAACCCTGTAAATTAAATACCAATTCTATGCCCACATTTTCCCACAGAAAAATATGCTTTTAAAATTCTAATAAAATTTCATTATATTTCGTGGGGTGTAACCATGTTGAAATACAGTACCAGTGTTGAAATATGGACTATAGACCGTAATAGAACGAAATTCTTTTATGTAACTCGGAAAACCAGCCACAGTAATTATATGCACTAAAACAATTAGAATACACCTGTTTAATTAATTATAACTCATGAATATTTCAATGTAATTTGAATCATTTGGATGATTACAAGATGTCATCCGAATTCATTTGTGTGATTCCGCAAATACATCATTTAGTTTATATATATTCCTTTTATTAGAGTAAACATGTTTTTATATACAGGGTGTTTATAAAGTCCCGGACCCATTTTGATGTTTAATAACTCATAAAGTAATGAAGATATAAACAAACTTATGGCATTTATGGATGGAATAACTCATATATTTTCTTTCCAGGTTTGAATATCTTTACTTTTGTAAATATCGTCTGCGCGTGTGGTTAATTTCAGATAATTTCATTTTCCAGTCTAAATATCTGTACTTTTCTAAATATCGTCTATTAGGCGGGGGTTTCATTCTGTCACTGTGTCAAGCGTTTTTTTTTTTTTTCCCCCAAACTCATTTCTCTTAACATGATAACTATGTTAAGAGAATGTCCTGTTTTAGAAATTTATGAAATATGAATTTTAGAAATTTATGAATTCATGCTTGCCGCTACCTGGCGTAAAATTGACTATCGATTTTTGAGTCTTTTTGAGTCTATCTAACCATTTATGTTATTAATTTTAACTATCTTTATTATTTTATGAGTTATTAAACATCAAAATGGGTCTGGGACTTTATAAACACCCTGTATCTTTATAATGTATGTTAATTCCACTGTGTTGAATGCAGAATAAACGTTTTAAAATGCGCTTATTTTTATTTATATATATACTTATTTATTTATTTATTTTTACTGTAGGCAATAATGTCATGAAATTATTTTGTGTGTCTCTGTAAACAATCCATAAACATTGTATACGACAGTAAAAACTATTGATCTTATTCTACGTTTTCCATGAATAATTGTTCAAAATTTGACATAATTTGGATGATTACGTGATAGTATCGGAAAACGTATGTAAAGTCCTGTGTATTAATTAGGAAGCCTAAGAGCACACGTATCTTCTGCAGAAAACATCAGTTTAAGTATCTCAGTAATACCCTAATTTCACTTTGTTCAATGCAGAGTACCGACGTTAAAATTTGTTTGAACGAAATTCACCCCGTAGGCCGTAATGATAAGAAAAACTTTGGGGTATCCCTGTACATAGACCATAAAAAATATACACATAAAAAATTATACAGCTATTTCTATACAGAGCTTGAACGTGTATACCAATTTGCAAGTTATTTGGAGGATTTTTGCAGCCGCTATTGCGGTACATACACATTCTGACCATAGGCCATAAAGCTTTGGTGTGTCCCTGTACACGAATTGCAAATAGAATACACGCCAAAACCATTACAGCCAATTCCATGTGGCTCGAAAACATGTGTACGAAACTGCAAATCAATAGCGTGATTTTTGCGGTCGCTGCGACAGACACACAGACAAACAAAATATACGGAACCCAAAATCTTTTTGAGTCTCCACAGGGAAGCTTCCACTGACGTTTCGACAATAAACTAGTGGATCTCCAGATCAGGAGCCCCAATATTCTATTTGCATCACACATTATTGAACAGGTCATTTTTATTTATTTCTCACTGTATAATATATGCGCATATATTGATTCGATTGACTTGCTACATAAACAGATACGTTCCTGAGGGGGGCTGCCGACCCCTCCGAAACTAATAAAGATAGAGCTACGAAACTTCAGATTTAAGACAGAACTGGTGTACAGATGGATTTTAAAAAGTTTGGTGAAAATTGGAAAAATGGAAGTGGGACATCGGAAAACGAAGTGGGACCGTAAGTCCGTATCTCAAAAACGGCTCTAACGATTTTCTTCCAATTTGCTACATAAATACTCTATTAGATGTCTTTTCGAATGATATAGTTCGTTATATCAGGAAAATTGATAGGCTCCCTGTATAAATAGCTGAATATCAGGTCTCGCAAGTGCGTTTTCTTCTTCTTTTTCTTTCTTTCTTTTCTTTTTTCTTTCTTTTTTTTTTTTTTTAACGGCTGTACCGAGTTTTTTCAAACTCGACATATTAACTCCCTTTTAAATATCCTTTTGTATGTAATTGTTTTTCGATCAATAATTGAGTGTGCCTAGTTTTGATAAAAGTTGGTATCTCAAAAATGGCTCTAACGATTTTCTTGAAAATTGTTGCATAAATCCATTTTAGATATCCTTTCTCGTATAATAAGTGGTTATTACAGGAAAATTAACAGACATTTTTTTCCTCCTTATTTCTTAACTCGCTATGTAAACTCTGTTTTACATGTCTATATATAAGTTTGTCAGGCGTCTACTTCGTTAGGTCAATTTTATGTCTTCTGATCACATTTTTAAAAGATTGTATATACTACGTGAAATAGTGAGTAATAAAAGTCGTGCTTCACACCATTTTTTTTTTTTTTTTTTTCACAGATTTAAGGATATATAATTTTTTTAAATGGTAAAAATATGTTCAGAACACTTGAAAATGTGTAAATTAAATATACTGAAAGCTAGAAGTTGAAATGTTTCATGAGTCCAATATTTTATTACATCTTGTAGTAAATAGGAGAATATTTCTACCAATCATAAAGGCTTCGAAAATTTTTACAAATCCAATCCTTATTACATTCTTCTATATGTAATATAGAGAAAGTATTGGATTCGTGAAAATTTTTGACCTCCGTTTTCTGATGTATTTACACGTTTTGGGTTGTCCAGAATACGAATTGATAGTTTTTTAGAAAATGTCTGTCTGTCTGTCTGTATCACGCCGTATCTCACGAACCAATGAATGAAATTTAACCAAACTTGGTATTTAGTTGTACCCTGACATAAACTGGTGCTGATTAAATTTGGGGATCAATCGCTCAACAGGTGGTGCTGTGATCGCATTTTATGCAAACTTTTAACATGGCAGTATAGGACAAAATTTCGTATAAATGTGCATAATGAGGGTAATTTTAAACTTGTTTGACATAATCAAAACTATAATTGATGTAAACTAGAGTCTTGCGTATTGATTTTTTTGCGCTAGATTGAGTCATTTTTTCTGTAAAATTCATAAAATTTTAATTTTTAATTTCAAAACTCTAGAAAAATAAAATGACAGACTTCCATTTTCGACTATAAACATAAACATGCCATTTCAAAGGAACAGATTTGATATCTGTCGTCCATGGCAAAATAATAAATAATAAAAGATGGCCAAATTATCTGACGAACATATTTAATTCCTTTAAAAAATCATGGTTATTTTAATAAAGTATATTAAGACAGCAATCAGTAATATATGAAACAATATTTTGTACAATATATATGCATTACGAAAATATTCATCTGGCATGTATGTTTTCGTATTACGTTTTGACCGCCAAATACACAAAATGCGGAGGACGAACAGATATCAAATCTATGCCCATTTTGTTTCTGGAGTTTTAAAATTTAAAATTAAAATTTTGTCAATTTGACAGCAAAATAACTTAATCTAACACATGTGCACGAAAACTAATTTGTAATCATACCCAAATATGGAGATTAAAATCGGGAAATAATTTTCCTCGATTTTTAATAATTTTTTACAAAAAATCCGATGGACTATTAAGAAATTTTTTTAATTGGCCACAACGACGGCCAGTGACGTCACACTTCGCTTGCGTATATCTTCTGCATAGATAAGAAGAAAGCATAAGATTTGAAAAAAAAAAATTGGGTTTTCGGTTTCGATGTATTTACAGACTTTGAGATTTCCTTGCATTTCAATTAACTGAAATTCACTTCTTATTTTTAAAAAGTGGATTTATTACTAGCTTCTGCACCTATCAAAGAAAAAATTTCGATTTTCTGTTTTCGCTGAATTTACGTGTTTTGAGATTTCCCTGCGTTTCAATTCACTGAAACTGACTGCTTATTTTGAAAAAAGGGTATTTATTACTAGCTTCTACATGTATAAGAAGAAAGTAGAACATACGGAAAAATTCCGATTTTCGATTAATTTACACGTTATGAGATTTCCTTGCAATTTTATTAACTGAAACTGACTACTTATTTTTAAAAAAGTGTATTTATTATTCTATCCTCTGCATATCTAAGCAAAAAGCGTAAAATTTAGAAAATTTTTGAATTTTCGGTTTTCGATGAATTTACACGTTTTGAGATTTCCTTGCACTTTTATTAACTGAAATTGACTACTTATTTTTTTTAAAAGTGGATTTATTATTCTGTCTTCTGCATATATATAAGGAGAAAGTATAAGATGCAGAAAAGCTTTAGATTTTCGGTTTTCGATGAAGTTACACGTTTTGAGATTTCCTAAACATAATTCGATCTTGTTTAGAAAATATCTGTCTTTTTGCGCTCGAACACTGTACTTTATGAACCACTGAACTTAATTTAAACCGAACTTGATATTTGGTTGGACCTTGGTTTGATTTAGTGTCGATCAGCTTTTGGGTTATATCACCGAACACGGGACGCTTCCACATTGCGATTACCTCTCATTTCATAAAAAGTTCAGCATTTACCGCTACAGCATGTCAGCATACCAAACTTAGTAAAATATATTAAATAAAACACCGCTGATTCACTTTTGAATATACACTAACCAATTGCCTCACTTTTCTGGACTCGAGGTACATGTCATCAGGTCAAAACTGGCTGTCAAAACTAAGTTTTTGGCTGAATACAATATTTCTATTACATACAATAGTCGAGTGATGGAAGTAAAAATTCATTAGCAGATAGGATTTTTAAAATTCTGTAGATCTAATTTTTTAATGAGATTCGATTGTAGATATATATTTATGATTTTTTGAGAAATATTAGTTGATATAGCAATACAAAAAATAAATATATATGAATTTTTTCGATATAACTATGATAGCAGGGCTTCGGTGCTATTAGCTATATGTAAATGATTTTTTTTTTTTTTTTTATGAATCACTTAAAAAATAAAATATATATATCACTTTATAAAAAAAAAAAAAAAAAAAAAAAAAACATTGAAATCACCCCGAACTTCGTTTCGGATAACAGCTACCAATGACATCGTTACTCCCACCCGCGTTGTATCGGATCCATATTTGCACTGCATGCTGAAACGTCTTTCCTGGACACTTCAATTTGGATATTTATCGGTTTACAAGTTGAGTTACTATTACAATTTTAAAAATTGCTTTATCTCAGCATCCATTGAATATTTTAGTATTGGCACCAGGTAATTTATAGCCCTTGCACTGTTTACTATTTTTCCATATGATTAATAATATAAAAAAAGTAAAAAATTTTTAATGGAATTAAATAAATATATTTTAGTTAAACTCAAGTAATTTTTTTCTGCTATATTACCAATTTGAGTTAATTTAATAAACCATGATTCAATAGTGTAACAGCCGTTGCTATGGGACGCAAGCGATTGAAATAAAAGAATAAATTTAATAATGGATAAAATCGAAATATATATTATATATAGAGAGAGAGATAGATAGATAGATATGTCGCTGAAGTGCAATCCTGCAGAGTCCAAATTACTCCTCTGCCAGGTTTTGTAACTCTGCGGTCAGTATTCTGAGTTACAAACCGCAGAGTAACACACAGACCCTTCTCTATATTTCAGTAACATTATACATCTTAGTTATTTTTTTGGTTAAATTAATTATACCAAACTACAAGTTTAATTATAAAGAATGTTTTCTTTTATTAAATTTCACTGTTACACAATTCGCCGGTATAAAGTACTGAAAGCCTGAAGCGGACTAAAAATAGCATAAAATACTTGGTCGTATCAGGCTACGCTATTAAATTACACTATAAATAGATAAGAATAAATGAAGAAATTTATTTGTTGTCATTTGAAAATGGAAAAGAAAACATAAATAAATAAAATAGAAACCACAAAAAAAAAAGAAAGAATTAAAACAAAACAAAGCCTCAGCAAAACCGCAAATACGTAAGTAGCTGATTTTGATTTATTCTTCCAAAAAGTCAACGATTCGCCAGTGAATCTGTCAATCTTCTTAATTAGTTAACACCAGCTGTCAAAACCACGTGGGACACTTTTTATCTGTTTTTAGCCGGCATCGAAATTTTTTTTAAGTGAAGAGGGCCGTTAAGGGCCCTCTTCACTTAGCATTTCCTTTTCTAAAATCCAATGTTATCCTATGTAAAACTTTCTTTGCACTTAAAACAGTGACATATTAATTGATTGACATGCGGTTTTTTTTAATGGATTACTCTCATTTCGTAAACTGACGCAGCTTTTGTAGATTTTATGAAAAAATAACAGTTGTTTTTTAAGAAAGCTGTTTTATTGCAATATTTGGGTTGATGCATTAAATGGCTTATAAAAAACTCTTTCAATTTTTTAAAACAGAATTTAAAAAGCTGCGTCAATCTCAAAGAGTTTAATTCAATGCGGAAAAAAATCCTGTATTTTAATAAAATTTTAAATCAATTAAATTTGCAAAGAAAGTCCAAAAATTTTACAAATTTGTGCCGATTTTCCTCTTTGACACACCCTTTATCTGGCTACGCCTCTCGTTTGTGGTTTCGAAGAAAAGATGTTTACATTTCTGTGGTGAAGATACGTCTAGGCGTTGTGGTTTTTTATTCAGTTATTATTATTTTTTTTTTTTTTAATATTATTATTATTATTATAGATTTCACCTGTATTACGGATGTGTGTAACATAACAATTTAGAAGACAATCGTTCAGAGACTTATTTATAGGACATATATGATCACATTTTATTTTAAATAGTTTTTCATTGCGCGTAATACTAATATTATATGAATACTTTGTACATAAATCTGATATTTTACTGATAATGCCACGATTGACAATATACAAAATTTTTTTTTAACAAGTTATATAAAACTTTTTACTAAATTAAGCAGATTTTCAATAATAAATTTTATTTTAAAGTATATAATCTGGTGTGGCACCCACACGACTTTTTATTACCCTACATTTAAATTTTATAAAGAGAAATTCAGATTGAGGAATAAAATATCAAGTACTGTATAAAATTCTATAGTAAAAAGAATTTAAGCTAGCTTTACGAATAATTTAATTTGACAAATAATTTTCTGTGGGAAGGGCGGAGGGGAGTACCACCCTTCTCAACCCACATTTGAAACTAATATCTACATTTCTATAGAATTCACGACTAATATTAAATTTAAAATTATGTTCAACAATAACTTTCAATCACATTTATTGACAACTTTAATCCGTATCACTCGTTGAAACTTATCAATATTGATCAAACTTTTCAAGTATGAATTTCATATGAACTTTAAAATATAACGCTTGAGTTCCCTGCCGGTATTTAGTTTTTAAAGTTACACTGATAACAGACTCACAAAGAACAACTGTTAAAAACTTTGTTTAATTATTCACGGAATCTCAAAATACGTAGTTATTTAAAATAATCTGGTGTGTCACTCACACGACTTTCTCTTACCCTGAAATTTAATACTATAAATACAGGTTGCAGATTAATAGGTAAGATAACGAGTACTGTTATGTAAACCTATGTTAAACAATTCATATTAAGCTTCTAAAGAGTTTTATATGATAATTAGTTCTGTGTGAGAGGGGCGGTAGCCCCCCTCAACCCCCCGTTTCATTAATGAACCTACATTTATATAGAATTTTATTTGGTTATTAAAAAATAATTTATTAAAATTATTATTTAAAAAAATTGTCTTTTATGATAAGGCAGACGATTTCCATATTAGAGAAGTAGTATAACACCAAATATCCGAAAAAGTCCATTTTATTCTCAATAAAAAAAAAAAAAAAAAAAAAAAAAAAAAAAAGTTTTTTTTTTTTCGTTAAAAGTAAAAAAATCGATAACTTTGTTTTAAATTATCGCAGATCGATGGTTCAACCATTCGTTTTAAAGGTATTGGCGAGCTCTTTTGAAAGATACCCATCATGAAAATTTACTCCCCTCGAGGGGGGGAGGCGAGGCTCCTACATACACAATTTTTTTCCCCAGTTAACTGTCTCTATTACAAAATATATATATTTGTTTCATTTGGTTTAGTGCAGTCTATAGACGTTAAACTCTATTTTCCTGCAATTTCCCCCATAGACGTAATGTATTGGAATTATCTTGATTGTCCCTGTACACGAACCATTTGCTTGATATTAACGAAAAGCTTAGTGTAGCATCCCTATATGATACACATTTAGAATACCAAGTTTGAACTTTCTGCTATAATTTGTTTTTGAGATATGCTGATAACAGACAGACACACAGACCATTTGCTAAAAACATGATTTTCGTATTCAGGGGACCTCAAAACGTGTAAATATAACAAAATCTCGCGTTCGAAAATTTGACCCAAAAACAATACTTTCTCTACCTTATGGGTAAGAGAAAGTAAAAAAAAAAAAAAAACAAGACTTCAAATTAAACTAAATATTTTATTTACTCTTAGGTATGAAGAATTAATTTACATTCCTGAGCAAAATAAGTTGTATTAATATTGAAGTCTAGGAATTGAGTGAAACAAATATTTTTAAGGACATAAGCAAGTTGATTTTATAACTGCAGAAACTAAAACTAATTAAAGTTTGCAAGAAATGGGAGTCAAGTGTTTATGAAATTATTTATAAACGACGAAATCACACTATTATTTTCAAAGATTTTGCGCTCTTATTTTCGCGCCTAACATAAAAGCACAGCTGAAATTTTAAGTATGGTACCTGAACATGAACGCTGTTTCTATGCGTTCTTTTAGAATTACAGTAACTGGATATCAAGCTGTGTATCGATATTAATAAAATCAGACTTTTCTCTGTAAATTTATCAGGGGAAAAAAAAAAAAAAAGCGATATCTTCACTTTCCACACACCATAAAATTCGAAAATTACTTCAGAAAATTTTGTCTGTGTGTGTGTCATCGTGTCTGTATGTCTGTAACGCTATTATTGTCCGGGTATCACGTGAGAATGGCTGGATGGAATTCAACGGCGCTTGGCAGAAATTTAGGTCTTTACGCAACTAAAATCTGCCAACTTTTTCGAAATTCCCTCCCCAGTTATCGCCGGGATGGGGGAACAAATGTCAAAAACATGTTTGTAAGCATAACACCGCTCCAAATTACTTCACTGTAAAGAAATTGAACATATAAAGAATAGACATGAGTATAAATAAAACGTTATCTGCAATTTAGAAATTTTCGATTATTAACCCTTTCAGCCGCAGTGTTCCCGCTGATGGAACACCTAATTTTAATTCTCAAGTGCTAAAACTCATCCCGTAAATTTTTTAGCAAACATTTACGTTTATAACATATTAGAAAAGGCCCTTTTTTTTTAACCTGAAAATTTAAAATTTCTTTTATTTAAATTTTCTTCGTAAATTCCGGTGGCGAGAAATTTCGCAATTTCCGAATTTTTTAAAGAACTCTACAAAAAAAATGGAACAAAGATGTAAAAAAAAGCTACGAGACTTCCTTAGAAAATTTCCAAAAACACATTTTTTTTCCCTAATTTCGGATGTTTTTGTGAGGAGGGGGTTACGAAGGGTCAAAATCGAGACAACCCTTTTAGCGCTAAATTTTTCCTGAGAAATCTATGGAAGCTGCGGTCACGAATTTCGGTGCTCGGATTATATGTATCTATCCGACACCTAAAGTAATGGGATTTATTGGAATAAATAAAACATTGCGATTTAGGAAATTTCGATTTTTAAGGGAAAGGGAAATCAACTTTTGGCGGAAAATTGTTCAAATTCCAGATTTTTAGTAAAATTTTAACAAAAATGGAAAAAAGATGTTGAAAACAGCCATGGGTCTTCTTTAAGACATTTTCAAAACACATTTTTTTTTTTTTTTTTTTTTTTTTTTTTAAGGGGGGGGGGGGGATAGGTATGTGTTACAAAGGGCAAATTCGAGTCACCACTTTTAGCGCTAAATTTGTCCTGCGAAATTTATGAGATCTGTGGTCAGGGTTAGAAAGTTTGATGCTTGGATTGCTTATATATGTATCCGACCCCTAAAGTAACGGAATTTATCGAAATCTCCCCCCCTTTCACCCTGGGGGGTAGGAAGCAAAAAAAAAAAGTTTGTAAGCATAACTCGGCCCCAAATTACTTCACGCTGAAGAAATTGCACATGAGGAAACAAGATTTGAGTATAAATAAAACATTATGTACGATTTTGTAATTCTTGACAGGAGGGAGGAAAGAAATAGTTTTTTGGGGGAAAATTTCAGAAATTCCGGATTTTTTAGTAGAGCTCTACTGAAATGGTACAAATGTATTGAAAAAAGCTATGTGTCTTATTTAGGATATTTCCAAAAACACATTTTCTTTCTTTGTGTGTGTGTGTGTGTGTAAAATTTTCGATTTTTTTTGGGGGGGAGGGGGGGGGGGCGTTACGACGGAGCTTATTCGAGACCCTCCCTTTTAGCGCTAAATTTGTCTTGGGAAATCCACGGGATTAATGGTCGCTAAATTTGGCGCGTAAATTTTTTATATGTATCCGACACTTATTGTAACGGGATTTTACAAAATTCCTCCTTTACCCTACCACCCGGGGGGGGGGACAAGAAACACGTGTAAAATCTCGTTTTTCCTTTTGAATTTGCTTTAAATTATCTTAGATTGGCGAATTTTGGTGTATGGATGTGGATCAAGTGTACGCATTATTTACTTTGGTGGGATTTCACATAATTTCGAACTTACCCGCTGGGGAAGCGATAAGAAGTGAGTAAGTCGCTGCCGAAGGCAGTGTGGACCCGGACTTCTCACGTTGCGAGCGGGAAAACCTCTACCGAACACATCGGAAATTTGAACGTAGGTTTAACAATGATATGGGATTTTGACAACTTATTTAAGTATAGTGCCCAGTGAAGTGGGCAAAGCCTGCTAGTTTATAATGAAACTAATTTTAAAGTTATGTAATAACACATACACACATACAAAAAAAATAAATAATAATAATAATAGAGTTTTTCCGCATCTTATTAGATATGTTTATCTAATTTAAAATAAAGGGATGTGTGTTATAGATACAAGAAATCTGTGTTATAGATACAAGACTTCATTCGTCTTTCGAACACTAACTAATTAACGGTTCTACAAATCAACTAAAGCAAGACAAATAAACAAAAAAGTAAATTATGATAGCTTGTTTGAGTTTTATCGCCAAATAGAATGTTGTTTAATATAATGCTGTTCCATTTCAAATAATTAGAGCCCATAGATTATATTGATAAAGAATTTTTCTTTATGTCTCTGTAAAAAACTATAAGAGCTAATAAGTCTATGAATGATTGAAAGAAACAAATATTTTTAATATTATAAGCAAGTTGACTTTATGACCGAGAAGAATGTAACAATATGAATTTTGGAATACAAAGGAGAAGAATATGAAGTCGGCAGGAAATGGGACCTGGAATGTTTATAAAATTATTTCTAAACAACGAAACCGCATCAGTACTTTGAAAGATTTCGCGCGCTGGTTTTTCGCGCCCAGTGATGTAAAGGTGCTGACAAGTGCCTGACATTTTCAATATGGTATACGAACTCTGAGTTTATCCATTGTTTTAGAATTACAATAATTGGATATCAAGTTGGTATATTTGTAATAAAATTGTAAAATTTTATCTTAAAGTTCATATAATATCTCAAAATATTAGAGGTTTTCATATATTATTAGATATATAGATATGTATAGTTCTAGATATAAAAAAGATGATAGAAATAGAAAACAATTACGATACTTGTAAAAAAAATAACTTGTAAAAAAAGACAGAATGAGGTGAACAGCGAACTTATCTTAGATGTTTGAATGATAAATCAACTACCCAAATTTGATACAAATTGATTCAGTATTACAAAAGTTATGATGATAATAAAATTTTCAAGTGGCCACCACTTGAAAATAAAATTGCAGAACAAGTTATCAAGCGAATGTATCCAAGATATTTGAACCATAAGTTCACTGTCCAACTTTTGTTTGAATCAATTTAATATTTTAAAAGTTATCTTGATGGCACATTTTCACGTGACAGTGTGATTTCAAGTGGCTGCAACTTGAAAATAAGATGTTGGAATAAGTTGCCCAGTGAACTCATCCAAGATAATTATATGATAAGATCACTGTCCAACTTTGGTTCGAATTGAATCAAAATTTAAAAAGTTATGCTTGTAAAAAGTTCATTAATAAAGTTCATCGAGACCCTTATGTTATGTATATTTACATTAAAATACAAACAAATCTGGCTTTAAATACACTTTTCACAATGTGGGTTTGAAATTTTCAAGTGGCCGCCACTTGAAAACAAAATGTCAGAGCAACTTGGTTACCCTACTCATCCAAGATATTTATAAGATCAGTTAGCAATGCAAATTTGGTTCGATTTGGAGTATTATTTCGGGAGTTATCGTGATGACAAATTTCATTATAAATAGACAGATAAATATATAGATAAACGAAGTGGTTGCAATAGGACGATTTAAAAAATAATCATCCTAAAAAGTTTTTTTTTTTCCCTAAAAAAAACCTGTTTTTTGCCTACCCTTCGAAAAAAAGTATTTGGATGATATTGTGATCACTGACATACATACACATACATCATCATCATCATCATCATCATGAAAATAGTAAAAATGAACTCATGGGACCTCAAAACATGTAGATACGCCAACATCGCAAAGCCAGAATTTTGTCACGATTACAATGATTTCCTTACGTATGTATTTTCGGAAAGCAAAAAACTGCATGAAAGGTATGTGAATCATTTAATTTCATCATGCTTAATAACTAATTTTTAAAAGGTATATGTGTCTATGAGAGAGGAAATGACAATGCAGTTGTAAACAATGGAGGGAAAAAGTGGAGGATTGAAATTCAAGATATAAAATATACCTTTACATCCACCCTTAGAAAAATACAAATATTTCATTTATTAAATATTGTAAATTTTGCTTATTCCATGTCCATTTTAAAAAATTCAAATTGATTATACAAACATATTAATAAAATATCTGATGTGAAACAACAACACGACTTCCATTACAAACTATTACACATATTATATGGATTTTTTGGAGATAATGTGATCACAAGATATAAAAGTGACCTAAAGAAGTAGAAACCTAACATTTTTCTGGTAAGATAAACTTTATACACATGTAAAGACATATAAAACGAAGCGTACATAAAGCGAGGTAAAAAATAAGGAAAAATAATATATATATATATATGTAGTAGAATTATTTTTTGAAACACCAATTTTCGAGATCTACCTAAACTTCTGACCTACCTAAACAGGGTAGCAGTTAATTTTCCTCTAATAATTACGTGATACATAAGAAAGAAATGGATTTATATAAAAATTTTCAAGAAAATCGTTAAAGCCGTTTTTGAGATACCAAATTTTACCAAAACTCAATCATTGACAGCAAAACAATAATTAAATACATAAGCATATTTAAAAGTGAGTTAATATGGCGAGTTTGAAAAAAAATCCTTACAGCTGGTTTTAAAGGAACGCACTTCCGAGACCTGAAATTGAGCTATTTATACAGACCGCCTGTCAATTTTTCTGAACTAACCAGCTATATCATTCGAAAGGACATCTAATAGAGTGTTTATGTAACAAATTTGAAGAAAATCGTTAGAGCCGTTTTTGAGATACGGACTTACGGTCCAACTTACGGTTTCTGATGTCCCACTTCCGGTTTTTCAATTTTCTCCAAAATATGGAAAATTCATTTGTACACCAGACTTGTTTCAATTCTAAAGTTTCGTAGTTCTATCTTTATTAGTTTCCGATACATAATAGCCAGAAGATCCTCTCCCCCCCCCCCACACACACACACTGACCAATTGCCAAAAACCACTTATTTGGACTCAGAGGACCTTAAAACGTGTAAATCAGGTGAAATCTCGATATCGAATTTTCAGACCGAATACAAATACTTCCATTACATACTGTAGTAGGGTAATGGAAGTAATTTTTTTTTTTTTTTTTTTTTATATAAATTGAAAGAATAAAGATAACTTTTAATTTACTACTCGCAAATAATTAATAGTGAATAAAAGTGGACGAAATGGTATTTTATCTGGGACGGTTTTAACCAGGTTTTTTCGATTATGGAAAAAACCGAACAACCCTGTATCAACATAACTTAAATAACTTCAGGAAATTCAAATTTGGTATTTTGAAATTGATATGTGGCTGCTACTTGTAAAGTTGATCAAGACTGGCAAGTTTCAAGACACATTAATAAGAGTCTTGTATTTGATTTATTTTTACTTCCATTACCCGACTACCATAGGTAATGGAAGTATTGTATTTGGTCCAAAAATTCGATATCGAGATTTCACCTGATTTACATGTTTTAAGGTCTCCTGAGTTCAAAAAAGTGGTTTTTAGCAATTGGTCTCTGTGTGTATGTATGTATGTGGAAAATATTCTAGCTATTATATGTCGGAAACTAATAAAGACAGAACTACGAAACTTTAGAATTGAAACTGTTCTGGTGTACAGATAAACTTTTCAAATTTTGGTGAAAATTGGAAAACCAGAAGTGGGACATCTGAAACCGGAAGTGAGGCCATAAGTCCATATCTCAAAAACGGCTCTAACGATTTTCTTTAAAATTGCTGTATAAACACTCTATTATATATCCTTTCGAAGGATATAGTTGGTTAGTTCAGGAAAATTGATAGGTGCCCTGTACAAATAGCTGAATTTCAGGTCCTGCAAATGCTTTCCTGTCAAAACGGCTGTATGTTTTTTTTTTCAAACTTGCCATATTGACCCTCTTTTAAATATCCTTTTACATATAATTGTTGTTTTCTGGCCAACAATTAATTTTGTCAAGCTTTGGTAAAAATCGGTATCTCAAAAACGGCTCTAACGATTTTCTTGAAAATTGTTACATAAACCCATTTTAGATATCCTTTCTCATGCTTTACTTGGTTATCACACGAAAATTAATAGTCATCCTGATCAGACAGATCAGTTTTACATCTCGAAACTTGGTGTTTCAAATAAATAAATAAACTCTGCCAATTTTCTTCCCCTTTCTTTAAAAAAAAAAAAAAATCGCTGTGCAAACTCTGTTTTATGTTTTTACACGTGTATTAACTTTCCCTTACCGGAAAATTTTTAGGTGTCTATTTCATTAGGACAATTCCATGTCTTCTGTTAACATTATCTTCAAAAATTCCATATAATACGTGTAATAGTGGGTAATGGAAGTCGTGTGGTTGTTTCACACCAGATTTTTAAATAAATGTAGGCACTATAATTCAACACTATTTATATATTATACTACTTATTAAAAATTTGACTTGTATAAAGAAACACGTATAAATAACAACACAAGTACGCTTTCTTTAGAAAACAGAGCTGGAGGACTTGTGCGACCGCACCTGTCCGTGATCTTCGAAATACGATCCCGAAGGTCACGACCTGTCGCACACCCCGTCCAGCTCTGCGTTCAGTAGTCTGAGCTCCAGAGTGCAGATAACCCATCTCTATATATCAGTAATGTTATAATGTTATATATGTTTGTTATTTTTAAGTTAAATTAATTATATCAAACCGCAAGTTTAATCATAAAAATATTTTCTTTTGTTAAATTTCATTGTTACAGAATTCGCCGATATAACTACTGAAAGCCTAAAACGGGCTGAATATAGAATAAAATACTTCGTCGGGTCGGGCTACGTTATTAAAATACATATAAATAGACTAGCAGGCTACGCCCGATTCGCTGGTCACTATTTTTAAATGAATAATTATCATTAATGAATTCTCAAAATTGCATTAATTTTTATCATGTGGAAAAAAAAAAAACTCTGATCGGGAAAAATGTCGCACCGGGTCCCCACTGCCTTCCGCAGCGTAGACCCGTGCGCGATTGCATATATATGAGCGCCCTAATAATTTTACAAATTCGAAAATATCCGCAATCGATTTGAAAGTATCAAAAACCTCTATGCACCAGTTTTGAACGATCTATCTCTATTTTTATTTTTTTGCCCCTCCGCTTCCTCCTCCCTTCCCGCCCCTCCCAATAATTTTAAAAATTCAAAAATATCCGCAATCGATTTGTAGGTATCGAAAACCTCGATGTACCAATTTTGAATGATCTTGATTGATTTTTTTTTTTTGCCCCTCTGCCCCCCACCCTTCCCGGCCCTTCTAATAACTTTACACTTTCGAAAATATCCCCATTCGATTTGCAGGCCTCTAAAACCTATCTGTACCAATTTTGAATGGCCTAACTGTATTTCTATTTGTTTTTGCCCCATAGCCCCCCTTACCGCCCCACCCCTACCCGCCCCTCCTAATAATTTTACAAATTCAAAAATATCCGCAATCGATTTGTAAGTATCGAAAACCTCTACGTACCAATTTTGAACGACCTGACACTATTTTTATTTTTTTGCACCCCCCTCCCCTCCCCCTTTTTGCCCCTCCTAATAACTTTACACAATCGAAATTATCCCCATTCGACTTGCAGGCCTCTTAAACCTATCTGTACCAATTTTGAACGTCCTAACTGTATTTCTATTTGTTTTTGCCCCATAGCCCCCCCTTACCACCCCACCCCTACCCGCCCCTCCTAATAATTTTACAAATTCAAAAATATCCGCAATCGATTTGTAAGTATCGAAAACCTCTACGTACCAATTTTGAACGATCTGACACTATTTTTATTTTTTTGCCCCCCCCCGCCTCCCCTCCCCCCTTCTTGCCCCTCCTAATATCTTTACACAATCGAAAATATCCCCATTCGACTTGCAGGCCTCTTAAACCTATCTGTACCAATTTTGAACGGCCTAACTGTATTTCTATTTGTTTTTTCCCCATAGCCCCCCTTACCGCCCCACCCCCTACCCGCCCCTCCTAATAATTTTACAAATTCAAAAATATCCGCAATCGATTTGTAAGTATCGAAAACCTCTACGTACCAATTTTGAACGATCTGACACTATTTTTATTTTTTTGCCCCCCCCCCGCCTCCCCTCCCCCCTTCTTGCCCCTCCTAATATCTTTACACAATCGAAAATATCCCCATTCGAGCCTCTTAAACCTATCTGTACCAATTTTGAACGGCCTAACTGTATTTCTATTTGTTTTTGCCCCATAGCCCCCCTTTACCGCCCCACCCCCTACCCGCCCCTCCTAATAATTTTACAAATTCAAAAATATCCGCAATCGATTTGTAAGTATCGAAAACCTCTACGTACCAATTTTGAACGATCTGACACTATTTTTATTTTTTTGCCCCCCCGCCTCCCCTCCCCCTTCTTGCCCCTCCTAATATCTTTACACAATCGAAAATATCCCCATTCGACTTGCAGGCCTCTTAAACCTATCTGTACCAATTTTGAATGGCCTAACTGTATTTCTATTTGTTTTTGCCCCATAGCCCCCCCCCTTACCGCCCCACCCCCTACCCGCCCCTCCTAATAATTTTACAAATTCAAAAATATCCGCAATCGATTTGTAAGTATCGAAAACCTCTACGTACCAATTTTGAACGACCTGACACAATTTTTATTTTTTTTGCCCCCCCCCCCTCCCCTCCCCGCTTCTTGCCCCTCCTAATAACTTTACGCAATCGAAAATATCCCAATTCGACTTGCAGGCCTTTAAAACCTATTTGTACCAATTTTGAACGGCCTAACTGTACTTCTATTTGTTTTTGCTCCATACCCCCCCCCCTTGCTGCCCCACCTGGGGGCTGAATTTCTAAAATTCCAAAAATTGGTTTTTAGATAGTTGCATTAGCTATATTTTAGAGCAAAAATTTCACGTATATCTATTTTTTTTGTTTGAGATATATAGGATTATGCGAAATCACGTTTTACGCATGTGAAATCACGTTTTGCCCCCCCCCCCCTGCCCCTTGGGGACCGAATTTGAAATATTCCAGAAACCGATTTTTAGACATTTGTATTAGCTATATTTAAAAGCAAAAATTTTAGGGATATCTGTTTTTTTGCTTGAGATATGAAGGATTTTGTGAAATTACGTTTTGCCCCCCCCTCCCCCCATATCAGAAAAGTAGTATAACAGTAAATATAAAAGAAAAAAGTCTATTTTATTCTCAAAAAAAAAAAAAAAAAAAAAAAAATGATGATAATAATAATAATAATAATAATAATAATAATAATTACGATTTTTTTTTTCAAAGTTTTTTTTTATTAAAAGTAAAAAAAAAATATCAATAACTTTGTTTCACATTATGACAGATCTATAGTTCAACCATTCGTTTTAAAGGTATCGACGAGACCTTCCGAAAGATACCCATCTTGAAAATTTACTCCACCCGGGGGAGGACGACGCCCCCACAAGCACAATTTTTTTTCCCCTAGTTAACAACTACTTTTATCAATAATTCATATTAGTTTTACAATCAAAAGTTAAAAATAACTCTCATTATGTACATTTATACGAAATTTTGTTCTATACTGCCATGTTAAAAATTTAGAAAAAATGCTATCACAGCGCCACCTATTGGGCGATTGATCCCTAAATCTAATCAGCACCAGTTTATGTCAGGGTCCAACTAAATACCAAGTTTGGTTAAATTTCGTTCATTGGTTCGTGAGATACAGCCTCCAAAAATTCGTGACACACACACACACACAGAGAGAGACAGACATTTTCTAAAAACTATCAAATCATGTTCAGCACATCCCAAAACGTGCAAATCCATCGAAAACCGGAGTTCGAAAATTTTCACGAATCCAATACTTTCTCTATATTACATATAGAAGAAAGTTCCCCCCCCCCCCCGGGAGGGATAAATTTTCAAGATGGGTATCTTTCGAAAGATCTCGTCAATACCTTTAAAACGAATGGTTGAATTGTAGATCTATGATAATTTAAAACAAAGTTATCGGTTTTTTTTTTTTGTTGTTGTTGTTACTTTTAACGAAAAAAAAAAAAAAAAAAAACTTTTGGAAAAAAAAAAAAATCGTAATTTTTTATTATTATTATTTTTATTTTTTTTTTATTGAGAATAAATGGAACTACTTCTCTAATATGGAAATCGTCTGCATTATCATGGAAGAAAAAAAATTTTTATAATAATTTTAATAAATTATTTTTACTGGGGGAATTTGTATAGGAAAATATAGAAGAAAGTCATGTGGTGGCCACAACATACTAGTTTAGTTAAATTAATTATATCAGACTTCAAGTATAATTATAAAGTATATATATATATATTTTAAATTTCACTGTTACGTAATTCGCCGGTATAACTAAAGAAAGCCTGAACCGGGCTGAAAATAGTATAAAGTACTTGGTCGGATCGAGTTACTCTATTAAAATACATATAAATAGATTAGAATAAATGAGGAAAGTTATTTGATGTCATGTGAAAATGGAAAAAAAAAAAAAAAAGAAAAGAAAAAAAGAAACACAAAAATAAAAAAAGAAAGAAAGAATCAAAACAAAACAAAACTTCGGCGAAACCGCAATATGGATGTGGCTGATTTTAGATTTATTCTTCCAAAAAGTCAATGATTCGTCAGTGAATCTGTCAATCTTCTCCACCTCCTGTCAAAACCACGTGGGACACTTTTTATCTGCTTTCAGCCGGCATCGGAATTTTTTTTAGGTGAAGAGGGTTGAGTTACATTACCAAAACTCAATCATTGACAAGAAAACAATAATTACATACAAAAGCATATTTAAAAGTGAGTTAATAAGGCGAGTTTGAAAAAAAAATCCGTACAGCTGGTTTTAAAGGAACGCACTTCCGAGACCTGAAATTGAGCTATTTATACAGACCGCCTGTCAATTTTTCTGAACTAAGCAGCTATATCATTCGAAAGGACATCTAATAGAGTGTTTATGTAACAAATTTGAAGAAAATCGTTAGAGCCGTTTTTGAGATACGGACTTACGGTCCCACTTACGGTTTCTGATGTCCCACTTCCGGTTTTTCAATTTTCTCCAAAATATGGAAAATTCATTTGTACACCAGACTTGTTTCAATTCTAAAGTTTCGTAGTTCTATCTTTATTAGTTTCCGATACATAATAGCCAGAAGATCCTCCCCCCCCCCCCCCCCCCCACACACACACTGACCAATTGCCAAAAACCACTTTTTTGGACTCAGAGGACCTTAAAACGTGTAAATCAGGTGAAATCTCGATATCGAATTTTCAGACCGAATAGACCTGTCGCACACCCCGTCCAGCTCTGCGTTCAGTAGTCTGAGCTCTAGAGTGCAGATAACCCATCTCTATATATCAGTAATGTTATAATGTTATATATCTTTGTTATTTTTTAGTTAAATTAATTATATCAAACCGCAAGTTTAATCATAAAAATATTTTCTTTTGTTAAATTTCATTGTTACAGAATTCGCCGATATAACTACTGAAAGCCTAAAACGGGCTGAATATAGAATAAAATACTTCGTCGGGTCGGGCTACGTTATTAAAATACATATAAATAGACTAGCAGGCTACGCCCGCTTCGCTGGTCACTATTTTTAAATGAATCATTATAATTAATGAATTCTCAAAATTGCATTAATTTTTATCATGTGGAAAAAAAACAAAAAACTCTGATCGGGAAAAATGTCGCACCGGGTTCCCACTGCCTTCGGCAGCGTAGACCCGTGCGCGATTGCATATATATGAGCTCCCTAATAATTTTACAAATTCGAAAATATCCGCAATCGATTTGAAAGTATCAAAAACCTCTATGCACCAGTTTTGAACGATCTATCTCTATTTTTATTCTTTTGCCCCTCCGCTTTATTTTTTAGTTAAATTAATTATATCAAACCGCAAGTTTAATCATAAAAATATTTTCTTTTGTTAAATTTCATTGTTACAGAATTCGCCGATATAACTACTGAAAGCCTAAAACGGGCTGAATATAGAATAAAATACTTCGTCGGGTCGGGCTACGTTATTAAAATACATATAAATAGACTAGCAGGCTACGCCCGCTTCGCTGGTCACTATTTTTAAATGAATCATTATAATTAATGAATTCTCAAAATTGCATTAATTTTTATCATGTGGAAAAAAAACAAAAAACTCTGATCGGGAAAAATGTCGCACCGGGTCCCCACTGCCTTCGGCAGCGTAGACCCGTGCGCGATTGCATATATATGAGCTCCCTAATAATTTTACAAATTCGAAAATATCCGCAATCGATTTGAAAGTATCAAAAACCTCTATGCACCAGTTTTGAACGATCTATCTCTATTTTTATTCTTTTGCCCCTCCGCTTCCTCCTCCCTTCCCGCCCCTCCCAATAATTTTAAAAATTCAAAAATATCCGCAATCGATTTGTAGGTATCGAAAACCTCGATGTACCAATTTTGAATGATCTTGATTGATATATTTTTTTTTTGCCCCTCTGCCCCCCCCACCCTTCCCGGCCCTTCTAATAACTTTACACTTTCGAAAATATCCCCATTCGATTTGCAGGCCTCTAAAACCTATCTGTACCAATTTTGAATGGCCTAACTGTATTTCTATTTGTTTTTGCCCCATAGCCCCCCCCCTTACCACCCCACCCCTACCCGCCCCTCTTAATAATTTTACAAATTCAAAAATATCCGCAATCGATTTGTAAGTATCGAAAACCTCTACGTACCAATTTTCAAAGACCTGACACTATTTTTATTTTTTTGCACCCCCCCCCTCCCCTCCCCCTTCTTGCCCCTCCTAATAACTTTACACAATCGAAATTACCCCATTCGACTTGCATGCCTCTTAAACCTATCTGTACCAATTTTGAACGGCCTAACTGTATTTCTATTTGTTTTTGCCCCATAGCCCCCCCTTACCACCCCACCCCTACCCGCCCCTCCTAATAATTTTACAAATTCAAAAATATCCGCAATCGATTTGTAAGTATCGAAAACCTCTACGTACCAATTTTGAACGATCTGACACTATTTTTATTTTTTTGCCCCCCCCCGCCTCCCCTCCCCGCCTTCTTGCCCCTCCTAATATCTTTACACAATCGAAAATATCCCCATTCGACTTGCAGGCCTCTTAAACCTATCTGTACCAATTTTGAACGGCCTAACTGTATTTCTATTTGTTTTTGCCCCATAGCCCCCCCCTTACCGCCCCACCCCCTACCCGCCCCTCCTAATAATTTTACAAATTCAAAAATATCCGCAATCGATTTGTAAGTATCGAAAACCTCTACGTACCAATTTTGAACGATCTGGCACTATTTTTATTTTTTTTGCCCCCCCCCCCCCACCTCCCCTCCCCCCTTCTTGCCCCTCCTAATATCTTTACACAATCGAAAATATCCCCATTCGACTTGCAGGCCTCTTAAACCTATCCGTACCAATTTTGAACGGCCTAACTGTATTTCTATTTGTTTTTGCCCAATAGCCCCCCTTACCGCCCCACCCCCCTACCCGCCCTCCTAATAATTTTACAAATTCAAAAATATCCGCAATCGATTTGTAAGTATCGAAAACCTCTACGTACCAATTTTGAACGACCTAAAACAATTTTTATTTTTTTTGCCCCCTTCTCCCCTCTCCGCTTCTTGCCCCTGCTAATAACTTTACACAATCGAAAATATCCCAATTCGACTTGCAGGCCTTTAAAACCTATTTGTACCAATTTTGAACGGCCTAACTGTACTTCTATTTGTTTTTGCTCCATAGCCCCCCCCCCTTGCTGCCCCACCTGGGTGCTGAATTTCTAAAATTCCAGAAATTGTTTTTTAGATAGTTGCATTAGCTATATTTTAGAGCAAAAATTTCACGTATATCTATTTTTTTTGTTTGAGATATATAGGATTATGCGAAATCACGTTTTACGCATGTGAAATCACGTTTTGCCCCCCCCCACTGCCCCCTTGGGGACCGAATTTGAAAAATTCCAGAAACCGATTTTTAGACATTTGTATTAGCTATATTTAAAAGCAAAAATTTTAGGGATATCTGTTTTTTTGCTTGAGATATGAAGGATTTTGTGAAATTACGTTTTGCCCCCTCCCCCTCCCCCCATATCAGAAAAGTAGTATAACAGTAAATATCCAAAAAAAAAGTCTATTTTATTCTCAAAATATTAATAATAATAATAATAATAATAATAATTACGATTTTTTTTTTTCAAAGTTTTTTTTTATTAAAAGTAAAAAAAAAAAAAAAATATCAATAACTTTGTTTCACATTATCACAGATCTATAGTTCAACCATTCGTTTTAAAGGTATTGACGAGACCTTCCGAAAGATACCCATCTTGAAAATTTACTTCGCCCGGGGGAGGGCGACGCTCCCACAAGCACAATTTTTTTCCCCTAGTTAACAACTACTTTTATCAATAATTCATATTAGTTTTACAATCAAAAGTTAAAAATAACTCTCATTATGTACATTTATACGAAATTTTGTCCTATACTGCCATGTTAAAAATTTAGAAAAAATGCTATCACAGCGCCACCTATTGGGCGATTGATCCCTAAATCTAATCAGCACCAGTTTATGTCAGGGTCCAACTAAATACCAAGTTTGGTTAAATTTCGTTCATTGGTTCGTGAGATACAGCCTCCAAAAATTCGTGACACACACACACACACAGAGAGAGAGACAGACATTTTCTAAAAACTATCAAATCATGTTCAGCACATCCAAAAACGTGCAAATCCATCGAAAACCGGAGTTCGAAAATTTTCACGAATCCAATACTTTCTCTATATTACATATAGAAGAAAGTCCCCCCCCCCCCCCGGGAGTGATAAATTTTCAAGATGGGTATCTTTCGAAAGATCTTGTCAATACCTTTAAAACGAATGGTTGAATTGTAGATCTATGATAATTTAAAACAAAGTTATCGGTTTTTTTTTTGTTGTTGTTACTTTTAACGAAAAAAAAAAAAAAAAAAAAAAATTTTGAAAAAAAAAAAAAAAAATCGTAATTTATTATTATTATTATTATTATTTTTATTGAGAATAAATGGAACTACTTCTCTAATATGGAAATCGTCTGCATTATCATGGAAGAAAATTTTTTTTTATAATAATTTTAATAAATTATTTTTACTGAAGGAATTTGTATAGGAAAATATAGAAGAAAGTCATGTGGTGGCCACAACATACTAGTTTAGTTAAATTAATTATATCAGACTTCAAGTATAATTATAAAGTATATATATATATATTTTTTAAATTTCACTGTTACGTAATTCGCTGGTATAACTAAAGAAAGCCTGAACCGGGCTGAAAATAGTATAAAGTACTTGGTCGGATCGAGCTACATATAAATAGATTAGAATAAATGAGGAAAGTTATTTGATGTCATGTGAAAATGGAAAAGAAAAAGAAAAGAAAAAAGGAAATACAAAAATAAAAAAAGAAAGAAAGAATCAAAACAAAACAAATCTCCGACGAAACCGCAATAAAGGACGTGGCTGATTTTTGATTTATTCTTCCAAAAAGTCAATGATTCGTCAGTGAATCTGTCAATCTTCTCCACCTCCTGTCAAAACCACGTGGGACACTTTTTATCTGCTTTCAGCCGGCATCGGAATTTTTTTCAAGTGAAGAGGGCCGTTAATATCACAGTTTGTTGGGGGGGTTGCACTCTCTTTTGATAACGGAAGTAATAAATCTTTGTCTTTATGAAGTAATGAATGATGTCTGGAGCCACATTTACTGCATACATACTTAGAATTACATTTTGCTATTTTGTGGAATCCGAAGCAATTTAAGCAAAGATTATTTTTTCGAATAAATTCATATCGTTTTTCTGTTGTAAAATTAAGAAATATATCGCATTTATATAGCGTGTGAGAATTATTTTTACATAACATACACAAGTTAGAATTATTTCCTTGGGTTTTTACAACTAAACTTCTGGGATAACCAGACTTATCAGTAGTATATTTTGAGGACTTATGCGGTAAATTTCGATTTACACTGTCTAAAACTGAACACTGTTTTTCTAGGAATTCTAGAAACTGATCAAAGTCAGGAACGTCGTTGTTCTTTAATGTAAGTTCGTAATTTTTGCGAGTTTCCCTATCCAACTTTTGCAAAACAATGTTTAATAACATAATATTAGAAAGATTATCGCGTTCATATTTCAATACTTTTAACGCTCTTAAATTCTTTAAAATACAATCCAATAATTTTCGTAATTCTTTACCAGATTCATGAGTTATTTTTTCATAATTAATAATTGTTTTAATATGAGCATCTATTATAGCTCTTTTCTTTTATTTTCAAACCGTTGTTCTAATGTTTTTAACAGAGAATCGTAAGTATCATCATTGGTTTCTACTGTTTTTGCTTCGCCTTTCAACGCAGCGCGTAAATAAAAGAGTTTTTGATTTGCAGTTAATAAAGGATTATCATTCATTAAATTTAGAAACTGCGTTTTAAATGTGTTCCATTCTTCAAATTTTCCTGAAAATACAGGTAACGGTATTTGGGGTAAATGCATAGTATGATTTGGAACAATGTTTCTTTCCGCTCCTAACGAGCTATTATTTGAGTTTATATTACTCATATTTTCACTACAGTTAATTAGTAAGGTATTGAATCTTACCTCTAATTCTTGAAATTGAGAATCTAGCTCACTTAACTCTTCTTCTATTGTAGGAAACTCATCATCCTTTGCCACTTGATAGTACTCCACTTTTAAATCTTCAAATCTATTTTGAAGTTTTTCTAAAATTGATATTCTCGAAGTTATTTCACCTTTTGTGGTTAATTCGTCATTAGGAATGTTGAGTAACTTTGTGAATTGGGATTTGATATTCCCTTTTTTTCTATTTAATGCTGTTAAAGCCATTATTGTTTTCTTTTGAAAACGCTGGTTACGCTGTGGTCGCACGGACCAAAAATGTTAGATCAAAGAATTAAACTATATAAGAACATTCTGAATACTTAAATAGTGGACTGTAATAAAAACTTGACATACTAGAGGTGATTTAAACATCACTACTACATTTATTTAAAACTTTAAAAATGGGAGTAAAGAAAGATGCCAGCCTCCCTTGAGCGGAGTTACAAACTAACTAAGCTCCGTAACGAAGGAGCGAACTTTACAGAGTGCGCAGGCGCAACACCATCATTGTATTTATGTAATTATTAATAGAATTTTGGTTATGTTATTATACTATAACATATTTTAAATGATTTTTGCATAGTAAAATATTTAATCTTTTTGGCGAGAAAAATTGAACAACAAATAGATTGTTTTGAAATAATGTTCATTAAATCTAATGTGCATGGCTAAGGGAATTACGGTGATTTTTTGCGGGATATATCCACTGACGCAGCGGTTGCCATGCCTTTAATTATAGCGGTCGGAAAAGCTACCTTGCGATGAACAGGTGTGCATAGATTTAAGAATTCGGTCGCAAGTGCTACGATTTTAACCCCGGTCGGAACTCCGACGTAACCGTTTAATCAGAGGCATATAGAACGTCTAATGTAGTTGAGTAACACATTTTACTTATTTATTACTTTATTCTATATTCAATAGAAAAAAGTATTGGATTTTCGTAATAATTTTCGACCTTATGTTTTCGATGGATTTACACGTTTTGAAAGATCTAGAACATGATTTCACCATTTTTAGAAAATGTCTGTGTGTGTGAGACAAAATTTTGTGACAACTGTATCTCAGATTCTCAGACTAACGCACAAAATTTCATAAAATTTGATATGTAGTTGCACCGTGAAATAAATTAATGGCTATCAACTTCTCCAAATTTTAACATGGCGGTATAATACAAAATTTCGTATAAATGTACATAATCTATATATATATAATCGTTCTTCCTGAGTGAGGGGGTGATTCATCATCGCCCAGACCAAACCCCTGGACCTAGAAGCATGAAAATTTGTGACAATGTGGTTTCTATGACGTAGGCATCCACTAAGAAGCGATTTTACAAAATTCGCCTCCCAAGGGGAGGAGAGAGGGCAAAACGTGATTTCACAAAATCCTTCATATCTCAAACAAAGAAACAGATATCCGTAAATTTTTTGCTTTAAAATATAGCTAATACAAATGTCTAAAAATCGATTCCTGAAATTTTAGAAATGCGGTCCCCAAGGCGGGGGGGGGCGGGGAGGGGGCGAAACGTGATTTCACATGCGTTGAACGTGATTTCACATAATCCTATATATCTCAAACAAAAAAAACAGATATACGTGAAATTTTTGCTCTAAAATATAGCTAATGCAAATATCTAAAAACCAATTTATGGAATTTTAGAAATTCAGCCCCCAGGTGGGGCAGCAAGGGGGGAGATGCGTTAACTTGGCCCCCCCACTTTCGAGTTTTTAAATTTCAAATACATCAGGAATTAGCTCTCAATTAGCTCTAATTTGCTCTCTAATATTAGAATTTGCTCTGGGTATGGAATCGAGATATAACAAGTTTAAAGGTGGGGGGGCCAAGTTAACGCTAGCCCCCCCACATTCGAAATTTTAAATTTCAAGAACGTCAGGAATTAGCTCTCAATTAGCTCTAATTTGCTCTCTAATATTAGAATTTGCTCCGGCTTTGTTAACGAGATATTTCAATTTAAAAGAAAGGGGGGAAGGAAGGGGGGGAAAGCAAAATTGCAGATATCGAAATTTCAAATACGTCAAATTTTAGCTCTCAATTAGCTCTAATTTGCTCTCTAATATTAGAATTCTATCTGGGTAAGTTATCTAGATATATCAGTTTGTTTGTGGGGTGGGGGGGCTAAATTAACGCTGGTACACCCGACTCCCTATTACAAATAAAAAAATTTCGGTAGTGCCAATATTTAGCTCTCAATTAGCTCTAATTTGCTCTCTAATATCAGAATTTGCTCCGGCTTCGTTAACGAGATATTTCAATTTAAAGGAAAGGGGGAAGGAAGGGGGGAAAGCAAAATTACAGATATCGGAATTTCAAATATGCCAAATTTTAGCTCTCAATTAGCTCTAATTTGCTCTCTAATATTAGAATTCGCTCTGGGTTAGGTATCGAGATATATCATATTTTTGGTTTTGTGGGGGGGCTAAGTTAACGCTAGTACACCCGAGTCCCTATCACATATAAAAAAATTTCGGTAGTGCCAATATTTAGCTCTCAATTAGCTCTAATTTGCTCTCTAATATCAGAATTTGCTCCGGCTTCGTTAACGAGATATTTCAATTTAAAGGAAAGGGGGGAAGGAAGGGGGGAAAGCAAAATTACAGATATCGATATTTCAAATATGCCAAATTTTAGCTCTCAATTAGCTCTAATTTGCTCTCTAATATTAGAATTCGCTCTGGGTTAGGTATCGAGATATATCATATTTTTGGTTTTGTGGGGGGGGGCTAAGTTAACGCTAGTACACCCGACTCCCTATCACACCTAAAAAAAATTTGGTAGTGCCAATATTTAGCTCTCAATTAGCTCTAATTTGCTCTCTAATATCAGAATTAGCTCCGGCTTCGTTAGCGAGATATTTCAATTTGAAGGAAAGGGGGAAGGAAGGGGGGAAAGCAAAATTACAGATATCGAAATTTCAAATATGCCAAATTTTAGCTCTCAATTAGCTCTAATTTGCTCTCTAATATTAGAATTCGCTCTGGGTTAGGTATCGAGATATATCATATTTTTGGTTTTGTGGGTAGGCTAAGTTAACGCTAGTACACCCGACTCCCTATCACAACTAAAAAATTTTCGGTAGTGCCAATATTTAGCTCTCAATTAGCTCTAACTTGCTCTCTAATATCAGAATTTGCTCGGGCTTCGTTAACGAGATATTTCAATTTAAAGGAAAGGGGGGAAGGAAGGGGGGAAAGCAAAATTGCAGATATCGGAATTTCAAATATGCCAAATTTTAGCTCTCAATTAGCTCTAATTTGCTCTCTAATATTAGAATTCGCTCTGGGTTAGGTATCGAGATATATCATATTTTTGGTTTGGTGGGGGGGGCTAAGTTAACGCTAGTACGACCCGACTCCCTATCACAACTAAAAAATTTTTGGTAGTGCCAATATTTAGCTCTCAATTAGCTCTAATTTGCTCTCTAATATCAGAATTTGCTCGGGCTTCGTTAACGAGATATTTCAATTTAAAGAAAAGGGGGGGAAGGAAGGGGGGGAAAGCAAAATTGCAGATATCGGAATTTCAAATATGCCAAATTTTAGCTCTCAATTAGCTCTAATTTGCTCTCTAATATTAGAATTCGCTCTGGGTTAGGTATCGAGATATATCATATTTTTGGTTTTGTGGGGGTGGGGGGGGCTAAGTTAACGCTAGTACACCCGACTCCCTATCACATATAAAAAAAATTCCGTAGTGCCAATATTTAGCTCTTAATTAGCTCTAATTTGCTCTCTAATATCAGAATTTGCTCCGGCTTCGTTAACGAGATATTTCAATTTAAAGGAAAGGGGGGAAGGAAGGGGGGAAAGCAAAATTACAGATTTCGAAATTTCAAATATGCCAAATTTTAGCTCTCAATTAGCTCTAATTTGCTCTCTAATATTAGAATTCGCTCTGGGTTAGGTATCGAGATATATCATATTTTGTGGGAGGCTAAGTTAACGCTAGTACACCCGACTCCCTATCTTCTTAATTTGCTCTTAGGCTTAATTAGTCAAAATAGCTCTTAATTAGTCTTAATTTTCTCTCTAATGTTACAATTTGCCCCGGCTATGTTAACAAAATATTTTAATTTTAAGGAAAGGGCGGAAAGCAAATTTTTAAATATGGAAATTTGAAACATGCCAAAATTTAGCTCTTAGCAAACTGTAAATTAATAAAATTAAAATGTTTTAATTCTTTTAAAATATGCAATAATCAGGTGAATGAAAAAGCCGACAATACGAAATTTTATTAATATCAATAATGTTTTATATGGATTAATGTCTGCATAATTTAGTAAAAAAAAAAAAAAAAAAATCCATATCTAATATCTAATGATTTATAATCTGAGAAACAGCATCATGTTGAAATCCATTAGCTATAGCATGGTAAATTGGAAAATGGAATGTACTTTGCACATGCACATTATTACAAATCCTTTTGCATTTTAAACATTTTTGTCTTTTACATTCAATAATTTAATATGTGATTTGGAAAAAAAAAAATCATACAATAATAATTCTAAGATTTGAAAAAAAAAAAACTTTTTATATACCATGTTTTTAAATTTTCTGTTGAATCATATAAAATTGACACATTACCAGAATAATTACAAATGCATTGTCATCGTGTTCTCAGCTATTCTTAAAGTTTCAAATTTTCAGCTAGTCGGAAAGTTAGCCAAAAAGCGATTGCGAGATTTGTGCTGGACAGACAAGAAAGCAAGTTCAAAGCAATACAAAAAAAAAAAAAAAAAAAAAGTTGGTTTTAAAAATAAAATGATAATCCTTTAAGAACAACATATATTAGCATCATAAACTACATTAGCACTTTATCAATGCGTAAAAAAAAAAAAAAAAAAATGTTATAATGACGTCAATTTTTGTGAGATGCCTAATTTAACTTTTTATAAATTTTTAATGTTCATGTTTAATTAAACATATTTATTTTTACGTAAAAAAAAAAAAAAAAAAAAAAAAAAAAAAAACTTTTTTTCTTTTTTGTGGGGGGGGGGGGGGGGCAACAATTAAATTATAGTTAATATTTGAATGACTAATTTTAAAGCAAATAGGAGAATATTATTTTCATATTTAATTAATGAAAAGAAAACTAATCAAAAATTCGAAAATCGGGCTTCGAGGCATTGCGTTGTCATCGTGATCTGAGCTATTCTAAAAGTTTTAAATGTCCAGTTAGTCAGGAAGTTATTTAAAAATCGATTGCAAGATTTGTATTGGACAAACAAACAAGAAATCGAGTTCATATAAACATGGTAAAAAGAATCACTAATTTTGTTCGTCTTTTTTTTTTTAGCTTACATTCTGTGTCATAAACCTTCTGCCGAATCCGGGTTAAAAACGGAAAGAGGGGAAAATAAATTAGAAATATCAGTCCTACCGTTAGAAATCCAGTATCAAATGAAAGGGGCGGAAACAGTTTTTCGTTACGACTATTAGAATTTTTAAAATTTACTAATGTATGAAATTTAAGTGACAACACTTCATTTTAATCTTTTCATAATTTCTAGTGCGAATCACGCTAATAAAAAAAGTCTTTAATTTAAAAATTTATTTTTATATTTTATTATTAAAGACTTTTTTTTTAATCTTACATTCTCTGCCATAAAACGTCTGCCGAATCCGGGTTAAAAATGAAAAAAGGGTTAATAAAAAATGTTGCTCTCATCTAATTCATTTTTTTAAAGACTTTTCTTATAAAATATATTTTTATTTGTACATATTAATTGGATGTTACGTTATAATGGCTCAAGTCTGTAGAAAATAAATTAGAAATATCAGTTCTATCGTTACAAATTCGGTACCAAATGAAAGGAACGATTTTTCTGAATCCAAGGGTGCAAACAGTCTTTTGACACGACAATTAGTTTTCTTTAAATTAACTAAACTATGAAATGTAAGCTACAAAGCTTCATTTTAATTCCTTTCAGTCACTTTAAAAAGTAAGTGGCTCGTTACAAATTCGATACCAAATGAAAGGGGCATTTTTTCTGAATCTAGGAGCAGTTTTTCCACACGACAATTAATTTTTTTTTTAATTAAGTAAAGTATGAAATGTAGGTGGCAACACTCCATTTTTAACTTTTCATACTTTTAAGTGCAAATCACGCGAATAGAAAAAGTTTTTATTATTATTATTATTACATTTTATGATTTTATTTGCTTTATAAATGAAACCTTTAAAAACCAAATCCATATAAATCGCTCAAAAACTTGCTTCAGGTCCCTGCTGCCTTCGGTTGCGTTTTTTTCACCCACAATATTTTGAGTAATTGATAGGAATCCCACTCCAAATGTAGTGGTACAATATGTTATGAAGTTTAATTTCCTGTCAAAAGAAAAAAAAAAAAAAAAAGATCCATTAGCAAACGAACAGTATTTTATAGCACCTTATAGCGTATTCAATGAACAGCAGAATCTTCGGTTTTTCACCTCGCGGTGTGAAAAGAAATGTCTTACGAAAAGGTCTATAGTTAACCATTTTGAATTAATAAATTGATTCCTAATTAAAAGTATAAAAATTCGGTTTCGAAGTGCACTTATAGACGTTGCAGACGGTATCGTGCGGTAGATTTTTCTGGAGACATTTGACAGAGGGAAAGGCAGACGCTATTACGGTTTTATTAAAAATCTACTAGAATAATCTAAATAAGCATTTACAATAGAGAACAGCGATACTATAGGACCTCGTTGGCGAACTTTGAAATTTAAACAATAGCTGGGACATTTCTAGCCAATGACATTGCTTATGCAATAGTGTCATGACAGCTATATTTTTACTTCCATTACCTCTCTACCGTAGATAATGGAAGTATTGTATTCGGTCCAAAAATTCGGTATCAAGTTTTCACCTGATTTATACGTTTTAAGGTCTTCTGAGTCAAAAAATTCACTTTTTGGAAACTGGTCAGTGTGTGTGTGTGTGAAGGGGGGGGGGGGGTTCTTCTGGTTATCATATCTCCGATAAAGATAGAACTACGAAACTTCAGAATTGAGGCATGGCTGTTGTACAGATGATTTTTCCAAATTTTGGGGGAAATTGGAAAATCGGAAGTGGAACATAGAAAACCGGAAGTGGGATCGCAAGTCTGTATCTAAAAAACGGCTCGAACGATTTTCTTTAAAGTTGCTACATAAACACTCCATTAGATGCCTTTTTCAATGATATAGTTGGTTTATTCAGAAAAATTAATAGCCGTTCTGTATAAATAGCTCAAATTCTGGTCTCGCAAGTGCGTTCTTTAAAAACCGTTCTACGGATTTTTCTCAAACTTGCCATAATAACTCCCTTTTAAATATCCTTTTGTAGGTAATTATTGATTTCTTGTCAATAACTAAGTATGCCAAATTTTGGTAAATGTTGGTATCTCAAAACCGGCTCTAACGATTTTCTTGAAAATTATTACAAAAATCCATTTTAGATATCCTTACTCATGTACTACGTGGTTATTACACCAAAATTAAAAGTCATACTAATTAGGTAGATCCGCTTTAGATTTCGGAAATTGGTGTTTCAAAAAATAACTGTACAAATTTTGCTTTCTTATTTTTTTACTCACTATGTATACTTTCTTTTTATATGTCTTTAGATGTGTATAAAGTTTCTCTTACCGGAAAATTTTTTGGTGTCAACTTCGTTAGGTCAATTTTATGTCCTCTGGTCACATTATTTCCAAAAAATGAATATAATACATTTAATAGTAGGTAAAAAAAGTCATGTGATTGTTTTACACCAGACTTTTTTCATGGCAAAATGACAAAAACGATTAAAACTCACCCAGAAATTCCACTGCCTTCTAGATAGAGGAAACGCTCCCTTCGCGCTTTTATAGAAAACTACCTTAAAGTCACTTTATTTGGTTATTTATCGCTCCTTTAGCGAGTTTTATAAATTAGGAAAAAGCGTTTGTTTACAAATTATTCCGTTCGTATCATGAAATGACACAGTACCAAAGCTAAGAATATACAGAAAAATGTGCATATTAATTAAGGGAAAAAACAACAACAACATATAATTTACTAAGTAGAATTACACATAAAATTCATGGTACTTTCTTATATAAAGGGTAGGGTGATTATAAAAAAAACTACCCCGATATATGAGACCATAGCTGTCATACCATTCACAGTAACTGAATAAAATTTTGGTGAAGGTACGTTGAGGTATGCGCTCAAGAATTACTATATAAAAAACAACATTTAAACTCTAACAGTTACGGTTACAGTGACAAAATTTCAAAATTTTCAAATGACAACACCTACTTTTTTTTTTATTGAAATGGAATCTCCATAGCGAAAAACCATAAACAGCGTTGGAACGGTACCTGTAACATGAAAATCGTCAGCGCTAGCAGGCTAAGGGGAAAAAAAAAAAAAAAACTGTTATGTGCCTACCAGAGCACGACTTTCATTTTTTTAATGACGTCACATTCCACACTGAGTCTTTGGATCAGACTAAAGTCTACTGATTCTGCTTCGAAACGAAAAGAAGTGATCACGGTATCCTTAATTTCTTGTAAGGCGACTGAATAAAGGCTTTAATTTCGTTGTTAGTTGTAAGACGCCGTCATGATTGACATCATTGCAGTACGTGAAAAACAAGGCATTGTGAAATGGCAATCAAAATCGATTTTGATGATGATAATAATGTTTCCCAGTAAGCGGCATATTGTTCACAGAGCAAGAAAGCAAGATAAACATCACGCATTTCACAATGCCTTATTTTTCACTTAGTGGAATGACGTCAGTCATGACGGTGTCTTACGACTAACAAAGAAATTAAAACCCTAATTCAGTAGACCTACATTAAATTAAGGATACCATGGTTTCAGCGTCTAGAATAAACAGTGTGGCAATCGCCTATAACCGTGATGTTAAAATGATGCTACAAAAATTAAGCTTACCCAGATGTCGCTGTGATCGAAGCTATTGCTCAAATCGAAGACCTGATTGGCTTTTCCCAGTTTCGTCAGTTTAATCACGTGATCTAAGCATATAATTAACCAATAGGGAGTCTCGGTTTTGTTGTCGTGACCCTAGCTTCGATTACAATGGCATCTGGTGGCAGGCTTAATTTTTTTAGTACAATTTTATTCGCCGCTTTCCACACTGTTTATTCTAGACGCTGCACCATGGTCTCTTCTTCTCGTTTCGAAGTAGAATCAGTAGACTTTAGTGAGAGACGAAGACACAGCGTGAAATTTGATGTCATTAAGAAAATGAAAGTCATGCTCTGGTAGGCACATCACAGCTGTTTTCTCTTTTTTTCTTAGTGGTGATTTTCATGCTAGAGGTACCGTTCCAACACTATTTATGGTTTTTTTCTATGGAGGTCCCATTCCAATAAAAAAAATGATGTTGCCATTTTAAATTTTCGAAATTTTGTCATTGTAAACGTAACTGTTAGAATTTAACTGCTGTTTTTTATATAATTCTTGAGCGCATACCCTAAAATACCTTCTACCAAATTTTTATTCAGTTTTTCGGAACGGTATGGTAGCTATGGTCTCATATATCGGGGTAGTTTTTTTTATAATGACCCTGTACATTATTTACAATATTAAAAAAAAAAAAAATCCAATTTGCCGTTAGCTGACCTCCAAACCCTCATTCAGTGTCCTTTACATATCTGATGAGGGAACCAGTTAGACAAAGCATTAGACTAGTATGCATGAAAACTAGTGTACGTTTTGCGTACATGAAAAAAAAATCACGGAATACCCCCTATCTCAAAAATGCATGAAATTACATATTGCAGCAATTAGTAATACGCACGTCTGTACGCTTCGCGTATATGAAAACAAAGAAAAAAATCACGGAATACCCCTATTTTAAAATGCATGAATATCAAATATGCATGAAATTACATACTGCAGCAATTAGTAATACGCACGTCTGTACGCTTCGCGTACATTAAAAAAAATACTTCTATCTCAAAATGCATGAAATTACATATTGTAGCAATCAGTAATACACACGTCTGTACTCTTCGCGTACGTGAAAGCTAAAAAAAATCACAGAATACCCCTATCTCAAAATGCAACAATATGCATGAAATTACATATTGTTGCAATTAGTAATACGCACGTCTGTACGCTTCGTGTACATGAAAAAATGCATTTTAAAATTAAATAATCAAAATAAAATATTAAAATTAAAACTAAGAGCAAAATAAACAGAAATAACAAAAATAATAAGAGTAAACTCTAAAAGATGCTTTTGGCTGCTATGCGCATAACGCCAAGCGTGAATTCTCGCCAAACTCACTTAGCTCCATAGGGATTTTCCGCTACAAAGAGACTCTACTCATCATTAAGACTCCTATAATACGAGCTGACTCACAGCTGATCATTGTTGCCCAGCGGAAATATAGCTTGGCGACGTTTAGTTACAGACGGATTACTCAGCGTCTTTATCGCCTAAAATGACGAGTTTGCCTAAACAGAAGAGCGAATGATTGTTTGTACTTGATAAGTTTGGCGAAATTTTCTTATAACCTTTGTAAAAAGTAGCCATCACTGTTGCTATTAAATTAGTTAATTTTAAATATTTATATACGTTGAAAAGTAGTGTAGGTTGTAAAATACAACATTTAGATAATCGAACAGCAATAAAAAGAAATAATTGATACAAAAAATGCAAGAAAACATATCATAATTACACTTCATATTTGTGATTGAAAGCTAAGCGTACAATTTTCTTTTGGACAATTAATAGCCCATTTCTTTTGCCTTTCTTCATCTGTTGGAAATCTAAACGTTCTTAAAGCAGTTCTGGTATGATTTGAGCAATTTTCGGCTGCAGAACCTCCATTTTATGTGATTTGATAACACTTGAAATTCAGACCGCGCAACTCGGGAATTCGGATGGGCAACAATCACTGATTGGGAAACAAAATGCCTGATGAGCCAGGTTGTATTGGAGGAGCTCTACTCACCATACACCACATTTCACGACGCAACTATCACACTATTTAAACTTCTGCAAAATATACAACACCACTTACTTCATTTCCCGCAGCTACTTCTTTAAAGTTAACCATATTCAATCATCTTTCACAATCTACGTAGATCCTAATTTCAATTTATCTAACTACGTTCCAATAACTAGACATTCCATGCTTACCTAAAATTCCCTCTGCTCGACACCTTCAATCTAGCAATTTCACCTTTAACGTCGCCAAACTATGCTGGATCCAGCTAGACTTTTGCATCCTCAACCAACATTTTAATCCGAAATCGACGCTATCACCTTTAATACTGACTTCCTTCGACGACCTTTATTTCCTCAACTCGACGTTACGTCTACGTCTTACATTTTCCTCCAAAACGCAGCTTCAGTGCTCTGGACAGGGTCTCGAAGTTATACCGTTCTTCCTTCGAAATAGTTTCTAGTATGTCGACTGCATCGTCCCGTAACACTGCTGCTAAATAAACTTTCTTGGCAGTTGTGTCCCAGGTGTTAGCTTCAGCTACGATGGTAGACTGTGTCTTATATACTTGCCAAGTTGATCTGCCATCATAGATGGATAGCTTAATTGATTCTTGATTCTGTATTCTTTTATATCTCTTTTCATCTTCCTGGGTCATGGATGCTAACTTTCCTTCCAGATTCCGGATCTTCTTTTGCACTTCATCACCTAAACATTCTTGAAATTTCTTATCATGTTTTCCTATCAATTCTTTGTTGCATTCTTCTTCCATTTTCCTCAAAAATTCTACATCTGTTTTTTAAAGTTTGCTATCTGTTTTTAAAAATCTTCTTTTCAGCTCTTGATAAAAGTTTTCTTCTATTTTCTCTTCAATACATCCTTCTATTCTTATCTTTTATCTTCATAACTTTAACTTCTTTCCCAATTTATTTTTCCACAATTTATTTTCTTATTCTTCTTTGACGGATATCACTTATTCCTGAGCAGCTCCCACTTTTTCTTGAATGGAATCCAGTTTTCATCTTTTCTTGTCCTGCACACATTTCTTTCGTCAATCTGGTTTTAATCCGCTCATTTGGGCGAACTACCTTTCCAGAAGTTTCTTCATTTCTTGTTCCATATATCGAGTTTTGATCAGTCAGCAGACAATCCCACTTCTGACACCAGAATTGTTGCGAACTCGGGGTTCGTGAATCGTCGGTGAATGAACAGGTTTTCCACAGGCTTAAAAATTTATTTACAGAATATTCCAGAAGATTTCAGGACTGTTAAACAAATATAAGCTTCAATTTTACTAGAAAACACAGCTAAAATAACAGCTGACAACTTAAGAATCATAGCATATACGGTAACAGAAGCAAAACACACAGCAAATGAGCTGTAATCGATAGCAGAGGCTTTGTAAAGCAGAGATCTTTATACCGCGATATATTGGCGAAAAACTGACTAAATGGTCGGAACGTGATCCTTTTATATATTTATCCCTTCATTTAGTTATATCCTTCTCCAATATCTAGCAGAATAGTCCAGTTACAGCTTAGATAATCGATAATTAAAGTTTTCTCGTGAAGGTCGCTAAAAAAAAGTCCCCAAATTCGTCCCCGAATCAGCTTATTTCAAAGAGCTTCTAACTGAGACCATTTTTGCTGTTTGTTTACAGTCTGTTGCTTTGTGTTAACGCGATGGTACTTCAGAAGTGCATGTGGCGATAGGTTGTATCTGAACCTGGGACTATCGTGATAGAAATCCTGCATCGTGCCTTTGGGTAAAAGGTTAACCCGTTGTCCATCGGTAAGTTAGGATAATCTACCCGAGAATGGCGCCGCTACAGTACTCCCCTCCCTAGTGAGTACGAAATCGTACGAGCGATGTCACTCGTTTGGACGGTAGCTGTGGCCAGATTGTGCTGTCAGATGTCCGCGTGTAAAGTTGATGTGCGGTGTGACATGCTTTATGCTGTGAGCGTTTCACAGTGTCTGATGCTGCCATCTGTTGTCCGAAATGAAACTTAGTTGTGTCGTTTATTCGCACGTCCGGGTCACCAAAACAGAAAGTGCGTGTGGCGATAGGTTGTATTTGAACATGGGACTATCGTGATAGAAATCCTGCGTCGTACCTTTGGACAAAAGATTAACCCGTTGTCCATTTGTAAGTTAGCATAATCTACCCGAAAATGGCTCCGCTACCGCTACAGAATAATTCATACTGCGAATATTATGTTGTCAGCTGTTATTTAAGCTAGGCTTTCTGACGAAACTGAAACTGATACTTGGTTTACAGGCATAAGTTTCTGGAAACTTCTGTAAATAAACTTTTAAATCTCTGCAATATCCGCCTTTCATACACAGACAACTCATAAACCCCCGAGCATGCAACATACACATATTGTTACGAATTTGTTAATAATAGTCAGTGTTGCCAGATCTGACAGATTTTTTATTCAATAATCATCTATAACTTTGAGATGTGATATTTGATATACATAATAGACTGTCAATCTTCGAAGTGATTAGGCAAGCGTTACAATTAAAAATTATTCGTGATTATTGAATAAAAAATCCACCAGATCTGGCAACACTGGTAATAATAGTTATTTTTGTGTAAATTCATTTTAAGAGGCTTAGTCATGTTACCAAATATTAATTTTCGGCATTTTTAGTTTGTTTTCGCATTAAAAATGGTCATTTCCCGTTAAAAACACGCTAAAAATCTTCACCAAAGCAGATAATTGCTTTGGCGCCAAATTTGCCTCCTTTTTTGCTCTTGGCTTTTTTTTTTTTTTTTTTTTTTTTTTTTTTGCCGACTAAATCTTTGCTATCGATATACCAATTATCCAAACTCTAACTTGAATATTCTACGAGTAAATTGGGTAAATTCTGGATTAATAGAAGAGTATATTATAAAGTATTCGGATTTCGGCCTTCAGACAGATTTCACGCCAACTACCTTACTGGAAGGTGCTCCTAACTGAGTCTTGTTGAATGCAGCCAATTGCTGTGTGTTAATGCTATGCTACTGTTTGTACCATAGAATAATAATAAAGGAAGAAGGAGCATAAGGTTTCTACATAAGCTGTTGTGTTGCCACAAAAAACAGCGATTATTAACAAGCCTTTATTAACAAACTTCAATATTGAGAGGAGCAAAAGTAGCTTTCGCTGGCATTTCACTAGAAGGGGTTTGTAAGCATTAAGACTATTGGCGTGCTCCTTCTTCCTCTATTATTATTCTATGGTTTGTACTGTGAAATTGATGTTGCCAGCTGTTATTTGAAATTTAAGCTGTATTTTCTGGTGAAACTGAAGTTGATACTGTTATGGTAAGTTACAAATCAACTCTTGTAATTGACAAGCTACAACTGAACTCTGTCACTGTCTAAATTGTATTACCCGACTGTAGTATGCAATAATAATAGCGGTTATATTGCTTGTTTTGAAAATGCATTCTAATTATTTATTTGTATGTTAGCTTTTCGTTATTTAGCCCATTAATTAATGATAACCTTAATAGATACACGGTGTCCAGATCTGTAACCTTCTGAAATTCACATTTGGAAATGCCAGTTACCATCATATGGCCTATGTAGCTGACATAGCAGATCCTCTATTCCTTGGACTTGATTTCCTAAGAAAGTATAATTTTTAATTCGATTTTAAAAATAATGAACTGCATTCACATTCAGATGGTTGGTTGGTTGATTGGGTTTTATGTCACACTAGTGCTGCGCAGTGGGCAATTGGCGACGGTCTGGGACCCTTGAGGTGGCCCGGAGACATGCCATCACAATTTTGATCCTACACGGAGAGGATAGCTCCCTCGCTTCGGTAATCACCAGAGGTATAATTTTGATGGGAACATGGAGGATTTTGCGGCCACGACAGATCTTACGTGCACCAGCCACCATTAGTGTAAACGACGGTCTTTGGCCAGCTCGAGTACCGAACCCGCAATCTTCCAATTACGAGTCCGGCGCTCTACCGACTGTGCTACCGCGGCCCATTCACATTCAGAAGACATAGCTGTGTTTAACAATGAAAATCCAGACATTCAAGAAATCTGCCAGATATAGCAAAGTCCGAAATCTCCGTCCCTTCACACAGCGAGACCATAGTTTCCGGGACACCTAAAGAGCAATACTTCTGCTATGGACAGAAAGAATACCCGAATCCTGACGATAGCCCAAGAGGAGTTCTGGTGGCTTCATCTCTGCTTGACCTTACAAAAAACATTATTCCTGTGAGAGTCACCAACATAAACGATAAAGTAAGGACCGTGAAGAAGGATGAGGTGCTAGCAACTTGCACTACTGTTACATGCATTAACCGGCACACGCAATCAACTGAGTCCAAGTCTTCTGAGTTTTCAACAACGGAATTACTCAAGAATGCAGAGTTAGGAATCGAACAGAGACGTACTGCGGAGAAGCTACTCTATGAATTCAGAGACTGTTTGAACATCTGAAGACGTCAGGAGAACGAACATCACCCAGCACAGAGTTGACACAGGAAATCATTCTCCAATTAAGCAATACCCAAGAAGACTTCCATTTGCTAAGCAGGAAGAGATGGCTGAGCTTTTAAATGAGATGCAGCATAATGATATCATTGAACTAGCAACGAGTCCTTGAGCTATAGTTCTTGTGCGAAAAAAGGATGGTTCAACAAGAAGATTCTGCGTGGATTATCGTCGTTTGAATGACATCACGAAGAAAGATAGTTACTCTCTTCCTAGAATTAACGACACATTGGACACACTTGCTGGCAATGAATGGTTCTCGACGTTGGATCTGAAGAGCGGTTATTGGCAAGTAGAGTTACATCCTGATGACCGTTAAAAGACTGCATTCACTACGGGACAAGGATTATGGCAATTCAAAGTTAAGCCATTTGGATTATGTAATGCACCTGCAACTTTCGAGCGCCTGATGGAGACAGTGTTAAAAGGACTTTCCTATGAAGTCTGTCTGGTGTACTTGGATGATATTATCATTGTGGGGAATACCTTTGAAGATCATCTAAGAAAGATCCATAAGGTTTTGGAAAAACTCAAAATGGATAACCTCAAATTGATTCTTAGCAAGTGCAACTTGTTCCGTCGTGAAGTAAGTTATTTCGGCCATAACATCTCTGCTGAAGATGTGAGAACTGATTTCGAGAAGATCTATGCAATCAAGGACTGGAGTCACCCTGAAATCATCCATCAACTACGAAGTTTCCTGGGGTTATGTACATACTACTGGAAGTTCATAAAAGGTTTCTCGAGTTTTGCCAGACCACACACCACAAGCTGACGGGAGATAAACTAAGGTTCCTGTGGACAGAGGAATGTGAAAAAGCGTTCAAGAGACTTAAAGAGACCTTAACATCATCGCCTATTTTGACGTATCCATAGCCAGACAAACAGTTCATACATGATACTGATGCAAGCCATGAAAGTGTCGATGCTATTCTGTCGCAAGAAGTTGATGGTCAAGAATGCTTCATTGCCTATTGGAGTAAATGCCTGTCTAAACCAGAGCGATACTACTGTACCACCAGGAAATAACTACACGCCATAGTAAAAGCCATAGAGCATTTGCATCATTACCTCTATAGCAGAAGCTTCCTGCTCCGGACTGACCAGACCACGAATCTTTAACCCTGCTGCTGTGTTCGGGTCCATTTCGACCCAGCATCAACATACATGAAATTTTGTATTTATGTAAACTACACTCCGTAAAAAGATTATATAAAGTGTCATATAAATTTAATTCAAAAATAGGAATAAAAAGTGCGGTTATATATTGAAATTAACAACTTTTGGTCTCGTTTAAATTCCATTTCGTACATTTAAAAGTGAATGTCCATTTTGTTCATTCGTAATGAACACAGCAGCAGGGTTAAAGTGGTTGCTTAATTTCAAGAAACAGGAAGGCCAAATTACCAGGTAGATACGCCTCCAGAAATATGACTTCAAGATACGCCATCGTAAAGGGATTCTACATAGTAATGCAGATGCCTTGTCACGGAAGCCCTGATCGAAAGCTGCAAGCCGAAGAGAAATACCAGCAGATAAATCCGGTTGCTCGCCAAGCTACAGTCTCAACACTATCAAAACTGGACCACTGGAGTGACCAGGAACTTAGAGAAGTGCAGTTGGATGGTCCTGACATAAAGACAATATTACAATTGAAGTAGACGACTAGCAACAGACCTACCTGGAAGGACATATCCACATTTAGCCCCATTACAAAAACTTATTGGGCACTCTGGGACTCTCTTTATATTAGAAATGGCGTACTATACAGAAAATGGGAATCTGACGATGGAAGAAGTTTCAGATGGCAGACTTTATTACCAATAACGAAGATTCAGATGTTCTAGCATAGTAGCCCTACCGGTGGCCATTTCGGGGTGATGAAGACTCTACAGAAAGTTCGAGGAGAACGCTTCTACTGGTGAAAGGCAAGCGAGGACTTGGAGAAATGTTGTAAATCCTGTGATGCTTGTGCAACATATAAAGGCCCAAAGAAACGAAGCCGAGGAAGACTACAACGATATAACGTAGGAGCACCATTTCAACGGATTGCACTCGACATCTTGGGTCCTCTAACACGGACCTCCAGTGGAAATAAGTACATCCTCGTCGTAATGGACTATTTCACCAAGTGGCCTGAGGCGTATCCCATTCCCGATCAAGAGGCATGCACAGTTGCAGAGGTTCTAGTGCAGCAATGGGTATCAAGGTACGGCACGCCCCTACAACTTCATACCAACCAAGGTACGAACTTTACCTTTGCTGTTTTCAAAGGACTGTATCAATTACTCGGCTTAGGCAAAACTCAGAAAACACCCCTACATCTCCAGTTGGACGGCACGGTCGAGAGGTTTAACCGCAGCATCCTGAATAACCTCTCTCTTCTAGTATCAAAGAAACAGCAAGATTAGGACTTGAAGTTGCCGTTGTTTCTGCTGATCGAAGTGCAGTCCATGAAGCCACTGGCTATACTTCAGCTCAGATGCTGTTTGGACGCGATTTTCGTCTCCCATGTGATCTCCTGTTTGGTTTTCCACCAGATGCGCCTTCATCACCCAAGGAGTACATCCAAGATCTTCAGGCACGATTTGAAGACGTACACAAGTTTACTTGGTAGCGGATTAACATGGCAACGGAGAAAATGAAGACAAGGTATGATCTAAAGGCTACACAACGTAAATTCGGGGAAGGAGACAAAGTTTGGTTGTGGGACCCTATTCGACGCAAAGGACTCACTCTCAAGCTACAGTGTAACTGGGACGGTCCCTACACAGTCATAAAATGACTGAATGATGTCGTGGTGAGAATTGCTGAAACACATTCCTCAAAACGAAGGTGGTTCATTTTGATCGGTTAGCCACATACCACAGCTAACGGTAATGTTGAAATTTGAAATGTAAATATTTGTTAAATTTGTTATATGTGTAATGTAACTAATTGTATATAAATATTTGTACTTATTTGTAAATTTTGTAAATATTTCTCACTTAATTTTGAAATCTGTATTAATATTTTATTGTTATATGCAACTTAGTTTTTGTATTTTAGATTGTTTAGTTTCGCCTTCTGACCAACGGTTGTACTTCCCGGGATGTACAGTCCTTGAGAGGGGGGCAGCGTTACGAATTTGTAAATAATTCGTAGTTATCTTTATGTAAATTCTGCATTTCTAGCTCTTTTTCTCGTTAAGATTGCTAACTTTCCCTTAAAAACGCATTAAAAAACTCCAATAAGGCAGTAAATGGATTTGGCGCCAAATGTGGAGATTTTTTCTTTCTTGGAGATTTTTTCGGCGACTTCGGTGACAAAATCCTTTTTATTGATATACCAAATATGGAAGGTCTGGCTGCAATATTCTACGATTTACCAGAACATTCTGGGTTTGATACAGGGGTATAAAATGAAGCCCAATGCGCGAAATCAGTCAGTCTGAGTTGAGTTTCGCCAACTACTATCATTGCTACTGAATGAGCTCTGAGTCTCTTTGGATTAATGCCTCGCTGTGTGTTGCTCTAATACAATTCGTACTGTGAATTTGTTGTTGACAGCTGTCATCTAAGCTGTGTTTACTGGTGAAAGTGCAGTTGATACCTATTTTGTAGGCCTGTATTCTTCTGGAATTTTTTGTAAATAAAGTTTCCAGCTTTTGCAAGATTCGCTTTTCATTCTTGGACAACTCACTAACCCCCAAGTACGCAACAATATATATATATATATTTAATCCTTCAAAAAGTAATCTGGTTACAACTTTAGTCTAGAAATTTGTCGGTGAGTTTTAATAATTTTTGGCATTTTGGCGATGGAAAAATCTGGTGTGAAACAATCACACGACTTTTTTTTATCTACTATTAAACGTATTATATTCATTTTTTTGAAATAATGTGACCAGAGGACATAAAATTGACCTAACGAAGTCTACACCAAAAAATTTTCCGGTAAGAGAAACTTTATACACATCTAAATACATATAAAATATAGTATACATAGTGAGTAAAAACAAGACAAATAGTTATAAGATTAAAAAAAAACTTTTTATGTACCATGTTTTTAAATTTTCTGCTGAATCGTTGAATCATAGCTATACGCAAGCGAAGTGTGACGTCACTAACCATCAGTGGGGTCAAATAAAAAGATTTCCTATGTTAATTATCCATTTGATTTTTTGTAAAACATTATTAAAAATTAAGAAAAATTATTTCCTGATTTTAACCCCCATATTTGGATAAAGTTATATAGAAGTTATTGTGTACATGTGTTAGATTGAGTTACTTTTGCTTTAAAATTGATAAGCTTTTAATTTTAAATTTCAAAATTGTGTCGTGCTTGGCGATTTTTGTATTTGGCGATCAAAATCGTAATACGAAAATATACATAGCAGATGTATATTTTTGTAATATGCATTCTACGATATATTGTTTCATATTATTGATTGCTCTCTTAATATACGTTGGTGAAATATCCATGATTTTTGAAAGGAACTAAATATGTTCGCCAAATAATTTGGCGATATTTTTTTTTCTGCTAAGGACGACAGCTATCAAATATTCATAATGCAATATATTAATATCTTATATCAGACACTTTAGACATTTGAAAACAAATTTGACTTCAAATTATGATTCAATATATATCATTTTCCTTTTAATTAGTATATTAGTTGGATATTTATTGTGTAAATATAACCCTTTGGAATGAAATGTTTATGCTTACATTCGAAAATGGAAGTTAGAGATTTTTTTTCTACTGTTTTGAAATTTAAAATTAAACTTTTATCAATTTTACAGCAAATAAAATTTTTAAAGCGATAATGACGTCAATTTTTGTAAGATGCATAATTTAACCTTTTTTTTACAATTTTTTAACGTTCACGTTTAATTAAATGTATTTATTTTTATGTCGAAAGGAAATGAACTCGTAATTTTTTTGGCAACAATTAAATTATAGCTAATATTTTAATGCTTATTTATATGCTATCAGGAGGTTACTATTTTACTACTTTAATTAATTAAAAGAAAACTAATAAAATATTCGAAAATCTGACTTCGAAGTATTGTGTTGTCACCGGGTTCTGAGCTACTGTGAAAGTTTCAAATGTCTAGCTAGAAGGGAAGTTAGTTAAAAATAGATTGCATTATTTGTACCGGACAAACAAACAATCAAACAAGAATCGAAATTAAATAAAAACATGGTAATAAAATAAGAAAGCAAAAATTGTAGTTATTTTTTGAAACACCAATTTCTGAAATCTAAAACGGATCTACCTAATTAGTATGACTGTTAATTTTCTTGTAATAGCCACGTTTTACATGAGAAAGGATACCTAAAACGGATTTAAGTAATAATTTTAAAGAAAATCGTTAGAGCCTTTTTTGAGGTACCAACATTTACCAAAAATTGGAATACTCAATTATTAAATAGAAACAATAATTACATACAGAAGGATATTTAAAAGGGAGTTAATATGGTAAATTTGAAAAAAATCCGAACAGCCGTTTTTAAAGACAGCAGTTGCGAAACCTGAAATTGAGTTATTTATACAGGACGTCTATTAATTTTCCTGGACAGACCAACTAATCATTGAAAAAGGCATTTAATAGAGTGTTTATGTAGCAACTTTGAAGAAAATCGTCAGAGCCGTTTCTTAGATACGGACTTGCGATCCCACTTCCGGTTTCCTATGTTCCACTTCCGATTTTCCAATTTTCACCAAAATTTGGAAAAATCATCTGTACACCAGACCTGCCTCAATTCTGAAGTTTCGTAGTTCTATCTTTATCGGAGATATGATAGCCAGAAGATCCCCCCCCCCTCCTTTTTCACACACACACACGCACACACACTGTCCAGTTTCCAAAAAGTGCATGTTTTTACTCAGAAGACTTTAAAACGTATAAATCAGGTGAAAACTTGATATCGAATTTTTGGACTGAATACAATACTTCCATTATCTACGGTAGATGGGTAATGGAAGTAAAAATATAGCTGTCACGACACTATTGCATAAGCAATGTCATTGGCTAGAAATGTTCCAGCTATTGTTTAAATTTCTAAGTTCGCCAACGAGGTCCTATAGTATCGCTGTTCTCTAATGTAAATGCATATTTACTTTATTCTAATAGATTTTTAATAAAACCGTAATAGAGTCTGCCTTTCCCTCTGTCAAATGTCTCCAGAAAACTCTACAGCACGATACCGTCTGCAACGTATATAAGCGCACCTCGAAACTGAATTTTAATACTTTTAATTAGGAATCAATTCGAAGTGACACACTGCTTTAACCTTCACCAATGATTCACCTTTCACACTGCGAGGTGAAAAACTGAAGATTCTGCTGTTCCTTAATTGAATACTCTATAAAATACCGTGCGTTTGCTAATAGATCGTTTTTTTTTTTTTTTTTTGGACAGGAAATTAAATTTTATAAGTAGTATTACATTTGGAGTGGGATTCCTATCAATTGCTCGAAATATTGTGGGTGAAAAAAACGCAACCGAAGGCAGCTGGGACCTGAAGCAAGTTTTTGAGCGATTTATATGGATTTGGTTTTTAAAGGTTTCATTTATAAAATAAATAAAATATTAAAAAAAAAAAAATTAAAAATTTTTTCTATTTGCGTGATTAGCACTAAAAAGTATGAAAAGATTAAAATGAAGTGCTGCCACTTAAATTTCATACTTTAGTTAATTTTTAAAAATCTAATTGTCGTGTAGAAAAACTGTTTCCGCCCCTGGATTAAAAAAAATCGCAGCTTTCATTTGGTACTGGACTTGTAACGGTAGGACTGATATTTCTAATTTATTTTCCCCTTTTTCCGTTTTTAACCCGGATTCGGTAGAAAGTTTATGACAGGGAAGGTAAGCTAAAAAAAAGTCTAACAAAATTAATGATTCTTTTTTAGCATGTTTTTATTAACTCGCTTTCTTGTTTGTTTGTCCAGTACAAATCTTGCAATTGATTTTTAAATAACTTCCCGACTATCTAGACATGTAAAACTTTTAGAATAGCTCAGAACACGATGACAACGCAATACCACGAAGCCCGATTTTCGAATTTTTTATTAGTTTTCTTTTCATTAATTAAAATATGAAAATAATATTCTCCTACTTGCTTTAAAATTAGCCATTCAAATATTAACTATAATTTAATTGTTGCCAAAAAAAAAAAAAAAATGTTTAACTGAACATAAACGTTAAAAATTTATAAAAAGTTAAATTAGGCATCTCACAAAAATTGACGTCATTATAACTTAAAAAAAATTTTACGCATTGGTAAAGTGCTAATGTAGTTTATCATATTAATATATGTTGTTCTTAAAGGATTATTATTTTATTATTAAAACCAACGTTTTTTTTTTTTTTTTTTTGGTATCGCTTTCAACTCGCTTTCTTCTTATTTGTCCAGCACAAATCTCGCAATCGATTTTTAGCTAACTTTCCGACTAGCTAGACACTGGAAACTTTAATAACTGACAACACGATGACAATGCCTTTTTGTAATTATTCGGGTAATGTGTCAATTTCATATGATTCAACAGAAAATTTAAAAACATAGAATATAAAAAGTTTTTTTTTTTTTTTTTTAAATCTTAAAATTATTATATGTTTTTTTTTTTTTTTTTTTTTTTTTTTCAAATCACAAATTAAATTATTGAATGTAAAAGACAAAAATGTTTAAAATGTAAAAGAATTTGTGCAAAGTACATTTCATTTTCGAATTTATCATGCTATAACTAATGGATTGTAACATTATGCTGTTTCTCAGATTAATAAGTCATTAAATATTAGATACGGATTTTTTTTTTTTTTTTAGCAAAATTATGCAGACATTAATGCATATAAAACCTTATTGGTATTAATAAAATTTCGCATTGTCGGCTTTTTCACTCAACTGATCATTGCATATTTAAAAAAATTTAAAAGATTTTATTACTATTAATTTAGTTTGTTAAGAGCTAAATTTTGGCATGTTTCAAATTTTCATATTTCCAAATTTGTTTTCCGCCCATTCCTTTAAATTAAAATATTTTGTTAACGAAGCCAGCGCAAATTCTAACATTAGCAAACAAATTAGAACAAATTAAGAGCTAAATATTGGCACTTTCGAAATTTCGTCATTCGAAATAGGAGTCTCGGTGGGACTAGCGTAAAGTCCCCCCCCCCCCCCCATTTATCCTCAACCCGCAGTAAAACTGATATATCTCTATAACTTAGCCAGAGCGAATTCTAATATTATGCAGCAAATTAAAGCTAATTGAGAGCTAAATTTTGGCACATTTGAACTTTCGATATTTTCAATTTTTCTCCCCCCCTCCTATCTCCTTTTCTTTTACATTGAAATATCTCGTTAACGAAGCTAGAGAATATTCTGATATTAAGCAGAAAATTAGAGTTAATTGAGAACTAAATATTAGCATTACGATTTTTCTTTCTTTTTCTTTTTTCTTTTTTTTTTTTTGTAATAGGGAGTCGGGTGTACCAGCGTTAACTTAGCCCTCACCCCCACCCCACAAAAAAAAAACTGATATATCTCGATAACGTACCCAGATAGAATTCTAATATTAGAGAGCAAATTAGAGCTAATTGAGAGCTAAAATTTGGCATATTTGAAATTCCGATATCTGCAATTTTGCTTTCCCCCCCTTCCTTCCCCCCCTTTCCTTTAAATTGAAATATCTCGTTAACGAAGCCGGAGCAAATTCTGATATTAGAGAGCAAATTAGAGCTAATTGAGAGCTAAATATTGGCACTACCGAAATTTTTTTATATGTGATAGGGACTCGGGTGTACTAGCGTTAACTTAGCCCCCCCACAAAACCAAAAATATGATATATCTCGATACCTAACCCAGAGCGAATTCTAATATTAGAGAGCAAATTAGAGCTAATTGAGAGCTAAAATTTGGCATATTTGAAATTCCGATATCTGTAATTTTGCTTTCCCCCCTTCCTTCCCCCCTTTCCTTTAAATTGAAATATCTCGTTAACGAAGCCGGAGCAAATTCTGATATTAGAGAGCAAATTAGAGCTAAATATTGGCACTACCGAAATTTTTTTATTTGTAATAGGGAGTCGAGTGTACCAGCGTTAACTTAGCCCCCCCACACCACAAACAAACTGATATATCTAGATAACTTACCCAGATAGAATTCTAATATTAGAGAGCAAATTAGAGCTAATTGAGAGCTAAAATTTGACGTATTTGAAATTTCGTATCTGCAATTTTGCTTTCCCCCCTTCCTTCCCCCCTTTCTTTTAAATTGAAATATCTCGTTAACAAAGCCGGAGCAAATTCTAATATTAGACAGCAAATTAGAGCTAATTGAGAGCTAATTCCTGACGTTCTTGAAATTTAAAATTTCGAATGTGGGGGGGCTAGCGTTAACTTGGCCCCCCCCCCACCTTTAAACTTGTTATATCTCGATTCCATACCCAGAGCAAATTCTAATATTAGAGAGCAAATTAGAGCTAATTGAGAGCTAATTCCTGATGTATTTGAAATTTAAAAACTCGAAGGTGGGGGGGCCAAGTTAACGTATCTCAAGGGGGGGGCTGTGGGGCAAAAACAAATAGAAATACAGTTAGGCCGTTCAAAATTGGTACAGATAGGTTTTAAAGGCCTGCAAGTCGAATGGGGGTATTTTCGAAAATGTAAAGTTATTAGGAGGGCCGGGAACGGGGGGCGGAGGGGCAAAACAAATAAACTAGATCATTCAAAATTGGTACATAGAGGTTTTTGATACTTACAAATCGATTGCGGATATTTTCGAATTTGAAAAATTATTAGGATAGACGGGAGGGGGGGGCGAAGGGGGAAAATAATAGAGATAAGAGTTAGAGCATTTTGAAAATTTTTTCCGAAGACAGTGAGAACCTGGTGCGACATTTTTCCTAATCAGATTTTGTTTCTCGTTTTTTTTTTTTTTTTTTTTTCACGTGATAAAAATTAATGCAATTTTGATAATTCAGTAATTATAGTGATTCATTTAAAAATAGGGACCAGCGAAGCGGGCGTAGCCTGCTAGTCTATACATAATAATAAAATAATAAAATAAAATGTTTGTGTGTGTGTCATTGTGTATGTATATACAGAGCTTTTTAGGAAAACGGCTCGCAGAGCTACACACATTTGCATGGAGGTTCGCAATGACCTCTCCTAATGCACCCCGAAGCCCGATTTTCCAATTTTTGATTAGTTTTTTCTTAATTAATTAAAATGTGAAAATTATAACCTTCTAATTTCTGGTAAAAAAGCCATTTAAATTTTATCCATAATTTAATTGTTGCGAATTTTTTTTTCGACAGAATAAAAAAATAAAAATAAAAAACGTACATTTATTTAAAATGAGGAAAATAAATTAGATAAATTAGAAATATCAGTCGTATCGTTACAAATAAGGTACCAAATGAAAGGGAAATTTTTGTGAATCCGATCGATCGGACTTATTTGTTATCGATCGGACAATTAGATTTTTTAAAATTAACTAAAGTATGAATTTGAGGTGGCGACAGCAGAAGATTGTATGGAAACCATTAGGAAAAATAAAAAAATCTGCTTCACATTAAATCACGTTTTTGAAATGTGATTAAAAATTGCAGTTTTAAATTTTTTTTTAATTTTCTCCAACGAATACAAAAATACAATATACAGCCTGTACCCCACAAGGCCAACTTGCATTTCAAATTTCATCAATTCTTTTGGTTAATAAACAAAAAAGTTACTTCTTTATTTTATGTATTCATTTATTTATTTTATTTCATTTTATTCTTTTTTTTTTTTTTTTTTCAAATTAAATTTTATTCTAACTTTGAAAAGATTCATGTGATACGATACATTAAGAGTTTGGATTTTAAAAGTTTCTTTTTTTTAAACTTTTTTATAAACCATATTTTTATTTTATCAGTTTCATTAACAGACCCCCGCTGGGCGATTTTTAAAATTTTGGTGTTGAAGTACACGAACGTTTTTCGACAAGAAGTTTAATATAGCAGCAGCCATTTTAATCTAATTGTAAGTAGTGCATCAAAAATATAAAAACATAAATGATTCATTTTTATAGAAAATTTACAGAAAAAATGCAGTTTTAAAGATAGCAAATTTATTTCAACAAGCACTATTTTAAACCTAAAAACTATTAAAAATATAAGCGGAATATAAAGGATTCTTATGTATAAACAAAAATGTGTATGATAAAATTATTAGCAAAATAGTCTTCCCCTTTTCATAAAAAAAAAAAAAAAAAAAAAAGAATCCATCTCTAATATGGCGACAAAAATTTAAAAGCCGCCAATGGAGCGACATAATAAAGTTGCGTAGCACGATAATGTTTACCTATTTATTTATTTATTTATTTTATATAATAATCACTATGCTAATTTATCATACGAACAAACGTGCAAGTGTTACTGCACTTGCACGCTGTCGAACAGAAATATTTGATTAATTCAAATTAATATTTAAATAAATAAATAAAAATAAGTTTAATGGGAAATAAATACAAAAATAAAAATATTAGTTTTCTAAAATACGGCAGAAATAGTGCTCATAGCATGTTGTTACAAGGGATTAAGTCTTATTGTTACAAGGGATTAAGTCTAAAATGGTGAAAAAAATTCAAAAGTCGCCAAAGAGAACTATATTAAGGTTGTACTATAATCAGGTTTACATACCATGAATTATATATAATCACATAAAATTAATTGTCTCATGCGACAGACGTAGCCGGTCATAGCATATTGTAATATTTGGCCTTTGGCGTGAAATTGCTGTCATTTTATGGTTGATTGGATAAACAAAATAAACATAGGAAATAACGTAAACGCAAATATTATGTGCAGCACGTGTAGTGTTGTTCAAGTTCACATCTAACTGGGATTCAAATATGAAAGGGATACTCCAATTTTTTCGATTATTCAATATTTCGAAATTGTTATATAATAAGCACCTAAATGGAAGCTCATTGGTAAACCATTGTCGCGGGTAACAGGCGCCCGAGTTTCAGCGGATGACCAAATCGCTGCCGAAGTCAGCAGAGACCTGAAGCGAGCTTCCGAGCAATTTCAGAATAATATTATATTTTATTTTTATAAAGCTATATAGAAAAGAGTTTCCTTTAGATTTAGTGACCAGCGAAGCGGGCAAAGCCTGCTAGTGAGAAATATTTTTTAATGATCATTATGAAATTAAAGAGAATTACTAATAATAGTGATAGTCAACTGGGGATTTTTTTTTTTTTTTTTTTTTTTTTATATACGTAGGAGAATCACTTTCCCCCACTCCCTGAGTGAAAGTTTGGAGGATACCTTTAAAATGAATGTTGAATCATCAATTTGCAATAATTTAAAATATATATATATTTAAAAAAAAAAAAAAAAAAAAAAATAGAGACACGACATTATTTTATTATTTAAGACATGAAAATCTGACATTGACAGATTTTAATTTAGTGCCAGAGGCCTACTGCTAAACTTGTTAATATCGACAAATTATTCTTTAGTTAATTCGTGACGATCTAAATTCCATGATAAAGTTTTCATTAAATCAAACCAATGTGTTTCAGCTGCAGATACTGTAACAAATAACGTTGGAAGTCCAAACTGTCTTATAGCCGCAATACAACGTTTTTTCTCTTTTTCCCAATGAGGGGGAGGTGTGCCTTGGGGGGGACTCATGCCAAAGGTGTGCCTTGGGTGGGGGAATCATGTCAAAGTTGTACCTTGGGGGGGGACTCATGTCAAAGTTGGGCCTTGGGGGGACTCATGTCAAAGTTGGGCCTGGGGGGGACTCATGTCAAAGTTGGGCCTTGGGGGGACTCATGTCAAAGTTGTACCTTGGGGGGGACTCATGTCAAAGTTGGGCCTGGGGGGGGGACTGATGTCAAAGTTGTGCCTTGGGGGGACTGCATTCAATAAATCCCCATTCAATAAACCGACTGAAATAGGCCCTTAGCACTATTAAGAGTGTATTATAAAAATTCGACAACGCTGTACCGACTGAAATAGGGGTACCTTGGGGGGGACTCATGTCAAAGTTGTGCCTTGGGGGGACTTCATTCAATAAATCCCCATTCAATAAACCGACTGAAATAGGCCTCTAGCGCTAATTAAGAGTAACCTATAAAAATTCGACAACTGTACCGACTGAAATAGGCCTCTAGCACTAAAAAAAAAAGATAACATATACCTATACAGAATAAAATTAAATATAAATTGATTTTCTTTGGATATTTATTGTTATAGATATACTACTTCTCTAAAATGAAAATCATCTGAATTCACCACGGAAGATAATTTTAATAAATTATTTTTACTGAGTGAATTTGTATAGGAAAATATAGAAGAAAGTTATTTGGGGGCTTCAGGCCTCAGCCAAGGCTGAATTGGATCCGACGCTCCTTTGCGGGGGAGCATCGGATCCAATTCAGCCTTGCCTCAGCACAGCATACTAGTTTATTTCTGGTATCATTTTGCTTTCCTTTTCATCAATTTTAAAGTTAAAAAAGTTTATTTATATATCTTTTGAATTAATATCCGATTGAATTTAAAAATACGACGTTAGCTATAATTTGTCCCGATTAATAAGTGTACCAATTTTTGATAAAATACCAATAATCGGGACAGATACAAGGACAAACTTTCAACTTTATATATTTGATAAAACCAAAAATGTTTGCACGTTCATTCAAGGTGCAATATAATAAAAGGCGACAACAGGACATAGCTGTCTGAAAGAAATAGTATGATCTATCGGACTTTTTAAAAAAAAAAAAAGGAAAAAAAAAGCATATATTAGTAATATATGAGATAATAAGAATAAGTATGTAATATTGTAATATTAGAAAGCATATTCGCGACAAGCGGGCAATAATTACGCGCAACAAAAATAAACTAGATATATACAGTAATTTTCAATTTAAAAAAAAATCACTTACCTGGAAAATTGTTGTCAGATGAACCCATATTGCAAGCCTTTGTAATGTAGATGTCGCATTTTATTACCAGAATTGGCTTTTCCTTCAGTTTTTCTGCACAGAAAAAACCATCTGTTCCATATTCTGAATTCGTCGAATTAATATCGATATCAATAGCATCTAACCCCTCTCCATCACAAAAAAATCGACATTTGAAAGACGATTCCACTGGATCAGTAGAAATTCTCTTGAGAAATAATCCGGCACAACCATTAAATATATTTCTTCCTCGAGAATTTTCTGGATATTTTTTACCCATCGGATAAAGTCTCAACGTCCATTTGACTTCACTGGAAAAGCCAGTGGAAAAATTAGGTGTTTCCATAAATTCTCCATGTGTCAATTTACATCGATATATGTTCTCGATACGCCAGATAATTGAAAATTTTTCTTCTCTAAAATCTGTTATGAAGTTTACACTTGCACTTTCTTCTTTAGGTTCAGGTCGATTAAATAAACGTCTAGAATATCTTCCAAGTTTTTTAGAGATAACAGAAGAGTATAATTTTTCCATGATTCAAAACGATTTCATTTATAAAATGCGAAAAAAAAAAAAAAAAAAAAAAAAAACTAACAGAGAAGTGAGAACTACTAGCTAATAATTAAAGAAATCTATTACTAATTATAAATTCTTAGAACGAATACAAGCTATGGCGTATGGCGATCTCTCTTCTCTAGCAAATCCATATCCACTCCACTTTATTGAAGAAGAAGAAAGAGTTCTTTCAATTCGGATCAGGGTTGCCAGGTCATAATTTTCATATGAGGCCAAACTTTCTCTGAAATAGAGCCAAATGGAGCCAAATGCTAACTAAATAAAGCCAAAAAAGAGCCAACATAATTTTTGCCAAATTTAGGGATTTGTCTCTACGCGTAGGGACTTTTATCAGTTTTCTTCAGCATGTAGGGACGCAGTAGGGACTTTTTGGATGAACCCTTTCTTCTCACGACGTCCTCAGGATATCCTGAGAATGAAAGTACATCATACGGAGATCCTCCGCACTAAAGTAGGGACTTTTATCATTAATATAGGGATATTGAGCGGTCCGTAGGGGACGTGGCAAAATTTAAGTTGACATGTTGGTAACACCAACCTACATTTTAAGATTCAAAACACTGTCCGGCGGCATTGTATTCTTGTTTTATGAGCGTTAATTGTTTTTGTAATACATCCTTTTGAAAAAATGAAACATCGGTTTACTATTTTTTATACAATTTCAGAAATATTCTATTTTAAAGACTTCAAAATCATTTCGTTTTCAGTGCAAATTGGATCAAAAGCTTATTATGTTGAGCATGAGATTTAAAGATTCGAAAAGAAAAACAAATCTTGAAACAGGATGTGTTGCATGCATGCATTGATCTAGTTTAAATTGACAAAGTAAAATGTATACAATCAACCATTAAATAGGAGGAAGAAATTTAAAAAATAATATATATTTTTTAATGTAGTTACACAGGTCATATAATGTCGTGTTCCAACTAAATATACAAGCACACGTGAAAACTTATCATAAAAATATTTGTTATTTTAATGAAAATTTACTTACTAAACTCTAAAAATGAAATCTGATAATTATTGACTGAATACTGTATATATACACACTGGGATTATTAAAGACATAAGTGGAAGAGAGAATGTCATTCGCGAGTGATTTTTACACTAAATTTGGAGAAAACAATAGTTTTTGTGAAAAATAATTTACTCCAGTTTCTTAGTATATTTATTTTCCATTTCCATATTTTCCTCGCCAAGAAGAAAAAAAAAAGCATTAGCATGTTAATAGATATATTTTCTTTTGAATGAAAGAAATACTTTCTAAAAGGAATTGTAAAAAAAAAAAAGAAAAGAAAAGAGGGGGGGGGGGGTAACGGGGGACGGGGAGGGGGGGGCAATAGAACAAGAACAAAGAACTTTTAACACTGAACTGTGCCAAATTCCAAGATACTTTAAGAGTATAATTAATTCAGTAAAACATGAAAAGAAAATCATTGAAGGTATGATCATCTCAATATATCTCTTTTCTTTTAATTTATTGGACCAACCTTAGGGAGTGCGTCCCAGACCATGGCCAATTATCCATTGTGCTGTACAAATGCGACGTTAAACCCAACCAACCAACTTTTAATATACTATTATATTTTTTTCTCAATTTACTCGAGAAGTGCCAACATTAGTAAATATTTTAAAGAAAAAATAAAAAAATTCCCAAAATAATACTTAAGAGAAATGGGGCCAAATTTGGAGCCAAATGCTCTCCGAGGCCAAACCCAAAATTTCGGAGCCAACCACCTTGATTTGGAGCCAGTTTGGCTCCAAGGAGGCCAAACTGGCAACCCTGATTCGGATAAGTGGTATCAGAACGAAATGTATTACACGTTCACGTGACATGAAAAAAGGCATTTCCGAACCAAAACTAACCTTGAACTTCTTGGAAAAGAGTGTTGCTTGTTGATTTGTGGCTCCTGGAAAATCGCAGATGTTCTTAAAGATAATTACTTCCTGTCAAATATCGAATTAGTCAGACTGAACATTTTCTTATTTATGGTCCTGAAAGTATTTTTCTGTAGAAAAGTATACTATTATATGGAAATAAAATTAGAACAGTAATTGCTAAGATTTAAGAATATACTAGTCAAAATTTGACGGATCATGTGCAACTTAAATATTTTCACGGCATAAAGTTTTAAACGTTCCTGTTTTAATATTTCGCATTGCTCTTAACCAGTTTAAAAACCCCTGTTCTAATCAATTATTTTTTGGTTGGAGAGGAAGTGGAAATAAATTTCTTGAAATTTTAATACACAAAATTTAAGCATGTTCCATATAAGGTTTTACCTAATTTTACTCTAAATATGACCAAAAGAATGTGAGGAGTAATTAAAAGAAAGAATTTATAGGTAAGAATGGATTATTAATTACATGAATACTTTTCATACATATATATATATTTAATTTGATCGCTAATCTTTATCTTCAACATACTTTTCTACAAACAGCACAAGACAAAGAACATGACTCGACAAATATTTATTTAACAAAACGGTATTAAACGCAAATCTTTTAAATACTAATTATTGCTAGCGCTTCGATAATTTTGCTGCTGACGGTACATAGCAGGAAAATAAGATCTATCATCAAGCATCGATAACGATAATATTCCATTTCAATTACAACATGACAGTGGCATCATCTATAATCTATCGATTTAAATATATACATCTCAGTAAGGTTTTTTTTTTTTTTTAATTTTTTTTATTTATAAAAATATTTTTAAAATCACATAAATTTATAAGGATAAATAGTTTAATATAAAATAAATTTTACTAATGTTGTGTGTTTTCTTTATATTCTATAATTATAATTTTATTTACACTTAGAAATAGGCTATGCTACTTAAAATAATTGAATAACAACACTACAGCACTTTATTCTATCAAAATCTCAGCAAGTTTTTTTTTTTTTTAATAAAAATATTTTTAAAATCACATAAATTTATAAGGATAGATAATTTAATATAAAATAAATTTTCTAATGTTGTGTGTTTTCTTTATATTCTATAATTATAATTTTATTTACACTTAGCAATAGACTATGCTACTTAAAATAACTGAATAACAACACTACAGCACTTTATTCTATCAAAATAGTGTATTTTAACAAAGGTATACTGTTAAATAAATAAATAAAAAATAAGAATGAATCTAATATTTTAGCAAGTTAATTTATTTATTAAGTTTCTTATAATAAATTTTGCTATGTAAATTTTTACTCGTAAGAAATATCAATATTTTAAGGTTATTCTTTCTAAACTGTTTTCTGTATAATACATTATGGAAATGAAATATCAGAAATTATAATAATTAGATTTAAAAAAAAAAAAAAAAAAACTTGTTTGATTTTAAATATCTATCTCCATATTTTCTGAACGAAATTTTCAAGTAATAAAAGTTAATTTTTAAAGAAGAATAAACTCTGAGAATTTGTTAATTTTAAAATATTTTTATATATTTTTTAAGAAATGCAAAACGATAATTTTAGGAATATATATGTTTTATATGGTAACAGATGGCACAACAATATAAAATCCTGAAATACTATAAGGAAATTTTAGTGGCAAAAAATGCACATGACGGTAACCGATAAGAATTCGCGAATTGGCTTGTTTTAATATACTGCCTTAGAAAGTATGAATCAATGAATTAATCGTGTGAATTATTTTTATGATTGAGCTTTAATTAGGCGTCTGCCATAGACATATGAAATATTAATGTCGTCTGCTCGATCTCTATGATCGGCATTCGTATTGCACTGCATAAAGAGAAAGGGATATTCCCGTTCCGAATTGGTTCAAAATTTTCTCGCGCATGCCCAGATCGTACAGTTTTGGTCTTACAGAAAGTGCTTTGTGTTTTAATATTATAGATACAGTCTATATCGTCTTTTAAGTTTTACTTTCACTATACTCGATCGGAGAGTACAAAACGATAGCAATATAACATTGTTAAAGCCGTAAAAGCTAAAGAGAACTTTTCACGCAAATTGGGTTGCCATATCGGGCGATTTAGCGATGATTTGGGTTAGTAATGTATTCCCCCCCCCCCCCCCCCGATTGAAGTTTCATTCAAATAATTTTTCAGGGTACATTCATTCTTTCTTTAGTTTTTTTAGCAATGAATTTACTCTAAATTGGTTACTTACAATTTACTGTGAATCCATATTACTGCAAATTGAGTAATATACTAAATTTTATCTTGAGAGAGAGAAAAAAAAAAAAAGTTTAATACTTAATTATTTAAAAAAAAAAAATATATATATAAATTAAAACTGCATAGTATATATATTTTTTTCTATCTGTCTGTTCGCGCTCTAACTTCCGTAAATATTTATAGAATTTCTTGCTAACACATACAGGCAGTTATTTTCTTTTTTTAAAAAAAGGTCGAATGGTGTTCAAGACATCTCAAAACCCGTAAATTCATCCAAAATCGAAAATTTTCATGAATCCAATACTTTCTTTTTATTTATATAAGGGATGAAACTACCCAACATTGAAAAACTTTGAAAATTACTTCATACATGCAAAATCAATGTTCGAAAAACCTTTTAATGAGATATTATATGTCAAATATCAAAAATATCTGTTTACACATATAATAAGTGATATTTGGAGAGTTTTTATACAATATACAGTCAATTAAAATTTAAAGATAAGAAAACTTTTTATAAATTAATTAACAATAAATTCAGACACAACAAAATTTTCAAAAACCATAAATTCAGTTGTAGCCCCTGATAAGTTTCACTTTTGCCTTTGCCTTTTAATAAAGCTTCACTTCCACATTTGATTATTTAATGACTAATTCGGGTCTTCCTTCCCGGTGTTTGATGATCATTATAATTATGAATTATTGTTATTATTATAACTTTTAATATGCATCCTTTTGACAGTAAAAGCAAAGAATGAGAACGAAGAATAGTTAGTCAAACAATTCACCAAAGAGACATACACACTGACATACAAAGCATTCCCAAATTGATTCAATTATCAGGTTCAATAATAGCACTGACGCCAATCCACTGTACAACAATACCTGTTACTAATTGAAATAGGACCGTGTAATTAGACTGATGAAAAGAAGGTTGACTCTAGGACAGTATTTCAAGGTGAAAAAAGAGAACCCTGTAATGAACAATAATGACCCATTAAGCGCAGTAGAAGCCAAGCAACAGACACAAGATCACCGAAACACAAAGACCACTAAGAATGAACAATTTCTTTATAGAGGAGAAGGTCAGAAAGGTTTATAAAAAAAAAAAAAAAAGGGGGGGGGGATGAAATACACATATTTAAAGAAACCAAATTTAATTTTTAACAGCCCGCAAAACAAACGATACAATATATATATATTTCTTGCACCCTTTAGTAGCTACTATAGTATGAAATATTGCAATTTAATGCTTACTAAAGTGATATGTGACCCTGGGCTTTCTCTTCAGTTTGCGCAATTTTCAAATGTTTCAATTTATAACAAGTTTTATTTTCTTTTAGTTAAGGGAATAAAACTTGTTCTAATTATTTTCAATAATAATAATAATAATAATAAATTTCTATTTTTTTTCTTTTTCTTAAACGCAATAAATATTTATTTTTTAATTCAAAATTTATAACACATAAAAGAACAGCATTTGTGCAATATCTTATAAAATTTTCATTTAAAATTATAAAAAAAATCAGCCATGGGTTCCTGTTGGTTTGCATTTATTTGTCTGTATGTTTGTAATCCAGATTTTTTCTAAATATTTTTCATATGGAAGGGATACTTAAAAATTGCTATTGGGATCGAAGATATTCGCTTTATGAAATATGCTCACTTCTACCATATTGGAAACAGCTCATGTTTAAAGTAATTCACGTTAACGAGATTCGACTGTACAGAGCAATTATGTAGCAATTTCTATATTATAGTTTAAAATATTTACTTTTAAATATATCATTATAACAAAATTTGATTAGAAAAAGCATACATTGAATAGGCTTATTGCTTAATTCTTTGGATTTAGTTGGTTAAATAATAATTTTTTTAAGTTTAAAAAAAAAAAAAATGTTATTTAACTACCATTATGTTTACATTAAATAAAAATAAAAATAAAGGCTTGTAGTGGCCCAATAATTGAAATGAAATTTAAATTCTGTCCTACACATAATTTAATTTTGTAAAAGAGGCCTATTTATTTATTGTGTATGCATGAGACTGCAATCCTGACACTGCCTGCTTTAATCGAGGTAGTCTACCGCAAAATCTTAGCGAAACAATTTTTATTATTATTATTAGCTCTTTGAAAGAAATAGTTCTCTTGTCCTTATAAATTTATGTTTTAGAGATTTAAATTTAGAGCCAAAGGCCTGCTATATTCATAAACATGCCTCGAAGTTTTTCCAAAAGACATACAAAAGTCAAAAACTTTTATTTTCAGATATCTAAATTAAATATAATTGGCTACAAAATTGTTATTGATTCAATTGATAAGATTTTTCAGTATCAAATTTGACGGTATTTCACTCGTTTGCTGCATTTACACTACATATTTTACTATAATTGTTATTTTTCGATTTAAATGTTCAAAAATAATTTTAACCAGTATGTTGTGGTCACCATAAAACTTTGTTCCATATTTTCCTATACAAATTCCCTCAGTAACAATAAAAAAAAAAAAAAAAAAAAAAAAAATCAATAACTTTGTTTTAAATTATCACAGATCTTGAAAATTTACCCCCACCCTCCTCCCCTACATGCACAAAATTTTTTTCCTAGTTAACTACTACTATTATCAATAATTCATATTAATTTTATAATCACGAGTTTAAAATAACTCTCATTATGCACATTTATACGAAATTTTGTCCTATACTGCCATGTTAAAAGTTTACAAAAATGTGATCACAGTGCCACCTGTCGAGCGATTGATCCCCAAATCTTATCAGCTCCAGTTTATGTCGGGGGCCAACTAAATACCAAGTTTGGTTAAATTTCATTCGTTGGTTCGTGAGATACAGTGTCCACAAAAATCGTGATACACACAGTCACACAGACGTTTTCTAAAAACTATCAATTCGTGTTCAGGACATCCCAAAACGTGTAAATCCATCAATAAACGGAGGTCGAAAATTTTCACGAATCCAATACTTTCTCTATATTACATACATAAGAAAGTAAAAAAGGAAGGGGAGGGGGAGATCTTAACTTTGTTCATAAATTGTATCCCATTGAAACGATTACTATATAAATTGCTGAAAATTGCTGTCGAACAAGAACATTATCTCTCAGTATTATCTTTAATATTTTTTAACACTTTCCAACAAGTTTGAAAAGCGTTTATGACTTCGGTTTGTCTGTCTGTCTGTCATAGCCTCCTAAACTAGATTCTTGTCGCGTGGCTCGGAAACTTGGCACCAGTTCAAGTGGTAGACAGTGCCATCTGGTACAGAGTGCGCGTCTTTTTTATTCAACTGTTACCAATTATTTTAAGAAGTGGTATATGATATAAATCGACGTTTCTTTGATTCTATTCGCCTTTTATGTATGTAAATCAGATCCCACTTTTAAAAATTTGTGGTGGCTGTTGAATAAAAAAGTCGCGCAATCTGTGGTGGCGCTGTCTACCGATTGAACCGCTGCCAAGTTTCCGAGTCACGCGACAGGCATCTAGTTTAGGAGGCTATGGTCTGTCTGTCCATAAATATTCATGGAATTTCTTGAAACTGATGTATGTTATTCAGTTCACTATCGGATTCTCCCTACTGAAAATGGAGTTAATGTCTCTACTGGTTTGTGTACAAGGACACCCGGAAGTATTCCTAAGCATTGGGTTCTATGAGAGGAATTTCTATAAACTATATTTTGATACCTTTACTGTACAGAAATCTTAATGAAATTGAAATATGTTATTCAAGTGCACTAACGGATGTCTCATATATAAAATGGAGTAAATACTATCACTGGTTTGTGTACAGGGGCACCCGCAAGTATTCCAAAGCATTGTGTTCTATTAGAGGTATTTCTATAAACCATATTTTAATATTTTTACTGTACACAAATCTTAATGAAATTAAAATGCGTTATTCATATGCACAAAAGGATGCTTCTATAGAATAGAGTATGATCAGTATTATTATTTACATGGCCACACAAAAATATTCAGTTACATTAAGAGCTATTAATAAAAAATTGCTGGAATTGCACTTTCGCTTACATTGAGCGTTTTTAACATTTTTTTAACAACTTTTAAATGTGAATATGACTTCCATTGTGTATCTGTCTGTCCATCTGTCTGTATGTCTGTCTATCTGTCCGCACTTTAACTCCCGTAAATATTTATGGAATATCTTGAAATTGATACATGTTATTCAAGTTCACTATCGGATGTTCCCTATTGAAAATGGAGTTTATACCTTTACTGGTTTGTGTACAGGGACACCCGAAAGTATTTCAAAGCATTGTGTTCTATGAGTGGTATTTCTATAAATCATATTTTTATACCTTTACTGTACACATATCTTAATGAAATTGAAATATGTTATTCAAGTTCACTATTGGATGTTTCCTATATAAAATAGATTACATACCACCACGAGTTTATGTAGAGGGATACTCAAAAGTACTCCAAAGCTTTGTGTACAGGTTACACCCGAAAGTATTCGAAAGCACTCTGTTCTATGAGAGGTATTTCTACAAACCAAAATTTAATAACTCTACATTGCACAGAGCTTAACGAAATTGAAATGTAATATTCATATGCACAAGAGATTACTTTCTATAGAATGTAGTATAATAAGTATTAGTCTTACAGAGCCACATAAAAATATTTAATTACATTAAGAGCTATTAATAAAAATTTGCTGGAATTCGTTTATTTTCGTTTACATTAAGCGTTTTTAACACTTTCTAACAATTTTTAAGTGTGAATATAATTTTAATTTTTTATCTGTCTATCCGATTGTTTACCTTTTTATCTGTCTGACCCTGCTCCCCAGCGTCTGTAAATATTTTCAGAATGAAAAAAAAAATTATATATATTAACAAAGTTTACTAAGGAAAATTCCCTATTTAAAATAACATAGGTCCTATACAACTAGTTTGTGTACAGGGACAAATATATATATATATATATATATATATATATATATATATATATATATACATAAATAAATAATAAATAAATAAATAAATAAATAATAATAAAATAAATATTAATAAAATAAAATGCATTGCGGTTTAGGACAGACATTTTTAAAAATCTCATTTACATAAGTTTCTACTGTAAATATCATAAAGAAATTGACATATATTTTTATTATTCTAAAATAATGTTTTGTATAGAATATGATATGATTAACCTTCAATTTACAGGGAAATAATTAACTCTGCAACTATAATCTAACGGCTGAATTTTCTTTTGCGTTAAGCCTTTTTAACACTTTCCAACAATATCTAAGAGTGGTTTTAAATTCAATTAGTCAACCTGTATACTTTTCAGTGCTTCTGTCTGTCTGCTGTGTGAAAAAAATCAAAGAATATTGAAAGTTATACGATACAACAAATACGTACAGTTGGAAAGTGTTTATAATCAATGCGTACTACATGATTTTTCGTTCTTTAATTTTTTTTTAAATGTACTTTTAAGATACTTCGAATATATTTTGGCATAAAAATTATTTTATCATAAGATTTAGACTGTGCAGAGGCAATTTCTGATTACAATTTGTTTATACATTAATTTAGTCTACACCGATTTTTTATACTAAATATGAATATGAAGGGAAACGAATTTTAAATAACCATAGATATGTTTTTTCTTGATGTCTTTACTTAATGCTGATAGTCTGATAAAATCATACCTTTGTGATTGCTATTTAAAAAAAAAACTGTGTTGAAACATTTATTTTCATTATAGATATAGTAATAAGACATAGATTGATCAACGAGAAGGAAAAAGTGATGCCTTTTTACTCGGGAAAAGTCACTCTTCTAATGGCTGTCTTTCCTCGAGTAAATTACACACAGGAATACACACTGCACGGATAATTTTGCAAATAAAATTTATGAATAATTTATCTACTAAACGTAAATGAAAAACTCCAGATACAGTTTCAAAATCCTTTTTCATTATTTTTACTATACCTATTAATTTGTTAATATTTAAAGTTAAACTCTTTTTATATACTAAAACGTTCTTTACCTGCGCCGCTGCTAACTATATTTAAAAGAACTTTGAAAATTCTATATTACTTACTAATATAAAATCTTAAAAATATCAAACTTTAGAAAAAAGTATTCCATTAAAAATCAAAACAGTATTTAAACTATAATAATAACAAAGCAACTGATTATAAAAACTATATTTTTCATAAGTTAGTCAAATATAATTTACTTGTGAGAACTTATCCATTTCTTTTCATATATTTATTAGAATAACTAGTGGATCTGCAGATCAGGAGCCTTAACCTCCTATTTGCTTGACGCATTATTCAAAGGATCATTTTTATTATTCCTTATTATATATATGTGTGTGTGTGTGTGTGTGTGTGTGTGTGTGTGTGTTTGATTTGAATGAATTCCGACATAAACAGAAACTAAATTCTGCTTTTGCCAGAATTTCATCAAAATATTTTTTTTTTTTTTGGAAAGAAAAAGAAAAGAAAAGAATATTAATAATAATCAGTATCGAAACAAACACTATCGAAAAAGCTTTTTTTTTAATAATTTTGAATTAGGAAATAAAAAGTGCGCGTGCAAAATGAAATAAAAATAAGTAAAAAAAAAAAAAAAATGAATTTAATGATTTAATTTTTATATAAAACATGATCACGTGCTCTCTTAAAAAGTAGATGTAAAATTTAAAGTTTATGTGGTGCGCGTGGCATCTATACAAATTGTTTTAAGAAATAGAATAGAATAAAGAAAGCAACGATGTTGGTTGCATTTTGTTATATAGTTTGAATTTTTGAATTTTATAGAAGTAATATCTACCGTAGGAATAATTTCTTATGTTGAAACTATAGGGAACTGTTATGCGAGCACAAGCGACGCTACTTTTTTTTTTTTTTTTTTTCTAACTTGATTCTATATTCAACAGAAGAAAGTATTGGATTCGTAAATTTTTTTTATACCATGTTTTTAAATTTTCTGTTGAATTTTATAGCTATAAAACTACATTAGCACATTATCAATGTGTAAAATTTTTTAAAGTGATAATGACGTCAATTTTTGTGAGATGCATAATTCATTTATTTATTTATTTTATTTTATTTACTTTTTTTAAATTAAATTTCTGAACTGAGTCCGCGTGCTTAAATACTGCTTACGTATTATTTTTTATCCTCTCTTATTTTATTAAGTCACTATCGTATCGTTTCTAAAAAAAAAATTAATCGTAACTGGACCACGTTAGAGAAATATTATATAGATTATTTTTTATTTATTTATTTATTTAAGGAAACGATCAGTTATACAAATTTCTTAAAGTGTTTAACACTTATTAAATTTCCTAAAAGTCGATTTGACTCAGTCCAAATTCCCTTTTTCCGGTGACATTTTTTACCAAAATTCGTAAATAAATACTTAACATGCAAAATGTAAATTGCTGTAATTTCTTTTTGAAGTTGATTTTTTTTATTTATTTTAGAAGTAGAATGAAAAAAAAAAAAAAACATGTCATAGAATATCTAATGAATATATGTGTAAATAAAACACATTTATTTATTGTCCTGTTCTGATTTCTTTTCCTATTTTCATTTTCTTCTATGCTCATAAAAAGAAAGTATTAGACTTGTAAAAATTTTCGATCTCTGATTTTGGATTACGCAGTTTGAGTAGTCCAGAATATGACATTAGTATTTTTAGAAAATGTCTGTTTCTCTGTGTTTGTTGTGGCAAATCTAAATCAAGAATTAATACACAGAAATTCATAAAAACTTATATATATATATATATATATATATATATATATATATATTGTACTTTGATATAAGTTGATATTTATCAACTTTGGTATAAATGGTTCAATAGATGGTGCTTTCGTAATATTATCCAATCAGTTATAGACTCTTATCATTATAATTATTTACGTATAGTCATAATTCCCCCCCCCCTTTTTTTTTTCTTATTATTTCTATAAATTTAATATTAATGCGTACTGTTTCAAATATTCATCCCTTCCCCCACCCCCCAAAAAATAAATAAATAAGTAAGAGCAAAATAAAATAAAACAAAAAATGAAATAAAATAAATAAATGAATAAATATTATTATTTAAAAAATTTTTTAGTTTTTTTATGTTTTTAAATGTGTTTGAAAACATTACATTATTTATATATTTACAATTTTTAAATCTAATAATGAAAAAGAAAAATGCATTTTTAGTTATTGCTGAAATTAGAGATATTGACATTATAAATTTGTTTGAGTCGATTCTAGATCCATTCTAGCTATGTGAATACAAGAAGTTGTAGTACAAAAAGTGAAGAATAGAACTATAAATGTAGCAAGGCTGCCTTTTTTTTTTTTTTTTTTTTTTTTTTTTTACAAAAAGAAAACTGAAAACTGTAAACGAATTGACCTGTTCCACTTTGTATAATCATATGGAGAGTACAATGTCCGGGAGTGATTAGCCGGATTAGCACCCTCGCCTCAATGATATTTTACCAAGAAGAAAAAACGACCTTGGCAAGTTCCAAGACTTCCTTCCTTCCATAGATAACAGTAAAGAATGAAAGAAAAAACTTGTTGAAAGTTAAGAATAAAACATTATATAAAACAAAAGAACAACATAAGAGAATGTATAAGTTATATTTTCAGTTCCACGCCTGGTTACTCGCCTACAGAGAAAATAATAATAATAATAATAAGATTTTGAAATTTCTTATATTTTAAATTATTATTATTATTATTATTTACTTATTTTTATTCACTTACAACTGAAGAAAAAATTTAGATGTAATGATCGAGAACAAATGAATGTGTCCCATATATCATGACCGCGATGATTAAAATTAGTGCAGTATTTAGAGTCAGGAACAACAGGAACTATTATACTTATAGCGACCCAAAACTCTGATCATCTCAGTTTTGAGCCACCCGATAGTCGTGTAAAATCGCTTCCATCATGATATGATACAAGTGTAATTTCATTTTAACAATTTCTCTTATTACCATTTTTTCCGTTGCCATTTTTTCCGTTTGCCATTTTTTCCGTTACCATTTGCTCCGTTTACCATTTTCTCCGTTACTATTTTTTCCGGTTACCGAAATTTCTGAATATGAAAACATAATTTAAAAATATCTATTGGCTAATGAGTTATAAGTAAAGAAAATTTCCCCATGGAATAACATTGGCTTGGGCTTCCGGCGACGGTAAGTGAAGAGGGCCGTTAATATGATATGCATAACATTCTTAAGAATTATTTTGGGAATCTTTATCTTTTCATGTACTTACATTTCTTTTAAAAATTTTCCATGCATTTTTTATTTTCCATGCATTGTTTCAAGCTTTTAAACCTAGTTCCAAAAATCATCTGAAAAGTCTTTTAAACTTTATGTTGATAGGAAAAAAAGAAGAAGAAGAAGAAAGGAAGAAAAAAGAAAAAGAAAACTTTTAAAAATCTTAGAATATTATCTGGGAGAGACTATGTTTCAGAGGTCTATCCAGAATAAACTTAGTATTTATTTATAGAACCTTCCAAAAGTGAATTATTCACTGAGCGAATTATCCTCTTCGGAATCCACAATTAGTCTTTTTTTTTTTTTTTTTTTTTTTTTAAGATGTGTGATACATTTTTTTAAAGACAAATTTAATGACAATGAATTAGGAAGCTCATCAACAGAATTTTGTCAATAATCTGAAATGTTCTAAATCAGTCTTTTCTTCGTTACGTAAGATTTAAGCTTTATTTGTCAGTTTAGATAACTATCGAAATTCTAGTGAAATTGATCTAACGCTTTAAATAAAAATATTAATTTTTTGCGGATTAACTTTCTTTTTTTGAGGGGTGAGGTAAGCAAGTGTCCCTCCTGCCCCAATGTCCAAACGTTCATAATCAGGTCGCAGTAATAACTACTTCATATTTAGTTCTTTTTGAATTAAGAGCTGATAACTTACCTGATAAATGGTTACCAAAGTCATCCATATTACAAGCACTTGTTACTAAGATTTCACATCTTATTATAAGAGTTTGCGTTTTTAGCAAGTGTTTTGTCAAATACAAATTATCTGTTCCATATTCTGAAGAATTCGTAGGATCAATTATGATATCAGCAGCTTTATCCACGGGATAAACGATAGAGGTTTTGTTTGAAGCGCTATTCAGTCTCTTTCTTTCACAATAAAATCGATATTTGAAAGTAGACTTCACTGGATTAGTTGAAATTTTTTTAAGGAAAATTCCAGCACAGTCATAGTCTCTTTTGAAAGACACATCACAGATTTCGCTTTCTTCAGGATCTTCTGGAATTGGAATGTAGTTACTGTAAATTGGATAGAATTTCAAAGTCCATTCCACTTCGTTCGAAATTCCAGTGGTAAAAGTCGGGCTTTCGAGAAATTCCCCCTGTACGAATTTACATCGATGCACGTTCTCGATATGCCAGACAACTGAAAATTTTTCTTCTCGAAAATCTGTATTGAACTTTATGCGTCTAGTTTTTCTATTAGGTTTCGATCTATGAAAAACATCAGGTGAAGGACAAATTCCAAGTTTTTTTAATTTTTCCATCACTGATCAATCTAAATTTTTAAAAATTCAGAAAATCTGATCTGTTTTATGTAGATGACAGTAGTTAGGCTCTATTCTAAACAATGTAAAAAAAGAAAAAAAAAATCTGCAATTAATTGAGAATCCACCCAAAAAAATACGACATTTTCGTAGACAATACAAAAATAATTTTCTGGAGAAAAATTTATACAGTTGTGATTCTAAAATGCGTCACATTTGGTTCAAGACTGCAATAATCAACTTTAAATGCCCTATCATAAATCATAACCAATTTCATTATATGACATAATGTGAGAAATATTTTCGAATCAAAAGAAATTTAATTTCAAATTTAAATACAAATAGAATACCTTAAAACCTTCTAGGAACTATGACCTAATTTAGTGCTGATTTATCTATTTTCTGAGAAATGTGAATTTTAAATCACTCAGTAAATGTTTGTTTATTGTTAAGTATTTCTCCGAAAAAGAGAAGAAAAGAAAAATTATTATACAGAAATAAAATTTAAACTGCTAAGACAAATATTAAAAAGTGTAATAAGTAAACATAAGAAATCTTGTTTAGATTTTGATTAATGTGCAGTATGAAAGTACATGAATCATCTGAGAAAAATATTAAAGCGGATGGCAAAATATAATTAAGCTATTCTTAGAAAGCATTTCGCTAAACAAATAATCATCAAGCTATTTTTGGAAAGATCACTAGAAAAAACACTCATTTAAAAAATATGATGAAAATTTATCGTTTAAAAGTGATTAAAAAAAAAAAAAACTTTTCATACATTTTAAATTTGTAAACAATCTAAAAATTTTTAATTTATTTTAAATATGAAAATAAGTTTTAACTATAATATTGACATCATGATTAACGGAAAAACTTATATATATATATATATATATATATATATATATATATATATATTACCGCTATCATATTTTAGTGTTGCACATTTTCTAGGCTTATAGTGCAAAAATTATTGCATGTAAAAACATGAAGTTTAACAGTTTTATATCAAAATATTGATAACCACTAAACAAGGATTAATTATTCACGAATGTTATCTAAAACTATTTATAGAAACTTGTATCAAACTAATATTTAATAAAATATTTTTTTGATGTTCAATAAATATACTTTTATTTTTTTTTTTATTTTTTTTAATGTTTGATTATGTTTTTTCTTATTTCAAGTCTCAAAAGTGGTCGAGAGATTTTGTTCTCAAATCTAGAAGACGGAGATGCCGAATTCAAACCTTGGTACCACACTCATTGGTCTAGATGTTTGGAGTTTTTCCCTGGTTTTCTCTGAAACTCGTGGAATGATAGACTAGGACTCTAAGAGAGATTCCAAAGGAGAACAATCCACCCAGGCTTAGGAACCTGGCGCACTCAATCGTTCTTCAACCGCACAAGCGTTTCTTGAATTCTTCTTTCTCACTTAATTTGCTTATAGTAGTGATGCTAAAATCCTTGGTGTCCACATGCAAAATGTTTGAGGAATGCTTCTAAAAAAATATGATTACCATTATTGCTTATATAAATAATTTTGACGCGAAAATTTTCCATTTTCAGTTTCTATAGGAGGCTTCTTAAGTATCGAGAAGGCAAAAGTCCTATATAACTGCTTAAAAAAATATGATATTTCAAAAGTTTCAAAACAGTTGAGAATTTCAACAGAAGATGTATAAACACTCATAATCACATATCTCTAGCATTTTCTAACAAAGTTGAAAAGTGTCTATAACTTTAGTTCTTATATCTGTGCTACTGTGCTCCCATTTTCCATAAATATAATTTGAATGCCTTGAGACAGATATGTTATTGAGATTAACCATTGTATGTTTTTAAAAATCTGGACATCTGTTAATGAGCGTAACTAGTTTTTTACATTCTTTTATACATATACTAGCAGGCAACGCCCGCTTCGCTGGTCCCTATTTTTAAATGAATCGCTATAATTACTGAAGTCTCAAAATTGCATTAATTTTTATCATGTGAAAAAAAAACAGAAAAAAATTCTTATTAGGAAAAATGTCGCACCGGGTTCTCACTGCCTTCGGAAAAATTTCCCAAAATGCTCTAGCACTTATTTCTATTATTTTCCCCCTTCGCCCCCTCCCCTCCCGTCTATCCTAATAATTTTAAAAATTCGAAAATATCCGCAATCGATTTGTAGGTATCGAAAACCTCTATATACCAATTTTGAATGCTCTAACTTTATTCTATTCTTTTTGCCCCTCCGCCCCCCCCCTTCCCGGCCCTCCTAATAACTTTACACTTTCGAAAATATCCCCATTCGACTTGCTGGCCTCTAAAACCTGTCTGTACCAATTTTGAACGGCCTAACTGTATTTCTGTTTGTTTTTGCCCCCCCCCTTCCCACCCCTGCTAATAATTTTACAAATTCGAAAATAATCGCAATCGATTTGTAAGTATCGAAAACCTCTATATACCAATTTTGAACGATCTAACTCTATTTTTATTTTTTTGCCCCCCCCTCTCCCCTCCCCCCTTCTCGCCCCTCCTAATAACTTTACACTTTCGAAAATATCCCCATTCGACTTGCAGGCCTTTAAAACCTATCTGTACCAATTTTGAACGGCCTAGCTGTATTTCTATTTGTTTTTGCCCATAGCCCCCCGCCATACTGCCCCCCCCCTTCCCACCCCTTCTAATAATTTTACAAATTCGAAAATATCCGCAATCTATTTGTAAGTATCGAAAACCTCTATGTACCAATTTTGAACGATCTGACACTATTTTTATTTTTTTGCTCCCCCCCCCCCCCCAAAAAAAAAAAAAAAAAAAAAATCGGAAAAAATCAAAAAATGAACTTTTGGAAATATTTTCAAGAAGACGCTTGACGGGTTTTTTTTTTTTTTTTTTTCCTACATCTTTCAGCTATTACTTTTACTCGAAAATCCGTATTTCTCTAAATTTGCCTTCGAAAATCATTTATACCCCCTTCTCCCGTTAAAAATCCAAAATTCCAAAATCACAGGAAAAGATTTTTTCGTATTCAAGTCTAGTCTCCCCATCTGCAATTTCTTCACTGTGAAGTAATTTGGAGAGGAGTTATACTTATAAATGTGTTTTTGCCTTATGCGCCTCCGAAAATGATTTATACCCCCTTCCCCCCTTAAAAATCCAAAATTCCAAAATCGCAGAAAATAATTTTTTTGTTTTCAAGTCTAGTCTCTCCCTCTGCAATTTCTTCACCGTGAAGCAATTTGGAGCCGAGTTGTGCTTATAAAGGTGGTTTTTGCCTTCTGCACCTTCGAAAATCATTTTCAGCCCCTCTCCCCCTTAAAAATCCAAAATTCCAAAATCGCAGAAAATGATTTTCTTGTACTTAAGACTAGTCTCCCCATCTGCAATTTTTTCATCGTGAAGTAATTTGGAGCCGAGTTATGCTTATAAAGGTGTTTTTGCCTCCTGCGCCTCCGAAAATCATTTTCACCCCTTTTCCCCCTTAAAAATCCAAAAATCCAAAATCGCAGAAAATGATTTTTTCGTATTCAAGTCTAGTCTCCCCATCTGCAATATTTTCCTCGTGAAGCAATTTGGAGCCGAGTTATGCTTATAAAGGTGTTTTTGTCTTCAGCAACTCCGAAAATCATTTTCACCCCCTTCCCCCCTTAAAAATCAAAAATTCCAAAATCGCAGAAAATGATTTTTTCGTATTCAAGCCTAGTCTCCCCATCTGCAATTTCTTCCCTGTGAAGTAATTTGGTGCCGAGTTGTACTTATAAATGTGTTTTTGCCTTATGCGCCCCCGAAAATCTCATTTTTACCCCCTACCCCCCTTAAAAATCGAAAATTCCAAAATCGCAGAAAATGATTTTTTTGTATTCAAGTCTAGTCTCCCCATCTGCAATTTCTTCACCGTGAAGCAATTTGGAGCCGAGATATGCTTATAAAGGTGATTTTTGCCTTCTGCCCCCCCGGGGGGGGACGGGGGGTATTTCGCAAAATCCCGTCTTAGTGAGCGTCAGGGTCCTAAAATCAACCTGCTCACCAAAAATTGCGACTCTATCTCCCATAGGATCGCCACAACCGTGTTGAGTCAGTGAATCAGTGAATCAGTGAGTTTACTCTTTTATATATATAGATTATGTAGAACTCCTACATAGATAGGCTGACGCATCCGTCATTTTCTAGCTCAGAAAACCGGCTGACGATATATTATTGGTGGTTTTTCGGCAATAAATTGCACGAATAACTCCAGATAAGGCCACCGCCTATTTATATTTTCTTCTAATCCAGAAAGAAGGAAAAAGTGGATTATAAATTGCAGATGTAACTTGTGGATACCCGGAGCAGGAGCACAGCTTTGTAGCGTAAGATTTTCCTTATTTCCAAATTATTTCATTTTATTTTCAAAGTTGTTTGACAAATTTAATATGAATGTGCTGATTTTTTAAGTTATTGTTTTAAATTCTTTTAAAATTAACTTTAATATTCCATTTCTTTTAACGTGAAGGGTTGCAGCTTTGAGAATGTGGCGATGTTCTTAAAATGGGCATAGGACAACTCCGCTGAAGCATAGGACAACTCCGCCGAAAAATTTATCAGCTATTTTCCCCAGCAGGACAACTCCGCCGCATTCCTTTCTGCCGTTTTCCATCGATAGGACAATTCGGCCGAATGAGGGGAGAAGGCATTTCATTTGGCGAAATGAAAGTTGGCGAGAATGCTAAAACTTCAGGCATTCAACTTTTGTTAAAAATAAATACACAAAAGAATGGTAATAATCTATATATTAATTCGCAAACATGAAATTTGTTGTACGTTTTTAACATATTAATTATGGGTGTAGAGGATTGAAAGTAGCATTGTTAGAAAGTTACGGTTAATGAGAATTTAAGGGAAAAGAAAATCTCTTATTAGAATCTCAAAGAGGCATTCAAAAATACCTTTATTTTTATGCACTTTTTCATTTTATACACGTAATCTTTTGTATTGAAAATTTTTATAGAAGAAAGTTGTTCAATTTGTCAATTTCTTAAAATTCAATAAAAAGCATAGGCACAGTAATTTGTATAGATGTAACTTCCCTATATTTTCAACAACAGATTTTTCATTTTATTAGGCAACAACCTTTAGAGTGTTAGAAATGCTTATTGACTAAACGAATGCAAAACCGTAATTTAATACTATTGAACATGGAGGCAAAAAAAAAAAAAAAAAAAAAAAAAGATTTAATTTATGATTTATTAGTTTTTATTATTATTATAATTATTTATTCATTTATTTATGATGTAATCATAGAATAATAATAAAGGAAGAAGGAGCATAAGTGTTTCTAATAAGCTGTTGTGTTGCCAAAACAAACAGCGATATTATTCTTCTTCTATGGCCCTTCTTTAAGGTTTTGAGTAGCAAAAGTAGCTTTCGCTGGCATTTCACTAGAAGGGGTTTGTAAGCATTAAGAGTATTGTCATGCTCCTTCTTGGATGTAATTAATTTTTTTTTTTTTTTTTTTGGTGATTTACGTCAGCTATAATTGGAATTTTTTTTTTTTTTTTTTTTTTTTTAATATAAAACGTAATGCATTCTAATTAACTGAAACTTGATTACTTGTTTTTGAAAAGTGTATTTATTACTATATGCTGATTCATTATAAATGCATATTGGACGAAAAACGACACTGCTATGTACTGCAATTTAACTCTATTTACGGAAAGACCACATCAGCTTTTATGCTATATACCGGCAACAAAGTTACTATATAAAATAGATATCATGAAAGATAGTAGAGAAAATACTGTTTTGGGGTCAAATTTTTGAAATTGAGTTTTTGTTATATTTATACGCTCTGAAGTCCCCTGAATCCGAAAATCATGTTTTTGCGGTTGATCTATGTGCCTGTTATTAGCATATTCTAAGAACAAATAACAGCCGAAAGATCTAACTCGATATACTAAATCTGTATCGTATAGGAAAGCTGCACTAAAGTTTTCGTTGAGATCAAGCAAATGATTCGTGTTAGTATTCCAATTAGATTCCAATTAGTATTTCTAGTATTAAATTGCACGGTAAGCCGTGTGAGTAACATACCAAATTATTATTAAACTGTTGACATATTATTTCGATACAGACAGTATTCTTTGCTATTGAAATGATCAGAAGAAGAAAGTAAATGGATACAAACGTTCATAGGTATATGCATCGTTACGCAAATAATAATCAATGAAACTATAATAATCAATTTATAATTCTTATTACTAAAAGTCGTTCATTTAAACGAGTTATTTGCGGACATTTCTGTTCCATAATTATCTTCTGTTCCATAATAATCTGTCTTCCATCATCGACCCAGAATACCATAATAAAATTCTATATACATTAATATGTAGGCTCGTTTTTTTTTTTTTTTTTTTTTTTTTTTTTTTTTTTCAGTCTCCCAACAAAATCAGCTCTGTTACTAAAACCTATCTTCTGTATGTTCCTCCAATATCAACTAGTATGTTGTAACCACCATGAAACTTTCTTCTACATTTTTTCCATACAAATTATTTAATAAAATTACTATTTATTAAAACTATTTTCCACGATATATACAGATGGAGATGATTTTCATCGCACAGAATTATTACTGATGTTATTACTTTTATTTATCACTGTTGAATAAAAAATTTAAGAAATTAAATTAAAGAAAATAATTAAAGAAAATTTATTATAAGTTAATGTAAGTTAAGTAATATATATTTGAACATAATGTTAAGTAAAGAAAATTTAATTTCTTATTTATCCTTTAATAATTTTGTAAATGTAATCGGAATAATTTAAACTAAGATGTAAATTTTTCTTAAGTTATTTTTTACTTGAATTTTATGATATTCAAGTGCTACACGAAACTTAGAAATAAATTTATTAATAGCAGAATTTATTAATACGATTAAATAATTGTCAAATAAAAGAACGTATAATAATAATGAAAAGTAAAATTAAATGCATGTTTATGAGTAAAAATTTGTACTCATAATTTGGTTAAAATCTATTTTACTTTTACTCATCTTTCCAAAGCGAGGGGGAAGGGCTCTTATATAATGCTCGATGTGCCGCCAAAGTGCAATGCGTCGCCAAAAATGGAAATACTGCTGCAGACCCCCTCTTCTCGTCTCAGGAAAATGGCGCGGCGGAGTTGTCCTCTGTGGGAAAAGGGGGGTTAAAATTTTCGGCGGAATTGTCCTATCCTATGAGGGGAGCAGGGAATTAAAATCTCAGCGGAATTGTCCTGTTCCGCTTAAAATTGCAAACTTGTTTGTTTCGTGATAAGAAGTTCTAGCTCACTTGTTCTGTATAGAAGTTTAAAGGCGATAACAACGCTAATCAGGTAACCTAGCTTTTTCTACCGCCAACACTTTCCCAGACGGGCTAGAAAATGGTGGACACTGTGCCAGCTCTTATCATATAGGAGTCTTAATATTATGCATAAAGAAATTTCGTTTTTGAGTGAATTTTTCGGGACTGACTTTTTGCTATAATTACACGATTTCAATCCTTCTTTTCTAAAACATAATACAAAAAATATATAACCTACTTTATAGTCACCCTCTTAAACTAATTCAGTTGACCTGGACAAGGGCACATGTTGAAACCTACAGAAACATCTAGGCCAAACAAGTTAAAAGAGACAATATTTTTTATGAAGAAATTATCCTTTATCTTTACGTCATGCATCCCCATAAGGCAACTCTTTATAACAAAGCAATGTCGGAATGATAATCGGATTGATCATCGTCCCCGAAAGGAAGAAATACTTATGCTGTGATAAAATCAGTAAACATTACATTCGTTAGTCCCCACAACATAGCGACCTTTTTGTACTAGTTCTGTAATTACACGATTTGAAGTCCCCTGAAAACAAAATTAAGTATTTACAGGTTTTTCTTGCATGACTAACTTTTTGCTATAATTATACGAATTCAATTGTACTTTTCAAAAAATAAAATAATACAACAAACGTATATAACCTTCTTTTTCAGTCATCCTCTTAAACTAATTCATGTGAATTTTGGATGTTTAAGGGGAGGGGGTAAAAACGATTTTCGGAGGCAAATTTACCAAAATACGTATTTTCGAGTAAAACTCTACCAATAACAGCACAAAAATATAGAAAACCGCCAAGAGTCTTCTTGAGGATAGTTCCAAAAACTCATTTTTACTTTCTCTTACCCATAGGGTCGAGAAAGTATTGTTTTAGGGTCAAATTTTCGAACGTGCGTTTTTGTTATATTTACATGTTCTGAGGTACCCTGAATACGAAAATCATGTTTTTAGCGAATGGTCTGTGTGTCTGTCTGTCTATCCGTGTGTCTGTCTTTGTAGATGCCTGTGTGCCTGTTATCAGCATAGCTCAAGAATAAATAGTAGCAGAAATTCCAAACTCGGTATTATAAATGTGTATCATATAGGGATGCTACAGTAAGCATTTCGTTGAGATGAAGCAAATGGTTCGTGTACAGGGACACTCAAAAGTATTCAAATACATTACGTCTATGGGGGAAATTGCAGATAACTATAGACTGCACTAAACCAAATGAAACAAATATATATTTTTTGTAATACAGATAGTCAACTGGGGAAAAATTTTTGTGTATGTAGGAGCCTCGAGTGGGGGGGGGGGAGCTAGCCCCCTTCACACAGAACTAATTATGATATAAAACTTTTCCGAAGCCTAATTTGAATTGTTTAACACAGGTTTACATAGCAGTACTCGTTATCTTGCCTCTTAATCTGCAACCTGTATTTATAATATTAAATTTCAGGGTAAGAGAAAGTCGTGTGAGTGCACACCAGATTATTCACTTTCTCTTACCCATAGGGTCGAGAAAGTGTTGTTTTAGGGTCAAATTTTCGAACGTGAGTTTTTGTTATATTTACATGTTCTGAGGTCCCCTGAATACGAAAATTATGTTTATAGCGAATGTTCTGTGTGTCTGTCTGTGTGTCTGTTATCAGCATATCTCAAGAACAAATAGTAGCAGAAATTTCAAACTCGGTATTCTAAATGCGTATCATATATAGGAATGCTACAATAAGCTTTTCGTTGAGTTGAAGCAAATGGTTCGTGTACAGGGACATTCAAAAGAATTCAAATACATTACGTCTATGGGAGAAATTGTAGGTAAGTAGAGTTTAACATCTATAGACTGCACTAAACCAAATGAAACGAATAGATATTTTTTGTAATAGAGATAGTCAACTGGGAAAAAATTTTTGTGCATGTAGGAGCCTCGCCTCCCCCTGGGGTGGATGTCCCCCCCCTCGAGGGGAGTAAATTTTCATGATGGGTATCTTTCAAAAGAGCTCGCCAATACCTTTAAAATGAATGGTTGAACCATCGATCTGCGATAATTTAAAATTAAATTATCATTTTTTTTTCATTTTTAAACAAAAAAAAAAAAAAAAAAAAAAATTCTTAAATGTAATATTGAGAATAAATTGAACTTTTTGATATTTTTTGTTATACTACTTCTCTAATATGGAAATCGTCTGCATTATCATAAAAGATAATTTTTTAAATAATAATTTTAATAAATTGTTTTTTAAAAACAGAATTATTTTTTAGTAACCGAATTAAACTCCATATAAATGTAGGTGCATTAATGAAACGGGGGGTTTAGGGGGGTGGTAGCCCCCCTCACACAGAACTAATTGTCATATAAAACTCTTTCGAAGCCTAATTTGAATTGTTTAACACAGGTTTACATAACAGTACTCGTTATCTTACCTCTTAATCTGCAACCTGTATTTATAGTATTAAATTTCAGGGTGAGAGAAAGTCGCGTGAGTGACACACCTGATTATTATTATTATCATTATTATTATTATTATTATTATTATTATTATTATTTTGCGGTTTTTGATTTGGTGAGGGGGAGTCACGAGGGGGCAAATTCGAGTCCTTTTTTTAGTGCTAAATTCGTCCAGGGAGCTGTAGGAGCTGAGTTTCTGTAGGAGCTGAGGTCACAAATTTTAGTGTGTGGCTTATTTACGTGTTTCCAACACCCGTTGTAACGGGATTTTGCGAAAGTCACCCCCTTCCGCCCTTGGAGATGGGGGAAAATAGACCCATTTCCTAGCATAACTTTGTTTCAAATTACCTCAGTAAGATTAATTTTTACGTGTGGGTTGTTTATGCTTTCCCAACACGCATTATAAAGGGATTTTACGAAATTTCCCCCTCCACCTTTTTAAGGGTGCGGGGACGCTTTAAGACAAACTCTGCTCCAAATTATCTCAGAATAGCGCTTTTTTGATATGTCGATTGGTTATGCGTACTCAAGACACACACTACAAAGGGATTTTGTAAAATTCCACCTTATCCCCCTTGGGGGGGGGGGGGGGCAAAATCATGTTTCCATGCGCAACTCTGCTCCGAACTGTCTTAGGTGATTTTTTTTATGTGCGGGCTGGTTATGCATTCCCAATAAGCACTACAAAGTGATTTTGTGAAATTTCCCCTCCCCCCACATTAAGGGCAGGGGAGGGGGACAAAAATCACGTTTTAAAGAGTAACTCTACTCCAAATTATCTCAGGAAAGCGATTTTTGATAGGTCGATTGGCTATGCGCACTCAACACACATAAATTACAAAGGGATTATTTTGAATTCCATGCTATCCTACACCCTTTGAAGGTTGGGGGAGGGGGGGAGAAAAACATGTTTCTTTGCTTAACTCTGTTCCAAATTATCTTAGAATTGCAACTTTTGAGGTGTGGACTGCTTATGCGTATTCAACACAAACTAGAAAGTGATTTTGTAAAATTTCACCCTACCGGCCTTTAGGAGGAGGGGGAGGGAATGAAACATGTATTCATGCGTAACTCTGCAGTAAATTATCTTAGGAAGGAGATTTTCGATGTGTGGGTCAGTTATTTGTATCTAACTCATAATATAAAGATATTTTGCAAAATTCTCTCCTCGTCTTATTTCTTTTAAGAGCAGAGCGAGGGGGAGAGGCTAAAAAACACGTTTTAACACATACACCCCGTGACAAAAAGAAAGGTACAAAGGGTTTATTTTTATTTTTCATAAAATAACATTATCTAAATTGTGCTTATCGTTTATTATTATCATAAAATAACACTATTCCCGGACTATTTTTTGTTTTAAGACTAAATTAGAAAAGTTTTAAGACTAAAATTTTTCTAATTTAGGACTACACTCCGCGACAAAAGATAGGAACAAAGGTTTTTATTTTTTTATTTTTCATAAAATAGCATTATCTAAATTGTGCTGATCATTTATTATCATAAAAAAATATTGTCATATCAAAAACATATTAAATATTTGAATTATATTCAAAATATTCATATTCAAAAATTAAAAAAAAAAACTTTGTTCCTATCTTTTTGTCGCAGTGTGTAATCTTAAATTAGAAAAATTTTAGTCTTAAAATTTTTCTAAATTAGTCTTAAAACAAAAATTAGTCCGGGAATAGTGTTATTTTATGATAATAATAAATGATAAGCACAATTTAGATAATGTTATTTCATGAAAAATCAAAGAGAAAAACCTTTGTACCTATCTTTTTGTCGCGGAGTGTAACTCTCTGCTTCAAATAATCTCAGGATCTCGATTTTTTTAATGTGACGGTTGGTTGGTTGGTGTCGTGTCATGGATAGGAAAAAAAAAAAAGAAATTAAATGGGACCAAAGGTCCTATATACAGCATCTGCGATTTGAAGGCTGTAACCCCTATAGGGCGCGTCCCCGGGTGGCGGATAGGGGATCGCCTCCGTTGGTTTCCAATGGGTGGTAGAGAGGAAATAAAATACTCTCCGCGGACCAACAGGCAGAAGTCCAACCTCTTCTGAGGCTCTGGCAACCCTTTTCATGGATAGTGATTTTGATATAAATGGCGATCATGTTACCGCGTCCGGGGCAGCCGACGCGTCTCAATCTGCAGTCCGGGATGAAGACGACAAGTATGCTACGAGGACCCTCAACATTTTTCAACTGAATATTAATGGTACTCAGAAAAAGAAGTGCGAATTGCAGTATCTTTTGAAGGAGAATAATATACACATTGCCTGCTTGCAGGAAACTAAGCTTAACAAAAACCTGAAATTCGAAATTAAAGGGTATAGAACTATTAGAAGAGACAGGGCTGATAGAACAGGTGGCGGACTGGCCTTTCTCGTTAAAAATAATATCAAGTTCAAGGAAGTTGTCATTCCGACAAATGAAGTTCCATTTTCCAACACTGAGGTCCTAGCTCTAAAAGTATACCTCCCCTATGATACATTCATACTTATCAATGTGTACCACCCCTAATGTGACGGTTATGTATGTGTATGCAACATGCACTATAAAGTGATTTTGTGAAGTGTGGAGAGTGGGAAAACTGCTACCGAGTGTAGCGAGAACTTTAACTTAGATTTTGACGGATTTCAGTGATTTTATTGTTATTATTATTAATAATGATATGGTATTTTGAGAATTAATTTCAATATAATGACCAGCGAAGCGGGCAAAGCCTGCTAGTAAATAATAAAGTAAAGATTATAAATGAATAATCGTTTGAGTTCTGCGTGATAGGCACATTGCGCCCGACGACAGTGAGTTAAGCATTTAATTGTATAATGGTTTTCGATATCATCAATCTGTCTTTCAATATAAAAGTGTCACGTTCAAGTCCCGAATAGATTTAGGAATAGATGTTCAAAGAAGTTCTCAGAATCAGCTTAAGATGTCAGTCTTGTTAGCCCTAGTAGTAAAAAAAAAAAGTATAGACAATGAAGCGAAACAAAAATTGGTTTCATCGATCAGCTAGTATTGCTATTGCTAATATATATAAAGGGAATATATTACGGGGGACTGATTTAAAAAAGAGTGAATGCATTAGCGTACCGTCTTCAGTGATACACTGAAGACGGTACGCTAAATGCTACCGAAACAGCTGTCTGCTTTTCTATTATTTCTATTTGGCGTTCTACACGTTTTTGGTTGCCTTGCTCATAACATTACTTTATATAAGACTAACAATATCCTTTAATTGTTTTGAGCAGTGTATTTTAAGAAAAGTTTTGATACGAAGACTAGAAAAAAAAAAAAAAAGAAAAAAGAAAAAAAAAAGAAACAAACTAAAAACAAAAAATAAATTTTGAATCACCCAGTAAAAAATTAAGACGTAATATGCATTATAGCATTATCAAATGGTTATGAAACATCCATTAGTTATCTGTATTTATTATCTGAATAACCACGTACACTAAGGGACACACACACACACACACACACACACACACACACACACACAAAAAAAAAAAAAGTCGCACTTGGATATTTTCCATTTCTGTTTCTGCAATCGCCAGTTTTATTGTTTTAAAAGTAAATTTTCGAATGGATTTTATTACGTTGTGTTTCACGTACAATTTAGGATTGAACCAAGTATTAAAAATAAGATGCTATTGTTCAAAAAATTGTAATTTAAGAAAGTATTTTAAAGATTGAAAGAATAAGGCAATTAACGATACCACAAAAAATATTAATTTTAGAGTGAAAATAAAAAAATACTTTAATACGCGAGATTTCAAAATGATTAAATGTTAACGAAATATTGGTGAGCTGATTTTTAGAAAGATATCAAACATTTTTGGCTACTTAAACTGGAAATTTGTCTCTAGGCGGCCACGTTGCTAATCCAATAGAGATGACCGCATGTTAAAAAGCCAGTGCTTAAAAGATTAGTTTGCATTACATTTAGAACATAGAAAGGATTTAAAAAAATGCCTTTAGTAACATAATTTCTTTAAATACAGTACAACAAAGATTAAACAAAGCAAGTTTAAATACCAAAAAATCTGAAAAAAAAAAAAAAAGAAATCCATTCTTAGCGAAAAGAATTAAGAAAGCAAGACGTTAGAGGGTTAAAAAAAATAAAGAAACAATCAGTTATCAAAAAAAGTAAAATAAGGAAGCAAATATACGTTGGAAGGCAAATAATTTTCTCATATAACATTTTAAACATCAAGTAATAATATTTATGCTTTTCTTGTTTACCTGTTAAACTTGTGTTATGAGTTATGTTTCCCCAAAGGAAGAGAATGTCTTCCAATCTCTGCATTCAATATATTCATAAATAATTATAAGATTAAAAAAAAAAAAAAAAAAAAAAAAACTTTTTATATACCATGTTTTAAAATTTCTGATGAATCATAGAGCTCTTATCAACGCGCATAAAATTTTTAAAGTGATACTGACGTCAATTTTTGTGAGATGCATAATTTAACTTTTTATAATTTTTTAAAGTTCACGTTTAGTTAAATGTATTTATTTTTAAGTCGAAACAAAATGAACTCGTAAAATTTTTTTGGCAACAAGTAAATTATAGCTAATATTTTAATGGCTATTTTAACGCTATTAGAATGTTATTATTTTCATATTTTAATTAATTATAAGAAAACTAATCAAAAATTCGAAAATCAGACTTCGAAGTATTGTGTTGTCACCGGTTTCTGAGCTACTGTGAAAGTTTCAAATGTCTAGTTAGTAGGGAAGTTAGTTAAAATTCGATTGCAAGATTTGTACCGGACAAACAAACAAACATACATACAAACAAGAATAGAAGTTAATAAAAACATGGTAAAAAGCAACATAAAAAAATTCTCTGAAGAAAACTATTTTGCGTATAGACCCGCAGTTATAACCCCGGGTCTTAAATTATCCTTACTAGACCCGCACCCGATCTGCAAAGTGCTTAACCCGAGTCCTTAATATGGCATTTTACTGAGGACTAAGATACTCGCGAAGTCAATCAATCTAAATTTTACGTCAACATCATTTAGATTTATTAAAAAGTTTTAGTTTTTTAAATTTATTATCATAAAAACTGTTTACGGCAATTAACACTTTCTTTAAAAAATTACGAGATAAATAAAATATTAATCGGTTTTCCGGTACTAGAAATTATAGGTAGTAAAGATATGCAATTAACAGCTGCTTAAGTTTCACATTCTTTGTGCTACGAAATACGTGCAATATGTAAAATAATCCGGAGACAAATATTCCCATGCAATTTTAATAATTTTTCTGGCAATATATGCATTTTTGCTAGCAATAGGTATTATGTTGTGTGCTGCACTCATGCCCACTTTTTTCGTTTGATGAAGTGTGGTATTATTATTTCGATGCGAAACAAATATTGCGAGATTTTTACAGATTGTGGTGTTTGCGTTTATTAAACTTTAACACGAGTTTTTTTTTTTTTATACATTTTCCTTTTCTACAATATACACTACATTTAACTATATTAAAGTTATAATTATTTACAACACACAAGAAAAATATCCAAAATAACAGTGGAACCAAGATTTAATTTTTTAAATGGCATTACAGTCGAAACTCGTTAACGTGAATCTCTAGGGGAAAAAAAGTTGTTCATGTTATCAGTAGTTCTTGCTGTCAGTAACTAATCTTCATTTTGATGGAGATTGTGGAAGCAGTTCAAGTTAAAAGTAATTCACGTTAACGAGGTTCGATTGTATTTAAACTATGCTGTTAACACTTCTTAAAGTGCAACATTTCATGAGTGAAAACAGTGAGTCAAGTCAAAAATTTAAATGTTTCATAAATCTATCGTGCATTCTTTAGTCTAAAATTAATTAAGGATATTATCTGACTACAACTGATAAGAAGCAGTAAAGTAATTCATAAAATGTTCTGTCTCAAAAAATTTCAAATTATAACTTTTTTTTTTTTTTTTTTTTTTTTTATATTTTCGGCATTAAAAAAAAAATGCATTTATTTACGCGTGAATGATAAAACTAAAATACGTCTTTATAAAATTTTATAAAATTTTTAAAGTTATAATGTTGTCAATTTTGCTAAAGGCATGAGCAAATTTAATTTTTGATAAAGTTTTAATTTTATTATTCACAAATAAATATATATAGTTTTTTTATGGCGAAAAAAATGTGAACTTTATACATTTTGGTATCAGGTTAATATACATTATTTAGTTAATCATTTTAAAGGTAATATGAGGTTTTTATATATTCATATTTTAATTAATTAAAAAAAATATATATCATCAAAAATTCGAAATTGAGGCTTCAAGATGTATCATGAGAGGTCAAAACGGAGCTCCATGCGAAATTCTGTGCCTACGCAGTCAGTCGTTTACCTGTAAAGTGATAAACACGCACAAAATAATCTGGCGTGTCACTCACACGACTTTCTCTAACACCCTGTATTTTAATACTATAAAGACAGATTGCATATTAAGTCTTGAGATCAATAGCGTAAGAGAATAAAGTTTAATTTACTTTTAAAATAATCTAAAATAGGTTTAGGAACTGTTTATTTCACACGTAATTCTGTGTGAAGGGGGGGGGGGGTTAATCCCCCCCCAAACACCCCGCTCAATTATTGTGCATGCAATTAAAAAAAAAAAAAAAAATCAAAGCTGTTATTAATTTACCTTCAAACCTGAGTGACAACCTAACACAGACTTCAAAATACCAAATTCGAATTTCCTGCGGCTATTTGTTTTTAAGTTATGCTGATAACAGATGTGCATACAGATCGACCGCTAAAAACTGGAATTCCGTAATCAGGGCACCTCAAAACGGTATTTTATGCAAAAAACCAGATTTGAAAATTCAAAAAATATTTTGTTTACAGTAGAGATGGGCGTTATTTCACGTAACATATTAAGTAATATTATTATTGCATTGTATCCTATTAGCATGGTAATATAGTACTAAAAATATCCTATTAAAAAAAATAATATTTTCAACTTTATCCCGACACGCAAAACAGACGAGGAATTTCTGGCGACAAAACTGATATGATACACTATCATGCAAGTAAAAAGCTTGAATTATTTCTTTTATACAATATGTAAAATACAAAAACAATAATATAAACGCCGACTACTACCGAAATCCATGTCATACGAAAACTAATCGTCCAAATCGCGTCATACGGTAACAAAAAAGTACCGAGTAATGAATAAAACACCTATCTTTTCGCATCTAACTATTCCCGCACCCCTCATGTTAGATACAGCATCATACATAAAGAGATAACGAAGTGGAGTAAAAGACTCGCATCACTTTCCGCACGCAGATGTTCGAATCGATTCGTTACTTCACCTCTGAAAAAATACCGTATCTCAGTGAGGAATATATACGATTTCATGCAACTCTGTTACTCAGTGATATTCTCAGTCAGTAATATCTTTCCATGTTCATAAAATCATCGTTAAATAATAATACCTGCAGCTATATTATTTTTTTAACGATAATTTTGTAATGATAATATTTTCTAGAATGTATTATGGAATATTCCTTGTGAAATATATTAATCAAAATAATTTTAATAAGTAAGATAATTTTAACATCATGCTAATATTATTATGCCTATTAACTTAGAAATGATTTTTTGGTGTTGATTACTTTCCATGGGATAGTAAAATCGTTTGGGCATAGAGTTCGTTACAGGATTCTCTTGTTTGACAGAACACAGAAATGCTTACAAGAGGGGAAGAAAGTGCACTGTAAAAAATGCTGCAGTAAAATTACGGGCAAAGCCCGGCAGCAGAGATTCCAGACAAAGCCCGTAAAGAAACATTTTGACGATGAATGATGTATCGCCAGTAATTTTACGTTGTGATGAAACATATAACCAACTTGTAAACAAAGTAGTTTTGCCCGTAAAATTAAAAGGGAGCTCGGTATATTAAAATAGTAGCACTGCCCGTAAAATTAGAAGACATCTCGGTATGTTAAAATAGTAGTGTTGCCCGTAAAATTAAAATAGAACCTTGTGTGTTAAAATAGTATTGCCCATAAAATTAGAAGGGTGTTCAGTATGTAAAAAAAAGTACTAATGCTCGTCAAACTAAGAGAATTTTGTATCTTTTACGGCAGCACTAAACTATGTTTGATATAAAAGCTTATTATTTATTAAGGGAACTATATTACGTCTGTTTATTCAATGAAATAGGTAACAATTCTTATGGTTTTTGATATATTTTTACAGCTATGAAATTTTTAAATTACGTTTTCTCAGATTTCGTTTTCACACAAATTTATGATTTTCAAAATGCTAAAACTGCTTCATATATTTAAGAAGAGACTTAATTCTTTTAACGTTTAACAGAACGTACTTAAAAGAGTTAAGAATGGGTTTTGAAATTTATTGATTAGTCTTCGTGATAAAAAATAGAAAGTGAATGTCTATGTAAAAATTTCAGGGAAAAAAAAAAAAAAAAAAAAAAAAAAAAAAGATTTTTGTTATATTTTAATTTTTAATATTTTTTATTTTAAAGATATTCCAAAACCCATCCTTAATTCTTTTAAATAGGTTCTATTAAATATATTTTTTTCTATATCTATTTTTATACCTATTTTTTATATCTTTTTTTTTTTTTTTTGTATCTATAGAAAGTTTAGCATTTGAAGATCATGAATTGATGCAAAAAAAATGCAAACTGAGAAAACGCAATTTAAATATTTCGAATCTTGAGGCGGGGGGGGGGGGGGGAGGAAGCATCAAAAACAATAAGAACTTTTGCCTGAATATATATTTCATTGAACAAGCCTAATGTAGTTCCATTTATAAATATTAAATGGAAATATAAGATTTTATATGACACCTACAGCAGTACTGCGGTAAAAAGTACCACGTGTCCTTAAAAAAAAAAAGGATTACGTAGAAAAAAATATACAATTCTCTGTTTTACAAGTATATGATTATATGCAAAATTTTCTATCCCCCCCCACCCTGCAAAAAAAAAAAAAAAATATTTGTATGAATATTACACATAGATTTCCAATAGAGGTCAATATTATTAAAACCTCTTATCAGCTTTCCGATTTTCTTTACTATAATGGTAAACCTGAACGTAAATGCTTTTGTATTTTCAAACTATGTCTATACTATTCAAAAAATGAATATTTTTAACTGTTAATCTGCATACTCTTCTTAAAACCTGTCTCTTATAGTCTCATCATTACAAAATATTTCCAAAATGTACATCTTTATTTGAATTGTTAAAATCTTTTACTCTCAGATCGTTAACTTCGGTAATTTTAATACATCAAATACAAAATTAAGTGTATGTTTTAGAAATATTTAAAAAAAAAAACACCCTTTAAGATGTCACAGAAAATATAGTTATCAATATACATACATTGAGGAGATAGTTTTTGAGATTGCGATAGCATTCCACAACCATAGGATTAGAATTTATGAAAGAAATCATAGAGCTAACTGATAAGGGGGGACCTAAGTGGCTATGCTCATATCATAAAAGAAACTCACAAGCTGTTAATCCCACGAGTTCGTATACTTGATAAATTATTTGATTGCACTGTTTTTAAATTTTGGTTGCAGTTTTTTTGTTCTGAGGTAAAAAAAAAAAAAAAAAAAAAAAAAAAAAAAACTGCATATGAAATTGAAAAAAATATGCAATTAAAAAATGTTCCAAGAACCTGCTGCCATGGATTAACATTAGCTTGTCTCTTCATGAACGTAGCCTCTCAAATGTAATAATATGTGTAATCACCAATAATATGATCACTAATCAAATTTTTAGATATTTAGAAATATTTTACTGATATTTAGAAATATTTTTTTCTGGCATTTTTAAACTTTCATTTACCACTAAAATTTAACAGAAATTTCCCATTTATTAAATAAGTCAAAATTTTAGTGGCAAGAAAGAACTACGTAAAATGTGGCAATTATGTGGCAGCTATAGTTCATAACATTTGTATTCAGAACCTAGAATTACGTTTAGATGTATTACATTTTTTCATCAAATTAAGACTGAATTTCATCACGAAAATAAAACTTGTTTATGCTTAATATAGCATTGATAAAAAGAAAAAAAATATTCATATTTCAAACGTATAAAACATTTGTTTAGTAGTTTGTAGCCTACAAAGATAGTTACCAATTTCTAGAGTTAACATGAGATACTACTGTATTCAAGATATCTTTTCTAACTTCTACTATAGTACTTTATAAAGTTATTCTTTTATATGTGTAACTTTTTTTACTTCAAAGAGAATTTATATCAAATAATACAGAAAAATCATAAATGAAGTTTTGAAATTTCTTATTTGTTAAAGAATATGTAATATTTTTACTTTCAAAATTTTGTTTGACTGAATCTTGAATTAGGATTAATAAAAAAGCTTGCGAAATCTGGAAATTTAGATATGAAATCAATGCCATTATATTATTTAAGTATGAGAAAATATGAAAGACTGTAAAACTGAACATGAAAATATTCAGAATAAAACAGGAACAAAATATATTTAAAAAATAAAATTTTAATATTTCTAATGGGATATAAGACTCTTTGCAAAAAGATTCCCCCTCCCCAATTTTTAATTCAACAGGAAATTTTTAAAATTTTCTTTCTACACACCTAAAACTTTTGTGAGTGAAATTATTCGTAGAAAAACTTTTGTTTTGAGGAATACAAAAGCATAGGGAAAGAATCTTAAAATTAAAAAAGTTTCTAAACAATATGTATATACATTAAGAAGAAGAAAAAGTACTTTTGAATATTTTTATCAAGAACTCATCCAATATAAGAAAAGAAAATATTTACAACATATTTATTTATTAAGCATATTATTTTCAATTATTTACTACACATACATAATTAGAGATTAAATTATAAACTCCATATTGATTTATATTAGCTTCATTTGACATTAAGTTTTTTCACTTTTGCATTTATATTCGATCTTCTGGTTCTTTTGGGTGATTTCGATCTTTTTTCTCGTTTAATACACAAGCAGGCCCTATTAAAAAATATATAAACATTATATTAATACATACTATTTATTAATAGACGATGCTACTCTACTACTTACATTCTAATAAATATTGCAAATACTAAATAAACATACAAACACAATTTCAGCTGTGTCTCAAAAAAAAAAAAAAAAAAAGAAAGAAAGAAAATCCTAACTATTAATTTATTAAACACCACACTTTGAAACTTCATTTAGATTCAAAAAAAAAAATTATTGAAAATTCATGAGATTAAATTTTCCACAATCCTAAACCACTAATATGAACTTTTTGCTCTTCAGTTTGTTTCTTTCAGTAGAAAGCTTATGAAAAATTCAAACGAGGAGGAGTTACTGCAATTAAGGCATTTACAGAAGAACAAGTTGAGAATAGAATTAACCCGATCAGGTTATCGTATTTTTCGGCACCTTGTCAGTTTATCATAGGTTGCTGAAGACCCGGGCAATGTTAAAACACGTAAATTGTAATGAAAGAAAATGTGATAAAATTCTTGAATACTTCTAATTTAAGGGCAGACAATGAATATTCCAAAATAAATTTAAACAAATATTTCATATTTCATCAGAAATACACTCATTTCTATAAAATTCCGGCATCTACTAAAAATTTATAACTTTTGAACAAATTGAGATATTTGAAAAATTCAAATTGAATAATAAAGTTTAAGAATGGTATTTTTACGAAAAAAGTCATGGACACGGTACATAGGTATTTCTTTTATACGTGGATTCTGACGGATGAAACATAAGAAAAATAGCTCGGGTATCCAATGACCCACTATAACCTGATCGGGTTAATATTATTAAATGTACAGGAATCTTAACAAAATATAACTCTAATTAAAAAGAAAATCACAGTTAAACGACGCTATTTATTGATCATTATATATAGAAACAATACTTCTTCAAATACTGCCAGCATCAAGGCTTAATTTCTAATTAAAAAGCATTAAAGTCTAACTACCACAGCGTATGTATCCTTCTAAATATTTATATCATATTTTTTACAGTTTTTTTTTTTTTTTTCGCAGAAAAACACTTTTTAAAATATGTGATTATAATGAATGAAAAGTTATTAAGTATTTATAATTAAGCGAGGTTGGTTGGTTCGTTGGTTGTAGGATTTAAGGCCGATTGACTCCGTATGTGTCCTAAGCATACAGTGGGAATGCCGTCAATGGGGGTCTTTCTAAGGGGTCCTAGCTCGTATTTACGCTAGTTTCGGAGGAAACCATGGAAAACTCCGAACGGTTAGGTCGATGAGTGCGAACTGGGATCGAACCCGGCACCTCCCATCTACCAGCCTTCAGCGCAGAACCGCTCGGCCACTGGTGGGCATAATTAAGCGAGGGAAAGTTCAAAAAATCTGAAAAGGATTTTCTTTCCTTATCAGATAACAAACTAAAACAAACAGACGAAACACATTCTATAAGTTACATAAACACATCGTTGGGTATTTTAACTTTTAAAACTATATTTTCGGCTACAGCAACGGGTACTAGAGAGCGTATACTTACACGTGTATAACGCAGTATTTATAAACATTAAGATGAACTTTACAAGTTTTGTTGGGTTTAATCTTTTTTTATATTTATTTTAATTTATTACTCGAAGTATACTGGGCCTGGCTCAATTTCTGGGAGAAGGGTGGGGGGGGGGGGAAATTCACAAAATTTTACGTTAAAAATATCTTATCTAAATACCCCAGGTTTTTTTTTTTTTTTTTTTTTTTTTTTCGTGTTTTGTTAACTGTGTTTTATTTATATATATGAAGAAAATTTTAAAATAAAATATCGTTTGACTAAGTGAAGTAACTTTATTAAAGTCAGAAACATATTGACTTTTTTGCCAAAATAATTTTCCCAATCAGTCTTGTTTTATCGCCTGCTATAGATCATAGTATAATAACAACCTTTTTTCTTTCTGGAGGAGGGGAGAGGATTGGATTTTCAAAGAGGGAATGAAAAGTAGAAAGTGCCACGGGCACAAAAATTTGTGACTCGGGCCCTGAAAGTAGAAGCGAAATTTAGCACAAATTAAACTATATTTAGCATACACATGAATTATTTAGTAAGAAAACACCTAAATTTATGATCTGTAATCCGACAAATATGTGCAGGCTTCTTAGTACATGCTTTTCGCAAGCGTTAGAAAACTTAAAAATATAAATACGATACATATTAAAAAAAATATTTAAATAATTTAAGACATAACAAACCTTTAACTAACTTACCTTGGTAATTCAACTGGCAATTCAAAAAGTATACTGTTAAACTTGATTTTCAATATCTGTATTGAAGTGACGGAAATCAAACAGTCGGGAGCAATCGGGCATGTTTGTTGTGAAAATAAGAACTTTTATTTGCTATTCCTTTTCTATAACAATGCTCTGTAGAAAATATGTATATATTGGCAACAAAAATTCTATGAATTAAAATAAGAAAACAATAGCTCTTCTATATCAATCGCTCTTTGTACGAATGTGTACATAAAATCTCTCAATCGATAAAAATACAATTATATTTTTCATTACAAATATGGAGTGTTTTTTATGACGTCACAGAAAAGCTAACACTTTACATTTGAAAAGATTTGACCATAAAAATACAGTTTTATGGCATATTTGAGCTATTTTGGTAGATTAAGGATCCGCGATTGTAATGAAATGCTCGCCCTCTGGTGGGCTAAGGTGAAATTATCACACAACTGCATATCCTCATATTATGCAATCGACTTTCCATGATGAAATGGCGGAGAAAGAATAATAATTACACGTGGCTGTTATATTTACTAACAACTGCAGTGTTCAGAGAGCGCCATCTATCGATCATTACAAACGCGGATTACATGCAAACGGAACGCTTGCAATTTTGATGACGTAAATTTTGTAAATTTGTTGCAAATACAGTCGGCAGCAAAAGTAACAGAGCACTAGCGAAAATTCCTATGTAAAAAAAAAATTTAAAGCAGATTTGTTAAATAAATCCTTGTCGAATCCTGTTCTTAGTCAGTCTAAGAACACGATTCGACAAGGCTTTATTTAACAAAACAGTGTTAAGTGTGCTCTTTTCATATAGGAATTTTTGCTAGTGCTCGGATACTTTTGCTGCCGATTGCAGTCATACATTTGGAACGCCTGCAAACGGCTTTGCAACTGGAAGTGTTTCATTTGTATGTACCCCTAACGGCTTTTGCCCGTAAAAAAAAAAAAAAATCCAGTGTTCCACAATTATACTTTCATAACATCAATTTACGGACAACGACCGTTTAGCTGGCAAAACGGTCATTTCCCGTAAAATTATATGGTCAGTTCCTAAATTGTACTTTCAAAACATTAATTTACGGATTATGACCGTTTAGGTACCAAAACGGTCATTTCCCCTAAAACTATACGGTCAAATACCGTTATTTTGCATTTTTTTTTTTACAGTGTGACTGATGTTTCTGTTTATGTTTACGGATTGGGGTGTTTTTTAATTAGATTTCGCAGGTAGCTAGAGCTAGGAGGATGTTTATTTGAAATGATGATAGCAGATGGCACTCAAAGTACGTAATAGCATGTGACGCATGCCAATGTACTTAGGAAGATTTTACTTTTTCATATGTTTTTAAGTGGCGATAAATTCGATAAGAGGGTGTATATTTGTATTTCGCTTTTCATTTTCATATTTATTTTAATCAATTAATTTCTTTATTAGATTTTTTTTTTTTTTTTTTTTAAGAGACTTTTTTTGTGATGAGTAAAATAATTAATTATTTATGGTCGTATATCCGTACAAGATCCGATTGCGAAAATCGCATTATGCGATTTTGCGAACGAAATTTAAATTTTATAACTGTTCCGAATTTAAAAAAGCATTTTGAAAGACGTCATCCCACTTGGAAGTTTATTTTATTTTATTTTTTTTTTTACCTAAAAACCATATATAAGCATCTTGTGAAGGACTCTTTAAAAAAAGAAGAAAGAAAGAAAGAAAGAAAAAAAGTAAAAAAAAAAAAAAGGCCAGAAATTTAATTTCAAAGCGCGTTTTACGCTATAAACTAAAATTTTTTAAAAATTGTTATTTTTGAATAGTAGTTTCTTTTTAATCAAATAAAATTATATTACTTTTCACATACTAAACATTTAATTCTATATAAAATGTATACATATGTTTTTATCATTAAATCATGTTTTAAATACGCTAGTTAAGTTTTCTTTTTCTATACAATGCACTTAATAATAAGATAAATTAATCTTATCTTTCGTTGAATAAGCTGTCTAAAAGTCAATTATTGTTATGAAATAATTATGGCAGCATAGTTCTAATGCTATTTTTATTTATTTTAATTTAATTTTATGTAATACATTATTTGGCAGTTTAGGATTTGGAATGTTATTCTCTTTTATAATAAAATATTTTTTTTAAACAACTAATTAACATTTTTTGAATAATATAGTTTATATATTGGTATTCTTTGTCACAGGAAACGGAGAAAATACGATTACATTAAGTGAAAATTACTATTCGAAAGTGTTGTTATTCAAAAACATAAATCGTATGCACTATGTACGACACGCCTATATAATGAATTTCTTGAAGTCCCATTTTAATTAAGTAGAAATTAGAAATATATTACAAAAATAATAGGATGTTGAATATATTACCATACGCTGTAAAAAAATAAGTATTATCAGCTGCAAGAAACTCTCTGTGATTGGAGAAAATAATTATTTTCTCCAATCACAGAGCGTTTCTTGCAGCTGGTAATAGTTATTTTTTTACAGTGTAGACAGTACGAAATGAAGTAACCTATTACTGAAATGTAACTGTTTATCCCATCCCTAGTTTACAGTACAGGGATGGAACACGGGCGCAGTATTCACACCACTATCAATGTAAGAAAATTTTCTACTTCTTAAATCAACGATATTATAGGTAGTAAAATTTCTTAATCAGATTCCGGTATGAATTCTGCGCCCGTGTTCCATCCCTGACAGTATAAAAAATTAATTTTGCTTCCCGAGCAGTGTTCGTCTCGACATAATAAAATGTTCCATAAATTACATTCAATAGAAAAGAACGTTTAGCTCAATTTTGAGCAGCCCTGTATATTACCTATAATCAATATGCACTATAAACAATATTGTGTACTTAAATTTAGTCTTACTTCAAAAATCAAGGAACGCGGTAGCGTTCCGCCCCGCCAAGCTAAAACAAACACCCGCCAATGAAATTTACAAAGTAGGAAGTCAATGGTGAACGCTACAAGTGTATATTATGTCGACATAGCATCTCGTACTTTTCGACTACCTGTATCTCAGCTCCCTGATCTCCAAGACATATGATTTTTTGCACAGACCTTAAGCATACCCTTAAGACAAAACATACAAACTTGCATGTCGCTCCTAATTAAGGGGCCTGAGTTATATAACTTTGAAAACCCGAAATTTCCCTGTTACATTCTTCTTCTTCTGCTTCTTGTAATTGTTAAGACAAAAACTTTTGACGGCGATTGAGCCTAGAGTTCTGCAGATAATGAGCTGAAAATTTGCATGGACATTCCTTCTGACCTGCACCAGTGCCTTTTTCAATCAAAAATTTTTTTCGTCGGGTTACTGCTGCCTACGGCAGCGTTACCAGTACTAATCTTGCAATCGCTTTTTAACTAACTTCCCGACTAGCCAGACATTTGAAACTTTCAGGATAGCTCATAACACGGTGACAATACATTTTTTAACACTTTTAGTCAACTGTCTGAGGTATCTACTGCCTTCGGCAGCGTTTATATTATTCGACAGAAAATTTATTTAACTAATTTCCCCGACTAGCTAGACATTTGAAATTTTCAGACTAGTTCAGAACGCGGAGAAAATGCATTTTTTTATTACGTTTAGCCAATTGCTTCGGGTTCCTGCTGCCATCGGCAGCGTTACCAGCCCAACGTTTGCAATCGATTTTTAACTAATTTCCCGACTAGCTAGACATTTGAAACTTTCAGGATAGCTCAGAACACGGCGACAATACATTTTTTAACACTTTTAGTCAACTGTTTCAGGTCCCTACTGCCTTCGGCAGTGTTTATATGATTCGACAGAAAATTTATTTAACTAATTTTCCGACTAGCTAGACATTTGAAACTTTCAGAATAGTTCAGAACACGGTGAAAATGCATTTTTATAATACTTTTAGCCAACTGTTTCGGGTTACTGCTGCCTTCGGCAGCTTTACCAGTACACATTTTTACACATTTTACAATCGCTTTTTAACTAACTTCAAGACAAGCTAGACATTTGAAACATTCAGGATAGCTCACAATACATTTTTTAACACTTTTAGTCAACTTTCACAGGTCCCTACTGCCTTCGGCAGCGTTTATATGATTCGACAGAAAATTTATTTAACTAATTTCCCGACTAGCTAGACATTTGAAACTTTCAGAATAGTTCAGAACACGGTGAAAATGCATTTTTATAATACTTTTAGCCAACTGTTTCGGGTTCCTGCTGCCATCGGCAGCGTTACCAGCACAAATATCGCAATCGATTTTTAACTAACTTCCCGATTAGCTAGGCATTTGAAACTTTTAGGATAGCTCAGAACACGGTGACAGTACATTTTTACCAATTTGAAAATCATTTGAAGGCAAATTTTCTCGAATTTATAAATTTGTCCTCAAATGTCCTTTCAATGTGAGGACGCTGCGATGATTTGTCCTCAAATTGGGTTTAAAAAATTTGGTTACTTTAGTGAAACCCAGTATCAACTTGAGTTTCACCAGAAAACTCAGCTTAAATAACAGCTGACAACATATAAATCACAGCACAAACGATACCATAGTCATAACATACAGAAATAAACTACAATTCAATGGTAGAGAGTTAGTCAAGCAAAACTTTCTATTTCGTAAATCTTAGCGAGAAACTCACCTTAGTGGTCGGAACGGGACTCCTTTTATAGCCCGCGATTAATCCTGAATTTTACAGTAACTTCCGTAAAGTCCGGTTTCCATTGCAGTTGGAACTTCAAGGTTAAAAAATCCATTAATCACGCTCCCGACACAAAGAGCCAAATGTCTTGTCATCAGTTGTACCCTTTTTTTTTAATCAGATTTCGCAGTTACTTGAAAGGAAAGCGTGCAAAATTGACAAAGATATCTCTGAATCTGGCCCCCTCAATTATCTCAGCTCGGGGTTAGAGCCAGGGACTTCCAACCGGTCGAACCAAAACGTCAAAGCATTCCAACAGCTTGACCACATCAAAGGATTCTGAATACCGCCGCTCGTAACGACTTCCAACCAACCTCAGTGGAAACTGCACTTAATAATCGAGTTACAGCTTGGACGATGGGTCTATCGATAATAAAGGTTTTTTTCACCAATATCGTCAAAATAGTTGTCAAGGTGCGATAAAGTCACCAAATTCATCGCCAAGTCTATTACGTGCCCTGATAAAGTGTGTTTTTAACGGAAAAGGATCTTTTTTAACGCGGAAACAAGCTAGAAAGGCGAAAAATTGACATTTTATAATGTGACTAAACCTTTTAGAAAGAAATCGCATAAAAAGAACTAATACTATGTAGAAATCTGTAACACTATATTTACATCCATGCATAACACGCACGATTTTTATCGATCTATTACACAAATACATTCATTATGCATACGTATTAAATTATAAAAGCACATACATAACCTGCAAAAAGAAGTGATATCTCATAAAAAAAACAATACTATTGTAAAAGTCACCCCACCCAACAAAAACTCTTACCTTTCTTATGCATACGTATTATATTTATAAAAGCACATACATAACCTGCAAAAAGAAGTGATATCTCATAAAAAACAATACTATTGTAAAAGTCACCCCGCCCAGCAAAAACTCTTACCTTTCTTAAGCAGCCAAAAAAAGAATTGATATCAAATTTCGCCGCCGCTATTGAATCCCGGGTACTCAATGCCTAGCTTAATGAAGATCTGCCAATAACACTGCATGTATCTTTCTAATATATCCTAATCTCTTTTCAACATTCTTTGTTATCTGTGTTAGTTTTTTCGCTGCATTATAAAGTTATAATTTAAAGTACTTTTACGGCGGGGTGCGTCCCCTATGCAGAAGTTTTAATTAATAAAAAATTTAGTTAGTAAAGATTAAAATATTATTACGCACCCCGCCGTAAAAATACTTTAAATTATAACTTTATAATGCAGCGAAAAAACTAACACAGATAACAAAGAATGTTGAAAAGAGATTAGGATATATTAGAAAGATACATGCAGTGTTATTGGCAGATCTTCATTAAGCTAGGCATTGAGTACCCGGGATTCAATAGCGGCGGCGAAATTTGATATCAATTCTTTTTTTGGCTGCTTAAGAAAGGTAAGAGTTTTTGCTGGGCGGGGTGACTTTTACAATAGTATTGTTTTTTATGAGATATCTAATAGAAAAGAAATTACGATTCCAGCAATTTTTAAGTATAGCCACAGTATATCCAAATACTTTGGGTAAATGAATGATGAATGATTTCCATACAACAATCTTTACAAAATAGGCTTTTATGCATGCAATAAATTTTGTTGTTTCCGTTTTGTTTAAGTTAGCTTATAAATGTTGCATTGTATTTACCAGTAATTTCCTTACAGACATTTGAAATATCTTGGATGTCCCTGTACACGAACCATTTGCTTGATCTCAACGAAAAATTTAGTGTAGCATTTCTATACGATAAACATTTAGACTATCAAGTTTGGACTTTCACTATTATTTGTTTTTGAGATATGCTGATAACAGACACACACACAGACGCACACACAGACATACACACAGACTAACCAAATTCAGAGAACCTCAAAACATGTAAATACAACAAAAATTCAATTACGAAAATTTGACCCAAAAACAATACTTTCTCTACCTTATGGGTAAGAGAAAATAAAAATCTATTATTACATGTAGAGATAAATTTGAAGTACCGTTTCATTGGCTTATTTTAAATAATTCCGAACCAAAAGAGTTATAGATGAAAATCTCTTTATACTAACGATACTAATGAAGCAGAAACGATTGCCATGTGTATATAACACTGAACCGGAAATAGTACCAGAAAATTTATTTGCATTAAGAAATACTAATGGAATATAAATAATATTTGTATGCGAAATTTTGACGTTTCGTGGTTCGAGAGAACTATCTTATAATATTTTTTATAACGCAACATACGTAGGAAAAAACATAGTGAAATAATACACAAGGACAAATAAGGTCACATTCACTAAAAGTTTCGGTTAAAAGAATTTCCGTCTATCTCACCAGTCATTCGCATTCGTCACGTGATGAGAAAATTTCTTCGAACCAAAACTGAAACTTTTTTCTTCTCTTCTTGCTTATGACTTCATATTTAAACAGCTGATGATTATATGATTCATATTACATTCATTCCATTATCTGCTTCCTTTAGAAAATATGCATATTCATTTTCTTTCGTTTCGTGGAACGTAAGTGCTTTTAAGTAAGAGGCAAGTTTGCAAGTTGGCAAAAGTAATCGGATAATCGAATATCACGATATTTAAAATTTTATAAGGTTAATTAGAAATGATGAAAAAATTCTTTGCAAAAAAATGTTTTAATCAATCAGAAATAAATGCAGATGCTAATCAGTCAAAACCCAAAGAAAAGAATGTAGATTTACAGAGTTATAACTTTACTACTGATTTTAAGGAAGAAAAATTTTCATTTACCTGGCGCATAGAAAACATACATAGATGTAACCTGAAGTGTCAAGAATTTTTACAAAGTCCTACTTTTTGTACTAAATTTTGCGGTGAAGCTAAATGGGTTTTAAAACTTTACCCGAGAGGGCGGAAACTTTCTGAAAATTTTAAACAAAATAAAACATGTGAGGAACTTGATTTTGCAAGTTTTTTCTCTGATTCCGTATCCTCTGAATGTGAAAAAGTTGGATTATTCATTCAGAGAATTTCTACTAATCCAGTAAGTTCATCGTTCAAATATCATTTCGTATGTGAAAGAAATTTTTTATCTAATGACACCTCAAAAATTAAGAAGATTTATAGCTATCCCGATACAGGTTTGGCCGAAATTATAACGGATTTGACAAGTTCACCAGAATACGGTAAGGATGATTTATATTGCCCGGAAGATTATAAAGATCCCGAAACACTTATAGTAAGATGTGAAATCTACGTGACCAACGTTTTCAATAACGAAACTCCTTTTAACTACGTATCAGGTGAGTTAAATAATTTTATTATTACACGTTTTTATTTCACTGTTTTTGTTTTTTTATTCATGTTTGTAAATGTGGAATCAAATCTAAGAATTGAAATTTTATTAATTTCTTATCATCTGAATGAATTGAAATTTTTACCTGCATGTATAACTCCGATGGCAATACATTCAAGTAGTAACAAACATAAGGGTGAGTCTCTAAGCTTCAAAATTTGTTTCCGAATTGTAACCTAGTTACCACCAGTAACTGAGAGGTTCTGCTCAGTGATGCCAGATTAAAGATTTTTTCTCCATTTTGGAAATTTTTTGGGCTTCTGGGGACATATTTGCCCTAACAGCACATCCTCTCCAACTGACATCCTCAGGATGTCCTATGGATGAAAAGGACATCTATGGACATCCTATGGACATCTTCGGTATGTACCATGGACTAGTGTGTTGTTAGGGTGGGGACTGAATATTTGTGGGGAATTGTGTGTGGATCTTTGGAATTTTTGGAGAGAAACCTGGGGAAATTTTCACCTTTTTTTGTCTTAATTGGTCTACCTGATTAGTTCACGTTCACTGTTGTGAACTGTAGGGATTTATCCTTACGCGTACGGACTTTTAGCAGTTTCTTTAGCATGTAGGGATTTTTTTGAGGTGCTGTTTTTCCTTAGGACATCCTCAGAATATTCTAAGGATGAAAAGACATCCTACGAACATCCTCAGCGCCCGTTGTCATACACATATGGAATTTAGCATAAATACAATTGATAAGAGGGTCTAATAATACATCTTCACGAATACCCTAGCTGCTGAAAAGATTTAAAAATTTTGATAACTAATACGTATAAAAAGTTAATTAATTAGTGTAAAATTAATTAATTAAAAATTAATTAACAAGCACAAAATTAATTAAAATTTAATTAACTAATCTCTATTTATACAAGTGATGCACTAGTTATTAATAAAGTTAATAATTAGTGAGTATAAAAGTTATTCTTGTATTTGGGGATTTTTTTCAAAAATGATCTTTATTTGGGAAACAAAAATGGGCTTAAATATGCTAATTATTTCGAAAAAATATTTTAAAAAATTTAGTTTTTATAGTAGAAACTGAGTTGGGGATTTTTTTTTGAGAAAAACCCCTGATTTGGAAAAATTTGTAAGCCTGTTTGGGGAATTGAATGTAGACCATTTGACAACACTGGTAACCAGCTTTCAGCTTTCAGCTTTTCTGCTCTCTCACTGGTAAACGTGAGGTGCTATTTCGATCCCATGCGCTCGTCGGTCAAGCTTTTAGGAGTTTTCCGTGTTTTTCTCCTAAACTTGCACAAATACGGACTAGGATACCATAAAAATAACCGCACTGGGGTACTACTTCTCTACCATACCATAAGACCCTAGCGCACTCAATTGTCCTTAACCATAACACGAAACACCGATTTGTAGCCCATTTCCTACCGCCCAATTGAGCTGAAATTTTGCATACGTGTATAAATCTGATACAATACAAGCTCAAGCAACGACGGGCACGGAGGGGGGGGGGATGCTGAGAGCCTAGGACACCAGCTCCAGTTTAACATTTGTTTTCGAATTTCTAACCAATTTTCTATAATCTGATTGAACTGAAGTTGTGCGTACATGTATACATTACACAATCCACTGAATTGAAGTTCATAGTACATTTCGAAGTAAAAGCGTTTTTTTTTTTTTTTTTTTTTTTTTTTTTCTTTGCTTTCTTCTATACGTTTCTTCTATATATAGAGAAAGTATTGGATTCGTGAAAATTTTCGAACTCCAGTTTTCAATGGATTTACACGTTTTGGGATGTCCTGAACACGATTCGACTGTTTTTAGAAAATGTCTGTCAGTCTGTGTGTGTGTGTGTCTGTATCACAAATTTTCTGGACGCTGTATCTCACGAACAAATGAACGAAATTTAATCAAACCTGGTATTTTGTTGAACCCTGACAAAAACTGGTGCTGATTAGATTTGAAGATCATTCACTCAACAGGTGGTGCTGTGATCCCATTTTTTTTTTTCCCTAAATTTTTAACGTGGCAGTATATTACAGAATTTAGTATAAAAGTAGGTAATCAGAGTTATTTTTTATGTGTGATTTTAAAATTAATATGAATTATTGATAATAGTAGTAATAAACTAGGAAAAAAAATTTGTGCATGTGGAAGCATGGGGGAAGTAGCCCCCGGAGGTGTAAATTTTCAATATGGGTATCTTTCGAAAGATCTCGTCAATTCCTTTAAAACGAATGGTTTAATCATAGATCTGTGATAGTTAAAAACAAAGTTATCGATTTTTTTTTTCATTTTTTAACGAAAAAAAAAATAATAAATAAATAAATAAATAAATAATAATAATAATAAATAAATAAATAAATAAAATGGTATGTTGTGGCCACGATATGACTTTCTTCTATATTTTCCTATACAAATTCACTCAGTAAAAATAAATTGTTAAAATTGTTATTTAAAAAAAAATTATCTTTCATGTTAATGCAGACGATTTTCATATTAGAGAAGTAGTATAGCACTAATTATCCAAAAAAAGCCAAATTTATTTTCAATATTACATAAAAAAAAAAAAATATGTTTAAATAAAAATAATAATAATAATAATAATAATAAATAATAATAAAATCGATAACTTTATTTTAAATTATCACAGATCAGTGGTTCAACCATTCGTTTTAAGGTATTGGCGAGCTCTTTTGGAAAATACCCATCATGAAAATTTACTCCCCTCGAGGGGGGTGCGAGGTTCCTACAGACACATTTTTGTTTTCCCAGTTGACAATCTTTATTACAAATATTTTTTTTTTTTTAATTTCATAATAATTATTAAAAAATAATTATCTTTATGCACATTTATACAAAATTTTGTCCTATACCACCATGTTAAACATTTAGAAAAAGCGCGACGGCAACGCAAGCTGTTGGACAATTTTTACCAAAAGTTGATAGACACTAATTTATGTCAATCTGTAACTACATACCAATTTGTATAAGATTCTATAGAGTAGTACCTGAGATACAGTCGCCACAAATTTTTTCACACACATATATAGACAGACATTTTTTAAAAATTGTCAAATCGTATTCTATACCTCTCAAAACGTGTAAATCCATCAAAAACCAGAGGTCGAATATTTTTACGAATCTAATACTTTCTTCTATTAAATATAGAAGAAAGTAAAAATCATATTTCTTTTGATATTCGCAAAAATTTGACTTTCTTTCGCATTTAGTGATATAATTTTGTCAGACAAAAATCGCCTGCATTTATATGCCATTTTTTCGTACTATTTAAAAGGCTGGCTTTTCGATGAAAATAGAGATCATTTACAAATTCATATTTAGATCAAATATTTAGATCAAAATATTTAGATCAAAAACATAATGTGTCGAAAAATTCTCAAGTGCATTTAAATTAATCCTTTGAATGCAAATGCATCCTTTTAATGCAAATGCTATGATACATTTTATCTTTTTATAATATGTCACAAACATTTGTATTTTGATATATGGTCCCTATAATCAGAGTTCAGTTTTCAATTAAGTATCATTCATTTAGTTTTAAAGATACAAGAATGCGGTTTTTTAGCATTGAAAATAAAAACTTTCTAATGGATCAAATTTGTCTAGAGGGGTCGTATAAAAATTTTAAAAAATGTAATTTTTTGAAAATTAACAGGAAGTTATTTTTATTAGCGTAGTTTTATTTCCTATCTTATTCTGTACACTTTTGCAATTTACATTACCCTCTCATCTCTAACAGGTAAAGAATTAAACCACGTTTCAATCTGTTTGGGACAGTGTAAATCCTGTTAGATAAAAATCGTTTGCATTTATAATGGAAAATAATTTAATAATTTAATAAACAATTTGTATTGAATGAATTTTGTGTAAAATTATATAGAAGAAAGTCATGTGGTGGCCACATCATAGTAGTTGATTTTAAGAAGTTGGCCGATTTTGCAACTAGACGACATATATATTATTTTCTAAAGAAGTAAGTTTACAGCAATTGTATAATGAAACGTAATTTGTGGGCAATATTTTGAACTTTTCTAAAAGAATCAGTTATTGAAAATAAATAAATAAAGGAATATAGATAATAATAATAGTAATAAATGCATAATATCAGAGAATGTAAGTTCATACTTAATGAAAACATTTTCTTAAAATAAATAAATAAATAAATAAAAGGGGGGTGGGGTGCTGAAAAAAGGAAGAAAGGCTGAAAACACGTGTAACTTGATAAATGAAAAGTTAAAAATCACTTTTAGCACACATACACATCACATCAGAAGTCACTTGAAGATGCTAGTGTTAGTAAAATAGTGAAAAGCTTAGTGACCTAAAATGTTATATTTTATTTAATTTGAATCTCTTTCAATGTAATATTTTTATTTCTTTCATATAAAGACATTTTTATATCGACGTGTAAAGCGAATTTTAACTTCTTTTTCATTCATTCTTCATAGCGAATATAACATTTTTGTTTTATAAATTAACAACAGATGGCAGCACTACAAGATTACTAAGCTGAAAACGAAGGCATCAACTTCGATGCGAAATCTTAATCATTCTTTGATTACTTTTTAACAATTTTACTTTAAATTTATAATTTTCAATTATTCCTAATAACTTAATTCAAACAAAACTTTTATAGACTTTTTTTTTTTTTTTTTTCTATCGTTATCCGTTATAATGATTGTGTTTGGGCCAAAAATAAATCATCCTCTCAATTGACACAAAGTCTCTTTCTTTCTTTCTTTTTTTTTTTTTTTTTTTTTTTTTTTCTGCACATTAAAAATACTACATAGTACTATGTATATGGGACTATAGTAATTCTTTGATTAAATAAAAATACAGAGATAAAAATTCAATTTTTATTTATTTTTTCTTAAAACTTTTCTACATTGCAGTCAAGAATTACACGTTACTTTCATCGTTTCTTGACATTCCCAAATTTTTCAGTGTAGAATACGATGGATGTGGGTTATTTCAAATTACGGCTTCCTTATTTCAAACAAATCGACATTAAAAGCTGTAATTATGAACATGAAGATAATTTCATATGCAGAATTAATTTTATCCAGATATCGCAGTTATTTCTTTGTAATAATTAAAACTTTACTCTTTGGATGTGGCGGACGTGGATTATTTCAATCAGCGGCTTCCTGAAGTTAGACAAATCAACTTTCGTAGCTGCAATATACAGCATTATCTAGATATACCGATTTTTTTTTTTTTTTTTAAGAATTAATGATATTTCTACTCTTACTATTAACGGCCCTCTTCACTTACCGTCGCCGGAAGCTCGAGCCAATGTTAATCTATTGGGAAATTTTCTTTACAAATAACTTATTAACTAATACATATTTTTAAATTCTGTTTTTACATTCAGAAAATTCCCAAGAGTTAAATTGACGAACTTTTTTTAAAAAAGGTATTTTTTTAATTTTTAATATTTTATTTTGAAATTGCAAAATGAAAAAAATTCACATATTGAAAATTCGTATTTTGCCGCTTCAAAATAAAATATACAAAATTTAAAAAATGATTAAAAAAAAAAAGTCCGTCAATTTAACAGCTGGAAATTTTCAGAATGTGAAAATAGAATTTAAAAATATGTATTAGTTAATAAGTTATTTGTAAAGAAAAATTTCCCATAGAATAGCATTAGCTTCGGCTTCCGGCGACCGACGGTGAATGAAAAGGGCCCACCCTAAATCTTCTCAATATCCCCAAAGTAAAGAATATTTTTTTTTCTTATTTTTAAACTATTAAAGTTCTTAACTCGAGATCAGGCACACGTTATGGCTTTTATATTGATGAGGAAATTTGGATAAATTTCGAAATAATTATTTTAACTGGTTTTTATATGAGTACAGTATCAGGCTTTGCCCAGTTTGCTGGTCACTGTATTTAAACGAAATTTTCTAAACTCTATATGATTTATTAACATTTAAATCAGTTAAAACCTCAATTTTGCTTCCGCAGCCTTCAAATGTGGATATCCTGTTCACAACATTCCTATTCGGTCCCCGCTGCCTGCGGCAGCTTACCTACACGACCCGCAAGCAGGAACAAACGAAAACTCAATTAAAATTTTATTACACAATATAAGGGAAGGCGGGGTACAATGAAACATTACTATTAAAATCAGCCAGATTTGTCACAGAAAGACAGTTCGTATATATTATACAACTGCGTGTTCCAGTTACTTATGTGATTTGGATATATTCGCACTTCTACAACACTAACAAAAAATATTATTCGATTTTCGCCATCGAAACTAACTTTCATTACCAAACGTAATTTTTGAAGTGAAAACTTCTTTAGGCGCGTTTAGCACTTTTGGGTGAAGAAAAATTCTTGAATTTCCGTCATCGTCAGCTGACGCTTTCCATCCTTGTATGATACAAATAATCTTATATATATTATAAATGTGAATGTCCGTGAATTTATTTAACTGAGTTTCACGCCAAAACTGCTCGACGGATTTCGATGAAATTTGTAATGGAGATAGCTTATACCCTAACTTACAAAGTTGGCTGCCTTTTATTCCGAAAAAATCTTTGTTTTTGTTATTTTTATGCATAAAATAGCAATTTTGTAAGCTAATAATAGCAAGAAATTAGCCATTTAAATTTTATTTGTAATTTAATTGTTGCCAAAAAAAATACGAGTTTTATTTATTTATTTTTTTTTTTTCTAACAGGAAAATAAATACATTTATCTAAACGTGAACAATAAAAAATAAATAAAATAAAAATAAATTATGCATCTCACGAAAATTGACGTCATTTTTAATTTAAAATTTATTTTACACATTGATAAAGTGCTAATATAGTTTACGATGCTAACAGGATGTTGTGTACAGGATATATGTTGTAACAGGATATATGTTGTACTAAAATCAGTTTTATTTATAGATCCTCCTGGGTGATTTTTTAAATTGTTGCGTTGAAGTACACCGAACATTTTTCGCCAAGAGGTTTAATTTAGCAACAGCGATTTTAATCTAGGTAGTTCAAGAAAAATGTAACATTTATAAAATATTACAAAACGAAAAAAATAAACTGAAATAGTAGTCACATAAATGATCTATTTTTATCTGAGTAGATAATTTTATAGAAAAAAGTGCAGTTTTAAAAATAGAAAATTTATTTCATCAAGCACTATTTTAAACCTAAAAACCATTAATAAAATAAACAGAATATGAAGGGTTCTTATATGTTAACGAAAAGGTGTCCGATAAAACGCTTTCTATTTTTATGCAAGAAATTATACAAAAAAATAAAAAATAAAAAATAAATAAAAAATCGCTAATATGGCGACATAAATTCAAAAGCCGCCAAGGGAGAGATATAATAAAGTTGTGTAGCACGATAATGTTTAGTTGTTTATTTATTTTTACTTTCTCTTACCCATAAGGTAGAGAAAGTATTGTTTTTGGCTCAAATTTTCGAACGCGAGATTTTGTTATATTTACACGTTTTGAGGTCCCCTGAATACGAAAATCATGTTTTTAGCAAATGGTCTGTGTGTCTGTGTGTCTGTGTGTGTGTGTGTCTGTGTGTGTGTGTGTCTGTGTGTGTGTCTGTCTGTTATCAGCATATCTCAAAAACAAATTATGGCAGAAAGTTCAAACTTGGTATTCTAAATGTGTATCATATAGGGATGCTACAGTAAGCATTTCGTTAAGATCAAGCAAATGGTTCGTGTACAGGGACAATCAAGAGAATTCTAATACATTACGTCTATGGGGGAAATTGCAGGAAAATAGAGTTTAACGTCTATAGACTGAACAGGGGAGCAGCCCACGCTCACCGCTCGAAGAGCGGTGTTGAGCGCTTCCAGAACCGAGGTTCACGTGGGAACGTCTATAGACTGCACTAAACGAAATGAAACAAATATATAATTTTTGTAATAGAGACAGTTAACTGGGAAAATTTTTTTGTGTATGTAGGAGCCTCGCCTCCCCCCTCGAGGGGAGTAAATTTTCATGATGGGTATCTTTCAAAAGTGCTCGAAAATACCTTTAAAACGAATGGTTGAACCATCGGTCTGCGATAATTTACAACAAAGTTATCGATTTTTTTTTTTACTTTTAACGAAAAAAAAAACTTAGAAAAAAAATCATACTTTTTTTTTTTTAATATTGAGAATAAAATGGACTTTTTTGGATATTTTGTGTTAAACTACTTCTCTAATATGGAAATCGTCTGCCTTATCATAAAAGATAATTTTTTAAAATAATAATTTTAATAAATTATTTTTTAAAAAGAGAATTATTTTTTAATAACCGAATTAAATTCTATATAAATGTAGGTGCATTAATGAAACGGGGGGTTGAGGGGGGCGGTAGCCCCCCTCACACAGAACTAATTATCATATAAAACTCTTCAGAAGCTTAATATGAATTGTTTAACATAGGCTTACATAACAGCACTCGTTATCTTACCTCTTAATCTCCAACCTGTATTTATAGCATTAAATTTCAGGGTAAGAGAAAGTCGTGTGAGTGACACACCAGATTATTTTATATACCAATCACTACGCTAATTTAACATACAAATAAATGAGCTGCTGTGTGTGATTGCACTTGCACGCTGTCGGGCAGAAATATTTGATTAATTCAAATTAATATTTAAATAACTAAATAAAGATATGTTTAATAGAAAGCATAGTCTTGGAGACAAACTTGGCGAGTGGGCGACCAAATTTGGTGAAAAATGATAGTTTAGGGTTCCCGATGTTTCAAAGCTCTCCGAACACGTGAACATAGACCTTGAGCTTACCAAGGGATTCTCGATCCAAAAGTTATAAGTAGGTGTGAGTTGATTTTTGCGAAAGAGTACGTAGTCACTGCGATCCAGAGTTATTCAGAGACCTATTCTGAGTCATTGCACTTTAGGGATTGAGCTCTAAGCGACTGGATATTTTTCGTGAGTGAGCGAAAATTTTTGCTCTGGTGTAGTTGATGTTATTTGCTTTACTCCTGTGGAACAAGTGACTATTTTTTGGACTGTCCCAGAACATTCATCGAATAATGACTTATACTGTACGAGTAACAGCTTCAACTGTTTCCAGAATATTCGAAGAATTAACACCAGCTATTGGACAGTTTTCGAAAATATTTGTTTTAATAATAGTTTTGTTGTACAGATTCGACAAGTTCAAAAAATGTTTGATATTGCCAAGGAGGTCCCATACTAAAGCTGTGACGAAAATAGTCGCCAATCGAAATATATTCAATTACAAAGAAATCATTTAAATATAGTGTCCAGCGAAGCGGGCAAAGCCTGCTAATGTATCATACAATGAACTTGCTAATGTGAAGTGTTAATAAATATATACTGTATATTGTTTTAAAATATGGTGCGGCTCTACACGACTTCTCTCATCTCCGGGCACTGTCTCTATTGCAGTTAGACCTCACAAAACCGTGAGAAAGCCCAAAGCTGCCATTTTTCTCACGTTTTTACAATCTGGTGCGGCTCTACACGACTTCTCTCATCTCCGGACACTATCTCTTAAAGATTGCAGCCGGAAACGTTGCAGTTAGACCTCACAAAACCGTGAGAAAGGCCAAAGCCGCCATTTTTCTCACGTTTTTACAATCTGGTGCGGCTCTACACGACTTCTCTCATCTCCGGACACTGTCTCTTAAAGATTGCAGCCGGAAACGTTGCACTTAGACTTCACAGAACCATGAGAAAGACCAAAGCCGCCATTTTTCTCACGTTTTTACAATCTGGTGCGGCTCTACACGACTTCTCTCATCTCCGGACACTGTCTCTTAAAGATTGCAGCCGGAAACGTTGCACTTAGACTTCACAGAACCATGAGAAAGACCAAAGCCGCCATTTTTCTCACGTTTTTAAAATCTGGTGCGGATCTACACAACTTCTCTCATCTCCGGACACTGTCTCTCAAAGATTGCAGCCGGAAACGTTGCAGTTAGACCTCACAGAACCGTGATAAAGGCCAAAGCCTCCATTTTTCTCACGTTTTTACAATCTGGTGCGGCTCTACACGACTTCTCTCATCTCCGGACACTGTCTCTATTGCAGTTAGACCTTACAAAAGAGTAAGAAAGGCCTAAGCCGCCATTTTCTCACGTTTTTACAATCTGGCGCGGCTCTACACGACTTCTCTCTTCTCCGGACGCTGTCTCTATTGCAGTTAGCGCATTAAATAAAATTGTAATATAATTTGGAAAGTGGAATTCGAGATTTCACCTGATTTACACGTTTTGAGGTGTCCTGAATGGGTTTTCTTTTGTATCTCAGCTACTAATTAAAATAATTTCATAAGTAATACAGCATTAGAAAGCTTTGTTGATTTGGAATCGAACAGAAGATTACAGAAGATATTCACAAGTTACTTAGTTTTCACTTCTATCGGCAGTCCCCAAAGACTGCTTTGATTTTTTTTTTTTTTTTTTCTTCCCTTGTTGTTATATGTAATAATAATTTTTGCATCCATTACCCTACTACCGTAATGGATATATTGTGTTCGGTCCAAAAATTAGATATCGGGTTTTCACGTGATTTAAACGTTTTAAGTTTTCATGAGCCCAAAAAAGTAGTTTTTGGCAATTGGTCAGCTTGTATGTGTTTGTATGTGGACACTCTTCTGGCTATCATATCTCCGAAATTAATAAAGATAGAACTACGATTCTTCAGAATTAAGACAGATCTGGTGTAGAGATGAATTTTCCGAATTTTGGTAAAAATTGGGAAAACCGGAAGTGGGACATCAGAAAGCGGAAGTAGGACTATAAGTCATCTTAATAAGGCTCTAACGATTTTCTTCAAAGTTGCTATATGAACACTCTATTACATGTCCTTTCGAATTATATAGTTGGTTAGTTCAGGAAAATTGATGGGCGTATTGCATAAATAGCTCAATTTCAGGTCTCGCAAGTGCGTTGCTTTAAAAACGGCTGTACGAAATTTTTTCAAATTCGCCATATTAACTCCCATTTAAATATCCTTTTGCATGTCATTTTTGTTTTTCGGTCAATAATTGAGTATGCCAAGTTTTGTTAAAAGTTGGTATCTCAAAAATGCTGTAACGATTTTCTTGAAAATTGTTACATAAATCCATTTTAGCTATTCTTCTCTTATGTATTACATGTATTACGTGGTTATTACAGGAAAATTAACAGTCATCCTGCTTAGGTAGGTCAGTTTAGATCTCGGAAATTGGTGTTTTACACGTGTGTCATCTTTCTTTTACCGGAAAAATTGTAGGGTTCTACTTCGTTAGGTCAATTTTATGTCTTTTGATCTTATTATCTCCAAAAATGCGTATTATACGTGTAACAGTGGTAGTGGGTAATGGAAATCGTGTGGTTGTTTCACACCAGATTTTTTTTTTTTTTTTTAATACGTTGTAATCTTTGTGTTGTTGTCTTCGTACCTCCAAAAATAAAATAAAAAGTATAAACATTAAAAGGTTTAAATAATTTTTTATTTAATAATATCAGTGCGCGGTACAATGAAACACTTTTCCTTGTGCTCCAGGTGAACACATTTATTTGAAATAACATGTCACTGGTAAATATAATATCATTGGTATAAAATAACATATCACTGGTTGTCACTAGTAAAATTAAAATCCTTTTATTAAGATAAAATGGTAAAATGATGATTGTTTAGCTACCATTCATATACTATTCATTAGCTCAACCTTGCGCTGCCGAAAGCAGTGGGGACCCGGTGCAAGTTTTTAACCGATGATAAATGATTTTTTTCCCCCTTAAAAATAAAAGTTTCAGTTGAGAAGGAATGTGTGCGCACAACGCACGTATATCTTCACACGTATATCCTCGCATGTATATCCTCACGTACATCCTCACACGTATATCCTCACGTACATCCTCGCACGTATATCTTCACATATCCTCAGCGCGTATGGATCTGCGATGCCAAAGGCAGTGGGGACCCGGTGAGAGTTTTTACCCGATCATAAACGATTTTTTTTTCCCCTAAGAATGAAAGTTTATGAGTAATAACATGGAATTTTGAGAAATCATAAGGATGGTGAAGGAATACGCACGCGCAGTTCACGGGTCTACGCTGTCGAAGGCAGTGAGGACCCGGTGTAAGTTTTTACCCGATCACAAATGATTTTTTTTTTTTTTTTTTTTTTAATTTCCTTAAGAGTAATGTTAATGAGTGACAGTATGCAATTTTGAAATTCCTTCATTATAGTAATTCATTTAAAAATAGTGACCCGCTACTGCCGAAGCTCGCTAGTCACGGTAATAAAAAATGTTTTTGTTTAGCAATTGTAAAGTAAAAAGTAGGGGGGAGGGGATTTCTCAAATCAAACTTAGCGTGCTACAGTTTCTGAAGATGTCGATGGTCCAGGTCTATTCTATTTTCCAGCTCCAGATTATCGAAGTACCTATTAAAAAATGAGCTATCAACATATGTACAACACAAGCAGTATCTGTATAAATGATTATACAGGGATACTATAAAGAATTATAGGGTTTCAGAAGAGATTATTTCGGAACAAAATTGAGTTACAACAATGAGTTATACATGAAAATAAACCGAAAGCATCCAAGATTGACGTCCATACTATAGATGTCCAATATGAGCTCGTGTGTGTGTGGGACTACGGACGAAACTCTCTCCAATGATGACTGATAAACTCTCTCTACGGATGAAACTCTGTTCAATGTTTCTTTAGTAACGCTTGGTCGACCGGAACTTTTGACTTTACATGAACAACCGGTTTCTTTGAACTGTTGATATCAGCGTAGAATTCTTTGTTGAGTTCATGAAGCTATAGATATTCTATTACCATGGTTGGGTTGGTGGTTTGCATTTCTATGCCCGCTGGATTGTTCTCTGAACGGTTATGAGCAATTCACACTTTGGAAATTCTAGTACACAAAATGCTTTCTGCTGTCCAGTCGCCATTTTGAATATCACGCTCGCGCAGCAACCATGGCAACCACACGCACATTGCACATACGCAGCGTAAAAGTGTAGTTAACGCCTTCTCGTTTGCGTTGTCATGGAAACATATACCTTACCAAGTTCGGACGTAGTACAGAGGCTGTTCGCACATTTTTTAGACGATTTTATTTTGCAGTAAGAAAAAATCGTTTGCATGGAGAATTTTATTTTTACAACAGTTATATTTTTGGAAGCTTTATTTATCTTCTGATATTTAGAATTTTTGTTTACATGCAAAAATGCGCTTTTAAAAAGGCAGTGGATGGAAGGATAGGTTTCCGTTCTTTCCAAAGAGAGTTTTTAGTGAAATCTTTATGAAAAGCATTTATCAGGAGAAAAATGGAAAAATGTCGCAACAATAGATGAATCTTGGGTCTATTTAAGTGGTTGCAATAAAAAAAGATCAATTTATTATCACAAAAGTTGAGAAAAATTTTTTTGCTACATTGTTCAAAGCATCAAAAAAAAGTTTTTGTAAAGGATTTATGATTGCCACTGGTTTTTCATACAAGCGCAAGATAAAAAAAAAAAAAAAAAAAAAAATGTGACAAAAGTGTCAAAATCAGCTCTAAATACTATCAAGAACATATTTTAATTCCAATTTTAAAAAATGAAAATCCAGATCTTTATCCACAATGCTATCAATCCGTTGAACTATATCAAGACAAAACAAGCAGCCACACATCGCAATCCGCAATTGCTTTTCTAGAAAAAAGGGGAACAAAAAACGGGAATTAAAACCATACCCTTCACTGATATTCCTGCTAAATCTCCTGATGTATCACTGTTGGATTTTTGTGTTTTTTGACTCTTAAAATCAACATTATCCAAACACCGACTACAACGCTTTGTGGACTTTGGAAAGCCGTTCAAGAGGAGTAGAAAAATATACCTCTTCCGATATTATAAAAAGCATTATTATCATAGAAATTACGATGTAGAATGATAGTTAAGAACAAGGGCTATCAAACTGAACAATTAAAACACGAAATATGAGTGAAATTGCTTCAGTACACTCCATCAAAATCGTCTAAAAAATGTGCGAACAGCCTCTGTAATGTATCAAAACCAGATGATTCATTTGTAATAACCCTGTATTTTAACCCCTTAACTGCCCCGGGCGTATATATACGTTTTTCCATGGTACGATCCTTTGTATTGTACTGCTGCCAGTGAAACTACTGAAACAAATTGACAATGCAATAAGAAAACCTTGAAAGTGATCTTGATAGTATTATCAAAGGATTTACTCATTTCAAGTTGAGAGCGAACGGTGACACTGGAAAACGAATCTCGTAAGTTTTCCTCGGCAGTTAAGGAGTTAATCAAGAAGATTAAACTGAAACGCAAGCAAATGTATTCTATTGGTGAAATTATAAATTTAAATTGAATTGAATGTGAAGAAGTATATATAAAAATACTTCAAACTACAACTTAGTATTAAATGTAAGCATTCTGCAGAACACACACCTTTTTGAGAAACATCAAATTTTGCGTAAACAATCACATTCAGGAGCAATCGGAAGAAGAGCAGGAATATTAATTTTTTTATCTGAGTTGAGCCAGTTTAACCCTTTAACGATGATTTGTTTGCCAGCGAAAAAAAACATGTGACATAATTTAACAGTTTTTTATGCAGCAGTTTTTTAACATTTCCCCCTTGATTTAATCAGGTTTTAAACTTTTGTTCCTTTTCTGTTCGGTAGTTAGCAGCACTATTTCAAAATTTAACAACTAATGCTTTAAAGGATGCTAAATGCACGAGTCACTCGAAGTTTCTTACAAGGAAACATTCAAAAGGTGTCGTCTTAAAAAAATATTGAAAAAAATATATGTGATTCTACTTGTCATAAAACACAGAAAGTGAAAAAATTACCGGCTGAAATGAATTACAGCGACCACAAAAAATTATCAAAATTAAGCATTTTTCGCCATTTAGAGCTGTTAGACGATAAGTTCGCTAGCACCGAGATTGCCGTGTGCGAACAGAACCGTGTTTTGCTTCTCCGCCAAGTACTCAAAATCAATCGCCTAACAGTGTGAAATCGCCAAATATGCTTAATTTTGATAATTTTTTGTGGTCGCTGTAATTCATTTCAGCCGATACTTTTTTCACTTTCTGGTGTTTTATGAAGAGTATAATCACATGTATTTTTTTCAATATTTTTTGAAGACGACATGTTTTGAATGTTTCCTTGTTAGTGTTCGTGAATACGAATTGCTGGTTTGATGATGCACTCATGTCTAGTTTTTTTCATTTGATGAAGAGCTGGACTATTACTTTCAACTGAAACAACTTTTAAGAGTTTTTGTAGTCGATAATGTTTACTTACAAAGTGTTTTATTTATTAAATTAAATATTACTTGAATTTAATAAGGTTAACTTATAGATGTTTCAAACCAAAAATTTCTCGAAAAGGAGCAATGCTATTTTTTTACTTTTTAAAGATTTATGATCAGCTATGTGTCTAATAGCCCTTTTTAAAATTAGTTTACTAATTTTAAGAATAAATTAAGTAGTGAACGTTATAAGGGTTAATATAAAATGAAATGGTATTTCTTAGTATAAAAGAAGCATTCTGTTTTTCATCCAGAACTATAATGTTTTAATCAAGTTCTTTTTTTTTCTTTTTCTTTTTTTAATAAATTTAAATTTTTCTTTTATGTATTTATTTTTCATATTTTATTGAAGTTCACATTCTGCAATTTAATGTAGTCTCTTATTATGTATTTTAATTAAGTTATTTATTTTTTGTACATCAAAAGTTTTTTTCTTATTTAGATCACTGTGTCCATAAAATATTCACGAAAAAGGTCAATGTTTGGTAAAAAAAAAAAAAAAAAAAAAAAATGTATACCATTGTGAGGATACCATTAGTTACTGCTTCAGACAAAATATATTTGGATAGAAAAGGAACATATAATAAGTACATTACGAAATACTCTTTTCATTAATGAACTAATTATAGGTATGCGTATGTAACAAAGTAAGTTGAATTTTTAAATATTCTCGATGCGTCTGCTAAGGCTACTAATTTCTTCAATACTGCGAGTAGGTACATCAACCGTTCTTAAAATGCTCCAATTATGCACGGTAAACTTATTTAGCGTGCTGTCTATTTTGAATTAAACATAAGTGGTGTATGACAGAAAACCAAACGGAAAACGACTTCGAAATGATTTTCTTTTGCATATTCCACATTAAGATAATTACATATATTATTATTATTATTTTAACATTTATGATTGCATGTTCTCTCTTTTGTAATGTAAAAAACATGATTCTATTAAATTCAACATTTAATGCGGGTCATTTAACCTTAGACGTTCATTGGTTTCGAACTGAAACCAAACATATGATATACGTTATGCAACAATTTTTAATAATTTTTTCATTGTTTCAATGGGTTTTTAAACTTTTGAATCTTCTCTGTTCGTTACATTGCGGCACTACTCCGACATTTAACAAATGATGTTTCAGAGGAAGCCAAATGTAGAAGTTAATTTAAACTTCTTAGAAGGCTCGTGTGAACTTTGCTGCTTTGACAATGCACTCGTGTCTAATTTGTTTTTCACCTGATGAAAGCTCCTGCAATTATTTTTTCCTGAAACAACAGATCCGATATTTTGCAATTTATAGTTGCTCCCTTAGAAAGTTATTTATGAATGAAATTATTTATTTTTTAAAAATATAATCAAGTTAATTAATGTGTAGATGTTCAAACCAAAAAAGTTAATATATATATATATATATATATATATATATATATATATATATATAAATGCCTTTTTTATAAACACGTTTACGATTAGTTGCATCATGTGTCTGATAGATAATTTTGAAAATTATTTAGCCATTAGGAAAAAAAAATGTAGTGAACGTTATGGGCCTTTGTGGATCAGTATTTGATTTGTTGGTATAGGTTCGCCAAAACTGTTACCTATTTCTGTGGTATATTGAATGAAAATTTATTTTTTACATTTTTCAACATAGCTGAAACCAATTTATTAGCTAATTTTTTCTGCCTGTCTTCTTTTATATATTTATTTGGGATGGGGAATGCAGGATTGCTATCCAAGCCATATTTTGCCATCACTTGTAGAGAAAATTTGATTTATTCCAATGACATAAAGATATTACAAAAGATTGCTATTTTTAAATAGTGGTAAAAAAAGTACGGGAATCAGCATCTTTGAGTATAACTGAATTATCATGAAATTGTAATATATAAGGAAAATTCACTACAGAACTTTTCTACTGAGGATATTGCAAATAAAATTTATAAGTCTTCTGTAGTGCCACATAACATAAAATAAGTTGATTTATAACAAGTCTTTGAATTGTACTTTAATGAATAATTATTACAAATAACAATAATAATAATAATAATAATACATATTTTTGAAACTTATTACAATATGATAGACGTGAAAAAAGTTTATACACCAGTGTATATGTATATATTTAACAAAATCATAAAAAGTATTTCCAGCACAATATGGACTACTAACTTTAAGTAATAGGATCCTGATTGCCCCTTCCCTCCCTCTATAAAATTTTGAAAAATCGGTGCCTATGGTAGGCAGGTATATAAAAATTTCTTGAGATGATGTTCATATCAAAATATAAAATAAATAAACATCCTTTAATGCATTTTTTTTCTTTGTGTTTTTCAGATCTCGCTAAATCTTCTCTATTCCAAGACTTTAAAGAAATGTTCGAAACCGGGAAGTTTTCTGACATCATTTTGCAATCGAGAGAGGTGAAGTTCAAGGCTCATAAGTGTATTCTTGCTTCAAGATCGAAAGTATTTGATGCCATGTTTCAACACGATATGAAAGAAACGCAAACTAACGTGGTACAGATCGATGACATCGAACCAGCAGTCCTGAGCGGTTTGCTTCAGTATATTTATACGGGAAACGTGGATGATTTAAACATTGGAAAAGCTATTGCTTTGTATTCTGCTGCTGACAAATACTTTTTGGTGGAACTTAAGGAATTTTGTGTTGATATCATATTGGCGAATTTGAAACTGGAAAATGTGTGCGAAATGGCTGTATTGGTTGATTTGCATCCAAATCTCAGGCTGAGAGAAGCAATTTTAAATATGTTTCGCATTAATACAAGCGATATTTTTAAGAGAAAGGAATGGCAAGACCTAGTTGGAGATAGTTGTCGCAGTGGTCTTGTTTCTGAAATATTAAAAGTTGTGTCAACAGATTTTGTTACAAACTGTGAAGATAATTAATAAGGAGAGCACTATATGCCACTATTGATTTTTCATTCTTTTTTTAAAATAATTTTTGGTCTTATTTTCTTTTATATTAAGTATATTTCTATTAACTTCAAATTAAAACGAACATTTTTACTTTAGTAGATTCTTTTAAATTATATGCTGTTTGCGGTATTTAAAGAAAGTCGTTACAGTTCATACACTCAAATATGTGTAGTACCAACAACAAAAAAAAAAAAGGTCATTTTCAAATTTTGAGTCTGTATTCCAATTCGTGTATGATAAATAACATAAATAAATAAAATAAACTTTAAATAGTATTGGTTCTGTCAGCAAGTAACAAATGATTGATGTGGAATAAACATTATTGTTATATAAATTGAATGAAAGCATTATTTTTTATTAATCAAACATAGTATTAATTGTTCTATTTTTTCCATCCTAGTTACATATTTTCATCACAATTTTGTTCTCTTCAAAAAAAAAAAAAAAAAAAAAAAAAAAAGAAGAAGAAGAAGTTAAGGGAAAAAAAAAAAAAATCCTCCTGAAATTGAATTGATAAGAAATATATTTGTGAATACTACAATAGAGACTGTTTAAATCTTGCTGTTAAAAGTTTAAGCAATTTTTGCATATTATGTACTGGGCGACCCAAAAACCCGTCAACATTTGGAGATTCAACAATTCACGGAGTAATATAGGTAATGAGGTAAAAATTTGCACATATCTTGAAATGACATGGGATTTTATTGAAACCAAAAAAAAGGGCAAAAACAATCAACAGTGACACCGCATGAGAAACTTGTATAAAATGAGCCGCACTAAAATGGGAATCATGTGCACCAGCGAACGCGGCACGTTGACTTTATCAGAGAAGGCACTATTAGTAAAGCTGTATCAGAATATATTCTTCGACTACATTTTATGAAACCATGGAAGCTTCTGCGCAAGTGCTAATTCAACGGAACCAGTGTTAAAATAGGGGTGACAGTCACCTGATGCAGAGAAAATAAGCGCTAACAGATCGATGAATTACTGGATGTTTTCAAAATCTCAACCTGTAGTTAAGTTGGCACCCCTCTAACGTTTTGGGCTAATCCTCACTGCTAGTTTTAGATAACGTGGCTACGCTATAGAATCTGCTTTGTTTAGAAGGCCAGCCCCGCAGTGGGAGACCAGACACAAATTCTGCTCAAACAGTTTAGGAAGAAACGAAGACTTTAGCGGATTCATCTATACATTGGGAAGTATGCACTCATGAAGTCGTATGTCGGATTGGCATTCCATGCACAACTATTTAGAGAGCACTAAGGCATACCCTCTAATGATATCCGTATAAAATTCAGTGTCATCAGGAATTATTAAACGTCTATTTAGTGGGATTTAGTTTCAATAAAACCCCATGTCATTTCAAGCATTTGTGTTAATTTTTACCTCTCTACCTATATAATTCCGTAGTTTCAAATGTTAACGAACTTTTAGTTCAGCCGGTATATAATATTCATTTTTTTTTCCTTTTCTTAAGTCTATATTAAACTCATTGCTTTTTATCTTTATCTTTAATATTTATGTTATAAAATGAAATTATGTTACGATAACCTAAGATAACACCGGTCGACATGTAAAATTTTATTTTATAATTTTGGCTGATCTTAATGTTTTTTGGTGTGCTGAAACCGAAAATCAAGCCAGTTTTTCTCTATCATTACTGAGTGCCTGCCTATACAGTTTCTTTCATTACTCTTCCACAAATACAATTATATGGTAAGTTTTGTAGTATGTTTTCATGATTAATTAATCATGGATACTATAGTTGCAATTGCGCAGCACTAGTGCGACGTAAAACCATACCAACCAACCTATTGTTACGATGGTATATGTAAGAAATTGTGTCGATAAACACCCTGTATTGACAAAAATCTATACGTGATAGAGAAAAACGGGCTGAATTTTCGGCTTCAGCACATCAAAACACATAAAGATCAGCTAAAATCATCAAATCAAATTTTGTCAACATCATTTTTGCAGACTTGTGTAATTGATTCTTTATTATATAACGAAATTATAAAATTTAATTCCAGTATTGGTATTAAATTTACCAGTATTTAATACTTAATACCAGTATTTAATACTTAAATTTCTGTTTCAGTTTTTGATTACTTTCTTAAGACGTACGACGTATCTGTATTCGTCACCAACTCTTCCATTTATGATTTAATATGTACAAATGTACTGTACGACTACACTGGTTCTCATAATTAAAAGGACACCCGTTTTTCTGTATTAACAAAACACTGAACACTATTATTTAAACAAATATATTTTTTATTAATTTGAATTTCATTAATAGACTATATTTAAAAATTATTATCATTTTTCTATCTTAAAAAGCTATAAATACGGTCAAAAAGATGATTTTTCAGGTGTTCACAATTATAAGGACAGTCACAATCTTAGTAATTTTTTTTCAGTTATTCTTTAAATTAATATTTTATGGGGTCTCTTTTTAGGGTGAAACAGTCAGACGTTCTCTCTGGTATATATATATACTTTTTTTTTTTTTTTTAATATTCAGTTTCAATACCATTTCATACAGCATAGATGATATTCTGAATACATTTAAACTATTTAAAAATGCTTTCCACTTGTATGCACTTTTCTAATATGATAAGTTAAGGTTTTTCAACTTTTAGGCCATGGGAAAGGCAATAATACAGAAGTTTCTTTCTTCAAGCTATTTCTTATTGCTCTAGAAGTAAAGCAAAAGTGCAAGTCTTGTTGAAAAAAATATTATTACCCCCCAAAATCTAACAAAAATCTGAGAATTCCACATTTAAAATTTGCGGATATTCTCTTGATGTTCATAATAATAGAAAAAATTACTAAATTCATTCTGACGTCAGTAGAAACAGCTCCCCAGAGCACCATAGATCCACCTTTAAAATGCCCGATTCATATCTGCCTTTAAAAAATCTCCTCTGTTTTTTGCTATCTTCAGATCGTGCCAGTAACTGTTAAAACCATTTGGTTAATCAAGAATAAAATGTTTTTCATCCTAAAATGCAACATTTTATCATTTAATATTGTCTTTATTTAACTTTAACACAGACGTTCTTTCCCCCATTACATGCTTATACAGGTTTTTTATTCATTCTAACATATTATTAATTTTTTTAAACATGCATAAATGTGAACCCCAACCTTTCGTAAATAATTACGAGCAAATTCAGCAGTAGTCATTATGAGTAGAACAGTAAGAGGAATTATGAGTCTTCGATCTCTGTAAAACAACTCTGATTTTATATCAGATCTCTTTCCTATCGAACCAGCAGTCCAACGTTTCATCATATTTCCTTCAGCAATTTTAGATCTTCGAATTTCATTAGAAATTCCGCGGATTGAAATTATCCTTCCACTTAAAAAACTCATTTATCGTACTTCACTACACGAACGTTCTTTTTTTCGAATAATTATCAGTAATGTCCGTCCAAGAAAAATTGAAGGCTTATATATGAATTAATCTAGCCCAGTAGTTAACAAATTCGCATGTAAACTGTAATTTATCCGCTAGTAAGTTAAATAAAACGAAAATAATCTTGATTGTCCCTATAATTACGAACATCTAAAAACGTGGAGAAAAATTTTTTTTGCATTATTTTTTATTAATTTTGTTTCATATTAAAAAAATTATAGAAGTTTTGGATTTTAGAATACTAGATATATTAAGTGCACTTAGTATAATCTTGTTCACAATCATTTTTACATTAGTTATTTCAAAGCATAAAGTGTCCTTATAAATATGAGAAGGAGTGTATGTATTATGTACAAAGGTAAACATTTGGTTTAATGACAAAAATGGGCAAGTCACTTGGCAATAAGGGCCTAGTCAGACTTCAGCAAAGCATGAGCGGATATTCAGAGCTCTGTTAAATAGTATACTTAGGAAAAAATGACTAACAGATTTCAGAAATATATTTTAAAATAAAGTTTTCGTTGTGTGATTAATGCTTGCGAATAAATCCGATATAATCTGACTCATTTAAACAGATTGAATAGAAAATTTTAGTGATACATGTTTTTGTTTAAGAAATTCATAACGAAAAAAATAATTAGAACAACAAAATTTTATTTTCATAACGTCTACATATTAATTTGCAGATAGTAAAGGTAATCTAATCTCCAGATGGTAAAAGTAAAATAAAACTTTATTAGTACAGAGAACTATTTGTCTCAATCTACGGATTTTTAGTACGGAGGATTATTAATCTCAATCTACAGATTTTTACGATACCAGTTCTACGATAGTTGGACATTTATCGATATCAAAAATCTATCTAAAATATAATTGAATAATTTGAATGTGATGTTATAATTTGAAAAAAAAAAAAAAAAAAAAAAAACTAACAGTCCTCTATATTAAACAAAATTCTGCTTTTGCAAAAATTTCATCAAAATGTTTTTTTTTTTTTTTTTTTTTTTTTCCCGAAAGAAAAAGAAAAGAAAATTAATCATAATCAGTATCGAAATGGACAGTATCGAAAAAGTTTTTTTTTTTGGAGGGGAGAAGAGTGAAAAGATCGAAATGTTTATATTTTATCAATAAATTCATGTTGATTCAATGTAAAAAAAAACAACTGTTTGCAATATGAAAAGCAATCAACGGGGGTGAGAAAGCCAATTTTGAAATCACTTAAACCTGAACGGTCCAGGTCTTTGCCAAAATTTTATATTTATTTTAGTTTACGAATAATAAAATTATAAAGAAAATATATTAGAATATTTTATTAGACACGATTAATATTGAAATAAATAATTAAATATTTAAAATAGGAGGCATATATATATACACACAATATGTCACACCGAAATAAAGCTACGTGACTGCGTATTGTAACTTGACACGAAACAAACTAATAAAAACAAAACGAATATACAAAGTCTATATGCAAATACATTTTACAAGAAGTAACTACTTTCCTGCCTTTCCTAAATAGGAAAAAATATGAATGCGTAAAAAAAAAAAAAAAAAAAAAAAAAAAAAAAAAAAGCTGATGTGGTCACCACGTAACTTCCTTATACATCCATTGGAATATAGGTATTGTTATGAAAATATTGACATTTTTCTGTGAGGTAATTCATTCGTAAATAAACATGCAGGTTCTAATCCACGAACATTCATAAAAACAAGGGGAAAAAAAAAACTGCTGCTCCATCTACAAATGTCACGATAAGTTTTTCAGGCTTATTACAAAATCTCTCATTGGCAAATACACCGCTTAGATTTCAATAAAAAACAATTCAAGCATAGCTGGCCTATTTTTGCTCTTTTTGGTGGAAACCGATACATTTTACCAAAACAATTAAATCAATTAAAACTGATAAAGGGTTTCTAAATTTGACTATCCTGAAACAATATTTGCTGCCAAATTTGGTCGCTAATCTCTCCGAATAGCCAAGTTTGTAGCTAACAGAGATTTTGGTCTTGACGTAAAATTTGGCGAGTTGACGATCGATTTTGGCGAAAATTTGTAGTTTAGAAATGGCAAAGTTTGAAAGCTCTAACTTCAATAAGAACAGAATTTTGGAATTTTCTGGAAAGGCTAATTAATTTATAGCGCAGAGCTAAATTCTTCGAAAGTTGTACAGATGTCTAAAGGACTATTAAAAAAAAAAAAAAAAAAAAAAGGAAAGAAAGAAAGAAAGAAAGGTGAGTGATTATTGATGATTGTGGACTATAACTTGTCTATATCTTTACGTGTTACTTTTTGTACGGTATTAGAGTAAAAGATGGTAGATTTATTTTCATTTTCATGAAGGTGGGAGTTGACTTAGCATCAAATTAGGCATTCGAATGTGAAGAAACATGGTAGTTTGAGACTCTCAAAGTTTCGGAACTACAACGTCAATAGGAGTCGAGTTCAGGATTTTTTTTGTCTAGCACAGAATTATCTCGAAAATTCTACAAACCACTGACAATACTGTCAATGAATTAAAATTCCATTCAGACTTCGAAATTTTCAATTGTTCCTGTATTAGCGACATTTCTGATCTGTAGTGTATTGAACAATGTTTATATGGTTTCTGTAGTAACAATGACTATTTCATTGTAATGTTTCGAGAATATTCATTGATTATTGATTTCGGTGGCACAAAAAATGAATTTCATTGAACTGTTTCCTGAATATTTATAAAATAATTTACATTCATCATCTAGAATCTGCTTATGTCAGGAATTTCTTTCTACACGCAAAACTGTCGACAACTTTATAAATATCTTTACAAATTGCATTTACGTACTGAATATTCCTTAAATAAAGTGCATTCGTCGACTAGAGAATACTTATGTCTCTAAGAACTACTTTCATAACAATGTCATTACGGGTTCTATATTTATTAAATAAAGTTCATTCGTCAACTGGACCTGTTTATGTCTTTAAGAATTTGTTTAGACATACATACACACACATACGTACATACCGACGTCACGAAAAATCGTATAAAATCGTAGATATCTCTAAAACGGGAGATCGTATAAGACCAAAGTTGCAGGTGCATAGACATCATGACAGTAACAAATGCAAATTTGCAACATTCTACGACCATTCGTTTTTGGGCGATGTGAGATATAATACCCATTTCGCCAATCGGAATTACAATATTTCCTTATACTTTGTAGAAGGAAGTAAAAAGAAGCGAAATGTATCCCCTCGAAATAAAGCCCCTACTGTTAATATTGAATATATTCGAAATATTTATCTATGACTTGAAACACATGATGTCGCATACATTTACCAATCCCTGGAGGATAATAGCATCAACATTACATCAGGCTTCGATGACGTTGGTTTTCAACTCTACCACAGACATAAAATCTTTGCCATGGAATATAGAGCTCTATTCAGGACAGCCCCCACACTTTCTGGGGGGGATTGTAATCAAAGGAAAAGGCATTTTGTGACGGCACTCCATTACCCAAAAACCATTCTCAGAAGGATTTTACAACTTGAATGAGGCTGTCGGCCTGCTGTAAAATGCAACTTGAGCCAATAATTCTCTTAGCGAATGGCAACCACTGGGTTTCTAGTATTTCTTGGTAATCAGTATCCTTCATCAGGATTGGGGGAAAAACCAGCTTAAGTTTACCAGAATAACCGAAGCATCCCCATACCATTAATTAGACTCCAACTTACTGTTTTTCGGAGAATACTGTTCTTTTCTTGTTTTTCTCTTGTTTGTGTTCATGTCATTCTAACAGAATGAAAGGCTAACCTGGGCCATCCAAATTAGATTTTTTTCTCATCTGAGAACATAACATGATGCCACTGATCCTTCCAGGCTTGATGACACTTGGTCCAATCTAGTTTGCTTTGCTTGTAGGAAGCTTCCAACATAGGCTGCTGTTTACTTTTTTATATCACAAATTGCTTGAACTTTTTACAATCTATGTCAGGATTGATTATTCACAGATATATTATCCTCTTTTCAATTGCCTGAGAGAAATACCACTTTATGAAAGACATTGCATAACATAGCTCTTGTTTGGAAGCCATTTTTCTCCATGTACACCTTCTTATATATATATATATATATATATCTGTTAGTATTGTTCTGCTTCACAAAATTATAGATCATGGTTTTCGATCATTTTATTGGTATTGTTTTTATGCATGTGAAAGGTAATTCTTAAAACATATTGTCTGGACTTTACCGAATTCTAATAACTGGGTTGCCTTTCCCATTGCAGTACTGCAAGAACAATAAAAAATACAAACTTCTGAATTCATCAAAAAGTTCGACTGCCATAGAACAGGAATATTTGATAACTTCTCCAAAAATGAACCTCTTTACCAGCAGTAGATCGAATGTCCTGAGTTACCCATTTCAGTAATAGTTGTAATAGCTTTATCTCGAAGGGACACCCCCCCCTTTTTTTTTTCAAATTCAAGTTTTTTTGGTCCATGGTGAGGCGCAGCAGGTAACGAGTTAATCCTTGCAAATATTGATACGAATCTGTAAATAATAGTCGTTAATTTAAGCAGTTTCATTTAAAGAGGCTTGGTCAGGTTATGAAATGTTAATTTTATGTATTTCTATCTTGTTTTGGCACTAAAATAGAACCTGTTCTTTAAAAAACCCGTTAAAAAGCTTCATCAGGTTGGATATTGTCCTTGGCGATGAATTTGACGACTTTACCGCCTTATGGTGATTTTTTGCAAACTTTGGTGAGAAAATCCTTATTTTCAATATATCGATTATCTAAGCTCTAAATCGAAAATTTCGCGAAATTTTGTAACTGCACACGAGGCTATTTAAAAGATCTCATCTCGACCGTTAGTCAGTTTTAAGCCAAGTCATTGCAGTATAAAGAGATGTGCTTGAACAGGTGCTTACTATTGATTACAGCGAAAGTTGTGTGTACAGTTTATGCCGTAATTTTTGTTTTGTTAATTGTTGTTTAAGCTGTGTTTAATGGTGAAATTGAAGTTCATACTTGTATGAAAGTATTCTGGCATATACTGTAAATAACCTTTTAAACCTCTGCAAGGCTTATCATTCATTCGCCGACAATTCACGAGCAACGAGTACGCAACAATATGTATTTGCATGAAGAGTTTTGTAATATATTTGTTTCGATATTTTTGGTTTGTTTTGTGTCAAATTATTGCACAATATCCCGTTGTCTTTTTTTCGGTGGGACACACTGCATAACCACAGTACAAAGAAAAGGGAAAAGAAGCTCACAATAAGAAAAAAAAGGAATGGAAAATAAACAGAAAAAAAATACACATGCGCAAAATAAACAAATAAATAACGCCCCTTCGTTATATTTTACACTCTATATTAAATAGTTTTCTATAGGTTTACTTTTATTAGCCGTTTACTGAAACTTTATGCTAGCCATGATTGGATAGTACATCTTTATAGTAACCCAGAATACAGTCTCCTTATAATCTGGATTTATTCTTCGTTTCTTAATATTTGTTTTTACGGGTTTCATAACAATAATGGTTTTCCATTTAATGTTCTTTTTTTCTACATTTCCGGGCTTCATTGAGTAAAAAAATAATCTGGTGTGTCACTCACATGACTTTCTCTTACCCTGAAATTTAATACTGTAAATACGTTTTGGGTATTAATAGGTAACATAATGAGTACTGTTATGTAAACCTATGTTAAAACAATCCAAATTAGGCTTCGGAAGAGTTTTATATGATAATTAGTTATGTGTGAAGGGGGCGCTCCGTTTCATTACTACACCTATATTTATATAGAATTTAAACTGTTATTAAAATTAAAAGTTCATTAAAATTATTTAGACAACTTTCACACGCAACATTCCTTGAAAGTTATCAGACTTGATCAAACGTTTACAGCAACAAACTTATATTAATTTGAAATACAACTTTCGGATCTCTTGAAATTATTCTTTTTTTAGTTACTCTAAGAGTCACAGACAAAGATCTAACCTTAAAAATCATGACTTCGGTAATCAGGAATCCTCAAAACTCGTAAATATATAAAAAACATGCGATGACTATTTAGCTTAAAAACATACATTATTTATCATATGTCTATGAGGAATTCATTTCCATTCCTGAGCGGCTTTCCTGGACATGGTAAAATATTACAATAAAGCACTTCCACTAACAATGAAAAAGAATGTAGTTGCTTAAATATTTGCAGCCCTGAAGATTATGTACAAACCACATGGTGCACCTAAATATAATCCCATAGTAATACTATACGGCACAACCTGAAATGCACTTCCATCAATTTTCAGCTATTGTCGCACTATAATCCAGTTCTTTTGTGTGGCCCTGTAAATGAACAGTAAATGATTTCCCTGCCATATTCTACATGAGACATGTTTTTACGCATATAAATATATATATATATTCATTTAATTTGGTTTAGAGCAGTCTATAGATGTAAATCTCTACTCACCTGTAATTTCCCCCATAGACGTAATGTATTTCAATACTTTTGAGTGTCCCCGTATTCGAACCATTTGCTTTATCTGAACGAAAAGCTCAGTGTAGCGTCCCTATATGATAGACATTTAGAATACCAAGTTTGGACTTTCTGCTACTATTTGTTCTTGAGATATGCTGATAACACACAGACAGACACACACACAGATTAACCGCTAAAAACATGATTTTCGTATTCAAGGGACCTGAAAACATGCCAATATAACAAAAAAAATCACTTTCGAAAATTCGATCCAAAGACAATACTTTCTCTACCTTATGGGTATGAAAAAGTAAAAATGTGCAAATTACCCATTTTACATGTCATCAGTACATTTTTTAAAAGCTTATAAAATTTACACATGTACTATTTGTTTACATCGCCCCCTTTTTTTTTTTTTTAAAGTGCTTTTCATAAGTATTTATTTATTTATTTATTTATACAAAAAAATGAACAAATTTTTATTTTTTAACATTATCTGTAACTAAATAATTATTATTTAAAATTTCGAATAAAAAAAGATAAATTAACAGAAAAGAAATGAGCTCCTAACTGTATCAATGTTTTAAGAAAAATAAAATAAAATTTTATCCAAATGATTTGAGATGAATATATACAAGGAGAAGATAATAATAAATAATCTGGTGTGTCACTCACACGACTTTCTCTTACCCTGAAATTTAATTCTATAAGTACAGATTGGATATTAAGAGTTAAAATAACGAGTACTGCTATATAAACCTATGTTAAAACAATTGAAATCAGGCTTCGGAACAGCTTTATTTGACAAATAAATCTATGTGAGGGGGGTTACTGCCCGCTCAACCTCCCGTTTTATTATTGTGCTTACATTTATATAGAATTCATACCTCTTATTAAGTTCATAAGTGTATCTTATACTATTAAGTGAGCAATATTTGTATATATATATGTATATTTCACTGTTCTCGAAAACGGTAGCTCGGACAGTCACGCGATTTAACACAAAGGCCCCCTCCGAAGGGTCACTGCGCACATCGAAGTCAGATTTTCGAATTTTTGATTACTTTTCTTTTAACTAATAAAAATATGAAAATAAAACTTCCCATTTCTATAATGACGCAGAATGGAGAATCTTAGGAGAAATTTTAATTGGTTTATTTGAGTGTATTAAATGAACTACAGCTACGTTATGAGGAATTACAAGAGATTTGATTGGTTTATTTGATTTTCATTGATTTGAGTGTATTTTACGTTGAACTAGAGCTACGTTATGAGGAATTACGAAAGATTTGATTGGTTTATTTGATTTTCCTTGATTTGAGTGTATTTTACGTTGAACTAGAGCTACGTTTTGAGGAATTACAAGAGGTTTGATTTTTTTATTTGATTTTCATTGATTTGAGTGTATTTTACGTTGAACTAGAGCTATGTTATGAAGAATTATGAGAAATATGATTGGTTTCCTTGATTTTCCTTGATTTGAGTTAGGAGTGTCCAGCAATTTTTTTTTTTTTTTAACATGATTGACAGTGATTGCGGCACAGCATTCAAATTCATGCACAGCGTGGTAGGGGTGTCCAGTGATGATTTTTGGTTTTAACATGCGTGATAGTGATTGCCGCGGAAGCGAGTTTTGTGTGTTCTGAGATTCATGCACAGTGAGGTAGGGGTTTCCAGTGATGTTTTTTGGTTTTAACATGCGTGATAGTGACTGCCGCGGAACCGAGTTTCGTGTGTTCTGAGATTCATGCACAGCGATGTACGGCTGTCCAGTGATTTTTTTTTTTTTTTTCATGAGCGTGAAGCGTACATACGTGCGTTTTAGTAATTGCTGCGAAAACGACTTACGTGCGTTCTCTGATTCGCTCATTCATCGAATAGTGACTTTTACTGTACGAGTAACAGCTTCAACTGTTTCCAGAATATTCGAAGAATTAACATTTCTGTTTGACTGTTTTCAAGAATATTTGTATAATAATAGTTTTGTTGCACAGATTCGAGAAGTTCAAAAAATGTTTGATATTGTCAAGGTGATCTCATACTAAAACTGTGAAGAAAATAATCGCCAATCGAAATATATTTATTTAAACGTTCCAATTATTCAATTAAAAAGAAAACCTTTAAATATAGTGCCCAGCGAAGTGGGCGAAGCCTGCTAGTTTAAAATTATTCAGTCAATTTTCGCACTCATCATTCCTCGAAATTTATGAATCTTAAACAAATGTTTCTAGTAACAAATGTATTAACTTCAAAATACATCATTTGGATCGCCTGAAATTATTTGCTTTTAATTTACTCTAACAGACACAGGGATTAAACAAAGATTAAACTATAAAACTTGACTTCGGTATTCAGGTAGCCTCAAAACGTGTAAATATACAATAAACTAAGTGATAAATATTTAGTTTAAAAAATAAAATACTTATCATATGGCTATGTCGACTTAATATGAATTCCTGAGCAGATTTCCTGGACATGGAAAAATATTATAGTAAAGCAATTCCACTTACAAATAAAAAAGGAATGTTATGGCTTAAATATTGGCAGCCCTGTGTATCTTCTGAAAGTTATGTACGTATCACATAGTGCACATAAATATAATCCTATATTATTAATAATAATATACGGCACATTCTAAAGTACACTTCCACCAATTTACACGTGTTTTCGTATTATAATCTAATTCTTTTGTGTAGCCCTGTAAACAAACAGTGAATGATTCCTATACTACATTCTACATGAAACATGTTTTTACGCATATAAAAAATATATATTCGTTTCATTTGGTTTGGTGCAGTCTAAAGATGTTAAACTCTACTTACCAACAATTTCCCCCACAGACGTAATGTATTTTAGTTCTCTTGGGTGCCCCTGTACACAAACCATTTGCTTGATCTCAACGATATGTTTAGTGTAGAATCCCTATATGATACACATTTAGAATACCAAGTTTGAACTTTCTGCTATATTTCGTTTTTGAGATATGCTGATAACAGACAGACACACAGACACACACGCACACAGACAGACACATAGACCAACCGCTAAAACATGACTTTCGGATTCAGGGGACCTCAAAACGTGTAAATATAACAAAAACTTAATTTCGAAAATTTGACCCAAATTAATACATTGTGGTCCCCTGAAGGTTACTTTCTCTTACCGTATGGGTAAGAGAAAGTAAAAAAGTATATTATATCTTAATCAAGGGTCGTACTCTCCGCCCTTTTTTCGGAACACTTTCAGAAATAAGAAATTTTCAAATTTATTGCTACCACTATTTGTATACAATAATCTCTAACCTGTATAATCATAGCGCATTATTATAAATATAACCAGTTATAATTCTGCCTGAAAGTAGTGATGGCTAAAAAGGCGAAAACTTCGTATCTGTGAGAATATCCTGAAAAAGGGCGGTAAGTACGACCCCTGATCTTAATAATAACATTCTCTTTTTGTTACTTAGGGCTTAGCAAATATCATTCGAAAGAAGAAAATGTTTCATATTTTTCGTTGAGGTTGTTTGAGTTCATCGTCGCACAAAAGCTTTACAGCGTGCAAAGGTGGCCGTTTGGGATTCATCTCTAGGGAATAATCCGGGAACATGCTATCATACGTTTGACCTTCTGCAGAAAATATGTCTTTTTCGCTTTGGTAAACCCTAGAAATATTATTTTACGGAACATGGAAAGTATTGCAGCCACGTCTGATTTTACACCAGCCACTATTAATTTTCACGATGGTTTTTTGCACACAATCCATACACAATTGAACACAATATACTCTGAATATGAGCATGGCACTCTAACTCCCGGGGATAATTTAAAACTTAAGAATAATAAATTTATAAAAGTACGTTAATTTTTAAATATTTGGCGAAGACCAATCAGTTAAAAGTAATTGCCTGAACGAGTTTTGAAGAACTTTAATGCATGTGCCGATGGACATAACCTCATCAAATTGAAAGTGATGTTAAATCTGCTATCATAAGAAAGAACGTGTATTCTGAAGTGTAAGATATTGACTCTGAAAGCTAAGGACTTTTTTGAGCTGCATGCTGGATTATTTTCAAGCATAAACGAAATTTACAAATGCAAACAACAGACGTAAGATTTGGTGATAATTCACTTCAAGGAGGTTTTAAAGGAATAAATAGAAGATATTCTGGAATCACGATACTCTGACTGGAAAAGTTCATGCTGAAAACTACTGTATGGAGGTAATTACCAAAAGTTCGTTACTGAAGAATATATGTTAGCTAAATTGTATCAAACGAAGATATTTCGATCGTTTCTCTCATTAAAAACCTGTTTATGAAGTTGTATATGCTAATTACTTTCATATCGCACCTCGTTTGTAAGCGACTTAAAAAGTTAATGTTAGCACCAGAAGCTGCTTTTGAAGTCAATATGCTATGATTTAGTATATGTAAGCTGCAATCATAAACAGGTTCTGACTAACGCATAGGACCAACTGCCCAGGATCCTCTATTTGCGGGGCACGAAATTTTGTTTACAGTTAAAAAAATTTAATTTAAAAAAAAATGCTCTTGTAAATAACACTTTATGAAAACGTTACTTCTGAAAGCAAAATTAAAAAAAAAAATTAAAAAGTAATACTATTATACTCAAATATGTATTTTTTAGATGAAATAATGGGGGATTTTAAAGCTTTTTTTCTTTCTTAAGAGTGGCAAAAACCATGGGAGAAGTAGTGGGTATAGATGGGAAGGCTAAATGCGCATGGGGCGCTGGACCACTTTTGGTTTGGTCAATCTGATAATAAACTTTGTACTGTAGCTTATTTTACAAATCAAGCAGAAATTTTTGAGAAATGCAAAGTATGTCTAATATATCCAGTTGAGTAATTTAATAGGAATCTACAATACATTGCTGGACAAAAATTTGGCGACCATCTGATTCCAAAATCTATAAATCATGTACGGATGTGTCCCCCACACTGACTTGAAGAACAATTAGAGGCAAATATAAATATCAGAAACTGTTTAATGTCTCAAAGTTAAAGCATTTTACAAAAAATACATGAAATTGGTAGCCAAAACATTGGCTATCACTAAGTAATCTTACATGTGTAACAAATAAAAGCTGACAAAAAGGTGAGACATTTATTATATTCGTGCCCTTTTAATATACAACTTTTAGCAAACTTCAAGGAATTTATTTGTATAGATTCATTATTAATTATTTATTGAACTTCTTGGCACATCTTTCCGGAGCACGAATTAGTTCTTTCTGATCATGGTATTGCTAATCACTAATCACAACCTCCCTCATAAGTTGCCACACATTCTCGATGATGTTCAGATGAAGGCTGCTCCCGGGCCAATTTAAGACAACAACTTTATTAGACTTCAGACACTCCAGTACTTTTTTGCAGAGTGGGTATTCACATCGCGTTGCTGCCAAATCTATTTGTTCTGGCTAAATTGTCCATGACATAACGGGATAATGGTGGTTCGACGGTCATCAAGAAATTTTAGCCTGTTATATTTGCCTTCAACAAAATTTATCCCTCAATTACTAAAGCTTGAGATAAAATCTATAACGAAGATCTATTGGCTGCCGTACAGAAAATATTTTTTATTGTTGACGATGGCTGAAAAAAAAAAAAAACATTACTAAAATTTAATTTTAAAAGTAAATTGAAAAGTCCAGGCTCTATGTAAAAATCGGAGTCATAATTTGTTCTTTAGTTGATATGCTAGTCTATTTACTAAACAAGAATATTAGCTAAAGACCATACCTATAGTCGACATACGATTAACAAATCTCGATAAAATTTTGAGGGGGGGGTTACTATATCTTGCTGAAAGATGGAGTCAAAAACTGGAGTGAAAAATGAAATTCTTTTGGCGTTTATGTTTACATTCGCCCAGTTCAGAAACTAGAAAGAGAAAGGCTGCGGTATTCGCTATGAACAAATTTATGTAACTTTTTGAAAAGGCAACCAGTAATTCACTGTCTCTTGTTACAGAATATTGGCATGATTTCACCAAGTTTTTAGCTCCTGAGAAATGACCAGCTATGCGAATATTTTGGCTAGGTCATGAATGAAAATGAGGCGACAAGAAAGCACCCGAATTATGTATCGTTATAAGATTTAAAAAAAGCCGAATTAATTACCATATGTGTTTACAAAATGAAAGAGAGTGAAAAAGTCAAAATACACCTTTTTCACCCCAAAGAATTTATATTACGTTGGAATTGTACTAAAGTGAATACTGGGGAAGATCAAAGATTTCGTTTCAGTTGTCTTGAAAATAAATAAATAAATAAAAATAAATAAATAAAACAAATAAATAAATAATAAACGAAAGATAAAAAAAAAAAAAAAAGTTAAATATCTATGCATTTATGTTATTATTCATAAGTTAAAAATATTCATATCGCTATATTAAAATAGATGAAAACGATTAAATAATTTAATTTATTAATTAATTTATTAAAAATTCATCTGTCTTTTAGAGAGAAAAGTAATTTTATAATATGTAATAATCTACATCAGAACACCTAAAATCATGACACGGCCATCACCCATTTGACACTTCATTCGATGTGGTGTGATGACGCTATCACCTATGTTGACGCTATCAGACGAACTGACGTTGCCGGATCCATCGAGGCAACAGCGTTTTTTCATCCGTGAAAACCACTTGTTTTAAGTCCGTGGATTCGACAATGTGTTTGCGTGCGAACTTGACACTCTCTTCTCTGTGTCTGGGCATTAATGGCAGTTGTTCCTTGATTCTTTCTTGCTAAAATTTTGTTTAGCTAACGTCCGACAAATTGTTCAGCAAGAGTCTGTGATATCGATTTTATTCTTTATGATAGGACTGGTAACCTATATTCACCTTCCTGTATTACTTGATATATCGTCCTCTTAATTCTCCTTTTATCACGGACAGACAAAGCTTCAGGAATTCCGGTCTAATTCCCTGTTTTCCAGTACTTATTCTTGAGCACCCTGATGACTGTATCCTTGGAAACACTTATTTGGACGACTGTTTTCCTGAGACTTATAAACTAGACATACAACCTGATGATTTTGGTATGTTTCTTTTCAGTGATCTTCATTAACGTCTTTAAGTCACTACATGCTTATTGCAGCACGTGTAAGCTATACAACTAGTAAAGGAACACTTATCTTTATATGAAATATTTCCAAAAGTCTTACTTGTAGCCCAAGATTTGACCACCTCATTTTCGCATTTTTCATTAAAATCTTTATTGTTTTTACGATAACATGTTCATTACGATATGTTCATATTATTGATTTATTGTTTTATTTTACATAGTACAGCTTTTATTAATAATAGACGCCGAGATTCAGGTGGTCGCCAAAGATTTGCCCAGCAGTGTACATGTATAACGTGATTTTTTTTTTTCTTTGAAAATACTAATAAAAAATTATAAGATAAAAAAAAAAAAAAAAAAAACCTTTTTTTTGCCATGTTTTAAATTTTCTGATGAATCATAGAACTCTTATCAATGTGCACAAAATTATTAAAGTGATAGTGGCGTCAATTTTTGTGAGATGCATAATTTATCTTTTTATAATTTTTGAAGGTTCACGTTTAATTAAATGTATTTATTTTTATGTCGAAAGAAAATGAACTCGTATTTTTTTTTTTTTTTTTTTTGGGGGGGGGGGGGCAACAATTAAATTATATCTAATATTTTAATGGCTATAAAATAGCCATTAAACGCTATAAAGAAAACTAATCAACAATTCGAAAATCGGACTTCGAAGTATTATGTTGTCACCGGGTTCTGAGCTACTGTGAAAGTTTCAAATGTCTAGCTAGTAGGGAAGTTAGTTAAAATTCGATTGCAAGATTCGTACCGGCTAAAGAAACAAAGAAACATGCAAACAAACAAACAAGAATAGAAATTAATAAAAACATCTTAAAAAATAAAACTAAGCTACAAAAATATTTAAAAAAATCTTTTTGTAAAAAAATAGAACCGACTCCAAAAAGGAACTACTATTCAAACAACTAAAAATGAAAGAAAATTGGAAGAAAATGGAACTGTAAATTGTGTCTAAAAGTATAAAATAATTTCCTTCGCCAAACAAACTATAACACTACAATTAATCATAACTTTTGAAGTCGGCGCAAAATTAAATAAAATTTAATGAATTTTTATAGGTTTGTCTTTAGATCGGTAGCAAAGAATGCTGTTGTCTCGAATGATCCATTTTCATGTTTCATTTATTATTTTAACACTGTATACAATTGGTCCATTAGTAGCATCTACATAGAACAGTGAACATTCTTCACAATGTGGTATTTATGTTTCTACGAAGTTAGAGTTTCCTTTGCAAATTTGGTATAACTTTGATAACTATCATCCTTGATGGCTTTTGGATTTGGCGATCAAAACGTAAGGCAAAAATATACACGCACGATGTATATTTTCATAATATATATTGTACGATGTGTTGTTTCATATTCTTGATTACTCTCTTGATATATCTTATCAAAATAATCATGATATCCCAAAGAAATTAAATACTATGTTTGCCAGATAATTTTGCGCTTTTTCTTTCTCCAAGGATGTCAGATACCAGCATCATCGCCAACTTTTGCTGCTTACGAAATCTTATTTGTTTTCTTGAATCAAAGTAGTTTTCGGCTGCGTTTTGCAGGTAACAATGTGAGATATGTATTTCGAATAGGATTTGATTTTTGTATTGAATAAAGAAATGAATTTTTATTTAATTTTGCGCCGACTTCAAAAGTTATGATTAATTGTAGTGTTATAGGTTGTTTGGCGAAGGAAATTATTTTATACTTTTAGGCACAATTTACAGTTCCATTTTCTGCCAATTTTCTTTCATTTTTAGTTGTTTGAATAGTAGTTCCTTTTTGGAGTCGGTTCTATTTTTTTACAAAAAGATTTTATTTTTCTCTTTTCAGTGAAAACTTATTTATATAGCAGAGCATCAGAAGACGTTTGACGGAAGTTTCACAAATCACAACTTCCAAGAAATGTGACATTACTCAAAAAATGGTTTATGTCACTGAAAAATACATGAAATGCACCCAATGTGAACAAAAAAGTTACATCTCCATCTAGAAAGTTATCCACTCCAGAGACAGTTGTGCCAGTTTTGTTCTAGTCAAGTTATTTTTAAGTTGATTTTTCTCAAATGCTGCATTTTTAAGTTGTGTCACTTTTCTTGCCTTTATCGGATATGAGCAAAAAACTATCTATTGAACGAACATACGTTAAATTAAAACGTAAAGAAAGGATACGCTGTATTCGTAACCGAAAATTCTGTTAGCATAAATATTGAACTTTACAGTGATTACGTGTCACCCGCTGCGCTGGAAATTGCGCAGCGTAAAGTTCAAACAAAGATCAAAATATGCATTGCAGCTGACGGACAGAAGTTTACACATCGATACTTACATACTGCTTTTACCAGTGTAGATGAATGCGTTCAGCAGTTAGAGTGAGAACAGGCTTTTGTGAGTATCCTGTAATATGTTTATAATTTAATGAAATCATAATGAAACCTATTTCAAGCCAAGATCATTACGACAACAAAAAATATATTAAAATTAAATCATCTCTTACGAAGTTATAATCTAACAAATTTCAAAAACAACAACGAGAAACATGGTTTGTATTGAGAACCTCTTCCTTTATTAAGTCGGTTTAAAAAGTCTATATGCGTTAATCGATGTGACCGCTTACAGTAACCATACTTTGAATTTTACATAGCATAAATGCCATCCGCTACTCTAAAACATATGCAATGTCGTTCAAGTGTGCACAAAATAGGAAATTGTGAACAAACAAATGCACATTTTAAGTGTTCTATTTTTAGAATTAAAGTCTAAACTATCTTTGCGTACTACATCGATGATGCTCTTCAATTTTATAATTAACTTTTTTTCCCTGTCTTGAAACGTTTCCGAGATGGATAACTAACTCCACTCTTTTCCACCAGGTGGCGCTTGAGGCGGTTGAATCGCGTAGGACATGTCCACTTTACTATACCTACATACCACTTTTATGACCATAGCTGCAGCTGTTGAGCAGTTAAAAGAGTCGGGACTGACTTTTTTGGGCACCCTGTATTTTCATTTGATCGTAAAGATCTAACAATGGGACGTATTTCAGACCAAGACCTTTACAATAAAACAAAAAGTATCAAAAACGGATCATCAGTTCAGAAGTTATGAGCTAACAAACAAAAACAAAAAAACATACGCTTTGAATTGAGAACCTCCTCCTCTTTGAAGTCGGTTAATTAGAGCATCTCTTACGAAGTTATAAGCTTACAAACACCAAAGACAACACATAGCTCGAATTAAGAACACCCACCTTTCTGAAGTTGGTTGAAAACGGCTTTGCGCTAATCGATGTGACAGCTTACAGTAACAGTACTTTGAACCACAGAGTACACGTGTCATCCGCTACGCTGCAAAGTGTGCAACGTAGTTCAAGTGTGCACAGTGTAGGAAATTGCGAACAAACAACAGCACGTTTTAAGTGTTCTATTTTTAGCAATAATGTCTAAAAACTGTCTTTTCGTAGTAAATCGATGATACTCTACAACTTCGTAATTAACTTTTCTCCTATCTTGAACCATTTTTGAGATAGGAGCGCTAATTCCGCTGTTTTTCACCAGATGGCGCTTTATTTTCTTTAGATTGTAAAGATGTTATAATGGGACCTACTTCAGACCAAGATCTCTACAACAAAATAAAAAGTATCAAGTAACCGTATTTTGAACTATATATCGTATGTCTCACCAGCTACGGTACAACGTGAGCAATGTAGCTCAAGTGTGTATAGTGTAAGAAATTGCGAATAAAAAATGCACGTTTTTAGCCTTGTATTTTTAGCATCAATGTCAAAACTATCTTTTTGTACTAAATCGATGATGCTCTGCAATTTTATAATTCACTTTTTCCCCCTATCTTGAACCGTTTTTGAGTTAGGAACGTTGGCATGAATGTCTAAACTATCTTTTTGTACTAAATCGGTGATACTCTTCAGCTTTGTAATTCACTTTTTCTTTAGAACCGTTTTCGAGATAGGAACACTAACTCCGCGATTTTCCACCAGGTGGCGCTGCAAGCGGTTTAACCTTGTACTGCATGACCACTTTGCTATACATACATACCATTTTTATCACTATAGCTGCAGCCGTTTAGCAGTTAAAAGAGTTGGGACTGATTTTTTGGGCACCCTGTATTTTCTTTAGATCGTAAAGATATTACAATGGGACCTATTTCAGACCAAGACCTTTTCAAGAAAACAAAAAGTATCAAAATCGGAGTATCCGTTCAGAAGTTATGAGCTAACAAACATAAAAAAAACATACGGTTTGAATTGAGAACCTTCCTTCTTTTTTGAAGTCGGTTAAAAAGCATTTTGCATGAATTTTCTTCTTTGATTTTAAAATAATGCTAAAATGGAAATACAAAACTTTGTTTAAATTAGAAAATATCTTAATTTTATGGTAAATAGTTTTTAAAATATTTGCATAACCTTTTTACAAAATAAATTTTTGAGAAGTATGATTTAAATAGCATACATGTCTAATGATGAAATGCAAAGTGCTGTATCCAAAACTATTTCGCTTTCTTTAAAAGAAAATTACTTTTATAATTTAACGGGAAAAAAAGTCAAAGGTCTAAAGAAAACAAAACTTTATATTTCTTTTACGTTCTCTCTATCAATAATACATGGTATCACACATTCTTTAGAAAATTGATGCTCTCAGCAATATATTATTAGAGCATAAAAATTTGAAGTGTTTTACAGAACGTTTGAAATGTGTTTCTAAAACTGAAAGCCATAAAATTTAAAAATGCAAAGTTTAAATATGGAAGATAAGATAAGGTTATTTTAAACTGTCAAAAAGCTCTCGAGATGAAAAGTAAATTATTTTTAAAGAAATATTCTGCCTGAAAGCAAATTGTTTGTGCAGTTATTTGTTTATATTTTTCACAGTGATTTATTTGAAGTAAAGCATTAAAACTGTTTCATTTTATCACTGAAAAACAGTTAAAAATTTGCCTTTTCTTAAAATTATTTATCAAACTTTAGTAAACAATGTAAGTTTTTAATTAATTATTTTGGATTTTCCAGATTTTTCCCCCCTGCTATGGGTAATTAAAAAAAAAAAAAAATACAGATAAATTTACTGTGTAAATAAATTATAATAGCAAAAAAAGAAAAAGAAAAAAGAAATGTGCCATTTATTTTTTTTATGGCCGGTTTGAGCTATTTCTTTAAAAAAAAAAAAAAAAAAAAAGAATCAAATACAAAAGAAAAAATTTCCTGTTAACCAGGTTTTTTTCCCCTAAAATAAATAAATAAATAATAATAATAATAAAAAGATTTAAATTGTAGCAATAAAAAAAAAAAAAAAAAAAAAAAAAAAAACAGCATTATTAGGCAGCAAATTTACAATAAAACACTTTCAATATAGAAATTCAATTTTTATGCTTGTTTAAGTTTCTAAATATACCAGACATACTACATTAGCTTCAATCTGGACCAGCTAATGGCCGTGAGACTCTGATATCAACGCTCGTAAACGAGAATAACCGATTTGAACACAGGTCGCACTGATGAGACCAGCCATTCGGAATTTTCAATGCTTTATTAATTATTAGAATTGTTGTTGTTGTTGTTGTTGTTATTATTATTATTAATTAAATTAAATCAACATATATGTTTTATATAGATAAAATCTCGTTTCGAATAGAATATCGTGTTAAAATCATTCATCATTCGTTTACAGAGTTGCCCCTAAAAACTAGAATATAGTGTGAAAAATACTTGAAAATTGCTGGAAGTGCATTTCATATTGTTCTGTGTGTTATTAATATAGTTCTATATTTAAGTATACCATGTGGTGTGCACATAATTTACAAAGGACATACAAGGCTAACATTAATTTAGCGAAAAAATTCTTTTCTATTGGATTGGATTGGATTTGGGAATAAGGCCGATTGACTGCTGTAGGTCCTAGACCTGAGGGCGAGTGCCCGCCGTGGGGGTCTTTCTAAGGGGTCCTAGCCCATATTTACGCAAGTTTTGGAGAAAACCACGGAAAACTCCGAACGGCTAGGCCGATGAGCGAGACATGGGATCGAACCCGGCACCTCACGTCTATCAGCTTTGAGCGCAGAACCGCTCGGCCGCTGGTGGGCCTCTTTTCTATTGAATATGCCTTATTATATTTTACTATGTACAGGTAAACTGCTCACGTGTGAAAATTAATTCTCAAACACTTACTTTAAATAAAGTATATATATATATATATAAATTTTCACCATCTCTCCCACAAAAGATTATTTGTCAAATGACACTATTCCTAAACCTAGTTTGAATTATTTTCAACATAGCTTTATATAGTAACTAGCAGGCTACGCCCGCTTCGTTGGTCATTATTTTTAAATGAATCACTATACTTAATGAATTCTCAAAATTTCTATAATTTTTATCATAAAAAAAAAGAGAGAGAGAGAGAGAGAGAGAGAAAATTCTGATTGGAAAAAATGTCGCACCGGGTCTCTACTGCCTTAGGCAGTGCGCGCCATTTTGCGCTGCGCACGCACCTTTATGTTCGACACTCTTAATGAATCACTATATTATCCTAAGGGAAAAACATAAATAAATTATAAAAAAAAAAAAAAAAAAATCTTTTCTCATCCGGGGAAAAATTGGTGCGGACCCCCACTGCCTACGGCAGAGTATACAGGCATGCATGTTCCTTCACCTACCGTTCTCGCCCTTCCTAATTATTTTAGACTTTAAAAAATACTCGCAATCGTTCTCCCGGGCTTTTAAACCTAATAATACTAATTTCCAACATTCTATCGGAATTTCTTTATTTTTATTCCTGTGCCCGTCCCCTTCCAGCCCCTCGTAATAATTCTGTACTTTCGAAAATATCAACAATCAATTTATCGGGCATCAAAACCTAACAACACTAATTTTCAGCGCTGTAACTCTTATTTATATATTTTTGCCCCTTCACGCCCTTCCCGTCTATCATAATAATTTTATAAATTCGAAAATATTCGCAATCGATTTGTAGGTATCCTTCATGTACCAATTTTGAGCGACCTAACTCTATTTTTATTTTTATTTTTATTTTTTGCTCCTCCGACCCCCTCTCCCCCCCCCCCTCCTAATAACTTTACAAATTCGAAAATATCCGCAATCGATTTGTAAGTATCAAAAACCTCTATGTACCAATTCTGCAGGACCTAACTATATTTTTATTTTTTGCCCCTCCACCTCCCTTCCCGCCCCTCCTAATAACTTTACAAATTCGAATATATACGCAAAATTGTTACATAGGACCGTTCAAAATTGGTACATAGAGGTTTTTGATACCTACAAATCGATTGCGGATATTTTCGAATTTCTAAAGTTATTAGGAGAAGGAGGGGCGGGAAGGGGGGGTGGGGGGGGGGCAAAAACTAAAAATAGAGTTAGGTCCTTCAGAATTGGTACATACAGGTTTTTGATACTTACAAATCGATTGGGATATTTTCGAATTTGTAAAGTTATTAGGAGGGCGTGAAGGGGTGGGGGGTGGAGGGGCAAAAAACAAAAATAGAGTTAGACTCTTACTCTATTTTTATTTTTTTACCCCTACGCCCCCCCACCCTTTCTGACCCTCCTAATAACTTTACACTTTTGAAAATATCCTCATTTGTCTTGCAGGCCTCTAAAACCTATCTGTACCTTTTTAAAACGGTCTAACTGTATTTCTATGTTCCCCCCCCCCCTTTCCCGCCCCACCTGGACGAATTTCTAAAATTAAAGAAATTAGTTTGTATTTGTGGAGCTATATTTTAGAGCAAAAATCTCACATATATCTTTTTCTGTTTGCTATATAATGGAGTATGTGAAACCACGTTTTGCGCATGTGAAATCACGTTTTGCCCCCTTCTCCCCCCATCTTGGGGGCTGAATTTCTAAAATTTCAGAAATTAGTTTTTAGGTATTTGTATTACCTATATATTAGAGCAAAAATTTCACGCATATCTGTTTTTTTTTTTTTTGTTTGAGATATATAGGAGTATGTGAAACCAAGTTCACAAGCTGTGCATGTGAAATCACGTTTTGCCCTCTTTATCCCCTTGGGGACCGACTTTCTAAAATTCCAGAAATTGATTTTTAGATATTTGTGTTAGCTATATTTTAAAGCAAAAATTTTACGGATATCTATTTTTTTTTCTTTGAGATATGAAGGCTTTTGTGAAATCACATTTTGGGGGGCGAATTTCGCAAAATCGCTTCTTAGGGGGTGCTTACACTATATGTTCTATAATCTGACCCGGGTACATGACACTTTGGTCCCGCCGTTTTGCTCCTGCCACTTTGGTCCTGCCACTTTGGTCCCTCCACTTTGGTCCCGAGGAAAATTTGGTCCCGCTGTTTTGGTCCTGCCGTTTTGATCCCGCCGTTTTGTTCCCGATATCAGGAATAATCAAAGCATTACAGAAAAAAAAGCGAAATTCTTTTTTCATAATTCGAATTCTTGTCATTTGACTTGAAAACAAGGGGGTAGGAAAAGTTAAAATTATCGTCATTATTATTATTATTATTATTATTATTATTATTTTTGCAACAGAAAGTTGTAGTAACAAATAAAACTGAAAAAATGTCTAAAATTTTGAGATTTAGATTTTTTCTTTGTACGATAAAGGAAAAAGGACAGCAAATACATGAGGGAACTTCGGGAAAAAGATAACTAATAATAATTTTTACAATTGGAGGGTTAAATATATACAACTTTTTGTTGAAAATGATGCAACTATAGGACACATGAAGCAGAAAATTTATTATTTCGGAGTGAATTTTGTATGATAAAGGATATTAGATATCAGCGAAGATCTAAGCATTGTTAATTTGTCAAAGTCCTGAAAATTTTAGTTTAAATAAGATACAAGGTTTTCAAAATAAAACATTGTAATGCGGCTCATAAATATCACACTCAAATTTAGAGTGTTCGAATACAAAATTTATAGGAAATCGATGCTTTATCCAAGCATCCTCTAAATGTTAGAGTTTAATTATAAAAGAAGATATTAGGAACCTAAATAATGATCTCGGGATTTAATTTGTACAGATCTGCTAAACACGAATCAATGTCAAAATGAATGTCAATGTCACTTGAATCAATCTGTGTTTGACAAATGTAAATCCGGATGCAATTGTCAAACACAGAAAATAATTACACATCACACAGAATTGGAAAAGCATTTTTCCCCTTATAATCCCTTACAATTTTGTTTAAGAAAATTTCGATTAAAGGATAGGCTCCCTCCCCCTCCTTTTTTTTTTTTTCTCTTTTCAAATGCACTGAAACAAAACAGTGAAATTCCTTTTTACTGTCTGTTAGAGAAACAGGTGTGAAACGAATCTCAAGCGCTTCAGAAATTTCAATGTGGGCATTGTTTTTAGTCATAGAGACATATCAGACAGGTATAATATATATATATATATATATATATATATATATATATTCTTTTTAGGAAGGATTGATTAAACTAAAAATGTAAAGTATTGTGCATCAGCATTTTACAAACTTTGATGCTTGCTATGCGCACAGTTGATTAAATATTGGGCTAATTACATTTTTTCATTTTTAAAATAAAATTTTTATAATTGAAAGAAAAGTAATTTATATACATATAGACATGGTTAACATAATTAAATATCATGGACAAACAAACATGCATTTTATTATTATTATTATTAATATAACACAGGTTTTGAAACAAATTTCTCTTAGATTAATGATAAAAGTTAAATCACAATCAAATCGAATGAAACATCTCTCTCTCTCTCTCTCTCACACACACACACACACACACACATATATATATATATACATATATATATGAATAACTTCATATGTAAATTCAAAAACTTCATAAATGATCACAAACTTATGCTTATGAAGAAGAGTCTATGATGGGAGCAGGTCAATAATTAGTTCTTTGAAAGAAACAGCATTCTGTCACAAAAAGCAAATTATATTTAATATTCTAAGGTTTTCTTTTTTTCTCTTTCCCTTTTTAAATTTTTTTTTTTTAATTAATTCAGACTTTATCAATAAATATATTTAAATAGGGATTTTTTTAATAAGAAATTACTGTTGTTATTAACAATACTTTTAAAATCACAAAATTTTGTCATTAATAGTAAATTAAAAACCAAATTACAATTAAAGTAAGTTAAATCAAAATCAAATGAAAAAAAAAATTCTCAATTAAAAAAAAAAAAAAAAAAAAAAGAGAGAGAGAGAGAGAGAGAGAGAGAGAGAGAAAAGAAATTGCAATTACATAAAAAAAAAAAATGTAATTATATACATATTTTATAATTATATATACATATTAAATGTTCGTAAAAAATCAGGACAAAATTCTCCGAATCTCAATGGCTAGGGAACAATCGTAATGTCGAAAATTTACGTATTCATCTATAAGATATTCCTTAATTAAAGCTATTCTAAGAGCACTTCAGTTTTCCCGTTTCAACATATATGCTATCATATTAAAAAACTGATATATATTTAAAAAATAGCAAAAGATTAGAGGGAACAAAGTGTCTTGGGACCAAAATGGTCAGGGACCAAAATTACCTCGGGACCAAAACGGCAGGACCAAAATAGCGGGACCAAAGTGGCGGGACCAAAGTGGCCTGCTTCGTCTGACCCAGTTTCGAGTCAGTGGCTCCAGTAGATTTTGCTGTGCGTTGATGAGTCAGTGAGTGAGTGAGTGAGTGGAAGTACTCTTTTATATGTACAGATTGTTAGCTTACCTCTTTATCTGAACTATGTGTTTATAGTATTGAAACAAAGGGTAAGAGAAAATTGTGTGAGTGTCACAGAAGGTTATGTAATAATTTAAACTTTTCCAGCCAAAATCTTAATCAATTTTATTTTTATTTGTAGTTGTCATGTGAATTTTACTTAAAACATCTCCAGGCAATAAGATTAAAATAAAAAATATTTTTAATAAGAATACGTTTAGAATAATTATAAATATAGTTAAAATACTGTGTCATAAATCAAAAAAAGGAAAAAAAAAAAGAAAGAAAAAAAGAATACTTCTGTGAAATATCATGCAAATATACTACTGGCCATTAAAATTGCTACACCAAGAAGGAATGATAATAACGAAATGAAATTTGTTGGACACATACATTATAGTAAGAAGAATAATTGATTTAAATTTCAGGAAATTTGGAGTAATATGTACTGAGAAAACAGTACATAAAGCAGCTACCTCTGTGAGCAATAACAGCACTTATCTGCCTAGGCATAGAATCGAACAGCGATTGGATGACATGTACGGGTAGAGCACTTCATGAAGTTTTAACACGATGCCACAATTCATCGATCGAAGTTACTGGTGAGTGGTGGAGGGCCAGTCGCTTTTCAACGATTAAACAGTCATTTTCATTGGTGCGAGATCAGGAGAACGCGCTGGCCAGAGCAACAGTCGAACACATTCGGCATCAATGAAGGTCCAGACAATATGGACAACTTGCGGTCGTGCATTGTCCTGCTTAAATGTTGCGTTTCGGAAGCCTTGAACATAGGGCAGAGCGATGGGCCTTAACTCGTCAGAAATGTAATGGCTAGTATTCAGAGTGGCGGGAATGAAAACAAGAGGTGACCGGGACGTGTATCCAATGGTACAACATACCATCAATTCAGTTGGTGACTCAGTATGCGGCTACCAAAATTCTGATTACCCTCAAAACTGCATCACTGATATGGGCGCCATTAATGTGTGATCAACGATGAACGTGTACGCAGGAATGGCGTGAAGTCATTTTTCAGACAAATCACAATCCTGTTTACAGCATCAAGATTGCCTTATCCGTATTTAACGGCATTATGAATAATGCCCATTGCCAGCTGGGATTCGACATCATCATACTGTCCATCATTCGCAATGATGTTATGGGTTCCCATTGGATACACGTCTCGATTACTTCATGTTCGTATTCCTGGCACTCTGAACAACAGCCATTAAATTTCTGATGAGTTAAGGCCCGTCCCTCTGTCCAGTATTCGAGGCCTCCGTAGCGCAAAAATTAAGCAAGATAATGCACGACCGCAAGTTGTTTGTATTGTCCGGACCTTCGTTGATACAGAATGTGTTCGACTGTTGCTCTGGCCAGCGTGTTCTCCTGATCTCGCACCAATGAAAATGACTGTTTTATCGTTGAAAAGCGACTGACCCCCCACCACTCACCAGTAACTTCGATCGATGAATTGTGGCATCGTGTTAAAACTTAATGAAGTGCTCTATCCGTACATGTCATCCAATCGCTGTTCCATTCAATGCCTAGGCAGATAAGTGCTGTTATTGCTCACAGAGGTCGCTGCTTTATGTACTGTTTTCTCAGTACATATTACTCCAAATTTCCTGAAATTTTAATCAATTGTTCTTCCTAATATAATGTATGTGTCCAACAAATTTTATTCCGTTATTACCATTCCTCCTTGGTGTTGCAATTTTAATGGTCAGTAGAGTATATGCAAATGTATAACGCGATAGCTATTTTTCATATTTTTCAAATAATCAAAAACACTCAAAGAATAACAATTTTTATTAAGAGATTCTTCGCTAAAATAAATAAATAAATAAATAAATAAGGAACATTATATATATTTAAAGCAAACTTATTGTTGAGTTATACACCATAGGAAATTTTCTAATCATTTCAAATGAATTTACTTTTAATTTTTATGTAGTAATAACAGCTCTAGATGGCACACCACAAGACACTCTTTGTGACTCATTTCTTTTCCAGAATCATGGCTCTATGCGATTCAATAGAACTTGAAAACTGTACATGTTGAGGAACTTGTGTCGAAACTTCATTGTACAGGTTGAATAGTGGGAACTTCGTTGTGTAGGAACTTGTGTGGGAACTTCGTTGTGTAGGAACTTGTGTGGTAACACAAGTTCCTCAACATTTACAATCTTCAAGTTACTCTATGCTTTCCTAATAAAACTCCAACTAAATGCAAGTTCCTTAACTTTTTTCCAGACTTCAAGTTGCTCCATGTTGGTTGACCCAGTAAAGCTCCAACCAAATATCGACAACTTATGATTTCGGACTGATTTATTAATCTTGAGTGTAATTGCCGTGGATTTTTTATGATACATAATGAACGTGTTGCGGCACTTGTTATCAAACTATACCTTAAATTTGTCCTGATGATGCCCTAAAAAAGCAGGGCGAAAAGATTTGACAAAATGATTTGTAATTTTAAAATGATTTTAGTTAAATGTCGTTCTTAAAAATTTTGTACATGGTTTAAAGTGTAATTCTTAACAAATTAGTCGTTTTTTTCAATGACACACGTTTTTCAAATGTCTCTATATGAGATGTGATTTCCTATATAGATTAGAGTAATCACGGTTCTACATGGAATAACTTTGAGGTCAGCTACTCCACCCCAAGGTTAGATAGTTCAATCAGCAAGATGCTGTGTTCTAGACTTCCAGGTGAAGGGTTCGAATCTCGATACGGGCATGGGTGTTTGTGGTGTCCCATGTATTAAATGATATTGTGCACTGCTACTGTGAATTGCTACATGGATCATTTGAGATAAAAGTCATTGTTTGCCGAAACATCAGTGGAGGCTTCCATATGGTAACTCAAAATGTTTTGGGTTCTGCCTGTATGTCACGGGAAAGTGGCCGCAAAAATCACTGTATTGACTAGCAATTTGGTACACATGTTCACTAACCACACGGAAATAACTGTATAGTTTTGAAATATGTATTATATTTATAGTTCGTGTACAGGAGCACACCAAATTTTTTCTTATCATTTAGGCCTACGGATAGAATTTATGTGTGCCGCAATAGCAAGCACAAAAACCCTTGGATTGACTTGAAAATTGGTACACATGTTCAGGCGCCATAGAGAAATATCTTGTACAGGTTTTAGTTCTGATATTGTTTATGGATCGTGTACAGGGTCACACCAAAGATTTTCTTATCATTACGGTCTATGAGAAAGATTTCACTGAACGCATTTTAACATAGTTACATTGCATTCAACAAAACGAAATTAATATGCATTACTGAGATGTTTAAAAGCATCTTTCCTGTAGAAAATGTTGCTTAGACTTAAAATTAATGTACAGGACCTCACAAAAGTGTTCAAGTAATCATCCAAATTATGTCAAATTTCGATAATCATTCATGAGCTACATAGAATGAGTTGTAAATTTTTTATTGTTTTATATAATGTTTATGGTTCGTTGACAAATACGCAGAAAAGAATTTCGTGACATTAGAGCGTATGGCCATACTTTCATCAAGCTCATTTTAACGCGTTTATGCTGCGTTCAACAAAATAGAATTAACATACGTTATTAAAATGCTTAAAAACATGTTTTCTCTAGAAAAATCGTATGCATAGACTAAATAATTTATTTAGAGAACCACACAAAGAATTCTTATAACATTCTGTAATCATCCAGTGATGTCAAATGCGATTGAACGTTAATGAGTTCCTATGAATTAATTTATACTTTTTATTGGTGTGTATAACTAGCGTGGCTCGTGTACAGGGACATTCAAAAGAATCTTCTACCATTACGGTCTACAGACGGTATTCCTTATAAGTTCATTTTAACATGATTACTCTTCAAAAATGAAAAGGGAAAATTCTCTCAAACTGAGCCGTTTTCCCCTCAATCGATATGTTGAAAGGCAACTTCTCACGTTGACAGAAATCCTTTTAAATCATTGAGCGCATTGTGGCAGCCTGCGTGTGCGCCTGCGTGGTAGGCGAATGCGCTAACACTGCGCTGCAATTCTACACTAAAAATTATTGTATAGCCGTTATCAATCATTCTCAAAGGTAGAAAATATTAATTACCAATTTTTACTTGTTTTATATATAACTTAAAGCTAGCGGAAACCCTATAAACTTCCTTAAAATTACACCATGCATTTAAAATTGAGGAAAAATTCTTAAAAACAGTATCTCTATCACAAGTAGACATTTTAGAGTCTTGCAAATTAATTTTGTATAATTTAGTTCTATTAGAGAAAAAAAAAATCTACGCAACTTTGCAGAATTTTTGGAATGACTATGAGTTGAAAAAAGAAAAAAGTATGTACTAGTTTCTTTTTGCATATTATTCCCGATGTTGAGTTTAATTATAACTAAAACATTGTAACACATTTTTTGAACGCTTTACATGCATTTTAATAAATTAGTTTCAATGAATATTATAAAAATATTAAAAAACTTTAGACATAAATAAATGTCTACATTATATGTATATATATATATATATATATATTGCTCTTTTTCTTTATATTTCATATATTTCTTTAATAAACAGTTTTTAAAAAGACATTCACTGGACATTTTTAGTTTTTTATGACTAACACTCGTGATTTGATATCCTTACTATTTTTTGTCAGTTGTATGTAAAACATTTGTTTTATTTAAAAAAAAAAAAAAAAAAGAAGAAGTTTAACTTTGGTAGTTTACTTTGTTAATCATAGAAAGTCCTCAACATATTTTTAAAACAATACATAAATTAATTGATTATATATATCTAAAAAAAAAAAAAATCCCGTGTCATTTAAAATATGATCGACAGGTGGCGCCATCATTATGCAATTCTGTTGAATCAAATGAAAAGTGATCAAAATGCGTTCAAAAATGAATGAAAAGATTTTTGATCAGAAGGCCGATTTTACTCAAATTTGATTTTTTCCTAGAAATTCCTCTCAAGTTAAGGCTAAAATTATTGCACCCATTTTTGAGTAAGCAAATCCAGTCACACTTTATACGAGAATACACTCCATTAAACTTAATTAAATAAACAAACATTAAGGTAAACGCACCAGTAGTGGACCCTGTACCAGTAGTGGACACTTTTAATTTTAAACTCTGAAAATAAGCTACCTAATAATTCTGAAGATTCGAGCAATGTTCAGGAAGGAAGTTATTGTCCTCCACTGTTAAACCCTTTAACTAAAAATAATTCCGGCCACTAGTTTTTAAATAATGTTAGTTTAACTAAAAAAATGCGCACTTTTTGTGATTTTGCCGTTTTCTTCTTATCACTTTGAATAAGGAAATGAAATTTTATTTGCTCTCTCTCTGCTTATTTTTAACTGATTTCTTCTACCTTTTGCTTTCATATGACTAAAATAAGTATGCAGAATTAATTTATATTGAAAAGTGAATGAAATTCAAATGAAAAGTGATCAAAATGCGTTCAAAAATGAATGAAAAGATTTTTGATCAGAAGGCCGATTTTACTCAAATTTGATTTTTTCCTAGAAATTCCTCTCAAGTTAAGGCTAAAATTATTGCACCCATTTTTGAGTAAGCAAATCCAGTCACACTTTATACGAGAATACACTCCATTAAACTTAATTAAATAAACAAACATTAAGGTAAACGCACCAGTAGTGGACCCTGTACCAGTAGTGGACACTTTTAATTTTAAACTCTGAAAATAAGCTACCTAATAATTCTGAAGATTCGAGCAATGTTCAGGAAGGAAGTTATTGTCCTCCACTGTTAAACCCTTTAACTAAAAATAATTCCGGCCACTAGTTTTTAAATAATGTTAGTTTAAATAAAAAAATGCGCACTTTTTGTGATTTTGCCGTTTTCTTCTTATCACTTTGAATAAGGAAATGAAATTTTATTTGCTCTCTCTCTGCTTATTTTTAACTGATTTCTTCTACCTTTTGCTTTCATATGACTAAAATAAGTATGCAGAATTAATTTATATTGAAAAGTGAATGAAATTCAAATGAAAAGTGATCAAAATGCGTTCAAAAATGAATGAAAAGATTTTTGATCAGAAGGCCGATTTTACTCAAATTTGATTTTTTCCTAGAAATTCCTCTCAAGTTAAGGCTAAAATTATTGCACCCATTTTTGAGTAAGCAAATCCAGTCACACTTTATACGAGAATACACTCCATTAAACTTAATTAAATAAACAAACATTAAGGTAAACGCACCAGTAGTGGACCCTGTACCAGTAGTGGACACTTTTAATTTTAAACTCTGAAAATAAGCTACCTAATAATTCTGAAGATTCGAGCAATGTTCAGGAAGGAAGTTATTGTCCTCCACTGTTAAACCCTTTAACTAAAAATAATTCCGGCCACTAGTTTTTAAATAATGTTAGTTTAACTAAAAAAAATGCGCACTTTTTGTGATTTTGCCGTTTTCTTCTTATCACTTTGAATAAGGAAATGAAATTTTATTTGCTCTCTCTCTGCTTATTTTTAACTGATTTCTTCTACCTTTTGCTTTCATATGACTAAAATAAGTATGCAGAATTAATTTATATTGCTGTTTTTTAAATCTTGTATTAACTCATAGTATTTTTATGGGTGTCCACTACTGGTACCAAAAAATGTCATCATGACCAATAGCCGACAGCCCTGTCCACTACTGGCCCATGTGACGTTTCAGGTCAGATCCAGTAGTGGACACAATTCTGTAATCTCGCAATTTTATAGTTGAATTTAGCGTTTTTAAACGTCACTCTAAAGCTACACATTTAGCAATTGGCGCCGATCTGGGACTCACTCCTAGGAGGGTAATGAGACATGTTAGACATGCTATCACAATTTTGATCTTCTGCGGAGAAGGTGGATCCCAGGCTTTCCCAAATTTAGAAAACTGAACAAAATGGAAATTCGTTTGAATCCTGAGATAATCTTGGGATACTTTATTTTTTTTATTCGCATTTCTTTTTTCTTTTTCTTTTTTTTTTTTTTTTTTTTTTTTTTTGGGGGGGGGGGGTCAATATTGGACTTGTTGGTTAAGTTCGGTTTCCATTGAAACATTGAAATTGAAATAGCATAACTACAGTCAGTATTTAGAGGGTTGAGCATGAGGGAATTTTATGTCGCACTAGTGCTATACTATGGGCAGTTAACGACGGTCAAAAACTTACTCCTAAGGATAGTCCGGAGTCATTTGATAACCCTCAAAAGTTTAACTTTGATGGAAACATGTAGGACATTGCGGCCACGGGGAGAAAATTGCGATGGGATGTCTCCTGACTAGCCTTAGTATTGATTCTCAGTCTGTCTCCAATAACCAATAGCGTAGCACTAGTGCGGCGTAAAATTCACTCAAATTTCAGCCCTAAATGTTGGCTCCAACAGGGATTCATGTATGCGAGGACAAACTGCTAAAACGGGTCTGTTATCAAGACATGGAAACTTTTGGTCACCTTAATTTTAAAGCAAAAATTCAAAGGGATCCACTAATGAAACAAAAATGGGTCCACAACTGGGTTTTTAGTGTGTCCACTACTGGCTCATTTTAAGCTCTCCGGATTTTTTATTTTTTACATATATAAATGCTACAATTAGCAATTTTCATAATACAGTCAGGTTAAGAAAGAGTTAGTAAAGGTGTGAAATATGAATTGCTTTTTGAAACTCTAAAATTTAGGAAATTACACAAAAAATAGCCGGAAAATGTCCTTAAAGTGTCCACTACTGGTGCGTTTACCTTAATAGAATGTTAAAAAGCAAGATATCTTTAAAGAATGGTCGGCATAGAATAGGTAATTAATTAGTTTACAAGGCAACACAAAATAATTCCAAAAATTTAAGCAATCATTTTGCATTAAATTCATTACAAATGTTTATGAGTTAAAAAAGAAATAACACAAAGCAAATAATTGCCACTCAACAAGATACCACCAGTACGCCGGCAATGTTTCTGTGTGATTCTCACGAATATTTGATGGATTAAAACGTATTTTAAGATCTCTGTAAATCAAACATCAACTACTATTGCTCGCATCTGAAGAATTTTTCGATTAGTACTAGGAAAGATACTTGTCGTTTTAAGTGGCCCACTTTGGTTTTCAGTGACTACGACAAAATGGAGATGTTTTGGACAGTCAGGCATGATCCCAGGAAAAAAAGACAAATAATAACCATCTGCTGACACTGTGAAATTCAACGGCTAAAATTTCAAAAAGTTGAAAAGTTTGTAAAGTCAATGAAAATAATTTATTTAAAATGATTAGAAGGGAAGGCGATTAATTTAATGTTCAAATCTCTGTCCATGAGTTAAATAAAAATTTGCTTAGCACTATGCATCGATTTTTTTTTTAAAGTAACTAGTTATAAATTTTTCGTCTTCTTGAGATTTCTCTTTGTCAAAGTTATGATGAAGCATTAGTTCATCATTTTAGATATATTTATTTCATAAGCTTATACTATTATCTTACACAATAATATTCTAATCCTTTATATATCAACTACAGGGTGATTATAATTAAAGTTACGATTTCAAAATGCTATAATTTTAAAACTACCCATCAGAGCGATTTGATATTATACCAAAGCAATCGTGAGGCAATGAAATTTTGTTTGGAGAAGGAAAAAAGTAGTTCCAACATGTTCCTATAGCTGGCGCTGTCAGGGTAATGTCAGGGAAAACGCTTAAATGGACTCATTAAACACAGAAATGTTGTTAGCAACACAATGGAAGAGCAGGAAACAATAGACTTCAAGGATTTACTAAATGTTTTTTGGAAAAAGACAAGAATAGGTGTTTACAGCGGAAACAGTCATAGTGAAAAGAGAAAAAGAGGAGCTTTATGAAACAAATATTTTACGGATAATTAACTTCACATTTTGGAACTATATATATATATATATATTTATTTTGCCGAACAAACTTTCATTGCCTAACAATTGCTCTGATAAAATATCAAATCGCTCTGATGGGTAGTTTTAAAATTATAGCGTTTTGAAATCGTAACTTTAATTATAATCACCCGGTATATACTACCATTATATTATTAATGCTTAGTAATTTTAAAAATAATTTTTCCCTATTTTTGTGTACAAAATTTTAAAAGCAATTATATTATAAATTAAATAGTAAACATCATAAATAAATTTTGTATATTTAAAACAAACACAATAGAACTATCGTTTTCCATTAGCTTTCTGTAAACGTTATATTTAAACAATTTAAACAAAATTTTTTTTTAAACTATAATTTCAAGCATAATTAGCGGATAGCAAATGGATAAGTAAAATTGAAATAACAAGTAGCTATTTCACTGTAATCAAACATATTTTAGAAACTTTTACATCTTAAATCATTTAAATATTAATAATGTTTAAAATTCCTTGATTTTGTTCGAATCGAAGGAAGGAAAAATTTTCTACAGCTTATGTAAATATTTGAGCAGGAAATCCTGTGCTATTTAAATGCGAGGCTTTAGAAAGGCTTTTAAAATTGTTTTATTTTAGCTTGAAATATTTAAATCTTTTAACATTTTATTTCGCAGCTCAAATTAATCTTGAATGAATAAATTTTAGCTTTAAAAATGAATTAATTCTGAATTTAATATATTTGCTTTGTTACTAAAATTGTATTTATTTTTTAATTGGTTTTGAATACATATATTTTGAATTTAATATAAATCTAAAAGCATTTTAGAGCAGAAGTTATTTTATGATATTATTCATCTATTACGACGAATTTTAAGCCTGTATAGTTCTAGTTGTACTATGTAGTACCTCTACTATCATCGTACATGTATATTTTACCTCACATACATAAAAATATACGTAATTTATATAATATGCGATTTCTCAAGTTATATAAGATATAAAATTCATCCATTCTTTTTAGATTGTAACACTTAAACAAGGATATATCTATTTAACTGGGATCAATTTTGGCTTTTTGTAACCTTCGTATAATCAAGTGGGTTAAAATAAATAGCCCCAATGCCATTTTCTGCCAAATGTTTCATTAAAAATAAAGTAAAGCTTTCAGTGTTTTTACTCTTGAGTTTTACTCTTCAAACAACAGGAATTCTGAAGTTATTGCTTCACTTAGAAATAAATAAGGAAAATATATCAATAATTCTCAATTGTTGCTGATGGAGATCATTTAAAGGCCTAAAAATAAGTTTAGGTACACTATACAAAAATTATTCAGAAACAAATTTCATAAAGTATTTGAAAGTCAAAAAACTGAAATTCCTTCCTCAATACGTCTATACATACAAAAAATTCCTTTTTTTTTTTTTTTTTTTTTTTTTAACTGAAATACAGTGAGAGTATGAAATCCCTGTTCTCACAAATGATATCGAAAATAATTTTTATCATATTTTAGACTAGTCTAGTCATTTTGCATTTTTAGTGGCACATTTGTTCCTTTCTCGAAAAAGATTGCTTAGTATAACGCTTTGAGAATTCAATCAGCTTTTTTTGAGATATCTATGCATTTTATTTTATCACATTTTTCTAAAAATAAATACATACATAACATCCTATTTCGAAATAAGTAATATACACAACAAGAATAGTACTTCTATAAGAATAAATAGCTAAATCAAAAGCCTCTGTTAATCAATATAATAACCAATATATATATATATTCTTTTTCAAGGCCAGTTGCTACGAAATATTTAATTTTAAAAAAAGTGTAATCTTTGAGTATTTTTATATTTGAGTTTTACGTTTCAAACATTACGAAATAGGAAATTATTACTTCCCCTATAAAAGATGTCGTAGAGCATTTAAAGTACGAAAAAAAATGTAAGCACATTACACACAAACTTTTGAAAAATATTTAATAATTAAGTGAAGTATTTAAAAGTTAAACTCCAATTTATTAAACAACACGTCAATACATAAAAAAAGAAAAGAAAATCTTAACTCATACAAATATGACGTTAGAAAAAAAAAATAATAATCTGCTGTGTTAATGTTAAACAATTCAAATTAGGCTTGGGAAGAGTTTTATATGAAAATTAATTCTGTGTGAGGGAGGCTACCGCACCCCTCAATCCCCGTTTCATTAATGAACCTACATTTATATAGAATTTAATTATGTTATTAAAATTAAGTTTCCTTAAAATTGTACAATTAGACAATTTTCAAAGGCAACATTCCTTGAAACTTATCAATCTTTTCAATCAAACTTTTCCAGCAACAAACGTATATCAACTTCAAAATACAACATTTGGATCTCCTAAAATTATTCGTTTTTAAGACACTCTAATACACACAGACAACGATCAAACGTTAAAAAACTTGACTACGGTAATCAGGAAGCCTCAAAACGTGTAAATATACAAAAAACAAGCGATGAATATGTAGCTTAAAACATACATTATTTACCATATCTCTATGAGGAATTTATTTCAATTCCCAAACAGCTTTCGTGGAAATGGTAAAATATTATTAGTAAAGCACATCCACTAACAACGAAAAAGAATGTTATCGCTTAAATATTTGCAGCCCTGTATATCTTTGGAAGATTATATACAGACCACATGGTGCATCTAAATGCAATCCTATAGTAAACATACATGGCCCAGCCTGAAATATACTTCCATCAATTTGCAACGATTGTCGCACTTTTATCTAGTTCTTTTGTGTAGCCCTGTAAACGAACAGTCAATGATTTTCCTACCCTATTCTACATGAGACATGTTTTTATGCATATAAAAAATATATATTCGTTTCATTTGGTTTAGTGCAGTCTATAGATATTAAACTTTACTTACCTGCAATTTCCTCCATAGACGTAATTGAATACTTTTGAGTGTCCCTGTACACGAACCATCTGCTTCATCTCAACGAAAGGTTTAGTGTAGCATCCCTATATGATACACATTTAGAATACCGATACCCATTTAGAATACCGAGTTTGGAATTTCTGCTACTATTTGTTCTTGATATATGCTGATAACACACGCACATACACGCAGACACACACAGAGACAGACACACACACAGACCATTCGCTAAAAACATGTTTTTCGTATTCAGGGCCCTGAGAACATGTAAATACAACAAAAACTCAATTTCGAAATTTTGACCTTAAAACAATACTTTCTCTACCTTATGGGCAAGATAAAGTAAAAATATTGCACTATTACACACGACAAATTTTGATCTAATTTCGTTGACTCAAATCACCCCTAACGCTTTTGCCTGTCATAAAAAGTTGCTTCTACGAGCAATTTTTCTTGCAATAATAAACCAATGAGAAGAAAGCCCTCTATATGCGTCGTGAAAAGAGCAACAAATAGATGCACTTGGTATGTACTGAACTTGAAAACCAGTTCTTCGGACGACCTTTTATACAACATTTGCAACCTTCTTTTGGGTTTCAGCTTTCAGAAATCGGAGGTAAACTCGGCCCAGATGAAAGTTGCTCTAAATGTTGTCATGTGTAATATGACTTGTGCGCCATTATATTTTACAATAACCAGGGATTTTGCTTTCTTCGTGATCACTTCACTTTTGTTCATATCTATAAGAATGTTGTTCAATATAACGCTTTGTGAAATCAGTAAAGATTTTGAGAAATCTATGCATTTTATTTCAGTCTGTTTTTCTAAATATAAATATGTGCATAACATCCTATTTCAAAATAAATAATGTACAAAAAAAAAAAAAAAAAAAAGAAGAATACTGTTGTTGTTTCTCAGCTCCAACTTAGTCTGGTGGTGTCAGACCAGATATAATAATCCGCAGACATTCAGAACGTCGAAGACAAGAAGGGGAGTTGAATAAATTTCTTCCCAAAGGACATCTAAATAGTCCAAAATGTATTCAGTTGGGGCATTTTGGGCAAAGAGGGTAGATTTTCTTACCCTCAGAAAAGGAAAGACATTTCAAGTGGCCACTGGCAAGGCGTGATAGGCTGGTACAAAATTTTCTATCATTGTAAAAGGTTAACCCTTTCATGGGCCATTTATTTCTGTTTTGAATTTCTCCCAAATTTTTATAATTTATTAACAATTAAACAATAGCATTTAAGGAAATATATTTTATTTTGCCGAATTCAAATTATTGCTTATTCAGATATATTATCATTTTTGAATTATTATTTATTATTCAAATTAGACTGTTACTGGCATAAAAGGGGAAGAAATATACGAAATAAGAAAGTGTTATTACAATAAAAACGGAGTTTTACTCATATTTACAGTAGAGTCGTTGAGTAGAACAGATGTCATATCAAAACAGGTGTCATAGCAGAACAAATCTCACACAAGGCTTTCAAACTTTCAAAATAAATGTGCTAATTCTATTCAGTCGATTGAACAATAAATGGCAGCACAACACTGAGGGGATTAGTGTTCCCATCGTTATAATAGCTAGGCCAATATATTATATAATGGAAACTGCGCTTCCCATAGATGTATTTTGTAAGATCATGTAGGTGGGAAGTAATCTTCCCACGGCCCACGAAAAGGTTAAAGATAGATCTGACTTTCTACTCTTATACCAGTGTTGAGTGGGTGACACAAGTCAATCCTTTTTAATTTAAGGTTATTATTATTATTGTTATTTCATTTAATTTTTTTATTTTTATTTTTTATAAAAATGTTCTAGGTAAGTAATTCTGAAGAAGAATGGATTGGGTGACTGCTGCTCTCCTTTGCATGGTTATCTGTCAAAATTGTCTGTTACGCTATGATTGTTTGTTAATATAAAGACTCTTATGAGATGGAATCCCAAAGTTATATTTTAGCATAAAATTTTATCAATATTAAAAAGAAAAAAAAAAAAAAAAAAGAGAGAGAGAGAGAGAGAGAGAGAGAGACAGACAGAACGAAAAATCATGCGGTTCACATACATTAATATCATATTCCAATTGTACGCACTCGTTGCATTGTTTAACATTCAATGCACTTTGCCTACGTGATCACCCAGACAGACAAACAGAAAAACTGAAATACAGAGAGATAAACTAACTGAACTCACAACCATTCGTAAACGTTGTTGAAAAGTATTAAAAAAGCTTAACACAGACGAAAATGCAATTCCAGCAACTTCCAATTCTTAATGTAAGATATATTTTTTTGTGTCCCTGTAATTTATAATATTCTAAAGAAAGCATTTTCTTGTGCATAGGAACGATAAATGTCAATTTCATTATAATTTGTGCAAAATAAAAATATTAAAATGTGATTTACAGAAGTAACTCTCATAGAACGTAATGCTCGTGTGTTTCTGTACACAAACCAGTGGTGATACTCTCATTTTTAATTGGGAACATCAGATAGTAAATTTACATATCATATATCAGTTTCAAGAAATGTTAATATTTTACGGGAGTTAGATCATGGACAGACAGACAGGCTGAAAGACTGACAGATAGAAGAATTCGAATCATAATCATTCTGAACCATCATTAGAAAGTGTTAAAAACGATTAATGCAAATAATAATACAATTCCATCAATTTCCAATTATAGCCATTACTTTAACTGAATATTCTTGTGCGGTCCTGTAAATCTTAATACTTGTTATACTATATTCCATAGAATGCATTTGTTTGTACCATGGTAATATAATATCTATAGCTTCATGGTTTGTACATATGAATAATGAATGCCAATTTCGTCATGATTTGTGCAAAATAAAAGTTTTTAAATGTGATTTATAGCAATAACTCTCATAGAATGTAATGCTTTAGAATTCTTTCCGAAGTCCCCGTACAGGTACCCTGTACAGGTACTTAAAGGTACTTATGCCATTCTCCATAGGGAACATCTCATAGTGAACGTGAATAACAAATATCATTTTCAAAGAATTACATGATTATTTATGGGAGTTCGAGTGCGCACAGACGGACAGACAGACAAGCCAAAGTCATAAAAAATTTTCAGCTTTGTTGGAAAGTGTTAAAAAGAAGTCTAGAATGTGCTACCAGTTTTTATGTACTACGAACCTAATCAACAACAACAGCAGCAGCAGAAATAAAATCCATTTATAAAACTCAATTTATATTACGAATTATTATTCTTGGCTTAAATACGAAAGTTGTTACAACGTAAAAGACATTTTCCCCTGTTAATTGGCATTAAAATTTAATTGAGTGTTTGTATTAAAGAAAAAAAGAAATTCATTAAGTTTTTCAAATATTTAGTTAAATTTTCGGTTAGTTTTAATAGATGGTTTGATGTACATAAATTTTAAATTTTAACAAAATATATAAATTTGCAGTGTAATGTTTTACTTTCTCTTACCCATATATATGGTAGAGAAAGTTTTGGTTTTGGGTCAAACATCTGAAATTGAATTTTCGTTACATTTACTTGTTTCGAGGTCCCCTGAATACAAAAACCATGTTTTTAGCGGTTGGTCTGTGTATGTGTGCCTGTCTGTTATAATCATATTTCAAGAAAAAAATAATAGTGGATAATCCAAGTTTGGTATTCCAAATGTGTATCATATAAGGATGCAACACTAAACTTTTCGTTGAGATGAAGCAAATGGTTGGTGTACAGGAACACCCAAGAGAATTCAAATACATATCATCTATGGGGTAACTTGCAGATAATTTGAGTTTAACATCTATTGACTGCAATAAATCAAACAAACATATATTAACAAACATAAACAAACATAACCAACATAACCAAACATAACCAAGTGAAACAAACATATATTTTTTATATGCGTAGAAACATCTTTAATGCATGGTATGGAAATCTATCACTGTTCGTTTACAGGGAAACGCAAAAGAACTAGATTATAGTGCGACAATGTTTGACAATTGATTAAAGTAAATTTCAGGTTGTGCCGTGTGTTATTAATATAGGATTATATTTATGTGCACCATGTAGTCTGTACATAATCTTCAAAAGATATTCAGGGATGTCAATATATAAACCATAATATTCTTTTTCATTGTTAGTGGAAATGCTTTACTATAATATTTTACCATGTCCAAGAGCGCTGCTCAGGAATTGAAATTTATTCCTAATAGCTATATGGTAAATAATGTTTTTTCTTTTAAGAGATAAATATTAAGCTAAATAGTTTTTTTTTTTGTATATTTACACGTTTTGAGACTTCCTGAATACCGAAGTCAAATTTTTAACGTTTGATCTTTGTCTGTGTCTCTTAGAATAAATAAAAACAAATAATTTAAGGCGATCCAAATGTTGTATTTTAAAGTTAATACGTTTGTTACTAGGAAATTTTGATCAAGATTGGTAAGTTTCAAGGAATGTTACGTGTGAAAGTTGAATGAATAATTTTAAATGAACTTTTGAATTTAATAACAGATTTGAATCCTATATAAATGTAGGTAAAATAATGAAACGGGTGGTTGAGGAGAGCGGTAACCTCCCTCTCACAAAATTATTTGTCAAATAAAGCAGTTCCGAAGACTAATTTCAATTGTTTTAATATAAGTTTACATAACAGTACTCGTTATCTTAAATCTTAATCTCCAATCTGTATTTATAGAATTAAATTATTTATTTTATAAAAATATAAATATATATCATTTTGAAAAAATTTAAAAATCTCACTTTAATTTTGAAACAAAAATAAAGTGAAATTTTGTATCATTTCATTTTTATTTATGCTTTTATAAAGCGTGGCATAAAGTCAAAATCAGCAAATGTATTTAAATTATAAAAAAGAAAAAGTTCATCTATTTAAAATAATTTTGATGTTAATGTAAAATGAAATTTAACTAAGCTTATTCATTAAATACATTATTTGTATTTGTATTTTAATATTTTCGACCGCATAAATGTTTTTTTTACAAGTCACTTTAATATGTATAAAAAGTTATAAAAGAAATTTTATACGTTATTTCATGATTCTCATTTTAATATTGTGTCATTAAAAGTTAAAAATTAGCTTGATTTTTTTCTATTAAGAAAAAACAATTCATTTGGTAAATTGTTGTGACGTTGAAATATATTTTGTAACAAGTTAAAGTTTTTTTGTTTAATTCTACTGGAAGAAGATGAAAAATAAAATTCTGTAGAAGGATTTTTTTTTTTTTTTTTTTTATTTCCGAGAAAATATTATTTTGACTGCTTTATATTTAATTTTTAATTTATAGATAAAAAAAAAAATCTAGTGTGTCACTCACACGACTTTCTCTTACCCTGAAATTTAGTACTATAAATACAAGTTGGAGATTAAGAGGTAAGATATTGAGTACTGTCATGTAAACCTAATTTGTTAAACAATTCAAATTAGGCTTCGGAAGAGTTTTATATGATAATTAGTCCAGTGTGAGGGGGGGGGGTACCGCCCCCTCAACCCCCCGTTTCATTAATGCACCTACATTCATATAGAATTTAATTCAGTTATTAAAAAATAATTCTGTTAAAAAAAAAAAAATTATTAAAATTATTATTTAAACAAATTATCTTTTATGATAATGCAGACGATTTCCATATAAAAGAAGTAGTATAACACTAAATATCCAGAAAAAAGCTGAATTAATTCTCAATATTACATTAACAAAAAAAAAAAAAAAAAAAAAAAAAAAAAAAAAAAAGAAATAATAATAATAATAAAAATAATAAAAATAAAATAAAATTGTGTTTAAAAATGAAAAAAATCATAAATTTTATTTTAAATTATCGCAGATCGATGGTTCAACCATTCGTTTTAAAGATATTGGCGAGCTCTTTTGAAAGATACCCATCATGAGAATTTACTCCCATCGAGGGGGGACTTCCTCCTCCATGTGGGAATGCGAGAATCCTACATACACAAAAAATTTTTCACAGTTGACTATCTCTGTTACAAAAAATATATATTCGTTTCATTTGGTTTAGTGCTGTCTGTAGATGTTAAACACTACTTACCTGGAATTTCCCCCATAGACATAATGTATTTGAATACTTTTGAGTGTCTCTGTACACGAGCCATTTGCTTCATCTCAACGAAAAGCTTACTGTAGCATCCCTATATGATACACATTTAGAATACCGAGTTTGGAATTTCTGCTACTATTTGTTCTTGAGATATGCTGATAACAGACACACAGACAGACACACAGACACACGGACAGACACACAGTCAGACACACAGACTATTTTCTAAAAACATGATTTTCGTATTCAGGGGACCTCAGAACATGTAAAAAAAACAAAAACTCAAGTTCGAAAATTTTACCCTAAAACAATACTTCCTCGACCTTATGGGTTAGAAACTTCTTACTCGCCCCGACCGAAGACATCTGAGTACTAAGATATCTCATTGTCATAACAGCATCCCTTCAGCAGGAGCCCCACAGGCTCCAACACCCCAGACACCGCACCACGCATCGAACACGCCAAGGGGGAGCAAGGGACCACACAGAGCGGCACCCCACCCAGCAGGTGCAAGGCGCAAGCGCCACCGCCCGCAAACCACCCAGGCAAAGCCCAGGCGCCGCCGCAGCGAACGGCACCACACCACCGACAAGAAGGTCACAAGGCAAATCACAAGCCAAAAAACAAACAACCATAAAATATAACTATTTAAAAAAGTAAATATATAATATAATATAAAATATAAAATATAAAATATATAATACAGCAAGTAGTGGGTGAAAGGGAAAATGGGCAAAATTGAAATAAGGAAGCCAGGTCAGAGGCACGAAACAACTTGTTCACCAAACTCAATAAATAATAACCCAATTCCCAAGTAATAACAAACACCAAATTTTATTTTTATTTTGTTAAAAATTTGCTTAACACTCGTAAGCAATAAATAATAAACAAACATCACCACAACAAAAACTCCAATAAAACAAACATCAATAAAACTTATAAATTATAAGTAAAGTAGTACAAATAATAAATACTACAGTAAAACACCACATCAACCACACAAATAACCTTCTCAAAACACAACACATCACATCTTAAAACACAATATTAAGTAAAGCCAAAAATAGATAAAACTTATTAATAGTAACACCACAACACAACACAACACTTCACACAACACGTAACTGAACACAATTTAAACACATTAAATAAATAAATGCCAATAATATAAGTATTGTTAAAAACACCACAACACACCACAACACACCACACAGAAATAATTAAATAAATACATACCCCAAAAGATTTATAACTCCAAAAGATAATACATCCACGTTACTGTACTACTTAACAAAAGTAACAGATATAAACACAACTCCTAAGAAATACAACACCACAACACCACAACACAAACAATTAAAAACACATAAAAACACAAAGATTAAACTCACCTCAAAACTTAGAGGTCAGCAAATAATATATTGCAATAATACTTCACAATTTCCAATAAACCAATCTTGGTTTTCTTATTGGTTAATAAAGTATATAATTTTATATTTTTAAAATCTTTCGGGAAGTAGTTGAGTCTCAAATTCTTGACTAAAGGACAAGTGTAAACAATATGGTTTATGTTTTGTATGCCTTGGTTACAGCTACACAGGAAACTCTTACCAAAAAACCTATTCTGCTAAGTTCCCATGAAGCCATGATCAGTAACCAACTGATTGAGATAGAAATCGCCAAAATTCCTCCTTGTATCTACCCTAGGGAAGAGCTGATATGTATGGCGTCCAGTATCTGAACTCTCCCACTCCCTCTGCCACTCCAAAATATTATATTTATTAAACAAAGCTCTTAAGTGATTCTTCTTAATTTTTACTGTTATATCCACATTATCTTTCTCAGTCGCTTCTTTAGCAAGTTTGTCAACCTCCTCATTCCACTTATAGCCCACATGGGCTTTGATCCTATAGAATTCAATAGAGCAATCAGCATCATCCATTTCATAACGAATATCAGAAATGATATCGTTTTTCACTTCGTAACTTTCGAGAGCAGAGAGCACAGACCTGGAATCAGTGACAATATTGACAGTACTCCACCCTTGACCTTTTGAAAATAGAACAGCTTCTTTGATGGCTAAAGCTTCCGCATCATAAACACTTGTATGATCGGAAATTCGAAACAATGAGAAATTCAAAATAACATTATTTTTAATGTGCAAAAATGCACAACCAACCTTCTCATTTAATTTTGAGCCATCTGTATATATACAATTTACATCCACAAGCTGTTCAAAATAACGCTCATCATAGTATTTCCATTTTATACTAATAGGGTTCCAAGGAATAACAATTTTCGTTCTTTCTTTAATATAATCTTCCGCTTTAAAAACCTGTGAATCGTAATTCACATTTTCTTCCCAATCAAGAAGCGTAATCTTCATTTTATAGAATTTTAGGATGATACTAAGGGGCATGACGCCAGTGATGACGCAAAGAGCATCCGTCACCACCGTGGAGTAACACTTAGAAATAACTAAAAGAAAAATCCTCTGAATACTTTTCAGCTTATCTCTCATATACCTCTTGTCCGAGAACCAAATTTCTGCACAATATTCAATGATTGTTTCTACTACAATATAATATAAATACTTAAGCAAGTGCTTATTTAAACCCCACATGGCCCTGGAAATACTCCTTACGCTAAGAGAATACTCCTCAATTTTCTCATATAATTAATTCAAATGCTCCGTCCATTTAAACTTGTAATCAATCATAACACCAAGGTACTTAATAGCTCTATAATACTTAATCTTGATGTTGCTGAAACTGATCTTAGGGATATTGGTGATCAGTTTAGCACCTTTTCTTATCATGGTAAAACATGATTTGGTTTGATTGATTACCAAACCTCTAACAGCAGCCCAGCCATAAAATTTTTCCAAAAAATAACTACCTGAGTTATTAAAATGACATGCTGCAGTTGCATTCACAATAACTAATAAATCATCCGCAAATGCTTGAACAATACCTCTGTCTTCAGGCATTTCAAATAAATCATTAATAACTATATTCCAAATCTTCGGTCCCAAACTGGACCCCTGAGGTACACCTCTATTATAGGTTAGAATAACACCATCATAAAGAACCTCCCTATGATCCAAAAAACTTAAAATAATATTGAAGAGACTGGGCGGAATATTATATTTGAGAAGTGAATCTTGTATAGATTCCCAAAATATGCTGTTAAAGGCATTTTTGAAGTCAATAGAGAGAAGCATCGCAATTTCTTTGTTATTGTTAATTCTAACAATATTGTCGACCACATACTTAAGAGCCATAGAAGTGGAGAAGCCTTTCCTAAATCCATACTGATACCTCGAAATAATATTATTTAATTCCAAATAATAATCCAATCTTTTGGTAATAATCTCGTCAAGTATCTTGCCCATAGTAGGAAGCAAACAAATAGGTCTGTAGCTCCCTGGGTAAGCAGGATCCTGGTCCTTTTTAGGTATAAGTAAAACTTTCGCCTTTTTCCATATTTTAGGAAATATACTGATACTAAGGCAATAATTCATGATCTTAGTAAACCAACTTCGATCTGCATAAAACACATGTTTTATTATTTCATATTGGATCCCGTCAAACCCAGGAGCTCTGTGATCCTTCAGACTCCTCATTATCATGGCAACCTCATTTTCAGTGACTTGTTGGAAGTCATCTTCAATATACAACCTTCTTCTTTCCCAGATATTATAATCTAATCCAAAGTGGTGCTCCAGGATCGTTCTAATACTTTCATTTCTGGTCTCAGTTTTCTCACCATCATCCTTAAACACACTTTCAATATCAACCCTCTTCTTCGCCTTCCAAACAGCAACATTATAATAACTGTTATGTATAGTTTTCTTAGAAATATTATTTATATATTCTTTGAATTTTTCTCTCTTGGTTTGGATGAGAAGTTTCGTATATTTACTTTGAAATTTCCTAAATTCCAGGAGCTTAACCAACCTTTCATCATCTTCAGACTCTTTCTGAAACCTTCTCCGTAATGCTCTAACCTTACTCTAAAGGCACTGCGGTTCAAGCGTCCACCAGGGGGCATTTTTCTTCTTCTCATTAAGTGGCTTTTTAACACATTCCACTACCACATCATACAATTTAATTTGAAAGTCTGCAATGTAATTTTCAAAGTCTTCAATATCAATTACTTTAAAGTAATTAATTAATTTAATAAGTCTCATCTTCAACCTCCACCAATCTAATCTTTTGAGTGATATCAGATTAATATCCAACTTTATATTGGTATCTAAATATATATTAGTTGTAACCAGGTTATGATCACTTCCGTAATGTCGATCTACGACATCAAAATCATAAGTAGTATGTTGGTCGAAACCTCTAACCGTAACTAAATCTATCCAACTCATTCTTTTTCCTCTGTTAAATGTGGGCATAGAATCAGGTCGATTCAATAATAATAAATCATAACCAAACAATAACTCATTAACTCTATCACCTCTGTCGTCAAGTGGCCTTTGTCCCCAAATATATGATTTGGCATTCCAGTCACCCATGATAATGAAAGGAGTTGAAATATACTTGTTCAGTAGGAGCTGGATGATATTTATTTCATCCCTGATGTCACCAGAAGGTTTGGAATTGACTGATACTGCAATAAATTTAAAATCACTAATAGTGATTTCTACTGCTACTACAAAACTAGAACAATAACAAAGAAAAGTAACAAAATTAGGATTAGAAACAATAATAGCTGCCTTTTAATAAAGAAGCATCATAAAACTAGCGTTGTAAAAATTATTACATACAAACTTTGAATAAACACCATAAAATGCAATAAACTCGCAACAATTGTTTCGGGTCGAAAAAACACACGACCCTTCATCAGGCGAACAAAGTAAGCACGAGTGCTGCAGTCAAAGCGGCAACGCACGGTGCGTTGCCGCTTTGACTGCAGCACTCGTGCTTACTTTGTTCGCCTGATGAAGGGTCGTGTGTTTTTTCGACTCGAAACAATTGTTGCAAGTTTATTGCATTTTATGGTGTTTATTCAAAGTTTGTATGTAATAATAGCTGCCTTTGCTTGAGACTTATAATAAAAAGCCTTACATTCTTTAGGTAAATTAACAAGCTTATCTTTACTAAGATACATTTCGTTCAAACTTAGAAGATCAATATCATTATTCTTGATATCTTGTAATAAGGTGGCCGAAGCCACTTTACTATTCCCCAAGTTCAAATGCCAGAAAGATTATTTATTAATTGAACTATTCTCGCTAATCGATCCTGGACGCCTTTCAATTTCTTTGTTCCAGATCTGACAATTCTTGTCTGTAATGATATGTTCTAAGCTGTAATTTGTTTTAAAGGTTTGGTTCGAATGTAGGCAGTTAGCACATTTGACTTCTTTCTTGCAGTCCATCATCTCGTGGTCACCCCCACCACATTTCATACATATTCTGGGATTTCGACAAAACTTGCTGGTATGACCATACCTTCCACAATTAAAACACAACATTGGTCGGAGGTGTTCTTTACAGTCCATCCTCCGCCAACAAAGTTTAATTTTCTTTTCTTTCATAATTTCCACAAAATCAACAGGGTTAAGGGACAATACCCAATTCCAGCCTCCACGTCCTTTATACTTATATTTCATTTTCAAGTCGTCTGCAAAATTAACATGATTATTTTGCTTAATCTCTTCTATTAATTGGGGTTCTTCGACATCTTCATCCACACCAAACACAATTATTTGAGGATGTCGTTTTCTTAACTCCTTAACGTTTTCTAAAGCTTTTCAAAGCATCTTTCCCTTTTAATTCTCTAATTAAGACATCTATGTCTTCCTTCTGTGACACCTCGATTATAACTCCTCCATTAGAAATATTCCTAATGGCGTTAACTCCTACTTTAATTCGTGACGGACCAATGGTCTTTTTGATCGTCTTTATGATATCAGCGGACTTGGTAGTTTTATCTGGAGGAAGAATCTTAACGGCGTAAGTCTTCCGAGTCCGAGATCGGCATCTTGCCCTCTCTATTCTGGACGGTACAGGAGTTCTCTTAACAGCATCACTGTATTGTTTACTACTAATTAACTTGTCCTTTTCTTAGATAATACCAGTCATATGCGATATCACATTTGACTGATCTATGACAATTCTTATAAGATCTTGGACTTTCGATCTTAGATTTTCACTAAACTCTTTCTTTATTTCTTTTTTAATAAAAAGAATAAATAATTCCTCCTGAAGGGTTAGTGCCCTGGCAACAAACCCTTCTGTGCTTTCCTCCGAGACATTACTTATGTCTCCTATCTTCACCTCATCACCAGTCTCCGACATTTTAAGTCGAGCTGTGAAAATAAGCACTATAAAGAAACAATAATCAAAATATAATTATAACAACTGAGCAAATTGTTGCTTACAAACTCTCAGATTTGGCCGCTATATAATAGCGTTTCTAGTTAGAGGTACTGAGAGTGGTCTCTTGCTAAGTATACACTCAGGGCAATTGTACAAAGCAAACAATAACACCACGTAAAAGTAGAAACAACTATCTATACAATGTTTGTCAGTGGTGGACCTCTGACCCGACCTTATGGGTAAGAGAAAGTAAAAAAGAAATTAGAATAGAATATGATTCTAAGAAAAATAATCTGGTGTGTCACTCACACTACTTTCTTTTACCTGAAATTTAATACTATAAATACAGGTTAGAGATTAAGAGGTAAGATAAAGAGTACTGTTATGTAAACCTATGTTAAACAATTCAAATGAGGCTTAGGAAGAGTTTTATATGATAACTAGCAGGCAACGCCCGCTTCGCTGGTCCCTATTTTTAAATGAATCACTCAAATGAATTTTAAATGAATTCTCAAAATTGCATTAATTTTTATCACGTGAAAAAAAAAAAGAGAAACAGATCTGATTAGGAAAAATGTCGCACCGTTTTCTCACTGCCTTCGGAAAAACTTCCCAAATTGCTCTAACTCTTATTTCTATTATTTTCCCCCTTCGCTCCCCCCCCCTCCCGTCTATCCTAATAATTTTACAAATTCGAAAATATCCGCAATCGATTTGTAAGTATCAAAAACCTCTATGCACCAGTTTTGAACGATCTATCTCTATTTTTATTTTTTTGCCCCTCCACTCCCCTCCTTCCCGCCCCTCCCAATAATTTTAAAAATTCGAAAATATCCGCAATCGATTTGTAGGTATCGAAAACCTCTATGTACCAGTTTTGAATGATCTAACACTATTTTATTTTTTTTGCCCCTCCGCCATCCCTTTCTCGGCCCTCCTAATAACTTTACACTTTTGAAAATATCCCCATTCGACTTGCAGGCCTCTAAAACCTATCTGTACCAATTTTGAACGGCCTAACTGTATTTCTATATGTTTTTGCCCATAGCCCCCCCCTTCCCGCCCCATCTAATAATTTTACAAATTCGAAAATATCCGCAATCGATTTATAAGTATCGAAAACCTCTATATACCAATTTTGAACGATCTAACTCTATTTTTATTTTTTTGCTCTTTTGAAAGATACCCATCATGAAACTTTACTCACCTCGAGGGGGTACTCCCCCCCCCCTCCCCAGGGTTGAGGAAAGGCTTCTACACACACAATTTTTTTTTCTCAGTTGACTATCTCTATTACACAAAATATATATTCGTTTCATTTGGTTTAGTGCAGTCTATAGATGTTAAACTCTAATTACCTACAATTTCCATCATAGACGTAATGCATTTGAATACTTTTCAGTGTCCCTGTACACGAACCATGGGCTTCATCTCAACGAAAATCTTACTGTAACATCCCTATATGATACACATTTAGAATACTGAGTTTGGAATTTCTGCTACTATTTGTTCTTGAGATACGCTGATAACAGATACACAGACAGGCATACAGACCATTCGCTAAAAACATGATTTTCTTATTCAGGGGACCTCAGTGCATGTAAATATAACAAAAACACACGTTCGAAAATTTGACCCTACACGAATACTTTCTCGACCCTATGGGTAAGGGAAAGTAAAAATTAATGTAGAGTTTTATTAAAAGTAAAAAAAAAAAAAAAAAAAAAAAATGTCTTTAAAACATTTCAATGCGTACGAATTTTACCCATTTATTTTATCTTTCTTTTCCTTCTTCTTCTTTTTTTTTTTTTTTTTTTTTTGTTAGGAAATAACACGCTGTTGAGTTATAAAATAATACGGACGTTGCTGAACATAGAGACATTTTGATAAACGTCTGAAGAAATAAAAGATGAATTCCGTTTTAATTTTATTGATGTAAAGAACATATTATATTTCAGCGAAAATTTTGTTCCAAATTCAGAAAGGGGACTAATAACAAACTGAAGATGGAAAATAATGTTTGGGATTACTCTGTAAAATGTAATGTTTGAAACGCGTTGTATCTGTAGGAACATTATATATACATATATATAGATAGGTATATAATATTTACTTAAATATGAGCATTTTTAGAAAATAAATTTCAGCTGCGCGTGCGCAATCGTTAGTGAAGTCTTTTGCATAATTTGTTGGCCAAATACAGTGCTGGAAAAAAGACCACCATCGAATTTTTTTCATTTTCAATCAAAAAGGAAAATCTTTTTTGTAAATTACCTCTACATTTAATATATAAAATGTAAGGAAAAAAAAAAAAAGAATTTAAAATTTAAAATACGCTTATTTTCATTATAAAATAAAAATGTGCGATGTAATCAAATGGAAAAAACTTTAAAGCCACTTTTAAAAGTAATTGATTGCATAATGGGATGGCGTCACATTTGTACGGTTTTATGTGGGACAGTTGTTAGAACGAAAAGAAACAGTTTTTAATCAATTAGCTGAGTGTTGAAGCAATTGAGGTTATGGTAAAAAGATGATAAAACTAAAAAGAAAATCTACTGGAATTGCTCAAAAGCTTGCTTGGGGGTCCCCCTGCCTTCGGCATCATCTTTCTCATCCGCAATATTTTGGGTCTCTATCTTTATTGCCTGCTGCGACACCTTACCTGTGTACATCAGTTTGTGCGTTTATTGGATGGCAGTTTAGAAATGGACGATATCGAAAAAACCGAAGTAATTCTTTTGTATGTAAATCCCCAGTATGGAGGGCGTTTAAATTATTAGAGGTTTTTTTTCTTTAAAAAAAAAAACAAATGGCCTGAAATTTTATACACGCAAAAACATTTAAAAACTGATATTTTCCACTACCGATTTTGTCCAGAGTGCAATTAACGAACCAACCACAAACTGAGGAAGAGCGAAAATATTTTGGATCACCTTGTATCACAAAATATACGAATGACATGTAACTTTAATATATTGTTGCACATACTATGCACAATAATTGTATGTTTTGGTTCGGCAATTTCGCAATTATTTAGGCAGATTTATATATATATATATATATATTTCCAACAATTACTAATTTCTATGATAAGTTTATTTGCTTAAAACTAGAACGGATTTCCATAAAATTTTACAAATCTTGCTGAAAAATTGACAAAATATTAGAGAAACATTATTCTGAAACATAAAATTCAAACGTGTAAGATTCATTGAGATATGGGCATTTATATTAAATATTATTTTACTGTGCATGTGCGAAAGATAGAAATTTTTTTATTGCATAGGTTGAAAGCTAAAATATATTGAACAACTTTTGTCAACAGTTCATTTAAATAGAGTAAAAATTAAGCAAATCATCGGCAAAAGTACTATCTAGATTTTAAGTATTTTCCAGAGTTGAAACTTTAAAAGGGATTTTTCACATCTCGCGTATTTAATTTGAAGATTCAATTATTTCAACCAGATTGTACCAGTTCTTTTTTTGCAAAAGAACCCCTTATAGACTTATAACTTTAACATATTTTTATTTATTTACTAAAATTTGCGAGTTCATAAGGGACTTTCCACAAAAAAGAACTTTCGCAACATAACTTTGTTTTATATATATATATATATATATATATATATATATATATAAAGAAATAATTTGGAATCCTTTTAAAGAAATACACAGTTGTGTTTTACAATATCAAAAGCTACTGCAAAAGCTGTAATATTCTTGTATGTTTCAGCATTTATTACGCATTCTGTCATTACATTTCAAGAAAATTATTGTTTTCAAAAATCCATTACCACAACTTCAGAATTTTAAATGCCTTAGTAGAATTTTGCGAGTAACCTTTTCGAAAAATTAAAAGCCGCAAAATTTTAAACTGTAATATTTGAAGTAGAATGATAATTCATTTGTTTTACCGTTTTCGAGATTAAGTTGTTGTTAAGCTTTTTAATTTATTTTAGTTAAAATGCGAGTTTTATCTTTATATTTTATTTTCATTTAACAACAACAATAATAATGATAACAATAATAATAATAATAGAAAGGACTATTCCAAAATTTATTTCTATATTTCCCTATGCAAATTAACGCAGTGAAATTATTCATTAAATTATTATTTATTAACATTATTTTTCATGAAGAGTGTAGACAGTTTTTTTATCTCAGAAAAGTATATTACTAAACATCGAAATGAACTCAAATTTTTGTCCTATAGACGACACCTTAGTAAATGTGCTTTTTCATGATTTTATTTTCATTTATTTATTAAAATAGAAAAAATCGTTAACTTGTAAGGTAGGAAGCAGTTTCACAAAGTAAGAGTCGCGAAACTGTCTTTAGGGTTTTACTCTGCCTACTAAAGCATTCTAGTAAGGAGTTGCAAAATCAAAAAGGAGAACTTCGTCTTTTAAGAGATTTGCTAAATAAGTGAGTTTTAGTGTAAGCGCGCATTGAAAAGATGTAAATTAAAGTATAAAATGAATGATGGTATCGTGTTCGGTTTGTCGTCAGTTTCGTCAACGGTTAATATAGTTTTAATTATTAATTTATGGTGAGATTATAAGGCCACCTATGTTTATTCTAAGCGTTTGAACCGGATTTTTGTAACTAAAATTGACACCCTTCAAGCGGTTTGAGATTGATTTTTGTAAAGCAAGAAATCGCTCTTCAAATCGTGCGAGACGTAAAATTGCAACTTAAAATCATGATGCTAGAGCAGTCAATAAGATTATTTTTTTTAGAAAATAAGATTATTTTTTAAGTAGAAATGCCATTTGAGGCTATACGCTAAGAGAGTTAAATTATTGAAAGTATTTAGCATTTATGATTTCACAAGGAAGTTTGCGCATTTAAGTGTTTTCAAAAGGTCATTTAGTAATGTAGTCCCATGCTCCTTAATTTGAAATTTAATTAAATGTCGTAGTCAGTTTTACATTTGTCACTGTAAATTATTTTCTCTCCCTACTTCATCAAAAATGACGTAGGCAGGGCAGCCTACGTCTTTACAAACTGTATTTGTATTTATTACAGATTTATAGTTTTTTAATTATCAAATCACAGATCTATAGTTATGAATAAACATAGTGTAAAATTGACTTTTTAAGCTTAGAATGTCATAAAAAATTTCCTTTTTTTTTTTTTTTTTTTTTTTTTTTTTTATATATTAAGCAATAGTAGCTTTAATAACTTTACAACTTTACATCGATACATTTCCTTTTAAAAACATTGCTAAATCAAAGGCCAATTACAAACATAATTATCCACAAACAAATAAATGAACAATAATAATAATAATAATAATAATAATAAAAACTGTATATAATATGTAAAATGAAATCTGAACAGTTTTACCTAATTTAATCTTTACAATTTTAATAACAACCTCGACTTATTTTAAAAATAGTAAATGAAGAAATCGAGCTAGCTTTTGTAAACATTTGAATAGAAATTCCCATTTTACTTTAAAAAGGTGCAATAAAAATCCTTTGCAGCAGATTTTAAGAATAATTTCAACATTGCTTTGAGAAATTTAAACATTTAATTTTCTTAATAATTTAAATATCACAGAATTCATTTTTTTCTAAGTTTCTAAAGCCAAATGAATGTTCTTCTAACAGATTTGACAGATTAATTTGTATTACGAAATTTAAGATAAATATTATTATTATTGTAGATAAATATTATTATTATTATTATTATTATTGTATAAATATTATTATTATTATTTTATTATTATTATTGTAGTACATTCAATAAAATTGAAAATTTATTAAAGCTATGTTAATTCTTTTTTAAACTAAAAGACCCCTGTCTCTAAATTTTTACATATAATAATTAAAGTTATAAATCTGAATATACTAAATCTAATTACAATAGTAAATTACAATGCTAAATTAAAAAATTGGTGTACAATCAATATTTAAACTTTAAAGTTTCTTCACACACCATCTACTGCCTTGGACTTGCTTTTGCCTCCAAGGCAGTAACACGGATTTTTTGCACCTGAAGAAGGAAGGCCACGCCCTTTCGAAACCAGTAGTGCTGTCTCTAATTGCATGGTGTGGTAAGATGATTGAAAGTTTAAATAAGTCTACTTATTGCATTATTTTATTTTTATCATTCATTAAGCTTTTTATACAAAAATATAATTTTATTTGTCTTTAAAAAAATATTAAAATTTTTAATTATATAATCTTCAAATTATAAGAGCTAAAGAATGATATGATTTACAAAAAAAAAAAAAAAAAAAAAAAAAAAACCCTAAGCCTGTTTTTGTTTTCCGAGTAATAGATATAAAATTCTGCACAAGACAGAACTTAATTTAGTATGAAAGGTTTAGTTTTAGCATTTTTTAATACAAAAGTTAATATTTGGTTGTGAGATTCCCAAAGCCTTTGCAGTTTGTCTTCGAGAAATATTATTAGGAAGTGAATAAAAACATATTATATTGGCTTGGATATTGGCGGACATTTTACTTGACTCAAGTCGACCAAGCAACAACTTCAGAAACCTGTTAATTTTGACGATTGTCAGTCCTACAGTTAACAGTCAAGTTTTTCTATAAGACTTTTTATAAGTTTTATATTTTCTCTCAATTATTGCTTGGGTTTTGTTTTACTCTTCAATTATGAGTAGCTAATTGTATAATGGGGTAAGTACCATTCCTGAGCATGGTTCTTTTCTTTTCGTTATGATATTACCTTCATGTAAATATCAGCGTTTGGTTTTTTATTGAGTAGTTTTGAAATTATGCGAGTTATAGATCATTAATCATAAAATCTTTCGATATGTAGTTTTAATAAATTTTTAAAAGTCAAATTTATGCCACAAAGTTTGTTTACATTCAGAAATTTGAATTTCATTTATTAAATTTAAGCCTCTTAAATTTATTTAAATTTATAAGAAATTACCATCGTTATTTTAGAAACTTTAACTTTATTTTCAGTAATTTTAAAAATGTGAATTAAAAATATTTTCATGTAAATTTCTTAGTTAACCAATGACGTCATGTCTTTCTGAAATTACAATAAATTCATATAAGTTAACTTTATTTTTGATTTGTTTTCAACATATATCGATAATAATAATAATGATAAAATCCATAATATATATCGTTCTACACAAAGGTTGTACCATTTCTTTAGCACGACTTTTCTCAATTTTATTTTAATTATATATATATAATGCACGTTTATTTATTTTTTTTTTTACACACACACACACACACACACATATATATATATACTTCTTATTTAATTATTTTCAGCTTTTTTGTTTCTCTTTTTATAATTTTAATCTTAAAATGAAGCTTTTTTTTTTTTTAAATCTTTTGAACCAATTATCGGAATAAACTAAAAAGTACAACGTTGGCTAGATGTTTTATATAAATTTCCTTTACGAATCAGTTACGGCAGGTTAAAACAAAGGCAATTTTCAACTGCTAATAGAAAATTTAGTTATTTTAGACATTTGTATTCTTGAAAAAAAATTTTAAAACCAATTTCGTTCAAAAAATTGATTTAAAGTTAGTTAAAAAAGCTCACCAGATGGCGTTTTCCATGAAATATATATATATATATATATATATATATATTGAAAGGAATAACCTACATGGGATACAAAACTAATTGTAAAATTTTATATATATTTATGCATTGCGTACGTATATGAGTCATTACGTTTGTTATTATATTGTATTTGTCCGTTTAATTTTGTGGGCCACGGTAGCCCAGTCGGTAAAGCGTCGGTCTCGTAATTGGAAGATTGCAGGTTCGGTACACGAGCCTGCCAAAGACCGTTGTGTACACTAATGGTGGCTGGTGTACGTAAAATCTGTCGTAGCCGCAATGTCCTCTATGTTCCATCAAAAATTATACCTCTAGGGGTCACCAAAGTGGGAGAGCCATCTCTTCCGTGGAGGATCAAAATTGTTATGGTATGTCTCCGGACCACCTCTAGGGGTGTGTCCCAGACCGTCGCCAATTGCCCATCTGCGCAGCACTTGTGCGACGTAAAACCCAACCACCAACCATTTTTCAGTTTTCAAATATGAAAAATAAAATTGTGCATTTTAAAACACTTCTTGATAAATATTTCACAACTTCTTTCTTTTAATTTATGACAATTACTTCATATTATTTCCTTAAAAAAAAAAAAAAAAAAAAATGGAAATCTCTCTAAATCGTAAATTACTGAACACGCGTTATTGCACAATATGACGCGTACACACATACACAATATCTTTTCTGACAGATGTTTTATTGAAACAACAAAATCTTATATCTTTTTTTTAGCAAAAAAAAAAAATTGGTGTAAAATCATTTTGTAAATTTACTGAAATATTTATCTATAATCTTTATAAATTTACAATAATTCTTAGTTAAGAGTAAATAATCGACATTCTCAATCTTTCTCTTGCATCTCTTTATTTTATTATATATATATAAACATACTACCGCTGCTGTTTCATAATTTATCGCTTTCACAGCTTGTACCGTAAAAACTGCTTCACATAAAAACATAAACTCTTGCAGTTTTATATAGAAATGTGTGATAAACATACGCTGTAAAAAATAGGTTCTTAAAAATAAGTATATACCCAACAAACACGGAGGTAATGGCCCACTTGTGGCTATGTTACCTTTGGCCATAAGCAACTTGTAGCGGCCCGCTATCGGTGGCCGTAACGGCAACGTAAAAAAAGTGTCACGCCGGCCTCAATATGGCCAAATTAAGTTTGGCCGTAAGTACAGTAAGCTGCCCGCCATCATGCCACTAATGGCCAACATAAATGAAAATTAGCCAAAACATGCCCATTATCATGACATTAATGCTTAACATAAATGAAAGCTAGCCAGAACTTGCCCACCATCATGTCATTAATGGTCACGATAACTGAAAATTAGCCGAAAGATGCCCACCAACAAGCCACTAATGGTTGACAAATTGAAAAATTGGCCAAAAGTTGCCCACCATCATGCCATTAACAATTAATATTAAAGAAAATTAACTGAAAGATAGCCACCAACCAGCCACTAGTGGTTGATAAATATGAAAATTGGCCGTAAGTTATCCGTTATCAAGCCACTAATGGTTGACAAATATGAAAATTGGCCGAAAGTTACCCGTTATCAAGCCACTAATGGTTGACAATTATGAAAATTGGCCACAAGTTACCCGTTACCAGGCCTCTACTGGCTCCGAAACATGAAAATTGACCGCAAGTTGCCCGTTATCAAGCCACTAATGGTTGATAAACATGAAAATTGGCCGAAAGTTACCCATTATCAAGCCACTAATGGTTGACAATTATGAAAATTGGCCGAAAGTTACCCGTTATCAAGCCACTAATGGTTGACAATTATGAAAATTGGCCACAAGTTACCCGTTACCAGGCCTCTACTGGCTCCGAAACATGAAAATTGACCGCAAGTTGCCCGTTATCAAGCCACTAATGGTTGACAAATATGAAAATTGGCCGCAAGTTACCCGTTATCAAGCCACTAATGGTTGACAATTATGAAAATTGGCCACAAGTTATCCGTTACCAGGCCTCTACTGGCTGGCAAACATGAAAATTGACCGTAAGTTGCCCGTTATCAAGCCATTAATGGTTGACAAATATGAAATTGGCCGCAAGTTACCCATTATCAAGCCACTAATGGCTGAAAATATGAAAATTGGCCGAAAGTTGCCCTCCATCATGCCGTTAACAGTTAACATCAATGAAAATTAGCTGAAAGTGGCCCGCCATCATATCATTAACAGCCATTATACATAAAAACTAACCGAAAGTTGCCCACCATCAAGCCACAAATGGTTAATATTAATAAAAATTGGCCAAAAGTTTCCCACAGTGTTACTAGCAATGGCCAAAGCTCAAATTATTCCACTGGAAAATTTGTTACCAGAATTATTCATCACTTAATTTTTTTGAAATTCCATTTTCACATTCAGAAAATTCAACATCTATTAAATTAGTACTAATTTTCTGAAAAATTTATAAATTTTTCATATTTTATATTTAAAAATGTGAAAATTTAACTGTTTGTTTTAACTGTGAAATAAAATATTAAAAAAATGAACTTACAAAACAGAGTACTAATTGTATGGATGTGAATTTACTGAATGAGAAAACAGAATTCAATGAAATGCATTATGTGAAGTCATTGTGGTAACAAATTTTCCAATAAAATAGCTTTGTTTTTCTCTGCCAGTGAACATAAGTATTATGATCTTAAAGTTATATATGGATTTGTTACAGTCATAAAATTGTTTTCAGAAGAGCAAAGTCTGCATTTCTGGTCAATTTTCAATGAGGAGAACTATTAGTGGCGTATCTGTAAAAAATATGCTCAGAAAATGAGAGAAGCACTTCTGTAACATATAGAAATTTTCAATGTTTCACTCAACTACTGAGAATATTTTCAGAAAGCAAAAATTTAATCTATAATAATAAAAGATGTTTGTCTCTCTGTCTGAGCATCTATACGTTCAGCCCCTATTGAATGCAGAACTACAATATTTGACATACGGGTGCTCAGAAACCTACCTGAGTGCATAGTGAAAAAATAATTTAAAAATTTTAATTGGTTCCGGAGATATTAATTAAAATGTCGACCCATGTCAAATGAAAAGGCGATCTCAATGACTGAGAATTCACCGCGATTGCATAAAAATAGATATTTTAATGGAGTTAAAATCAGGAAAAGTGGAAAATAAATTAGAAATATTAGTTCGATTGTTACGAATTTGGCACAAAATGAAAGGGGATTTTTTTTCCTAATCTAAGAGTGCAAGTGGCTTATCTCTACAGCAATTAGATTTTTTAAAATGAACTAAAGTATGAAATTTAGTTGCCAACAGGCAGTTATTTCATTTATCAAGGATTCTGCAGTGCCAGGTGCTAGACATGCTGACTGACTATTCTTCCGGTCGGGAAAAATTGCTTTTGTTTTTCGCCCACGTGACAAAGTACTGGAAATTAAAAAAAAGCAGTTTTTGAATTTTTTGAATTTAAAAAATCGATCAAAAGCAGAACTTCGAAATTGCCCGTCATTATGGCTCACCTGTATGCAGTTAAAAAATCTAAAGTATAGCTTTAAAAATAAAATAAATAGACATATTTATTTAAATTCATTTTTATTTCATCTGTTAATGACACCAAAAGTTACTTTTATCAGAATATTATTGATTTTTTTTTTTTTCCCTTTTTTTTTTTTTTTTTATGAATTCGGTTGTAAAAAAGCAGGTTTTGGAATTCTTTTTACTTTTCAAAATAAAAATATTTAATTTTGCTGCATTTCAATGCATATGTGTGCAAAATTAACATTTCAAGCACAGTAATTTATAAAAACTGATTACAATATCTGCGATACCCACCCTTAAGGCTGTACATCAGTCAGATTCCCTCTCTCTTTCTTCTCATTTTATTCAATGGGATTTTTGTTGCTCCGTTTTATAAAAATCTCATTCAAAAATGAAATTTTTCGAATTCTGTTTCTTGAATATTACTCTTTGAACATGTTGTATTTAAGCTTAGTGGGTAATTAAAAAAAAGAAAAAAAAATCACTTAGAGATCCAAACTTACTTATAAGTTTACTTATTGAAATAAAATATTTAAATTGATTTTTTCGAAAAATTACTCACTAAGCTAAATGATGACCTGTTCAAAAAGTAATATTTAATATTAAAAAAAAAAAAAAAAAAAAACAGATATCGAAAAACTTTATTTTTGAATGAGATATCCTTTTGAAACGAAGCAACAAAAATCCCATTGGATAACATGGGAAGAGAGAAAGGGCTCTTTTAATAAATTAACAATGAAAAAATATTTTCAAATGCAATATATAGCACTTGCATAAATCTCAGTTAAAATCCAGTGTTGATTGTAGCTCACAGTAGAGAATCTAAGCATCAAATCTTTATTATAAAAAAAAAAAAAAAAGGAAGAAGAAGCTTTACATGTTCTACTAAAATATAAAATTTTAACACTGCATTAAGAAATGAAATATTTACCACAATTTAATCATGTTACATTATATATATGCAAATACTTTTCTCATTTTTAATAAGCAAGAGTGAACTGAAACTAGGCTCGTAAATACTAAATCTAACTGAAATAAATGTAAGACTACAACATTTTTTATAAATAATGCAAAAAATCCAAGGAGCTATAGCCAGATTCTCATGTAAAATGTTTGTAGACCTTTAAAAAAAAAAAAAAAAAAAAATCAACAAAGATTATATTTTATTAGTTTTTTAATATTTAAATCACTTTTTTCTCTTTTAAATATTTTATTCTGATAGAACTATGCTGGAAAAATCCTTTTTTTTTTTTTTTTTTTTTAAACTTACTATTAATAATAACAAATTAAAGAGAAAGTTCTTAAGTCGAACAATTTAATACTTAAAAAGGATATTTTTATCTGTTCTTTTAAAAGTAAAATAGATGAAATGTCATCATGCAACAGTAGAATCTAACACATTTATGAGTCAATTGGCAATAGGATATATTAATTTTATTAGCTTAATGCAGTTAGAAAGAAACATATAATTAACTTTTTTTTTTTTTTTTTCATATTAAGCATTAACAAACAATTTAAAAATTTAAACTAAAAGACTTAATAACTTGAGACTTTAAATGATTTTAAAGTCTCCCAAAAAAATGACTGAGTTTTTCCTGTTTTTACAATAAACTGTGAAACTAACTGATCTTTCCAAGTTTTCATTAAAATTACAGGTTTTGTAGCAACCCTGTCATTTTCTAAGTAAAAAAAAATAAAAAAATAACTTAAGCTTTTTCTGTGTGTGTGTGTGTGTGTGTGTGTGTAAACTTTGCTTTGTAACAAACAAAAACCAGTAACTTCAAAAAATTTCATTTATTTCTTTCCACCTAGTTAATAAGATGACTGACTTTTTCCAGATCTGATCCTCCTCACAGCAGCTAGAAAAAGAAAGAATAAAATAAATACTTATTTACATTAAAAAATCTTGACATGTGAAGCATACAATCTGTAATTAAAATACAATGCTTTTATGAGCTTTAAATGATAGCTCAGTTTGTTCCCCTAATTTATTTCTTTTTTTACTCATATATTCTTCGCATAATCATTAAAAAAAAAAAGTTTGTCAATATAAAGAAAACTATGGGATTCAAGAAAATTATATATATATATATATAAACATACCGTAAAATACTGCTCAAGCACCCCCTCAATCTTTCTTTGGAAGTCAGGATATGTTCAGAGAGAGGACGGGTAAACAAAAAAATTGGCAAAAGTATAGAAATTAACAAGTATTTTCCAGCTGAAATTAAATATGGTTAACCTACATTCAACAATCTGGAATAGATAGCTAAACTTTCCTCACTTCCAATAAATTGTTTTTAAAAAATTGCCGCTATTTTAGGAAGCTTATTACAGTGCCACCGCTGTGACAGAAAACGCGAGACATGAGACATACAGTGCGTTGCATGAATATAAACGCACCTTTTCCAATAACCAGAAATAGTAATTTTTAAATTTTAAAAGAAGGAATGTGACTTACAGTTATTGCATATTACTAACAACTGAATAAGTTGCTTTGAGCACGTATGTTTAGGCTCATGCAAGCTTATGTAAATGAGTGTTTAAGCATTTTCTTATTTTTTCTGTTTTTCGTTTGTTGCGCGAAATTAAACGCACTCTGTATTTTGTGTTTAAAATTTATCAGAGCCACCGGAATTAAACTAAAACACTGACAGTCATGTTGCTAAAGTACTCTAAAAACAGTTTTAATGCTTGAGTGCAAAATTTACGGAGTTTGTTCAGGATGGTAAGAGGGGAAACTTTGACAGTAGACGAGAGGATAAAAATCGACTTTATGCATCATAAAGGCAATCGTGAAATTGGGCGCCAAATCGGAAGAAGCGAGAGTTGTGCTAAATTATATAAAGAAAGTACAAAATGATAGGAAAAAAGCGTATAAGAAGCGAACAGGAAAGCTTACCAGTTACGACAAACATCGAATATGCAACGTTGCAAAGAATAAGAATATTTCCTGTGTGAAGATAAAGGCTCAATACAAGCTGGGTGTTTATCGGAAAACCATATGGAGAACTATCAAAGCTGCAACATTCATTAAATTTAAGAAAATGAAGGCGAAACCACCCCTCGCTCAAAAGCACAAAGATATGCGGTTGGAATGGGCAAGAAAATGGATTCTAGATCGACAAAATGGGAAAAATTCATCTTCTCCGATGAAATAAGTTTAATCTCGATGGCCGGATGGATTTCATAGCTACTGGCACGATTTGAGAACCGAAGAAATGTACTGTTCAAAACGTCAATCAGGAGGTGGGTCTGCCATGGTGTCGGCAGCCATAGGTTTTAAAGGGACTTTCGAATTAGAGTTCGTGGATAACACTATGAACTCTGTAGATTATGTCCAGATGCTCACAAGGAATCTCCGCCGTCAAGCAGTCAAGAAAGCTGGAAGAAATTATATTTTTCAAGATTGTGCATCTGTACCTACAGCACATATCGTGAAAAAATGGTTCCGAGGCAGTAAAATTAAAGTTCTGCATTGGCCCTCAAAAAGCCCCGATTTAAACATAGTGGAGAACGTATAGGGTATTCTGGCTTGCCGTGTTTACGTAAACGGAAGGCTGTTTAGCACGAAAGATGAACTAAAATCCGCCATTCTATTAGCTTGGAAGACAATCAGCTTGGATGACCTCATGCCACTGTATCAGTCAATGCCAAGGCGTTTACTGGCTGTTCTAGAAGTCCATGGTGGCTTTACAAAGTATTATATACAATATTTGTTTCTCAGTTATTTATTTTTTACATGTGCGTTTAAATTCATGCAACATGTACTTTTGACATAAATTCAATAAAGTTATGTTTTAAAAAATCATATTGTTCTTTCATCGTTTTGACTCGTATTTTCATTTCTTGAATAATACACATACCGTTTGCATCAAGTGTCACCTATTCATATTTTTTTTATTACACTTCTATACCATTCTAATTCTTAAAGCTAAGGTGCGTTTATTTTCATGCAACACACTGTATATTGCTGTTTCTTTTCAAAATAGTATTGTTTAAAAATTCCAAGTCTCCTGATTTTTAATAGAAAGATTGCAATTTCTAATTTTTCTCCCTCCATAGCATAAATGTCCTTTTAAACATGCTTTATTAAATTCTAGAATTTAAAGAGGGAGATGTAAAATATTTTTACCTTATGTATATAGATTCCAGAACCTATAAAGAAGTAGAATTGTTCAATATCTCTCACTTATAATTTTGTGATTTCCAACCCCCCCCCCCCTCCTAAAAATCTGATTAAATGCTCTGCAGAAGCCTTATGATTTCCAATCTTTCTCCATATGCAGCATAAATATCATAATTTTTGGAAGCTTGCTTTATTAAGTTTTAAAACCTATAAAAGGTAAAAGCGTTCAATATCATCGATTCATTTAATTTTTGTTGTTTCTTTGAATATATACAAGATTTTGCATCCATTTCAACGTTTGATGATCTTGTCCCACTTTAGTTTGAGCACCAGTATTTTTGTAAATGTGGTTTCTTACTACAAACATTTAACTAGTCAAACAAAATTATGAACAAAAATTTTTATCTTGTGTGACACCAAGAATATTGCATAAAACTCTTTTGCTTACTTTATGTATTATTAAAATTTCATAATTACAATGCTTTGATCTTATCTATCCCCCATAGCAGAATACTTTTGAATGTTCTGCAACAAGATTTCCCGGTGGTCAAACATTTTTGACAGGACACATACACATTTTACAAATTTACTCTCAATATTACTTACACACACATATATATACATAACAGCATAAAAATTAATACTAAATTGATATTTAAAAATTTTACTTAACTTGTAATAAAAAAAAAAAAAAAATCAGAAGGTTGTGACCACCACATTACTTTTTTCTATATAATTTTACACAAATTCATGCACTACAAGTTATTTATTAAATTATTATTTATGGAAATTTTTTTTCATAATAAGTACAGACGAGTTTTTACCTGACAGAATTATAACACTAAATGCCGAAAAGAAAGTTTTGTGCCAACATAAGAAGAAATGTGATTTTTTTTTTCTAACTTTTTGTTAAAGAATAGAAAAAAAAAATTATAACTTAGTTTTAAATTATCACAGATCTATTGTTGAACCATTTGTCTTAAAGTATTTAAAAGTTTTTCGAAAGACATCCATATTGAAAATTTACATCCTGAAAGGATGGGGGGGGAGAAGCAATGCTAATTTACTAGTACTATTACATCAATAATCCATATTAACTTTACAATTACACATTAAAAATAACTTGTATAACGTACATTTGTGAAATTTTGTCCTATAATGTCATGTTAAAATTTTTTTAATTGAGATCACAGTGCCATCTGTTGAGCGATTGATCTCCCAATCTAATCAGCATCTGTGTAGGTCAGGGTTTAACTAAATACCAAGATTGGTTAAATTTCCTTGATTAGTTCTTGAGATACAGCATCCACAAAATTTATGACACACACAGACAGACATTTTAAAGTTCAAAAATTTTCATAAAACAAATACTTCCTCTCTCTCTTTATATATATATACAGTGTCCATTCTAGGCAGAATTAACGAAGCGCTGCACCCTGTTTGCCCTTCAGATAAAAGAATTCTGCCTCGATACCCTTTGAACTTGATTGTGCAACCCGAAATTTGAAAATGCAAGAAATGATCGAAAAAGAAAAATTTCAGAGTAAAACCGACGAACGATTTGAAGGAAATATTGATTTCAGAAACAAATTCTTATGAAAATTGTCTGTTGATTTAATTAATAAAAATAGTCTGCTTATATAAAAAAATATATATATATACACTGGAAACCTTTTATATGTGGAAGCCTAAAAAAAAAAAAATGAATCACCTGATAGGTTAGCATTACATCATTGTTTTTGTATCTAATTTCGTTCTATCCATTAGAAAATGTTAATTTTATTTTGTCAACTTGCATTCTTTTTGATTTTGAACACCTAAAACTAATCCAATATAGCAGTTTTTGCCAAGATTTGATTTTTTTCTATAAGTATTTCAATATTAAAAGTGCTTTCAAGTGAAACAGCATAATGACCACAAGCTTCAGGATAAGGCTGACTTCTATAATTGAAAAAAGATAAGTCTTTTTTATATTTTCTTATTTATTTTAACATTATTTGAAAACAATCAATAAAGTGCTAATATTAATGTAAATAAATTAAAAAAATAAATGAAAATAAAAAGAATTAGAGCTGAAACTGAAAGCCATTCAGTGCATTTTAATTATTTATTACTCAAATGCGATTTTGGAGATGTAGTACGAAAATATGCAAAATAAATGAATAAATTAGGTAAAGCAAAATAAAGAATAAAATATATACATATATTAAGTGGATACATAAATATTTCATGATTAATCCAAGCTAAAGAAATTACCAAATTTCAAATTATTTTTGTTATCTAACTAAAGTGCCACAATAATCCTCACACAGATCACATAAACACTTTAACAGAGTGCAGCGTTATGTAATCAAAGTTCTAAGAAGGAAAATAAATATGTTTATTTTAAATGACAAACGACATTGCATCATTACATAGCCGGAAAAAACGCCATGCATCTAAACATCGCCAAAGAATAAGTTTTATTTCTACATATAATAAAAATGTCTATTTTGTTTTGTGTATGCTGGTTGCTTTGTTGGCAAACGGATGCCAGCAAAATAAAAAATAAAAACACACATATTCAGGTACGTTTTGACCTTTCATGATGTACCTCGTTGCTTGATTTTCGAATTTTTTTTTTATTACAGTTATAAAAATTATAAAAATATGAAATTTGACTTCATTTTATGTTTTTTTTTTTGGCGATGTTATGACATGGTAGCTTTTGCAGATTCCCTCTCGCAGACAATCGTTTAATTGAGAAATTAGCCACGATAAAGGTAAATTTTGTTAACAAGCCATAAAGCGATATATTTTGACGACCCACCGCAAGAAGATAACGTTGTTTTGTAGTGAAATAATGGCTTATTTCAGCATATAATTTAAACGATTAAATATAAATTTTATCGACAAATCGATCTCATATTTCGATAGACTTTCGTATTGTGTATTATGGCAATCACGCATAAAAAAGCAATTCTATTATTTTTTGTGAAACAATTGCATATTTCGGTATTTATTTTTGAAAAATATACAAAATTTAACAATTAACAGTAAAATAATAACCTTTATTGGCAATTAATGCTATTACATAAATTTTAAAAATTAGCAGTAAAATGATTCCATATTTTGGCTAATTTATTGCATACATCGGGAATTATCTTTGAGAAAAAGTGCAGATTTCACTGAACACCGTGAAATAAAGCCTATTTCAGAAAATAATTGGGCGATTAAAGTAACTTTAATAATTAGCGGCGAAAGGATTGATGGTTTCAACAATAAGCCACAAAACATCCAGATTTTCGGAAATCACCTTTAAAAAAATGGCAATTTTTAACAATTAGTACCGAAATAATATAAATATCATATTTTAGGAATTAGATACGTTTAAGCATAACTTTTTTACAGTTAGTAGTGAAATGATACCGTATTCCCGAATTAGGCCACAAAGTTATTTCTGAATTTGGGATTCATATTTGAAAAAAAAAAGGAACTTATTTCATCGATTAGCGGCAAAATAATTGAGAATTTGAGATTCAACTTTGTAAAGAATACGAATTTCATAGACTAGGGGGCGAAATAATGCAATCGGCCACAAAAATATCATGAATTTCAGGAAGAACTTTCGGCAAAGGAGAGAAAAAAAAAAAAAAAATGCGAGTTTCATTGATTAGCAGCAAAATAGCAGAAATTAAGAATTAGTTGTGGCTAAATGTAAATTTTGACTACAAAAGATTGACAGTTAGCGGTAAGAATAATCTCATATTTCCAAATTCATCTGCAAAATTTTTGCCTATTTCGGTAATCAGCTTTGAGAAAAAAGCTCAAATTCCCACTATTATCAGCGAAATAATTGCGTATTTAGGAATTTAACTTCACAAACATAAGAAAATTTATTGATTAAGAACAAAAAAAATTACGTATTTCGGTTCGGCAATCAATCGTAAAAATATCGTGCATTTTGGGAATCAGTTTTGAAAAAAGACAGGAATTTTATCGATTAGTGGTGAAATTACGTCATATTTTAACAAATCGTTGACACTGTAAATTTTGTTAATTGACAGTCATCTTGCATATGCTGTGTAGTTTTTTCTTTTTTTTCCCCCTCCCTCCAAAAGTTTCTAAATAACAAGGGACATTATTTTAATCTATATATATATATATAAATGAATGTTTGTCTGTATGTCCTTTATAAAATCGTAAACGGCTTGACCGATTTCGATCATTCTTTTTTTGTTTTTTTCCTTATAGGTCAGGGATGGTTTAGGAAAAAAAAAAAAAAAAAGGAAAAAATTCGCCCCCCAAGGGGGGGGGAGGGGGGGCAAAACATGAATTCAAAAAATCCTTCATTATCTCAAACAAAAAAACAGATATCCGTAAAATTTTTGCTTTAAAATATAGCTAATATAAATGTCTAAAAACCAATTTCTGGAATTTTCGAAATTCGGCCCCCAAGGGGGGGGGGGTCGGGAAACGGGATTTCACATGTGTAAAACGTGATTTTGCATAATCCTATATATCTCAAACAACAAAAAAAAAAATAAACAGACATACGTGAAATTTTTGTTATAAAATATAGCTAATACAAATATCTAAAAACCAATATCTGGAATTTTAAAAATTCAGCCCCCAGGTGGGGCAGCAGGTGGGGTTTTTGTAAAATTATTAGGAGGTGCGGGAAGGGGGGGGGGGCTATGGGCAAAAACAAATAGAAATGCAGTTAGGCCGTTCAAAATTGGTACAGATTGGTTTTAGAGGCCTGCAAGTCGAATGGGGATATTTTCGAAAGTGTAACGTTATTAGGAGGGACGGAACGGGGGGCGAAGGGGGGAAGTAACAGAAATAAGAGTTAGAGCATTTTGAGAATTTTTTCCGAAGGCAGTGAGAACCCGGTGCAACATTTTTCCTAATCAGATTTTCTTTCGCTTTTTTTTTTTTTTTTTCCCCACGTGATAAAAATTAATGCAATTTTGAGAATTCAGTTATTATAGTGATTCATTTAAACATAGGGTCCACAGAAGCAGGCGAAGCCTGCTAGTTTCTTTATATATATATATATATAAAAATGTATAGACCTTAAAAAAAAAAAAAAAAAAAAACATTCTTATATATTTTATTGCATAAATATCTTAGAGAGAGACAATATATACTTACTACTCCTTATAGAATTCCATGTAATTTTTATAATTTATGGAAAAAAATACTTAAAGCATCTATATGTATATTAAAGCTAGAAATAATTTAAAAATATTTGTAGATTACAATTAAAATATTTTTAAATAAAGTTTATGTAAAAAAATAAATATTTTGAAATTATTTAAGTAAAATTCTTGAATTGCAAATATTTTACCACAAATCAGCTTTTAATTATTTTATTTATACTTCTATGAAATTTCAATTCTTTTGGTGAAGTAGATTTTGAGCTACACCTGAAGACCCAATTTAAAAGAGAAAAATGAAATTATCATTAAAAAACTCACAAGTCCCAATAAGTATAATAACTAAACTTATTGACCAAGTAACTTTATTTTGTGGACTGTACATTTAATAAACCATTTAACAAGTGGTGAATAAAGTGCCCCATCGGCTATTAACTCTCGAAGCGCTATCGTCTCGCTGCGAGACGACTCGTAAAATCTATATAACAACTCACAAAATCAAGATATCAATTGATTTTATATATCTGCACGGTGCCTTAAAAAATGCTTAGCACTTAAGAGTGAAACGATCAGCACTTGGAGGATTAATATGTGCCCTTTTACTCTAAAAAAAGTGCCCTTTTAGCTAAATCCACCCTGCCCTTTTTTAAAAAAAATGTGAACACTATTTTAAGGTTATTGAAATTTTTATTTTATATAGCTAGTGTTAAATTTCTTTTTACATATTAAAAGAATTTTAATGATTTTAATTACTAAGTAAAATGACTTAAATTACTAATTATAATTGTACTAAGAATGAAGGGGTTATAAAACAAAATTTCTCATAATTTTAGGTTTTAGATATACGATAAGAATGACTTCAAGTCAAAAAATGTTACAAGATTACTTATCTGCATATCCATAAGGCCACAAGATTGTTTTTTTTAATTTTCTTTTAGCCACACTAAGATACTGCATGCGAACCATCATCAAATTTGGCGACTGCTAACATCCTGTACAAAAAATATGAAAATTTCATTGCTTTAATTTACAGTTTGAAAAAGCAAGAGGAAAAGATTACTACACAAAAATGTATTAAAAAAAAAAAAAAAAAAAAAAAAAAAAAAGTACTGCTTACGTTCTTTGCAAACAGAATTTAATTTAGCATGATAAGCTTTATTTTAATATATTCTTCCATATAAAGGCATGCTGTAACTGTAATAAGTACAAAACTTTGAATAAACACCATAAAATACAATAGACTCCCCTCTGTTAAATTCTGCGAGTTTATTGCATTTTATGGTGTTAATTCAAAGTGTTGTACTTATTACTTTAAAATCAGTTCTGCAGTGATTTCTAATAATGAAGTAACTGTATTTTATTCCCTAGCATCATTTACTATATGTCTATATTTATTCATTAAAATTACTTTGGTATAGTATAGGTAGAGCTTTAACTTAGGAGCCCCTTGGCGGCTTTTAAATCTTTATAATTTTGATGATGAAGTGAGATGACTATTGCAATTCCGTAAGTAAAGACCTTAGCAGGAAATGTCTGAGCTAATTTGATGTCAAATTTAAAATTCTGCAAAAGGGTTCTATACTGAAGCTATTCTGATCTCTCTAGCATGATTTTTCTCAACTTTATATATATATATATATATATATTCATTCTACTTAAATTCTATTTTATACTACTAAAAAAGCCATTTGTAATTTATACAACCAAAAGCTTAATTTATACCCCATGGCAATGCATACTACCTTGTTTAGTAATCCAAAGGAACAGGGGCCAATGGTTCATTCTACAACACAGTGCAAGATTATTTTTAGGATTTTTGAAATTTCTGGAATCTTTACATAACAAAATGTAAAAAAATAAATAACAAGACCACCATAGTTCTTCTTACCTCTTTCTTATAAGGTGCCTTGTGCATAGCCTCAACATCAAAATCTTCAGCCATGATAAATCCTGCAATTATAGGCAAAAATTCTAAAAAAGGAAAAAAATAAACTAAATTAATTAAATATGCTATTAACAGGGCTGCCACTCAATGAAGACTACAAAAATAGTCGCTTTAGTAGCCTTTCATAGGAAAAATAGTCTCCTAAATAAGTTTTCTGAAGCAGAAAATAGTTTTCGTTTCACAACCCCCCCCCCCCACCTCCTCAACAATTTCTTCTTTTATCCAATATTAATTTTATGATTATATAAAATAATCTGAATAATTAAGCAGTAATTTTCACTAACGTTAAAAAAAAAAAAAAAAAAAAAAAAAAAAAAAATCCTGAGTATTTTAGATTACTGAAATATATATACATATATATATATCAGCAACACATAATATAACCAGGTGATGCCAGCTGCTCTTGCAACCTAAAATTGGTTTAGCCTGATATTCACTTTCAATCCTTTGTTTTCTTTCAAATAACACACAATGGGTTGAATTTTAGTACTTTTCTAATATAATATTTCAAAAATTAGAGACCATAAGAGGTTATGTTTCTACTGATTGTGACAGAATTAGAATGCATGTGAATCCTTTGAATTGAGCTAAACAAGGTGTGAGAAAGATAAATTTCAATTTTCCAGATATTTACAATCAAATTTTTCTGAGCTTTAAAAGACAATTCACATTTTCCATGCGATTTCTGCTAGGTTGGAGATTAAAACTTTAATTCTTTCAGATCATTAATTCTAAAAGGTATTTGAAATTTAGAAGTAATGAGCACCAACGGAATGTTCTTAATGAAGAGATTTCTAAATCATCTATTGCTTCCCATTGATGATCTGTTGCTGTTTTTACGAAGCTTTTCAGATCTTTAAAAATTAAATAAATAAAAATCTGTTAATCTTTCTTCAACACTCACATAACTTTCTCTTGCTAAGTTTCTTTTGTTTCCTTCCCACACCCCCTTTCTTTCTTTTTTTTTTTTTTTTTTTTTGTAATTTTTTCCCCCCTTTGGTCACATCTATTTGTTTATTTATAATAGTTTTTTTTTTTTTTTATCTTGTCACACCAGTATTTATACTGATTTTCAGTCTTGTTTCAGTCTTTGTGATTTTCAGTCTTTCAGTATTTTGTTTTGTGCATTGTTGCTTTATTTGCTACACTTTACTTTACTTATAGCCTGATGAAGGGTCATGGTATTATTTTTATCTGAAACAAATGTGGTTTTTTTCTTCTTTCTTTTCTATGAAAGTAAGTCACTTTATTTTTACATAGAGAAATGGTTTTACCCTTAAGCAAGGTATTTTGCTGCTTAGAAACATGCAAACATCAACAAGGAGACATGTTATGAAAAATAACATTGCAATGACAAAAGTTTCACCCTTTCATGATATACAGTGAGTGGGTAAAGAAGTTAATAGGTGAAAAAAAAAAAAAATTTTTTTCTTTGACCAAACACTAAAATGAAAAACCTTCTTAAGGTAAAGGCCTATATAATTTATGAAATTAGCTTTAAAAAAAAAAAAAAAAAAAAAAAAAAAAGGAAAATGCTTGATGAAAATTTATATTTTTGTCGCAAGTTGTCGTAACAGAAAAAACTCACTGCTAATTAACAAAATTTATATTTAATTGCAATTTTCATGAAAGCTGATTCCCAAAATGTATTATTACTAACAAATCCTAGCGAATTTTTCACAATTTCTTTTTATTTACCTTTAAAATTTGAAACTAATAAGTCTTATACCAATTTCATCACCCAATTTAAATTTTAATCCATCAGAGGCCAAATTATTATTAGTTTTTGTAGGATGAAACGCTAATGATAGTTAAAACAAATCATCCAAAGAAAAGTTTCAAAATAAAATTCATGTTTGACAACCCAGTTTTCATATTTTCCCCAGGCAGGACACCTTTAGTACAGAACCCTTTTGATGATTTTTAAACTTTTGCTGCCATGTTGGTGATGCCTTTTAATTAATTTTTTTTTTATTTATTCATTCTGGCATAAGTTTTTGTAATATATATATATATATATATATATATATATATATATATATATATATATATATATATATTTTAGCACCTATTTTGATTATGCTTTCAATTATTGCATTTTTTAGTCAAGTTATGACAAAAGTTCCTATTTTACCATGTTTTTATTAACTTCAATTCTTGTTTGTTTGTTAAGTACAAATCTTGCAATCGATTTTTAACTAACTTCCCTACTAGCTAGACATCTGAAACTTTCAGAATAGCTCAGAACCCAATGACAACACAATACTTCGAAGCCCGATTTTAGAATTTTTGTTAGTTTTCTTTTAATTAATTAAAATAAATATGAAAATAATAACCTCCTAATAGCTTTAAAAATAGACATTAAAATATTAGCTATAATTTAATTGTTGCCAAAAAAATTTACAAGTTCATTTTCTTTTGATATAAAAATAAATACATCTAATTAAACGTGAACGTTAAAAAATTGTAAAAAGTTAAATTATGCATCTCACAAAAATTGACGTCATTATCACTTTAAAAATCTTATACAAATTGATAAAGTGCTCGTGTAGTTTTATAGCTATAACTCAACAGAAAATTTAAAAACATGGTATATAAAAAGTTTTTTTTTCTTATAATTATTGTTCATATATTTAAAAAGTATTGCTAGGTTTAAAATGATGCTTGCAAAGATTTTAAAGATGCAACTTTAAAAATAGATTTTTCTATAAAATGTCATCAGACAATTGCCATTTGTTTAATTAGATCACTGAACTGAGTCCATGTGCTTAAACATTGCTTATGTATTATTTATTTTTTTTAATAAATTATTTTTACATGGTGATTTTGAACAGAAAAATATATAAGAATGTCTTGTGGTAGCCACAGCATACTATTTTGCATTTGTTTTCATAGCTCATTCCCAAAATATCATTTAGCCCCCCCAAAAAAAAAAAATCTTTTATAGCGCTTGATTGAGGAAATACGTCATGATTTGCATATGATTACTTAAGTAAACATTTTCTGTAAAAATTCCTTTTAAGATAAAACTTTGAGAAGGGGTAATTTTGGAGCAGGATTTGTTTTTAAATATAACCTCAGAAGTTGTTCTTTTTAGTTGCTAAATGTTTAAAATAGTTGTTTAAATTTTTCAACTGGTACCAAAATAGTTGCTTTTGCCTATATTTTGGCTAAAATAGTCACCATAGTTGCCTTTCCTTCAAAATAGTCTCTTTAGTTGCCTTTTTAGTCACCAGTGGCAGTCCTGTATTAATCAGGGTTATTTTGTCCACTTTTTTGTCAAAAGTCCGGGACGCTGGACAAAAGTGGAAAAAAACCACACGAAACTGGACAAAATAAAATCCTCTAAACTGTACATGTTCAATGAATAAAGCTATTCTGTTAAAACAATAAATTGCAATTTTAATTTCAAATTAGCAATTTTAGCAATAGAAATATTTTATTAAAAATTATTAATTTGATTAATGAAAAGTGTAATTTCATTTTAATCACAATAAACAAACAAACAAACAAACAAACAAACAATTTTTCACAAGCAGCATGATTGATTAATACATAGGTCATACACGATTATAATCTTAAAAATAATTTAAGTTGTTTCTTTGTTATTTTGTACTTAATATGGAAATATCTTATTTAACATTAAACCAATTATTTTCATTAAACCAATACACCATCGGCATTGATACATCATTACCCAGGCACGACGACTAAACACCAGGTCGATAGCATACGCTGACAAGGAGCAGTGTAAACCAACTCCCTAAAACAGCACAATAATTTAATACTGAGTTGTGAAACATGCACCTAATCAATCCCCTAATTCAACACATTATCTCAAAAATGGTGAGAGAAGCAGGAATCAAGACAGGGAAAGTTAGCCAGCATCAAAAGTAGAATTGGAGCCCGATTCTAGGACCAATTCTTTCACCAAAACATACATTAAAAAAAAAGTTTCCTTAAAATTGAAAACGAACATTGCTAGTTAAAAGATATTGGTCGCCAATGCTGACCAGCTGACTGTATTTCACGAGCGCTGCACATACACACATTGAAGCTATTCTGATTTCTCTAGCACGATATTTCTCAATTTTATTTTAATTATTAAAAAAATATATATTCTACCAAAAGCTTAATTTATACCCCGTGGCAATGCATACTACCTTGTTTAGTAATTTAAAGGAACAGCGGCCAATGGTTCATTCTACAAGACAGAGCAAGATTATTTTTAAGATTTTTGAAATTTCTGGAATGTTTACATAACAAAATATAAAAAAATAAATAACAAGACCACTATAGTTCTTCTTACCTCTTTCTTAAAAGATGCCTTGAGCATAGCCTCAACATCAAAATCTTCAGCCATGATTAATCCTGCAATTATAGGTAAAAATTCTAAAAAAGGAAAAAAATAAACTAAATTAATTAAATATGCTATTATTCAGGGTTGTTATTTTGTCCACTTTTTGTCAAAAGTCCGGGACGCTGGACAAAAGGGGAAAAAAACACACGAAACTGGACAAAATAAAATCCTCTAAACTGAACATGTTCAATGCATAAAATTATTCTGTTAAAACAATAAATTGCAATTTTAACTTCAAATTAGCAATTTTAACAATAGAAATATTTTATTAAAAATTAATAATTTGATTAATGAAAAGTAATTTCATTTTAATCACGATAAACAAACAAACAAACAAAAAAAAAATCATGAAGAAAATGCTAATTACATTAGTTATGTACAGTTTGTAGATGTAGCAAAGTAAATCTGCTGTGGTGGACTGTAATATTAATCATACTGGATATTAAGATTTAAAAAAAAAAAGTTATTTAATGCTATATCTAAATCTTTAAAAACAAAAGAAATAGACATGGCTTTTTAGCCAGAAAAAGATTTCTTGCATAATGTTGAGTTATCTCCAGTACAAAATGTTGACGATTAAAGAATAACTTAATCCCCCCCCCCTCCCCAAATGGACTTTTCAATATTAAAGTTTTTCACAAACGGCATGATTTATTAATACATAGGTCATAGACGATTATAATCTTAAAAATGATAAGTTGTTTCTTTGTTATTTTGTACTTAATATGGAAATATCTTATTTAACATTTCTATACTAGGTAAAAAAAAAAAATCTCATAAATGTAGGTAGAATGTTTTTATCAATTTATGTCCACAAGTCCTTTCAAAGCAAAGTTTTCATTTTTATATAACATTTTATGTGCAATACCAACATGTCATTTTTTTTATCCAAGAATTAAAAAAAATCAAATTTACATACTTAATCATTTGATAATTTTATATTCTTATTTTAATTTTCTAAAAAAAATATTACTTGGTAATAGAAATTCCATATGAAAAATATACAAAATTAAATTTTACTTCTACATAGAAAAGTTATTTTTTTATTTTTCACAAAAATAATGTATATAACTATATATATATATATATATATATAACCAATTTGATAAATATGCAAAAACATTAAGAGAAATAATAAAAATGTTGAGTGACTCCAGTCAAATTTCAGAACTTTAAGTAATTCAGTGTTGTTTAAATAAAATAAAGTAAGAGAAGTCATTAAATAAACAAAACGAGAAAATTAACAATAAGTGTTTGATTATTTACTCTCAAATAGTACATTGTTGAATAAAACAGAATGTATTCAATTTTTTTGGGTATCTCTGTAGAATAACTATTAGTGTTACATTCACCAAAATTTATACAGTTTGTGTGACATATACTTATAACTTGTATATGAATTTTAAAGCTCAATCAAATGAGGAATTCAGACACCATCACATTTTAAATAATTTCAGACTGTAGGCCATAATATTACAGAATTTTTCATTATTTCCCTGTAAAAAAACTATAAATAAGGGGTGGGGGGAGAATTTTTTTTTTTTTTTTTTTTTTTTTTTTTTTTTTTAAATGAATAAAATATTTTAAATTTATTAAAAAAAGAAAACTAAATTTCATAATCCAAAAAAATCAACAAAACTGCAGAAAATAAAATACTGGTAAATGATTCGTAAAACAATATTAAGTATAGTGTTAATGTATTTGCTGCTAATTTATTTAAATAATCATTTATGTAAATTTTAAATTTTATTTCATGCAATGAAAAATCTTAAATTTTTTAATGGTTCTCAAATGTAAATATCATAATTTATTCAAGGCAATATATGACCATGATTACTTGATAAGTTTTATAATTTGTAAAACGATATAGATAATGCAAGATTCTATAATATGCACTACTTCTGGGCCTAAGGTGTGCATTATAAAGATTCTCTACTGTATTAAGTTTTCTAGACTTGAATTAATTTGTGTTTTAAAGTTAATATGCAGGGTTGGTAAAAAAACAGGTTTTTTTCGTTTTAACCACGTTTTTATTAGTAAATGTTTCTCAGTCATATTATACATATTTGTAAATTAAATTACCACTTTCAGAAGTAGTTGATACTCTAATATTAATTATTACTTCATTTAAAAATAATTTAAATTAACAATAAACAGGTACGAGATTTTTTAAGCCTTTTTTGTAGGTTGTGATTTTCTTTCTGTAACAATGTACAAGAAACAAACCTTGTACTTTCTAAATCAAAGCTTGTACTTTCAGACATTAAATTGTGTTATATCTCATCTAATTGAATAAGTTTTTACTACACCGGTTGTAGAATCTTTTGCGATTAGAATTATTTCAACATTTTCCTATATTTAGATATTAAATTTTTTACTGTCATTTTCTTAATTCTACTACTGTAAAACAAAGCGATGCATACATACTTGCATGAGAAATGTCAGGAAGATCTTACTTACATTTGCTTCGTTTTCACCATTTCACATTAAGTTGCTCCACTCCACGAACGAAACAAGACGCCATGTATGTTTACTTACTAGGCATTTTGACGTGATACAAAACGGTCTGCGCGTGCGCGAGATTAGCAGATTCAGGCATAGTTACGGTAGATGTAACAGGCCCGCTTCTCTTTAAATGATGCAAGGCCACAACAGTTTTCCCGGAATCCGATCTGCAGTGGCTACTCAGCAAGGAAAAGGCATCAGCTTCCCCTCACTGGCCCGTGATAAGTTAATCACCGACTGCCGGAAGTTCAGGCGCTCTATTTAAAATGTAGCAGTGGCATGATACCAGTGGCCACAAGTCTGTTTGGCCAGAACGTTTACAGCTTGTGGCCAGAAGTCTTGTGTTTGTTGGGTATTGTCTCAAAATAGTTCCGAAAAAATATATACTTAAAATTGAAAATCCATGTACTCATTTTTGAGTACCTTGACATGTGAAACTTGTGAATATTGGGATTCTTATTGGTCAACCCCATTTGAGCATGTCAATATACTCAAAAATGAGTACATGGGTTTTCAAATTTAAGTATGTATTGTTTCGGGGCTGTTTTGTGACAATATATACTTATTTTTAAGAACCTATTTTTTACAACGTAGTGAAACAAACTTTTTATATGTCAAAGTATTATTTTAGGTGATATTTAATATTGAAATAATTCAAAACATTTCAATTATAAAAATTTTGTAGACTCAGAATTATTCATGGAAACTTCATTAGATTTTGCTATGATATACATCAGCTAATTGTGGTGCGTACTATATTGCTATTTTTTTTATTTTGACAAATTTTTATACACTGTAAAAAATAGGTTCTTTAAAATAAGTATATATTGTCTCAAAATAGCTCCGAAACAATATACACTTAAATTTGAAAACCCATGTACTCATTTTTGAGTACACAGACATGCCAAACATGGGGAATATTGGGATTCTTATTCCTCAACCCCATTTTTGAGCATGTCAATATACTCAAAAATGAGTACATGGGTTTTCGAATTTAAGTATATATTGTTTTGTTTCGGGGCTATTTTGAGACAATGTATACTTACCTTTAAGAACCTATTTTTTACAGTGTATTTATTTCGATATTTATGTTTTGTGTTTTATACGAATTTTTTCCCGACATTTTTCTTTGAGTTGCAATTTCAAGACGATGCCACCCAAAATAAAATGCGTGCATTTATTTATTTATTTATTTAATTTTTATATATGAAATGTTTATTTTTTTATTTAATTTATTTTGTTAACATAAAAAGAAATATTTTCTAATACTTGAATAATAATAATAATAATAATAAAGTTAAACGTATGTCATTAAAAATGTCGAATAAAACTAACGTCATAATAGCTTTAAAATTTTGATTTTCATTTATTTATTACTTAAATATTAATTTAAATTAATCGAATTATTTTATATGTTTTATTTTTCTTGATTTATTGTCCGAAAAATAATGTGAATGCATATTTAGTTTATTTTAAATTAACCATTTTTCTAACCAATGTAATTAACACAGATTAAATGTCGTTTACACTGCATTAACGGCTGTGTATAACTGTAATTGGCCGTTGTTTTAAATTGCTTAAAATAGTCGCAAATTAAAATATATTTATTTAAATATTTGCATTTTAATTATTACTATTATTATTATTATTTGAGAAATCATTTAAATATTGTATCCAACGTAGCGCTTAAAGCCTGCTACGTAAGTTGCCGTGGGAGCTCGTGAGCGAAGCTCTTGCATCTTATTTATTTCAATTGTTTACTTAAAAATTAATTAAGTAATTAATTAATGTTTCTATTTTAGAAAAAGTATTCTAAGTCACAAATATATTCTCATGAATAATTAATTAAATTACTATTATTCGTTAAATGCATATGTGATATAGATTTTTTTAACATCTCCATTTATTTTTCTTTGTAATTTTACATAAGACTTAAGATAAAGGATTACCAGTAGTTCTCTGTTAAAATTTTTAACAGTATGCAATCAAAAAGGCCATCGCTTGTTCATCAGCTGTTTACAGAATTACAGCGAGCTCTGTACAATGTCACAGTTGCCACATATTTAGCCAAAATCAGCTGTAGAACCATAAAGAAGAGAAACTTTCCTTCCCAATTCTATTGTTAGTTGTAAGTAGTCACAAGCCTTGGCATGAATGAGCCTTGATGGTGGAAATGTTCCATACTAACTTTTCCTGCGCAGAACATCTGCGTGATGGCACCTAGATACCCAATATGATTTTCGGAAAAGTCTGACAACTAAAATCATTGGAAATTTTCACTTTTTATGATATATATATATTTTCTTTCAATAAAAGATATTTAAATCTTTGATTTTTGCATTATAATTTAAATTTTATAAAATACCTTTTTTTCCCCGCTAATAAATAAATATAAATAGAAATAAAAAGTTTATTCTATTTATAATGAACGAAAAATCTAAAAAATACATGTATTTTGGCTTTCAGAAAATTATTTATAAATAGCATTTTAAAAATGTTTTATAAATAATTTTTTTTATAAATAACGTTTTATAAAGATTTTATAAGATCATTAACAAGTATTATTATTTACATATATAATTTGTATGGGTATTAGCATTATTTTTTATACTTTATATGAATTACGCTATCAATTAATTTTATTTGAGTAATATTATTATTCATTAGCCGTAGTATTATCCCTTTTTTTAATATGAATTATATATTAATTTTATCTGAGTATCCTTATTATTCATTAAGAATAATAGTATTCATTATGTCTTATAAGAATTATGTTATATATTCATTTATTCATTTTATAAAAAACTATTTTACCATCATTATATTTAAAAAATATTTTGACTAATATCTAGTTATTTCATAATTTTTAATCACACACACACACACACACACACACACACACACACACACACACACACACACAGGTTTGTCCACCCACCATTGCGAGGAGGCCGTTTTAAAACCGTCAATCTGAGGAGGTCGTTTAAAATTAATGAAAATTAGTATAATTACTCATTCAGCTTTAAGAAATATCCTGCTGTAACCAATTTTCATAAAACATAAGTTTTTCGTCGTTTTTTAATAATGTTTCAATCCGAGGAGGTTAAGTTTTTTCATGCAATACGAGGAGTTGAAAATTTCTTTTCGATTGCGATAGATGGCGCTGCTTTGAATATATCTTCTGACAACGTGTTTGTTAATCCAGTAAACAAAGAATTTTGTTGGAACAAATTTTAATAACTTTAGATATATCACAGTCGATGTATACTATTTCAAGATATATTTTTACATCAAAACATCTTTTAACATTGTCTATTACACTTCATTGACAGCAGCTTTGAAATTTCAGTACGCTAAGAAGAGTTATACATGTTAATTACGTCGGTTTAAAAGAAAAATAAAGAAAGAAAATAAGAAAAAATATATATTAATTTAATATTTTTGAATATTACAGAGATTAAAGTTGCAGAAAGGGAAACAATGCTTCTGCATTTTTTTTTTTTTTTTTTTTTTTTTTTTTTATAAAAAAGGGAATTAGTAAAGCTGTTTTTCTCACATTTTTTCATTAAATAAAAATCAAAGGAAAAAAATAATAATAATAATAATAGAACGGAGTTTTAACACAAACTTTTCCTTTTGATGTCTTTATTTTTTATTTATTTTATTTTAATCAGTTAATTAATTAATTTTATTTTATACATTATGCACACATATATATATACAGAGAGAGAGAGAGAGAGAGAATTTCCAGAAAATGTGCCTTTTATCATGATCTGCCGACTGGGAAAAATGCAACTTTATTCGAATTTGTGCAGATTATTATATTCTTATCCTATGTAGCGGAATTTATGATAAACAATTAATATAGGCTTCAATTTACTGTTTTAAAATATAAAAAGTAATTTTCCTTACCAACTAAAATACAAACTTGCTTTAATACAATTGATAAAGCAATATAATAAAGCAAGCAAAGAAGCAAGACTAATAAAGCAAGACATAAACCAACTTGCATTAATATTATATTCGTAAAAAATTTGACCTCGTGTTTTCCGTGGAATTCACGTTTTGAGAGCTGCAGAACATGTTTTGGCCATTTATTTAGTGAAAGTATGTGTCCGACAAATTATTGTAGTAACTGTTTCTCAGGAACTACTGCAGAGAATTTTATACAAACAGGTATACAGTAGCACCTTGGCATAAATTAGTGCCTATCAACTTTTTGTGAAAATTGTAAAACAGGTAGCGTTGTGATCCCACTTTTTCTAAATTTTTAACATGGCGGTATAGGACAAAATTTTGTATAAATATACATAAAGAGAATTACTTTTTAATAACCATTAGGAATTTTCGAAGAATTATTTCTAATAGTGATAGTCAAATAGAAAACAAATTTTATGCATGTAGGAGCATTACTTATCTCCTCGGGGGAAAGTCCCCCCCCCCCTCTCCTGAGAGGGTAAATTGTCATTACGTGTATCTTTCAAAACACCTGGCGAATACCTTTAAAACGAATGGTTAAACTATCGATCTGCAATAATTAAAAATAAATTTATCGATTTTTTTTTTTTTTTTTTTTTAACAAAATAAATAAATAAATTAGAAAAAAAAGATGTCATTATAGAGAATACAATTGGCTTTCTTTGGATATTTAATGTTATGTTACTTCTCTAGAATGGAAATCGTCTGCATTCATAATGAAAGATAACAAATTATTAAATAATTTTAATAAATTTTTACTGAAGGAATTTTTATTGGAATTATATGGAAGAAAGTCATGCTTTTGTCGCATCATCCTGGTTACTTTCTTTTATGTTCAATAAAAGAAAATATTGGCTTCGTAAAAATTTTTGACTTCCGGTTTTCGACGGATTTACACGTTTTGAAATGTCTAGAACGTGATTTGACAATTTTTAGAAAATGTCTGTCTGTGTGTATGTGTAAATATGACGAAAATTTTGTGGCGACTCTATCTCCGAAACTACTACTCAGAATTACACATACAACTCCTCGAAATGTCGGTCTGTGTGTAAACATACAACTCCTCGAAATGCCAGTGTGTAAACATACCAACTCCTCGAAAAGACGGTGTGTTAACATACCAACTCCTCGAAATGTTGGTGTGTTAACATACCAACTCCTCGAAATGTCGATGTGTTAACATATAACATACCAATTCCTCGAAATGTCGGTGTATAAACATAACTTCTCGAAATGCCGGTGTGTTAACATGTCAACTCCTCGAAATGCCTGTGTGTAAACATACAAATCCTCGAAATGCCGGTGTGTAAACATACAAGTCCTCGGAATGCCGGTGTGTAAAAATACAGCTCCTCGAAATGCCGGTCGGTGTGTAAACATATAACCAGGGTTGGCTAGATTTTGCCCACCGTAAAAAACCCGGGTGGTTTTTTTTCAATAAAACCCACTTGAACCCCCCCCCCCCCCCAAAAAAAAAAAAAAAAAAAAAAAAAAAAGCCTAAGTGGGTTTTTTCAAAATCCTTCTTTAAAATTGTACTTTTGTCTAACTTACAATAAACATACAAACACGAAACAAATATTATATACATTATTAGAGCCTGAAAAATAATTTTCAGAAATATTGGAGATGCTCAAAACGGCTCTATAGAAAAAAAATCCTGAAATATTTCCCATGAAAAAAAAAAAAAAAAAAAAAAGTATGATTATTTTAAACAGAATAAAAAATTATGCAGTGGAGCACCGTTTATACGTTTTTTAAGGGACCGTTCCTAAAAAACGTATAACTGAAAAAAACGTACAACTGAAAATTCGTTTTAACATTAACACACAATAAAGTATATATTAATAATAAAAGTCTAATCAATTTTCCTGATTTCCTTTACATTTATTCGAATAAGATATATTTTTAATTATATTTTAATATTTTTAAAAGTTTGAATAAAAATTAAATGATAATTAAAAATATAGAAATTCAGAAATTTTTTTCAAGATTTCGATTTTAAGATTTAAAGACAAAGCCATTTGTTCTCTAAACGAAGATGACATTTTTTCAAACCATTAAAAGGAAGGAAAGAAACAAAAATTGTTTTTCGAACCGTAATGTCAAATAAACACGATAAAGAAAAATCTTCCAAATCGCCAACGGGAGTGAGTAATAAATGTTCAAATTTACAAAATGTCTATAGAGATGGGGCTTTTTTCCTTTTATACCCCATTCCTGGAATCAATTACAAGAGAAAGTGGGAGATCTTCAAGTGGTCACTGGCTACTTGTATACCTACCATTCAACCCAGTCGCCAACTGTTTATCTCTGAAAATTTCTCTACCCCCCCCTCCCTTTTCCCCAGGCTATCGATGCAAGTCGTACTTTGTTCTATAGCCGCACTTTGTTACCATAGTTCTGAGAAAAAATAATAAAAAATATAAGAATAAAACATAAAGAACATTCACTTTTTTTTTTTTTTTTTTTTTTCAATCCTGGAATGAAACTCAAACTTGGGATGCTACAAGGAGAAAAATAAAAAAACGTATAAGTGAAATTAAGAATTTACTTGTGTCGTATAGACGAAATATTTTAACATTAGAATTCAATGGAATGATTTGGGACCGAAGTCGAAAAACGTATAAAGGAAAAAAACGTATAAAGGAGAAACGTATAAAAGGTGCTCCACTGTATTAAAAAATAAAAGCAAGAAAAAAGAGAGTTGTTTGTCAATATAAAGAAAACTGTAGGACTCGAGGAATGTAAAATATAAATAAATAAAAATAAAAATTTTAAGAGTGCAGCACTATTATTTAATGTAGAGGGACAATAATTAAAAATATTATATGAAAATCTATTGACTACGAAAAGTTTAATAAAACAACATGAAATAATTATTAAAATCCAATTTTTTGTTGTTAAGGGCAGATAAAAGAATTTTAGAATATTTAAAGTACAATTATTTAATTTTTAAAATTTCTTTATCACTTAATCATAAAGACTTTAGAAAATTTTAAATTAAAATTTTTAAGGTTTTCATTTTAATGAATAAATAATAATTTAATTTTTTTAATTATCTTATTATGATTGTTATACTTAATGTTTAATAAAAGGAAGAGAGAAAATATTCCTGAAAACTCTGATAAAAACCGAATGTACTCTGAAAAAACCCAAAAAAACCCTGATTAAACCCGATAAAACCCCAAAAGCCCTGTTAAAACCCGAAAAAACCCACTTGGCTCGGTTTTTCCTGAATAAAACCCGGGTTTTTTTCCAACCCTTCATATAACTCCTCGAAATGTCGGTCTGTGTGTAAACATACAGCTCCTCGAAATGCCAGTATGTAAACATACCAACTCCTCGAAAAGACGGTGTGTAAACATACAACTCCTCAAAATGCTGGTCGGTGCGTAAACATACCAACTCCTCGAAATGTCGGTGTGTTAACATACCAACTCCTCGAAATGTTGGTGTGTTAACATACCAACTCCTCGAAATGTCGGTGAATAAACATAACTTCTCGAAATGCCGGTGTGTTAACATGTCAACTCCTCGAAATGCCGGTGTGTAAACATACAAATCCTCAAAATGCCGGTGTGTAAACATACAAGTCCTCGGAATGCCGGTGTGTAAAAATACAGCGCCTTGAAATGTCGGTCGTTGTGTAAACATATAACCAGGGTTGGCTAGATTTTGCCCACCCTAAAAAACCCGGGTGGGTTTTTTTCAATAAAACCCACTTGAAAACCCCCCCAAAAAATCCTAAGTGGGTTTTTTCAAAATCCTTCTTTAAAATTGTACTTTCGTCTAACTTGCAATAAACATACAAACATGAAACAAATATTATATACATTATTAGAGCCTGAAAAATAATTTTCAGAAATATTGGAGATGCTCAAAACGGCTCTATAGAAAAAAAAATCCTGAAATATGTCCCATGAAAAAAAAAGTATAATTATTTTAAACAGAATAAAAAATTATATTAAAAAATAAAAGCAAGAAAGAACAGAGTTGTTGTTTGTCAATATAAAGAAAACTGTAGGACTCGAAGAATGTAAAATATAAATAAATAAAAATAAAAATTTTAAGAGTGCAGCACTATTATTTAATGTAGAGTGACAATAATTAAAAATATAATATTAAAATCTATTGACTACGAAAAGTTTAATAAAGCAACATGAAATAATTATTATAATTCAATTTTTGTTGTTAAGGGCAGATAAAAGAATTTTAGAATATTTAAAGTACAATTATTTAATTTTTAACATTTCTTTATCACTTAATCATAAAAAGACTTTAGAAAATTTTAAATTAAAATTTTTAAGGTTTTCAATTTAATGAATAAATAATAATTTAATTTTTTTAATTATCTTATTATGATTGTTATACTTAATCTATATATATAAAAGAGTACTTCCATTTACTCACTCACTGACTCATCAACGCACAGCAAAATCTACTGGAGCCACTGACTCGAAACTTTGTCAGATTATAGAACATATAGTGTAAGCACCCCCTAAAGAGCGATTTTGCGAAATTCGCCCCCCAAGGGGGTGTAGGGGGCAAAATGTGATTTCACAAAAACCTTCATAACTCAAAGAAAAAAAAAACATATATCCGTAAATTTTTTGCTTTAAAATATAGTTAATTTAATTATCTAAAAACCAATTTCTGGAATTTTAGAAGTTCGGTCCCCAAGGGTGGAAAGGGGGCAAAACGTGATTTCACATGCGCAAAACATGGTTTCACATACTCCTATATATCTCAAACAGAAAAACTGATATATGTGAAATTTTTGCTCTAATATATAGCTAATACAAATACCTAAAAACTAATTTCTGGAATTTTCGAAATTCAGCCCCCAAGATGGGAGGAGATGAGGCAAAACGGGATTTGAAATAATCCTTTATATATTACAAACAGAAAAAAAATGTATAAGATATTTTTGCTCCAAAATATAGCTCCCATAAATACATAAAAACTAATTTCTTGAATTTTAGAAATTCGTCCCAGGTGGGGCGGGAAAGGGGGGCTATGGGGTAAAAAAATAGAAATATAGTTAGGCAAAATTCGTACAGATAGGTTTTAGAGATCTGCAAGTCAAATGAGGATATTTTTGAAAGTGTAAAGTTATTAGGAGGGTCAGAAAGGAGTGTGTGGGGGGAGGGGGTGGAGGGGCAAAAAAATAAAAATAGAGTTAGGTCGTTCAAAATTGGTACATAGAGGTTTTTGATACTTACAAATCGATTGCGGATATTTTCGAATTTGTAAAGTTATTAAATTGGTACATGGAGGTTTTTGATACCTACAAATCGATTGCGTATATTTTCGAATTTGTAAAATTATTAGGATAGACGGGAAGGAGAGGTGAAAGGGCAAAAATATATAAATAAGAGTTAGAGCGCTGAAAATTAGTGTTGTTAGTTTTTGAGGCCCGATAAATCGATTGCGGATATTTTCGAAAGTACAGAATTATTACGAAGGGTGGGAAGGGATCGGGCGCAGGGGTAAAAATAAAGAAATTCAGATAAAATGTTGGAAATTAGTATTATTAGGTTTAAAAGCCCGAGAGAACGACTGCGAGTATTTTCTAAAGTCTAAAATAATGAGGAGGGGCGGGGACGGTAGGTGAAGGAGCATGCGAGCCTTGCACCCCTGTATGCGCTGCCGCAGGCAGTGGTGGCTGATGGGAGAAAACTTTTTTTTTTTTTTTTAACGTTTTTCCTTTACGATAATATAGTGATTCATTAAGAGTGTACATAAATGCGCGCACGCAGCGCTGCCAAGGGCAGTGGGGACCCGTTGCGACATTTTTTCCAATCACATTTTTTTTTCTCTTTTTTGTTTTTCGAATGATAAAAATTGATTTAATTTTGAGAATTCATTGAAATTAGTGATTCATTTAAAAATAGTGACCAGCGAAGCGGGCGTAGCCTGCTAGTGTTTAATAAAAGGAAGAAAGAAAATATTCCTGAAAACTCTGATAAAAACCGAATATACTCTCAAAAAAAACAAAAACCCTGATTAAACCCGATAAAACCCCAAAAGCCCTGTTAAAACCCGAAAAAACCCACTGGACTCGGTTTTTTCTGAATAAAACCCGGGTTTTTTTCCAACCCTTCATATAACTCCTCGAACTGTCGGTCGGTGTGTAAACATACAATTTCTCGAAATGTCGGTCGGTGTGTAAATATACAACTCCTCGAAATGCCAGTGTGTAAACATACCAACTCCTCGCAAAGACGGTGTGTAAACATACAACTCCTCAAAATGGTGGTCGGTGCGTAAACATACCAACTCCTCGAAATGTCGGTGTGTTAACATACCAACTTCTAGAAATGTTTGTGTGTCAACATACCAACTCCTCGAAACGTCGATGTATTAACATACCTCCTCGAAATGTCGGTGTATAAATATAACTTCTCGAAATGCCGGTGTGTTAACATGTCAACTCCTCGAAATGCCGGTGTGTTAACATGTCAACTCCTCGAAATGCCGGTGTGTTAATATATCAACTCCTCGAAATGCCGGTGTGTCAACATAGCAACTCCTCGAAATGCCAGTGTGTAAGCATACAACTCCTCTAAATGCTGATGTGTTAACATACTACTCTTGGAATAATTATTTCTACTATTATTATTATTAGTTTCCCAACATCGGTACGGGGAACTTAAGTAATCATGAATTTTTTTTTTTTTTTTTTTACTTTTTTACTCGTTTTTAGGTGTGAAGAATCCGAAAATGACAAAATTTGTATGGTGTCCGTCTGTAGGGTGTGTGATAGTTTGCTAGTTCGGTAGTGTATTAGTTCGTTAGTTAGTTTGTTAGTCTGTGTACACGATACCTGAAGAACAAGCAGTCGCAGAGAAGTCAGATCAGTTTTAAAATATTACTTTCGATTCGACACTGGCAAGAACCCTATTCATTTGCAACATCAGTGTTGCTAGATTGTGCGATTTTTTTCATTTAATAGTCACCAATAATTTTGAGAAGTGATGTTTTATATACATAATAGACGATTAATCGTCGAATTCGAATTAAAAAATTTCTTAAGTTATTAGAAAATTACGATTCTCTTAATAAGGGCGAATAGGGCAAAATTTCATTTAAACGTGCATTAAATGGAAATTTTTATACTGTAACAATGTCAGATAAGTTTTAAATTATCAGTTTTGATGTCGGAATAAAAATCAATAACTATAAACATGCTACTTTGAAATTTTCACAAGTTATTGGAAAATTACGAATTTCTTAACATTGCAGAATAAAACAAAATTTCCCTTAAACATACATAAAAAGAAATAATTTTATCGTAAAGATGTAAGAAAGGCCTTTAAATATCAGTTTTGATACCAGGTGAACATCATTAACTATAAACATGCTATTTTGAAAATTTCACAATTTATTGTAAATATATGAGTTTCTTAACGTGGCACGATAGGGCAAATTTTCACATAAATTTTAATCTTGAGGGATATTTTTTATCGTAAAGGTGTCAGGCTACTTTTGAAATATTATTTAGGATATTGCCGTGAATATCATTGATTATAATGTTTCCAATTTAAAAATTTCTTAAGCTACTCGAAATTTTACGATTTGCTTAATATGGCAGAATATCGCAAAACTTCGCCTAAACATCCATTTTTAGAGATATTTTCATCATAAAGATAACACACCTCTCTCAAAATGACATTTATGATACTGGATTGAGCATTATTGACTACAAATATTCTAAATCAAAAATTTCGTAAGTTATTCTAAATTTAAGGTTTTATCAGCATAGCAAAATTGAACGACATTTTATATGCATTTTTGAATTGCTGCATTGAAAATAGCATGGAATTGTATGAAAACTAAACTTCGAAACTGACCTCAATAAAATAAATTAATAGATTGGAATAAGATAAATGTATAAAGCTGAACGGTGGGTAGCCTATTATGTGGGCTATTTCAATCTGTTACTCTGTCAAGCGATTGCTCGAATTCATTTCTCTTAACATGAATATAGTATATTTTATAGTAGAATTTTTTGAGAACATATATATGATGGGGAAACTGAGCAGAGTCCACCTATGGCAACTATTTTATTTAGTACGTACGTGTAAAACATGTGCCATTTGCAATATTACTCGTCTTCCAATAAATAACAAATATTATTCATATCGTTGGATGTTTACAAGTCAAAGTGTAGTCAAACGGGTCAAACAGAAAACCTATTGATAAATTCCCTTCAGAATATATGTACTATATTATGTGTATCTTTCAAAGCACCTCGTTAGTACCTTTAAAACGAATGGTTGAATCATCGATCTGCGATAATTTAAAATAAAGTTCTCTCTTTTTTTTTTTTTTTTTTTTTTTTTTAAACAGTAAATGAATAAATAAATAAATATATAAATTAGGAAAGAAAATAGTCGCATTTTTACTTTCTTCTATATGTAATATAGAGAAAGTATTGGATTCGCGAAAATTTTCGACCTCCGTTTTTTGACGGATCTACACGTTTTGAGGTGTCCTGAACACGAATTGATAGTTTTTAAAAAATGTCTGTCTGTCTGTCTGTGGTTTAGTGTTTTCACCGTATCTCACGAACCAATGAATGAAATTCAACCAAACTTGGTATATAGTTGGACTCTGGCGGGGCATTGTGCTGATTAGATTTGGGGATCAATAGCCCATCAGGTGGCGCTGTGATCGCATTTTATGTAAATTTTTAACATGGCAGTATAGGACAAATTTTCGTATTTTTCACCGTACCTCACGAACCAATGAATGAAATTCAACCAAACTTGGTATATAGTTGGAACCTGACGGGGCATGGTGCTGATTAGATTTGGGGATCAATCGTCCAGCAGGTGGCGCTGTGATCGCAAAATTTCGTATTTTTCACCGTATCTCACGATCCGATGAATGAAATTGAACCAAACTTGGTGTATAGTTGGACCCTGACATGGAAAGGATCTGATTAGATTTTGGGATCAATAGCTCAACAGGTGGCGCTGTGATCGCATTTTATGCAAATTTTTAACATGGCAGCATAGGACAAAATTCCGTATAAATGGGCATACTGAGAGTTATTTTAAACTTGTGATTGTAAAATTGATATGAATTATTGATAATAGTAGTAGTTAATTAGGAAAAAAAAATTGTGCATGTGGGGGTATCGGTTCCCCCCCCCCCCTGGGCGGGAAGTACCCCCCCGGGGATGTAAATTTTCAAGATGGGTATCTTTCGAAAGATCTCGTTGATAATAGTTAACTGGGGAAAAATTTTTGTGCATGTGGGGGACATCGGTTCCCCTCCCCCACCGGGGGGAAGTACCCCCCGGGGGGGGCAAAGTTTCAAGATGGGTATCTTTCGAAAGGTCTCGTCAATACCTTTAAAACGAATGGTTGAACCATAAATCTGTGATAATTTAAAACAAACATATCGATTTTTTTTTACTTTTAACAAAAAAAAACTTAGAAAAAAAATCGTATATATATATATATATATATTTTTTTTTTTTTTTTAACGAAATTTTACCTGGAGAATAAAATTGACTTTCTTTGCATATTTAGTGTTATACTACTCTCTAGAATGGAAATCTTCTGCATTAATAATGGAATATAATGAACTGTTAAATAATTTTAATAAAATTTTACTGAGTAAATTTCTATAGGATTGTATAAAAGAAAGCCATGTTTTGGTCACAGCATCCTAATTTTTAATATAAGATCAGCTTCTCATAGAAAATCTCAAAATTTTCCGAGCTCCAAGATATCGAAAGTCTAGCGGTACCAATGATTAAAGTAAACATTTTTTCATAAACAGTTAACTATAAAAGTACAATGAAAACTGAATAAAAAATAATCTGGAATTCCCATTTATGCTGTATCCATCATTGTTCGAGTTTCACAAAAAAAAAAAAAAAAAAAAAGAAAAAAGAAAAAATCCAAACTACTAGGTATGCGAACGTGACTTGGGCTCGAACTCAACATTCCGGAATGCGGAGGCATAAATAACGAGTTCTAGTTTCAGGAGAAAATCAATAATGGGGTGGTGTAAAAAAATATGATTTCCATCTGGCCCCCCAAGCCAACCTTCAGCTATATGTCACTAACTTTAATTTTATTAACGAGTAAGTGATAATTATACAAAGTTTTCTACAAATAGTTAATATGGTGATATAAAAACAACCATTTCTCCCCTGTGCCCCCCTGCAAGATATGTGTACCGTCGGCCGCAAAAGTATCCGAGCAATAGCAAAAATTCCTATATAAAAAAAATACTCTTAATACTGTTTTGCTAAATAAATCCTTATCGAATAATGTTTTTTGTCAGTCTAAGAACAGGATTCGACAAGGATTTATTTAACAAAACAGTGTTAAGAGTACTTTTTTATATAGAAATTTTTGCTAGTGCTCGGATACTTTTGCAACCGACTGTAACAATGGCCATAATTTTTCTTAAGCAGTAAGTGGTATTTATATATTTTTTTTATTAAAATCGATGACTGAGTAGTTAAAAAAAATAATATTAATAATAATTTTTTTCGTCTGCACCACAACTCTTGCTCCCTCAGCTGTATAAAACACTCATTGTGATATTATTGAAGAGTAAGTGATATTTACAGAAGATGTCCTTATAATCTGTAACAAGTTGATATAAAAATTAAAAAAAATCCTTCTCCCCCCCCCACCCCCCACCCCGTAAGCCCACCGAGGTGTGTGACCACCACCCCTTGTAGATAAAGGCCTACAGGGGGTGGGATGACACTGATTTTTTTTCCCCATAAATAGTAAGTGATTATTATACAAAGTTCCTTTAAAGGCATTAAGAATGTGATCTAAAAACAATTATTTTCTTTTAATGTGTTCTTAGACTCCGCCTCCTCTTCCCTCAGGCATATACAAATTGACTGTTGTACCAATTTAATTGAAATTTCTAAAAATGTAATATGAAAGTCATTTTTAGCTTCATCATTTAATCTTAATTGTTTTTGCGATTTGCAAATTTCAAAATTGCCCTTTTTCCGGGATCCGTTGTTTTCAGTTTGAGTATACTTCTCATCAGCATTAAAATCTTAATTTCGTTTGCTTCCATATCTCTAATAGAAAATTTTTATTAATAAATGCGTTGTATTGTGTATTTTGCTATTATTACTAACCGCCTTCGGTGACCAGCTGGTTTTCGATTCTTTAAACATATGTTTAAAAAAAAAATCAAAAACCAAAGGAACTGTTGCCAAAATGTATATTTTACTGAAAAAATCGAATATAATTGAATATATTAAACTTAAATTTAAGCTTTTATATGAAACATTCAGTAATGCCAAATGAAAGACGCCAAGAGAATTTCGTTCTACAACTTCATTCAAAAGATTGTATATAATCATTAAAAATTCTTCGAAGATTTTTTTTTTCGGGTAGACGCGCGAATTGACCCGAAGTAACGCTAACATTCACATTGTATAAATGGTTTGTGTTTTCGAGCCGCCCGACCAAGTGACCATAAGACTTTTTCAAATCCAAGTTTTGATCTCGCCGCAGACGACCGACTTCTAAAAATGCGTCTTCTTCAGTCCCTTCAAGTTAAATTTATATCTAAAGTAAACAATAACACATGTGACTTGATGACCCGATCGGCGCCAGCCGTTTTCGCCTTTTGTTAAGTCTTCCTACCTTTCCTTTTGGCAATATGACTTTCTGTACTATGGGTATATCATTTTTTATGTATTTTTAAAGTACAAATTCTTATCCTAAACGCCAAACATACAGAGAACAAAGAGGAGGATTAGACAGCCGTTGAACTGCGAGTTGAAAACAACACATTATTTGACACAATATGTAGCTATAAATAAAATAAAAACTTTTGGAAATTGAAATTGATTTGAAATAAATTGAATTTGATTGAATTTGGTGTATTTTTGATGAATTTAATTTGGTTAATTAATTTGAAGTTTAAGTTGAAAATAACGTGTTGCAACCTGTGAAATAAGGGCAATGAAATCACGTTCATAGTTTTATATAGATAAAATTTAAAGAATAGTGCTTAATATCTAAGAAAAATATTATAAAAATATTTTTAATCTCCTCTTTATAGGAACAAAGTTGTAAATATGATACATTTATACAGAAGTGTTCTGGAATAACACTTTTGTATAAAACTACTAGTTGTTAAAAGAAAAAAAAATCTACCACTTTTACGCTAAAATTTTTTTTTTTTTTTTTTCTTTTTTTTCAAATATAATAAATTATTATTTAATAATTAAAATAAAAACTAACCACATCATTTTTAAAGGAATGGTGGACTTTATAAACTTTTATTTATTACCTACTTATTTATTTATTCATTTATTTCTCTATTTTATTTATTTTTTATTTTTGGAAATTATTATCTTAAAATTGCGAAAATCTTTTATACATATGAAAATGTAACATTAAGAAGATGTATATTTCCCGAAAACTATTAATATTAAAAAATTGTAATATTGAAAACTTTTCCCCCCGATTTTACTTTATTATAGTTTAGCAATACACTTCTAATACCTAACTACGTATTTGGGTATTACTTTGTAGATTTATTGATAAATTAATACATTCTTAATTTTGAAATTTAAACATAAGAGAACTTGAATAAACATAAAATAACAATGAAATCGCCAAGTAATACTCCCTTATATATATATATATATATATATATATATATATATATTAGTTCTGAAATTTAAATATAAAGAAAAACATTCACTTGTCAATGAATCCACAAACTAATGCCCAAATATGTTTGAAATATATATTGTTAATCTATAAAAATTTGAAGTCAAAGTGGGAAAAAAAAAAAAAAAAAAAATAGTTAGAGGGAAACATTTTTACTGTTTCCAAAAATGTTAAAAATTTGAATTTTATTTCATTATATTAAAGTAGTTTTTGGAAAATTTCAATATACTTAATATTGTTATATTTCAAAAAATGTACAGTATAACACCTTTTATATGACTCTCATTTATAAGATTTTTACATTTATATGTCATTTTATTGAAGTCACGATTTATTCCTATTCCTTTTCATGCAAAAATTCTTCATTTATACGCTGCTCAATTTCAGTTATACGTCATTTCCACTTTTCTAAAATTCAGAAAATTTCTCGACCAGTCATTATTTGTCATTCTAAATAACACAGGAAAGGTCGAACAATACTGATTAAAGAATCAATTGAATTCCCTGTTGTGCAATTTTTCAAACAAAGGCTGCTGCTTTATTTGCAGCACTCCTGTCTATTTTGTTCGCCTAATGAAGAGTCGTGTCTTCTTTCGATCCGAAACAATTGTCGCGAGTTTTGACAATTTATGGTGTTTATACAAAAATCTGTACTTATTATATAGACGATATCTTTCATCCCATTTATTACATATTTTTGTAGAAAACAACACAATGGCATTTTTTTTTTTTTTTTTTTTTTTAATGAAACAGTTTTTACGGTACAAGCTATGAAAGCCGAAAAGACACGATAAATTTAAAAACGGCAGAAGTAGTAGGTGTTTTTTTTTTTTTTTTTTTTTTAAGAATAGAGAGATAAGTGCACTAAACTGAGAAGGAGATATTTAATATGATACGCTATACTGGATTCAATTTTTATACACATCTTCCAAATGATAGCAGTACTCTGCCACCCATCCACCGCCGCTAAATCTGCTCATTCCCTTGTTTTTTTCAACTTGTTTTACGCATTTCCCCCCCTCGTATTTCTTATCTTTTCATTTCACCTATATTCTCATATGATTGCGGTGATACCAACTATTCCTGATTAATACCCGTAACTATCCCACACTAAAAAACCTGTTTTGTCTAACCTAGTTAGGAAGCCGCAGCTTCTGCCCCCCCCCCCCTTTTTTATGTGAATGAAAAATATTTTATTTTATTTATTTATTCTTTTTATTATTATTATTATTATTATTATTATTGAAATAAAAAAATTAATTTCAGAGTAAGTAATTAGTAAATTTCAAAATAGATTTTCTGTTAAATTATTCAAATATTATATTCCAACTAAAAAAACACCTGTAATTTTTCTTTGTGATTTAAGGGAAAGTAAATTATATATTTTTTGGTGGTGTCGGAGGAGAGGGATTAATGTTTTATTTAAATTTATAATTAACATATGATAAACACATCTAATAGATAACGCTGATCGCCTGCTTTAATTGTGTTATGGTTGATGTGCAAAAATAGTCTAGTCTATTAAATTATTAAAATATCTTATTTCAACTGGAATTTTTTTTCTTTTTTATTAAATAAATGAATAATTTAAGAGAAAATAAATTTTATATCACACTTTTTATTTATCTTTTATTGTTTTGTTTCATTGATATTAATTTTAACTAGTATCGCTCAATGATCGAATCTCGACCACTTTTTTGCAAAGCAAAAAGGAAGTCAATTGATCCTGGTATGGCGAGAAAAACAAAAATGGCGCAATTGGTGACGGTCTGAGACTCTAACCTCTAGTAGTGGTCCAGAGACATGCCATCACAATTTTGATCCTCCACAGAAGGGATGGCTCTCTCACCTTGATGTTAATTGGGTTGGTTGATTGGTTGCGTTTTACATCGCACTAGTGTTGCGCAATGGGCAACTGCCGACGGTCTGAGACTCGCCTCTAATGGTGGTCCGGAGACATGCCATCACAATTTTTATCCTCCACAGAAAAGATGGCTCTCCCACTTCGGTGACCCCCCAGAGGTATAATTTTGATGAGAATATGGAGGACGTTGCGGCCACGGCAGATTTTACGTGCACCAGCCACCATTAGTGTACACGACGGTCTTTGGCCGGCTGGAGTACCGAACAGCGCAATTTTCCAATTACGAGCCCGGTGCTCTACCAACGGACTACCGCAGCCCCGATGATATTTGGGATTATATACGCTTGACTACGAATGGATCCTAGGTCTGAGCGTCTTTCTAAGAAAACCTAGCTGACATTTACGGGAGTTTCAAAAAACATGGAAAACGCCGAACGGCTAAGACCGACGTGTGCAATCTGAGTTCGAACCGAGCACCTCCTGTCTGTTAGATTGGAGATCAGAACCAGAACCTCTATGCCACTGACGGGGCCCTCTCTATTGAGAATTTAGACATTACGCACACACACATAATAAAATACTATGTCAAGTTCGCAGATTCATTCAGTATGTCCGAAGATATTGTTGCGTACTTGGGTATTTGTAAGTTGTCCGAGAATGAAAGGTGAATCTTCCAGAGGCTGGAAACATTTTTTACAGAAAATTCGAGAAGGTTACAGGTCTGTAAACCAAGTAGCAACTTCACTTTCACCAGTAAACACAGCTTAAATAACAGCTGTGAACAGCAAATACACAGTACAAACTGTATCAGAGCATTAACATACAGCACTCGACTGCAATCCAAAGAAGCTAAGAGCTCTTTCATTAGCAATGAAAGCATTGGCGAAAACTAATCTGAGACTGACTATTGGCGTAAAACAACTTCTTAAATACTTTTAATATAATCGAAGAAAAATGGGTAAAAACTCCAGAAACTCGTCGGCCAATCAAGTTATAGCTTCCATATTTTGTATATGGATGATAAGGATTTTCTCGCTAAGGTCACCAAAAAATCGCGAAGGAGCGAAAAAGTTGCCAAATTTGACGCCAAATCCATTACCGTCCTTAATGAGGATTTTTAACGGGTTTTTAAACTATTTTAATGCGAAAACAAACTAGAAATGATGAAAATTAACATTTTATCACCTGACTAAGCCTCTTTGAATGAATTTACATAAAAATAACTACGAATTATTTACAAATTCGTAACAATATTGTGTAAAAAATACGCTTAAAGAGAAGCAAAATGATACTAGCTTTAGCTATATTTTTATTTTGAACCAACAAACTTACATTACTTTTCACTGCTTTCAAATAAAAATGTGTAAATAATCACAGCTTCCTTCCTTCGAGAGCACTTGAAATTAATTTATTCTAGCAAGGATATATTTTTATAAATTTTAACGATATTTTCCAGGTTTTTTCTCCTAAGAGTAAAGCTATACATTTGGCTAATATATACTGACTACTCAAAGTATTTGGATATATTAGGGTTATAACTTGAAAATTGTTGGAATTGTATTTCATTTTCTGTTATGTTTGTTTCATAAAGAACTAAATTTAAGTAAACAATGTGCTGTGTATATAGTTTATAGACAATATGCAGCGCAAAATTTTGCTAAACGTTCTTTTGTATGGAATATAATTGATTTACGTGCTTTGCAACATTTTACTAAATCGACAAACATTGCTCAGAAAAGAACATTAATTTCTCCTCATACTCGTACTGTAAACAGAGTACTTTCTGAAGTTAGATTTTAAACTCTGGTTATTTGTATAATATCATGTTTCTAGGTTACCTGAATACGAAAGACATTTTTTTTTTTCGGTTGATCTGTATGTATACCTGTTAACAGCATAAGTTAACAACAAATAATTGCAGGAAATTCAAATTTGGTTGTTTAAAATTTGTAAATGAGGCTGTCACTTGGCAACGCCTCTTGAAAATTTTCAGTGGGGGCAACAGCCCCGAAACGTCCTCCCTTTCTCCGTAATCGGCGTCTATGGCGGACACGTAATCTCTCAACCCCTACATTTGTAAGCGTTATTTCAATTTTTTTGTATGATAATTCGTTGTTAAGATTCCAAATTGATTTTCAATTTATTTTTATGCTATTTTGCTCACTTAAAAATAAGTAAAAGGGCAAACAGAAAGAGGTTTACGAAGTATAAAGATGGGAGAAAGAAAATGGTAAAAGCCACCCGAAAGTTTTAGAGAAAAGTTGAATTAATAGTTCGCTCACATTAAAATTTATGGAAATAAAATTTTCTCCAAAAAATACGAAAGTTGAAATCTTTTTTACATAAAAAAAATATTTGCCACATCAAATTATAAATTGGTATGAAATCTATTTCACATAAAAAAATTATTTGCCACATCAAATTATAAATTGTTATGGCGACGGCCATACTTGCCATACCGGTTCCGGCGCCACTCATCTCGTAAACGGAATTAAATTACAACACAGCTGCGCCAATTGTTTGTCGATGTGCATTCAAAGTGAATCACAGAGTTTTACTTAATATATTTTCCTAAGTTTGGTACACTGCAGAGGCTGAGCCTTTCCTGAAATAGAAGTTTTGTTTTTGACTCAGATTTTCGAAATTGAGTTTTTGCTACATTTACACGTTTTGAAGGATCCATAAACCAAAAATTAGGTTTCTAGCTGTTGCCTGTGTGTTTGTTGCTATTAAAACTCAAGAACAAATCTGTACTGATAAGTATAAAGGATTTAAGTCCCTATTCTAGATTTTTCAGGAGACGAAAAATAAAGTTAAACTAACTAAAAACTAATCAGAAGAATCGATTAGGAAAAAGGGATTATGTTGATTTATACCCTTTATACCATTCAGTTATTGTCAACCTTCATTTAATAAAGGGAAAAAATTGAATTAAATATTTTATACCAAATATGAATGCTAAATTTCTGACTTGAATCTTTTTTTACAAATGGATTTTCTCAGAGACTAAATGACATAGACTTAAATCCTTTATACCAATCGATAGAGAATTTCTTTCTGAGTCTGACTATGTACTTAACTCAAAATCCACATTTTTGGACTTAAATCCTTTATACTTATCAGTACAGAAATATTAGCTAGAAATCCAGACTCGGACAAAAGTAATTCGTGTTCAGTGACTACCAAAAGAATTCAAATACATTGAGTATATGTGCGAAATTTCTGGTAGATACAATTTCATATCTTTAAATTACACAAAACAAAATAAATTGAATTTATTTTTTTCTATGCATGAAAGCATGTTTCGCATAGACTGTGGAATGTAAATCCTTCATTAGAAGTTTGCACAGGACCCCACAAAAGAATTCAGAAACATTTATACAATGAAATTGCTGGAAGTGCATTTCAAGTCGTGTTATGTGTTTTTCATTCTGTGCTAAATTTAAGTAAACTATATTGTGTTTGTATAATGTACAGTCAATATACAGGGCTACCCAAAATTAAGTGAAAGCATTATTTTTCAATAATTTTTTCATGAATAAAAGTCAATATAATAAACGCAATTAAAATTTAATTAACTTAAAATTATTCTCTTCAGTTTACTTTTTCTTATCCATAAAAGTTAGAGGAAATATTGTTTTTGGATCAAGTTTTCGAAATTGAATTTTTGCTACCTTTAAACGTTTTGAGATTTCCTGAATCCAAAAATAATGTTTTTAGTGGTTGGTTTGTGTGTACTATAGATATGGGGCACACAGATCGGATAATCCTAAAAATATTTGACATCAGTTTTTTAATTCCTTACACGTTTTGAGGTTTTGTGAATTCCAAAATCACAGCATTGATGAAGTGTCCGTTCCTAAGTTTTTCAGTTTTTTAGTTAGTTTAGTCTATGGACACATATCTCACGTAAGAATAATTGTAAAATAGATGCAGGAGTTTTTAAATATCACTTATGATACTGAATAGAACAATATTACTTTGCAACATTCTAAGTTGTAAACTTCGCAAGTTATTCGAAATTTACGGGTTTTTTTTAATATGGCAGAAGAGAGCAAAATTTCGTTTATATGTACATTATAACATTATGAAAAGTATTTTTATCGTAAAGATGTCAGACAAATTTTAAAATATTATTTATAAAACACCTCATTAAGCATGAACATTTTAATTTGAAAACTTTAGTAATTTAAAATTTAAGTTTTCTTTAATATGACAAAATAGGACAATACTTTACACAAACTTACATTATGGGGATCATTGCACTGGAAATTAGTATGAAAGCAATCCTAATAATTATAAGATAAAAAACAACAACAACAACAAAAAAGAAAAAAACAAACTTTTCATATACCATGTTTTTAAATTTTCTGTTGAATCCTGGCTGTAAAACTATATTAGCACTTTATAAATATGTATAAAATTTTTAAAGTGGTAATGACGTCGATTTTTGTGTGATGCATAATTTAATTTTTTACAGATTTTTAATGTTCATCTTTAAATGTATTTATTTTTATGTACCCCCCCCCCCCCCAAAAAAAAAAAAAAAAAAAAAAAAAACTCGTAAATTTTTTTTGGCAACAATTAAATTATAGCTGATAATTAAATGGCTAATTTTAAAGCTATTAGGAGGTTATTATTTTCATATTTTAATTAATTAAAAATTCTAAAATCGGGCTTCGAGGTATTGATTGTTATTAGGTTCTCAGCTATTCTAAAAGTTTCAAATGTCTAGCTAGTCGGAAAGTTAGTTAAAAATTGATTGCAATATTTGTACTAGACAAACAAACAAACAAGAAAGTGAGTTAATAAAAACATGATAAATTAAATTAGTCAGTAAATTAGGATAAGTTAAATGTATCGAATCAGATAGAGGGTAGCCTATTAGGTGTGGCATTTCAATCTTTGAGCGTGTTGAGTGTTCTATCATACTCATTCCTTTTAACATGAATACACTTTGCTCTCAATAGACATTACTGACAATAAATGTATGATGAGGAATTGAGCAGAATACATCAAAAATCATTTAGCTTCATTACCACAGACCATTTAAATAATTTCAACAATGATTTTCTTTTCTGAACAAAATGTCAAAACATTTAGTAAAGGTATAATAATTAATTATCAATCCTATCACTAAAAATGTTCGATTCAAAAGAGTTGTTTACCAATAACTCTTTTTAGTAATTTTTATTTTCAATTAACCCGTAATACCATAATGGAATAATATGTGGGCTCCTTTTGTCTACAGTTCATTTAAGGGTGCTTTTTTCCGGGGATCTTTTTTCCAGGGGTAATTTTTCCCAGGAGTTATTTTTTCCAGGGGAGCTTTTTTCCAGGGTGATCTTTTTCATCTCCTTCATTTCTCCCATATCAACAAAATGCAATCATATAAAAAACTGATTTATATTTAGAAGATTGCTAAAAATTAGTTGGACCAAAGTGTCCTGCTTCGGTAGAATGAAAGGAATATTTTCTAAGCACATTCAAGCGGATGAAATAATTCATTCAAATATATGGTAACCGATAAAAATGGTAACGGAAAAAATGGTAAACGGAAAAAATGGTAATGAGGGAAATTAGTAAAATCAAATTACAATAATATCATTATCATATCATGATGAAAGCGATTTTACTCAGCTATTGGGTGGCTCAAAACTGAAGTGGTCAGAAAAGTTTTGGATTGCTATAAGTTATAAGTATAATAGTTCCTACAGTTCCTGATTCGTTTTCAATGTAAAAACGAAAGGAGTGAAGTTTTTGAACTTAGAATGTCAAGGTCATTTTTTAACTTGTATTATTGAAGGGACAGAGCTAATCATTCTGGAAACATTCAATTTCCGCCTAACTCCTCTCTCCATAGACCTTATATATAAGGTCTATGCCTCTCTCTCTCTCCCTGGGGGAAGAACGAGTTTGGTCGTGATTATACGGATCCGATTATACTCACTGGAACCGGTCAATTCGTTTACAGTTTGTAGGTGCTTGTTTGTTTTGGTTAAAAAAGAAAAGAAAAAAAAAGGGTGTTCTCGGCCCACCAAATGGTTTAGGTTTAACAAATCTGCCTTATAAGAAACCAAAAACACTTAAACACAAATTATAATATAGGAAATATTATTATTATTTTTTAAAATGTGTTTTAAAACATTACATTACTTATATGATTAACATTTATAAGTCTGATGAAAAAAAAAGAAAGAAAGAAAGAAAAATGTATTTCTAGTTATTGCTGAAATTAGAAATATTGACATTACACAAATTTGTTTAAGTCGATTATAGATCTATTCATACATTCTAGCTATATGAATACCTACAGATATGAAAAACAAGTTGTGTAGATCTACTGAGAATGGAACTACTGACACAATAATGTTGTAAAGGGAATTTTTAGAGAGGGCTACGTATCGCAGTATCTTTCAGTTTCTAAGTTAGCATGCAAAAATTCAATGCATTGTTCGCACTAGACATTAATTAAAAGTTAATATCAAACATTGGTAAAAGATTATTCTGAAACAGAATTTTTTTGTTTAATCTGTCCCATTTCTCCCCCTTCCCCTCGTAGAAACAAAACATTTTTTCTATCGTTCGTATTTGGAAGTATTTTACAATTAAGAAAAGTGCCTTTTTCCGCGATCAAAAAAAAGAGGGCACTTTTCTTAATTTATCCTTGTAAAACTCATGATAAACATCAATGAGAGCGTAAGATTTTCGTTTCTACGTTGAGGGGGGGGGGAGAAAAGAGACAGATTAAAAGATTATTTTTGAGTAACTTTTTTCAGATTTAAATAATACATTGAATTTTTGGGTACAAACATAGGAAGAGAATACGTGCTAAGTAATATTTCTACAAAGTTTCATTAAATCTGCAAAAAGGTGGTATAAAAATATATTCTTTCCATGTGGCCCCCTAGCTCTCACCAGGTAGTGTAACCATCTCTTCAATTTTTGATAAACAATAAAAGATATTTGTGCAAAATTTCCTACAAATGTAAAGCAAAGTGATTTAAAAACAATATTTTTTCCCCTCATTCTCTCCTCCTCCTAGATATATGTAACACTCTTTGAAAATTTTCATTGAATGCAGATGACAGTTTTTGAAATTTTAATTAAAATTGGTAACATTGTGATATTTATACAATAATTTTTCTCCTTTACCTCTTATCTTATTGCCCCCCCCAAGATATATAGAACAATCAGGGTAAATTTTCCTAAATATTCAATGATATTTATAATAAATTTTATTAAAATGTAAAATATAGTGAAATAAACATTCATTTTCTTTCCTTCTGTCCCCCCCCCCCCGCTGACATATGTAACCTCACTGTAATTTTTCATTGATAGCAAGTGATATTTACACAAATTGTGAATAAAACAATCGATACTAAGTTTTGTTTAAAAAGGTTATTTTTCACCAGCCCCCCCCCCCCTACCCTACTCCCTCTTATCAACTATAGGTAACTTCCACTATACTTTTAATAAAATGTAAGTGATAGTACAAAGTTTCGTATAAATAAGTAGCATGGTGGTATAAAAACAACCACTTTCTTCACTCCCCCCCCCCCGCCTAGTAAACTGTCATAACACTTTCCGTAATTTTTCTTAAACTGTACGTTGTATATACACAAAGGGTTTTTTTTTTTTTTTTTTTTTTTTTTACTTGTTATATGGTAGTTTAAAAACTAATATATTTCACTTCCATATTCGCCCCCCCCCCAGGTATATAATACACTCATTGTGATCGCTATAAATAGTAAGTGGTAGTTATAGAATATCATTAAAATAGGTAAAATGGTGACATAAAAAATCATTTTATTCTGTCCCCTCCCTCTTTAACCCCCTTCCTCTTTGAAGCGAATTACTCTAAAAATAAACCAGTGCGAAAAAAGGTGTGGATACTAATACTACTATGGAACACAAATTAGGATTTTGACAACTATGTGCCAGACAGGAAGTCCCGAGTTAAAACCCAAGTCACACTTCTCGATCGATCCCAGCCATTCAGAATTTTTCGTGGTTTTCTCCGAAACCAGCGTGAATATGGATTTTCTTATTTAATCTTAATTACATTTGAAACGAATTACTCTAAAAATAAACCAGTGCGAAAAAAACCAGCGGATACTAATATGTACTATGGAACAAAAATTAGCCAATTATGTGACAGACGGGAGGTCCCACGTTCAAACCCAAGTTACGATAACAAACACGCATACAGACCAACCGCTAATGACCTGTTTCTAGAATTGGGAGGGATCTCAATTTTTGCAAATATCACAAAAACTCAATTTCCAAAATTTGATTCAAAAACAATACTCTTCTCTACCATATTTCGGTAAGGGAAATTGAAAAGAAAAAAAAAAAAAAAAAATCGTTCTTATACAAATACTAGCTGAATTAAACCGAAAAAAATTAAAGCAAAATTCAGAAAAAAATCTTAATGTTCTTGAGATGTTGTATACGTATATGAATTAACTAACACACAAAAATATAAACTATATCAGTTTCATGACTTTCAGATTTCTTACACCTCAAAACGTGTATAAATGTAAAAAAGCCAAGGACGAAAGTTTTTATGACTACCTTTAGATCCCCATACCTATAGTATAATGAGTAATAAAAAATATGGACAGATTGATAAATATTTTATACATTTTTTTCTTTTTTTTAATGAAGATTGTTTTAAAAATATCGCATGACAAAAGTATAAGAATGTAATTGATTTATCTATATAATAAAATAATTTATAAAAAAAAAAAAAAAACTTTTTCTCGCTATTACCTAACAATTATTTGGAAGTAATAAACCATATGCGTTTTCTGTGATTTTAATTTTTAATCCTTTTTTAAACTCAGTTTTTGAGCGTAAAAATGTGCCACTTTTATAAATTACTGAAATGAGTTAAAATGAAATGTTGCCCCCTAAATTTCATGCTTTAGAAAATTTTAAAAATATATTTGTTGTGTCCAAAAGCTGTTTGCACCCCTAGATCCCCAAAAATTTCCCCTTTCATTTGGTACCAAATTTGTAATGATTTGACTGACATTTCTAATTTATTTTCCCCTTTTTTGATGTTACACAAAACTGGTCTTCAAAAACTGGCGAGGACATTTCTTTTTTCCAGATTGGAATTAATAGTCCTCCATCCTGAAAAGTATACTTAACATCTGTGCAAATTTAATTTTATTTTTAGCGATGAAAATATATATATAAGCTCATAATGTTTTTTTTTTTTTTTCTTTTTCTTTAAAGGAAAAAATGTTTGAGTCATAGAAATATGCTTAATAAATGATCGCCCCACCCCCACCCCTTTTTATTAAGCTCTTCAAATTTCGAATGTTATTCTGTAGAAGATAGTTCTATAACAAATTGATGATCTTTTAAAATCAAAACGAAAGGAAATCCGTGCTTTTAAGTATTTATTAAACAAAATAATAATAAAAGCGAAACTCAGAGACATCCACATTTTTTTTTTTTTTTTATCGAGCACAGTAAAATGCAAACTTCTTTACAGTTCAGCTAATTTTTTAAAATATTAAACTAATACATTTGAAAGCCGATAAAAGTGTCGTACATTTATTATTTACATTTTTTGGCTTTTTGGTGTTAATTATTTGCAAGAAGTATTAAATGCATGTTTAGTTTACAATTTTGATACACTGAATTACGTTGAAAAAGGTATCAAAAACTACATATCTCCATATATTTATGCTTTAAGATAAAAGTTAGAGAAATTTTGATCAATGGAAACTTATAAATAAAGTGTTCTCCTTCAGTGGCAGAAATGTTCTGCTCTCGAAGATGATAGCATAGCTGCCAACATCCTAATTAATTTTCTGTAGTAGTGTTAGTAACCGCCTTATTTTTACACCAGGCGATTTTCGAGTTTTTTTTTTTTTTTTTTTTTTTTTTTTCCTTGTTTAATCATGATTACATCTTGAGAGAATTACTCTAAAAATAAATCAGTGCGAAAAAAGCGACGGTTACTAGTAGTACTTGAGAACGTAAATTAGGATGTTGGGAACTATGTGACAGATGGGAGTTGCCGAGTTCAAATCCAAATCCCTCTTCCTGATCTAATCCAACCATTCAGAATTTTTCGTAGTTTTCTCCGAAACTAGCGTGAATGTGGATTTTCTTATTTAATCTTAATTACATTTGAAGCAAATTACTCAAAAATAAACCAGTTCGAAGAAAGCAGCGGATACTAATATGTACTATGGAACAAAAATTAGCCAATTATGTGACAGGCGGGAGGTCCCAAGTTCAAACCCAAGTTACGATAACGAACATGCATGCAGACCAATCGCTAATGACCTGTTTCTAGAATTGGGAGGGATCTCAATTTTTGCAAATATCACAAAAACTCAATTTCCAAAATTTGATTCAAAAACAATACTCTTCTCTACCATATTTCGGTAAGGGAAAGTGAAAAGAAAAAAAAAAAAAAAAATCGTTCTTCCACAAATACTAGCTGAATTAAATTGAAAAAATTTAAAGCAAAATTTGGACAAAAAAAAAAAAAAAAAAAAAAAAAAAAAAAAAATCATATGGGAGGAGGAGGGGGGCGGGGGGTAAAGAAAAAATGGGTAAGCGGAAAAAAGGGTAAGCGGAAAAATGGGTAACGGAAGAATGGGTAATTTGTGAATTGCTACTTGCGAATCATATACTGAAATTGCCCAAAATTATGTCATAGAGTAAAACTATGTTTCGAAGGCATTTCATCTTTGATATTGATGATATATTTCCCTGTCAGATAAAAATTTATTCTTTTATGAGGGCTGAATATTAGAATCTTTCACATGTTTCAGGATCCTTTTCGACCTTTAAAAAGAAAATTAAGCCCTTATTCATTCCTTTATTCACGTATCTACAATTTAGGAGATTTTAATTAAAAAAAAAAAAAAAAAAAAAAACATAACGTTAAACTATTAATCATAACAAAAATAAAAAAAGAAAGAAAGAAAAGAAAGAAAATGTTTAAAATATAATCTTTGTATCCCATGGACCTCAAAATGAGTATATTAAACACAAATTTCGAAAATTCGACCCAATAACAATACAGTCCGTTAAGAAATTATAAGACCACTTTAATTTTGTAAATTATAAGAAAAATAAAGATTCTAATCATAATTTAAATACATAAAATAACGTATTGCTCTATATTTTTTTATAATTAGTTTGCAATAACTTGGTATAGTGCAATAAATGTTTAATTAAAATATATATTAGAAATAAGTGAAAAATAGCCTGTTAAGAAAATATAAGACCACTTGCCAAAAAACAAAATTGTATAAAAAATTATTATGATATCAGTCCTCTAATTTTCCTGATGACTTCAAACACTCTGTTTTTCATTGAAGTGACCAGGTGATTAAGTTCAGTTATAGAAATATTGTACCATTCTTTTACAATGGCTACTTCCAGCTCATTGGCAGATGAAAATTGTTTATTATTAGCATAAACTTTGCGAAATAATATACCACATAGGTTTTCCATGGGGTTCAAGTCTGGACTTCGACTTGACAATTGCAAAACATTAATTTTTTTCTTTTTTAAACCTCTCCTGTGTGGATTTAGATGTATGACAAGCAGCATTGTCCTGTTGAAACATCCAGTTAGCACCACCTAATAAAGGTCCAAACGGTATCGTATGAACATATAGCATAAACTGATATTGTGTAGAGTTCATATGACCCGAAATCCGCTGTAACCCCTCAAACACACAACCCCTCATAACTGAAAACTACCCAAATCATTACTGATCCTCTACCCATTTCTCGACTGAAGCATTCTTTTGGTTCCTTCCTCAAGTCATGCCAATAGTGTTTGTAACCATCGGGACTATCAAGGTTAAATCTCTTTTCATCAGAAAATATAATTTGTTTCCACCCATCATTCCATGACATGACATTTTTAGCCCATTTTAATCTTTCTTCTCGATGGCATTTCAATAACTTTGTTTTTTTCTTCAGTTTCATAAAATTCTTATTAATATTTAATTTAAGACTCTTCCAGATTGTTGCACGTGAAGTTTTCTTGCTGAAACGTTTCGGAATTGCACGAGTTGAAAGACCTTTCTTAGTTGACAATCGAAAAATTTGTCTAATATCATGTACTGTCAAAATATGTTTGCTACCAGATCGTTTTATTTTGTTTGAATAATCTTTTCTAAATATGGCATTATGAATGGCAGTTTTAGAACGGTTCATGAACATCGCAATATCTCTTTCAGATTTAGCAGAACTTTATAAAATAAAATTTTTCTCACTTCACACTCCAATAATTCTTTACCTAGAGGCATCGTCAAATTAATAGTAGATAACACATTCAAAACCAAAGCCTTTGCTTCTTAGGTAATGTTTTTACGAAATACTGACGCATGCGCTTTATATTGAGTTTCACGTCATGTATAATATGCTAATTTTCTCAGGTGGCCTTATAATTTTTTAACAGTCACAGTCTTTAATTTTTAGAAAAATGATTAAATTTTAATGAAATTTAATTTAATTTTAAAAGTTGGAATTAGTACAGGATGCGTTTTCCTATCAATTTTAAATACGCAACTACAAATTTGCATATTATGCTCTCTTCTTCAGAAATGCACCAATACTCTTGTGGTATTATAATTTCTTAACGCACTGTACTTTCTCCACTACGTATATGGGTAAGGAATTTATGTAAAAATGACATCGAAAATAATGGCAACATTAAAAATTTTAATAATCATTATCAATCGGTAGAGTTGAAATTATTTTTAAAACAACGATTTTAAGATGACTTTACTTTAACAGGTAAAAATGTTTAAATGATAATGGTTATCAATTTTATATATTTTTGCAGTAAATATATCAGTACAAAAACCCTTAACGGGTTAAAAGTTTGTGACGCAGCTACTTTATCACTATAAGAATTTGAAATATGGGTCTTAAAAATAATGATATCAAGTTTTAAGTGACGCTCTTCTATTAGTTAAAATATACATAGATTTTCTTATTTGATCATTCGCTTTTTTCTTTTATTTATATTTACAATGCAAACATAATATTTTTAACTTCAAGATAAGACAAATATATAAAATATACTCACTGATGCTTTTTCATTTTCATTTCAATTTCAAAATAACAGTTTTAAAAGGAATGATATAAAAATTCCAGTCACGCCTCGGTGTCATTTTAAAAGATTTGTTTTTAGATTCCATTAAAATTACCTTTGTTTTGTCTGATAAAGTATATTTACACATTCAAACAGTGCTTTTAATTTTTAAATATGCTGTCAAATAATCACACTTTCACTGAGTTTGCATTATAAATAAAAATTATTTATTTCAATAAATCGATTTGTCTTTTGCGTCACGCTATCCAAAACTGTGAGTAAAATATATGTAAATGTTATTTTGTATCATAGTATCCAACTAAGTGAGAATTTCTGCAAAGAGACAGTGTGATGCAAAGAAAACATTTGCACAAATTTTACTTGCAGTTTTGGATAGCGTGACGCAAAAGACAAATCGATTTATTGAAATAAATAATTTTTATTTATAATGCAAACTCAGTGAAAGTGTGATTATTTGACAGCATATTTAAAAATTAAAAGCACTGTTTGAATGTGTAAATATACTTTATCAGACAAAACAAAGGTAATTTTAATGGAATCTAAAAACAAATCTTTTAAAATGACACCGAGGCGTGACTGGAATTTTTATATCATTCCTTTTAAAACTGTTATTTTGAAATTGAAATGAAAATGAAAAAGCATCAGTGAGTATATTTTATATATTTGTCTTATCTTGAAGTTAAAAATATTATGTTTGCATTGTAAATATAAATAAAAGAAAAAAGCGAATGATCAAATAAGAAAATCTATGTATATTTTAACTAATAGAAGAGCGTCACTTAAAACTTGATATCATTATTTTTAAGACCCATATTTCAAATTCTTATAGTGATAAAGTAGCTGCGTCACAAACTTTTAACCCGTTAAGGGTTTTTGTACTGATATCATTACTTTTTAGAGGTTATTGATCAAAAAATTAAAACGAGTCGTTCCGGCTCATAGGAAGGTTAGGTTGATTTATCTTTTCTTATGAAGATGCCACCATCTTTTTTCAAAATGACAGCTACAATTTATTAATGAACTTGGTAGATTTATTAAAGAGGTCTATTTACATATGGAGTTTTAAGCAAATCGGTTCAAAAGTTATTGTGATAATTTTCAAGTGGCCACCATTTAGAAACAAAGGACAGAGTGACTGAGATGCCCAGTGAACTTATCAAAGATATTTGAATATGTCAACTGTGCAAATGCGATTCAAACTGATTCCATATTACAAAAGTTATTGTAATAAAAAATTTTTAAGTGGCCGCCACTTGGAAACAAAATGGTGGAGCAAGTTGCCTAGCAAACTTTTCCAAGATATTTAAACTGTATTAAATTCACTCCCCAACTTTGATCTGAACCCAGTGGCGCCGATTATGTGGGGGCTTGAGCCCCCCCAGAAAATTTTCTGTAAGGGATCAGCCCCCCCAGAAATTTTGAATACTGATTCTCTATTAAACAAGAAATTCTTTCCTCTATTTCTTATTTAGTTTCTTACCAAAATCATACCTGTAAAATAAGGTTGTTGCAATTGAAAATGGACATAAATCGACTAAGAAAAAAAGAAAGAAAAACAAGAGAGGCTGAAAGTCTCTGTATGGGGCGCGGGGTGAGTTCAGAGGAAGATGATTCCCTTTACTGTGCTACACTTATAGTTTGTGCATGAGGAGCAAAAGTTTTCAGAAACATCGATGCAAAGTAATATAACTATTTTTACAAAAGTTACTGCCATATAAATTCGATTTACATAAACTAAATGGCAAAGATTATGATGGCATTTTCAGGTCCAGTTTTGGGGCCCTTTGCTACTCAGAGCCCCTGGCACGTGCCCCTGTGTTAATCAGGCCGTTGTTTGTGTGTGCATATGTTCTTTTCCTTGGGTAAGCGTGTGTACATTATTACACCATATTTGATGACCTTGTATTAGAAATGTGATGCCCCCCACCCTCAAAAAATAATCTTGGCTACGGCCTTGGTTCGAGCCCCCCCAGAATTTTTTCAAAGTCGGCGCTGCTGTCTGAACCAGTTTAGTATTCTAAAAGTTATCGTTGTGGCATATTTTCAAGTAGCAGCCTGATTTCAAGTGGCTGCAATTTGGAAACTAGATAAATGTTGGAACAAAATTCATCCAAGATATTTGTGTGATAAGTTCAATGTCCAACTTAAATTGATTCAGTATTTCAAAAGATGAGAAAATTGCATATATTTCGGTAATCAGATGCAAAAATTATGTAATCAGAAAACATACGCCAAAAAAAGGCATAAATCTCGCTGATTTTTGACTCAATATATGTATTTAACATCTGTGATATCACTTTTCAGAAATAGCACGAATTTCGTCCATTATAGCAGCGAAAATATTTGCCTATCTTTATTTAGTGAAAAAGAGAAACAATCGCTATTTGAGCAATTAGCCATGATAAAGGTAAATTTTGTTAATAAGACATGAAACGATGGATTTCGACCCAGTGGCAGAAACACTGCGACATAGTTACGGACACAGAAAAGCGGCTTGCAGACAGTTTTTGTCTGCAACTTTCGAATAACAATTCACTTAAAAAAAACTTCTGTATAAAAACTAAAACTAATACTTTTATTATTTATAATTATCTATATTGTGTTGTGTCAAACATTGCTATAAAATATTTAATTGAATGAGATGAATTGAATGAGTACACACAATTGTTTATACTATATTGTCCTGCAGTAAAATTGTATTCGTGTATTGTTGCACGATATCACCTGATGTTACCCCCCCCCCCCCCAATCACCTTTCAGGCTTTTTGAGTGTAAGCCATTTTCACCACTGATTAACACAAATTTTGCAGACAGATTATGAAATTTTAAAAGCCTGTCACAGACAGCTACGAAACTTTCTGCCACTGGGGATTTCGATAATTCACTGCAAAAATATTATGTTGTTTTGTAATGAATTAACAGCTTATTTCGTACTTTGAAAGATTAAAAGTAAATGTTATCGGTTAAACGATCCCGTATTGTAGATAGACTTTTGTGTTGCGTATTTCTGCAATGTATAAATAATAAAAAAAGTAATTTCATTATTGTTTTGTGAAATAATCTCATATCTCAGCAATCATTTTTTAAAAACATACAAAATTTAATAATTAGCAGTGAAATTCCAGTGGCAGAAAGTTTTGTAGCTGTGTGCGACAGGCTTTTAAAATTTCAAAATCTGTCTGCGAAATTTGCCTGTAATCAGGGATGAGAACGGCTTACACTCAAAAAGCCTGAAGCTGATAGCAGCAATCTTTGGGGGAGAGAGCTTAACAATAGTGGTGATCTCGTGCAACAATACACAAATACAATTTTACTACAGAACTATAGTAATAAACAATTATAAAATAATAAGTTGAACTCATTCAATTAAATATTTATAGCAATGTTTGACACAACACAGTATAAATAACAAAAGTATTAGTTTTAGTTTTGATACAGAAATTTTTATAAGTGAATTATGAAGTGGAGGAGAAGTTTTGGAGCAGTTTTAAAAGAAATTAGCACTTTTCTATGTCCCCGTAGAATCTTAGTAACAGGGGAAAAGAATACGCATATGCTGTCTATCAAGGGAGATATAGGCTGCTTAGGTCGCCGTTGTTAAGTACTGTTTTGTGTGTTCCTACCAAGGCACCTATATGGGGGCTCTAGAGTTCCTACCAAAGAGCATCTAAGACGTCATACATGGGTAGCGCATTGTCGCAGGCGAAAAATGTCCGTAAATTGCAGACAAAGACTGTCTGAAAGTTGTGGGCAATTTTTTTTATTAGTACAGAGACAGACAAAGAGTGTTCGAAAGTTACGGACTAATTGTTTTATTAGTGCAGACAAAAACTGTCTGCAAGCATTTATTCTGTGTCCGCGACTATGTCACCGTGTCACGGTGTTTCTGCCACTGGGTGAAATAATAGTCTATATTAGCAATTAGTTGCTCTTGCATAATTTTAAAAAATAAGCGGTAAAATGATTGATTCCATATTTCAGCAAATTTATTGCATACATCGGATATTGTCTTTGCAAAAAAGGGCGAATTTCATTGATTAACATAGAGATAAAGCCTATTTCAGCAAACAATTAGGATTAAAATAACCTTATTAAGCAACGGCGAAATGATTGCGTGTTTCAATAATCAGCCACAAAACATCGTGAATTTCAGAAATCACCTTTGAAAAGATTTCAAATTTTATCGATTAACGCCGAATTAATATCGTATTTTAGCAATTAGTTGCACTTAAGCATAAATTTTTGACAGTTAATAGTAAAATGATCCCGTATTTCCGAATTAGGCTGCAAAATTATTGCATATTTCGGGATTCAGCTTTGAGAAAAGCATAAATTTCATAGATTAGCGGCGAAATAATTGAGTATTTGGAGATTAAACTTTATAAAGAATACGAATTTCATCGATTAGGCGCAAAATAATACAGTGAATTTTATTAGTTAGCAGAGATATAATAGCGGTATTTGGGAATTAAATGTAAATTTTAACTATAAAAATTGACACCATAGTTAGCGGTGAAAATAATCCCGTATTTTCGAAATCAGCTGCAAAATTATTGTGTATTTCAGCATTCAGCTTTGAGAACAAAGTGCAAATTACGTCTATTATCGACGAAATAATTGAGTATTTGGGACATTTAACTTAAAAAACGCAGAAACTTTATTAATTAGCGATGAAAAAAATTATGCATTTTAGCAATCAATTGTAAAATTATCGCGAATTTTGGAAATCAGTCTTGAAATATGTGAATTTTATCGATAACTGGTGAAATTATAGCATATTTTAACAAGTGGTTGTGACTATATGTATAAATATTGTTAATTTCACATTTATTTTTGCACATGCTGTGCAGTTTTTTTTTTTTTTAATAATAATGTATAGACCTTAAAAAAAAAAAAAAAAAAAAGATGATACCTATATGTACCAGATTGAACAAATATCGAGAGAGAAAAATAGATACCTACCATTCCTTATAGAATGTGTAATTTAATTATTTATGGGGGAAAATTCTTAGGGAATCTACATATTTAAAGCCTGCAACAACTTAAAAATATTATTGTAGATTACAATTTAAAAATTTTTAAATAAAATTATCTAAAAAATAAATATTTAGAAATTATTTAAGTAAAAATTCTTAAATTGCAAATTAGAAGTATTTTGCAACAAATATTTCACTGGCTCCTAATTATTTTAATTATACTTTTATGAAATTTCAGTTCTTTTGGTCAGTAGATTTTGAGCTACACTAAAAAACTAATATCACCAAGAGATTTAAGATTGAAAAAAAAAAAAAACATTAAAAAACTCAAAAGTCCCAATAAGTATAATTGCTAAGCATATTGACTAAATTACTTCAAATTTAGTATCCAGTTGTAAAATTTTCTCCAGGATCTAAAAGTCAAAATTGTGTATTCGTTGGAAATATAAATTTTAACATCGTTGCACACTATTCGAAAATCTGACTTCCAAACAGGGTTGTTGATTTTTTTTATTTTTTTCAAAAAAATCGATTTTTTTTATTTAAATCAAGATTTAATTGATTTTTATTATGTATTCATACATTATTGTACAACATTTGTTTTTTATTATGTGTATATATATGCACAATATCCACACTATCAATCATTTTACTTAAATTATAAAAATATAAATAATATTCTATTTCTATAGAAAAAATCCATGTAGGCATTTATTACCAACATTTTTATTCAACATAATATCTTCATAATAAGAAGTAATTGTATAACAATCATAAATGCGGTAGTATGAGCCACTCAACTTCAGACTTTGACTTTGTAGCTACAATAATGTATTGAAATAAAGCAAAATTTTACTCACACTATTGAACACATAAAATAATTTTGGAAAAGGATAATTTAGTAGGAAATATGACATATAACTGAAGCAATGTATTAAGAGAAAAAAATCTTTACTCATAGTTTCTAATCAAAATTTTAAAAAAAATAAGGAATTAGGGAAGATAAAAAAAAAAAAAAAAAAAAGATATCCTAAAAAATTTTTACTTAGGTTTAACAAATATCATTTGAATCAAGAAAATTTTTTCACACTTTACCCATTAACAATATTCATATTTTCATTACCATTTTAATACTTTCACTTTTTTTTTTTTAATCTTTTTTTTTACATTTAGTGGGTACAATTCATTAAAACAAGCAGTGACAGCAGCCTCGAATTGTATTTAATTGATTATATGTAGTTAAATTAAAATGTTATTATTTTTTAAAAACTTTTTGGAGCCTGCAGGGCTTTTTAAACAGTACAATGTAAACAATGCTATTATTTTTTAAATATCATATGAGCCAATGCTAAATGACATAAACTGGTATAAGAGCTAAATAAATAAGGAAATATTTTCTTTTTTAAATGTTTTTAGAAATTGCAGAAGTAGGAATTTCATAGTAAATATTAAATAATACATTGGGAAATTGAGAACTAAAAACTTTAAAATATATCCTTAAAGTGTTTGAGATAAATGAAGGCGGTAAAAACTGATAAAACCCGTTACACCATTGCACAGTAAGTATTATGCCAACCCTGTGGCAACTTGTACCGCTAAAACGCTCTAGAGTGATCCCTGGTAGCAGGAGTTGTTTATATTTAATGTCTACGGATATTCCACCTCCTTCCATGACTTAGCGGTAAGGTATATCTATATAGTTTTATTTTCTTAAAACTTACAATTAGTTTTTCATAAAATGTAATTACATGTTTCGTCTGTTATGAAGAACAAAAATGTTGTCAAATATAAACAAACCAGTGTTTCCACTACAGTCGCTTTTTATGCAAAATGCTATACAGTTATCCAAAATATGATCACACATTTATACTAAAAAATTACATTAAATTCTATAATAATAATAATAAAAAAAATCTTTCACAAAAAAGTCACAATAGACAATTTGCACGTTTTCGGATTTTATTCTAATAGAAAATGAAAAGGTAAGAAAATAAATACATACATATTCATTACATGAATAATAATAAATACACAATAAATACATACATTTTCTTTATTTGAAATCTAATGTCTGATTTATAACAATTTTAACATCGCACTATTTACTGTACAGAGAAAACGCAGTATAATATATCGTGACGTCACTCTTTATGACAACAAACTAAAGTAATCGTTGTTTACATTTGATTTCATGCTTTGCTTTGCTTCTTGAATCAGTGAAATAGGTTTTCTATGATATAATAATGACTGATATTAAAAAATTGTAGTATAAATATTGTATTATTTGTATTGTACCATTTTGCACTAATACAACACACAACAGCTAACGCTTCTCAAAAGTTATTTTTTAGCGTTCCACAGGATCCTATGAAACGAAAACATTGGACAACCGCCATGAAAAGAAAACATTTGAAAATGATGATAATGATATTGAATGATTCTAAGATGAAAAAGAAATGCTCAGAAATCACATAAACGATTAATAATCACGAAAGTTAAAACAAATTGCTGCTTACTAACCAGGCTAACAGAATGTAAACATTGAAGCATCATAAACTGTGACGTCAGGCAGCCTTTTGAAGTCACGTGATTTTTGGTTAATTTTAAAATTATTTTTTAAATTAATGAGAACTTTTTTTGCATTTTTAATAAACTTTTTGAAATTTATGGGCCTAAAACTACCATAAGAATAGGATTTTGTTCAAATCCCCCATGTGTGCAAATTCCTCATTCAGGATGAACTTTTTTCATTGTGATTTCGGACAAATTGTGAAAATAGTTTTCAGTTGCATAAATTTGGTAAGAAATGAAATTATAAACAAACTGTCACTAAACAGTGTCAGCAATCTATTAATGATAAATAATGCAGGCCTTGAAAGTGGGTTTAATTTTTAAGATGCATTTGTACAATTAACTGCTATGGGGGAAAAAAAGAAGAAGAAAAAGAAAACTAAGTAAGAAAGCTTTTGATAAGTTTTATTTAGCTTATTTTTGGAATAGCTTTACTATAAGGCGCCCATCGCTGTTGCTGATGTACATCTCACTGAATGAGTCGATTACTGCAAATCGATATTCTGAATCATTACAAAACATCAAAAATACATTTCAAGAAAATAAATTACTGTTTCACTCTGGTGCTTGTTTTGAAATTCACTGAAATAAATTAAGCATATTTTAAAGATTAATAAAATATTTAAAACAGTAATAGAAATTTGAGCTATTTCACCACACACAAAAAAAAAAAAATTTCAGAGAGCTTTCAAGCTTTAACACATAAAATTCAGCATTATAAATGATGTATAATCTAAAATAACTTGAAGATTTGCCCCAAAATTTCAAAATTACAGCCTTGCATGAATCTGAAAATGCATGAAAATCTGTACAGAAGCAATCACAAAACAAACAAAAAATAAATAAAATCACTGGATGCAGCTAATTTGTCATGCACGAATCTGAAAATTCATGCTACAGCGGTCAGTATCCCAATATTAAGACTAAAACAATATCACTGGATACCCCTAAGTCATAGCACATGAATCAGAAAATGCATAAAAAATCTGTACTACAGTGGTCACTATCCCGATATTAAAACAAAAAAAAAACATCACTGGATACTCCTAATTCATGGCACATGAATAAGAAAATGCATGAAAATCTATACTGCATCAATTACTAGAACACACTTTTTTCCCCTAAATAATTCCATTTATTAAAAAGTAAAATAAAATAATAAAATACACTCAAAAAATTAATTTTTATACCTCAAAAACGCATTAAAAAGAAAAATCATTCAGCTGGGCCGCATTACAATAAACACACGCGCGCGGCTGGCACAAAAAGAAAAACAAAGTTCCAAGACAGTTAAATGAAGTACCGATACAAAAAAGTTACTATTAAAAAGTGTCGATACACTGAATCTCATCACAGCATCATGAATCGCCAACAGGTACCCTATAGTAAAGCTTAGCCTTATTTTCTTTATACTGCTTGTGCTGCATTATTATATTTAGAGTAGAGTACAGTATAAGCTTGATACAGGGTTGCCACTCAAACAGGAGAATGAAATTCCCTGACTTTTAAAAGGTTTTCCAGGTATATTCTAAAAAAATTTCAGTCTAACCGTATATTGAGCATTGACTGTGTTGAGGGCAAAATAATTAACGTCCCACTTGTAAACACAAAATTTACATATGACAAAAGTTGCATATAATGATAGCATTTGTCGCTTATAAGCGAGATAAGAAATTCCTTACATGAGCAAAAGAGAAGGGTGGGGGTGTTTAAAAAAAATAGCAGAAGCTAATGGAGAAAAAAAAAAGGGGGGGGGGGGAGGGGAAATGACCGTGCATTGGCAGATTTTTCTTTTCACTGACTTTTATAGTCAATTTTCAAATTCCCTGACTATTCCAGGTTCTCCAGGTAGCGTGGCAACCCTGTTGATATAAAGTAGTTTTCATACTACCTTAGCTATATCCGTCAAAAGCATTATAAATGATTATTATGATACACAACTAAGACATTCAAATTCATTTAAAATTTAACAATATTGTATTAATACAGTATATATTGTATCAATACAGTATTAATACAATAATGTATTAATACAGTACATACAACATTTCCCAATTACCCATTACACTAGACTTGTGATGTATCTAATTAAGGCTGTAAATCAGTCAGATAGCTCCCTTTCTCCCTTCCCATGTTATCATATATATATAGGATTTTTGTTGTTTCGTTTTACAAGGCTGTATCATTCAAAAATAAAGTTTTTCGTAATCTGTTTTTTGAAAAGAATAATACAGCTATTTTATTCCAATAAATAAATTTTGGACTGTAATCGAAGTATCTCTTAGTATCTCGATTAGTTAGGATCTCTAATCAAAACATTTAAATTTATTTTTCCAAAAATTGCTAAGCTAAAAGGTGACATATTACGAATAATAACAACATAATTAAAGTAATAATAAACATAATAAAGAATTCGAAAACTTGTTTAATTATCATATTACAGAAAACTGAGTAACATTTTGCGAAAAAAGCGACTATAAAAAATGTAAACAATGGTTTGTTTACAAATAACAATACTTACGTGCAATCAGACGAAGCCTATAATTACATATACGTAAAATTATAAGCAAGTTTCAAGAATATAAAATTATAAAACACTTACCACTAAATCATGCAAGTAGGTGGAATTTTTGAATAAATATTTTAATTCCCCATTGAAAATAATAATGTAAAAATCACTGCTCACACTCTCGCTCTCATATCTCAGTGTTATTTTAATTTAATAAAAATTATGATTAACACGTTCACGCCGGCGTGGTACACCGGTGGGTCACAGCAAAAGTATCCGAGCACTACCAATATTTGTCTAAATCATGCAAAATTTCGTATTAATTCCAATTTCCAATCAACAAATTAAACAAAAACACCGCGGCGCGGACGAATACAGGGAAAGCAATTAGCTTAGCGTCTACAGGATGTACGCATCCGTATGATGTACGCATGCGCTCCAAAGACCATGGACCATGGTATAAATTTGTGTGCATGAGGGATTTATTAAACGTTTTCGCTTTAAAAATATTTTTAATTCATTATGAATAATGATGACATAGAATATCTATAATTAAAAAATTCTTCATTTATTTTAAATATTATCTAAATACTTTTTTGACGAAATGGGAAATCTTAAAATTAAAATTATATTCTTCATAACAAAAATTTATTGACTGCATTCACGTTGGTCAGCCAACCAACGTGTCTTGAAAGTAAGAACCGAATTACGACATTTTTGCCGAATAAAAGCATGCATTTTGGCGGAGTAATATAGTTCTATTTTCAAAGCAACTTTTACAAAAAACAAGAGTTTTCCTGAAAAAAACAAAAACGTTACTCGATTCAGAAAGATCCCATTAACAACATATATTAATTAAATTAAAATCGTTCGTGCGGTTTTAGAGATATTTTTTCATGAATTTAGTTCATTACATCCTTACACCTCACGTTTTTCCTTTTTGGCTTTAAATTGAGATTCAGATCTTAAAACATACTGCATGTAGGAACGTAAAATTTTCAGGATAGATTAAGACCGACGATAAAAGATTATTTTGAAAATATCAGAACAAAATAAGGCATATTTGCTGAGATATTAAGTGTCGGCTTTTACAAATCTCTTTGATGTCAGACTAGGCGTATATATGAGTTCGCAGCTTTCCGTCCGTTTGTCCTTCCGCTTGCGTCACTCGAAAAACTGCCGTTTTTCATGATAAAGGTAAGTACCATTTTTTTAGCCACTACTATTTTGCACGAAAATAACCTATATTGCAGATTATCTTGTTCTTACTATCAATATTTTTTATAGTAGTCTTTAAGTAGAAGAAAGACAAAAGTTAAAAGTTAACGAAATCCGTTTACAAACATTAGATATGAATGGTTCTTTATTATTTTATCTTATCCGTGTATCGGAAGTGAAGATGTTGTGTTTGGCTGAAATTTTCGAAATTGTGTTTTTGTTATACTTACACTTTTTGAGGTTCTCTGTATCCACAAATCAGTTTTTTAGCGGTTGGTTTGTATGCGTCTGTCTTCCTCTGTGTTTTTAATTCAAACTGAGTATTCTAAATATTTTTCATATTAAAAGGCTACTTAAAAATTATTATTGGGATTGAACGTATTCCCTTTACAAAATGAACTCCCCACCCCCCTCACAACACATACACACATGTTTTACTTTCTCTTACCCATGTATTATAGAGAAAGTATTGTTTTTAGTTCAAATATTCGAAATTATGTTTTTGCTATATTTCCATGTTTTGAGATTCCTTGAATCTAAAAAATCATATTTTAGCGGTTGGTTTGTGTATGTATGTCTATGTGATTGTTATAATGATAACTCAAGAATAAATATTAGTAGGAAGAGGAAGTCCAAACTCGGAGAAAAAAAAAAATAAATAGTTCGTGTACAGTGACTTCCAAATTGAGTATAAAATGGTGGTTGAGAAAAAACATCTTTAAAAATTGGATTTTCACAATTACGCAAGACCGTTATGAGGTGAATGAAAAACTTTAAAAACGCCATTTTTAAATGAAAATAATTTTTGGATTGAACAAAAACACGATATTTATTTAATTAAATGAGTTAATTAATAAAAATTAATGAATTGAAATTCTCTTCTGCCTCTGAAAGGTACCTTTTAACACTTTTGGTGTTGACAGTTTCTTTTCTTAGTTGCAATATCCGGATATTTCCTTGGCAAAAAATATCCGGATTGTTTTCCATTTCCTACACAATAAAAAAACAATCTTTAAAATTTAACTTTGCATTGAAAAATCAAAATCAGTAATCCCCCTGCTCCCACAGTTGTTGGGGAACTGGTTTAATTCTTTGTTGAAACAGGAATGCAGAAATACAATGAGGATATCCTATCACAATAACAACTGGCAAACCTAGAGGGCAAACCTTTCTCACTTACCCATAGACCTACCAATGTTAAATTCATTTCTTTGTAGGAAAAGAAAATATTACTGTTCTATTTTTAAAAGGAAAAAAAAAAAGAAAGAAAGAAAGAAAAAGAAAAGCATATATATATTTTTCTAAATGTCTTTTACACTGAAAAATTTAGCGCGTAATTCCTGCATAATACTTATAACACGCATCTATTTTTCTTAGATTTATATATGCACCGAAATAAAACAGCATGCCAAATAGCTGTACATATGTTCTATAAAATATATCTTGAATGTATTCAAACTAAAAACTTCTTCACACACCATAAAACTAATTTAAACACTACCGGTTTCGAAACGACGTGGACTTTCTTCCTCAGGTGCAAAACATGCTACTGCCTTGACGGGTAAAGCATTCCTTTCGAAACCGGTAGTGTGTCAATTAGTTTTATGGTGTGTGAAGAAGTTTTTACTTTGAATATTGATTGCACACCAGTTATTTTATTCGTCATTTTTTATTTATTGAAGACATTTAGACCTTAAAACCAAAACATATATAAATAACATAAAGTAAGAGACAAACTCATTTGTTTTAAATATCCTGTAAACCAGTATTTAGTAATTTGAACTAAGAAGGAGAAATAAATTTCGAAATACAAGTAATAAAAATCAAGCGCTAGGCCGTCACAGATGGTCTGGTAATAATGGACCTTATAATGGAACTTATCTTAATACCTAAAACTTACTTGATGTCTGAAATAATTATAATTTGTGTCCAAACATAGTTGATGTAGAGAGAAAAAAGAAAAGAAAAAAAAATCAAGTTACTGTTTCCGTTTCCTGATAAATTATTGCTTTTGTCTATGGATTTTCATGAAGGAATTTTTAAAGGCATATATTTTCTAATAATAATAATAATAATAATAATTAATATCTAAAAATAAACCTTATGGTAAATATTTGTGAAACTTCCCAGTAAGAACCGAAATATTTTTTTTTTTTTTTAATTTCTTTTAATTTCTATTTTATAATTTACTATAAATTCATTTATCTTTTCAAAAATTATGGAAAATATTATTTTTTTAAAAATATTATTAATTTATTTTATTGATGTTTACAAATTACATCAACTCGTCGGTATTTTGTTAAGAAATAATAATAATAAGAAGAAGAAATTGTATTTAGCTGCATTTTTCAATTTGTTCATAATTATGTCATTGTGTAGCTACATTAAAAGACTTTTTTTTTTTTTTTTTTTTTTTTTTTTGCAATTTAAAGCAGCATATTTATAAAATTGTCAGTAACATAAAAATATTTTAAAACAAAGGAATTTATTATTCAGCCTCATTATGAATCTCAATGCGATTAATAAAATTGAAGTTCCTGTATTTGAAAAGTCATCATATATAAAGTTTTTCTTTTTATACGCTCTAGAAGTAGATATATAGCCTTGCCGTACAAGAATTTCAATCATAGTGCTGACACGTGTCAGTCGATGTATATACCCAAATTAAAATAATATATGTATACATAATGCCGTTTTCACAAATCAGGTTTTATGCAATTATGCTTAATAGAAGCTGAAATATAGCCTTCCTTAACAAAGAGAAAATTGCAATACAACAAACAGCGCCACCTGTTCAACGATTTGCACCAAAAGTTGATAAGTACTAATTTATTTCAAGATGTATTTGAATATACAAGATGGCCATAATTAAACTGACAGTGCTCATAATGTACTGTAGCGCAATCTAATTGCGAGAATGGTGGTAAATTTTATGCGAAGTTTAATAAAGACGGGGGCCAAAGATTCCGCGGAAAATGAAAAAAGTTCCAAATGTCACCACTAGGAGAATATATGGTGCTGTGTAATAGTAAAGAGAGTTTTAAAAAATGCAAAATTTGTGAAAAATTAGCGCAATGTCTCCAATTTCAAAATAAGAATTGGAGACAAAAGCAAAACTTTATAAATTGCACAGTCATCAATTTTAAATTATAAAAAAAATAAGAAAGTTTAGAAAGACAGTATCGCATATTGCCACAGTGGTAAATTTAAAAACTTTTTTTTTTTTTCGGAATCCTTCGTTTTCTGTCTTATTTAACCTTTCTACAAAGTTTGTGCCATTCTCGCAATGGAATTGCACTACATAATAGTATGAGAATTATCAGTTTAATTGTGGCCACCTTGAAAATTCATAAAAAAATTCTGCGTATCAGATTTTGAGCTAGAGCTAACACAAAACTTTTATCACAGGCTTATGAGCATTTTCTAAAAATAATCAAATCAAGTTCAAGAGATCTGAAAACGCGAAACACCAAAAATCGAAATTTTTTATATATCTAATCCAGTATCAATACTTAATATAAATGCATATAATTTAAATTATTACTTTCGCTACAAAACTATCGTAAGTAATGGAAGAAGTGGGGCACCGACAATCAGAAAATTTTCTGTAGGGGCTCAGCTCCCCCCCCCCCCTACAGAATTTTTAATACTGACTCCCTATTAAACAAGAAATTCTTTCCTCTGTTTCTTATAGATTTTTTACCAAAATCATAGCTTTAAAGTAAGGTTGTTGTAATTGAAAATGGACAAAAATCGACTGAAAAAAAAAAAAAAAAAAGATAAAAAAAAGATAAATAGAAAAACAAGCAAAGGCTGAAATTCTCTTTAAGGAGAGGGGGGGGGGGGGGTAGTTCAGGAGAAGATGATTTCCTTCCCTGTGCTATGGGAACCCTAATCATTCATGGTTTGTGCATGAAGAGCAAAAATTTCCAGAAACATCGATGCAGACTAATATAGCTATTTTCACAAAAGTTACGCCATATTGTTATTATTGCATTATTTATTTTTATTTTATTAATATTTGATACGCCTGATGATACTTTATTCCCTAAGTTTAAGTGAATATAATTTTCATAAAGGTTTCTGAGATATTTAATTCAACTTCTTTAAAAATTCTTTTATTTATATTTGCATTTTATTTATATGGTTGGTTCCTTTTCCCTTTGCCTTTTTAAGGGCCCTCTTCACTCACCGCCGCCGGAAGCCGAAACTAATGTTATTCTATGGAAAATTTTTCTTTACACATAACTTATTAACTAATACATATTTTTAAATTCTGTTTTCACATTCTGAAAATTCCCAGCTGTTAAATTGACGGACCTTTTTTAAAAAAATATTTTTTAAATTTTTTATATTTTATGTTGAAGCTGCAAAATAAGAATTTTCAATATGTGAAATTTTTTCTTTTTGCAATTTCAAAATAAAATATTAAAATTTAAAAAAATGCATTTTTAGAAAAGGTGCGTCAATTTAACAGTTGGGAATTTTCTGAATGTGAAAACAGAATTTAAAAATACGTATTAGTTAATAAGTTATGTGTAAAGAAAATTTTCCCATAGAATATCATTGGCTCGGGCTTCCGGCGACGGTAAGTGAAGAGGGTCGTTAAGTAAGAACGAACTTTTTTGGATAAGTCATGAACTTATAATCCAATAAAAGGTATATAAATAATATTTCTCCCACCCCCCCAATCGTTTTAAATATTTTTATTTTAGGAAAATAAAACTTAATAAATCGATTTATTAAGTAAAATATGAATATGGCGATATGACGTTCATTTGTTCTATAAATTAATAATTAATCAAATATAGTTTGTGAAATTTCACCATTTTAAGTAAAAACGAAAAATAAAAACAAATATTGTTTACAAAGCTTAAAAAGAAGATTTAACACAAATAATTCCAAGATTTTGCCTTTCCCCCCAATTTTAACTTAACCATAATCACAATATTAGTTTAAAATTGAAGTGGCCGTATTATTCCGTGACCTCACTGCTACTCCTAATTTTGTTTTATAAATTTGATTTACATAAATGGCAAAGACTATTATGGTGAATCAAAGACTAGAATACAGGAAAAGAGAAAACAAGTACACCAAGAATAAAAATTATTCGTAAGGCTACCAAGATGGAATTAAATATTAGTTTAAAAAAGAAGCTAGACTAATAAAATTGTTTTATGCTTGCGTTCGTATTTGTTCTGCCTCACTAGTGGCCTAAGAAGTTCTGATCTCAAAAAGCTGGTAAACGTAAGGTGCCGGGTTTGATCCCAGATCACACTGGTTGGCCTAGCCGTTCAACGTTTTCCGTGGTTTTCTCTGAAACTCGTGCAAATGCTTACTAGGACCCTTTAGAAAAACCCCATAGACCGCACTAATCTTGAGGCTTAGGACTATAGCACAGTTAGTTGACCTTAACCCTAACCCTAAGACCAACACTCGTATTGGTAGCATAAATTTTATGTCCAGTCCAAGGTTGGGAGAAAAAGATCGATTTCTTTTTAAATACTTTACGAATATTATTTATTAATAGTGTATTAAACAATTTTATCACTATCTTTATGTATTTTTCTATAATTACGAATATTTTTTATTCCCGGTGTATTTAAGAATTTCCTCACTGTATTTTATGTACTTTTATATAATTACGAGTAATGTTTATTCCTGCTGTGCTTGAGAATGTTATCATTGTATTTTATGTATTTTTATATGATTACGAATATTGTTTACTCATGGTGTGTTTAAGAATATAATTATTATATTTTAAGCATTTTAAATTTATCAAACAAAATGTTGAGGTTGGTTGTTGGGTTGTGGGGATTAAGGCCGATTGACAGCACTAGGGTCGTAGGACTGAAAGAGAGTGACCTCCGCAAGGGTCTTTCTAAGGGGTTCTAGCCCTCATTTTTTGAAGTTTATTGTTGCAGTATGATTTCGATCATTCTTTCGTTCTGATTAAAATAGTCATTTTCAAGGGCTATTAATTATATGCTCGGCATTTGTTAGTTTGACGTCTAGAAATTGATAAATGCGCATTTATTTGTACTTGCTAGTTATTTTATACATGCATAAACTATTTTTGTTTTGTGAATTATGTTTTATATTTTTTTGTTTGGAATGTAGAAGAATTGTTTTTGATACTTGGTACATTTAGATTCATATATTAAGTTTTATTTATATTGTAAGGCCTTCGATTCTGAAATTTCAGTACCGTAGAATAAACTTCTGTATCTCTACTTGATAATTTTTCAATTCTGCATTCAACGTAGCGAGTGCTCACATGTATTTAAATTGTGACGCAATTTTATTGTTTAATAATAGAACATGTTTGAAATTAAAGTTAAATTTGGTTAATATGTGTTATATTTTGGTTTATTTATTTATTTATTTATTTTCCAAATTTGTTTCCGGGTTAAACAAATTCCCAATTCCCTTTAAATAAGTATAAATTATTTCTGCCATATTATTCCGTTTAGAACAGGATCTCTTTATTCTCAGGTTTTACATACTGTATTCTGTAGATTACAGTTTATTTTGGTAAGTTTTGTGATGCAATATATTTAAAAAATTCTGCATTGTGTTAATATACATGTGCGTGTGTGTATGAATAAATATGTTCATTCCCCCTCCCCCCTCAATAAGATTTTTTAAAGTCGGCGCCGCTGAATGGAAGTATCCCTTCAAAAATTTGGATATCAAGTTTTCATCTAATTTACAAGTTTAAGGTATCTTGAATCCAAAAAAGTGTTTTTTAGGAAACTGGTCAAAGTGTGGGGAATCTTGTAACTATCATGTCTTCAAAACAAATAATAATAATAATAATAATAAACAGTATTTAATATTAATGTATTACTCATAAAATTATTTGTTAAAAAGCTAAAACAAAACAAAAAAAAAAGCTAAATTTTATTTTAATTTGGAATTTTTCTTTTAATTTAATTAGTTCACTGTCTTACTTCAACTAACTAAATTTCAATATATAGCTTAAAGTGTATTGCAGGGAATTTGATAAGCGTTCCATTTTTAGCAATTGAAATTTAAGTGAGTTATCTCGAAAATTTATCCCCCCCCCCCTCCTCTAAATATGAGTAGTTTTGGACTTTCAATATCATTTCTTTCTTGTTTTTTATGTAAATGCATTAAATTTCCTAAATTAGAATTTGAGTGGCGTAGATCAAAACTTTTTACATTTTTCTACAAATTACTGTAATCCAGTGATTCATTTTAGGCTCTATTCACTGAAAAAAAAAAAAAAAAAAAAAAAAAAAAAAACAATTTCCTTTTGTGAATAAGTAAATAATTTAAAAATTTCACACTTTTAGGTAAAAAAAATCTATTCATGAATTGACCAGAAACTTGCTAGTCAGCATTTCAGATATAACTCAAGGATGTATTATAATAATATGAATAATCCGAGAATTTTGTATAATATTATTTTTGAACTTTTAGTTGCTGATAAAAAAAAAAAAAAAAAAAAAGAAAGAAAAAAAGAAAGAAAAAAGAAAAAGAAAGAAAGAAAATAATAATAATAATCATAAAATATGTAAATTCATAGTATTTATTCGCTTGTTTATTTACTCGTCATTTCTTAATAAATCTAATAACACAACTAATAAAGCCCCATTTGAAAAAATTTCCAAGCATCTGTAAAATTTCAAAAAGTAAACAGTTACATTCAAGACAATCCGAGCAATTTAAAATACAAACTACACATTTTCCATCCCATGTTCCTTAGCCATTTTCCACCCACCTTTAAGATGAATAAACCCCTAGTATTTTTTAAAAACAGGATTTCAGGGTGACGCTTCCGAAGCAAGATAAAAACTAGAGAACGCTTCTTATAAAAGGAGCTTTTGTACGTATCTCTGCCCGAAAAGTAAAAATAGTCTCAGTGACTGCCCTGATCTCAACACTTTCTTTCATTTCATTTCTATTTTCTTTCTTTCTTTTTTTTATTATTATAATTAATAGTTTAACATTATGATTTCTTTTAAAAAATAATTAAAATCTCCTAAATTGTAGATACGCTAATAAAGGAATGAATAAGGGCTTAATTTTCTTTTTAAAGGTCGAAAAGGATCCTAAAACACGTGTATCCCTTCCGTGGGGATCAAAATTGCGATGGCATGTCTCCGGACCACCTCTAGGCGTGTGTCCCAGACCGTCTCTAATTGCCCATCTGCGCAGCACTAGTGCGACGTAAAACCCAACCATCCTAAAATATGTGAAAGATTCTAATATTCAGCCCTCATAAAAGAATATTTTTTTTTTATCTGACAGTGAAATATATCATCAATATCAAAGATGAAATGCCTTCGAAACATAGTTTTACTCTATGGCATAGTTTTGGTCAATTTCAGTATATGATTCGCAAGCAGCAATTCGCAAATTACCCATTCTTCCGTTACCAAATTTTCCGTTACCCTTTTTTCCGCTTACCCATTTTTCCGTTACCTTTCTTTCCGTTGCCCATTTTTCCGGAAAAGAAATCGTGCCACGAATCCAGTTATGCTCGCCACGTCGCTGACTTACGTAACCGCCATAATTACATAAGTTATGTTACGGTATAGTTACATACACAGCAAACAAAATGCTGATATGTTTCTTAAAAAAGTCCAAATTCTAAAGATATATGCTTTTTGTTAAACGTAAACTATGTATACATATATTAGCCGTGAATTGTATGCGCTTGGGTACTATTATTATCCGTCCAACCCGTATGTCAATCAACGAGCCTGTTATAAGGGGCGTGAAAACAGAATAAGATACCTTGAAAAAAAAAAAAAGAACTATTCAAAGATGAAAGAATTTTCACTTAGAAAAAGAAGGGCATATAAATTAAGAAGACGTATTCCAATGACGGACCACGTGTAGACATCTGTAATATAGACCTTTTTTATGGTAAATACTGAAAGTAAAACAAAAAATCGAAATACACTCGGCATAATATTCTGTACAAAAGAAACTCAATATCTTTTGCATTTAAAATGTAATAAATCTAAAAATGTTCTATCATTTTTACAAGATTTGCCAATGTGCAAATCCCTTATAATAGTAATCGATATAATTTCTGATAAAAAGGAAAACAATAATAAAAATATATTACTACAATTATTATTTATTTATTTATTATAGATTTTGTGTTTAGAACTAATATGGATTATGTAATGTAATAAGCCTAATGTGTATTTTTATTAATTTTCGTTTATTAATATGTATAAAACAAATTTTTAACTTTTATGGGTTTTAACATTTTTGCTGTCTCTGAATTTCGTGCTAAATAATTTGTTTGTGTATTAATTTCTCATTTCGAATCTCTTATTTGTTTCATAATGTATCAGGAACTCCAATATCTTTTTTTCTTTTTTAAAGTTTAAATAATATTTTTAATAATAACCTTTGTTTGTCTTTACTTGTAGTCATTTCATTTTAGCATTTTTTTTTTTTTTCTGGGGAGTCATTTCAGGCAGTGCAATAGAAATGCTTTTGATTCATATTTATTATTATTATTATTATTACTATTATTAAAAATAATTATTTTTCAGAAATGTAAAGCACTGCAAAGGAAATATTCTAAAACTATGTCAATATATAAAAATGAAAAATTGTCATATAAAATCAGTCTTTGAAATCATAACTACTCGTTTTATAGGAAAATCTATTCTATTTTTATTATTATTTTTTTTTTTTTTAACTTTTTATTTTATTTAAAATAGTAACATAAACTATAGTTTGTAATTAAAAGGATTCGGGCTAAATATTTTCTACTCATACAAATAAAATATCTATATGTGTATATGCGCCCACAATGCGCCTAGTTTAAAGAGTGGAAGTCAAAATATACAAATCGAAAAACTCCATTTTTCTGTAAGATATCCGTAAGATACAAAGCAACTTTTATATTTTCTTAACTATTGATCATACTAACAAATGTAATAGGCATTTTCATGGGGAATTTTACGTAGTTTAATTTTGTAATTGACATTTTTTTTATCTAAATGTGATAGTTTTCAAGATATTAATAAAAACTGAAAAGTCTGCCCCCCCCCCCCCCCCCACGGTTGGGGACTTTTAGTATGTTGTTCAGGGTAGGACACTTAATCTTATAACTGTGCTCAGTTTCAAAGCTATACGATTTTTTTTTTTTTATGTTGATCGGTTTTGGGTCTTTGTTATCTCGATTTTTACCTAAATCACCACTTGCGCCTACTAACCTTAAAATTACTTAAAATATACAAAACACGCTGTATTATCCTTACATATTCCCTATGCATATATTTATTTTGTACATTAGAAAATATTTGACCAGAACCCTTTTAATTGCACACTTTAGTTGATTTTACTATTGCAAAAAAGAATTTTTCAAGAAAATGTGTTATTTCATCCCCCCATATCTTCTAAACTATGGATTATACAAACAAAATGTAGAATACATTTTTGTAGGAAATTTTACGCAGATTAATTTTGTAATTGACATTTTTACTCTAAATGCGATAGTTTTTAAGATATTTAATAAAAACTGAAAAGTGGCCCCCTTAAATGCCCCCCCCCTGCCCCCTGCTCACCCACCATGGGCGGGGACTTTTTGTATGTTGTTCATGACCCTCTTGGCTATGAGTATGCAAAATTTCAAAACTACACGATTTCTTTTTTTTTCTATTTCTCCTATTTTGACTGGACTGCAAGCGATAAGGACAGCTTTAAAAATCTTTCCGTAATAGACCACCCAAGAAGAAACAGCTTTCAACAATTAGCGGAATTTTCTTAAAGAGACCGCTTAAAACATTCGTTGAAATGAAAGAAGATAGAGAACGAAAAGGAAAGATTCATTGCTTTTATTGATTCCAAGCGAAAATAACTTAACTTGAATGAAGACGCATCAACTCATCTTTGTTTTATTTATTTATTTATTTTTAAATGTAATAAATTTTACAATTTGCCTTAACAATCGATTGCCTTTTTGTGTTGTCGTTCTCTAGTTCTCTTGTTTGTTGTCCCTGAAATTTGGGGGAGGGGACAGTTTTTAAAGCCTTCCCTCTGTAACGTCATGTCAACTGTCAAAAAAGATGGTGCCAGCAGCTACACCCGTTAAGTATTTAAGGCTCTTATTAATTTTTTGAATAATATTTAAATTTCATATTATTTAGAGACTTTTTACCCACACCGCACATTGAAGCATATTCGATTAATAATTATAATAATAATTAAAAAAAAAAAAAAAAAAAAAAAAAAAAAAAAAAAAAAGAGGTATTATTTCTATAAAATATAAACATGCGAAATAAGGTACTTAAAGCATGCGCAGCATATATATCAGAGTTTCCTGCAAACAGTTTCAAGAGGGCGCTACACCCTGCCCGACCTATGACTGAAAAAATAGCTCACTTCTTGTCTTGTCCTCATCCAATAAATTGCTCCTTTCTTGCCCATAATCTAATAAAGTTGCACCCTTACTACCTTTTATTGAAAATAACCTTTAAACTGAATATACGTTGTAATTATAAATAAATGTATTGTGTATAAGAATCAACATTCGATCACACACTAGTAACAAGCAAAATTAAGGTGTAAAGAAAAAGTTAAAATTTAAAACTTTTTCTTCTATTTATACCTAAAATCGAAATGTAAAAATAAGTGTCAGGATTTTAAATCTTAAATGTGTTCTAAACAATTCAAAACTGCCTTCAGGAACCTAGAAAATGCCATTTTTTTATTGACAACGCTCCACCCTTTTTTAAACATGGGGAATCTGCATGTATAATATATAGTAACAAAATAGTACAATGGGGGGGGGGGGGGGGGAGAAAACGAAAAAAAAAAAAAAAAGAAAGAAAGAAAATAAAAAAAATTACCATAATTCGAAACAAAAAATAAATGGAACAAAAACAACTGCTATATCTTTGTCAAGGGCAATTATAGCAGTAGAGTTATTAAAATACTAATAATAATAATAAAAAAAGTGTTATTTCTGAGACAGTGATATATTAGAACATATAAAAAGATTATCTTTACCCAAAAACTCAAATAGTTTTTAACAATTAACTAAAAAACATTTAAAATGATAAACACTTTTTTTTTTTTTTTTTTTTAATTACCAATTATGATCCATTTGTATGTTAATTTACACGAAGCAAAAGCAATTTAAGAATATTAAGCACGATACAATATAGTGTAGGAGATATTAAAATTAAAAATTTTAAATAGTTAACATAGTGATAAAATATGCTTATATCCCCCCCCCCTCCCCCCCCCGTTTTAAGACATTATAGCCGCTGCTCCTTTCTTCTTGTTATTTCAATTTTATTTTATTGGATTTTGCTCTTGTTTCATAATGGCCCTCTCATATATCAAATTTTGTGAATTTTTACACAATTGGAACTAGTTTTCCAGTATATGGAGAAATGAAAGCGCAGGAGCCCCACCCGTTAGCTTATTTGCACCAGATTTGATAAACCCAATTTAATGTCAATGCGCAATGAAATATTAACTTTTATGGAATTCTGTATA